>CM028134.1:815534000-816941000 GCA_016271365.2 Neoceratodus forsteri | reverse complement strand
TGTGAAATGGTCCTCATCTCATGCATGCAAATCAGAAATGCCCACTTTGATAATTAGAAAAAAATCAGATAGAATAGAATTTGAACCAGTTACCAAAAAAAAGCTTTTATTAGTATATTAGACCTGCAGATTCAGTGCATATTTACATTTGCATGTGTGCGCAGCAAACATTTTGTTACAAAGAACTGCATTTCAGAGGTGTGTCACTGTCTGATCCAGTGACAGACAGACAGGTGACCAGCCAGGCTGATCATGACATTGGTCCATGCTTGCAGGGTGAAAACTACTTGTAGTTGAAAGGACCGAAGAACTCATAAGAGAGAGCACCTCTGTGCTTTCATCTGCGTGAAGCCAGGCATTATGACATACAGTTGTCATGCTTTGTGTCTTTTCCATTCTTGCATGCTGTCTGACAAGTAGCTGAGCTTACAATATTTTCTCCCCCCACACCATCTGACAAGCAGCTGAGCTCAATTGCTTCTGAGCCCCATTTCAGTATTCCACCCTCTGCCAGGTATCTCTCCCACTTCCCCATCGCTTTCCCTGCCGCCATCGCTTCCCCTGTGCCTTAAAGATGAGACAATGGGATGCTCAATCCCCAGTGTTGGTACATGAAATAAAGAAAACTGTCCCTCGATGTCTTAATTTTTTTTTTTTATTATTACCCTGTAAAAAAAGAATGGTCCATCAATTTGTCTGTTGCCACCACCCCACACCCTCCCCTACCTCCTAATTACCAACAGGGGTCCAGCACCGTAATCCTCTCTGGACATCTTCACTCTTCAGTGCTGGACCAGGAACTGAGTAAACCAGGTAAGCCCATCAGTGTATTTCACTGCGTTTTTAACTTGTACACCATAACCTGTTCATTTATTTAATATTTTTACCTCAAATTCTTAACATGGCTTTTTTGGGACCCCACCTCATGAACGAGGTAGGTAAAAAAAAAAAAATGTTCAAATTTGGCACAAAAGGTGATTTCCCAGTTGCTCTGCAAAATCACCTTTAGGCAGGATTTAAAAATGTTCGTGTACCGGGTTCATGAGGTGTGGCCATAAGAAGACTGTTGAAAATTTGGGATTAAAATAAATTAACAAAGAAACCTTGACATTTTTCAACACTCACTCAGAACTTTGGTAATTTCCAATATTTTGACCCCAGATTTTTGACAGTCTTTTTTTTTTTTTCATACCACCCCATTAATGTGTGACAGGTGGTGTTTTACAGATCCTGGCCAAAATGAGTTTTTGCACTTGTGGCGTGAAATGACGTTTTGTTCAATATTTTATAAATAACACCTGTCCTGTTCGGAAGGAGGGGTGATTAAAAAAAAAAAATGCCGAAAATGTGGGGTCAGAATGCCACAAAACATTTATGAAATGCTGGCCCGGTGGCACTGAGGCACTGGATGCCTAACCTTGCTCTACACCGGCAACCCGTGTTCGGGAACGAGCACAGGCTGCCGGAGGTCAGCAGGGGAGAAGAAGGATCGAGCGTCCAAGGGGCTGCTCTCCTTCTCCAGGACGGGGGTCACCAGCAGTCTGTGCTTGACTGCCCCATAGCAGCGGCTGGGAGACAGTGCGCCACGTTTCAGAAAGGGGAGGAGAAGTGGCAGGCGCTTGGAGGTGTGTGTGCTCGCTTTCTCCATAGGGCGCCATTGCACTCCTCCTAAGGGGAAGAAAATGAGGGGAAAGTGTCCCAGGCGCGGCAGGATGAACACTGATCCCCGCAGGTCCCACTTCCGTGAACAGGCAGGAACCTCTGCACCAGATTCATTCCGGCGGGTTGAGGGATCCCCGTCAAGCAGAGGAGGAAAGCGGAAAGTAAGCTGTGATCGGGAGACGGGGCTGGGGGATCAGGCCTGATGGGAGAGCTGCCTGGGGACAGAGGAGCAAAGAAACTAACTGCAAAACATTTATGAAGACATGTCAACATTTTTCAGTGTTGACTCATAATATTGCGATGTGTGCCGATTTTGGCCCAAAATTTTCAGCATAGCCCGCTTGTTATCCCAGCTCATGAACATAAATAATTTCTCTCTCCTAAGCTGGTCTCCAGTCATCCTTAAGCCTGGGCTGTACATCCAGATGCTGGTTGGAGGCAGGGATTAAACCTCTGCAGCAGGATGACATCAAGCCCTCCACATCCGGTTGTCTCCAGTTTACTTCTTGCCTTCAGTAGAGCAGGTACTCTGCAAGCATAGCTCTGTCACAAGTGGCAGAGCTGAAGACAGCAGACTGTAAGTTCTGTGATTAATTCTACTTTTGGACATTTTTCTTCTTGGGAACATTAATTGGGGCTATATTCAGTGCTCTAGAGTGGGTTCCTGTCTCAGCCATGCAAGCTGCACAGACTGGCCCCACTCCTCCGTGGGGCATTTTCCCACAGTTTCTGAGCAAAGAGGACTTCAGGCGAAGGGACCACCTTTGCTTCAGGGCCTGATTTACGCTCGTGAAGGGACAGAACGAGAGTTCTGAGGATTGTCTGTGGGTATTTCCCCTTACTAGAGCTAGTCTCCTTATAAACCTGTCGACGGCCGACTTCTTGCCTGCCTTAGTTGTCTATTGACGGTGCTGCTCGTTGACTGTAGCAATTCTCATAGACAAATGCTGCATATCCACCCTTAGACGCTCTGGAAGCAGGAGTGCTGTCACCTTGTGTCGATGAGCACTGCATACAGAGAGAAACAGCGCGCTGCCATCGACTCTCAGCCCAACGACTGTACAGCAACAGGAGCACTAGCCAGGGCCATCCTTTCTGCGCTCCTCCCACAAAACTAAGGGTGCTTGAGAAAAGGAGTACATCAGGAACTCGGGCATGGCTCTTTAAGGGACTGCTTCAGTTAAATAGGACTTCAGGGGCATAGCTGGATAAAGCTCCATTGCTGGGATCATGGCTTCAGACAAGCTTGCCAGTGGCAGAAAATCCCCACTCCTAATTACTTTTGAGCGCTCGCTTTGCCTCACATGTGTAAAGGCAGCGTCTGCTCAGGGGGGAGGAACCAACAGATATATCCCTTTCCTCGGCTCTGATGGATGTCCAAGAAAGGCTTGAGTGAGCGACTACCTCCAGATCAGAGAGAGCAATGGCTATTAGACAGACCCAGCAGGCCTGTGGCCCCAGATATCATAGACAAGTTAAATAGGGCCTTTGCTGTGGACCCTGCATGCTTAGACTGGCAGCCTCCAGGGTCACCAGATACGAGACCTCACAAGAAGGCAAAGCGAAAAAGGACCCCATCCTCTTCCGATGAGGGTCAGTTGTCCTCATATTGCTATGAGAAAAAGAAAAATTCCCGACGCAGGTACAGATCAGAGGAGGAGGAAGATCACCATTCCTTGCGCAACAGGAGGAAGAAAGGGTCTCGTTCCCAGAGTAGATTCAAGGGTACGCACAAGGGAAAACGTCACAGGGACCATTTCCCGGACTCCTCAGATGATGGCCCCCCGAGGAGGGTGAGATTGTGGACTCTGACGACTCCCCATCCAGAAACTTTGACCTGGACGACCTAGATTTTTTCATCAAAAAGGTTGTATCTAAAATTCACTTGGGACCTTCCCCAGCGGCTCCTTCCCAGCTGAAACAGACCTTTCCATTAGCCTCTGCCTCTAAGCCGGTCACAGCCTTCCCTATCCCTCCAGCAATAGAGGAATTGCTAAAAGAAGAATGGCAAGGTCCCGACACATGTACCCAGTCCCCTGACGGATTTCTAAACTTCTAAAGTTTGGTAAGAAGCAATCTGAAAAGTGGTTAGACTGCCCCAGAATCGACCCCTTGATTTCTAACCTAACCAAAAAAACAGTCATCCCAGTTGAATAGGGGCTTCTCCAAGGGACCTAGTAGACAGAAAAGTGGATGCATCACTCAAAAAAGCCTACTAAGCTTTGTCTACTTCTCTCAAGGCAGCCACCGCAAATCTGTTTTCAGGTAGAGCCGCCCTATCCTGGGCCTCTGATCTAGCTTTTCAATTAGCAGAGGACCTAGAGAAGAACTCTCCAATTATCCATCAGCTACCGTTAATGGGATTGGCCTCGGTCTATGCAGCAGATGTGTTGGAAGAGGTGGTCAGGTGTGCTGCACGGACCATATTCTATCAAACCTCAGCTCGCCACAACCTCTGGCTTCGGGCCTGGCAAGCAGATGCCTCTTCAAAGAGCCATTTGGTGAACGTGCCCTATGAAGGCAGTCTCCTGTTCAGGACAGCCCTGAAGGAGGTGGTGAAGGAATCCGGTTAAATGGCTAAGGTGCACATGCCCCAGTCCAGGGGCCAGGGCAAAGCATGGTCCTTGGGCTTAAGATGCAATTTTCATGACAGAGGTTACAACAAGGGTCAAAACTCCAACTTTTCTGGGAAAAGAACATGGTTCTCCTCATGTAACCAGCATAATTTTAGAGGAGGTGGCTCTGGTGGAAGTGGGAGCACCAGAGACACCGGAAACAACAAGAAATCACAATGAGGCCATCCACGGCCATTATTTTTTTATTTAGGTGTTTTACCAGGAGTAGCACACTAAGCTGAAAGCTTTTTTACAGGTGCGACCTGGGAGCACAGGGAAGTTAAGTGACTTGCTCAGCGTCATACAGTATACTAGTGGAAGCTGTGGGATTCAAATCCAGGTCTGTTCTGCTGGATGTCACCAGATTTGCAGCTCAGAGCCTTAAACCACTGCGCTATACTGTCTCAAGGATAGGGTAGGGGTCAGACTTTCAGAATTTCGAGGAATGGGTCCAAACCATGTTGGACAAATGGTGCTAGACATTATCAGCAAGGGTTACCTGATAGAGTTCGATTCCAAGCCCCCACTGCCTCACATGGTACCCTCCCCCATCTCAAACAACCCATCCAAAAGACAGACTATGTTGCAGGCTATCACAGATCTTCTACAAGTGGGGTCTATCGAGCAGATTCATCCCTGAAGAGGTCTGTCGGGGGGGAGGGGGGTCTACTTCCTATTTTTCATCGTGCCCAAAAGGCACAGAAGGTTACAGGCCAGTCCTAGATCTCAAATTCCCGAAATTGCTTTGTATGCAGCAGACCATTCAAAATGGAAACATTGTCATCAGAGAATTGCAGCAAGGAGACTTTCTTGCATCTATTGATTTGCAAGATGCCAACCTCCATATTCCTTTTCAGAGTCTACACAGGCAGTATCTCAGGTTCAAGGTGGGGAAGCAGTACTTTCAATTAAAAATTCTTCCTTTTGGCCTTTCATCAGCCCCAAGAACTTTCTCGAAGGTACGGGTAGCGGTGGTAGTTTACTTTCGGAACCGAGGGATCAAGCTTTTCCCTTACATGGATGATATCCTCATCAAGGCCCCACAGCTCAACCAAGTGGTACAGGCAGTGACGGAAATAGTCCGGTGCCTCTCAGCACACAGATTTGTCCTCAGATGGAAGAAGAGTTCCCTAATCTTGAGCCAGAACTTGAACCACTTGGGGGCAGACTTCAGGACACAGGCCAACAAGGTTTTTCCTCCAGAGACAAAATTCAGGGACCTGCTGAAGCTCATCAACAAATTTCAAACAGCCGCTCAGCTGCCGGCCCAGTCCTTCATGCAACTAATTGGGACTCTAGTGTCACTGGCAGATTCGGTCCCCTGGGCTGTAGTACACATGCGACCCATTCTGGCACATCTGCTCAGGCTGTGGTCCCAGTCCAGATACAGCAAGCACCAGCTCATCCCAATTTCTCAGCAGATAAAAAAAAAAACCTCCCTCCAATGGTGGTCTCGGAGGGCAAATGTCATGAGGGGTCGAAAGCTGGGCCATCCGCACCAAATCTTAAGCATGACAGATGCAAGCCTCGGGGGATGGGGGGGCCCACCTACATCAGATGTTGGCACAAGGCAAGTGGTCACTGGTAGAATCAAGGTACAACATAAACATCCTAGAGATGAGGGCAGTTTGCCTGGCCCTGATGCACTTCCAGCAGCAAGTACGCAATCAGGATGTGTTAATTCTAACAGACAGTCAAACAACGATGGCCTACATCAACCATCGGGGAGGCACAAAAAGCTCAAATGCTTCGGGAGTTATTTCTCTTCTTTGTCGGCAGAACAACACCTAGCAAGTATAAGAGCAGTGTACATACCAGGACAGGAAACTTTAACAGCAGACTGGCTAAGTCGCCAAGATGTCCTTCCAGGAGAAGGAGAGCTGAAGGATAGCGCCTTCCAACTCCTAACAGAGCAGTGGGGCAATCCTCAGGTAGATCTATTTGCATGCCGGCAAAACTCCAAGGCAGAAAAATTCTGCTCCCTGGCCATGGACAAGCTAGCAGTAACTCAGGATGCCTTTTCCCTAGACTGGGGTCAGTTCGGCCTTCTATATGCTTTTCCTCCGATACCACTGCTATCCAGGGTCCTGCACAAAGTGTCCCGGTACAAAGCAGAGATGATTCTAGTCTGTCCCAGATGGCCGCGCAGTCCATGGTTCCTATTTCTCATTCAGTTGTCAGTGGGACCACCTTTAACTTTCCAGATCAGCCTGGACCTTCTCCATCAGGGTCTGGTCCTGCACCCCACTTTGAACAACCTGTCCCTCTTGGCTTGGAGATTGAGCGGGAAACCTTCAAAGAGCTAGGCTACACAGCTCCGGTTATTGAAATGATGGTAAGCTCACGGCATCCTCCTCCTGTAAAGTGTGTTCTAGTATATTGAGGAAATTCTTGTTCTGGCTCCAATCCAAGGATATACAGAATCCCCTAATGTCATTACTGGTGCTATTGCAGTTTCTTCAAGAGGGGTTTGACAAAGGGCTGCCACCAGCCACCTTACGATATCAGGTCTCAGCTTTGGGGGTGTTTTTGTTGGTAGACTCTGGGGACTCGCTGGGATCACACCCTCATGTCAGGAGGTTTCTAAGGGCAGCAACGTTAAAACACCCCCCAGTCAAGCCCCAATGGTACCACCTTGGAGACTTAAGCTGGTTCTCAAGGCCTTAACCTAAGTGACTTTTGAGACCCTTAAGGATGCTTCCCTCATGCATCTTACAATGAAGGTGGTTTTCCTTGTAGCTGTTACTTCAGCCAGGAGAATCAGCGAGCTGGGAGCACTGTCCACCAAAGAGTCATACACTGTTTTTCACCAGGACTCTGTGGTGCTTCATACAGATCCAGGATTTTTACCCAAAGTTATGTCTCCTTTCCATTGCAACCAATAGCTAATTCTTCCTTCCTTCTGTCCACACCTGAAAAACTAAAAAGAAAGGGAATTTCATACACTAGACTCGAGGAGAGTGATCAAAATGTATATTAAGACAGTGATCTCCATTCATTACTATTGGGAGGTGGGCCACCATGCAATCCTGTGCAGCTGCCACTCTTTCAGGCTGCAATTTCTGTGTGTTGTACCTTTAAATTTGTGCACTCACGCTAGGAGTGCGCGCACGCGATCAGGCATGAGAGGCATGGACGAGGAGCAGATTGAGACCGAAAGTGGTAGAGATTTCTGGCGCAGCTACAGTAAGCTTGTAGGTCGGGGATCACGGGGTAAACTACTTTGTAAGACAGCAGACCAGGCTAATAGACTGGAAGGTGCCAAATCGTGGAGCCAATAGAGAACGAAGCCTCTGGCAGTGACAGTCCAGCAACCTATAGTGTAGCAGCTACAACTGTTGGGTAAGTCCCATATCAGTAGTCTGCTGCCACTTTTAGGCATTGCGATTCTGTCCTTGACTCACAACGGATCGGTTGTTCTAGCTCCAGAAGTACTAGTCCATCTAGTAGTGCAGTCAGCTTCCTTTGCCTAAATATTGTTTAGAAACCTTAGGCAGTATAATTTTATTTTAGAAAGTCTCCAAGTATTTGAAGTTTTATGTGGGAGGTCGTCGCATGGTCTCCAGCATTTCAGAC
The DNA here is from genome assembly GCA_016271365.2 of Neoceratodus forsteri. Classification (NCBI taxonomy): domain Eukaryota; kingdom Metazoa; phylum Chordata; order Ceratodontiformes; family Ceratodontidae; genus Neoceratodus; species Neoceratodus forsteri. The sequence goes on along the minus strand of CM028134.1, from coordinate 816,933,147 downwards.
CTGCATAAAAAACGTTCTGCCTTCACTCAAAGGGCAGCTGCAGCAAAGAAGAAAAATACTGGCAGTAAAAGAAAAAACACCAGTAATAATATATGCACTCCAATCACTGATTTATTTTCTGTGGAGAGTCAGATTCACCAAACTGAATGTAACTGCTGATGTTGCAAAATAACCCAAGTATCTGGTTTCTTGCACGCCTGATGCACACTTGATTAAGATTAATGGTCAGACCTGCGTTTTGATAGATTGGGTAATTGCTTGTAGGTGGTGTGACTTAGGTGGTTCTGGACTGTAAACTACAACATCAGACCAGTAAGCACACTGTAAGCCGTGCAAGGGGGCTAGACTGTCTGTCCTTGGGGGGGGGGGTCCTTATTAAATTGAAGTGGGTCGTTGGGCGGGGGGGAGAGAGAGCTCATTGTGTGGTCTCCCACAGTGGCTGTTTGAAGGGCTGCAGTGCATAAAAAAGAAAAAGTAGACATTACTGGCAGTAAAGAAACAAAATAATTCATCAGTGCTCTGCACAGTAGCCAGATCATTACTACCTATATGGCACAATTGGTTGTGAGGAGACACTGGGGACACAAATTAGCCTGACTACTCCCCAAAAAAAAAAAAAAAAAATCAGTGCTTCAAAAGGTGCCTCCAAGGTGGTCTGCCAGTCCTGTCCTGCCAGTCTTGTGCAGTCAGTTGCTTTGTTAGTGTGTGGTCACTTGTTTCTAAACCCTGAGGGAACAAAAAAATATTTGTGAGAAAAAAAATTCAGGGCTCCTACCTTAACTGTGTGCCACCAGGGGTCTAGTCTCTGTCCCAAACCCTGGTTCAGGGAAGCAAGGTGTCTACAGTGTCTATCCCACCAGTCAGGTTGTGCAGCCTTGCTTCGTCAGTGATCACTTGTTCTACACCCTTATTCAGGAAATAAAAAAATATTTGTGTGAGAAAAAAAATTCAGGGCTCCTTAACTGTGCCACCAGGGGGTCTAACATCTCTGTCCCACCAGTCCAGTCAGGTTGTGCAGCCTTGCTTAGTCAGTGGTCACTTGTTTCTAAACCCTGATTCACTAGGGAGCAAAAAAAATATTTGTGTGAGAAAACAAAATTTGGGGCTTTTTAACTGTGTCACCAGGGGGTCCAACATCTCTGTCCCACCAGTCCAGTTAGGTTGTGCAGCCTTACTTTGTCAGTGGTCACTTGTTACATAGATACACAGACAGTGTCTACAGATAAGGGCCTATGGCCCACCTAGTCTGCCCATTTGAGTTTGTAACTTCAGTTTGTTTTCCTAGAACTCTGTTGCCCCTTACCCCTGACCTCCAGAATTCTTTTATGTCTATCCCATGCATTCTTAAATCCCGTGATTGTTTCAGCCCTCATCACTTCCTCAGGCAGGGTGTTCCACTTGTCCACCTCCCGTTCTGTGAAGAAATTCTTCCTCACATTTTCTCTGAATCGCTCCCTTCAACTTCATCCCATGCCCTCTCGTGCTGGAACATCTTTTTCGCTTAAAAATAGTGTATTCTTGCACCCTGTTCCTCCCTGTAAGATACTTGTATGTCTCTATCATGTCCCCTCTCTCCCTACTCTCCTCCAGGGAGTACATATTCAATTCCTTCAACCTGTCCTCATAGGACTTGTGATGCAATCCATGTACCATCTTTGTTGCCCTCCTCTGAACCTTCTCTACCCTGTCTATGTCCTTACGTAGGTAAGGGCTCCAGAACTGTGCACTGTACTCCAGGTGGGGCCTCACTAGTGTCTTGTATAGTGGAATCATGACCTCCCTTTTCCTGCTGGTGATGCCCCTGCCTATGCATCCCAGCATCCTATTTGCTTTACCAGCTGCCTTATCACACTGTCTCCCTACCTTGAGGTCATCAGAGATGATAACCCCAAGATCCCTTTCCTGCTTGGTGCATGCTATATCCTCACCCCCAACTGATATATTGTGCCAGGGTTTTTGTGCCCCATATGCATTATCTTGCACTTTTTTGCATTGAATTTCAACTGCCAAACCCCTGTCCATTCTTCAAGTTTCTGCAGGTCCCTTCTCATTCTGTCTACACCCTCTGGTGTGTCTGCTCTGTTACAGAGCTTTGTCTCATCAGCAAACAGTGAAATTTTGCCTCTAGGTCCAGCGCAATGTCACTGATGAAGATGTTGAATAGGACCAGTCCCAGCACTGATCCCTGTGGTACCCCACTGGTCACTCTTCCCTCTGTGGAGTGACAGCCATTTACCACCACCCTCTGTGTCCTGCTGCCCAGCCAGTTACCTACCCACCACACTACTGTCCTGCCCACACCCATATTCCCTAGTTTGTGTAATAGTCTTCTATGTGGCATAGTGTCAAAGGCCTTGCTGAAGTCCAGATAGGCCATGTCCACTGCCCTCCCCTGATCCACCTCCCTAGTCACCCAGTCAAAAAATTCAACGAGATTGGTCTGACATGACCTCCCCCTGGTGAAACCATGCTGCCTTGGATCCTGCAGTCCATTGACAACCAGATGTTCCACCAATCTCCTTCAGTAGTGCTTCCATGATCTTCCCCACTACCGAGGTGAGGCTGACTGGTCTGCAGTTCCCCGCTTCCTCTTTGTTCCTACTTTTGTATAAGGGGACTACATCTGCTGTCCTCCAGTCTTTGGGTACCTCTCCGGTTTCTAGTGATCTAAACCCTGATTCAGGGAGCAAAAAAATATTTGTGTGAGGAAAAAAAAATTGGGGCTCAACCAGCATTACCAAACTCTCATTCTGTATTGACAAACACATGACAACACTTAGGAAAATAAAAAGCTTTATTGTACACAATGCAGAAACAAACTAACTTTGGTTTCAAATTAACTAAAAAATGGAAACATCCTAATCAAGATGACAGTTGTGAGTCGATGATTGGGACAATGCCAGTTGGTCCAGTTAATATCGCCAATGTCCAAGAGACTTCCTGCACCTCCTCCTATAATGCAGAAAAAACATCTCTAAGCATAGAGCAACAGGTTTTTGTACTGGCTGGCTTAACAAATACTGTTGGTTACAGTACAAAGAAGATGATGGCATATTTTGTGCATTTTGCATAAAACATAAACAGATGCCCAAATCAGGAACAGTTTGGGTAATCGGTGGGTGCAAGACATTCAGAGAAGATGGTATAAAAAGGCATCGGAACAGTTCAGTTCACGTCATTGCTTCTGAACTGGAAGCTAACTGCAGAATTTCAGCTTTAAAAGGTGGAATAGAGCAGGAAATGTAGCAGGCCCTGACCCTGGAACAAGAAGCTTTTGTGGCATCCCTTTGTTGCATGCACTGGCTAATAAAAAATGAGCTACCTCACACAACAAAATATGGCTCACTGCTGGATCTCACCAAATCATTGGTTTGCAAATACCTAGACAATATACATATTGCTGATGCTGTTAAATATCGTTCTGATCGAACTGTCAGAGAAATGGTTCTCTCTGGGTGAGGTGGTCAGGAGATCAGTTCTTACAGATTTGAAGGCTGCCAAATGTTTTTCATATTTGGTGGATGAAACAACTGATATTGCTGTTATGAAGCAGCTCATTTTGTATGGTATGTACTGCAAAGAAGGGAAACCCAGAGTTTCTTTCCTGGGAGTTGAGGAACTAATTGATGGAAAGGCAGACACAATTGTAAAAAAAAAAATGCTGGAATTCCGTGATAATCAAATCTCGGTTGATCATCATGCAGGGTTAGGCAGTGATGGAGCGGCCGTTATGCTGGGCAGGCAAAATGGGGTGGCTAAAAAGCTGAAAGGAGTCAGCCCAATTCTTGTTGAAAATCACTGTATGGCTCATTGGGAGGCCTTGGCTGTAAAGGCAGCAGCAAATGAAGTGAATGCCATTAAAATGTTTAATCAAACACTATATCACTTATACAGATATTATGAAAATTCTGCTGTTCACATGGCTGCCTTGAAAGAAATTCAGCAGGCAATGGAGAACCCTGTTTTAAAGCTGAAACAGGCAAAAGCAGCTAGGTGGTTGTCCCATGATGCAGCATGTGACACACTAAGGAAGATTTTCCCATCCATTGTTGCATCCTTGCATAGAGAGGCCTCTGAAAGGCATGATCCCCAAACTGTGGACCTAGTAAAAATGGTGGAAACCGGGGAGTTTTTTCTCTATTTTATGCATGATGTGTGACATACTTCCACACCTTAGCATCTTATCTAAATGCTTTCAAACATCAGCTCTGAATTTTACTGATAGAGACATTTATATTCCACTATAGAGATTCTTAGGGCACGCCTACTGGTACTTGGTCACTTTTCCTCAGTTTCGCCTGAACTAGTACTCCTGAATGATATTGGCCTAAACTTGCCATTTAGAGAACTACAGTTAAATAGTTTCAGAACCTCTGTGCTTAACAACTTTATTAGGTCCCTAATTGCTCAAATTGAGCAAAGGTTTCCACGCACAGAACTTTTGGATGCGTTCAGTATCTTTGACCCCAGCATGATACCGGACGGTGATATTGAAGAGTTGGAAGGGTGTGGTAATGAATGGTAGCCTTGACATTATTCTTGGTCAGTATGCTACTGTTGTGGATGTAGCTGTTTCTGCACTGTAATGGGCTTCCCTGCGTAGTCTCATGTTCATGGAAAAGATGGCCTTTAAGACTATTTCTGATGTGCTGCACGCTCTAACTACTAAGTAGTAGACCTGTATCCAAACATATCTACTTTGGCAGAACTGGCAATGATAATACCAATGTCGACTGCAGATTGTGAGAGGGGGTTTTCTGCACTGAATCGAATAAAAACGCAGGAACTAAATAGATTAGGTGCCAGTGTGCCAAATGCACTTATGCTTCTCAATTGAGGGCCCTGATGTTGAAAAGTTCCCTTATTTGGAAGCTGCAGCTCATTGGGCAGGACTGTGAAACCGAAGATTAGATCTTGGCCTTGCAGGCACTAGTAAAGAGATGAGTATGGCCGCACCAAAATGTCAAGACTCTCACAAACTGTTGCCTGGCCTGTAAATAGAATGCAGAGGTTCTCCAGTATGTTTTACCACACTTTGCTTTTGCTACTGCACACTACCCAAGGCCTCCAGATTGTCATATTACTCCTATTTCTTGCTTCTTATGCATTTAATGCATCCCGTGACTGACTCCACCCACCAGTTGCTCTGCCCCCAGTGACTCCTCCCCATTACCACCACTCTATATTTTCACGCAGTGTGGAACACTGTTAAGAGAACAAAGTTTTTTTCGCAAAACGTAAAGTTTGTTCATTTTAACTTCAGGCCAGAATGTGGGTAAAAAAGCTTCAGAGGACTCTCTAGCCAGATGGATTAGATCCGTAATCAAGGCTTACGATCAGGCTGGAGTAACTGCTTGGCCCAGTGAGAACCCATTCCACCAGAGCTATGGCCACTTCGTGGGCAAACTTCAGAGAAGCATCTCCTTCAGACTTATACAGAGTGGCCACTTGGTCATTCATTTACACATTTATAAAACTTTACAAACTGGATGTGATGTCCTTGGCGGAGGTGTCCTTTGGCCACTGAGTGCTTCAGGCAGTGGTGGAACCTTAAGGGCACTTGACATTCTTCCCATCCAGGACTTTGGGGGATGCACTGCTTTTGTATATCCCAGGCGTAAGGAAGCCCGGAGACCAGCCTAGGAGAGAGAAATTGAAATTTAAATACTTGTAAATTTTCTTTCTCGGATGACTGATCTCCGGGCTTTGGATTCCCTCCCAGAATGCTTATAGTTGGCTGGCCTCATGGCCATTTATGCCTTAACTTTGTGTTTTGTTTCAAGTTCTTGTAGTATTGCCACATTGGGACTGCTTTTGGAACAACTGGAGACAACCAGATGTAGAGGGCTTGATGTCCCCCTGCTGCAGAGGTTTAATCCCTGCCTCCAACCAGCATCAGGAGGTACAGCCCAGACTTAAGGAAGCCCGATGACCAGCCGGAGAAAGAAAATTTACAGGTCTTTAAATTTTGATTTTCAAATCTCCTCCTAAACATGTTTTTGCATTTGCCCTAACATCACCTTTCGAATGGGATTTAAAAAGTTCCACTTGCCATGATCGTAAGGTGGGGTCATAAAAAGTCAGTGTTGCAGATGTGGGGTCAAAATGTCACAAAAACAAAGTTTTACAGTGACATTGCATTTATACAATGTTTACTCACAACTTGGTGATTTATTTATTTATTTTTGTGTGTGTGCAGATTTTGGCCTCAAATGTGCACATAGCCCTTTTGTTACCCCACCTGATGAACATGACAGATGTCATTTTATAAATCTCCTTTGAAACGTGTTTCTGCTGTCCAGCAGCAAAATCTCCTTTTGGATAGAATTAAAAAAATTCCACCTGTTTTGAACATAACATCAGGTCATAAAAAGACTGTTGGAAATTTGGGGTCAGAATGTGCGAGCCCACTGAAAAGTAGATATTGCATCTCGGCTGCTATATCCTGGTAAAATACAGTGTAAAAATATGTGAAAGCAGGACACCACTTAAAATGAGAGATTGGATCTCACATAGTCTGTCCTGGGTAAATGTATAGTAAAAATGTGTAAAAGCAGGACCCCAATGCAGCAGAGTCCTCCAGTGAACTGGGTCATTATGCTACTGTCTCTTGCGAAAAATACATCGCAAAAGCTTCACCCTCTGAAAATATAACTTGCCTTTAAGCTGGGCTGTCCTAGGTAAATATGTTATAAAAATTGAGTAAAAAGAGGGTCCCATCAAAAACGAGATGTTGCATCTCGGCTTTGCTATCTTGGGTAAATACAGTGTAAAAATTGGGAAAAGCAGAATCACACTGGAAACAAAATAGCATCTCAGCTTTGCTATCCTGGGTAAGTACAAAAATGAGTGAAAACAGGACATCACTGAAAATGAGATACTGCATCTCTGCTGAGTTATCCTGTGAGAGAGCCCTACAGCAGAACCCCACTGAAAATGAGATACTGCATCTCTGCTGAGTTATCCTGGGAGAGATCCCTACAGCAGAACCCCACTGAAAATGGAGATACTGCATCTATGATGAGCTATCCTGGACAAATATCTTATAAAAGCTGAACCTCACTAAAAACGCGATATCAGATCTTACCTCCTACTATCCTGGGTAAATGCAGTATAAAACTGTTTAAAGAGCAAGTCTTTCTTGTTTTGATGTTTGTTTAATGAATAAGGAACCCTTGCTTAGTAAAATGTTTGCATTATTTTACAGTTAAAGGATAGTATTTTTTTTTTTTTGTTACCATCATCAATATATAGAATAGTGGATGGGAGACCATCCACAACAAGGCTGTATTTCCATTGAGGGGTTGATGACATCATGGAGACCTCGAGAGCAAAGCTCGAGGGGTCTTTGATGTCATCAACTCTCGAGATGGAAATACAGCCTTTCAAATAACATGAAGTCTTGCTGTATTCTAACTATTGCAGTTAGCCCCAGCCTTTAAACTGCCCCAGAGAACAAAGGGTTAACTTTCTATGCAGAGCATAGAATGCTGAGCTCGAGCTCGGTTGAGGTCTCTGTCTGGAGCCCTTTGAAATCCAACTGTCAGATTCTTTACTCCGCCTCATTGAACAGTCGCTTCGGAGATTTCTCCTTCAGCTCGGTTCGAAAGTTGGTTAAAGTCTGTTAAGTTGTCAGTTTTTACCAAATTTATTGCTGCATAGTCGGTTCAGTCTCTGTCTGTGGTACTGTGAGTACTAGATAGGTTTTGTTCTGATTTTCTGTGTGGAAATTGTAAAGTGTTAGATCGGTTCGACTGAACCGATCATTTGTATTGAATCCTTGTGTTTTACTTTAGAGTGTGGTTACTGGTCCTTATCGGTTCTAATAAAAAAAATAAATAAATAAAAATGTTTTGAACATTTTTTTCCAACACCCGTGACACGGTTAGGAACCGATAAGGGAGTCTTGCCTGGCGGTTGCCGTAAAAAGGGTAAGTTTGGTTAGGTTGGCCATGACTGAGAAACCCCCCCAAAAAACTGGGCCCACTGGGTTTCAACACTGCAGTGAGTGTGGGGAGGTCTTTGCTAAGGCCGACCCTCACACCGCCTGTGTTTATTGTCTGGGGTTTGAACACCTCGATACAGACTGCCAAATTTGTAAAAAAAAATTTCCTAAATCTACTCTTGAAAAGAGATTAGGTAGACTGAGGGAAAAGGAGGCAGAGAAGTCCGCTGACCCAGATGGCCAGCCCGGTTCGGTTCCAGCCGAACCAGAAGGAGTGCCCTCTGACCAGGGCGATACTTCTGTGGGCAAGAGGAGAGCCGATCCTCAGGGGTCGGTTCCTACAAAAAGGAAACGCAAAGGAAAAAAAAATGACCGGTTCGGATCCAGAGGTTCATGTTCCGACCGCTGAGGAAATAGCCAGAGCGATTCAAATTGTGGAATCGCTTCGCCCAGTTCCGACCGATCCAGCACCTTTTCACAGGGGTTCAGTTTGGTCGGTTCCCCCGGTTCAAGATTATACCCCTGAAGATTTTTAGGAACCGGAGTTTGAGGAGGAGGGGGAGTTTGAAGATGATGGTGATGACGGTGAAAGTCTGGATGTGCCTGTGGAACCGGACATCTCCCCAGACAAACCTTCTGGTGTATCCCCTCCTAGGCTTTCTTGAGTCCCCTTCCCATTTTCTGTTTTACAGAAAAGTGGCTGAAACCCTCCAGCTTCCTATGGAGGATCAGGAGGAGCCTGATTTTGTGGAAATGATGGACATCCCAGAGTCCAGGAGACTTTCTATTCCCCTTCACAAATCCTTTGGGAAATGGACACAAAAAATTCTGAAGTCTCCCAGTACCCCCTGTTGACAAGAAGGATGGACAGGAGCTACACACTATCTGGCTCAGATACAGAGTTTTTATACCAGCAATGCAGCCATGTTGGGGTAGTGCATGCTGCTGCCTGTGACATGGCAAACATTCCCTTGGCTTCACACCCCCCAGACAAAGACTCCAGGAAGATTGATGCCATGGCAAAAAAAAAAAAGTACATGGCATCTTCCTTGGGACTCAAGCAGGCGAATGATATGGCCTATACAGCCAGGTACCAGAAGTCCAGATGGGACACTGTACTGGCACTGGCTAAACAGGCCTCCCCCCAGCTAGCCAGGGAGCTGGAGGAGGTGGCTGCAGATGGGATTGAGGCATCAAAAGTACAGTTTCATGCTGCTGCGGACTCCAGTGATGTGTCATCAAGAGTCATGGCTACATCTGTGGCTCTTCGCAGAATGGCTTGGCTCAGATGTACTAGCTTCTCACAGGACACCCAGGCTAAGGCCATGGATTTTCCTGTAGTGGGTAATTCTTTGTTTGGGGAGCAGACAGAAAATTACATGAAGAAAATGGACGAGTACAGGACCACTTGTAGGTGTGCTCAGGCCAAAGAGAGGCAGGCAACTCCTCAAAGGCAGCATTCTAGGGGCAGGGGCAGGCCTTTTCATAGGCCTTTTTACCAAGCACAAGCCTCTTCTCCCTTTTCACAGAGGGGGTTCTTCAGAGGGAGAGGCAGAAGGGGGATGAGCAGGGCTGCATCCACTCCTCAGCTTAAGGCCCCTGCCAAGCAGACACCCTGATGGGTCTGCCCGGGTCGACTCCTATTCCAGTAGTGGGTAGACTGGCTTACTTTGTCCAGGACTGGATGTCTGTTACCTCAGACAAGTGGGTCCTGGAAGTAGTAAGCCAGTGGCTGGTTTTCAGCTTCAAAAAATTTCCAAAGATGAGCCAGATCTTTTCCACCTGCAGGTCTCTCAGAAACCCTTGCCCTAGAGGCAGAGGTTTCATCTCTTCTGGCCTTAGGAGCCATAGAGAGAGTTCCTACCCTACACAAGGGCAAAGGTCTGTACTCCAGGTACTTCCTTACCCCAAAAAAGACAGGGGAGTGGTGACCCATCCTAGACCTAAGATACCTGAACAAACATGTTTTAAAACCAAAGTTCAAGATGGTAACTCTGGGAATAATTCTTCCTTCTCTGAGGCCAGGGGACTGGCTAGCCTCCCTGGACCTAAAGGATGCCTTTTTTCACATTCCCTTCAGGTGCTCCCACAGAAAATACCTCTGGTTCGAGTTGCCCTCAGTCCGCTATCAGTTCAGTGCAATGCCCTTTGGTCTAACATCAGCCCCAAGGGTTTTCACAAAGTGCCTGGCAGTAGTTGTTGCCTTTCTAAGAAGGCAAAAGATTTCTATTTTTCCATATCTGGACGACTGGCTCATAGTGGGACAGTCTCCAGACCAAGTCAAGTCAGACCTGCAAGTGACCCAGCAAGTGCTTACTTCTCTAGGATTTCTTCGTAACCTTACCAAGTCAGTTCTCGAGCCAGTGCAGCTCCTTACCTTTATAGGGGCAGAGCTGGATACTGTCCAAGCAAGAGCCTTTCTTCCCTTGGAAAGGGCAAGAGTTCTTATAGAACTGGCTTCTTCCTTCAGCCTTCAGGTGTCTCGACCAGCAAGGCATTTCCTCCAGCCCTTGGGCCACATGGCAGCTTCTACAGCAGTGGTCCAAGGGCAGGATTCCAGATGAGGGACATTCAGTTCCATCCGAGGGCCTTTTGGTCCCAAAGGAAGGATTCCCTTACCAAACTGATTCCAGTGACTCGGACCCTGATCCAAGCCCTTCAATGGTGGCAGAATCAGGACAATTTAAGTCAAGGGGTCCTATTTGCCGCTCAGTCTCATTCAGTGGTCCTTACCACGGATGCTTGCCTCCTGGGCTGGGGAGCCCATGTGGGCGCCCTCACTGCCCAGGAACTGCGGTCCCCTCAGGAATCCCTTCTCCATATCAATCTCCTAGAACTCAGGGCAGTTTTTCTGGGCCTGCAAGCTTTTTCTCAGTCAGTGCAGAACAAGGTGGTTCAAGTCAGAACAGACACCACCACCACCATGTGGTACATAAACAAGCAGGGAGGCACTCTGTCTACAGCCTTGTGCACAGAAGCCATGAAGTTATGGTCCCTGGCTTATTCCCTGCAAACCTCTTTGATAGCAGTCCACCTTCCAGGGAAGGACAGTGTGCTAGCAGATGCACTGAGCAGGATCTCACAGGGCCATCACGAATGGTCCCTGGACCCTCTGGTCTTGCAGGTGATTTTTTTCAAGGTGGGGCACTCCAGAGATGGATCTCTTTGCAGCCCCAGACAATCACCAACTTCCTGTCTTTTGTTGCAGACCCCCAGTCTTGGGCTCAGTCCCTCTGGATGCTCTGATTCTGAACTGGGAAGGGACATTTCTGTATGGCTTCCCTCCCTTTCCTCTACTGTTCAAAGTTTTAGTCAAGATAAGATCACAACCTTGCAAAGTGATTCTGATTGCTCCAGACTGGGCCAGACAGCCTTGGTACCCCCTGTTGCTGTCTCTAGCAGTCCATCTTCCCCTGTCTCTTCCCAGGAATTACAACCTGTTAACCTCCTCTCAGGGGAGGATTTGGTACCCCAATCTTCAGTCTCTCAGTCTCAAGGCATGGCTCTTGAAGAGTTAGAGTATGCAGATTTGCATCTGTCTCAGGGAGTTCTGGATATTCTCAAAGTCTCTTGAAAGCCCGCCACTAGAAAAAACCTGTAACTCCAAATGGAAGAGATGCAGCATTTGGTGTTCCAGGAAACGTGTTTCCCCAGACACTGCTGGATTGCGTACAGTTCTGGATTATATGGTCCATCTGAATGGCTTAGGCTTCAGACCAGCTACTGTCAAGGTGCACTTGTTAGCCGTTTCTGCTTTTCTGTCTGTGGGGAAGTCTTCCTCACTATCATCTCATCCTGTGTTCTGTAAATTTTTTTAAAGGATTGCTTCATACCAATCCTCCCTTTAGAGACCCTGCCCCTGCCTGGGATTTAAATGTTTGCATTGCTCAACTTATGCAACCTCCCTTTGAACCTATGTCTTCAGCAGAGCTTAAGTACTTGACTTGGAAAACTGTGTTTTTAGTATCCATTACCTCTGCCAGACGTATCAGTGAATTGCAAGCCCTGTCAGTGGAACCTGATTCTATCTCCTTTCATAGGGATAAAGTGGTCCTTAGAACCTGTAGAAGGTTCTTGCCCAAAGTGGTTTCAGATTTCCACTTGAATCAGTCTGTCTCTCCCTGTTTTCTTCACCGATCATTCTTCTTCAGGAGAGAGGAGGCTACACAGTTTAGATGTTAAAAGGGCCCTTAGCTGCTGTATAGAGCGTACCAAGGGTCACAGGTTTGATTCCCTCCAGTTGTTCCTCACTTATGGGGAAGTGGGAAAGGGCAAACCTGCCACCAAGAGAACTATAGCCAGGTGGATTGTGTCTTGTATACAATTCTGCTATGAGAAGCTAGGAAAAATTCCACCCTCAGGCCTGAGGGCTCACTCCACCAGAGGTACAGCTGCTTCCCTGGCTACTGCCAGGGATATTCCTCTCTTAGAAATTTGTCTAGCAGCCACCTGGAAAACAGTCCATACCTTTACCAAGCATTACTCTCTGGATATCCAGGCTAGGAGTGATGCTCGGTTTGGCACATCAGTACTTCAGAGCCTATTCCTAAAGTAGGTTCTGTCCCTCCTCCATGGAGGTACTGCTTGGTAGTCGGCAATAGTCAGAATACAGCAAGACTTCTTGTTGTTCGAAGAAAAAATTATTCACCTTAGTAATGATGTTTCTTCTAATGGAGTCTTGCTGTATTCTGACCTCCTTCCCTGCCTCCCCTCTCAGAACCTGTTTTTGGGAAGTGGGTGGGCAGGTGCAGTGTTGCACCTCAGGGGTGCTCCTTTTACACCCTCTTCTTTTTGTTTGGGTGTTTGTTTTATTATTATTCTTATCTGGATTGGTTTTTGGTTTTGGGTTTCCTGACTTGAGTCTTCCTTGGGAATCCAAAACTTTTTGTTGCCAGTTGCCTAGTAAAACTTTTACAATTTCCACATAGGATAGTTAGTGAGTTTTTGCTTGTAAGAATCTGACTGTTGGATTTCAAAGGGGTCCAGACAGAGATCTCAACCGAGCTCGAGCTCAGCATTCTATGCTCTGCATAGAAAGTTAACCCTTTGTTCTCTGGGGCAGTTTAAAGGCTGGGGCTAACTGCAATAGTCAGAATACAGCAAGACTCCATTAGAAGAAACATAATTACTAAGGTGAGTAATTTTTTCTTGTTGTGGATGGTCTCCCATCCACTGTTTCATATAGTATGTTTTTTTACTTCTTTGAGATCCTTTACCTTGCTGTTTGCTACTGCTCCCACTCCCACCCGCTAACGTGCTACTTCCACTCCCTGTAGTGCCGCTCGCACATTCTCCAACTTCGCTCATCTGTGGCCGCAACATTTGTTTTTAAATTTTGGGAAAAACGAATTGCCACATGGAGATGTGTGGCAATTGAAGTCCCGACTTATTGGGGGGGGGGTGGATCGGTGGTGCTGCTGCTCGCCCGGGAAAGTCCGTTGGTAGGCCCTTGCTAAATCCTATCGCCATGTTTACGCTGCTTTTCTGGGACGTCCCACTGTGTATGCCAGTCTGGTGGTAGGTAAAGGCTAAAAAGCTGTTGTACTATCGATGTGACGTCAGAACGATAGTTCAACAGATTTTTTGACCTTTGAACTGCCCTACAACAACTTTGAGAGCCTCTGATTTCTGTGCACAATAAGAGGCAACCATATACTATAACAGCAGAATGCATTGAGCTGTCCTAGCGAAGTGCAGTTCAGTGAATAAAATCAGTTTCTGCTGTTTCTATAACATAGAACAGTTAACCATGTCGGTAGGGTGACCCACATGCAGCGAAAACAGTCATATACATCCAGTGCATTTTTTTTTGGTAAGTGAAACCGATGTTCTTGATCAACACGTCACTGCCATTAATTTCTACATCACTTGAACAAATACACTTAACATTAAAAAGGATAGTGTGCTATCTTAATGCATCCACAGAATAAAACCCAACAATGTTCATACTGCACAGTATACTTATTGGAAAGTTAAACTACAGTTACAGTTTTTAGACAAGCTGTCGGCCGAAATCTTGACTGCTAGTCAAAACATTGAAACCACGTGATGCTGGCTCCCATTACTCACTCTGTCACGAACAAGAAGACATCGGCTGTACTCGGCAGTGATATAAAAAAAGCTTAAACATTAAAACATTAATAAATTGAAAGTTCATTCTTTTTTTTTAAATTCAAGTTTATTGTCAATAAACAGGTACATCATTATATACATTCTGTTAATATCCATATTTCTCAGGTTACACATACATTTTTATTTGTTCCCTTTTTTTTTCCTCTTTTTTTTTTCTTCTTTAACCCAGAGGAACAGGAACTTCCATCCATTCATTTAATCTTCTCTAAGTAACAGCATAGATATTGCATTGGCGTCTCCTTCAACACAATGAATTCATTTATTCTTTAGAGGCTTTAGGGAGTTGGTCACCATCACTCCTCGACCCAGACACTGAACTTCCTTCTGTTTTTGTGTCTATTGTGGTTTGTGGTTTGTGGTTTTTTTTTTTTTGTTTTTGTTTTTTTAATTTTAAGTTATAAATGTCTGCCCTTTCAAATCCTTTCTATAGTGGTGGGCCTCTCCTCTTCCGCCCCCCCCGGCCGTCAGCCCAGCATATGTAGGCACGTTTATCGAGCACCAGTTCTCCCACCTAGTCCATCTTCTCAGGTAAATATGGGTTCGATTATTGATTTTAAAAGTGAGTTCTTCAAATTCTGCTATTGTACCCACTATCTTCACCCATTCTTGTGTGGTTGGGGGTGTCAGGGATCTCCATCTCTTCATAATGGCTTTTTGTGCTGCTGTTATCAATATGGACCAGAGATACATTGCGTCTGTACCTTTTATTTCTTCAGGGGGGAGCCCCAGGATCATTCTGGGTCCATCTAGCAGGGTCTGTATCTGAAATATAGTTTTAAGTGTGTCTGTTATTTCACCCCAAAAATTCAACAAGCCAGAGCAAGACCAGAAAATGTGTGTATGGTTTGCTTCAGCCAACCCACACGTCCTCCAACATTGTGGCATGTAATTTGGATTTCTCTTATTTATCATGTGGGGAGTCAGGAAATAGCTGGACTTTATTCTCACTAAAATTCTTGCCAGTGTGGTGATTGAGATGTTTTTTTAGTTAAGGCAAAAATTTGTTCCCATTTAAGTTCTTCTATTTCTTTTGATGTTTCATCACTCCATTTAGCTTTGATTTTACTCAGTGGATCTCCTTTCAGTGTCGATAGGGCCTTATAGAGAAAAGATATTAACCCTCTTTGTTTGTTAGCCTTACAGCTATCTCTGATAGCCTCGAGAATTTGTTGGGCCCTGTCCGCTTCAGAGTCTTTTTTCTTTAACCGGAGAATATAATTTCTAGCTTGCAGGTATCTAAAATGATCTGCATTTTGCAGTCCAAATTTATTTTTGAGGGAGTTGAAGTCTAGGAAGATTTCTCCCTGCCAAAATTGTGCAAGGAATCTTAGGCCTTTCTCCTCCCATTTATGGAATCCTTTGTCTAGGCATCCTGGTTGAAACTCCAGGTCCCATGCTAGTCTTTTTAGAGGCCAGATGGAGTTTCTAAGTTTTTATATTTCTGCCATATTCTGTGGACCGATTTTATTGTTTCTCTGACTGAGGTTAATTTGGGGTGGGGACATTTGCTCATATTGGGAGAGCAGTAATCTAGTTCTAGGGGTTGTACTCCAGTCACTCTCGCTTCTTCTTTTTCCATGAGCTGCCAACCTATTGTGGTATTGGGGTTGGACCACATTATGGCATTTTTTAATTGGGCAGCCAGGAAGTAATCTTCAAGGTCAGGAAGAGATTGTCCACCCTTCTCTCGGTGCGTTTGGAGAATTTTTAGATTTATTCTGTTTTTTTTTTGGAGTTCCAGATGAATTTAGAGATCATCTTGTTCCATGTTTGGAATATTGATCTAGGTATGTTTAGTGGAATACATTGAAACAGGTACAGAAGCCTGGGAAGCACATTCATTCATACTGCATTAATCTTAGCATACACTGGAAATTTCAGCGGGGACCATCTCACAAAATCCTTTTGCAGGGTGTCCACTAGGGGGGTATAGTTCGCTGCAAATAATTGAGTGTATTGCTTTGTGATATAAGTGCCCAGATATTTCATTTTGGTAGCCTTCCAGTTCACTGGAAAGAGATTACACATTTCTGAGTTTGGTTTGTAGAAAAATGTGAGCACTTCTGTTTTATTTTTGTTAACTTAATATCCTGAGTGTTTGCCATATTCAGACAAGATTGTCCAGACTTGTTTTATAGAGCTGCAGGTTGCGAAGGGACAGGAGGCATCATCTGCATAAAGCGATATTTTTTGTGTATATCTCCCACCATCATCCCCTTGACTCCCCCTCCTGCGGATCGCCTCTGCAGCTGCCCGATATACAGAGCAAAGAGTAGGGGATAAGGGACATCCCTGACGTGTGCCCCTACCTAAATCAAATCTCTCTGATATGCCACCATTCACGTGAACGTATGCCTGTGGGTTAGAGTATAATTGTTGAATCACGTTGATAAATGGTTGCGGGAAGCCTCTATGTTCTAGTGTTGCAAACAAGAAGCTCCAGGATACTTTATCAAATGCTTTCTCAGCATCTAGACTCATCAGGCATGTCGGAGCACCTGACCTTTGAACGGTATCTATTAAGTTTATCGCTGATCTGACACTATCAGGGGCCTGTCGACCAGTAATGAAACCCGTTTGGTCTAGATGTATTAGTCTAGGTAATATCTGGTTTAGTCTGGTGGCTATTATCGCTGTAAAGATTTTGTAATCTACGTTCAGTAGTGAGATGGGACGGTACAATTCACAAAATGTTGGGTCTTTCCTCTCTTTATGAATGACTGATATAGTGGCATATCTCCAGGAGGGAGGTATAGGGTCACTCCCTGTCCACACCTCCGTAAAGACCTCTAAGAGGATGGGTGAGATCTCTGTCTCAAAGGATTTATAAAATTCTGTGCTAAATCCATCTGGCCCTGGGCACTTTGTTGTTTTTACGTTTTTTATAGCCGTCTTGATCTCTTACTGCGTAATGGGTCTAATAAGGGCCTGTGTTTCAGGCCGTGATAGAGGTGTGAGAGGGAGAGAGTCCAGGTATTTCTTTTTTTCCTGCGTAGAGGTCTGCTCTTGGCAGGAGTATAGGTTAGAGTAGTAGGTCACAAAGGCCTTTGCTATTTGGGCGGTTTGAGTGACTGTCTGATTATTGACGGGAGAAGTTATCTTGGTAATTGTCACCTTGGCCATATTTTGTCTAAGTCTATACGCTAGTAGTCTGGTTCCTCTAGGTCCTCCTTCATAATATCTTTGCTTTAGGTAGAACAGAGCCTTCTCTATTTCTATTTTTTGTATTTTTTGTAGTTTATTCCTAGCTTCAATGAGTTTCTTTTCTGTCTCTGAATCCCATTTATTTTTCTGATCTTTTTCCCATTCTTTAATTTGGGTAGTTAGTTCTAGCTGCTTCTGAGTCGTCAGCCTTTTCCTATGAATAGCTATTTGAATTAGTTTCCCTCTAATTAGTGCCTTGAGTGTATCCCAAAGAATTTGAGGTGTCGTACCCGTGGTATTGTTGTCTTCTATGGATCCCCTAATAAATTGTTTGAGTGTTTTAATTACCTCTTTATCCTGTAGTAATGATGTATTTAATCTCCAGAGTGTTTTTCTTTTAGGTATTCCTAGATCTGCTTCCAAGAAGAGCGGATTATGGTCTGATAGGACACTGGTTCCCACCCACATTGAAGCGATAGAGGAGATATCCCTCGAGAAAGTAAAAAACATGTCAAGCCTCGAGTAAATATGAAACCTCGGGGAGTGACATGTGAATTCCCTACTGGTGGGGTACTTTTCCCTCCAGATGTCAATCATGCCTAATTGTTGAATTAACATTTTAAACGCTTTAGCTTTATTGTGTTCCGGTCTTGGTATTTGAGATGTGGTATCCATCTTCCTATCAAGAATTATGTTCCAATCTCCCCCCATTATGAGTGTGCCCTTCGCTTTCTCTGCCACCAAACTCAATATGGTCGCATATACTGCAATTGGTGACCCTGGGGGAACATACACGTTGACCAATGTAATCCACTGGTCCTGCACTGTTCCTGTCACAAGTAGGTACCTTGCACTTGGGTCCTCTATCACTTCATGGGACTGGAAAGGGAAGTTAGCCGAGAGCATGATGGCTACTCCTCTCTTCCTGCCACCCTGTAGTGAGGAGTGGTAACGCTGTGGCATTGCCCTGCTTTTCAGTTTTTGAACCTCTCCAGGTATGAGGTGCGTTTCCTTTAGAAATACCATATCACATCTTTGGGCATTCAAATATCTTTGCAACCTCTTTCTTTTAACAGGGCTTGTACATCCATTTATGTTAAAGGAAACCACCCTTGACATTTGACTAACCATTTATGCACATGTACTTTTCAGCTACCGCTCTCAAGTTCTTTACATTCCTGAGACAAAGATTTTGATGTAAGTTAGTACCTTGAAACATTATTAACCAAGTAACTTTACAACCTTTCAATTTTTGTAGTAACTGTAGTAGTAAATATGTTAAACTAATAAACCAACTTTTTGGCCTCATCCAACATCGGGCCTTAAAGAAAGTTGTTGATCTTTTATCAACAGCCAGGAAAACTCCTAGCCTTGAGATCTCAGTCCTTTCTGGTGGACTTCCTAGGTGTGACTGAGTGTTGTAATTCAGTGGAGGAGGAAACGTCCCTAGTGGACTTATCGGGGTGCTCCAGGGTGCAATGAGTTCCCCTTTTGGCCACAACTGAAAAGTTTTGTTGTGGTCGTCCTCCTTCGTATCACCTCTCTGGGGTAGCATCCAGTTAGGTCTTACCTCTCCCTCTAAAAGAACTATTCATCCCCTTCGTCACTCCCGCTTCCAACCTTTGGGCGTGGAGGAGGAGGGGGATGTATTTCTCATCGCTCCCCAATTAAGTGTTTAGTGGTAGTGTATGTCTCATCATGGCTTCTCCTCTTGTTTCCCAAACCCCCTCTTTTTCAAGTTTAATGAGCTTATCCTCTTGACTTGCATTACCGTTTCCCATATCTTTTCCTCAGTAGCCTTTCGGGTCTCCCAGATTCATGCGCCGTCCTCCATCATTCCACCCTGAAAGTTCATTCTAAATTGTCAAACTCAGTTACATATGATGTGATTTTATTTAAATTAGGGACATAATACAGGTCTGCTCTTTAAAATCAGAACCCCATTGCAAATGCCATATTACATCTTATCCGGTTTGTCTTGGGGGTAAATGTATAGTACAAATGTGCACAAGCTGGACCCAGTACAACAGCATGCAAGCAAACATTTGACATTGATAGGCACTTGTTTCTTTAAAGGGAAACTAAATGTCTTGGCGAGATGTGTGTAGCTATAATGCTTCACTCCATGGGTAATGGGATACTGTTAAGACAGTTTGGGTTCCCCTTATATGACCCAAGTCAGTGTTAATGTTCAAAAATTGTATTAAAAACAGAACCTAAAATTCAAGGAAGACAGAACAAAGGAAACTGAGCATGCTGAGCTGAAAGGTAATGCTGCAAAAGGTAAAATTTAGCCAATTAAGAGCTTTTAAAATGGTACAATGTTGTAACAGAAAAGGTAGCAGTAAGGGAAAGTTGTTTGATTACTGTATTGAAAATAACCTGTTAAATAAGGTTGCTGAAGGCATTTTCACATATTGTTTATATTATAAGTTAAGACACAAGTTTGGTGCAATTCCTTGCCATGAAGAATCAGTAGAACAGGCAAAGGCAGAAGTAAAAAGCGTCTGGCCAGTGTGGAAACAAAGCACAAATACAGGGTACATATTCTCCATTACTGTATATTATTTTTGTAAAGTTTTAATTATAAGAAGAGTGAATAGAGTACAGAGTGTGTACTATAAGTAGCATGAGAAAGAAGCACAGTGGTAATGAAGTATAATAGAAAATGTTAATACAAGAATAATGAAAAGAAATGCAATCCAAAAGTGCAAGATTTATGAACAATATTTATCTATTATTATTATAGAATATATGAAAAGCCCTTTGAAAAAGCACAAGAGTGCGAAACATCAGGGCAATTAACAAACCTAAAGAACTTTGAGAACTTTTACAACAGCCCAAGTGGAGTATTTTTGGTCCCCCCATTTTTGAACATTAACACAAACTGAATGTCTTGTTGGAAAGACAAAAATAATTTTAATTAAAATATTTTTTATATTCCTTTTTAAAATGACCTATTTTTCATAAAATTCTGAGAATTAAAATCAATAGCGTAATGACTGAAATTATATCACCAGAATGCTGTGGCTCTGAAAGAATGTGATAGCCTGTTTAAACAGCTTTTTCTCTTAATCGCCACTAGGTGGTGGAGTGACTTATTGTGAGCCTGGGATATCACACTGCTAGCCGAGACCATGCTGAGCTTCCATAACCATTTTGGTCACTTCTGCCTCAGAGAAGATGGGTGGCTGGCTCCCACTCCAGGTGGATTGCTCCATCCAGGAACCACTGTTCTAAGATCAGTTTATCAACTGAACTGATACTGTCAGAATGGATGCAGCGGAGGAGACTCATCTATAATATGGTGACATTATGCATCCAGACCCAGCCCACCTCTAAATGACCCGAATCTTTTCAGTCTCTGTGCCCCAGTGGGGATGGAACATCTGGGCAAAAAACACGGGAAAATCCTTGTCACTCAAGGCAGTTGTCACTGTCGTACTGTTGCACCTGGGTTATGCCCCTATTATCCCACATACACCTTATACAGTATTCCTAGTCTGTTATACTGTTATATTGCTATTTTGCACTGACATATAGATTTAAGCACCTATCATATAAGCATGAGTGCCAGGAATGTGCTTTGCTGCTAATATATGCTAATGTTTACATCCTTTATAGGATTAGTTCATGTATGACTATTATACCTCATTATACTGTATTATGTTTGTTTTACATATAGTCCATATTTAATCTACCTAATTACTGATATGATGACTCTGAGGGATCATCAGTGATTACTTTATACACTGTGTATGTGTGTGTATATATATATATATATATATATATATATATATATATGTGTGTGTGTGTATGTATAATATATTTTTACACTCGTATAATTCTATGTAGTAGTGGCCAGTCAGCACTTCTTTGTCTAAGCAAACTGACAGACAGAAAACCTTTGTTTAGTCTTATACACAGGCAAGAAATGCCACGTGTAGTTTGAACCCGTCGGCATTTCTTTTGTTCAAGCTTCTTGCAAACAGAAGCATATTCTTTGTCTCATGTGATACTCATTAGTTATTCTGTCTTCTAAGTCATTATCCAATATGTTTCTCATATCCGTAACTATGAGGTAATCTCTGTTGCTGTACTGTTATCTGTAGTATATAGCCTTCTGCAACCTAGCTCCACATGGAGAGAACGATATCTTGGAGACCTAAGATCCTATAAATTCTGGAGATAATGTTCATTCTTCAGGAGAGTGATGAGAAACCCATCTTCCTTGTGATTTTCTCTGTCACATGCTTGGCATAAGTAGTATAATAAACCTTTATTAGTACTCCCTGCTTGTTTATGAGTGTTTCTTGGTAGACTCCGAAGACATAAGAATCTGTATTATTAGTATTTACTCTATCTTAGATTGTTTAGGCAACATAAATGGCGACTGCAAATGGTGTCTGGGTGTTTGCCAAACTTGCATTTTAATTTCCTCTGTAAATTAAAACACTGGGCGAGAAATCCCCAGTAACAAGCAGCTGTGTGTGTCTTCTGTTTAAATCTTCAGTCTGTTGTGTGTTCTACAGTGCAGACAAAACAAAACTTCTTGCCAGATATTCAAACTCTGTGTAATGTGTGTAATGAGCTTTATTTTTTTTTCTCTTCTTTCTCTGTGGGAACACACAGCTGTAAAGGGATCCAAACAGACAGACTGCTTTCATTTGTGGTCTCAAATCCTAATGGGTCTTTGCTCATCTAGGAGTCCACATATGCCAAAGGCTGTTTGTGCCCTGTCGCGAACTTTGGTTGCAAACAAAGTTTTTGATCCACAGACAGCTAAGGGTTCTTCATTTTAAATGACATGTCTGAAAATGTCAGTACTGCCTGAATGCCTCAACATACCTAACTGCCTACGGTGGCTGGTATGATTTTGCTGACGTAGCAAAATCCACTGGTAGCTCTTTCAGGGATATCATTGCCCACTGTGGTGTATTACTACGTTGCAGCACCCAAACTTCTTGGCCCCCTGCCCTCCCTTGGAATCTGTTTGGGCATGTTCTGCCTGATCTAGCTCCTTGCTGGTCATTCCCTCTTGGAGGGGCACGTCTAGGACATGGAGGGGATTGGGTCTAGATGGGGGCACTGGCAACCCTTCGTATCATGAGAATATGGGCTGCTGTTGGGGATGTAGGAGAGCCTGATCCACAGAATGATGAGGGGAAAAACAACAGAAAATATGGTATTTTATTACAAGCAGGTAACATAAAACACGTTTTATGTTGCCAATCATCTTCAAAGGAAATTTCCAATATTTATTTTTCTGCTTTTGGGCTTTATAACCCGTTACCTTGTGACTGTGCTAGTCCTTTGCAGCATAAATTTCCATATTTTCCTTAGTCCATTTAGGAGGAGGGAAAGGATCATAAATCTCACCGAATCGATGTCCAACCAATCCTTCCACCTCCCTGTCTGCAAGTCGTTTTATGACTTGTAACCAGGGAGAACACGAAGACGTGTCCCATTGTAGTCCATGGGGAGCATTCTCAAAAGTTTTTAATAGGGTAAAGCAATGTTTTTATATAAAGGAAAGACACCTCTCATCAGCTAGACCCCCCCCCCCCAATTGAGTGGCATCTTTTCGTGATATAAAACATTGCTTTAACATATAAAAGTTTTGAAAATGCCCCCTGTAGACTACAGAGCGCCACGTCACTGCCCTCACCCTGGTTAGACATCAAAAAGCCATGCCAGCGAACAGAGAGGTTGAAGAGATCGGGTTGCCTGTTCAGTGAGATTTATGATCCCTTCCCTCCTTAAATGGACTAAGGAAAAACTTAACATTTATGCAGAAGGTTAATGCAACCATAAGATAATGGGCTATAAAACTTATACCCAAATCTTTGACATTTACTTTAAAATGGGTGCTTGCTGAGCTTCAGGTGATTTTGTGTTGGAAGTATGTCAAGTCCAAAAATACATGAAAACACTCCAAAATTTATTTGACAGAATAATTTTACTCCATTTTTCACTTGAAGTCTGTAACTTAGAACTTGTCTTTCTCCTCACTCAAAAGCAGTATGATCAAATGTTTTTGAAGTGAGTGTTTGTCTGGGTAACTGCATGTCTGTGAATTTGTGTGGAAGCTTTTATCTGCTTTTGGCTGTTTGTATACATATGTGCGTATGTACAAGTGTACACAGTAACTTTGTCTCCCTTTTGAGGGAGGAAAAACAGTAACTGCAGCCAGACCTTCTTGGCACTAACCAAACATTTGCCTCATTTGACATTACTCACTTTGCTATGATGTTATCATATTTACTGCTTTCTAAAAAATTTGTTTCCACTCTGCTCATGTTGCTGTTTTTCAAGAGATGGTTAGAAACATAGAAGCATAAAATTTGTTGGCACAGAGGACTGTTTGGCTCACCCAGTTGACCAGATGTTCCCTGCCTATTCTGTTTCCGCAGACCCTACCTGGTCTCACCTTGCATGCTTGAAGCTCCCAACTGTTTTAACCCCCACTACCTCTGCTGGCAGACTGTTCCAGGCGTCCATCTTTCAGTGAAGTAGTGTTTTCTCCCATCCCCTTGAAACTGTTCCCCTTCGAGCTTCATTGCATGCCTTCCTGTCCTGGTGCACTTCCTCATTTGAAACAGACTATCCTCCTGTGCCGTGTTCCCTTCCCCGTGAGGTGCTTGTAGGTCTCTCTTATTATGTGTCTCTCTCTCTCCCCCCCCCCCCTTTCCTCTTGGGTGTACATGTTAAGATTTCTCTGTCTTCATAGGGCTTCTGATGCAACCCCTGCACCGTTTCAGTTGCCCTCCTGTGGACTGCCTCCCCCCCGTCTGTCTCTTGTCTGGCCTCTAGAACTGGACACAGTACTCCAGGTGGGGTCTCACCAGTGACCTGTACAATGGTAACACCACCTCCCTCCTCCTACTGGTGACAGCTCTCCTTTTGCACCCCAACATCTCACCGGCTCTGCCTACTGCCTTGTCACATTGTCCTGCCACTTTGAGGTCATCAGATATTATAACCCATACGTCTTTCCTGCTTAGTGATCGTCTGCACCCCTCCCCCCATTTTATACTCCGCTCTTGGGTTTCTGTGCCCTAGGTGCATAATGGCATCTACCCATTCCCTTTACCCCCTCCTGAGTATCCCCCATTACAAATTTGGGTATCATCTGCAAAAGGGCATGCCATTCTTTCCAGCTCATCTGCAGTGCCACTTACAAAGACATTGAAGAGGATCGGTCCCAGTACTGAGCCCTGCAGCATTCTGCTGGTCACTCTTTCATTAGAGTTAGTGCCATTTACCATCACCCTCTGTCTTCTAGCCACTAACTAGTTTTTAACCCAGTTTGCCACTTTGGATCCCATCCCTAGACTATCCGATTTCTTTATCAGTCTCCCATGTGGCACAGTGTCAAAGGTCTTGCTGAAGTCCAAGCAGGCCATGTCCTTGATCTATTTCCTTGGTTACCAAGTCAAACAAATTGATCAGCTTGGTCTGACATGACCGGGCCCCAAAAAAAAACAAAAACATGTGAATCCATGCTGCCTTTGGTCTGATAACCCGTTGGATTCAAAATATTCCTCTAGCATTTCTTTTAACAGGGTTTCCATTAATTTCCCCACCACTGACCGGTCTGTAGTTATTAGCCTTCTCCCTGCTGACGCTCTAGAGACATAGAAACGTAGACTTTGATGGCAGATAAGGACCGCTTGGCCCATCTAGTCTGCCCATTTCCCTACCTACAGGATAGGCCTCAGATCCTAGTTAACCAACAGCCTATTTCTTCCTACCCCCCCACAAGAATTGCCTTATGTGTGTTCCATGCATTCTTGAATTCTCCCCCAGTTTTAGACCCCACAACCTCCTCAGGAAGGCTGTTCCATGCATCCACTACCCTCTCTGTGAAAAAATACTTCCTCACATTGCCCCTGAACCGCCTCCCCTCTATCTTTAAATTGTGTCCCCTTGATCTTGCACGTCTCTTTTTCTGAAAGATGCTACCCTCTTGGACTTTGTTGATTCCACTGAGGTACTTAAAAGTTTCTATCATGTCCCCCCTCTCCCTCCTTTCCTCGAGGCTATACATATTAAGCTCCTTTAGTCTTTCTTCATATGTCTTCCGGTGCAGACCCTGCACCATTTTAGTTGCCTTCCTCTGAATGCCTCTATCCTGTCTATGTCCTTGCAGAGATGGGGTCTCCAGAACTGGACGAGTACTCCAGATGGGGTCTCACCAACTGTCTGTACAGCAGGATAACAACTTCCTGTTTTCTGCTGGTGATGCCTCTCCCTGTGCATCCCAGTATACCCCCAGCACCCCTACTGCCTTCTCACATTGCTTGCTAACCTTAAGGTCATCTGATATGATTACCCCCAGGTCCCTTTCCTTTTTTGTTGTTGTTACTACCTCCCCACCCATTGTGTATTCTTCCCCTGGGTTCTTGTTTCCCAGGTGCATTATTTTGCACTTCTTTGCATTGAATCCTAGCTGCTGTACTTCTGACCATTCCTCCAACCTTGCCAAGTCCCTTCTCATCCTTTTCCACTGCCTTGTGTATCAACCCTGTTGCAGATCTTTGTGTCATCTGCAAAGAGGCATACTTTTCCTTCCAGTCCCTCTGCAATGTCACTATAAAGACATTAAAAGGACTGGACCCAGCACTGAACCCTGCAGTACCTCACTAGTAACCCCTCTTTCTTCACAGTGGACTCCATTTACAATTACTTTCTGTGTCCTGTTGTCCAGCCAATGTTTTACTTCCGAGGCTACCACCCTGGGACCCACTCCCAGGCTGGTTAATTTGACTATCAATCTTTGTGTGGGACTGTGTCAAATGCCTTGCTAAAGTCTAGGTAGGCCATGTCCACAGCCCTCCCTGGTCTACTACTTTGGTCACCCAGTCAAAGAAATCTATTAGATTCGTCTGACATGACCTTCCCGCTGTGAACCCATGCTGCCTTGGGTCCTGTGCCCCACTGACCTCTAGGTACTCAACAGTTCTTTCCTTCAGAAGTAACTCCATCACTTTCCCTACCACAGAGGTCAAACTGACAGGTCTGTAGTTTCCTGCCTCTGTCTTGGTCCCACTTTTGTGAAGGGGAATCACATCCGCCTTCCTCCAGTCCTCGGGTACCACACCATCCTCCCATGATTTATTAAAAAAGAGTGGCCAGTGCTCTTGTGGAGTGGAACTGCCCACTCTCCTCCAGTTCTCTGAAACCACTCCCGTTTCCAGTGAGTTGCTGAATAAGGCCATTAGTGGTACAGCAAGCTCCTCTGTGAGTTTCCTTAGCACCCATGGATGTGTCCAGTTCCATGGTCTTGTCCACTTTCAGGTTTGCAAATCCCTTCAGGACTCTTTCCTCTGTAAATTGACTTTTCGGAAGACTTTTGTCTACTCCGCTCTGCATGTTCCTGCTGCTCATCTGGGTCCATCCCCTTCACCCTCCATTGTGAAGACTGAGCAGAGGTACCTGTTTAAGATGTCTGCGTTTTCCTGATCTTACTCTACGCAGTCACCCTCTGCCATCCTCCTTATCTTCAGGGGGATACTTCCTCTTCTCACTTATGTACTTGAAGAAAATCTTGTCCCCTTTTGCCACCCCAGTGGCTATCTTTTCCTCTGTTTGCATCTTTGCTTCTCACTGCCCTCAGTGATTCTCTCTGTTTTACCTGGTACACCTCCCTATCTGCCTCCCTCTGTGTTTCTTTGTACATCATTAATGCCACCCTTTTTACTTCACTTTGTGGGCACTTCCCTAGAGTACCTTAATGGTCTTTTTCTTCCTGCTTTTGCTCACTTCCTGTGGCTTCCCTTAAAGAGAAACCCTTAGCTCCCCAGAAGAAATACTGAGGGACCTTGAGGCCCCACTTTAACAATCTGCAGTGTAAATTTTTTTTTTTTTTCAAGTTATTTAGTTGCAGTGTGATTTTATTATCTGGTTGGTCCTGTGATTACCCCCACACACACACACACACACACACCCAGCCAGCCATGGCTTCTCCCAGAGTCCACTGTGGCGAGCCCTCTGATGGCACGACAGACAGACAGATTACACCGTGGGGATGTCTATATGCTGGCACCTCTACTGACCAAATACTAGTGTTTATAGACCGCACACTCGCGCCTATTCTACCAGTACCAATCCCACTAAGTGCACTCATGCGCTTTATAACAGTAGTATTCAGTTAGTAGAGGTGCTGGCACATAGACTTCCCTCTGCGGCATCGTCCATCAGTCACATCGTTAGAGGGCTGGCTAGCTGCAGGGGACTCTGGGAGATGGAGTACTGAGTCATGGCGGATGAGGGGTCGCAGGATCAACTAGATAATCACACTGCAACTAAGTAAAAAAAAAAATATAATTTCACAATGCGGATTGCTAAATCAGGACCTCGAGGTGCCTCAGTATTTCTACTGGGGAGCTGTGGGTTCCCCTTTAATTTTATCCAGTGTTCCACTACCCCTCCCTGGCAGTCCATCCATACTAGGCTGCTTCAAAGACAGTCTCTTATTTCTTTAAAATCTGCCCTGCTGAAGTCTAGGACCCTTGTCTTTGTATGGTTTTCTCCACACCCATTCTAATGCTGAATCACCTATGATGATCACTGGTCCCCAGGGAACTTCCCACTGTGATGTCTACAATACTGTCTCTATTAGTGAGCACCAGGTCCAGTATTGCTCCAGCCCTAGTGGGTTCACTGACTGACTAGCTGCCAGTGAAATGCCCCCTGCTGGGTGTCAAAGATTGCCCTGCTTCTGGCCGAAGCTGCAGCTGGAATGCTTGAATTCACATCCAGCCGATTGAAGTCCCCAATCGGCAGCACCTGCCCTTTGTTAGCCATCCTGCTGATGGTTTCCCCTAATGCCTTATACAAAGCCTTCTCTGTGCTGGAGGTCTGTATACCACCCCACTTGGAATAGTGGTCCCAACTCCTGATCCCACGGTGACCCACCGTACTTCCAGCCCTTCCTTTACCTCTAGGTTCCCTTGCACTTCCTTAGCCCTGATAACCTTCCTCACATTCACATACAGAACAGCCCCTCTTCCCTTCCATGACTCCTCTGACTGAGAACAGTCTGATATGGCCATAATCCCAGTGGTGATTTTCAGTGCACCATGATTCTGTTATGGCCACCAGGTCCAGGTCCGCCTCCACCACAATGGCTTCCAGGTGTGCAATTTTATTTTAGATTGCTTGCGCTGGTGCTTGTGGCTCTGCAAACCTTGCTGTCTCCCTGCCTGCAAGCCCCCACCTTCTCCCCACTTTCTGCCTGTAAAACTCCCCAGAATTCACCCTTCCTTAGTTGCTCCCTTTGTTTCTTGTCTCCTCTACGCCTCTTTCTGCACTGTTCTTGTCTCTCTTTTCCTCTACTTTGTAACCCCCTTCATCCTGCTCCCATGCCGTAGGGGAGTTTTCTTCCCTCTGGCTCTCTGTCCTTGTTGCTTCAACTGGTGTGTTGGGGTGCAGTTTATGTTTCCCTGGTAATGCAGCCCCCCCCCCCCGCTAGTTTTAATGCTCATCCAAGTAACATTTAAATCTTGTATTAAGTGCTGAAGTCCCCTTCTCAGAAGGATGCAGGCTATCACCACTGTATAGACCGATGTTCTTCCAGGTCACCCCCCCCCAACAATAAGGCAGAATCCTTCCTCCTGCCCCATGCCTTCAACCAACTGTTGAAGCTTTCTGGTGTGGTGTGACCTCGGCTTCAGGTGACTCTATACATGTAGCACCTCGGCAAACACCACCATTCGTACTACTTATTAAGGCCCCTCCCCAGTTCTCATTGCCCCTGCACTGTCCCTACTCTATTCATGAACATGTAAAAAAAAAAAATACATATTCTAACAACATTGTAAGGCAGAAGTCTGCAACAGTGATGGACTTGGTCAGAAATCGGTTGGCTGTTATGTGCTACACTATGGACCAGGCACAATTACATTTCCAACAATCTCTGTCTGACAGTGCTGTCCTCATCAGGAATTATTGCTGTTGCTGTTTGTGTGATATATTCACTTTTCTGAGACCCCTGAATGCATAATTGACCTACTGGCAGTTGTGGAATTTAGGGATGGTGCTGTCAAATATAAAAGAGAAGATGCCTTCCCCCAGTTACCACCGGAAAAGAAATGCATTGTCCTTTAAAGCAGTGATTTGTTTTTTGCATTTCACCTTGTTGGCATTAGAAACATTCTGTTTCTTGCTGTCACTTGTAGCCAGCAGGGAGTTTTCTTGAGGGAGTCTCAGAAATTTGAAAGATGTGCTGAATTAGCTGCTTTTGACTCTCTAATTTTAAATCTTTTAACACTTTTAGAGTCAGTAGATCAGGTTTTGTATGTGCTGTCAGGGTATGTAAAGTTGGTTCTTCTTGCTAGATGTTTTGTTGCCTCATTGCTCTGGAGTGTAACATTTCAGAATGTGAATGCACGGATTGGTTCCAGTCCGTTTCAGAAGATCGTTAACAAATGGGCATGTTATTTTGCAATGCAGACTACCCGATAAGCCTTCCAGCTGGACTTTGTAGTGCATTATAAATTGCTTTTTGGCAATCAGCTCTGTAATTTATAGATGTAATAAACATTATCTAATCATGTGCTATTGACTAGTTATACTCTACATAAACCTTGGTATCCAAAATACATCAATTATAGAAAACCGCATTTGGATGAATAAGGCCACAGAGTCACATATTCAAAATGTATACACATGCAGTCTCTTTTTTTTGCTTCTTTTAAGTTGTAAGACACATTATTTGGCAGGCAGATGCCTGGCAAGAATTTCTAGGGCTAGTATTAGAATTTACAGAAATGCTGTTAATGTCCATGGAAGGTTTGGCAACCAGTTTTGTTCCATAAAAAAGTGATTTAAAATTTGCTAGCGCAGCTACATTATATGTGCAAGTATTTTACATAGTAAACCCACTGTGTTTATTGTATTTGTGTTTGTTACCTGTTTGTGTATGACTTCATTCTGATAGAACTCTAGGTGAGCTGTAAGGATAGTCACAGTAGCCAATGGCTAATGAAAATTAAATGGTTATCTAGAACTTGTCGTCAGAAAAGGATGCTTGGCCAACCCTGTCTGCCCAGAGGGTCTCTGCCTACTCCTCCTCCATTCCTATTTGCTAATATCTCCATGTCTATTCCTCAGATGCTTGAAGGCCCCTACTGTTTTCACGTTCACCATTTCCGCTGGAAGTCTGTTCCAGGCATCTACCACTCTGTAAGTGAAGTAGTACTTCCTCGCATCCTTCTTAAAACCCCCCCACACACACACACACACACACACTCTCTCTCTTACTTCATTGCATGCCCTCTGGTCCTGGTACTGTTCCTCATTTCTTGCTCTCCTCTCATCTAAGGTGTACATGCTGAGATCCCCGTGTCTTTCCTTGTAGGGCTTTTGGTGCAACTCCTCCACTATTTTAGTTGCCCTCCTCTGGACTGCAACTACATTTTGACTACTAAAAAAATACAGTGTGACAAATGAATAATATTGTAGTGTACTGTATTTTATTACAAGTGCTGACGTTTGTAGCATGTCCAAACCTTTTTTCCACTGGCATTCACACAGGAACTGTTTACAGTTGTTAAAAATAAGTGTAACAGAAATTAGTTCTGTGAGATAATCTACACAGTGGAAAGTAGTAGAGTAACACATTTATCTCAGCACGTGATTGGTAGGACCTTCATGGCGAGAACATGTCTTTGACACTCGTGAGATACGGGCCTTACTACTCACTAGTGGAGATAAGTGTGTTAATCCACTGTAAGCCATTATGTATTCGCTATACATATGTACATGTGGGGAAGGGGGGCGCGGGGTACCCGGGCTCCCTGAATGGTGTAAAACCTTTACAGATGTAATTGGGCAAATGCATTACAGTGTGTAGAGATTGTGTGTTGTGCATGGTTTTCCATTTCAGTCGAAACGCTGTTGTACCACAGTTCATAGCAGGGGTGGAAATTGACTTTTTTTGGTACTTGCATCATAGTGCAGGTAGCCAGAAAGTTACATACACCAGAGAGAGGTTACCTGCATTGGTCAAAAAAACAAAACAAAGAAAAGCAACAAAATAAAATTAAACTGACAAAAATATTAAACATTGTAGTACTCTGCTTTACACACTTAATTTTTTCACTGCCTAATTAACCACAAAGAATATTGGCTAAAGACATCCGTGCCAGACATGTTAACCATCATCCTTCACAGACTTTTCTTCTCCACAAGAGCTGTATATGTATTGCATCAGTGATCTGTGCTCCCTTATGTGTCTGCTTATCAAGATTCCTCCCCTACCTCACTTCTGGACTCTGATTGCTGATGAACAGTATCCATCACATAGTGTTGCCCAATCTGCTGTTCACAGCAAAAAAAATAATCTCCCGATTAGTCCTCCAAGATTGCCCTCTCAGCACTCACAGTATCCTCTACTGCAGGCCATGTGAGTTTACCTATTTTCAGCGATAGTGACAGCACTCACAATTGGTTGCTAGAGAGCTTCCCTCTCCTCACACACGATTATTTATATTGGTTGATAATCTCCATGTGACCCTTAAAAAAACATGCCATTTATATACAGCTCTTAATTGGCTACCATTATATTATAGAATTGATTATAATCATGCAACTATGTGTAAAAATGCTGTTTGGGACTATACTCCTGTTGGAGTTAAACAGCTTTTTAACTGTTTCTAATAGAGATTCCACAAGTGACATGGCAAGTGAGAAACTTCAAGTACCATTAAATAGAACAAACTTGAGACAATGGTTCTTTTCCATGAAAGCAGTAAAGGTTTGGAATTCACTTCCATCTGAGACTTGTTTAAGCACTTTAAATGATTTTAAAACTAACGTATTGCAGATGTTCTTAAACAAGACTGTATGTGATTGTAAATTATGCTTTTTCCATTTTTTGTACTGTTGTATTGTCCATCGGGATGTCACAATATCAAATTTTTAGTATCATGATATTTGAGTAACAATTATCACAATATATTGAGTATCACGATAAGCAGCACATTTGAAGAAAAAAAAACAACCCTTTTTTTCCCCGTTATAGCTGTTTGGGCACTGTCACCACTAGTTCCAACCTTCAGGCATCCTGGTGCCCCCAACCCCAACTGCCACTCTCCACGATGTCTCACGAGTGGGAATCAGCATGAGGAGAGGTCAGCGGGCTCCTGTTTGCTGTTAAGTACCACTGAGTAAAATCGGTACAGAAGGAAAGGATTGTGTAATATGTTGAATTCAGTTGCTTACATGATACAAGGCAGCAAGGATTCACAACAGGATTTCATGTGAAACAAATCTGACAGATCAGTGCTCTCGGTAGGAATTTTTGTTCCGGAGTCATGGACTTTCTTGAAAAATAGGGAGTCTGGGCCAAAAATCTGAGTGTCGTCCTGAAATTTTTGGGGGTCCCCATTGAAATGAATGGAACGAGTCTGGAAAGTGCATTTCAGTGTTTATTAATATACCCATGTATTTTTTATTTTCCCCAAGTCACTATTTTGCAGATATAATGCCAAAAATAATTTTTTTCAGCAGTGTTGTTGCAGTCCTTTTACAAAGGTAACAAATGGCTAAAAACCATAGCAGTGGATGATCACATAATTACAAATAAAGAATTCAACTGACCTGTGATGTGTGTTCATCTATTTGTTCACAATTTAACAATGAGAAAAATGTACTTGCAGTCAATTCTAGTATATTGATTGAATTTGGAAATTCTGCTGCTGCAGTTGAGTGCAGTGGCCCGATTTATTTGCCATACTGCTACAAACAAAGTTGGCCATTAGATTAGGTACATTAGAAGTCAATATTTTTTTTATGAGTAACAGTCATACTGACAGTCACCTATGTTTCCCAGTCACCTCCTGCCCAATATACTACTTTGTACTCTCCAGCACATTTTTTTTAGTTGAAGTTACTTATAATCTAAAACAGCCCTGTTTCAGACTCCCAGTGCCCACCCACCACCCAACTCTAATAAAACATTGCAGAAACCTCTCTCCCACCCACCAGTGATGACTTGGGCTGCTAGAATGATAACACAATCGAACATGATTGTGTGGTTGCTGCCTGACTAGTGCAATCATACTTAAGTTGTCTTTTTAACCTGGCTAAACCAGACTGGCTCCTTACATCACCTCCTGCCCAAACTTAAGTTACACTCTCCTAGTACAATCTGGTGGTGCCATCTGAGTGGCAAATAATTGCTGTTTTGTGTCTTGACCCGACATAATCCAGTGATTATTTCTTCTCCTACACCTTG
Source organism: Neoceratodus forsteri (assembly GCA_016271365.2). Taxonomy (NCBI): domain Eukaryota; kingdom Metazoa; phylum Chordata; order Ceratodontiformes; family Ceratodontidae; genus Neoceratodus; species Neoceratodus forsteri. The sequence goes on along the minus strand of CM028134.1, from coordinate 816,899,683 downwards.
CTGCACAATACTTATCCCTGCTACTCTCCTGCACAAAATCATCTTAAATTGTGCAAGAATAATTGGCTGTACCGGAGACATAGATTTGACTGGGATGATTAAAAAGCCCCCCGCAGTCCCACCCACACCCTTTTTAGGCTTGACAGCTGTCACAATCTGCTGTTTAAGACAGTGGCACAATCTGGTGGATATGGAACAGCTCAGTTTGCAGTGTGTCTGCCTTCTGTGTACTCCTTTTCATGTCATACTTCTATGGCGGCAATTTCTCCTAACGCTCTCCTGCCCATAACTTCTCCAACTCTCCTCCTGCACATTTCTTACCCACCCCACACAGAACCTACCTTGGCTTAGCAGGTCTCCCAGATCTGTCCGGTTTAAGACAGTGGCACAATCTAATCTGGTTGGTGGCTTGAAATCTGCACAGATGTGCTTTTCTTTGAACGTCTTTTTTCATGGCAGTGCCATTTTATCTGTGGCAATTTCCTAACACCCTCTTGCCCATAACGTCTCCTACACCCTCCTGCCCATAACTTCTCCTAACACGTTCCTGCACATTTCTTGTGTGTGTGTGGTAGCTAAAAGAGAACTAGTGCCAGTGTTCATTACTGGATAGCACAGTGGGGTGACTTTAAAAAGCTCCCCATCACCCCACCCCACCCACAACTTACCTTGGCTCAGCAGGTCTCCCAAATCTGTCTGGTTTGTGGCACAATCTGGTGGTGGCATGAAATCTGCATCAGATTACTTTTCTTTGAACTTCTTTTTCATGGCATGCAATTTTTTTCTGTGGCAATATCTTCTAACACCCTCCTGCCCATAACGTCTCTCAACACCCACCTTAATCTCCAAGCTGTCCTGCACATTTCTTAACTGTTTTGTGTGTGTGTGTGTGTTGATGACCATAGAAGCCACTGTTGCAGACAGACTGTGGAAAGAGCAGACTGGGTTTGGTAACTACATTGACAATCTGGACTGTCCCCCCATTATAAAAAAAAAAAAAAAAAAAAAAAGATCAGGACTGCATTAATTGGGGCTATATTTACTTAGTTTATGCACCCCCACCCGATCATCTGAACTTGTTAGACTGTGATCCTTCCCCCACCAAAAACAAAACATGATGCAGTAATTTAGAATAATGGGATATTAGTCGCCAGCTACCACCTCCCGACCCCTAGGAATTGAAATCTTTATCCGCTCCCCCCACCAAAAGTAGCATATTGGCCTTGGGGTTGAAAACTGTATCCCACCCCCCTTGTTGGAACAACAGTATTTTTTTGATACTTATCTTTTCATGTACCCAGGTTCCTCCATCGTCCTGTCTCTGGGTCATGTCAGTCATCTGAGATGTCTGAAACTCAAAAAAACACAATTAAGACAATTATTAAAACATTTTAAAATTTAAAATACTTTTCTACGCAGTCTTATAGCCTTCAGTTTCTTAAGTGCTTGATGAGGGTCATAGTCTTCAAGTTCATCTCCTTCCTGGGCAATCTGCATGAGTTTGCTCACAGCGTCAGCCTTTAGGAACATCTGCCTTTTTTTTTTCTTTCTGTTTTGTACAGAAAATCCTCTTTCACATGCCACTGATGTAACAGATGACGCAAATAAAATCTTGGCCATTGTAACAAAATCTGAGAATACATCTGACTAGTTCTCAGTTAAGTCTTGTCAGGCACTGCTGAGCAAAGTCAGTCCTTTTTCAGATTTCAGAACAAGTTTGAATTGTCCATAATCTTTCTCAGCCCTGTCTTGGTCAGTAAGTGCTGGCAGTGTTTCTTTTTTTTGAAGGTTGTTTCATAGAAAAAAGTGCAAACATCCTTGAGTTCCTGCAGTCCATGGTCCATTATGTTGGAGTCATCTGGGAGACATTTTAGAAGAGCATTTAAGTTATGCTGCAACTGCATTGAAGTTGTCTCAAATCTTGTGTGAATGTTTTCAATGAGTTGCATCAGGTATTCCTGAGATGCTGTCTGAAACTGCATTTGCAGTGCTGGCTTGTCATTCACTTTTTGATCCTGCCACATGCCAGAACGTTGATCAAGTTCCTGAAATGTCTTCTGTAGCGCTACCCCATTCTGCTCTTTAAACTGTTGCAGTCTAGTGACTGTGGCATCTATAATGCTGCTGGCCACCGAAATGTCAACACTGTCCGGTTGCATGACTAAAGACAGTTTATTCACCACATCTAAGACATCCATGAAAAAGAGAAGTGCATAAGATAAAGCAGACTGATTTCAGTTTTGTGTGAAGGCCCTTTGCTTCTTGGGCACCTTTTGTTGCAGCATCATCCTCTAAGGCTTGTAAAAGTGCAGGGTATGATCTGTGAATTGCTTGAACTGCAGTATGCAATAACAGCCACTGAAAGCTTGCAGGTTCTTTTAGGGACAGATATCTGATATTGTCATCATTGAGCGTTTCCCGGATGAAACGCAAGGCATTGTACCGTACTGCAGAGTTGCTATAGTATTTGTATACATTTTTGATGGCTACTTGATAGTCATTGAATACGTGGTTGTCCTGACATGCTTGTGCTGCTGCCAGTGCCCGTCTGTGGGCAACACAATCGATCTGAATCAGCCGTGGGTTAACTTGCTGTGTTAACTTTGTACCCACCCCATTGCGCATTCCAGTCATGATGCTGGCACGTTGCTTGCTAGTGTGATGATCTTGATAGGGTCAACGGCATTAGCAGAACACACACTTAAGAGATCTCCCACAATTGTGTCTGCCCTCACATCCGGTATTGCAAAACAGTCAGTTAAATGAATTTTGGCCTGTGCATTGTGTATGCACTTCACATAAATGTTCAGCTTTTTGTGAATGGTTACATCAGTAGTTTCATCCACTATTACCCCCAAGAAACTGAGAACCTGCTGAGTGAGCTTTGATTTCTTCCTAGGACTTCGTTTATGGAGTTGAGCATGTCATATCTGGCATCCCAACCAGTGTAGATTGTGCCACTCTCTTACAAGTCTGGACAGCCATTTTATTTCTGTGGATGTAAAATGCAACCATTAGTGTCATTCCACTAGCAGCAGCCGCCCTGTGCTCCCGCCTGAAAGATTCCATTCCTCACCTGTAGAGCTATCAGTGTTTCAAACTGGTTCGGTGATTGCCCTTGTTTGGTAAGGTAGTACATTGTCATTAACTGAGCAACTTTACTGTCATCCTTTGCCTCAGGACCTGAGATCTGCTTCTCAGATGCCACTGGCAGAGACAGTTTTTCTGTTCTTTCCAGTGTGCACCAGCAAATGTTCTGTTTCTTTCATGTCTGTAGAAAACAGACACTTGCAGATTGGTTTTGCCAGTTGTTGTTTTTTTTGTTTGTTTCATTTAACCTGGAGTAGCACACTAAGCTGAAAGCTCTTTTACAGGTGCGACCTGGGAGCACAGGGAAGTTAAGTGACCTGCTCAGGGTCACACAGTTTGCAAGTGGAAGCTGTGGGATTCAAACCCAGGTCTGGTCTGCTGGATGTCACCAGATGTGCAGCTCAGAGCCTTAAACCACTGCACTATACTCAGTTGTGGCAAATGGATTGCTTTTGCCAACTTTTTTACACCAACTGCACTTCCCAACAATATTCCCCTCTACTTCCTCCTTTACAAGCCATGGAAATAACTTTGTCCAGCTGTTCCTCCACAACCTTAATTTCTTGCTGCTTTTAGCAGATGCAGTCTGTTCAGACTGCTCATCATTTTCAGTTTCAACATTCACAATGCCAGTTTCCTGAGATGTGCTTAAGTCACATTCTGTGGATGATGTTGTTTGTTCCTTGTCCTGTGGTGTATGTAGAATTCTCTTCCACCAAAATAATTAGTAAGTCTTCGTTGAGTCCTGCTATGTGCCGCTCATGAGGCTTCTCCCACCCAGTTTCTTCACTGTCCTCCTCCTTTCCTGGCTGCAGTGCACTCCACTTACTTGGCCCTGCAGAAAAGCACAAAAAGACACGGTATAAACCCTGAGCTCACTAAACCGTTGGCCAGAAATAGTCGCGATGCCCTAACTGCCTAAACAATTGTACATTGAAAAATTACCCTTTCCATGTTAAGAAAACACATTGGTGCCTCCAGTGAATGTGTGCAGCCTGCTGGCCGCACAAATACATCCGCGCGCCTCCTCCTTGGCGACTGGGGTGGACTGTCCAACCGCACTTTTTTTTTTTTAAACGCTTTTTCTTTTGTTTGATCTTTCTCTCCCTGCCATATTTCTCCATCAACGCCTCTCCAAAATGGCTCCTGAGAGCTTGACTCTGTCCTCCAGCTCTCGTCCCCCGGATAAACCAAGGTGGCTTCTAGGGGGGAACTGATAGCCCCCCCCCCCAAATACTGCTGCTGGACATCCTCTTCATCTCCTCCTTCCCCACCTCACCTGGTGGTGTGCGTCACTCTCCAAGGCGCCGAAACCACCAGTCGGCAAAGGGGAGGGGAAGGGGGGTGGAATCAGACATTTTGCGCGTGTGCAGTACACGACCTGCTCAGGACTCCTGGGCCTGTAGTGCTGAGTCTCGGGGACTGGCGGGCAGGTGTCCCTGAAGCACAAAATGTGCGTAAAGGACGTGGGTGCCCGCATCACCGAGAGCCCTTTGACTTGGTGAACAGGGAATTACATCCAGGTGGAGCCTTGGGTGAGGCCTACCTAGATTTCAGTAAGGCTTTCAACATCATTCCACATAGGACACTCGTAAGCAAGCTGGGCAGCCTGGGAGTGAGTCCAAAAGTGGTAGATTGAGTAAACAGTTGGTTGGTGGATAGACGAAAGAGGGCTGTAGCTAGTAAAGATATTGGAGAGGACTAGGTCTAGTAGTAACCCTTGTGGCACCCCACTGGTCACTTTACCTTCTCCAGATTGGGCGCTATTTACCACTACCCTCTGACTCTTATTGCCTAGCCAGCTCACTAGCCATCTTACTGCTGTAGGGCATAATGCTAGGCTTCTCAGCTTGATAACCAGCCTTCTGTGTGGAATGGCGTCTAGGCCTTACTGAAATCCAGGTAGGCCACGTCAGCTGCTTCCCCCTTATCCACTTCCTTGGTTTCGTAATCAAAGAACTTGGATTAGGTTTGTCTGGCAAGACCTCTCCCACCTCCCCTCTTGAAACCATGTTGTCTTGTATTGAATACTGTAGATCCACCTTTGATGCTAACGTATGTACCCCGTCAAAATTTTGGAAAGTTAACTCCCTCTTCTCTCCCTCCTCTAAATCCCAAACTCCACTCATTTATATCAATAATGCCCTTACGTCTGCCCACCTCTCAGTTGCCACTGTATTCAGCTCGCTCTTTACTTCATGCAGGGGTTGAAACTAACTTTTTCGGCCACTAGCCAGCAGGGCTAGTGACTGGAAAAATCCACCAGCCTGACAGGATCTTCACTGGCCCAGCACAAAAATGACAAATCGCAGTTTTTCAAAAACAAACTTGTTTTATAGCAGTGCAACATCAACATCACGTAATAAACATTTTATAATTATACTTTAAGGCAAAAAGGACGTGTTTTGTTGTCGTCTTTACTTTTAACTGTTACAAGGAAACGCAACTTTGGCCAGGGACATACAACCCCAAGAACAATAACTGAACAACATAGTAATACATTTTTGAACAGAGTTTCTAATCCCAACAGAGTGAGCCAGGCTCTGATTAAGTTTAGTCCTCATCCTCTTCATTGTCACTAAGTCGACATATGGAAACTTTCCTCCTCCTCCTCCTCCTCTGTTTCATGATGGAGAGGATGTCTGATGGTTGCAGACTCCAGATGGCAAGATAAAGTGTTGGACCCCTCCTCTTGACTGGTGCTGGCCACATCCATAAATTCTGATGGACTTATTCTGATGCTCCTAGCATGCCAGAGCTCTACCACAGGGTTGGGATCAGACTCTTTAATGTCTGGTGATACTAGCTGGACAGTCACCAGGTCAGTGGGTGTCTTATCTCAGGTTTGATCACCAGTCACTTTATTTGCCGCATAACACTGAAGCCACGTTCACACTCTGCTGTCGACGCAGGCAAAGACAGAACGACATCAATTAAGTCAAGAACTGTGGTACATTGATGCATCCTGTTTACTGCTGGCCAAGAAAGCTTTTGTAGATTTTCTGTGGTGAACTTGGGCTTTTGGTAGATCTTAGCTTTTAAACTGGTCCACTGGTCAGGTATTTCAGTTAACATCACCCCAGAAGAAACAGGGATGGGTCTGAAGTGTTCCACCAGTGTATCCATCTCCGAGTCACCAAAATCTGCAAAAAGGAAACAAAAAAAAGACATTAGTAAACTAGCCACCTTGAGGTAAAATTAAGTGAAACAAAAATCAGCCTCATATTGTTTACCTGAAATATTGTCTGGGTCTGGCCAACAGTTGGAAGTTCATCACATTGGTAGCATAGAGGATTCCATCGGACACATCCAAAAATCGGTTGACAAGGCTCGACTTCAGGTCATCCAGCAGTTTGTTTTTTGATGCTGTAAAGGTGGTGCTGCAGTTCTCTCCTGTCAGACTCACTCCCTCAAAGCTGATCTTGTCAATCACTGTCTTAAGCATGGGACCAGGCCTGGAAAATAACTCTGGACAGGCCTGGAAAATAACTCTGGATCAGTCACCTAGTCATTTTCTTAAAATTTGTTAGACAAAACTCAAAACAAGTTTCTCTAGCTCACCTGGATTTGTACTTTTCAAGTAGAGTCTGAGTTGATGTCAGGGCTTCATGAACTTTGGCAACTGTTACCATTCTCTTTTGCAAGGTCTTGGACAGGTTGCTCAGGTTTGTTAGAATGTCATGCATCAAACGGCTGAATTTCACCATGTTGTTGGCTACAGCGGTCTTGAAAAATTTCTTGGCTTTGCTTTGTTGGTCACCCTGAACACTGCTGCATCTGGAGACTGGATCTGAAAAATAACGGAGAACATGTCAACAAAAATAAACAACCTTTTATTTAATATTAAATATCTCCAGGAAAAAAGGAAATTTACCTACTCCAGGTGTTGTACGATGGCTTTATAACCTCTGATAAAATGGTCCAAGGCATTTAGCAGGTGACCGACCCATCTTGTGCCTCTTATTCGTGTGGGTACCAGTGGCTTCATTCCCAGTACTTTATAGCTACTTATAGTACTTTACAGGGAAATCAGGAGAGGGAACAAGGGGTTCTTTAGATACATTGGGGAAAAACGAAGGGTGAAGGGGCAGATTAGCAGGATTAAATCAGGGGAGAGATAGGCACAAAAATCCCGGGGGAGCAGGCTGAGGTACTAAATGAGTACTTCACCTCAGTTTTCACCAAGGAAAATGGGGGTGCTGCATCATACATGGGAGGAGACAGAGATACTGAGGAGGGGGGGACCCTTACCGATCGGCGGGTCTGGGGAGAGGGGGAGGCATCACTGGCAGGAGGGGGGAGGGCTAAGCAGGGAGAAGAGGTACTAGAAGTGGAAATCACAGCAGAGAGAGTGAGGGAAGCCCTCAGCTCCCTTAAGACGGAGAAAACACTGGGGCCGGATAAATTACATCCCAGAGTGCTGAAGGAACTTGCGGATGTCCTGGCAAAACCCCTGGTGGAGCTTTTCACCATATCTCTGAGGACAGGGTGGGTGCCCCAGGACTGGAAGGTGGCGATATAGTGCCCTATCCACAAGGGGATCAAGGGAGGTGGCAGAGAACTACAGGCCTGTCAGCCTGACATCGGTGGTGGGCAAGGTGATGGAGGGCATTGTCAAGGAGAGGCTGGGGGGGACCTGGAAAAGTCAGGGTGCCTGGACGATAGACAGCATGGATTCGTCTCGAGGAAATCGTGTCAGGCAAACCTTGTGGAGTTCTATGACTGGGTGACGGGTGCCTTGGACCTTGGTAGACCAGTGGACGTCCTCTTTCTAGACTTCAGCAAGGCATTTGACTCTGTTCCTCACGTGGGCCTGTTGGATAAGCTGGGAGAAATGGGGTGGGGAACCAGATGATCAGATGGATAGGCAATTGGCTCCAGGACCGGACCCAGAGGGTCGAAAGTTGGCGGGATAGTCTCATCCCAAAGAGGTCATTAGTGGGGTCCCACAGGGATCAGTCCTGGGCCCCTCCTGTTCAACGCTCGTCTCTGACATAAGGACAGGAATCAGGAGTGAGATGAGTCTCTTTGCAGATGACTCAAAACTGGGGGCGGTGGTGGATGGGGAGGAGGGGAGGGTGGCCCTACAGGGGGACCTGGAGGCTCTGGAAAGATGGTCTAGAAAGTGGAAACTGAGGTTCAATGCAGGGATATGCGAGGTACTCCACCTGGGGGCCAGAAACCCGGGCCAAGTGTACACCTTGGGGGGGGGGAATGCTACATGTCTTGATGGCTGAGAGGGACCTGGGGGTGGTGGTGGATGTCAAAATGAACAACTTGGTGACTTGTAGGAGGGCAGCAGCCAAGGCCAACAGGGTGCTGGGATGCATCGCTAGGGGGATCACCTCCAGAAGGAGGGAAGTGATGCTCCCTCTGTATAACTGCTTGGTGAGGCCACACCTTGAGTACTGCGTGCAGTTTTGGAGGCCACACTTAAAGAGGGACATTAAACTCCTGGAGAGGGTTCAGAGGAGGGCAACCAATATGATTTGGGGCTTGGGGTCAGGACCTATGAGGAGAGGCTCAAGAGCTAAATATAAAACACATTGGAAGAGAGAAGGGACCGGGGCACATGATAGAGGTCTTCAAGTACATGAAGAGGGTAAATAGGGAGGAACAGTCAGGGTGCTTGAAGGAAGGAGGAGGGGGCCACTGGAGGCATGGGTGGAAGCTGGAGGGGAAGATTCAGGGAGAAAGGAGGAGGTGCTACTTTACTGAGAGGGTGGTGGAGCCATGGAATGCACTGCCTAGGGGCTGGTGGAGGGTTCAAGAGGGGCTGGGACAGGTACAGGGGAAGGGTTCTGGAAGCAAAATCCAATGCAGCAAGAATATCCGGAACTGGGAAGGGAGAAGCCAGAGAAGACGAGGGGGGGCAGCAAGGTCAGCACCCAGGGTGGGGGCTGACCAATCGAGCAGACTCGAAAGACTGTTAGGCCTATTCTGCTGCCATTTGAGTATGCTAGTATAGCTGTTCATCAGGGTAGCCCTATGTAGTGGACTATTATGATAGAAATAGTACAGGCCCATTAACAGCTCATTCAGCTTTTTGTAGGAGTGTTCTTTTTTATAGAGTCCGCAAAGGCCAGTTCAAGTCGGTGAGCCATGCAGTGAATGCCAAGTACATAAGGCCTGCCCTCACGAAGCCTGGTAACATCAGATCGTACTTCGAGAGGGCTCTTGCAGTAGGTAATTACATATAGGACTGATGCCGGCCGGCGGCAGGACCCCATGGAAAATTTTCTAGCTAGCAGTCCCTGGCGAGGAACCGCCCCCACGTCAGGTGACCGGCGTCATACGACGTCAGTATAAAGGGGCGGTCCCGGATGCCTGCCTTCCAGTTCTTTCCCACCGTTAGCTCGTGCAGCGCCTCGTGGTAAAGTTCGTGCTTTGTCAGCCCTACCTTTCGTCGGTTTTTACCGAAAAATAGTTGTTATTTTATCAATCAGATACATCGTCAGTGTATGTCGTCCCCTACACCCTCCGAGCACAAAAACAAGTGTGACTCGTGCAGCGTCCAACTGCCACACAAGGACGGCCATTCCCTGTGCCTTTTCTGCCTAGGCCCCGATCATCCGGTCGAGAAGTGCCAGCATTGCCTCAACTTCAACGCGGCTACCCGTAAACGGTGCCAACAGTCCCTGGAATCTCCTCAAGAAAAAGATGTCTTCTATGGAAAAGGAGTTGAAAAAGTTGAGGCATGCGTCTACTTCCCCCAAAGGACATCGGAAAAAGGAGGACAAGGAGAGGCACCGGGAGAAATCCTTCACTACTGCCTCCCGCTGGAGGCAAGGACTGTTGCAACGCCTTCGGGGACTGCTGACAGCTGCCTCCAAGGTCTTGAGGAGGGGTCGACCGCCCGCCTGGCTCGTGCGTGGCCTTGCGGGCGCCTGGGCGAAAGGAGGCCCGCCCCTCGGTTCGCAGCGAGGCTTGCGGCTCACTGCGTGGGCGTACCTCTAAGTGGACGCCTGCTCCTCCGACGTCCGCATGGAGAGGGTCGATAAGACGCCTAACCTTCGGGTGGCGACGGCCACTACCCCCGACTGGGCTGATTCTCCCTCGGCCCGCCTCCAGTGAGGGCTCCCTGCCGGACACCGCCCCTCTGACGCCTGCGAACTCCGCCTTAAGCCACACGCCGGCTCCTCCGATGTGCGCTGGCCAGACGGAACCGACTAAGTGACCCTTCCAAGTCCGTTGTACCCGGTTCTCCGCAGCTTTCGCTGCCGCCTGGGGAGCCTGAGTCACCCCAGCCTGACCCCGGGATTTCTCCTCCATCCCCGGACGATGCGGGATCTTCCTCCTCCGCCAGACCTCCTCCGCCGGAACCGGATCTGACGCCGACTCTCGGACGCCGCCCCGACGCCGTACCCTGCTGGTGCTCTGACGCCGTCCCGGCGCTGTTCTACCGGCCCCAGGAGACATCCTGCTTCCGGGTGTTCCCCTCCGCCGGCCCTCTGCCTTCCAGGCCCCCTAATGTGGTCCCGTCCATGAGGCCGCCGACCGGGCCGTCTGCTCCGGCAGCCCCCCAGCTCCCGGGTACCCGCCATCTTATCCGACACCGTCATACCCGGGACCACAGTATCCAGCGCCGCAGTACCCGACGCCGGGTTTCCCGTAGCCGGGTTTTGGATACTCGCCTTACGGGTACAACCCATACACTTTTCCCCCTCCACCTCCACCTCCACCACCCCCACGGCCGCCGGTGGATCTGCAGGAGACTCTGGCCTCCTGGTGGGCCGAGGCCAAGGCTCAACTCACCAGGGAGGTAGAGAGCTGCCTTACGACGACGGTGCCGCCACCGGCTCCCGTACGTCCGAGATGGCACACTCCCTCACCACCTCCGGACTCCAGAGCTCTTCCCTCTGGGTCCAGAGAGGGGCAGGACACGCATTTAAGGGTACCACTCAAGGAACCCGTTCCTCCCCCAAGTCGCGTAAGGGAGTCTTATTCTTTTTCCTCTTCTTCTTCCCTCTTGGATTCCTCTGACTCCTCCGAGGGATGCTCCGAGAGAGACGACGAGCCCCGCTCTCTGTCTAAGCCCTGGCTGAGGACCCCTCCGAAGTCTTCTCCGGAGGATCCATCTTTCACGGAGTTGCTTAGAAAAATCCAGGAGGTACACCAGTGGCACTCTTTGGAACCAGATCCTCAGCGACTTGCCGAACATCTGGATCTACCCGTGACGGCTCCAACATTAGTGCCACCCTGGATTGAGCCTCACGCCGACCTTGTTACCACGATTTGGAAACAACCGTTGGCGTTAGCCCCACTTCCCAGGAAGTCAAACAGGCTGTACCAGGCTCCCGAGGGTGTGGACTACGTAGAGTCTCACCCTCGGGCTGACTCGGTCATGATTAGCGCCGCTCACGGCCGGTCGGCACATCCAAAACATCTGAGCTCGTCTCCTCCGGATAAGGAATCTCGCCTTCTGGACCATTATGGAAGAAAGATTTACGCCTCCTCCAAACTGGGAATTCGGGCCCTGAATTACGTCGCCCACATGGGGGATTACCAGAAGGCTGTCCTTACCCAGGTGGAATCCAAGCTGGACTCCTTGCGTGATTCCCAGGTAAAACAGGAGTTAGCTGACCTCGTCCGTTCTGCTCGTTCGGTCAGTTGCCACATTTTGCGGGCGACATATGATGCAGTGGACACTGCCGGGTGGAGCTCTGCTTTCGCCGTGGGTCTATGGCATCATGCCTGGCTCCGTGTGTCAGGTTTGGTCCCGGAGGTGCAATCCGCTATTCAGGAAGCACCTTTTCGGGGGTGATGTCAAGGGCTTCATCACCGATTTACAGGAGAAGGGGACGGCTCTGAAATCCGTGGATTCCATGTACCGTCCCCAACAACAGCAGCGCCATTCCTTTCGCAGACGGATTCGGCCAAAGGCAACCACAGGGAAGGCGGGCCACCAAACGTCGGGCCCTCGCAGCTGCTAAGCCCCTCCCACCCAAAAAAGCAGCGGGTACTTCAGCTGCGGCGCTGCCCCACACCACCTGACTCCTTTCCTCTCCCACTGCCTCTGGACTTTCCAGAGGAACCGGTAGGAGGGAGGTTTTCCCTCCACCTTCCTGGATGGGAGAGGATAACTACGGATTCTTGGGTGCTCCAACTTATAGCGGAGGGGCACTCCATAGAGTTTCTTCAGAAACCACCCCGCCACCCACCTCTGAAGTCGGCCTATTCAAGGGAACATCTTCCTTTGGTCCGGGAAGAAATTTCGTCTCTTCTCTTGAAGCAAGTGGTAGAGCCCCATCCCCCTGCATCTTCAGGGAACGGGTTACTATTCCCATTTCTTCCTGGTCCCAAAGAAGACGGGAGATCTCAGACCAATTCTAGATCTCAGTTCCCTGAATCTTTATGTAGAATACAAAAGGTTCAGGATGCTCTCTCTGCAGAGCCTTCTGCCTCTCCTTCGGCCGGGTCAATGGCTTTGTGCACTGGATATGCAGGATGCCTATCTGCACATTCCCATTCGCCTTTCTCACCGCAAGTATCTTTGTTTTGCGTTTCAGGGGGACCACTACCAATTCAGGCGCTCCCCTTTGGTCTGTCCTCGGCCCCCCGAGTATTTACCAAATGCCTGGCTGTGGTAGCAGCCCACCTGCGTACAATGGGAGTTCAGGTGTTCCCTTACCTGGACGACTGGCTCCAGGCGGCCTCGTCCAGGGAGGAACTCCTGCATTTTCTCTCCCTCACCCAGCAGGTTTTCACCTGCCTGGGTATTACCATCAACCATTCCAAGTCTCATCTAGATCCTTCCCAGAGACTACAGTTCATCGGGGCCATCCTCGATACGACTGTCAGCAAGGCCTTCCTGCCTCCGGACAGGGCGGCCTCTCTTCAATCCCAGATTTCCCTGCTATCAGAACGCAGGAGGGTCTCGGTGAGATCGGTCCTCCGTCTTCTGGGGCTCATGGCGGCCGCCATTCCGACGATCCCCCGAGCTCGACTCCACATGAGGATCTCTCAGTGGACTCTTCGCTCTCAATGGGATCAACTTGTGGACGACCTAGATCAATTAGTTCTGATCTCGTCGCCGATGGTGCGAGACTTGCAATGGTGGATGGTTCGAGAGAACCTGTTTCGGGGGGGGGTCCCCTTCTTTCATCCGCCCCCCTTCCAGACTCTGACTACAGACGCATCAGGCGAAGGTTGGGGAGCCCATCTAGGACCTCATCGGACCCAGGGCTCCTGGTCCAAGCTGGAACAAGCTCTCAATGTGCTAGAGCTTCGGGCTGTGTTGTATGCTCTCCAAGCCCTTCACCAATACATTCTCCCCGGCCACCTAGCTGTTCAGACGGACAACATGTGCGTAGTGTGGTACATCAACAAACAGGGAGGAACTCGGTCCTACCCTCTATGCAGGGAGGCTATGAGAGTTTGGGATTGGGCAACACAACACGACCTTCACCTAATGGCGATTCATGTTCCAGGGGTCGACAACACTCTGGCAGACAAGCTAAGCCGCTCCTCTACCCTGGCTCACGAGTGGGAGCTGGATCAAGGGGTACTAGACGACATCTTTCAGCTTTGGGGGACTCCGCAGGTGGACCTGTTCGCCTCCCACCAAAACGCAAAACTTCCCACCTTTTGCTCGCTCGTTCCAGAGCGACGCTCTGTCTCTAGACTGGAAGGACAGATTCGTCTATGCTTTTCCCCCAATTCCTCTGATCCCATGAGTATTACTGAAACTAGCCACAGAAGGAGCGCGAATGATTCTGATCACTCCTTTCTGGCCCAGGCAAATCTGGTTCTCTCTTCTACAACAATATTCAGAGGATCTTCCTCTTCCTCTATCTCGAGGTTTGCTGACCCAGGACCAGGGGGACCCTGGTGCATCCAGGGCTCAAATCCCTTCAACTCCATGCATGGCTCCTGCAGACCTAGCCCAATCCCATTTTGGAGTCTCCCCAAAAGTGGCGGAGATTTTAGTGGAGGCTAGAAAGCCATCCACCAGGTCCACTTATGCCATGAAATGGAAGAGATTCTCTATTTGGGCAGCCTCCAAGAACGTGGAGCCTTTCTCCTGTTCAGTGGCCTTTCTGCTGGAGTACGTGCGTCATCTGTTCGATCTGGGTCTCAGCCATTCCTCCTTGAAGGTTCACATGGTGGCTATTTCAGCCTACCATGTTCTCTTCGCAGATAAAGCTTTCGCTCAACTGGAGGTCTCCAAGACCTTTCTCGGAGGGGTCCTCCATCTGAGGCCCCCCATCCATACCCCTGTCCCCCCTTGGGACTTGAATTTTGTCCTCGAGAAACTTACTCTTCCTTCTTTCGAACCTGCAGCTTCTGCAGATTTGAAATTTCTTTCGTGGAAGACGCTCTTCTTGGTGGCCATTACTTCGGCTAGAAGAATCTCCGAGCTTCAGGCCCTGATGTGCAAAATCCCTTACTTGATTTTTCACAAAGAACGAATTGCTCTTTGCACGAATCCTAAGTTTTTCTACCTAAAGTAGTAGCAGAGTCTACCTTAAATCAGTCCATAGAGCTTCCTGCCTTTTTTTACGCAGTACTCAAACCAAGGGGAATATTTACTCCATACTATGGATGTTCACCAGATTCTGAGATACTACACCAACAGGACGAAGGATCTCAGAAAGACTGATCAGTTGTTCGTCTCTTTTGCTCACAAAAGGGAAGGCAATGCTATTTCCAAGCAATGCCTGTCTAAGTGGTTGGCTCATTGCATCACTTTCTGTTATGACAAGTACAACAAGACCCTCCCGGGTCAAGTCAGAGGCCACTCCACGAGAGGAGTAGCTGCCTCTGTGGCTTGTTTCAAGAATGTTTCTGCAGCTGACATATGCGCTGCTGCTGCCTGGACTTCTGTCCACACCTTTACGAAACACTACAGTTTGGACATTGCCTCTTGCCGTAGAGCAGGCTTCGGGCTGGCTGTTTTGCAAGGCCTCCTGTCTTGAGGTTTGCACGGCTAGAGCTACTTCTTGGAGTAGTTTCCTCCTCCCGGTGCCTTTTCTTCGTTCCAGACTGCTTGGGATTCAGTCCTATATGTAATTACCTACTGCAAGAGCCCTCTCGAAGTAAGATAGTACAGTTACTTAAGAACTTACCGTAACAGTAGATCTTCGAGAGAGGCTCTTGCAGTAGGTAATACCTTCCCGCCCTCCATCCCCTAGGCTTTTTCAGCTCCTTTTCCAGGAATGGAATCATCCGCTTCTCTCGTCTGGGCCTTCCTGGCCTGTGGCGGGAAAAGAACTGGAAGAAGCGGGCGTCCTGACGCGCCCCTTTATACCGGCGATGCGTGCGCGGTCACCTGGCGATGAGGCGGTCCTGTAGGGACTGCTAGCTAGAAATTTTTCTGTGGGGTCCTGCCGCCGGCCAGCGTCAGTCCTATATGTAATTACCTACTGCAAGAGCGCCTCTCGAAGATCTACTGTTGCGGTAAGTTCTTACGTAACTGTACTTTTTTGATCCAGTCATTACTGCTTCACCATCCATTCCACAGGCAACCAACTTCTTCTTCCATTTTTCCTGTGTTCATGTTGCAGTACCTTCTGGTTCTTCTAGAACTACCTGCTTCATCATTGAGCTGATAGCTTCTGAAATATGTACGGCATCTGCCTTCTCCGCTGCCTGAATGCTCACAAACTGTACTGTGACTTCTCCTTGGTGACAGAAGTGGACATAAACAAGCCCATCTTCTAGTATTGCGGCATCAGTTGATCCATCAGACATGACCGAGAGAAATTTTGCTTCTTTTAACTTTGCTCGCAGCTTGATATGTTCTACCTTAGCAATGAAGTGCAACAAGACTCTTGCTTGCTTATCATTCCTGTACATCTCCCCTACATTTAGCCCTTTCTTCTCATCAACATTGTGGATAAACAGAAGACATTTATGTTACTCTTATAACACACACACACACACACACACACACACACACACACACACACAAAAAAAAAATTGAAACAGTCATACATGCGGAGGACTTGACACTTACTCGCACATCCATGTAAAGTCCATGAAAGGCTTCCCATTCTTCCCTATCGCATGTGTTGTTTTGAAGAGTATCCTCAGCTTTTCAAAGTTGGCTGCCTTGAGTAATCCCAGAGCCTTCTCTGCCGCTGATGATGCTGGAGGAGCCTTCTTTGCAGACGCAGTCTGCATGCACTGCTGATGACTCTCTGAACTTTCATGGTCCTTCACACTTTCCAGCTTGCTGTTCCTGCCACAAATGGACTCCTTTTTCATGGTCTCCTGAGCAAACTGCTGGCATTCAGAGCAGTACATAACCTGCTGAGCCTCATCAAAAACTAGCCATTCTTGTTTCTGGCCATGTCATCTGTTCTCCATTTTCATTGAACTGCCACACTCTCTTCTCCTCCTTGTATTTCTTGTTCCACTCAGCCTTCTCGAGATCTGTTGCATCTTGCTTTCTTTTTTGGGGCTGTCTCACTCCCTCTAAATAGCTCCACATGGTGATAGACAGAGAAGTTGCTGAAGATGTCTGACTCACTGCGGAGGAAAGTAATAGCTAAATCAAACAAAAACACCGGCCTGCACTGACAAGTGATGCTGAGTTTTTGTCACGGAACACACATTTTTTCGGAAATCTGTTATTGTAGTACAAGCAGGCAGTTGCGCAGCTCAACGCACCACTAGCCCCAGCACTTCAGGTCACTGGAGGAATCTGATGGGATCCAAGTGCTCTTCTCTAGATAGGTGAGGAACAAGGAACAGAACTCCATCCTGCAGTATGTCATGCCTGCAGCCAACAGTCGATGGCCAGGCGGCACATCTGAACATGTTGTAAGCATAAGCGGGCAACAGGAACGCACACTGAAGTAATGGACCCAGAGAGGGAAGAAGACTGGTTCAGTGACACCAACCTAGCTGGGCAACTAAACAGTTAAGCAATAAGGCATGACCAGTGGTGAGATTAACAGTCTGTTCATCCCCTAGGAGTGTATGGCATGAGGTGCAGCCGATTGCCATATTGCCAGGCCTAGGGGATGAATTCTGACTGTTAATGTAACTCCATCCTTCTGGGAGTGACATATTGTCTAAATTCCAAAGCTGGATGCTCTGCTCTAGGGCAGTGATCAACAAGGAACAGAACTCCATCCTGCACAGTATGACATGCCTGCAGCCAGCAGTCGATGCCCGAACGGCACATCTGAACGTCAACGTTGTAATGGGCAACAAGAACGCATGCTGAAGTAACTGACCCAGGGAGGGAACAAGACTGGTTCAGTGACACCGACCTAGATGGCAGCTAAACAGTTAAGCAATAAGGCACGACCAGGGGTGAGATTAACAGTCTGTTCACTCCGTAGAGGTCTGGCACGAAGTGCAGCCGATTGCCATATTATCATGCCTGGGTGGTGATTACTGACTGATGTAACATCCAGAGTGCCATATTGTCTAATTGCTCCAAAACAAGACCAGTGTTTAAACAAAATATTTTGAATGTTTAAATGGAGATTCTGATAAGTCTTCCACCAACAGTTTGAGTGCTGGTTCAAAATTGAGAATGCATTATTCCAGTCATTCAGCAAGTGCTAAGTCAGGGGATGGAATGCTGACAAGACGGGAAGAATTCATGTGCCATGGTGATCAGGCCGCTAGATGACAGTCACATGACAGGAGGGTGGATAATAAGGCTGTTGCAGTCAGATCATTGCAGAATTTCTTAGACAACCCTTTTAATAATATTAATAAAGAGATACAGAGTACATCGAGTACACTGTGTCTTGGTGCGAGGGTGTGACTATTCTAAGCAAGAGTCGTCTGCTTATTTTACTGCAGTTTTCACAATACAGAACACACAGTCTCTCTCACACACACACACCCACCCCGACACTGACTGCACTTGACTGTTTTTTCTAAAGTATCATCACAGTGATTAGAGCAAGCAAAAAATGAGAAGTTGCAAGTTTGTCAGGCCTATGCTACGCTCCTTGACATAAGATTGTTCAGCCACAAGATGCTGAGAACCAAAATAAACCAACTATGCAGAAGACAGACTGAAGTCGGCAGTGCTCCCAGATTGACTGGTTTGACATTGTCTTAGTTACACTGTGCTCACATACAGCAAGCGGCAGTCACTTAATTTAATACCATATTCAGTAAGACTCAGCAAGCAGGACAGGTACACTGGAATTCTTTGTAATGTAGGCACAAAAAATCAGCACAAAATTAGTGACAAAATCCTTTAAGATTCTGGCAACTGTGAGAAACAGTTTTTTGTCAGCAATTATTTATTACGCTACACACAGCCAGCAATACCGGCTTATAGCTGGTCTGATCAGTCTGCTCCTACTGTTGCCCGAGTCTAAAAGCCTGTCAGACTGGCATTTTGACTTTGATACAGAGTAGCAGACTGAGCAGATCAGCTAAGGTAGTTCTGCTACAGCTGAGCTGCTGCCATTGCTTTTTTTTTTTTTTCACAGCTGTCAGAATGGTAGAATGATTATCATCTGTGTGCCAAGTAAATATTAATAATCTGGCAAGTCAGGAGCACAACATTAATCATAAATGACAGTCTGAGTCGATTAAGAAAGTGACAATCTCAATCTGCAGCGTTACTAGTACAGACACAGATAAGCATTTTTGCTCCTTAAAATCCACCTCTGGACACCAGTACAACCAAATATAGCAGCAGTGCACCCTAAATTCTGGTCACTCTGATTTTAGTCCATCTGTGCTTCCTATAGTGTCTCTAGTGACAACCCTGTGAAATCTGGCAGCTACAGTATCAATTAATTATGCAGCACAACTAGCATGCAGATAAGAGCAGAACAATCAACATGACTGAATAAATATGAGCACCAATCTGCAGACTCTTCTCAGGTCAGTGACTCTCTGACCACAATAACCAGGCTGAGTCGCAGCTCTCTGCATATTAAAACTTGGTCATTACAGCAGCTTAATTGATTGTGTGAGGCTACTGAGACAAGATGCAACATGACAGGGAACACAACAGACAGCTGTGTGATGGCAGCAAGTGTCAGACTAGCATAGGCAGGGTATTTTATTTGCTAACTTGGAGATGTTACTACATCATTCTCTGAGCAAATAAAACAATACCCTGCCTAGTATGCTGGTCTGTCATGACTTACTTAGCTGTCTCCCTGTCATGCCAGTATCCTCACACAAGCATCTCTGTACTGACCATGCAGAGCTGCCACACAACCTGTTACTGAGTCAGTGACATAGTCTGTCAGCTTGCTGCTGTCCTGATTTTCCTCAGCTTTGCCACACAGTCCCTCTCTCAGGACAGCAGTATCATGGAAGAGTCCCCCAGAGATTTACACTGTCTAGTCTGTCTCACACAGAGTCACAAGGAACAGAAATTGCAGCACAGCGCCACAGTGAACATTCTATTTTTCTGAGCCTGACGTTCACTGCTGTGCTTGCTTGCTTGCTGCCCAGAGCCCCCCCCATATGTGCTTGCTTCCACCCCCCCCCTCGCAGAGTGGCGCCTGATGACATTTTAAATAATAAGGGATGCACGACTTGAAGAGACTCCTGATTGGGGATCTGTGGTCTGAGACTGAGCCAGTTACTGGAAGACTGATCTCTGTGTGTGAGCAGCGTTTCCACAACCCCCACCCTTCCCCGGCCGGGCCCTCAGTACCTACCTTCCAGGCCTTCACTCTGGGTTTTCTGGGCTCCTCTTCTGATCACCAACTGGGCGACTCCCCGGTGCTCCCCCTTGACACTTGAGCAGCCACAGCACTGGATCGCGGAACCAAACTGGTCACGGCACTACACGGTGGACGTCTGCTCAAACTGCTACTGCATGGCACTACAGAAATGGAGTTCCCTCTTGAAGGACTGGCTTCTCCACAGTAAGAGCCCCTCTTCTCGCGAGGTTTCATCCTTGGGATCTCTGGTGGTGCTCCACAGTGGCCAAGCGGGGGAACAACAGGAAGAGGAGCTCACTTTGGCTGCCTTTTGGTAATCTCTGGCGGCGCTTCACAGCAGCCATTAGTGGCCAAGCAGGGGAACAGCAGGATCGGTCTTTAAAAATACAAGGCGCCCGTCGGGCGCACTGCAGTGGCACTGTCACTCACCCGACATGAAATCCACCTGCATTTGGTGGGTGGGCAGTGCCAATTTCAAACCCTACTCATATGTTGCTGCTCTACTAGCATCTCTTCCTCCTACCCAACCAGTCGTGTCTGTCCACAGTAACTTGCACTCAAGCACCCTCCCTAGTGACCCCTTCTCCTTCTCGCCAGTCTCACCTCATGATACTCTAAATGCTCTCCTCGCTCTCAATCTATCTAAGGGTTCCTCACCTGATGGCCTTGACCCCAAACTTTTCTTCCTCTCTGCTCATGCCATTTGTTCACCACTTTCTGCCTTACTAAACCTTTCCTTCTCGCTGGCCTCAATCCTTGACCCATGGAAGCATGCTGTAGTTCTTCCACTACCCATGGGAGGTGACCCTTCTATGCCTGGGAACTATCGGCAAGTCTCTCTCTCTCTCTCTCATCTATTCCTGCTAAGCTTCAGGAGCACCTGGTCCTCTCCCAACTCTCCTCTTACCTCCCTGACTCTGTCTTTTTCACTCCCTACCAATCTGGTTTTAGGAAAGATCACTCCACCACCACTTCCTTACTTGGGCTCACTGATTCCATACTCTCTGGTATGGACAGTGGTTTAATCACATCTGCGATCTTTGTTGACCTTGCAGAGGCTTTTGACACCGTCTCACACCCTCTTCTCCTAGATAATCTGCGATCTGCTGGCCTGTCTGATTCAGCCACAAACTGGTTTAGGTCCTACCTAACAGGCTGGACACAGTCCTTCAAAATTGCTGATTCCACCTCCCCTCCACTTCAGATTAATGCTGGCATACCCCAAGGCTCCGTCCTTGGCCCCCTACTATTCTCCATATTCCTTATTGACCTCCCGTCAGTGTGCACCTCCTCCATCCAAATGTATGCTGACAATGCTGTCCTTTTCTACTCTGGCCAGTCGCCAACTGATGTTGCTTCCACACTTCAGCATAACTTTGAGAAAGTTCAGCAATGTCTAAGCTCCCATCAGCTTTTCCTCAATGCTAAGAAAACAGTCTCCGTGACCTTCGGCTCTAGGCAGCTACTTTCTAGGCTAACTAAACTGCCTTCCTTCCACACCCTTGATGACTCTACTCTAGAGGACATCTCCTCCTTTAGGTATCTCGGGGTCTGGCTAGACCAGCACTTAAACTTCACTGGACACATAATACTCCATCCTGAAAAAGCTGCTCCCCAAATTAGGTGCCCTTTACAGTCTAGGCAGAAGATTGTCCAGAAAATACTACCCATCTTTGACTACTGTGACGTAGTCTACAGTGCTGCACTGAAGTCATCCTTAACCAGATTGGACACCCTTTTCTTTTTTTTTTTTTTAACTTTGTGTTTATTATTTTCATATAATAACATACACACATTTCCTCATACAGGGTAGTAGGGTAAGAAAGGAAAAATAATATCCATACAGCAAGTTGACATTCATATCATAGCCCCCTGTAATCTTTTACAATGGGGGGGGGGGATGTCCATAATCGTATCACGGGAAAGTGTCCTGAAAATGCCAGCCTTCTCAATGGCAGTGGAGTGTCCTTAGCAGGTAGAATTAACACAGGCATTATAACGCAGTCAGAAACGACTTCTATTTATCCACATAACATAAATGACAAATAGGAAAAATGTGCATTCTCTCACTCAGCCCCACAAACAGTTGACAAACAAAATATCACCTTATATAAATTTCAAATTATCAACCTTACTGTTTTATGCTCATCAGCTTCTAAAATTAACGTAGTGATCTGGCAGTGAAGTGAGGAAATAATCTGGTTAGCATGCGCAGCTTGCTCATAAACAATTCGAAAGTAACTTTAAGCTGCATGGCCAAAAAGAATGGGGGGGAAAAGTATTCAAGAGGTGGAATGACCCACCGTTAGAAGCACAGTGACCATACCGTGTTCCTTTCCCAAAGTATTACACCCAAATGCCCCCTCATTCACATCAGCAATGAGCCCCAGTTAAAATACATTCCAAATTTAGTTTATGTGCCCCCCCCCCCCAGATTCATTCACAAGTTCAGTGTTCAAAGTCCAGCTAATACTTATAGGAACAGTTCGATCCTTTCAGGTTTCCAGCAGGGTCATCACGTCGTTCCCCATCAGTGGCAAATATCTTTCCCCACGGTTCTTCGGGATCCTCCATTTCGGGCCCAAAAACTCGTCCCCGGTCTCCCAATATCAAATCACAGACTAGACATGCATCGCAGTCCTGCAATCTCCACTTCTCGACCCGAGGACACTTCGGTAAATTCAGGTACTCTCCTCCAATAAAGGCATCCTCCCTCAGCAGCAACGATCTCATCCAGGACACAGTATTACAGGCCTCCACGCGGCCTCGAGATTGCGCACTCTCTTCAATTGGCTCAACGGCGATTACCTGAATAGCGGTCGATTGCTCGTTCCAATTGCGCTTCATAGCTCCTAAGTCCGTGGTTATTTTCGGACCTCGCTCTGTCCTCTTTAGAGATTTTGCCATCTTAGAGTTCATATCCTGCAGAATATCAAGCAGTTGCTGCCATGGGGGACTTACAGGTGGTTTCAGCCTATTAGTAGTCTTGTAGCATGGTGGATCTGCGGCCTTGCCTGCCATGTCGACGAGGGTTTAAGCAGCTTTAAAAGCGAGATTTTCCTGCGTCACTGGGTCTAATCTGGTATCAATTGAAAGCTGATACAATCGCCAAGCCAATGCAAAACAGTTTTCCAACATTCAGTCGGCTGAAAATATTATTTTTATTAAAATATAGCAGCTGATGTGTAGAGCCTCTGAGAAATGCTTCCTGCCTGGAGATCGGCTCTCTGGCGCCCTCCTGGACACCCTTTTCAATAATTTCTGTTTAGCTCTGGATGCCCCTTCCTGAGTGGTTTGGTGGTCTAGCGGTTACACTGGGTGGTTTGGTGGTCCAGCGGTTACAGCACTAGCTTTGGAATCAAGTGATCACAGGTTCAATCCCCACTATAGCCAAATACTGTGTGACCCAAGTCACTCACCCACCTAGTGCTCCAGTCCACCCAACTGCGAAAATGGACAAAAGTATAACCCCACTGAAAATGAGACTGTGCTGTTTCAGTGCAGACAGTATAGCTTAGTGGTTAAAGGCACTGAATTGCAAGCCAGGAGACTTGGAGGCATGAAGACTTGAGTTTGAATCTTATCAACCTCCACTTGTGTATGGTGTGATCCTGAGCAAGTCATTTAACTCCAGGTCGAAGGTCACCTGGGGGCCAGTGACCATCACATGGTATGGTTCAATTTGGCCACTAGAACAAAATCATCTTATTCCAAGGCAAAAATATGGGAGTTTAGAGGAGCTGACTTTGATAAGATGGCCAACAGAGTGAGCTAGCCCTGGCAAAAAGAAATACAGGTGAGGGGGTACAGGCAAACTGGGCAAGCATTAAAGATGCAATACTTGAAGCAACATACCATTATGATAGTGAGAAAAGGAAGTGCAGAAGAAGGGAAACCACTTTGGTTCTCAAACACAGTAGCAGAAAAGGTCAGAGCCAAAAGGCTGGCCTTCAGGAAATATAAGGGAACGCAGCAGGATGAAGACAGGGAGGCATACCAAACTTCCCTAAGGGAAGCAGGGAAGGCAGTAAGGCAGGCAAAGGCCCAAACTGAGGAAACACTAGCACGGACAGTAAAAGAAGGTGACAAGACTTTCTACAGATACATTAGTGAAAGGAGAAAGTCCAGAGGGGGTATTGCTAAGATCAGCGGGGATAAGGGGGCGTGTGAGGAGGAGGACCATGTAAAAGTATCTATCCTAAATAGATATTTCTGCTCAGTATTTACTGAAGAGAATGTAGGGCAGGGCCCACAGCTCTGCACCATGGACACAGGGGAGGGAGATGTGCACTAGTCCCTTCACCAAAGAACGGGTCCTACAAGAGCTCGATAAGCTCAGGGTGGACAAGGCAATGGGACCTGATGGCATACATCCCAAGGTACTAAAGGAGCTAAGGGTGGAACTAGCAGAGCCATTATCAGAACTGTTTAGTGAGTCTCTGAGTACAGGAGAGGTCCCAGAAGACTGGAGAAGGGCTCATGTGATCCCGCTCCACAAGAGTGGTAGCGGGGAGGAGGCAGGGAACTACAAACCAGTCAGTGTTACCTCAGTCATGGGCAAGATTATGGAGACACTCCTTAAGGAAAGGATAGTGCAACACCTGGAATACATAGGAGCATAGGATCCAAGACAGCATGGGTTTACAAAAGGAAGGTCCTGTCAAACTAATCTCATAGATTTCTTTGACTGGGTAACCAGAGTGGTGGACCAAGGGGGAGCATGTGATGTTGCCTACCTTGACTTCAGCAAAGCTTTCAATATTGTTCCACATAGAAGATTGATAAATAAGCTGGGTAGGCTCGGGGTGGGTCAGACGTTGGTTAACTGGGTGGCAATCTGGTTGACGGGCAGAAAACAGAGTGTGGTGGTAAACAATATACAGTCAGAAGAGACGCAAGTCACAAGTGGAGTACCTTAGGGATCAGTCCTCTTCAATATCTTCATCAGTGACATTACAGATGGACTGGAGGTTAAGGTTTGTCTGTTCGCAGATGACACCAAGATCTGCAACAGAGTAGATGCTCCAGATGGTGTGGACAGAATGAGAAGAGATCTGGATAAACTAGCAAAATGGTCAGAAGAGTGGCAACTGGGGTTTAATGTAAAGAAGTGCAAGATCATGCACATAGGGAAGAGAAATCCTGAAGTCATCTATAGGCTGGGAGGAGAGTTGCTGGCAGTCACAAGGGAAGAAAGAGACTTGAGCGTCATCACCGATGACCTGAAATCATCCAAGCAGACCTCTAAAGCAGTAGGTAAGGCTAGAGGGATGTTGGGGTGTATTAGTAGGGGTATCACAAGTCTGAAGAGAGAGGTAATAATCCCTCTTTACAAGACACTGGTTAGGCTCCATCTGGAGTACTGCGTGCAGTACTGGAGGCCACACCTTCACAAGGACATTAACCAAATTGAGGCATTCCAGAGAAGGGCAATCAAAATGGTGCAGGGACTGCATCAGAAAACATATGAGGACAGATTCTCGGAACTCAATATGTATACCCTAGAGCAAAGGAGGGAGAGAGGTGATATGAGTGAAACATTCAAACACCTTAAGGGTATTAACAAGGTGAAAGAGTCTAACATGTTTCAATATAAGAAAAATAGCAGGTCAAGAGGTCACAGCATGAGGTTAGAGGGAGGCCGATTAAGGGGTAATGTGAGGAAGTTCTTTTTCACAGAAAGGGTGGTGGATGCATGGAACGGCCTACCTCAGGAAGTGGTGGATATGAATACAGTGCAGGGCTTCAAACAGGCATGGGTTAGGCATAAGGGAGCAATACAGATGAGTATGAATAGATAGGCCATTGACAAAGCAAAGGCCTAGGGCACATTCATAAGGTAGAAAAAGAAATGGGCAGACTGGATGGGCCTTGCGGTCCTTATCTGCCATCAACTTCTATGTTTCCTTTACCCACCACTGCGATCTATATCGCTCTCTAGCTTTTCCTTCCCTGGAAAACCACTGTCTAGCCCACTACATAAAATTTGCCTCTAAATTTTGATTTGATACGCTTCCCCCTTACCTTGCCTCCTCACTGTCATCCGGCCCCACTGCCCCTCTCGCCCTCGGATCCAGTGACTCCTGCACCCTAGCTATACCACGATGCACCACCTCTATAGGCCAGTCGCTGTTCTCCTATAGGTTCCCTAAGCTCTGGAACTTAATGCCTCATTAAATTAGGTACTCCTCCTCCCCATGGTCCATCTCGACCTTCTTCTTAACTTCCTCTCTCCATCCTGCAGCTGCTTCTAATTTCCCCTCTGGCTCCTCACCCTTCCTAATTTCCCCTCTGGCTTTACCATCTCTTTCCCAGTCTAGCACTTAACATGAGGAAAAACCAATGTACTTTATCGCACTTTCTTGTCCGCATTGTATGTATTAGTCTGCAGTGCTGTTAATTTGCTCTCTCACATCAAATCCCAATGTTTATCTAATGCTACTGATGTATTGTTTTTTCACTCTGTTGCTTCTTTGTTTTAGATTACCTTTGGAAATGTGTTGAGTATTGTGTATATACTTTTCTATAATACTGCATGGAAATGTGTTTTTGATTACAGTACTCTTCCCCCCTTCCCCCAGGACGCTCCATGAGACTAGCAGTTTTGTATTGTTCAGTGTGCCTTTCCTGGTGAAACTTTTCAATAAATAAATGTAATAAAAATTCTGTAGTACGCTGGTAACAAGGTATTCCCCAATCCTTTTCTTTCACAGAGAGGGTGGTGGACACATGGAACAGCCTTCTTGAGGAGGTTGTGGGGTCTAAAACTGTGGGAGAATTCAAGAATGCATGGGACAGACATAAGGCAGTTCTTGTGGGGGGGGGGGTAGAAAGAAATAAGCTGTTTAACTAGGATCTGCAGCTTATCCTGTAGGTAGGGAAATGGGCAGACTAGGTGGGCCAAGCGGTCCTTCTCTGCCGTCAAAGTCTGTTTCTATGTTTCAGTAGCGATTCCAATACTTTGCCCACTATAGAAGTCAGGCTGACAGGTCTATGGTTTCCTGCCTCCTCTTTGCTCCCACTTTTGAGGAGTGGGACTGCATCAGCCCTAAGCCAGTCTCCCGGTAGGTCTCCTGTTTCTAGTGATGGGTTGAACAGGGCTGTTAGAGGAGCAGGCAGCTCCTCCTTGAGCTCCCTCAATAACCCGGGGTGCACCCCCGTCTGGTCCCATTGCCTTATCTATTTTTAACTGTGACAGTTCCCTCACGACGATTTCCTCTGTAAAGGGGCTAGTGTCCACCTCCCATTTCATAATGTCCTTGTCTTTTTTGTCATATGCTTGCTACCCACCTCCTCCTCCATAAATTCTGAACCTAAGAATGTGTTCAGTATGTCCATTTTTTGGCAGCTCTCTCACACACAAGCCCCTCCTTCCCCTTTCAGCCTTACTGTCCCTCCGCAGGTCTTTCTCTTTTCGCTTGTGTATCCCAACAATGTCTTGTGTCTTTAAATGTCTTTAAAAAATTGTGACGTAAAGATGTTGCACATACTTGGCCCCAGCCCCTGCACACCATCAAAAGGCTGTTACTGCTTCATCATCCAGCCTCCGTTACATGGCAACCAAGCAGTGGCTTGCGCTGTCCACTCTCCACAAAGAAGGAGCACTGCCGATGGATGCTCAGTCCTCCTTCATGCAGCCAGCCCTGGAGTGATCCAGGTCTATTCTTGAACCTGGTTTACCAGCGTGGCGGAAGGTGATGTGCCCAGACCCTCAAAACTCTGCACCACAGGGCCTGCACTGCATTTGTAATTTTAATGAAAAAATAGTAAAAATCTGATAGGAGGATGGTGTGTTATCAGGAATCATGTCTGCACCTGGAAAGGGATGTGCTACTGGAAAAGTAAGCTGTGGCACTTTATCACTGTATGTCATGGTACATCGTGATATTAGTTTTTACAACGATAAATTGTCGTCCGTGGTATTTATCTTGACAGATTGTCATATTGTGTTACCGTGACATCCCTAATTGTCCGTTTGTATTCTGATGTAGACACATTTGAAAAAGGGCTATTTTAGCCCAACAGTGCCAGTCACAGTGGTAACCCAGAAACGTTGACTTTGTCCGTCAATGTGAGGTGCGTGATTGGTAGCAGGCACTCCTAGTCTGAATCTCCCCATTGCCATGACTGGACCAGGTGTGCTGTGATTTCTCTTCTTTCTTTCTTTCTCTCTCTCTCTCTGCCAACCCTTGCTAGTCGCACTGAATGACTTACACAAGTAGCACAAGCAGTCTTTAAAAAAAAAAAAAAAAAAAAAAAGCAGCTCACACTCGCTCCTAGCTTGACCACACCACCACCTCCCCCACCCCCAGACACTCACTGCAACTTACAGTATGGTGGCATTCCGCAATTCTGTGTGATTGAAAAAACAAAGTTCTTTCTCCCACTCAGTCCTGCATTCTCCCAGGCAATACAGTGACTACTAGCAGTGAGTGTGCCGCATGTCTCAGACACCAGGTGCAGTGTTGCATGCACTGCGGTGCATGCAATGGACAACACTTCATGCACTATCCTGCTCCCACTGGTTCAGAGGTTACAGAACGTGGTTGTACCTCTATGTGGTACAACAGCAATCCAGCTGATAATCTCCGTGTGACCCTCAAAAAACATCAAAACACACCTGTGAAAACAGCTGAGTGCACATTAAAGGCTCATCAGAACTGAAGTTTGTAGTGTCCCTGGTAGGTTTTTCAGAAGTCTGTGACAAGTGTCAAAAGTGAAAGAATATTACAGAAGATGGTAGGGCTCGAAATGCAGCCTTTTTGCATTGGTGGCACTGCCCCATTTTTCCGAACTAAATGTACACTTGAGGCAGTATTTCTAGCACTGGACAGTAAATGATTTTAAAAATAACATCTTACTTCTGTGATGTAGATGAGCACCGGCCAATACATGAGATCCCCTTAGAGGAGCTAGATTTGTTGCTGGCAGACTTCATATTCAAAATCATAAAATTAAACAGGTCAGAGTATGAGCCTACAACTCTTACTAACAGGAGGTGGGAGGTGGTGATGCAATTGTATAAAACATTGGTAAGGCCTCACCTGGAGTACTGTGTGCAGTTCTGGAGGCCACACCTGTGCAAGGACATAAACAAGGTGGAGACTGTCCAGAGAAGGGCGGCAAAGATGGTGCAGGGCTTGCACCACAAAACATATGAGGGGAGATTAAGGGACCTCAGTATGTACTCACTGGAGTAGAGAGCAGGGGGACATGATTGAAACTTTCAAGTACTTCAAGGCCATAAACAAGGTGCAGGTGGGGGGCCTTTTCCAATGTAGAAAAGGTACTAGAACAAGGGGGCATGATATGAAATTGGAGGGGGGTAGATTAAGAGGTAATGTGAGGATGTTTTTCTACACAGAAAGAGTAGTTGACACTTTGAATAGTCTGCGACAGGAGGTAGTGGGGGCAAGCACAGTGGAGGGGTTTAAGTATGCCTGGGACAGGCACAAGGGAACCTTGAGAGAGGAGGGAGTGATGAAAAGCCATTGATCACATAGGGTCAGTGGTCACATACTATGTATAGGGCTTATGGGCAGACTGGATGGGCCTAGCGATCCTTGTCTGCTGACAATTCCTATGTTTCTTTGTGGTTTTCTGGGGAGTGTTGACCGGCATCTGATAAAGCATAACTACAAACATTATGCGTTTCATGGTAATAGCATAGAATTTAAAGAGACACTAAACATTTTAGCAGTCAAGTTGAAATATTTAAAAAAACTAGCAGCAAGGGAATTATGCAGATCCTCTAACAAATGAAGACATTGATTTGCTGTACATAACCGGAACTATTGGTCTTCAGAATTAAACAGCATTTTTACATATGCCATTTTTTAATATTGGGCTCTACTTAAACCTGACAACGAGTACACATTATAATTTTAAAAAAGGGGTGATTTGCAGCTAGGGCACGATTCAGCTGGCAAGAAATACAGTGGCGTGAAAAAGTATTTGCCCCCTTCCTGATTTTCTCTATTATTGCATATTTGTCACACTGGATGTTTTCAGGTCTTTAGAGAAAATGTAATATTAGATAAAGGGAACCTGAGTGAACAAATAAGACTTTTTTTTTTTTTTATTTCATTTATTTAATGAAAAAAAGTTAACCAACACCAACTGGCACTGTGTGAAAAAGTAATTGCCCCCTTACACTTAATAACTGGTTCACTACCTTTAGCTGCAATGACTGCAACAAACACTTCCTATAATTCAATATCAGTCTTTCACATCGCTGTGGAGGAATTTTAACTCACTCTTCCTCACAGAACTGCTTTAATTCAGTAACATTTGGTAGGTTTCAAGCATGAACTGCTAGTTCAGGTCCTGCCACAGCATCTCTATTGGGTTTAAGTCTGGACTTTGACTAGGCCACTCCAAAACTTTAATTTTACTTCTTTTCAGCCATTCTGATGTGGACTTGCTTTTTGTGTTTTGGATCATTGTCTTGCTGCATGACCCAACTACTCTTCAGCTTCAGCTGACGGAAGGATGACCGGACATTCTCCTTAAGAATTTTCTGGTATAGAGCAGAATTCATGGTTCCTTTAATTATGGCAAGTCGTCCAGGTCCTTAGGCAGCAAAGCATCCCACACCATCACACTACCACCACCATGTTTGACTGTTGGTATGGTGCTTACTTTGGAATGCTGTGTTTGCTTCGCCAGACATTATAGGATCCATGTCGTCCAAAAGTTCCACTTTGGACTCATCTGTCCTAGAACACTTTCCCAAAATGCCTGTGGATCATCCAGGTGCTTCTTGGCAAATGAGGAGACGAGCATTTATGTTCTTCTTGGTTAGCAGTGGTTTCCGCCTTGCTACTCTCCCATGAAGCCATTTTGCCCAGTCTCTTTCTGATTGTGTAGTCATGAACACTGACCTTAGCTGAGGCAAGAAGCCTGCAGTTCTTTGGATGTTGTTTAGGATCCTTTGAGACTTCCTGGATGATTTCGCTCGCCCTTGGAGTAACTTTGGCAGGCCGCCACTCCTGGAAGATTCACTACGGTTCCAAGTGTTCTCCATTTGGAGATTATGGCTCTCACTGTGGTTCGATGGAGTCCCAGAGCCTTAGAAATAGCTTTGTAACCCTTTCCAGACTGATAGAGGCAACAAATTTTTTCTAATCTTTTCAGGAACTTCCTTTGATCGTGGCATAATGTGCTTGTTGAATCTTTGTGCTGGCAATGTGACTCTGATGGTAAGGGTCAAAATAAGTGAGGTTTATATTGAGCAGGGCTGGCTGTAATCAAGCCTGGCTGTGTTCAATCAGCTGATTCTAATTATCCCTTTAATTGGGTTGATTTAACTAGGGGGCAATTACTTTTTCACACAGTGCCAGTTGGTGTTGGTTAACTTTTTTCATTAAATAAGTGAAATAAGTAAAAAAAAAGTGTTATTTGTTCACTCAGGTTCCTTTATCTAATATTACATTTTCTCTAAAGACCTGAAAACATCAGTGTGACAAATATGCAATAATAGAGAAAATCAGGAAGGGGCAAATACTTTTTCACGCCACTGTATCTGCAATACAGTGAACACCAAACTGAGATGCAGTCGGTGAAAAGCCCCAAAACATAAGACCTGTGCAGCCCTGATTGTATTGGAACACAGAAAATCCTCTTTTGGGCCCATCACCCGAATGCAGCTTACTTAAAATACGAGTCACAGAGAAAATTAGAAGTGAAAAATGCTGAGACTCCATTCTGCCTTGTGACAATCTTAACTATGCGCTTGGAAGATCTGTGTCCTTATGGTACCGTACTATGGCAGTTGGTGAAAACAGACTGTGGCCATTGATGAAACGAATGAAAATAAATGCCGGTCTCCCAGAAGGCCGGGGGGGGGAGAGACTTACAAACCACTCAACATGGAAAACCTCCATTCAGAGGCTTAACAGTGTGTCCCCAACAGAAGTAGTGCAGGTTTCAGAGTACAGGAATCTACAGGCTATTAATATATATATTTGTTTTCATCCAAAGAGGAAACGGATGAGAATTCCATAATTTATGCTGGCAATTCCTCCATGTCTGCATACTCTGCTAATCAAAAAAACAGGCCTTCTCACCCTGAAGTGACCACCTCTGTGGCGCCACCACCATCTACATCCTGCATGTCAGGGAATCCACAATCAGATCTTCAAGGAAATGTTAAATCTCTAACCTTGTCTGGTAAAAGTCAGTGCGCAAAAAAAAAAAAAAAAAGTATAACAACAACATAAGCAGCACCTGCGTCAGTAAAGGTAAACAAGAACTGCTTGGCCCACCCAGTCTGCCCATTTTTTCCCCCCTGCCTGTACTATCACTGCAGACCCTATCTGAACCCCCCCACCCTGCTTTCCTACCAAGATTCCTTTATGCCTGTCCTATGCATACTTGAAGGCCACCACTGTTTTCACACCTATCACCTCTGCTGCAAGACTGTTGTAGGCGGCCTCCACTCTTTAAGTGAAGTACTTCCTCACATCCCTCCTAAATTCCCCCATTCCAGCTTCATTGTATGCCCCTTATTCTTGTGCTACTTCTCTTCTGAAAAATTCTCCTTTCCTGTACATTATTCACCGCTGTGAGGTATTTATATTCTCTGTCATGCCCCCCTGCCCTTTCCAGGATGTATATATTGAGACCCCTTAGTCTATTCTCGTAGGGCTTCTGATGCAGCCCCTGTACCATTTTAGTTGCCCTCTTCTGGACAAGCCTCTACCTGGTTTATGTCCTTCCTGAGATGTGGTCTCCAGAACTGGACATGGTACTCCAGGTGGGGTCTCATCACTGATCTTTACAATAGTAACATCACTCTCTCATTCTGCTGGTGATACCCCTCCCTACTTGCCTGCTGTTTTTGTCACACACCTCGCCACCTTGCGGTCATGAGAAATGATTATCCCGAGGTCCCTTTCCTGTTTAGTGATGATCAGTACCTTTTCCCTCATTTAATACACCACCTCTGGGTTTCTGTGCCCTAGGTGCATGATTTTGCATTTTTTTGCATTGAAACTCGGCTGACATATCCTTGACCACTCCTTGAGTTTTCATGAGTCCCTTATTCTCTCCAGCCCTTCCAGAGTATATGTCCTGTTGTAGATTTTGATGTCATCTGTAAAGAGGCACATCTTCCCTTCCAGCTCTTCAGCAATGTCACTTATAAAGACATTGAAGAGAACTGGTCCCAGTAGTAAGCCCTGATGCTGGCTACTCTTCCCCTCACTAAAATTCTTGCCATTCACCACCTCCCTCTGCCGCCTATCCATCAACCAGTTCTATACCCAAATGCCCACCTTCTTTATAACCTCCTTCGTGGTATGGTGTCGAAGGCCTTGCTGAAATTTGAATAGGCCATGTCCACCACTCTACCTTGATTTAGTTCCCTGTCACCAAGTCGAAGAAAGCGATCAGGTTGGTTTGGCATGGCCCCCCCACCGTGAATCGGTGCTGCATTGGATCTTGTAATCTGCTCGATTTAAGATACTCTGCTAGCCTTTCCTAAAAAAGAGTCTCCTTTAAGTTCCTCACCACTGATGTTAAGACTGACCGGCCTGTAGTTGCCAGCCTCCTCTCTGCTGCTGCTTATATGAAGCAGGACTACATCTGCCCTCCAGTCCTCTGGAACCACTCCTGTTTCTATTGATTTTTTTCAACTTTCCCTTTGCAAACTGCTCCCCCCATACATGCCTTTAGATATCAGCTAATGCATCTTCCTGTTCCTGTCAGCCCCCATCTTGACCTCTCTCTTCTGACCCTCTCCAAGTTGAGGCTGTTTAGCACCGTCACCTAGCCCAACAGATGCTGTGCATTTTGTTGTCCACTTCATTGACAAAGTAGTCCTTAGAACCAATAAGAAGTTCTTGCCTAAGGTGGTATCGGAATTCCATCTGAACCAGTCAGTTGCTCTTCCTGTGCTCTCTACCCTGAGTACTTTAGCCTAGGTGAGCAGAAGTTGCATAGCCTAGGTCTGAAGTGAGTACTGGGCATTTGCCTGGGCTGGACAAAGGATGTCAGATCTCTGGGCGCTCAGCTTTTTGTTTCCTGTGATGAGGTGAGCAAAGGTAACCCAGCAACTAAGAGGACTGTCTCTCACTGGTTATTCTCTTGTATACAGTTTTGTTATGAAAAAAACTGGGACTTTCTCTCTCCTAAGCTGGTCTCTGGGCTTCCTTACTCATGGGCTGTACCTCCTGATGCTACTAGACAGGCAGGAATCAGACCTCTGCAGCAGGGGACATATAGCCCTCCACTTCCTGTCTCCCTCAGTTTACTTCCTGCCTTCAGTGAAGCAGGTACTCTGCAGCAGAGCCCTGTCACATATGGCAGGGCTGAAGAGACTAAGTTATACATTTCTATTCTACGTGTGCAGCAAGTATATTCTTGGATTACTAGAAGTGCTCTAGCAACGGGGAGTGATATTCAAATGATCCAAGGTGGGCTCCAGTCTCAGCCTTGCTAGCTGCACAGGCTGGCCTCACCTCTCACTAACTCGTTTTTTTCCTGTGATTGGGGACTTATTCAAGGGGGAAAACTGCACCGGAGTGCGTTCTAGGAGCCAGGCAGCAACACAGTGCCTTTCCATCAACGAACGGCTCTTTGAAAGCTTCAGCTACTCGTTGATGGTGCTACTCGTTGCTGCTAATTATTTCACTTATTCCCAGGATTTTGGGCCCTAGCACTGACAGTTCCACAAGGGAAAAGTGTATTTAAGCATCAGAGTGCTTCCAAGGGGCTAGGCAGGCACTGCATGGCTTCCAATCGAACGGCTTTTTGGGAAAGCTGCAGCCACTTGTCAACGGTAGAACTTGTCAGCGCTCATTCAGAAAGTGCGCCAGGCTGCTTAAAAAGTGTATTTAAGCACCGGAGTACTTCTGAGGGGCTAAGCAGGCACTGAATGACTTCCAGTCGACGAACAGCTTTTTGGAAAGTTGCAGCTGCTCGTCAACGGTACCACTAGTCGGCGCACATTCAAAAAGTGCTCCAGGCTGCTCGTCGATGAGCGTGAGGAGCTCAACAGTGCGGGAGCGCTGAGTAGCTTAACAGTGCGGTAGCACTGTGACAGGGAAATTGAGATCAGCACCTGCGACCCCCCCCCGCCAATCTCCCTCATCAAAGGCAGAGATTTATTTTACCAGTGCCCGAGAAAGGAACAGTCACTTCTAAGTGGCTGTTAAAGGGACAGCTCTAATTACCAAGGCAGACTAGGATTCTCCCAGTGAAAAGAGCCTTTATGGTGTCATAGCCTCGGACAAACCTCCCCAGGGGCAGAAAATCTAAAGCATGAGAACAGCTCTGTATTTTGCCCTTAAAGGGCCAGCAGCAATTCATGCAACTTCAACAGCATAGACCAGTAAACCTCCAGGGGGAGGGGGTATGCTGAATAAAAGGCCTTTTGCTGGCTCATTTTGCCTATTATGTGAGCAAGCAGCATCTGCGAATGTCAGTCTCGAAGAACGCAGCCCTTTTCGTGACTCAGACTAATAGCTAACAGACAGACGGGTCTGAGCGAGCAGCGGCCACCGGGGGATCCAGCAGTCTGCAGCACCGTTCGGGCCCCAGGTCTCATCGACAGGTAAAATGGGGCCTTTGCTCTGGACCCTGCATGCTTTATGGGCATCCTTCGGGGGCACCAAATGGGAGACCTCACAAGAAAGCAAAAGAAAGAGGTCACCATCTCCGTCCTCATCTGAAGAGGAGCAGTTGTCCTCATATCACTAGGCCTGGAGAGCCTTGTCTTTTTCATAAAAAAAAAAAAAAAAAAATGGAGATTCTCCTTATATCTTCCCTGAGTGCCCACCCAGCCAAACAGGCTTTCTGCCTGTCAGCTGTCGCCAGTCCGGCCTCGGCCTTCCCTATTCCTCCAGCCACGGGGGACTTGCTAAAAGGAGGAATGACAAGGTCCAGAACACACCTATACAGTGGCCCGGCAGATACCTAAGCTTCTCAGGTTTGACAAGGAACAATCTAAAAAGTGGTCAGACTGCCGCAGAATTGACCCTCTGATTTCAAACCTAACCAAGAAGTCGGTCAACCCAGCCGAAGGAGGGGCTTCTCTCAGGGACCCGGTGAATAGGAAAGTAGATGCCCTCATCTAGGCCTTCTAAGCATCAGCAACATCTCAAGGATTAGCGGTTGCTGCCTTATCGGCTTAAAATCGCTCTGTCTTGGGCCCAGATTTTTAGCCTTTCAATTCACTGTGGCCCTAGAGAAAAACATACCTATTTTTCATCCGCTGTAGTTCATGGGTTTGGCTTAGGCTTATGCAGCAGACGTGTAGGAAGAGGCGGTCAGATACGCCGCTCGAACCATGTTTTTTCTTTCAAACCTTGGCTCGTTGCAACCTCTGGCTTCGGGTCTGGCAAGCAGGCGCCCTGTTCGATGAGACAGTTGGTTAACCTATCCTGTGAAGATAATCTCCTGTTTGGTTCAGCCCTGAAGGAGTCGGTGAAGGCCTCCAGGGGGATGGCTAGGTGCATATGCCACAATCAAGAGGCAGGGGCCAATCCTGGTCCTCAGACCCCAGACGCATTTTTTTGTAAACAAGTTACAGTAAGGGTCAGAACACTAACTTCTTGGAGAAAAACAACATGCTATCCAGGCCCATCCTCGAGTAGGGGGCAGACATTTATAATTTTCTCGAGGAATAGATCCAATCCAACTCTGACAGAGGGGTCCTAGACATCAAAGCCCCCACTACCTTGTTTGGTGCCCTCCCCTATCTCTGGCAACCAATCCAAAAGACAGGTGAGGTTACAGGCCATTACGTCTTTGGCACGCAAGGGCTATGGAGCAGGTTTCCACCACAGAGATCACCTGTGTTTTTTTTTTTTTTGTGTTTGTTTTTTCTCCCCATTCTTCATCATGCCAAAATGCACAGGGGGATTTAGGCCAGTCCCAGTTATCGAATTCTTGAATAGCTTTGTTCTCGGCAAACCTTTCAAGGTGGGAACTTTGTCATCAGCCATCAGGGAGTTGCAAAACGGGGATTCTCCAGCATCCATAGATCTGCAAGATGCTTATTTGCATATTCCCACTCAGGAACTAACACACACACACACACACACACAATCTCAGGTTCAGAGTGGGAGAGCAGTACTTCCAATTCAAAACTCTGCCATTGTCGTCTTCCTCAGACCCACAAACAGTATTAAAGGTGCTAGTAGTGGTCATATTCCACATAAAAGCCCCACAGCTCAACCAAGTATTACAAGTGGTGGGAGAGATAGTGTGGTGCCCGTCGGCACATGTTTTTTCTCATCAACTGGAGAAAGAGTTCCCCAATTCAAAACCAGACTTTGATCCTCCTGGGGGCAGACATCATGACACAGGGTCCCCCCCCCGAAACTACATTTTGGGATCTGCTAAAGATCATCAAGAAGTTTCACATAACTCCTTAGCTGCCTGCTTATTTTTTCATACAGCTCACTGAGACAGATTAAACCCTCTCTCCCTCCAGTGATGGTCTCAGAGGACCGAGGTCATGAAGGGTCACAAGTTAGGCCATCACACACCAAATCTGAATCATGACTGATGCAAGTCTCAGGAGCTGGGGAGGGCTTACTTGCATCAGCTGTTTACACTGGGCAGGTGGTCGCTGTTAGACACAAGATGCAGCACAAACTTTCTTGAGATGTGAACAGTAGGCCATGCCCTGAGGCACTATGAACAGCAGTTCCTCAATCGGGATAGTCCGATTCCATCTGACAGAGTTGGCATAGATCAACCATCAGGGCGGCACAAGAAACTCAAAAATGCTAAGGGAATCCCTTCTCTTTCAGTGGGCTGAGCACCACTGAACGACGTATATTCCAGGACAGAAAATGTCACAGCAGTCTGGCTCAGATGCAAGGTTATTCGACCAGGTAAATGGGAGCTGAAGGACAGTGCCTCCCACATCCTAACAGAACAGTGGAGCAATCCTCAGACAGATCTTTTTGCCTGCTGGCAGAACTCCAAGGTAAAACAGTTCTGCTCCCTGGCCAAGGACGAACCAGCGGTGGCTTAGGACACCTTTCCCCCTGATTTGGGATCAGTTTGGTCTCCTGTATGCCTTTCCTCCAATACCGCTTCTATCAAGAGTCCTCCACTAAGTGGCTGTGGACAGGACAGTCATGATTCTAGTCTGTCCCTTATGGCCTCTCTGCCCATGGTTCCCGATTATCTTTCATCTGTCAAAGCGACCACCTCTAACCTTCAAGTTCAGCCCGGATGTTCTGCATCCCATTTAAACAAATTGTCTCTCTAGGCCTGGAGATTGAGTGGCAAAACTTTCAAGGAGCTAGGCTACAATGATGGGGGACTCGTGTCTCCCTTCTTCCTCTAAAGTGTATTATAGAATCTGGAGGAAATTTTGGTTCTGGCTTCATTCCAAACACATATAGAACTATCCAATATAATCACCTGTACTACTGCAGTTCCTTTAAGACAGAAAAACAAAGGACTGCAACCAGCCACCTTTCACGTTTGGGTTTCTGCGCTGGGGGCACTTTTGTTGACGGATTCAGGGGAATCATTGGGCTTATATCCCCATGTCTGGAGGTTTCTAAAGGCAGCGATATTAAGACGCCTTCTAATTCACCAAAGCTACCACCTTGGAGTTTTAATCTGGTGTCAAGGCCCCCTTTAGAGCCTCTCAAGGAGACATCCATCATATTATCTCAAAAGAAAGGCCACCTTTTTTCTTATAGCTGTTACTTTAGCCAGGAGGATTGGCAGACTAAAAGCATTGTTTACCCAAGAGCTGTACACAGTCTTTCATCAGGCTTGTACAGTTCCAGGTTGTTTGCCAAGAGTTGTCTCCCTTCCATTACAATCAAGGGTTCATTCTTCCTTCTGCCTACTCTCTAGAAGCAATAGGGAAGGGGAATTTTATCCAATAGACCTGGGAAAAGTGAAGAAAATGTATATTAAGAGAGAGGAAGCTAATTGTAAAACTTCAAGTTTGTTCGTGTCAGCTACGGGCCAAAATTATGGGCAACAAAGATTCAAAAGGCTCTGTAGCCAGACGGATTCTGTCTGTCACCTCCATGGCTTATGATCAGGCCAGAGTAACTTGCCTGGCCTAGGGACACCCCATTCCACCAGAGCTATGGCCCCTTCGTGGGTGTACTTCAGAGAAGCATCTACAGCACGCTTATGCAGAGCGGCCACTTGATAATCCAGTCACGCATTTTCAAACTAGTATTTGCTGGAGGTGATCTCCTCGGTGGAGGAATATTTTGGCTGCAGCGTGCTTCAGGCGGTGGTGGACCTTTAAGGGTTCTTGACATTCTTCCCACCCGGGCCATCTAGGGATGTACTGCTTTTGTATATCCCATGAGTAAGGAAGCCCGGAGACCAGTTTAGGAGAGAATCGAAATTTATATACCTATAAATTTTCTTTCTCTGACAGCTGGTCTCTGGGCTTTGGATTCCCTCCCAGAATGTATATAATTGGCTGGCCTCTTGGCCACATATGCCTTAAAATTCTTGTTTTTTGTTTCCAAGTTCTTGTGGTATTGTCACATTAGACTGCTTTAGGAAGAACTGAGGGAGACAGGAAGTGGAGGGCTTGATGTCCCCTGCTGCAGAGGTCTGATTCCTGCCTGTCTCTCAGCATCAGGAGGTACAGCCCATGAGTAAGAAAGCCTGGAGACTAGCCATCGGAGAAAGAAAATTTACAGGTATTTAAATGTCGATATCTCCCGAGGACTAAGGCACATTCCTCAAGGGGTACCTCTGCCTTTGTGGCCTTCACAAGGTTCATCCCAATATTGCACTTTTCAAATCAACTACCTGGAAAACAGTGCACACCTTTCGCAGAACACATAGGATGCCAGTTTTGGGACTGCTGTCATGCAGAATCTTCTTCCTAAATTGGTTCTGGACCCAGCCTCCTAAGGTACTTTTGTGAGACTTTTTATATGAAGCATCAGTGAGGGATTCCTGGGGTTAAAAGAAAAGATCTTACTTTGAGTAGGAGCTCTTGCAGCAGGCTGTTACCATTAGGACTATGCCGCAGGCACTAGGACCCACCGGAAAACTCTTAGCTAGCAGTACCCAGCAGGGGTCATCCCTGACATCGACTCCGCCCCGATGATGGCTGTGGTACTAAAGGGGGTGGTCCCGCGCTCCACCTCGGTTCCTTTTCTGCCATAGACCCGCTCTCATCGGTTGCTCTTGGCTCGTTATTAGCAGTTCAGCGAAGTTTTTCTTGTTTTTTTGTTTTTTCTCAGCCTTAGTCCTTTTCAATAGTGTTTCGTTCTAGGTCTTCACTGTCGTCGGTGTCCTCGTCAGGACTGAAGAAAACAAAGTGTTACTGTGGCCGCCAGATTCCTGCCAAGGACTCCCACGGGGCTTGTGTGTTCTGCCTTGGACTCGACCACGACACCCAGGCTTGCAGGATCTGCAGAGGCTTTACCAGCAGGACAAGGATCCGATGCCTGAAGGCACTTAAAGCCCATCTTCTAGAGAAGCAGGTCGCCTGATACAGAGTTCTCCAGGGGAGAAATCGAAGCATAAGGACAAGTCGCGCCGTAAGTCCCGTGACAAGGACTGGAGCAGGTCCCATCTGCGCTTCTGCTCTCGCTCCCCATAGAAAAGCTTCTTTGTCAGGCTCTGGCGGTTCTGACCGTTCTCACCACTCAGGACACTCCCAGGACTGGGGTAGGCCTTCGGGCCACACTAAGATCCTGGCTTCGGTAGAAGGTAAGCAAGGCTCGGTTGCTCAGCCGATGCCTCCTGCTAAGGTGAAGGTCATACCTCTGCGCCATCCTTCTGCCTCGGGGCAACACTTCTTCGGCTCCCTCTTTGGTGC
Source organism: Neoceratodus forsteri (assembly GCA_016271365.2). Classification (NCBI taxonomy): domain Eukaryota; kingdom Metazoa; phylum Chordata; order Ceratodontiformes; family Ceratodontidae; genus Neoceratodus; species Neoceratodus forsteri. Next base: position 816,859,207 of record CM028134.1, on the reverse strand, counting down.
ATGTCTCGACCCCGCCAAAGAAAGCCTTGGTCTTGGCTGTACCCGGGGCTCTGGGTAAGGCCCCTTCGAAGGAGCAGGAATCTTCCACGAAATCTTTCTCAGCGTCCCGCCCTTCCAAGACTCCAGCAAAGCACCTGGAAACAAGCTGCAGCTTAGTGTGCCTTTTCTCATTTAAAAAAAAAACCCTCCCCTTTCCCTTGGGGGTGTGTGAGTTCACAAGGGGGGCAGTGAGACAGACAGACAGACAGAGTGACAGACTGACTGCTAGTTTCTCCAGTGCTATCTCCACATTACTGTACCACACCATGTGTCACTTTCTGTCACCCTCGTGATACAGTAATGTTGAGATAGGCATGTGCACGATTGAGAACTACGCAGTTGTTGAAGTGGTAGAAGTAATCAGAAGTGTAGTGGGAAGCTCCTCTGACTGACTCAGTTTATTGAGTCTGTACTCTACCCTCCTACTGATAGTAGTTTCTTTAGGCAGGCAGGGACAGTGGTGTTCAGATTTTAGTTATATTTACTGTAAACTGGGCTGATTGGAGACTTAAAGAGGACAGGAAGTCATTTCTAATTGGCAGCTGTTTATAAAGTTCTTAGTCTCAGAAATGACATGCATTCCTCTAAATTATCCATATTTAACTGTACCTGAGAAAAAAGTGATATGGAAAACTGTATTTTGCATTGTTTTGTTTTTATGGACAGCATTCTGTTACAGTTCTCTTCATGGAACCAGTAATTAGGAGTTTTAACGATGTCACGGGTTGTGCACAGAACTCTAACCATAGTTCTGATAGGTCAACAGCTCATAATTAGCATTCTGTACACAAACCGTGACTTAGTAAAAACTCCAAATTACTGGTTCCAAGAAAAGAACTGTAACAGAATGCTGCCCATAAAAACAAAACAATGCAAAATAGTTTTTCATATCACGTTTTATTCAGGTACAGTTAAATATGGATAATTTAGGGGAATGTATGTCATTTCTGAGAATAAGAACTTTATAAACAGCTGCCAATTAGCACAAATGTCCTGTCCCCTTTAATGCAGCAGATCCAGCAGTAAACAGAGTTGGGGTTTCCGATTCATCCTTCTCCTCAAGGGGATTTTGAGAGTGACTTTGTACCAAAGAATTATAAAGGGGAAAAAAGGAATTGTAAATTACAGAACAGCAGTTGCTGGGTACATTACATTTTTTTTTGTAGAGACAGTTTTTTTTGTTAAATATTAAAATAAGAGAGAAAACTGTCTGCAACTTGGGATTTACCCCATCCCCACTGTTTGCTTTGTGTCTAAATAAAGAACTAGGTGCTGGCTGCTCTGCTGACAACTGAATTTCTTTTGGTGGGGCAGTATGTGGAAATCTTTAATGTATTGTTTATGCAAGCAGGCAGCGCAAATCTCACTGCGACCTCACTGCACAGTCAGAGAGCAGCATTGCTGTGCAGCACAGTTTTTATGTCTACATGACAAAAATCTCTGATCTTTTTCCAATTTTTGTCTTTTTTTTTTTATTCTGATGCAGGTAACCTGACTCTGGTGCATGTAACTTTTGTTGCCACGTGCACCTTGGTGCAGGTACTGCAAAAAGTTCATTTCTACCCCTGATCATAGGTTGCTAAGGGAGGTGACCCTGTCCCTGGAGAAACCACTAACTGACCTGTTTAACTGTGCCATAGAATCGAAGTGGTAATGGCGGACGGGAGGGTGGTCAATGTGTTCCCACTCTACAAGACTCTTGGTCTCTTGGACAAGACATTTGATCATTGCATTTACTATATAACTGCATTTATTTGCTGAACTGTTGCTTACTGTTAACCTAAGAGATCAGTAGTTTAGCCTTTCTAAACATGTATGGTGGAGATGAGCGGGAGCTAAACCTATTTCACTATGATCTGCTTTCCCCCTACTTCACATGCTCTGCTTGCACTTTTGACCCCCAGGGCAGTTTGTATCATGTTACTGCCAATCAGATGGTTCGTAGGCAGGACCTCAGCCAAAGGCACTATTTTTCAAAGCCCGTAGCCTGCTGTCAGGGTTTTTAGTCTGCACCTGGACTTTAGACACTCAGGGGATGAGCATAAGCTAAACCTACATCTGTAGGCTCTCCCTCCACCTTGCTGCATGTGCTCTTCCTGCACTTTGGACCCCCCCCTTGCTGTTTGCAGCATTTTACCACCAATCTGGTGATTTGTGGATGGGACCTCAGCCAAAAGTGCTTTTTCAAAGCGCTCATCCTGCGGTGACAACTTCCAGTCTGTATCTGGACTTCGGACACGGGGTTGGGGGTGGAGAGGAGCGTGTGCTAAACCTACATCTCCAGGCTCTGGTGGTTTGTGAGCAGTACCGTCTACTGCAGGTGGCCCTCTGTATTACGGACCATCACACAAAGAAGAGGGAAGGAGTCTTCCTGGAGTCAGCTGTTGGCTAACCATGCTGCACACAAAACCTACCTGTCTGTCTGTCCATCCATATAATCTTCTCATCATTCTACTGAATGTGCTTTGTTGTGATAAATTTGCTCTGTATATATTGCTTCTGTATAACTTGTATATTCCTGCTAATTTCTTGTAACAGTATTACCCTGTGCTCTTTACATATATAGTTTGTTCTGCTGCCGATGTGTATGCATTCTTTCCCTATGCCCCCTTCCCCCAGGATGCACCTGGAAACGAGTACTAGTGCTCAGTGTATCTTTCTGGTAAAAATTTTAAATAAATAAATGATCCCATTTCACAGTTGCAAGTCTGCCTACTTTTGTGGCATACGCAATTATAGTTTGCTAGCTAGTTTCCCATCCTGTTAAATTTGCCTTTTTTTTTTTGCTGACTCCTAGAATTACCTTATCTGTGTGCACCCACATTTTGTATTGTTCTGTATCTTTTTGTTTGCAAGGAGATGTAATTGTGTGTTCTAAAGTTTATTTATCAGTGCAGCTCTCAGCAAATTGCACTCACTCAGTTTAGGCAGCAACCAGTGTGTTCATCTGTTTTGCAGCTTTTACCTGCCTCCTGTTTTGTCTAATATTGTAGTTACTGCTTAGGCCTGCTACTGGGTTACAGCCATGTAGTATATTTGAACAAACTTTTATTAATCATACTGTTAGCTGCTATACTATATAATTATTACAACTCGCCTCCTGACTACACTGTACCTTGCCCTCCGTGCTCTGCTTTATCACTTTCCCTTGCCTGCTCCAATCCCCTCCTCCCTCCCACATCCTACTGACCTTCCCTTCATTCTACCAAATCCATATGGCGGTCACTTCTTCCCTTTACCCTCCTCCCTTCCTATCCACCCTGGTTTCCTCTCCTTCCTCTCCCTTAACCTGGAGTTTCTCCATCGTGCCCTCCTCTCATCCTCCCCCCGCCAACACTGTTCTCCACCCTGCTTAAAGGGGCGGAAATCCCACTCCATACTTTGCTCATTTTCCTGCTCCTCCTTCTGTCTGGTGATGTATAGTCCAACCCGTGTCCCTCTCCTCCCTCCTTCTCTGCCTCTCCAGCTACCAAAGGCTTGAGCATCTGATCACCTCAGTTCTCTGAGGCTTCTTCCAAAACTCGACCTCCTGTCTGTCTAGGTTTCACAATACTCTCCTAACATCCTTTGTATCTTGGAATCCTGGCTGTCCTCCAGGATTCCAGACTCTAGCCTGACCCTTCTGACTATCCTGTCTTAAGGCATGATGAGAATACGTGGTGGTGTTGCCATCTATGTCTGTCTGAGCCTCTCTTGCACCATGGCCATCAGAGAGGCTGCACCTTCTTACCACAGGTTTCTTCTTGTCATTTCCCCTCCTCTGTGCCATCTTCATTGGGTTTTCTGTGCCTCACCCAGAATCTCCACCTCCACCATGGTTGATTCCCTCTCTACCATTACCTCATATTCCTCTGTTGTGAACTCCTCCTGCTAGGGGATTTCAGTATCAGTTTGCTCTTCCTGGCCTCCAAGCCAACTATCCACAAAGTTGAGTCCCTTACTTTTTGCAGATTATAACCGAATCCATTCTGCTCAGCCCTCACTCCCACAACCATTCACTCTTGGACTGGGTGCTTCCCTCCAACCCCCACTGCAGTAGATATCTTGCTGGATACTTTCGGTGACCACAACATGATCTGTGTCAGGAAAATATAGCATCCACCTTCCACTCCAAAATACACCTGGACCATGCCACTCAACATCAGTGCTCTCCTGAGTGACCTTGCTGCAACAGATTGCATAGCCATCCCCTCCTCCACTGGTATTGACATTGCACTTTCCCTGTTGTACTCTAAATTCTCCTCGGTTTGGGACACGCATGCCTCACCTTGAAAATCTGTGGTCAAAACTCACCACCACCCCTGGATTACCCCCAAATCATTGATCAGTGCAAGTCCCGTAATCCGTCCAGGGCATGTTACAAATTATAACACTCTCTTCCTGATCTCCTCTTTTATAGGACTAGTAGGAACTCCTGTGCAAAGGCTGCGTGGCCCCAAAATCACACTGTTTCAAGGCCAAACTTCAGAACAACTTTAATGCCCCATGTAAATTCTGGAAGGTAATTCACTGCCTTTTTGATCCTCCCACCTAGTCTGCCCCCCTCCCCCCGGTCCTTCTGGTAAATGGTTCATCTATGTCAGGCCCCTCCTGTTTCACTGCTCACTTCAGTGAGTTCTTTACCACTTGTGATGTACTTTCCACTCTCCCTCCAGCTTTGTTTTTCATTTTTATTTAATACTGAAAAGCCTGTGAGCAAGAATCCCCATTTTCACAAGTATCCAGTTATGATTAAACAAAACTTAAAATTACAATAATTGAAAAACATCAATAACAAACATTCAGATACACAAAAGTAAAATCAGTTACACATACAGAACTAGTCAGTAAATAGTTTTTGAGGGACCTCTTAAAGGTTGTTATCTTTGTACAATAGACTATGCAATTCAGTAACTTATAACGTTTTATGGCCATGAAATTCATTGAGTTTTGAGCAAAAGATGTATGGTACAGAGGAATTTGAAAAGGGTTTCTACTTGGAAGCCCTCTTATCGCTTTTACCCTCTGATCATTTACCTTACTCAATCTCTTTTTTCCCATTCCTCTTTCCAGTTCCCATATTTCTGGCCTCACTTAGAGATTCACCAGGTTTGGCCCCTGACACACATGAAACGGTGACTTAACGCCACAGGACTCCGCGTATATGAATAGTCCCCCCGAGAAATGCAGCCTTTAAAAAGTAATTGCACTCATAAAATTGTAAACACCGGTGCCCGCATTTCATTAGCAAGTGGCCATTGTGTTATTAAAAATTGATTTTAAAAGCTGCTGCCCATTAAATATAACGACACGCATCTCGCTCTCATTGGCATCTCGTCGTCACGCCAGTGGCGCGCTGGGGAGAAGCTACAGCAGAGACAAACTGGACGCCCCTCTTGTGGCCCGGTGTTTAGAATTTTACGAGTGCAGTTACGGGTATTCATATTATAGAGCACACCACATTTGGCAATGAAACTTTGCTCTGTGTGGTGTGCTGGGATTCTTTAATTTTTCTGATAGTTAATGTGTATTTTCCACCTAATTTTCATTCTGTGGTTGATTATGATCCGTGGGCACAGCTATCCTTAGAAATAGATTCCTTGTATTTAAAACATTATGTTGATATCACTACAATAGGGGGTGATTTAAATGCCAGCATTGTTAAATTTGATAATTTAAAAATATTCCAGTCTGAGATTTACATGGGGGATCTCGAACCTAGGAATTCGGAAGATACCACTGTTAATGGAGCTGGTTTAAAAATGATGGATTTTATTAATAATGGTAATTATTGTATTTTAAATGGGAGAGGAACAAGAGACCGGGATGGAGCATTTACTTTTTTTTCTTCAAATGGGAAGAGTATTATAGACTATCTGATAATGTCTCTGGAAGCCTACGGTCACTTACATGGCTTCAAAATTGCAATGAGACCTGAAAGTGACCATGCGGCACTACTGGTGAGGATTGATACAATAAAAGGTAATTCCAGGAATAATATTAATATTTTACCACCGCCCTCGCTTTCCATTACAGGTAGACATAAACTTAACTTGAATAACAAAAATAAAGAAAAAGCAGCAGAAGTTATATTTTCCTCGAGAATGAGTTCAATATTTACACTGTTTCAGGATTCTTGCTCACCACAATGTATAAATAAGTATTTGGAAGTGGGGTATCAGGATATTAGAACTATGATTTATTCTTATACCAACTTAATTTCTACACCTTTAACTTGGTTTGATCAACAATGTAAGGAGGAAAACCATAAACTGGGACTCCTGATTAAAAAAAAAAAAAACAAAAAACTACTAAACATTCAGCTAGAGTGAATATAGTAAGGCTCAATAGAGCGAGAAAGCAATATAAACAATTTCTAAAACACAAAAAATATGAGTTTACTTTAAAACAATGGACCCATATGCTAGAAACTATACATAAAAAAGATTCATAGGCTTTTTGGCTGTTAGTTGCAAGGGGAGTTAAATCATTTGAACCATCACTGTCAGTTTATGTTCCAAAAGAAACTTGGATAGCCTATTATTCAAAACTTTTTACTAATAAGTCAGATTTAAAAGACCACTCCATATGGCCGGAATGGTTGTTAGCTGATACATATTTACCCTTGCAATTTTCTTGGCTAGATGTTGAACAGGCAATTATTAAATTGGACAATGATAAGGCTCCTGGACCAGACTGCATTCCAGGAGAAATATACAAAGAAAATATGAACTATTGGGGTCCTTTCTTTGTAAATTTCTTCAACATCTGCCTTAGCGAAAGATGTATTCCTCTCTCTTGGCGCAAAAATATTATCATTCCGATTCATAAAAAAGGTTCATTTCAAAATCCCAAAACTTATCGGCCTATAAGCCTTCTTGACATCAGTAGTAAAATCTTTTCTAGAGTATTACTAAATAGGCTTCAGTCCTGGGTTAATAAAACCAGTCCTCTTTCAAATTTTCAAACACGATTTAGCTCAGATTTTTCATCACTTGATAATATTTATGTCCTAGCCCACTTAATTGAAAAATATAAATTATATAGAAAAATGAAATTGTATGTTATTTTTGTCGACTTTACTGCGGCATTTGATTTTGTAGTAAGGAACACCCTTTGGGATGTTCTCTTAGAACGTGGTATACCTATTAATTTGCTTATTCCAATTTTTTTGTTATATTCCGAAACAAGTACTGCGATTACATATGACAAAATGGGGAATATTTCTGAATATTTTAGCACAAATAGAGGGGTTAGACAGGGGTGTCTATTGGCTCCACTCCTGTTTAACCTCTACGTTGATTCTTTGCTTTGTTTTGATATATCAGTATCTTTGGACTCTCCTAAAATATATAACCAATATATTCATAGCTTAGCTTATGCTGATGACTTAGTTCTTTTTTCTCTAACTGAGAAGGGTCTTCAGTTAAAAATTGACCAATTGACACACAAATGTGATTATTTAAAACTTAGCATTAATTCTGATAAAACCAAGCTAATGGTTTTTGGAACTAACTCCCCCAAACCAAGAATTAAGTTAAATAAATTATTTCTAGAGGAAGTGACTTCATATTGTTATCTTGGGATAATATTTACCTCCAATGGATCCTGGACTTCACATCTTAATAACCAAATTATCAAAGCTAAATGTGCATCAAAGGCCCTCCTTCGTTTTAATATTAAATACAGAGGACTTTTGGTGGAACCAGCTATTAAAGCAGGGGAAGCCAAGATTACTCCAGTCTTGTTATATGGTGCTGAAATTTGGGGAATCAAGGAAAATTCTAACCTTGAGATTCCCTTATCTTGCTTTTATAAAACAATTCTTCAAGTACCTCAGTCAATGGCTAATGTTATTGTAAGAGCCGAATTAGGTAGAATTCCACTGGCGGACTTAATCAGTTTTAGACTTTTGTCATATTGGTTTAAGATTCTTAATAATAACAACTTAATAAAATTTTGCCTTTTTGAGAAACAAATATGGTATGCCAATGGCTTTTTATCGCCATGGTTAAAAAGTGTAATATCAAACTTACAAAAGATAATCTCTCCATAAGTGAACAGAATTTATCAGAAGGGTATTTTAATATCTGATTCTTATAGAGGGAAAATGTAAAAAATATATATTTGATAATGCTTTTGAAAACCAACTAAGGTTGGTTAGACTACAGAAACGAGCTATATGGATTGGAAAAATTAAAATTGATTCCAGGATAGAAAATTATTTACTGCTCCCTTTAGCCCCTAATATTCGGAAAATAACATGGGCAAGATTAGAATTAATTACTTCCAAATTTACATATTTTAATTGTTATGCTCCTACATTCGATATTAATCCTAATGAATGTTACTGCAGTAAAGGGTTTAAAGAAACCCTATCATATTATAGTTCAGTGCCCCTTGTACAAAATAAGCAGAACTTCAATTCTAAATAATTTTCTAATGAAATATTTGCATTTGGATTATGATCCAGTATTTACTTTACTCCATCTAGGGACAGTGAAAGACGCATTAATGTGTTTTAATTTCTTCTCAGCAGTAATTAGTTTAAAAAAATAGGCATATAGAAGAAGACTTCAAAAGAAATAAAAAGGGAGAAATACTAAGACATTCAAAGATCATAACTATGATTAATTGGGCATTTTTTATTCTATTTGTTATTTTATTGTGTTTATGAATATTGTAATGTCCAAAATGTTAGTCTTTTTTGGAAGAACAATAAAAACGGATTTGATTTGAGTGCAATTACTTTTTAAAGGCTGCATTTCTCGGGGGAAATATAAGGGATATGCAGCGGTTCAGTTTGTGATAATGCATTTATCTTGTACAGTTTCCAGTGACCTCAAGTAACTCTCACTCATGCCTTGGCTTTCGTGAGGTTAAGAAGGTCACTGGAAACTCTACTAAGGCATCATATCTCACACTAGATCCACTGCATATTCCATTTATGCAACAGGTTTAGATGTTGTGTGAACATTTTGATTTTGGTAGGTGTAAATAATTTGTCAAAAAGGGAAAAGAAAATTGAATTTTATGCTGTTTTTTGCTTATTATAAAAAAACAAAATGGTATCTATAAATGAAATGCCACTCATTTTGTAGATATTTTTGAGCTGAACATTTTTCGTGCTCACAGTACCATGCTATCATTTTTTGTTTTAAAGTTATTCATATTTGTTTGTTAAAAAAGTGAACTAAATATTACATTTTCTTCTGTTTTCTTGCTAATCATATACAATATACAGGGTTTATATAAATGAAACATTCATTTTGTAGATAATTTTGTGCTGAACAATTTTCGTGCTCACAGTACCATGTTATCTTTTTTCGTTTTTAAGTTATTCACCTTTAAATATGCTTCTGAGGCCGAACATTCTAAATGAATTCTGAAGAGAACTGTGTAGATAAATGAGCTACTGATGTAGTTACTATGTGGATAAATAAATCCATTTATCTGTGCTACTATGTGGATAAATTTATCAGTGCAGATTTATTCAGACACCTGTTTCATAAATTTATATACGCAGAGTCCTGTGGGGGTAAGTCACCGCTTTGTGTGTCGGGCCAAAACCCGCATATTGGTGGATCTCTTTAAGTAATACCCATATTTTTGTTGCTCTGCTGCTAGCTTCTCATCTGGTTGCCTCAACTCTACTTTGTCTATTTCATCTGATTTGTCTATTTCAGTCCTTCTTTATCTGCTATTGTTTTTCATCCTTTTACTGACATGTATTTTTATGTTTCTGTTAATCTGTAACTTGTAATCCATTAACTGGATGCTTGTGAAAATAGGCATTTGTTTTGCTTATATGTCTTTCCAGTATAATTAATAAAATGAACTGAATAACTGTATTCTTTGGTAAACAGTACTAGCATTTTTAGGAAATAATTTGATATTACAGTTAGGTAAGTGACCTAAATAAACCTTGTATTGAAAAATCAATGATTTAAAACTAAATGACATAGATAAACAACCAAAAGATCTATAAAGTTGACAGTGATGCATCATTCATGGAAGACCAGTAGCAAAGTGAACAATGTTATGAAATGTGGACCTAAGTTTGGTAAGCATTCTTTCAGATGAATAAGAGTATATTATTGAACCATAGTCCATAATTGAAATTAATAAACTGAGTAAGGCTTCACCTGGCTTCAGAGGTAAGATATTTCTTGATTCGATATAACAACCCCAGCCTTTTATGAAGCATATCAATTAAATGTATTTTATAACATGGGCAAGAAATAGACAGATCCAGTTGGTGCAATATCACCTCTTGACCGCTCGTGAATGACTGTTAATGAACAGTTAGGGTGAAAAGTCTCGGCAGTATAATTTGTCTGGGAGCACCGAACTTCTTCAGTCAGCAGCAGTAAATGATTTTTTTGACTGCCGCTGAAATGCCATTAAGCGAGAGACATACATTTTACAGAGCATCCCTTGTTTCAACCCACCCACCCATGCTACGGAAGTCCAGGCACTCGCAGAGTGTCATTCCAGTCATATTACAGTGAGTGAGACAGGTTGGACAAATTGATTTCTACACAGACACTGTAATATTAGTAATGCCCCCCGACTCTATCCAGTTGCGGAGAAAGTCCCCATTGTATCCTTCTCGTGGAGAGAGCAAGGAGCGAGTGTCTTACCTGCAACCGGCATATAGGGAGCACTTGAAAGAAAATGCAGTAGTATATGTGTAAGGTGTCCAGAGCTGGAAAAGCAGTTTACGACTCATTCCTTTTTTCTTTTCTCAGAGCGAGCGTAACAGGGAGAGAGAGAGCATTTTCCATTGTTCAGTCTGGCAAGAGAGTGAGAGCACTTTCTCTGCACACAGCCCCCAATAGCACTTCCTTCCTTATCGCGAGGAGAAGGTAGTGACAGTGGGTGGCGATATGCAGGAGTGCAACACAGTTGCTACCCGCTGTCTGGTGTGACAGAGACAGAACACTGTGGGCATGGAGCCAGAGTGGGGATCCGGAGAGTGACAGACAATTTCATGGCGATGTTAGGAGCAAGAAGCCCCCTCCATGTCTTTGTACACACATGTAGTCAGCTCCCCAACTCACTGAGGCACAGACACAGAGACAGAGAGAGGACATATCATTCTAAGTTGCTACACTGTCCCATATCTCTCTCTCTCTACATTCGGTGCAGCCAGTTTAGGGCATGCTCGACAGGAAGACAGCACTGGGCTTGAGCAATGCGTGCTATAACAGCAGGCCCACAAAGTAGCACAGATGTGTGGGTTTTGGGGGGGGGTGCTAAAGGAAGGGTAGTAGGCAGAGTAGCAGAGGCTGTGATGGACAAAGCAGTGTCACAAATCATCTCATTACTGTATGTGTGACATTTCTATATCCATCACAGCAATGCAGCATGCAGTCTTTGTTGGGCACTATTTTGCAGAGTGGCAGGATACAGTACCTTTTTTGCTTTTTAAACAGCAAAAAAACACCTTTCTGGATATTTTTTGTTTAAACATACCTCATGTTATAAGTGCATTAACACACTCCGGGGTGTGCAGTTATTGGGGATTAACCCACACCCCGGGTGCTGTGAGGGCATGAGGCCGCACAACGCAGCCAGAGTATGCGTTAATCCCCAATAACTGCACTCCCTGTCATGTTAATGCTTACATATGTTGCTCAAAAGTCAAGTGAAAGTCAAGAATCAGGCCTAGATAATTAAAATCAGTAACCTATTCAATTTGATTTCCAGTGTTATCGAAGAGCACAGTCATTAACAGGAATTTTTCTTATGCTTGGAAAAAAAAACACTGACTTTTTTTTAAGAGAATTCAAAACCAGATTGTGTATCAAACCATGTATGCAGAGAACTAAAATCCTTTTGTAGATGTTTTGAAGCTCCATCTCATATTCCTTCTCCCCTCCTGGGTCCCCCCCACACACACACACTCACTCACACTTACACTTTAACCACCAAGGAAACTCTGACTGCCATAGCATCTGCTATGACTCTGACTCACCTGCTCAACCTCTTCTCCTTCAGAGCAGTTCTTCAGTCTTGGAAGTTGGCAACATTTCTTCCTCTTCATAAAGGGGGCCCTTCTCTCCTGGTAACTTATGGCCCATCTCCCTCCTCCCCTCTTGTTCAGCTGCAAGAGAAACTTGTCTTCATCAGACTTTCCGGTTTCCTCTCCTCCACCAGTTTCTTCCAATTCCAGTTGGGCTTCTGGAAGCAGCACTCCACTGTCTCCTCTTTGTTGCATTCAACTGATTCTGGCTTCTTAGAGATGGATCAGGGGCACATCACACCTGCCATCTTCATCAGTCTGGCCAGAACCTTCAATTCGGTGTCCTACCTACTCTGCCTGGGTGAGCGGAGTTCTCCTGGCCTCTCGGCTCCTGCTGTTAACTGATTCTGCACTTGCCTCACGGGCCGTCTACAGTCTGTACAGGTTGGAGGCATCCTGTCTCTCCCACTTCCCATCCAGGCTTGGTGCCACAGGGTTCCATCTTGGGTTCCATACTCTTCTCCATTTTTCTTAATGATCTCCCCTCTGCCTGTGTCAGCTCGCACATTCACATGTATGCAGATGACCGTCATCTACACCTTCAGTCTCACTGCTACAGCCGTGGAAGGTTTGCTCCATCAAGACTTATACAATGTCCTGCACTGGTTCCAATGCAGCCAATTCTGGGTCAGCACAAAAAAATAAAAGTGTCAGTGACCTTTAGCAACAGCAAAAAACTGGCCAGACTTCCTGTTCTGCCCACCCATCTTCTCCACCTTAGATAGCTCTCCTTTAGAAGTGGTTCAGTCCTTCAGTACCTCAGTCTGTGCCTAGACAGCAAGCTTGACTTCTGTGCCCACACTGATGCCATCCATGCCAGGCTCTGCTCTAAACTTAGTGCCTTGGCAGCTTGTACCGCAGTAAAGATTGTTCGTCTCTGCAGGTCTGCCAAGAGCTTGTTACAGAATGGTGCTTCTTGTCCTCGACTATAAGGATCTGGTCTATGGCACCGCTCCCCTCCACCTCCCTGGCCAGACTGGACACCCTCTGCAACTCCTTTTGCTGCTTTGCAACCAACTCCCCCCTCATACTCATCATTGCTCACTTCGCACTCCCCTTTATCCATTTTCCCTCTACCTTCAAATTCCAGAGCCATGGTGCTGCCTTCATATCAAAATTACTGATTTGGGTCCCTTCTCTCTTACCTTTCATCACTCCTCTCCCTCACTCCCCTCTGTTTTGTGCTCCTTCCGTTCCAGGGATCCTTGCACCTTTTCCATTTCTCATCCCCATTCCTCAGCTGAGCAATCCTTTCCTAATGTCTTCCAACAGTTTGGAACCAGCTCCTCACATCCCTCCACTTCATTGCCTCCCCCATCTCCTTCAGGAATTAGCAGAAACTCCTTCTCTCTCCCCAACCCCCGCTCCTGTTGTCAGTCTCCCTGTCACCTGCAGTTGCTACCCTTCCCTGGCGTAGGTGTGGCTGAGGTGCTTGTGGTTTTTTTGTTTGTCTAGCTTATGCATGCTGTACTTACACCTGTACTGTACTCATTGTGTTTTTCAGATTGCACTTTATAGTAACTACGAACAATGTTTGTGCTATGTATTTTGTATCCACTGTCCCCTTCTATTGGGTCACACCTGAAAATGAGCACTGGCTCAGTGCGCCTTTCTCAGTCACCAATTTTCAAATAAATACATACATTCATAACTAAGAGTGGCAGCAAAGAGGACTTGTGGAGCTATAAGATTGGTCATCTTAACCACAATCCTGGGGAATGCTGGAAAGCAGAGTTGCTGGAGACCAGCAGGTTCTAGGATAAGAGGCAGCATGAGTAAACTGGCCCAGTGGCGGAAAGGGCTGAGGCTCTTGTGCATCACCTGCTGCCATGCTGGCAACCTGAGTTCAGGAACGGATTTGGGTTGCTCTGGGATCAGCTGGGGAGGGGGCTACTCCAGGGAGGGAGGTCTGCTAGCTCCACTGTAAGACTGCCACGTAGGCGACCATGGGTGGCAGTGCAGGTGGAGGGTGGGCGCCTCCTGACTGCGATACATACGCATGCATGTGTTCGCTCAGTCCTGGTCCATGAGGCACCCGAGTGGAGGGGAGAAAATGGCAGAAAAAGCCTTGGCCTCTGCAAGATAACACCATTCTCCTCTGCAGGCTCTGAACCTCCTACTGGGCTGCCTGATGTCGCAACTGTAACCATGTCTCCTCCTGGGCCTGTGCAACTAGGGAGGCTCCACCATGGAGGGAAGTCTCTGAGGCACTGCAAGGCAGTGGGATTGTAAGTCCCAAAGACGGAGGGTGACAGGCTGGGGGAGTAGCACGGTGGAAGGGGACAGCAGGGGAGGGAGGGAAAGAAGAAGCATGGGTTCCTGTCAGGCAGTTCATGCCAGAATTGTGTCACAAAGTCAGTCAATAAAGGCCAAGCAGTAGACAGATATACTATATCTGGAGTTTAGCAAGACCTTAGATTCTGTGCCCCTTGGGAGACTAGTGAAAAAACTTCAGATCCAGGGATTGGAAATAAATTGACCAGGTGGACTGGCAGCTTGCTAGGGGTAACAACTTGGAGGGTATTTGCCAACAGGGAGTACACAAGGGTTACATAATACCTAGTGGGCTGCTCCTAGGGGTGGTCCTGGGGTTGGTTCTTTTCAAAATATTTATCTGCTGTAGGGGAGGGAATTCAGGGAATGATTGGTCTCTTTGCAGATGCTAACAGAATCAGGGCTGGGTGGGTATGGCTGAGGGAGTACTGGGAATGAAAGGGGACTTGGGCATACTGCAGAAGTGGTCCAAGATGTGGCAGTTTAAAGAGCATTGGCAAATGTTTTACATGATTTTAGCTAATTTTACTTCTTTTCAATTTGTCTGAACTTAATAAACACATCTGTAAACCAAATATGTGTCTATGGTCTTTGTTTTGTTATAAATCCTTGTTTTTATGCAGAGATGTGCAGAGAAACTGGCGCTGTCAAGCCCATGGTATGTTCAGTGTGGGCACCATGGAAGTGCAGCTAGTCCATTCCTAAAGTTTCCGTACCTTCAAAGCTTATTTTTTTAATTTTTTTTTAGATTAAGCTAAATACTAGACTCCATTCTTTTACTAAGCAGGCGATGGGGGTGAGCCACTTTGGGGGCTAACTATGGATCCCAATAAAGGACAAATGTCCTAGAGCACTCTGGGCATTTGGTAATATCTGATCTTACTTCGAGAGGGCTCTTGCAGTAGGTATTCACATATAGGACCAAGCTGCCAGGCATCAGGACCCCACGGAAAAATTTGTAGCTAGCAGTCTCTGGCGGGGGACCGCCCCCACGTGAGGTGACTGGTGTCAGAAGACGTCGGTATAAAGGGGTGGCCCCCACACCCGCCTTCCAGTTCTTTCCCGCCGTCAGCTAGTGAAAGTTCCTCACGGTAGAACAGCGCTCATCAGTCATTCGTCAGTCCTCAAGTTTTAGAACTTTTCAACCTATTTTCTCTTTTTCGACATTTTTTACAATTGCTGTAGGTGTTATCCCAATGCCCTCCAAATCGCATAAAAATAAGTGCGACTTGTGTGGTTCTCAGCCTCCACACAAGGATGGCCACTTCTTGTGCCTCTTTTGTCTGGGCCCAGACCACTCCGTGGAGAAGTGCCAGCACTGCCAGAAGTTCAACACCACTACCCGCAAGAGAAAGCAGCAGTCCCTGGAAGCCCATATCCTTAAGAAAATGGCCTCCATGGAGAAAAAGTTTAAAAAAAAAAAAAAAAAAACTTAGGCAGGCGTCTACTTCCCCTGAATGTCATAAGAAAAAATGGGACAAGGAGAAGCACCGGGAGTGGGAATCGGCTTCCACAGCAGCTACGATTTCGGCTGGAGTAGCATCCCTCAAGGTATCATCCTCTGGGGGATCGCTTCTCGACGGCCGTCTTGGTTGCTACCAGGAATGCTGTCTCCTGTCAGGCTCGGCACTTTGGGAGCCTCCGGGCAAAGGAGGACTCCGCCTCATTAAGGCTGTCCTCCTTCTTCTGGTCAGAGCGGGTCCGGTAAGTTGGACGTCGGTTCCACCTGCACACATCCAGACAAGGCTGCTAAGCCACTCACCTCCTTGGGTGAGCACCCAGCCAAAACCCCTTCCGACAAGGCCCCCTCTCCTTCATGACCTTCCTCGGGTAGGGAGTCCGATAAGTCGGATGCCGGGTCCACCAACAACCGCCTGTCCAAAAAGCCTGCACCAGACCCTAACGATCAGTCTGGCACCCTAGGCTGTCCGCAACGTCTCACCACATTGCCCTCTGAGGTCCCCGCGTCCCCTCCACTGACACCCAGGGATTTTAACTCTCCTTCCCCGGTCGTCACAGAGTACCTCGATACACTGCCGTCAGGGCTCCTGCGCCAGACCCCCGACGCCGGATCCTCAGACACTGGCCGACCTGATGGAAGACCTGTTCCTCCGTCAGGACCATCGAACCCGCTCAAAGGTATACCCACGCCGGGCCCGACACCTGTGGGGCCAATGCTTTCACTGTCTGGCCCGCCAGCAGGGCCTCTGCCAGGTCCCTCTGCTCCGTCAGAGCCACTGGCATCTGGGTACTAGACACTGCAATACCCGGTGCCGCAGTACCCAGCCCCTGAGTATCCAGTGCCACAATACCCGATGCCGCATTATCCGGTGCATCAATACCCGATGCCGGGCTACCCGCCGTCAGGTTATGGATACTCCTTTTACGGGTACCCTCAGTACCCATATCCCCCACCTCCTCCACCTCCACCGCCCACTCCTCCTGAGCTGCCAGTGGATCTGAAGGAGACATTGGCCTCCTGGTGGGCTACCTGGGAGGTCAAGAGTCATCTCACGACACCGGACCTGATACCGGATCCACTACGTTGGAGACGGGACACTCCTTCCCTCCTGCCAGACACCAGAGGAGAGCCCCTGGTGCCTGAGGCAGTGAGGATACGCCTGAACTTCCCCAGAGGTCGCCCTCCTCCTAGGGAGCAGTTTTGTCTTCTTCCTCTTCGTCAGAAACTTCTGACTCTGACTCTGAGTCCGGCTACTCTGACCCTGAAGGCAAGCCCCACACCCCGGAATGCCCCAGGCTGAGGGATCTTCCAAAGTCCCCTCTGGAAGACCCTTCCTTTCTAGAGTTATTGAGGAAAATCCAGGAAGTACATCAGTGGCAGTCAGTGGAGCCAGACCCACAGTGTAAAAAAACTCGCTGCCCATCTGGATCTGCCTGAGACCGCTCCTACGCTGATCCCACCCTGGATAGAGCCTCACGCAGATCTTGTTTCCACCATTTGGAAACAACCTTCTGCGTTAGCCCCCTGCCAAGGAATGCGGTTGGGCTATACCAGGCTCCTGAGGGTGTAGACTTTCTTAGCCTTCACCCCAAGGCGCATTCAGTTGTCATTAGTGCTGCTCTCGGCTGCTCCGCCAGTCCTAAACACCTCAGCTCGTCTCTGCCTGATAAGGAATTCTGGCTTCTGGATCAGTACGGGAAGATCTGTTCCTCTTCTACCCTAGGCATTAGGGCCCTTAACTATGTTGCACATATGGGGGATTTCCAGAAGAACCATCCTTAGCCAGGTGGAATCTAAACTGGACTCCCTTCCTGAGTCACAGACTAAGCAGGAAGTGGGTGACCTTGTCCGTTCCGCTCGCTCGGCCTGTTGGCACATACTGCGTGCGACTTACGATGTGGTGGACATAGCTGGAAGAAAAAATTACTCACCTTAGTAATGTTGTTTCTTCTAATGGAGTCTTGCTATATTATGACATATGCAGTATAACCTCAGGTTAGAACTGCTCCGGAGGTGAAAGAGTTAACTTCCATGCAGGGCATGGAATCTTGAGCGCGAGCTCGGTTAAACACTCTGTCTGTTTAAGCTCAAACTTAAACTGTCAGATCTTTACGAGCAAAAACTCACTAAGGTTCTGCGTGGAAGCCGTAAACCTACACTAGCCACTGTCTACTAACTACAAAAACACCTTTTTGATCTTGATCCCAAAACAAAGACTCAAGTCGGGGGATTCAAGAAGAACTTAAGCATAACACCTAAGCACCCTAAAAGGGTGAAAAGAAGTGGGCACCAAAGAAGTGCCAACATTGCACTGCCCACCCACATCCCAAAAACAGAGGTTCTGAGAGGGGCAGGCTGGGGGGGAGGTCATAATATAGCAAGACTCCATTAGAAGAAACAACATTACTAAGGTGAGTAATTTTTCTTCAAACAACATGAAGTCTTGCTATATTATGACATATGCAGACTACACAGCAGTACTTCTCCATGGAGGAGGGACAGAACCTACTTGGGAATAGGCTCAAAGCACGGTTGGTTAAATCGAGCATCACTCCTAGCCTGATATCCAAGGGAGTAATGCTTAGTAAAGTGTGAACTGTTTTCCAGGTAGCTGCTTGACATATCTCTAGGATAGGAATGTCCCTGGCAGCAGCCAGAGATGCAGCTAAACTCTGGTAGAGTGAGCCTCAGGCCTGAGGGAGGAACCTTACCCAGTTTTTCGTAACAGAATTGGATACAAGAGACAATCCACCTGGCAATGGATCTTTTAGTGGCAGGTTTCCTTACCAACCTCACCATAGGTGAGGAACAATTGAGGGATTCAGACCTGTGACCCTTGGTATGCTCTATATAGTAACTAAGGGCTCTTTGACATCTAAACTGTGCAGTCTCCTCTCACCAGAGGAGGAATGGTCAGTGAAGTACACAGGAGAGACATGGATTGATTAAGGTGAAAGTCTGAAACCACCTTAGGCAAAACTTCCTGTTAGTCCTGAGGACTACCTTATCTCTATGAAAGGAGATAAAATCAGGCTCCACTGACAAGGCGTAGCTCACTTATGCACCTGGCAGAGGTGATGGCTACCAGAAACACAGTTTTCCAAGTCAAGTACTTCAGCTCTGCTGAAGACAATGGCTCAAAAGGGGGTTGCATAAGCTGAGCGATGCAAATATTAAGATCCCAAGCAGGGGCAGGATCCCTGAACGGGGATTGGTGTGAAGCAACCCTTTAAAAACTTGGAGAACACAGGGTGAGCTGATAAAGAAGAGGGCTTACCTGTTGACAAGAAGACAGACACAGCTGCCAGGTGCACTTTTAGGGTAGCTGGTCTCGGCCCCAAGGAATTCAAATGCACCAAATAATCCAGGATCGTGGGCACACCAGCAGATTCTGGGGGAATATGTTTACCAGCATACCATATGGAAAATCTTTTCCATTTTGAATTATAGGTAGCCCTGGTGGAAGGCTTCCTAGAGGCCTTCAAGATATCCAATACACCTTGAGAAAGGTGTAGGTCGGCAAACTCTAACTCTTCAAGAGCCAAGCCTTGAGATTGAGAGACTTGAGGTTCAGATACCAAACTCTCCCCTGGGCACAGGTTAACAGGTTGTGATTCCTGGGAAGGCATAGGGGAGGGTGGACTGCTAAGGACATGAGGAGTGGGTACCAGGGCTGCCTGGCCCAATCTGGAGCAATCAGGATCATCTTGCAGGATTGAGATCTGATTCTGACTAGCACTTTGAAAAGAAGAGGGAAGGGGGGAAAAGCATAGAGAAACTTCCCTTCCCAACTGAGGAGGAAGGCATCCAGAGGGACTGAGCCCAACACTGGGGGCCTGCAGCAAAAAAGGGGAAGTTGGTGATTGTCTGGGGCTGCAAAGAGATCTATTTGCGGAGTGCCCCATCTGGCAAATATTATCTCCAGTACCAGGGGATCCAGTGCCCATTCGTGATGGCCCTGGGAAATCCTGCTGAGAGCATCCGCTAGGATATTGTCCTTGCCTGGGAGGTGAACTGCCGTAAGGGAGGCATTCAGAGAGTAAGCCAGAGACCACAACTTCATTGCTTCTGTGCACAAGGCCGTAGACAGAGTGCCCCCTTGCTTGTTGATGTACCACATTGTAGTGGTATTGTCTGTCCTGACCTGAACTACCTTGTTCTGGACAGATGTGGAGAAAACCTGAAGTGCTAGATAAACTGCTCTGAGCTCCAGCAAATTGATGTGGAGCAGGGATTCCTGAGGGGACCACAGCCCTTGGGTGGAAAGGTCGCCCATGTGAGCTCCCCACCCCAGGAGGGATGCATCTGTAGTAAGGGTCAAGGAATGAGACTGGGGGATGAAGGGAACCCCCTGTCTCAGATTGTTCTGATCCTGCCACCACTGAAGGGCCTGGATCAGGGTTCGAGTCACCGGAATCAATTTGGTTAGGGTATCCGTCCTTTGAGACCAAAAGGCTCTCAAATGGAACCGAATGGCCCTCATCTGAAATCTCTCTCCCTGCACTACTGCTGTAGAAGCAGCCATGTGCCCTAGGAGCTGTAGGAAATGCCTTGCTGGTCGAGAGACCTGCAGGGTGAAAGAGGAGGCCAGAGACACCAGGGTCCTTGCTTTCTCCAGAGGAAGGAAGGCTCTGGCTTCTTTTGTGTTCAGTTCTGCGCCTATGAAGGTGAGAAGCTGGACAGGCTCCAGAACTGACTTTGGAAGATTGAGAAGGAAACCTAGTTTGAACTTTGGTTTTAAAAGGTGCTTGTTTAGATACCTGAGATCCAGAATGGGCCGCCATTCTCCTGTCTTTTTTGGGGTAAGGAAGTACCTGGAGTACAACCCTTTGCCGTGGTGTATGGGTAGAACCCTTTCCACGGCTCTGAGAGCCAGGAGGGTAGAAACTTCTGCTTCCAGGGCAAGAGCCTCTGATGGGTTTGCAGGTGGAAAAGATCTGGCTCTCATCTTCGGAAATTTTTTGAAGCTGAGAACCAGTCCCTGGCTTACTACCTCCAGGACCCACTTGTCTGATGTTAAAGACTTCCAGTCCTGGACAAAGTAAGCCAGCCTGCCCCCTACTGGTAGTGGAGAATCGGCCCTGGCTACCCCATCAGGGAGCCTGTTTTGCAGGGGCTTTGGGTTGAGGGGTAGAAGCAGGCTTACTAGAACCCCTTCTGCCCCTTCCTCTAAAGAACCCCCTCTGGGCATAAGCAGAAGAGGAGGCCTGGGCTTGGTGAAAAGGCCTGCCCCTGCCCCTGACATGCTGCCTTTGAGGAGTGACTTGCCTTTCTTTGGCCTGTGTACTCCTATAGGTGGTCCTATACCCATCCATTTTCTTCATATAATTCTCTGTCTGCTCCCCAAACAGAGAATTTCCCACAACAGGAAAATCCATAGCCTTAGACTGGGTATCCTGTGACAGGGCATTACATCTGAGCCAGGCCATTCTGCGAAGAGACACAGATGTAGCCATAACTCTAGATGAAACATCATTAGAGTCTACAGCAGCATTAAATTGCACCTTGATGCTCTATACCATCCGCAGCCACCTGCTCCAGCTCCCCGGCAAGCTGTTCAGGGGCCTGTTTTGCTAGGGCCAGGACAGTATCCCACCTGGATTTCTGGTACCTAGCTGCGTGAAGCCACATAATTTGCCTGTCTGAGTCCCAAAGATGCTGCCATGTACTGCTTTTTTGCCATGGCATCCATCCTCTTGGAATCCTTTTCAGGAGGGTGAGAGGCTAGAGGAATATTAGCCTTGTCACAGGCTGCAGCCTGCACTACCCCTACATGGCTGCACTGCTGAGATAGAAACTCCGTATCAGAGCCTGATAAAGCTTACCTCTTGTCCATCCTTTTATCCACAGGGAGGATAGAATGAGGAGTTTTCAGAATTTTAACTGTCTGTTTCCTAAAAGATTTATGCAAGGGAATAGACAGTCTCCTGGACTCTGGAATATCCATCATTTCCACAAAATCAGGCTGCTCTTGTTCATCCACAGCTTCCTCAACAGGGAGCTGCAGAGTGTCAGCAACTTTCTTGTAAAACAAAAAATGAGAAGGGGACTCAGATAGCCTGGGAGGGGATACTCCTGAAGGTCTGTCTGGAGAGATGTCCGGTTCAATGGGCACATCCAGACTGTCAAAATCACACTCACTCTCCTCGCACTCCTCCTCCCCTTCCCTGCTTCATAAAAAATCTTAAAATCATAATCTTGAACCGAGGAACCGACCGAACTGGCGCTACCCAATGGTGCCGGTTCAGACGGAACTGGGGAAAGAGACTGGACAATCTGAATAGCTTGGCTATTTCTCAGCTGTTGGAGAAAGAACTTTTGGCCCAAACTAGCTGGACGTTTCTAGCCGTTTAGTTGGGTCTGCCTCAGAGCTGGCTCTTCGTTTGCCCGAGGAAGCATCGCCCTGGTCAGAGGGCACTCCCTCAGGTTCGGTTGGAACCGAACTGGGCTGGCCATCTGGGTCAGCGGACTTTTTGGCCTCCCTTTCCCTGAGCCTACCAACTCTTTTTTCCACGGTGGCAGCAGGAAAATATTTACAAATCTGTCAGTCTGCATTGAGGTGGTCAAACCCCAGACAATATACACATATGGTGTGTGGGTCAGCCTTGGCAAAGGCTTCCCCACAGAGGCCATAGTGCTGAAACCCAGTGGGTCCAGTTTTTCTTTTGGGTTTCTCAGACATAGTGCCAGCCTAACCAAAACTTGCCCGTTAACGGCAATCCACCAAGTAAGACTCTTATCGGTTCCCAACCGAACATGGTTGTAGGAAAAAACGTAATAAAATCCGTTTTTTTTAGAACCGATAAGAACCGGGAACCGCACTCTAAAGGGCTAGAAAGTAATTTTTAAACCCCTCTGATCGGTTCAAACCGAACCGAAAAAGACGTTTACAAGTTCCACACAGAAGAAAAATAAAAAAGTAAGCCTATCTATTACTTACAATACCACAGACAGAGCTTGAACCGACGATTGCGGTTAAATTTCGGTAAAATAAACTGAGAATTACACTTTAAAACCGACAAACAAACCGAGCAGCAGGAGGAATCTCCGGAGCGACTGTTCAGTGAGGCGGAGTAAAGAATCTGACAGTTTAAGTTTGAGCTTCAACAGACAGAGTGTTTAACTGAGCTTGCGCTCAAGATTCCATGCCCTGCATGGAAGTTAACTCTTTCACCTCCGGAGCAGTTCTAACCTGGGGTTATACTGCATATGTCATAATATAGCAAGACTTCATGTTGTTTGAAGGAGCTCGGCCTACGGCATCATGCCTGGCTCCGTGTTTCAGGTTTGGTCCCTGAGGTACAATCCGCTATGCAGGATGCTCCCTTTAGGGGTTCGGTGCTGTTCGGGGTTGATGTCAAGGACATTACCGAACTGCAGGAGAAAGGGTACTGAACTCAAGTCTCTCCAGACTATGTACAGGCCCCCTCATGGGCAGCATCGTCCTTTTCGTCGCCAAAACCGACAGACAAAAGCTGCAAGGAAAACATGCCAACAAACGTCGGGCCCCTCCAGCAACCAAGACTTCCCCCAGCAAGAAAGCCTTGGGAGCCTCTACTGCAGTGCTGCCCCACACCTCCTGACTCCCTGCCTCTCCCACTGCCTCTGGTGGTTCCAGAGGAACCGGTAGGGGGAGATTCTCCTCCCATCTGCCGAGTTAGGAGAGGATAACATCAGACGCTTGGGTGCTCCAGTTTATATCGGCAGGACACTCAATAGAATTTCTGCAGAAGCCTCCCTGGAGACCACCCCCTCAGCCGTCCTACTCCCCGCAACATCTTCCTCTGGTCCTGGAGGAAATCATCTCCCTTCTTTCGAAGGTGGCAATAGAGCCAGTCCCCACTCATCTTTGGGGGATAGGTTTCTATTCCCATTTCTTCCTAGTTCCAAAGAAACCGGGAGATCTGAGGCCTATAATAGACCTCCGCTCCCTGAACATGTTCGTGGAGTAGAAACGTTTCAGAATGCTCTCCTTGCAGAGTCTTGTACCACTGCTTCAGCAGGGACAGTGGCTATGTGCTTTGGACATGCAGGATGCCTACCTGCATATACCCTTCCCACCTCAAATTCCTCCGGTTTTGTTTTCAGGGGACCACTGCCAATTCAAGGCCCTCCCATTTGGTCTTTCCTTGGCCCCCCGAGTGTTTACCAAATGCTTGTTGGTGGTAGTGGCCCACCTGCATACCCAGGGAGTACAGGTATTCTCGTACTTGGATGACTGGCTCCTGGTGGCCTCGTCCAGGGAGGAACTCCTGCACTCCCTTTCCCTGCAGGTTTTTACCAGCCTGGGTATCACCATCACCCAGGCCAAGTCTCACCTGGTCCCTTGTCAGCGCCTCCAATTTATAAGGGCGATTTTGGACATGACCACAGGCAAAGCCTTCTTGCCTCCGGACAGGGTAGACACCCTTCAGACTCTGGGGCCCGTCTCCTGTCCAGTCGTAGGAGGGTCAGAGCCGGGTCAGTCCTCCACCTCCACGGGCTAATGGTGGCTGCTATTCCAACAGTCCTGTTTGCTAGGCTCCATATGCCGATCTCTCAGTGGACGCTTCGGTTGCAGTGGGACCAGACCAGGGACAATCTAGACCATGATGTACTAGTATCAGATCCCATGATCAGGGACTTGCAATAGTGAATGGTACAGGAGAAGCTGTGCCTGGGAGTTCACGTCTGCATCGATCCCCCCTCCCAGACATTGACGACAGATGCGTCAGGAGAAGGCTGGGGTGCCCATCTAGGGTCTCACAGGGCTCGGGGTGGCTGGTCCAAGTTTGAACAAAACCTGCATATAAATGTGCTCGAACTGAGAGCAGTCCTTTATGCCCTTCAGGCTCTTCTTCCCTTTATCCTCCCCGGTCATCTCCTCATACAATCAGACAACATGTGCGTTGTCTGGTACCTCAACAAATGGGGAGGAAGACGTTCCTACCCTCTGTGCCGGGAAGCGATGAGGGTATGGTATTGGGCAGCCCAGCATCACCTTCACTTGATCGCAGTTCACGTTCCGGGAGTGGAAAACACACTGGCAAACTAACTCAAGTCGGTCCTCTGCCAGGTCTCACGAATGGAATTTAGATCAACAAGTTGTAAACGACATCTTTCAGCGAAGGGGAACACCTCAGATAGACCTCTTCGCCTCTCCCCAAAATGCAAAACTTCCTGCCTTGTGCTCACTCGTTCCAGGGTGAGACATCTTTTGGTGGGATGCTCTGTCTTGCGGTTGGAGGGACAGATTTGTTTATGCGTTCCCTCCCATTCCTTTAATTCCGAGGGTCCTGAACAAACTAGGATCAGAGGGAGCTCGAATGATTCTCATTGCTGCCTTCTGGCCCAGGCAAGTTTGGTTCTCTCTTCTGCAACAGTTTTCCGAGGAACCTCCACCTCCACTTCCTCTTCCTCTGTCGCAACAGTTGCTGACCCAGGATCGTGGGACTCTTGTTCATCCAGGCCTCAAATCCTTTTATCTCCATGCGTGGCTCCTGCAGATGTAGCTAAAGCCCGTTTTGGAGTCTCTTCTTTAGTAGCGGACATTTTGGTGGAGGTCAGGAAGCCTTCCAAGAGGTCCACCTATGCCATGAAGTGGAAACGGTTTTCTATTTGGGCAGATTCTAAAGAATTCGAGCCTTTCTCTTGCCCAGCCAATAAATTCCTGGACTATATGCGATACCTCTTCGATCTAGGTCTCAGCCATTCCTCATTGAAAGTCCACTTGGCAACTATCTCGGCTTACCATATTCCTTTGGAGACAGGACTTTTGCTCAGTTGGAAGTCTCTAAGACTTTCCTCAGAGGGGTTCTCCATTTGAGACCCCCCATCTGCATTCCTGCTCCTCCTTGGGACTTGAATTTCATCCTGGAGAAGCTTATTCTGCCTCTCTTCAAGCCAGCAGCAGCAATAGCTGAATTGAAGTTCCTTTCTTGGAAGACACTTTTCCTAGTGCCCATTACTTCTGCTCTGCGAATTTCCGAGCTGCAGGCCTTAATGTGTAAAATCCCATACTTGATATTTCGCACGGAACGTGTGGTTCTACACACCAACCCTGAGTTTCTCCCTAAGGTTGTGGCTGAATCTACGCTGAATCAATTTGAGCTAGCCGCTTTCTTTATGCAACACTTCAAGGGGAGTACCTCTTGCATACTGTGGATGTTCACAGAATCCTGAGATACTACACCAATCGGACTAGGGATCTCAGGAAGACGGATCAGTGTTTTGTCTCTTTTGGCCACAAAAGAGAAGGCAATGCTGTCTCTAAGCAATGCCTATCAAAATGGTTGGCACATTGCATCACTTTCTGTTACGACAAGTACAAGACCCTTCCGGGTCAAGTCAGAGGTCACGCCACCAGAGGAGTAGCTGCCTCTGCAGCTTCTTTCAAAAATGTGTCAGCAGCAGACATTTGTGCAGCCCCAACTTGGACTTCTGTCCATACCTTCATGAAACACTACAGTTTGGACATCGCCTCTCTCCATAGAGCAGGCTTCGGGTTGGCTGTCCTACAAGGTCATGAGACCCGTTCAGCCCTAGGGTTTCTTGCTATGGACAACAGTCCTCCTCCTGAGTACATTTCCTTGTTCCAGACTTCTTGGGACTCAGTCCTGTATGTGAATACCTACTGCAAGAGCCCTCTCGAAGTAAGATAGTACAGTTATGTAAGAACATACTGTAACAGTAGATCTTCGAGAGAGGCTCTTGCAGTAGGTATTGTCTTTCAGCCCTCAGTCCCCCTGAGTTTTCTTTGCTTCATTTCCATTGGGGAGGGGGGGATATCCTCTTCTGTCTTATCTTGCTTCTTTTGGCCTTTGGTGGGAAAGAACTGGAAGGCAAGCGTGGGGGACCACCCCTTTATAATGACGTCTTCTGACGATGGTCACCTGACATGATGGCGGTCCCCTGCCAGAGACTGCTAGCTATAAATTTTTCCGTGGGGTCCTGACGCCTGGCGGCTTGGTCCTGTATGTGAATACCTACTGCAAGAGCCTCTCTCGAAGATCTACTGTTATGGTAAGTTCTTACTTAACTGTACTTTCTGTGCACACCCCATCGTGTCTTATTGCTTATCTATAGCAAACTCTGGTGTTGTGGTGCAAACTCTGTTTCTTTTTTTACTCTGTCCATTCAGCAACTACTTTTACTCGTGTGTTTCAGTGTTAATAACAGGCTTGTTCTCAGGTCAGTAAAAAATCAACAGCTGTATAAAATGTCAGATGAGAGCAAAGGTTCACAAAACATACTGATGCAAGTAGCAGGGACCCTGCTACTTGCAAGATCTCCTTCGCCCGTACAACCCTCTCCGATCTGCTGATGAGGGATTGCTAGAGATTCCCAGAGTTCGTTGGAAATCATCGGGGGCCCGGTCTTTTTCTTTTATGGTCTCAACCCTGTGGAATTCTCTGTCTTGTAGTATACAACACTCCTTCAATCGGATTGAGCACTGGTTCACGGATAGAAAACTGGTCATCAACCTAAAAAAAAAAAATAAATCAGTGCTCTCTGTCCACCACCAAAGCAAACATAAAGACTACACCTACAGGTCTCCTCCGGCTCCCTCCATCCCCTTGAACAAGTATCCTCCTATAAATACCTGGGCATCCACTTTGACTCTGCCCTCACGTTCCACCACCACATCAGTATCCTCACAACAGCCACCAATTCACTAATTAGTCTCCACTATCGATATAAGGACTGTCTTCTGCCTGACGTGCTCAGATTAGCCATCGCCTCGTCGGTTCTCTGTTTAGTCGACTACGGCCTGCTCATCTATAGCACAGCTAACCGTACTGCCCTCAGCAAAATTAAATTGTCCATAAACAAGGCCTGTAGGCTCCTGACCGGTGCTGAACACCGCATCCATTCCTGTGCACTTTACTCCCTCGCAAATGTGCTTAATTTTGAAGAGCGGCTCAACTACCAGTCCTGCCTTATGGCCAAAAAAATATATGCTGATCTCGCCCCTCTAGGTGCCACCTCTGCTCTTCTCCCAGCTGTTCCCTCAGTCAATACCTGCAGTGCCTCCAAATCCTCTCTCGTAGCCCCTAAGATCAGAACCTCCCTAGCACAAATGACATTCGGCTACAGGTGCCCAACCTGGTTCAACTCTCTACCCACTTCAGTAACTAGTCTGCCCAAGCTAGGGCTATTTAAAGAGGTCCTCAGGAATCATACACTCTCTACTCACTCTTGCATGGGTATCTCCCAGTGAACACAAGTCCACTGGGCCCCTCCTCCGTCATGACTCCGAGTCTGACAGTGGCTTCCTAGCCAGCTTAATCAGCCCTCAGTCTCAAAATTGGACAATTGGCAAGTTTGATAAGTGTCCTTAGCTGCCTCAATGTATAGGTCTGTAACCCCACCATGTGAGAGGGGTACTGCACTTCTGAGGTGCCGTCTTTCGTATGAGACGTTAAACAGAGGTCCCATCTGCTTGGATTGGTGGTAGTTCAGGTGGATGTTAAAGATCCCATGGCACTTCTCGATAAGAGTAGGGGAATTTCCCCGGTGTCCTGGCCAGATTTCCCTCATTCACTAAAAATACCACCAACAGCTTAATCTGGTTCAAGGTCAGTTGGTATTCATCTGTTTCCCCCTCCCCCCGGGGTCGTGCCTGAAAATAGGCAGGGTTTGTCTAGTGCACTTACCCGGTCAACAAAAAATAAATAAATTCAATTTGTAATAGTTCTTAAAATCCTACTGTGTTCCTACTATATTTGTACCCTGTACACCTGTATTGTTTGTCTATAAGGAATGCTCATATGTAATTGACTACTTCTGTAACTCTGACGTTTAGCCTTTAGAAACAAGTCCCTGACTCAAAGGGTTGTAATTCCGATGACTACAATAAATAAATAATATATATATATATATATATATATATATATATATATATATATATATATATATATATATGTATATACATATACACGATAGCTCTTGACCGTCCAGAGTTTTAAAATAGTGCTATAAACACATCTGTTTAGTCTAGCCTATCCTGAATTTGGCTGAAACTGATGGGTAGTACAGTATATTTATATTTATTTTCGCTGCTTTTGATTTGATTAACTTTAAATTTATTGTTGGAATTTTACTTAAATATTGGGGTTATGATGGTTTTAACTGTGATTTGTTCTATTTTAAATTACAAGCGCCTTGGTTTTAGAAGGGCACTTTTTTATAAATAGAGGAATCGATCAGAAACCAAACACAGTTGTTCATTATTCTTTCAAACCACTGGTTCGTGAGGTAGGATCAGAGACTAAAATAGATAATGAGGAAGATAGTGAAGATAAAGACAGGACTGACTGTGTCGATTTACTGTGTGATGAATGGTATACTTTTTTTTTTTTTTTTTTTCCAATTTATCACATGCTTGTTAAATAAAAGAAAAACAAAGATGCTTGACTTATGACTGGGCTTCACAGTCTACAAATACGCTAATGGATTTTTTTTTTGTGTAGTATGCCATTTGTGATTTTTGAAATGGGAATTCATTTGCTGATAATGTGAATCCTTTCTTTTCCTTTAGACAAAGTAAAAGAAATACAAAAATAAAAAAAACTTTCAGGAGAGGTGAACAGTACAGTTTCTTATGACATTGCTCCTGATTATTTGTCTACTGCCAAAATGTACATATCCCATAAACTGTACACCAATCTGAGCAAACAAATTAAATGGCAGCAATTGCAAACCTCAGTGCATACTATGGGTTAGATGTTACAAAATCAAATTCTCAGTGTTTCAACTGAAATGATGAGAAAAATGTTAAATGCATGGAGAAGTCTACAGCTGCTGTCATTTAATCTGTTGGAGTGATGGATTTTGTCACTTCTTACAGCTATTACATTTTTATCACCTAGGTAATCTCAGTAATGCTTGTATGTAGTGGGTCTGCTATTGATAAATAAGACAGAAACATAGAAATTGTTGGCAGAAAAAGACCTCCAGGCCCACTGAGTCTGATAGTGACCCTTTGCCAGCCTTGAACTTCTGTACTCTGGCTCTCACAATTTGAAATACTGTCTCTCTTTCATGGTTTCAACCCACAATGACAATACACAGATAACACACGATCTTACTTCGAGAGAGGCTCTTGCCGTAGGTATTAACCGTTAGGACTGCGCCCTGGCGTCAGGACCTCACGGGAGACCTTAGCTAGCAGTGTCTGGCGGGGACCACCCACCGATGTCACGTGACTGTCCGTATGACCCTATATAGTGGGCAGTCCCCAGCCCACCCTCCATTACTTTCCCGCTGTTGACCTGTGCATGTTGGATCTCACAAAGAGCGCTGCCACAGTTTGACCACCGCCATTTTGGATGAGTATCTTCCAATTCCATTTTCTTTCTTTCTTTCTTTTTTTTTTTTTTACTGTTCCAGTAAATCATTTTCATGCATGTCTTCTCCGACGCCTTCAGAGTTGCATAAGAATAAGTGCGATTCCTAAGACGCGCAACTCCGGCATAAGGGTGACCATTCCCTCCTCCTGGGCCAGGAACACAAGACCAAGGACTATGAGGCCTACCTGAGTTTTAATCAGGCCACATGGAAGTGCAGGCAGACGGCCATCAAGGCCTTTCTTCTAGAGCAGAAAATGGCATCGATGGAGAAGGAGTTGCAGAAGCTGCAGAGTGCCTCTTCCTTCCCATCATCTGACTTGCACCCGGCACAAAAAGGACAAGGGGAAGAACCAGGGCCAGGAAAGGTCCCTTTCCCTCCCGTGTCTCCCTTCGGAGACCGCGGATGACCAGCGGCCTTCCTCCTGTGGAAAAAGTGCCTCAGCGGACAAGCCTGCTTCCTCTTCCCAGGAGTAGCCCTTGGTCCCCCTGCTGCCACTGGTCACGGTAGTGGCAGCTGCCTCGGCAGAGTCTGAAGTTCAGGCCACTCTTAGGACCCTGAAAACTAAAGGGCCTAAGTTGGCGGGGCTGGTAAGTCGCTCGTCGGAGCCCCTGACAAGCACCCAGGCTGATAAGTTGGCTACCAGGGACTCCGGATACTACCTGGCCACGGCTGATAAGCTGGACGGAGGATTCTCCGACATCTGCTTAGCCCAGGTGCTTCCATCGGGCCCTGATGAGGCATCCAATATTGAGCATCAGCGCCCGCTGCTGCCTAGGCCGCAGCCCACCCAGGAGGGATCGCCCCATCTGGGTAGCTTTTATCTTCCTCTGGCCTCCCCAGAACACCAGGAGCTGGAATTTGAGGGATGTCAGCCCGATGATACTGTTTCAGGATCGTAACCGGACCTCTTTATGTCACTCCCGGCCGACCCTCGGGTCCCTTCAGGCGGGACCTTCTGTTCCTTCCCCTGTGCCAGAGGGATCCTCCAGGCTGACGTGGGGCTTTCCCTCGGGGTCCTATATTCTGCCTTTCAGGCCTCCTGAGTCTCTTTTTCTGGTCCTTTGGCTCCTCTTCCTGCGCCATCACCTGATCCTTTGATGCAAGGCTCTCATATGCCGCATTATCATACCCCCTGATACCTTCCGCCAGGGTATCGGGCACCAGAACTCCCTTCACCGGGGTATGTCTCTCATTACCATACGTCAGGATATCTGCTGTCAGGATACCAGACGCCAGGTTATGGCACTGGTTTCCAACTGATATATCAACCTCCACCGCCCCCATCCCTGCCTCCACAACCTCAGGCAGACTTCAGGGCAATCCTTCAGTCCCCGTGGAAAGAGACTAAGTCTTAATTAGTCTCTGAGCTAGACAGCAGTTATCCGGCAGCGGTCTCTACCCTGGTGCACCTGAACCTGACGAATAGGTCCCCTTCACTGGTGGAGTCCCGCCCTTTTGCATCAGGTCTGACTAATGGCTCGGCTGCCATTCCTGATAAGGACTGACCCCCTGCTCTTGCTAAAGAGGTGTTTCTCCCAACAGTCATGTCCCCAGTCCCGGCTCATTCATCGGATTCGGACTCTGACTCCTCTTCCTCAGCCTCCAGGTTTAAGATGCCTCCACTGGACAAGCCCAAGGCTAAGGAGTCTTTACAGACCACCTCAAAAAAATTGCAGAGGCCTATGAGTGGAAGATTGACAATCAAGATCCCAAAGAGGCTGGCCGAGCATTTGAATATGCCTGACCTGTCCTCGGTCCTCACGCCTCACTGGTTGGAGCCTCATGAGGACTTGGCTTCTGCCATCTGGTCAATGCCTTCATTCCTTCCTTCCGGCTATGGCCAAGAAGGCAGACAAGATTTACCATATGCCAGAGGGTAAGGATCAACTTAGCATCCACCCTAAAGCAAACTCATTGGTTATTAGTGTGGCGCATGACAGATCAGCTAAGCCTAAGCATATGAGCATCTCCCCTCCTGATAATGAATCGAGGCAGCTCGATCAATTTGGGCGCAAATTCTATTTGTCCTCCACCCTGGCTGTTCGCACCCTGAACTATGTGGTGCACATGCTGGTCTGCCAGAAATCCCTCTTTCACAAGCTACTGCCAGTCATTCAGGCCTTGCCAGACACTGAGGAGAAGGAAACCCTTTCTGACACTATTCGGTCAGCCAAAGATGATTGTCGCCACTCTCTGAGGGCGAATTACGATGCTGTTGACTCATCGGCTAGGGGCATGGCTATGGCTGGCTGCCTTGGGAGGTATTCTTGGTTGATGGTTTCATGGCTGGCACCTGATGTCCAGGTTGCCATCCAAGATGCAACCTTCTGGGGTTCCGTCCTCTTTGGAGGAGATGCTCAAGACATCACCATTCTCCAGAATAGGGGTCAGGCTCTGCATTTGGTACAAACTAGGTACCGTGCTGGCTTTAAATCACGGCAGCCTTTTTGTCACCAACGGAGATGGCAGCCGAAACACTGACAGGCCAGACATCAAACCAAATGTCAGGCCCTCTCCGCCGCGGTCACTCCCCCAGCCAAGAGCAGACTGCTTCAGGAGTGAAGCTCCCCGACCCTCCCTCTGCCTCTTGACTCATGGTCCTCCTCCCCTCCTCCTCCTCTTTAGTCGGAGGAACGGGCGGGCGGAAGATTCACTAGTCATCTGGCAGGGTGGGAGGCGATTACTGCAGATTCGTGGGTCCTTCAGCTAATCCGTCAAGGCCACACACTGGAGTTTCTGGAGAGACCCCCTAAACAATCTTCTGGCTCCATCTCTTTATCAAAAGATGCACATCACCATCATAAGAGAAGGGATAGAGGCTCTTCTGCAAAAGGCAGTCATAGAGCCCGTCCCTCTAAACCAGATAGGAAGAGGGTACTACTGTCACTTCTTCCTGTTTCCCAGAGATATGGGAGACTTGCGCCCGATAGTAGACCTCAGCACCCTAAACCTGTACATAGAGTACAAAAGGTTTCGGATGCTGATTCTTCCTGGCCTGCTGCCCATCTTGCACAGAGGACAGTGGCTCTGCACCCTGGACATGCAGGACACATGCCTGCACATACTGGTATTTCAAACCCACCGCCGCTACCTCAGGTTCTTCTTTCGGGTGGGGGGGCACTACCAGTTCAAGGCCCTCCCCTTTGACCTTTCATCGGCACTCAGGGTTTTTACCAAGTGCCTGGCAGTAGTTGCAGTGGCCTTGAGGCGCCAGGGTCACTATCTTCCCGTACCTCATCAATTGACTGATCTCAGCCTCATCGAGGGAGGAGCTGGAAATCTCTCTTTTGGCAACCTTGAGCCTGTTTTGCCAAGTTCGGGTTATGGTGAACTACCCTAAGTCTTGCCTTATTCTCCCCCAGCACTTGCAGTTCATTGGAGCGGTGCTGGATACTACCCAGGGTCAGGCTTTTCTCTCTTTGGACAGGGTGGAAACCTTGCAACAGCAGGCTCAGCTGGTTGCTTTCAGCCATTGGATTTTTGCAATGTCAGTGCTGCGCCTTCTAGGCCTTATAGCGATGGCCATCCCGACTGTTCCTCTGGCCAGGCTTCACATGCGGATCTCGCAGTGGACGCTCCGTGTCCAGTGGGACCAGAGGTCAGATGACCTCTACCACAAAGTCTTGGTCTCCACACCCATGCGTCGGGATCTCCTGTGGTGGCAGAATCTCTGCAAGGGAGTTCTCTTTTAGCCCCCTCCTTCCATGCAGACTCTGACCACAGATACTTCAGGGCTGGGTTGGGGGGCTCATCTGGAAACGCACAGAACTCAAGGTCTGTGGTCTCAGTCAGAACTGTCTCTGCACATCAATGTGTTGGAGATGCAGGTGGTGGTGTACACTCTTCAGGCCTTTCAGCACCTGCTCAGCCCAGGTCCACTGCTGGTCCAAACGGACAATATGTGCATGATCTGGTATCTGAACAAACAAGGGGGCACTCGCCCCTACCCTCTCTGCAGGGAAACAATGCGAGTCTGGAACGGAGTGATTCTGCATCAAATCTCCCATACTGCAGCTCATGTCTCAGGAGTCCTAAACGTCCTAGCGGACAGTCTCAGTCACACCCAGGCCAAGGCTCACGAGTGGGAACTAAGCTATTCGGTAGTCGGAGACATTTTTGACTGGTGGGGTCGTCCAGATCTTGATCTGTTCGTCTCCCCATCCAACGTAAAACTTCCCAAGTTGTGCTTGCTTGTTCCAGGGCCTGGTGTTTTCTGGTGAGACGCACTATCTCTTTGCTGGACAGGGAGGTTTTGGTACACTTTCCTTCCCTTTCCGATCTTGCAGCGGGTGTTGCTCAAGTTACAAGCAGAAGGGGCTCACGTGATTTTGATCGCCTCGCTCTGGCTGTGTCAAATGTGGTTCCCGTTTTTGCAGCAGCTGACAGTGGAGCCCCCGTTTCCCCTGCCTATCTATCACAACCTCCTGACCCAGGAGGGGAGTGCTCTGGTTCATCCAGGGCTTTTCACCTTCACGTGTGGCACTTTCTGATATAGTTGCTTCATGCTATGGGGTCTCTTCTAGGATGGCTCAAGTCCTTGTGGAGGCTAGGAAGCATTCCAAGAGGACAACTTACACTTTGAAATAGAAGAGATTTTCCATCTGGGCCACTTCAAGGGATTGGGACCCTTTTTTGTACCCTGTTCCTCAGGTCATGGAGTACTTGCTGCATCTGTCTGACCTAGGTCTGAATTACTCCTCATTGAAGATCCACTATTCCGCCATTTCTGCATACCACATCTCAGTTGAAGGAAAAACCGTTGCTCAACTGGAGGTTTCCAAAACGTTTCTGAAGGGAATCCTCCACTTGAAATCCCTGGTGCTTAACCCTGCCCCACCGTGGGACTTAAACTTTATTTTAGAGAAACTCACTTTGCCTCCTTTTGAACCGGCCGCAAGTTGCGACATGCGCTATCATGGAAAGCACTCTTTTTAGTTGCTGTTACTTCTGCTGAAGGATTTCTGAGCTTCAGGCCCTGATGTGTAAGGAACCTTATTTAATTTCCACAGAGACTGAGTGGCTCTGCGTACAAATCATATGTTCTTGCCAAAGGTTGTTTCTGAGTTTAGGTTAAATGAGACTAGTCAACTACCAGTGTATTACCCTGAGTACTCTAATCAGGGAGGCAATCTGCACACATTAGATGTTCACAGAATTTTGCGTTACTGTATGAATTGGACAAAGTCCATAAAACGGATCAACTTTTCGTTTCCTTTGCACCCAAGAGAGAGGGTGCTGCTGTTTCTAAGCAGTGTTTGTCAAAATGGTTGGCAAACTGCAGTGTGTTCTGTTACCAGAAGTACAACAAACCCTTGCTGGGGGAGGTCAGGGGGCATTCCAGCAGAGGTATGGCTGCATCTGCTGCTTGCTTCAAAAATGTGTCTGCTGCTGACATTTGTGCGGCAGCCACTTGGAGCTCTGTCCACACTTTCACGAAACACTACAGTCTGGACATTGCCTCTAGGCGCAGGGCCAACTATGGATTAGCTGTCCTTCAGGGCCTCCTTTCATGATTTTTTCCTGCGTCTCTGCAGATCCTTCCTGCCTCCTGTGCTTCAGACTTGTCTGATTTACATTGCTTGGGACTCTGTCCTAATGGTTAATACCTATTGCAAGAACCCTCTCGAAGTAAGATAGTACAGTTACGTAAGAACTTACTGTAACAGTAGATCTTCGAGAGAGGTTCTTGCCGTAGGTAACTTTTCCTCTCTCCCCCCCCCCCCAGCTTCTGCTACTGCATTTTTCAGCTTTCCTTAGGATCAAGGAGACCCACTCCTTTCTCCTGTCGCTTTGTTCTAAAGTCTCCTGTGGGAGAACTGGAGGGCGGGTTGGGGACCGCCTACTATATAAGGTCATGCTGATGGTCATGTGACCTTGGTGGGTGTTCCCCCACCAGACACTGCTAGCTAAAGTTTTCTGTGTGGTCCTAACGCCGGGGGTACATACCTAATGGTTGCCTACTGCAAGAGCCTCTCTCAAAATCTACTGTTGTGGTCAGTTCTTATGTAACTTTTTCATTCTACACTGCTTACTACTTCATTAGATATCAGTGTAGTGGAATATGTAGGGGATTGAATGTTACATTTCAAATAATATATTAGATATTTCCATCTTAGGAGAGTTTTGTGAAATACAAGTAATGCATCAAAAACTGCACAATATGTCAAAATGTGTAGCATATGCTGAAACTTGCAAAATATCACAGCCCACTACTATTAGTAAGTGTACATATTTGGTGAATAAGAAATGTTATTTTTTGGAGGGCAGTGTGTGTGGTTTCATGGTGAATAAGCATATCTGTATTTTGTTTATACCACTTTTTACCTAGAGTACAGCACAGGAATCGGTTACATTGCCTCATAGCCTCTCAATTTAAATCACAGTCTCTGTTTCTTTCTAAGTAAAACATTGCTCTCTTTTCATAACATGTCTTTTCCTGGCAGTTTAAACTCTGCATCCTGATTGTTGTAAGTTGCATGTCCTGTTTCTTACAATATGTACCAGCACTTTGCTAGACAAAAGTATCCCTACTTTTAAAGAATGGTCCACAAATCTTCTACATAATTTACAACTGGAGAAACGCATGTCAGGTGCCAATAATAAGCTTCAGATCTTCCAAAGAGATTTGGGGAAATTATATAGTTTAGTTTTAGCTTAGAGTTCTGGAGCGAGCACCCGCACTTATAGAGTTAAAAGAATCTTTGGGGTTTTACGCTTGCATTTACCTGTATTCATCTTTATTTAGTTTGTTTCTCATTCATCCTTTATATAAGATAAGATTTGTATAATGTTGCCTTCTGATATAGCCTTCGTGTTTTGAGGACTGGGTGGGGGGGGTAGTTTTTATGGAATCTGTCCTTTTCTTTTTAATTATCCTCCATGTATAAAGTTTGTTTCTTTTATTTTAATTGTTTATTGCTCTTATTTCTACTTACTGAAAATATAGAATGAAAAATTAAAATAAATATGTACCAGAACTTTCAGTTTCTTTCCTGAGGTCAGCCTGAAGAGCAGTCTTTAACAAGTGCAGCAAAATAGAACATTCTAACCCCAGGTATTCTTCAATATCATTAACTCTAGCAGTCAGCCTCCTGGGTTGCACTGCCCTGGAGATGAATGGAACTTCTGCTAATAGTGTGGAACACTGATTGGCTTGTGCCACCATTCAAACCTGCTGCCCTGTCAGCTGTATGCGTTCTAAAACGCTCAGATTTCTTTCTCCTCCTGCTTAGTTGGTCACCTGTGAGACTGCTCCTCAGCGTTATGGAGAGAACTTAAGATTTTGAAGGAAAATCGTAAGTATTTTTATTTTACTTCATTTCTGCTGCCCGTTATAGATTTAGTTTAATTTTAGCGTTTTTTTATTCAGTTTTGTGGTTCCTCTTTGGTTCCTGGCAACCGATGAGCAACCATTTAGTTTGGTTTATATTAGTGTTAAATTGCTATTTTTTTAGTCTTTTTTGGTGTTTGTTTATTATTTAGTTCAGTCTACTTTGGGGATTTTCTGTGTTTTTTATGGTTTTCCTTGGTTGAGGAACCGACCGCGAGCTATTAACTTCTTCGGTTCGTGGTAAATCCCCGGTTACTTCACGGTTCAGAAACCATTTAAAATTTAAAATTTGTTCATTTTGGTCTAATTTAGCAATATGTGATAAACCTAAGAAAAAGACCAAACCAACAGGTTTTAAAAATTGTGT
Source organism: Neoceratodus forsteri (assembly GCA_016271365.2). Taxonomy (NCBI): domain Eukaryota; kingdom Metazoa; phylum Chordata; order Ceratodontiformes; family Ceratodontidae; genus Neoceratodus; species Neoceratodus forsteri. The sequence continues at coordinate 816,821,397 of CM028134.1, read as the reverse complement.
TGAATGCCAGGAGATATTTGCTAAAGTGGACAAGCGTGATCTATATTTGTTCTGTCTCGAAACTGAACACTTAGTCTGAGTGTGATATCTGTTAAAATTTTCCTGAAAAAACAGTGGAAAAACACAAGAAGCATTTTAAGGAAAGAACTTCCACAGGTTCAGTTCTGGATCCGAAGGATCGGACTGTTGGAAAAAAAAAAAAAAAACTGGCACATCTAAAGATGTCTGTTCAAACACCCCTGAAAAAGGTGAGACATCTGGACTTAAAAGATCGGGAGAACCAGTAAAGGATTTACTTTCTTTTAAAGAAACTGGATAAGAAAAAGAACACTGGTCCCCTGGCTGAAAAAGCAGTGGGGCTCCCAGTGGTTCTGGGCAATATGGCCACAGCTGACCAGGTCGCAGAGGCCCTCCAAAGATTGCAAGCCTTGCAGACTGGATTAGCACTGGTTAGCCAGCAACCAGTTCTTCTTCATCAATAAGTCTGTCCTCTGAAGAAGCAATGGACACCTCCCGGGATGATTTTGGGGAGGAGTATGAAGAGGATGAACCGATTGTACCGGAGATCTCCCTGGAACATGGGTTCGAATCCCCCTCTCTGGGCTCCTGAGGACTTCTCACATTTTGCTTTTGTGAGGCAGATGGTAGAGGCCCTTGACCTCACGCCTTATGAACCTGAACTGGATGAGGAGGAGGTGCAATTCATGGAAATGATGGGGTTAACACCCACAAGAAAAGTGTTATCGCCCATCAGCAAATGCTTCGAAAAACAAGTGGTCAAAGTTCTTGAGACCCCAAATTCTATTCTCCCTGTGAACAAGAGAGCTGACCAAAAATATCAGTTTGACCCAGTGGGGCAGAGTTCCTGTTGTCCCACTGAGACCCTGAGGGAGTGGTACAAATAGCAGCCTGTGACAAGGCTAAAGTACCCTAGCAGCACATCCTACGGAAAAGTATTCCAGAAAGCTGGATGGGATGGCCAAGAAAGGACATCTGGCAGTCTTCTTGGGAATCAGGGAGGCTACTTATATGGGCTGTGCAGCACAATACCGGAAGACATTGTGGAACTCAGTAATGGCCATTGCTGACAAGGCACCACTGAATCTGCAAGCTGACCTTATGGAAACATCCAGGTGTGGCCTAGAAGCCTCAAAATACCAATTCCATATTGCTGCTGATGCAAATGACAATGCAGCCAGATAGATGGCTTTGTCTATAGCCCTCAGGAGGTTTGCCTGGCTCAGGGCAACCAACCTTACCCAAGACACTCAAAACAAGGCTATGGACTTCCCTATGGAGAACAATTCCCTGTTTGGGCCCTAAACAGAAGAGTACATGAAGAAAGTGGATGAATATAAGGCCACTTACAGAAGTAATTCTGCTATGGATAAGGCCTTCACTTCATACAGGCCCTATGGAAGGAGAGGTAGAGGTCGGGATTGGGGTTATACACAACCTTTCTGCCAGGAACTATCTGCCCCTAGTTACCCACAAAGGGGATACTATAGGGGTAGGGGCCGCAGAGGCTCCAGAAGGGGGGAACAGTCCCTACAGCCTGCCACACAAAGCAAGCAGAACCCCTGATGTGTTAGTCAAGACAGTGCTCCCAGATCGGCCAAAGCATTTTCCTGTAGCAGACCCTCATTTTTCCTTTATTTTCCCTGTAAAACCTTGGTGAAATTCCTGTAGATTTTCCTGTATGCTCACGCCAGTTTATTTTTGCAACTGGCATCACTATAATGGTCAATAAAATCACTACAACACATGTTCTGGCTGTTTTAAGTGTTCTTATTTACTTTAAGAATTAAAACTGACCTCAAGCAGCTCTTTCACCAGGCCTACACAGTTAATCCCAAGACCTCACGCTCTATCCAAGGCTCCACTCTGTCATGCCGCCTAATCTACAGATGATGGCTAGTCACGCTCCCCGCTTTGCCCTATTCATTCTTCCTGCACAATAGGGCCTTGGTAGCTGGGCTCCTGGCATCCCTACACATCCATGGCACAGGTGGTCTGGCAGGCCCGCTGACCATACTTTCTCACTCCCCACAGGCCATTACACTCCTGGGCGGAGTGCCACATGATAAAGGGGATGCAGGCTGTCACCACAGCATTCCCCACAATGCAGGCTGCCACCACTGCACTATCCCACCACCTAGTTCACTCCCACTGGATCCAGGCCTCCCCACCCTAGTGCCATGGTGCACGAAGATGGATCATGCATTCTTTCCTGGGCTGTGGCTCCCAAAACCAACCCAGCTCCAGCTTATGGCCACAGTTCCCTCCATCTACTGGTCACCAGCTCTCCTCAAGAGGACATCCAATGATGGCGCTGAGACCCTAACCGGCCAGGTTAAATACCATCTCAGTTCCCGATCATCCACTCCTGCCCCCAAAAATGGTGCCAATAATCCTAAATCCCCAGCAGGGTAAGGCTCCACCTGCAAAGCAGGCAGGTCAGGCCCCAGACCCCTGAAAAGGAAGACAAGGTGGGAAGTTTTTTTTTTTTTTTAGTAAGCATCCCCAACAGGGGTACTTATACTCTTCCCCCCCTTTAAAACTATTAACCCCCTAATGAATGGGGCAGCCGGCTACACCACAGAGCAGTACAGGGGGAGATTTGCACCTTCTTTTCCCCTGACCTCCTGGGGGTAACACCAACAGGGGCAGAAGCACTCTATAACTAAACCCAGGGACACAGGGACCCTACACTACACCCCTAGCTAATCCATGTACTGTTGCCATCAAAGGGGACTTAACATAATTTTGCCAACCACCCGGTCACCCAACAATTTATTAACAGCAATAAAACTGTGAGGAAGTACAGTAAATATAAAATGCTGCAGGACAATTTAATATCAACCAAGTACATTATTAAATGAACTCATCAAAACAGATAAGCTCACTTCACACATTCCTAGCATGCACACACACACACACACACACCACACTACAGTTAATATTCTCCATCCACCTCACATGCACATCCCCAACACTCTCTGGCCACACACTCACTACCCTTCCCCACCCTTGAACCTCCTTTGAATAAAACCCAAGGCAATAAAATGCCAAACAGTCTCTGAAGTGTTCAGAGTCCTCAAATCAAAGTCCCAACAGTCCCAGGGGACTGGACAATCTTTCGCACATAACTTGATAATCATTGTATGTGTGTGTTTGTTTTTCTTACAGCAACAACAGTTACTATTATTGCAGCAGCAAACAGGTTAAACAACAAATGAATTACTAGAAAAGTCCCATCCAATTTAAGATAGAGTCCAAACTGTTCAGACATACAATCCAAAGAAACAGTCCTGCAGCATTATGAGGTAGTCAGACAGTTCCAAAAGGTGAATAAAAATTTCTCACAGAGCTGGTCCTCTGCCTCGAGGGTAGTAGAGCTGGGGATCCAGCCTTGTGGTTAAGGAGTATTAGCTCTGCTGGGTCTCTCTACATACCGTAATCGTATATGAAGGACCGAGACCAGGGTTTTGGGGACCAAACATAAAAGCTAGGGTAAATTATACAATCGACTGCAGTGCTTAGCACTATGAACCTCTAAAACAAGCAACTCTATCAGTCACATACTAAATACTGCCTAGAGGGGTTCCATTTAAAAATAAATTCCTTAACAGCTTCCAAAGTAAGTTTATACAGCGTAATTCCACACTGGATCCTTCCTGACACCCTGACTTGCAGCACTGGACAGATCTCTAGCTTGCTGCTTACCTGCGTCTGAAGAGATGGTGGTCAGACTCCTACTGCGCTATGCCCATGACTGGAAAATCTCTACTGCTCCTCCCTGCCACAGACACTGGAAAAGAGAACCAGGGCGCCGGTTAAAAAACTGTATTGGTCCCGCTGACTCTCCAGCTGCAATGAATTCTCCAGTTCAGGCTTGCTTGCTTGCTGCTGCTAGTGCTGACAAATCCAAATGCCGGAAATCCTCTCAAAATTTGAACAATAACCCTGACACACTCACAATTAAACTTCCTGCGGTTGTGTTACCTGCCTCGGCACAGTGGGCTCGATTTTATAGGAGTGACCTGCTAGCCTATCAGGGGGCCACTAAGATAGTCTTGTCTGGCAGCCAAGCCATGAGGGTGCGCATGGCTCTAATCACATCAGCCTATCAGGGCCACATCCTAGCGCATGCTCACAGCTCCCAGCAGTCTCCAGGAGCGTGTGATCACAGCGTGTGAGGTCAGAGGCACCAATCAAGAGTTCTCACTCTTGGTGAGAATCTCAGTGGGCAATTTAAGTGTTCCTCACTGTTGTCTCCCCGTAGCGCTGGCAACAATCCCCGTGGATTTGTTAAATTTGTGATTTCCTTCCCGTAGCCCGTTTTCAGTTTAAAACCCTCGTAAAATACGGGAATCTCTGTAGATATGGGAACACTGTCAAGGTCACCTCCCCAACTCCAGTTGGGGGCAGACTGACCCAATACTTCCAAAATTGTAAATCCATCACCACAGACAAGTGGGTGTTGGAGGTGGTTGGTCAGGGACTAGTCCTCAGTTTCAAGTCTTTTCCCAGGTTAAGGTCAAGACTTTTCAGGTGTCCAGACCCAGCAGAAAGGAAACTGCTAGAAAAAGGTTTCCTCACTGCTGGTACCAAAGGCAGTAGAACCTGTTCCCGCCTCTCAAAGGGGAAGAGGTTTCTACTCCAGATACTTCCTAACCTCAAAGAAAAATGGGGAGTGGAGACTCGTACTAGATTTGAGATCCCTAAACAGGCATCTCATAAAGCCAGAGTTCCGGATGGTGACCTTGGCAATGATCTTACCCACACTACAACAAGGAGACTGGCTGGCATCACTGGATCTCAAGGATGCCTACTTCCACATCCCCATAAGGGAATCTCACAGAAAATACCTGAGGTTCAGACTATCAGGTCATTACCAGTTTGCAGCTCTGCCTTTCAACCTGGCCTCTGCTCCAAGGGTATTCACAAAGTGCTTGGCAGTGGTAGTGCCACATCTGAGAAGGCAGGGCATATCAGTGTTCCCTTATCTGAACGATTGGTTAATGGTGGGAAAAACATCACAACAGGTTAAAAAACGCTCTGAGTCTCGCACAGGAGACATTGGAGTCTCTGGGATTCCTTATAAATGCCCAAAAGTCTGTACTGCAGCCTGTTCAGGTACTGCACTTCATAGGAGCAGAACTGGACACTGTACAGGGCAGGGCTTTCCTCCCCCAAGACAGAGTGGACAGCATAGTGAAATTTACAGGATCTTTTGTCCTAAACAGGCCAAGACCAGCTGAACATTTCTTACAATTGCTGGAACACATGGCTGCAGCCACAAGCACAGTGCAGGGATTTTTTCGGATGAGAGACATCCAGTTCCACCTCCAGGGCCCATTGGTGCCAGAAAAAGGACCCTCTCTCAAAGCTGGTGTCTGTGTCAGGGACCCTGATACAGGCCCTTCAATGGTGGCAGGACAGAAACAATCTTGAGGGAAGGACTACCATTCGAGATGGAATCCTCTACCATAGTACTCTCAACAGATGCTTCCCTGCTAGGATTGGGGGGCACGCATCTGGAGGAACACACAGTGCATGGCACTTGGTCCCCAGCAGAGTCACTACTACGTATAAATCTACCGGAACTCAGGGCAGTGCTTCTAGCACGGTCTTTTGCATCCCTGATATACGGCAAGGTGGTACAGGCAAGGACAGACAATACCACCACAATGTATTACATCAGCAAGCTGGGAGGGACAAGGCCCGACATGTTCTGCACAGAAGCAATGAAAATTTGGGGCCTGGCATATTCTCTGCAGATGTCCCTAGTAGCAGTGCACCTTCCAGGAGAGGACAAATAAGTTGGCAGACGCCCTCAGCAGAATCAGTCAAAATCACCACGAATGGTGCCTCAACAGACAGGTACTGGAGATAGTGTCCAGAAGGTGGGACACTCCAGAGATGGATCTCTTTGCCTCAGAAGAGAATCATCAGTTGACAAAATTTTGCTGTAGATCCCCAGCCAAGGGGTCAGTCCCTGTGGATGCCATGGTGCTGAATTGGACAGGGAAAACCCTGTATGCATTTCCCCCATTTGTCTTATTGTTCAGGGTCCTGATCAAGCTCAGGTCTCAGTCAGCCACAATGATTCTGATAGCTCCAGATTGGGCCGGGCAGCCATGGTACTCACTGCTGTTTTCTCTGTCAGTGGCCCAACCAATGCACCTTCCACACAGACACAATCTCCTGACATCCTCCGAAGGGAGGATTCTATACCCGAACCTCAGGTCTCTCACACTCAAGGCATGGCTCTTGAAGACCTAGAGTATGCTGACTTACACCTTTCAGAGGATGTCCTGCAGATACTAAGAGGTTCCAGAAAACCTTCAACAAGGAAAACCTATGCTTCCAAGTGGAAGGGATTTTCCATCTGGTGTACTTCGTAGGAGGTGGTACCCACTGAGGCAGGGTTGTCAGTTCTTCTGAATTACCTGACACACCTGCATACTCTGGGACTGCAGCCAACTACACTTAAGGTCCACCTGGCTCTGTCTCTGCATACCACTCAGCTGGTAAGGGAGCATCCTTAGCAGTTAATCCTATATTTAGGAAGTTCTTTAAAAGGCTGACCCATCTGCATCCCCCTCACAGGGCGCCAGCCCTGGCCTGGAGTCTAAATATCTGTATTGCCAAGCTCATGGAGCCTCCATTTGAGCCACTGGCTACTGTTCATTTAAAGTTTGTCACTTGGAAGACTATCTTCTTAGTAGTTATTACGTCTGCAAGAAGGATAAGTGAGTTACAGGTCCCGTGTCTGCAGCAGGACATCTCATTCCACAGGGACAAGCTGGTGCTTAGAACGAACAGGAAATTTCTTCCAAAAGTAGTTTCTGATTTCTACCAATCTATTACTTTGCCAGTCTTCTTCACTAAGCATTTTAGCTCTGGAGAATGTAGATTGCATAGGCTCGATGTAAAGAGAGCTTTGACCTATTACATTGAGCATACGAAGGGCATAGGCAGGACGAGCAACAGCTGTTCCTGATCTGTGCGATGTGGGTAAAGGTAGGCCAACTTCAAAAAGGGCAATTGCACGCTGGATTGTGGCATGCATACAATTCTGTTACAGTAAAGCTGACAAGGAGTCCCATTAGGCCTGAGGGCACACACCACTAGGGATACAGCTGCTACAGCAGCAGTTAGGGATATTCTCTTGTTGGAGATCTGCAAAGCAACCACATGGAAATTTGTACATACCTTTACAAAGCACTACAGCTTGGATATACAGTCCAGAAGTGATGCCAGGTTTGGCACAGCAGTGCTGCAGAGCCTGTTCCCTAAGTAGGTTTCTGGGCCCTCCTCCAAAGGGTACTGCTTTGTAGTCTGCTAGAGTTAATGATATTGAAGAATACCTGGGGTTAGAAAATTACTCACCGTAGTAATCTTTTTTCCAAGGTATTCTTCAATATCATTAACTTGCTCGCCCTACCTCCCCTTCCAGAACCAGTCGGTATCTGTTTACAGATGGTATCATGTTGTTTGTTGGCCTTACACTGGTACAAAACATTTTAACCAGATGGCCCAGTTTTATTGTTATTGGTCTTTTTGGAAATTGCCAGTTGGCTTAAGGGAACAAAAAGGAAGGGGTTGATTTAATCAGATTATTATTGCTTTGTTGTCAGCTGTTAGGGTAGCATAGTAAGGGACTTAGCTGCAGGCTTATTCGAAACCTGAGCGTTTTTAGAATGGGTACAGTTGACAGGGCAGCAGGTTTGAATGGCATGAGCCAATCAGTGTTCCACTATTAGCATAAATTGCATTCATCTCCGGGGCAGTGCAATCCAGGAGGCTGACTGCTAGAGTTAATGATATCGAACAATACCTTGGAAGAAACAAGATTACTACGGTGAGTCATTTTTGTCTTCTGTCCCAGAGCTGGTCTCCAGTGGACAGTTCTGTAAATAAGCTTGTGGAGGTCAAAACACATCTTGAGTCAAGCCCCTTTATCACAGATTGTTTATTTTAAGGAGATGACGGAAAGTTTGATAGTATTTTTTATTAGACTTGCAAGTGTCTTGTACAAAGGTGGAATTATATACATAGCCATATCCAGGGGGGTGGGGATGGATGATAGGGATTTCTGGAACACAAGGGGGGGGGGAGCCTCGGCACCCAACTAGGGATCTGAGGTTCGAGCAGACTCGATAGACCGTAAGGCCTAATCTGCTGGCAATTAGTATGTTAGTATATACAAGCTTTCGGGGCCTCACAGGTCCCTTCTTCAGGTGAATAGCACAACTGAACAACATAAGCAGTATATATAGCTGCTTAGGAGAAATTAAAAAATAGCAGGAAATGAAGTAGGAAAGAGATAGAAGGGGATTCAAGTTAAAAAGTCTATATAAAATGCAAAGTAAATAAATGAGTGAGAAAATGGGGAAGGGGGGGACTAGTCAGTAAGAGATGAAAGGAAGCTAGAAGGGGAAAAAACAAAGGACCAGACAGAAACATAGATAAAAAAGATCCGTGATCAGAGGTAGGCTTGTAAGGGCAGAATGGACAGGAGATGCCTAAGAAATGCATGGAAGTCAAGACATTAGAGGAAACAAAACAAAGGTTCAGATAAAAAAAAGTGTGAGGTAGTGTGTTTTCACACCTGCTGTTTAATCAGGGAGTTGACAGGACTGAGCTGAAGAGTTTGTAGGAGAGGCATGGAGGAATTAAAGTACAGGCAAAAAAACAAACAAACAAAAAAAAAAACAGATAAGGCAGGAACTAAGAAAAAAACAAGAGAAATACAGAACCAAAGAATGAAAAACAATGTCATAATTTAGTCCGCAATAAAGAGAACTACAGTCGACCATAATGTGTCATGAATCCAATGTCCCGATTCAGTCCAGAAATGTTAGATTTAAATTGTTTAATATATTTCAGTTCCCATGTCCTTCTGTCCTGTGTGTTTTTGAAGTTGCCTCTTGGTATCAAGATAGACAAATCCTTAAAAATACATTTTCTGAACTTTCACACACCCTTCAAGGAAACAACTACACAGTACCAGGATTTAGCTCTGCTCTACAAATACATTACCAAAAAGCTCCATAGGCAGCCCCATGACAGAAGAGGAGGAAACTCTGAGAACTACAAAACAGCAGCTGCAACATCTTGACTCATTCAGGTGAAGTAAACCACAGCACTAACATTGTGGAACAAGATACACTGCAACAACTACCAGTAATCAACCTATCTAATAAAGAACTTACACAGGCTGAAACATCTGTATTATCCAGGGGCTTAACTTTCTGCCCCGCACAGGAATTTGATAACATTAGATTCCGTGGCGAGATAGAATAATTTTTTAGACAGCTTCGTCTAAAAGAATATTTTTTTGATAAAAACCATACAAACACATTATGATAGCACAAAGAAAACATCAGACTGGACCCCTCGAAATGAACACAACCCCAAGTTGGATGCCTACATCGATTGCTTCCATGGAAGAATAAACTGCCAAATCCTTAACTAACAGCAGAAACTGCTGTATAATATCACACGACTGGAAAAGAGGGCAATACAAACTCTGAAAAACAACCATAACATTGTAATAAAACAAGCTGACAAGGGTGGAGCTGTGGTTGTGATGAACACAGAAGATTACATTAAAGAGGCACACAGACAGCTGTCAGATACAGAAGATTCAGGGGAGAAAGGAGGAGGTGCTACTTCACTGAGAGGGTGGTGGAGCCATGGAATGCGCTGCCTGGGGGCTGGTGGAGGCAGAGACAGTGGAGGGGTTCAAGAGGGGGTGGGACGGGTACAGGGGAAGGGTTCTGGAAGCAAAATCCAGTGCAGCGTGAATATCCGGAACTGGGAAGGGAGAAGCCAGAGAAGGCGAGGGGAGCAAGGCTGTCTTTGTGGTGTATGACTAAACGAGCAGACACGAAAGACCGTTAGGCCTATTCTGCTGGCATTTTAGTATGTTAGATACAGCTTATTACAGAAAACTCACAGAAGACCCGACTATACAGTATACAGAAGAACTAAAAATATCCATCCTGTCTCTCCCAAACAACGTCCAAGAACAGTTAAACATGCTAATTCCAAACAAACCTCCAGGGACATTCTATGTGCTACCCAAAATACACAAACAAGGGAATCCAGAATGACCCATTATCTCTGGCGTTGGCACACTCACTGAAAACATTTCAGGACTCGGTGAATCCATTTTAAAACCACTAGTAAGAGCTACTAGCAGTTTGTTTCCTGAGGAAATCTGTGGTATCCTGAATAAAACAAATTGGACAGACAAGTGGCAAATCAGAAGACTAAATGGATCCTTGCTTTTAATGCTTACCCAACCCTATTGCTAAAGCACGGATTGCTGAGGTTCTGGGTTCAAATCCCAGTGAGAGTCACACTTTTCCTTTCATTTCTACAATTGGATTTCCAACCCTATTGCAGTCAGTTTCTGGTTCATAAACCTGATTCTGTTCCCCAGGTTTGAGACGTTTGGAGTGCATCACAAAGACTATGTAAAAAAAAGCAGAAATACCAGTTGGGTCTCGTAGTACACAAGCAAATATTGCATGCACCTTTTTTTTTTTTTTTAATGCTTACGCCCCCTTCGTCTCCGCAGTGCACCTGTCCTCGGGGACTCCTGTGGTGGGGGTTAGCCTAATCCCTGGAGCTCGGTCCTCTCAGGCCCCCATACTGCCTCTGATCACCCCCCCCCCGGGGCAGGAGGTCCAGCTGCCTCCCCACTTGCTCCATATACATTGGGCCTCTGACCGACGCTCTGGGACTGTACCATACCCCCACTGGGGCTTGTCGGCAGGTGCAACTGTGGGGCCATTTTTCATTTTCTCCCATTTCCTCTGAGGATGCCAGCGACCAGGGAGGTCCCAGGAGACCTACGCACACAGAGATGTGACGCTGCTCCCGACCCCAGCTGATGTCCTCCCTTCCCATGTGGCGCTCCCCACTGCACCTCCATCCATGTGCACCCAGGCTCGTTCCTGGGCCGTCAGCATCGCGAGCGGTAATCCTATCGCTGCACCGGCAGGCCATCCTTGCATGTACCTTTGATGAACTAATCAGAAAGAAATAACTGCAGATATAGTACAGAGTTTGTCTTGTATGCCAGAATAGGTTATGTGATATCAAACCTCAGAAAAACCCACAACACATGCACACACAATTGGTACCCATTAATAGCAGCACTGAACACACACACACACACACACACACACACACTCCGTCTCCCCTCACCCCACACACATTCTCTACCCCCCCCCCCAATATGGAGTGGAGATTCGACTTTTGTTTTTTGCATCAAATGAAAGAGAACTGATACATGGCTTTTGAATACTGCTGCAGTAATTGTTATGCTTTTGACTGCACCACATAAGTAACAGTGTGTGATATTGTTGAAAAGAGCTGCTAATTGCTCAAATGACAGCACCATAGCCACACAGACAGTTGTCTGTCCACTGTCATTGATTATGACCGATCAGGATTTCCCATAGAATGAAGTGCAAAGTGCGTAATGTTGGCATGCAGTTCATAAACATTCTCACGCAGGAAAAAATCAGATAAGAATCACATAAAAAGCAGCACCTACAGAAGTGGACTTTACCTTGATGCACAGGTACCAGTATGTTACAAAATGCTGCCTGCTATGAGAGCTGCCTTAGATTTTGCAAGGATTCAGGTATGAACATATTTGAATGAAGATTGTGCCTGCAGGGGGAAATCGGGATTCTGAAGCACTGATCCGTGCAGCAGTTGCTGCTTTATCTGCAGCGGTAGTTCTCGTTTAAGTAACTTTTGTTATCAAGTTTGCATTAATGGCTACATTTACAGTTCGCAAACGCTTGGGGGCTAATTGAGTGGTTCATTCTGTAAGGAGACTGCTGGAGTTTGTACTAATTATAGCATTGATGATCTTGGGCGATTTGTATGCTTTTTATGGTTCTCTGAAGTTTGATGAGATGAAACATTTTGAAAGCAAAACATTTACTCCTGCTGGCTAGACCTGACACACATGGAAAACAACAATATTGAATTAGAACTATTTAGTTATAAGCTTTCTCCTACAGTTTCCCCAAACTATGGAACTCCCTCCTTCTATCCGCTCTGCCACTTCTCAACGCTTTCTGTTCTCTCTTCTCCACAACTTCACCCTGAAGTCCTTCAATTGCATCTGATACCATACCTTACTCTGCTCCTCTACCCCCTGCAGTCAACCCACCTACTACTCTCCCTGTCCTCCAAATCCATGCTTCCTTCCCTGGCTTACATCGTCACTCCCCTGCTGCCTCTTCATTCTAATTTATATTCTTTTGACTCTCAATTAGCTTTCCTTGCCTTTCTGCTGCATAATTGCACTTTATAGGCCAAGTAATGCTCCTTGGTATCCATTGTTGTACATGCTATGCTTTATTTTGCACAAATGTAATATTTTTGCTTTTTATATGATGCTTGTATCGATACCTGTTTCTACTGTGTAATTGTTTGCCTTGATTGCTTTCATTGCCCTCTGTTACCCCCACCCCCACGGACACATCTGGAAGTAAGCTGTTGTCAGCTCAGTATCTCTTTCCTGGTGAAACTTTTGAAATGAGTAAGTGGAGGCCAGAACATCAGGCTCCTACCTCTTGTCCTTGCTCAGTTAGTGGTCCCGCATGCGTCAGTGTTACATGGGATGGGAGGCATTGTAGGAAAAAGAAGAGCAATAAACCTTGCTAAGATGGAGATCCTCGGGCCATAAAACTAGCATGAAAAAACTTTTAATGGCAGACAAAGGGATTGACACACCAGGACTATACACAAATCCAAACACTCTGCACAACATATGTTTTTGCAGATTTTGACTGTATTACTACTTCAAACAAGTAAGACTGGTCATGCGTTTTGTTACTAAATTTACCATATAATGCCACTGTAAAACATGTTCAGTAAAATCATGAAATGTAGATAGAAGTATGCCACAGATACTAAGGTGCCAGTCTCTCTATACATTGAGTAAGCTGTATGAACCTATCACGAGTACATTAAAACAGTGTAGCAACATAGTGTATTTAACCCTTAGCCTGCCACCAGATTTAGAACACACAGGAATTCTGGACTGATGTATCAGTTGCGGCACACCAAGGGTTAAACTAATGCTGATGAGAAAATGTAGACTTCATATTAGAAAGGATGTTTCCATACAACAAACCTTTTATTTCAGACGAACTGCAGCACACTGAAATTTCACTCAACTGAGCGGGCAGGGGAGCGTGGCTGCGACGGAGAACGTGAATGACAACTATATAACAGCATTGCCACATCCAACCAGCAGGTGGCGCAAATAAGCATTTCTATCTTGCTGTACCGTTCAGAAAACCGCCAGTGACTTGATTCAGTCTTGGCGAGTGCAGACACAAACTGTGGTATGCCACAGCTTCACTGATCAATAAAGAAATCAAGACAGTAGGCAAGAATATTTTGAAATGCTGTTTACTTTGATATGAAACAGCACACAGTGCTAATCCATGTCACTGTTGAGAATCATAAACGTCCTATTCTGCCAAACATGACACTTGCCAATGATCTTTAAAATTAAATGCCAAAAAGTGTAGTCATACACATGGCAAAAGAAGTCCAAAAAGATTACTGGTTGGGAGGTAGTGAGGGTGGAGTAGATGTCTGAAGAAATGGGTCTGGGGATCATTTATTAGTGACCCTATAAAGTCCCGTGCCCAGAAGGCACTCATAGCAGGCAGCATTTTGTAACATACTGGTACTTAATAGGGTGTGTGTGCGTGTGTGTGTTAGATAGTAGGAAGGATGAAGTGATATTGCCCCTGCACAGATCCCTGATGAAACCTCACTGGAGTTCTGAAGCCCACACCTGGAGAAGGTTAGGGACTTCTTGAAGGCTGTGTTGAGGAGGGCCAGCAGAGGAAGACTTGTGAGGAGAGACTGGAGAGTCTGTGTGTACAAACTTGAGGCTAGGAGTAGGAGGGGGGACTTGATGGAGACCTCTAAGTACCTAGAGGGACGATGGAGGAGAATACTGGACCACCGCTACTTGCATAACATAAAGTTTTGTGAATACAGTGCGGGCTAGTGCTTGTTATAACATTTTGTGTTCGTTTATTTGAGATGGGGGGGCTTCACCCCCCACACACTCCTTTTCCTTTTTTTTAAAGGAGGGTGTCCAACTTAAATAAACTTAAATAAACTAACACAAAAATAACCGAAATGTAGTTCTAAGAGAGTAGCGTAACTTGAACTCTACGCTAATAGCGTAGGTCCGGCGTGGTCCGGTATTCTCCACTATTGCCCCTAAAGGGTATTATTAATAATGTGGATACCAGTGCCCTGTCTATAAGACATGGAGGCAAGATAACAAGAAGCTATAGCTGGAAGCCGGGATGGGGAGAATTCATTCCTCCCTCCCTTCCTTCCTTCCTAGAAAAACAGGTGAGATCTTACTTTTGTGAGAAAACGTGTACATGTAATGAACATGAGCTTGCTTCATTATCACATTACTTTATCTGACCTTATGCTGTTTGTTGTTGAATTTATTTAGTTTATGTTGACCTGGTAAGTGCACTAAACAGCATTGTCTATTTTCAGGCACGACCCGGGAGAGTTAGACAAAACCAGCATACTATAACAAGGGAGTTCCAGACAGCATATAGCACAGAAAACAGTGGGGCACACAATAGATACGTGGTATACAATGAATATACACAGAGAGAACAAGAAATTCAACAGGCACTCATCACTGTAAAGAGAAAAAAATAAAAATAACACCTGTAAGTACAGAGGGCATCGTGAAACAGAGAGTGGGAAGAATTACCAGAAGACTGATAGGGGAGTCAAGGGTAAGTGGCCAGCAGCTTGGTTCTAAGAGCAGTGAGCTGGGATAGGGAAGTCCCAGAAGAGCTAGTGGGGGCCTTGGGGAGAGACAAGAACCAGGTCAGTACTCTATATAGTTTAGGGGCAAGAGCATTTGTCCTTGATTTGTAGGTGGCTTTTGAAGCCATTTTTATGTTTGCTTGCACGTATGCACAAGAAACATTATGTGGCAGCTTAGGAGAGAAGCAGGTTGTGGAGGTGCGGCACTGTGGCAGCCAACAGCGGCACTGCATTTGGGGGCTTGGCATTGGTGGACCAATGCAGACACACTGTGCTGATGACATTGGTTTCCAAAAGTGCCACCAAGTTGAAACGATTTCGCCGCAGCAGTGAGGGGCCGCCTCGTCATTGCAGCATCAGTCATTCCACTGCAATGAGGGAGTGACCCGTCATTGCAGGGTGGTATCTTGCCTGGTGTAACATTCCCCTAAACATGGCAGCGGCTTATGCCACCGCCTCACAGCCCCATAAAAGCTGACTGACTGGGGTGCCCAGTCCCTCTGTTGGCATGCCCCTGACCCAGTTCATTTGCCGACGGGGGAGCCCACTCCCTGTGAGCTTAAGTCTCCCCCAAAAAAGGCAGGTGGCACATTGGTAGCCCACCCCAGTGTGCTGAAAGCAAGCTGAAAAGGGGGGGGAAAAACGCTTTCCGTGACCTTTTTTTTTTTTTTCCTCCCTGAAAGAAGGAAACCGTCCAGTATGCGGTCTGGTCCCTCCCCAACCCGCACCCACCCACTGCGCACCCTACCTCCACAAACCCTCTCACCCCATACTTGCTCCGGAGCCTGGCATGACGATCTTTGGTGAACCGGGAACATGTCTGCACTCTTCAAAGCTGACTACGAACTGAAGAAATGCCAATAAGCTGTATAAGGGCATAAATTGGGTTTTTTCAACTTTGGTGTATATCTCAGGCATTTTTGGGAAGTTTGGCACCAAATTTTCAACATGGGGTTATTGGGACCCCTCCTTATGAATTCAGCCACTGTCCTGGGGTTATTCGGTCCCGAAAGGTGATTTTCGCGGTCACTGCTTGGAATCTCCTTTTGGGACCGATTAACAAAATGACAGTGCCAGTGTTCATGAGGTGGTTTCTCAAAAAGCCTATGTTGCAAATTTGGCGAAAAGAATCCAAAAAGTGACTGTTTACTGCGACTGTGACTGCAAAATCGTTTCAACTTGGTGGCACTTTTGGAAACCAATGTCATCAGCACAGTGTGCCTGCATAGGTCCACCAATGCCAAGGTACCAGTCTTACAGAGCTGATAACAACAGTACTATAAGCAAGTGGATTTTTAGCAGACTCATCAGATAACCTAATATTGTGATTGGTTGGCATCCCATGGCACTCCAGACATTACCTCATGGGTTACAGCCCACCTGATAGGCTGATGATGCACATGACCCAGATCAGATTTCCAGTATATCCAGGTCCCAGGAACCCCTGCTCTCCAGTTGTAATTTGTGCATCTGATTAGGCAAGAAGCATCCAGAGAACCCCTGTCTGCTCCTAAAAAAATTCTAAGGTAGGAACTGTACTTGTTTTTTTATCTGGTAAAAAGCTTTCATGTTGTTGCCTTAATTATTACTTATACTGTCTGGGGCCCTGCTGCCCATAGTCCTAAATTGATCAACATGGTTATTGTACCCATATTTATTAAGCTTATTGTGTTGTCCGCGGTCTTAAATGCCCCTCTGGACACCCCAGGACGTTTTCCTCGAGCCAGCAGGCGCCTGGGCCACAAGTCCTCTTCTGGCTTTCAGGCAGCGTGGTCTCTGTGCCAGAGTCCACAGCGCCCGGAGGGCTCATTCTGCAGGCCCTCACCCAACAAAATCCCCTTGAGTCGCCTCTGTTCCCAGCGACTCCATGGCTCCCCTGTGGCCCTGACCTTTTGAAGGATCCGTCTCCAGGGAGCTTAGCTAGCAATCCCCAGCGCTCTGGGCTGGCCCGGGGCAGGATTCGCGAGGCCCACGCCGGGCCTGCCAAACCGTGAGTGCTCTCCACCCCCGACTCCGGCGGCCTATACTAGCCTCCCCCCTTGCCTGGCCGCCCACTGAGTCGCCTCTACTCCCCTTGACTCAGCAGTTTAGGGTCACCGCCGAGAGCAGAGGCGAGGCGCCCGAGGACCAGGACCATGAGTCGCCTCTGCACCCCAGCGACCGCGGTTCACTACCCGCTGGACACACCCAGCTCTCACCATGAGTTGCCTCTTCCCCGCGACTCATGGTGACTCAAACTTCCCCCTCCTCCCTCCTGAGGCCTTCCCTCCCAACTAGGCGCTCCCTCCATGGCCCACAAGCAAGCGGCGGCCTCACAGGAAGGAGAAGTCAACATGCGCGCTCCTGGCTGCGCCTCTGAGTCTGCGACTCTGCACGCCCACCGTGAGGCACGGATCTTCTCCAGGCCGCTCTGGGCCTTCCCTGGCGGCGTGCCCGCCACTCTCTCTGGGAGCGCAGCGAGGCCGCTCCACCACCCCGCGGGGCTGCGGTCCCACGGACCTGGAGGCACCCAACCACCTTGCCCTCCTGGAACCGCTCAAGTGGTAGGCGCCGAGGTAGTGGCCTGTCAGTTTCCCCCTGGGCCTTCTGGGAGGCCTACCTGGAGGCTGGCGGAGGGACAATAAGGGCGGGCGCCTACTGAGCAGTATAGCGCAGTGGTCTAAGGCTCTGAGCTAGAAATCTGGTAACATCCAGCAGACCAGACCTGTGTTTGAGTCCCAGCTTCCACTTGCGTGCTGTATGACCTGAGCGAGTCACTTAACCTCCTTGTGCTCCCAGGTCGTTCCTGTGAGGGGCTTTCAGCTTAGTGTGCTACATCTGGTTGAACAACCAAATAAATGATCTTGTCTCTCACCAGCCTTCTCAGGCTTTGATTCAACCAAGGTGCAAGTATAAACCTAACCTTTAAATACCTGGATAACCAACTCAGAAGAACTGGGGGGGCCTCACTCCACTCTGGTCCTCACATAGCGACCCCAGGCGGACACCACAGAGTCCATGCTAGGTACCTCCCATGACCCTGGCAGGCTCTAGCAGGCTATCCCTCCCCGGTGGCCACGGTCCCCTCCACAGCGGACCCAGGCCTACCGGGATATCAGTCACCTGAGAGGGATAGTCAGGTAAGGATGCCAGAAAGGGAGGGGACAATTTTCCGAGTCTCGTTCCTCGCTCTGACCTTCTCTTTATCTTTCAGATGGTCAAAGCAAAGAAATGTACCAGCGTGCAGCGCCTCCCTCCTCCCTCAAACCCCAGGCCCTCTCTGCAGCCTGCTTGAGACGACAGACTGTCTTGATGGAAGAACCACGCCACCTTCCCTCCCAGGCCCCAGCACTTCAACCTGGGTGGATCAGGGCTCTCTGCTGATACAGAACCAACAAGCGGCTGTCGCCAGGATGGAGAGTCAGCAGAACTTCATGCTGAAGATCATGGAGAAGCTGGGGCGCTTACCCAAAACAGACCTCGGCCGCCCGGCAGAAGCTCATCCACCAGAGACCTCCCAGAGAATCCACCAGGCACAGAGGACCCTCTTCCCAGCATTCCAATTGATGGCAATCCGGAAGATAGGGACAAGAGGAGGAATTCGGCGGGCCGAGGAGGAGGAGCATGGCTGGAGTCCGACATGGAGGACATCGACCAGCAGACAACTCAACCTGACATCAAAACTGTGTGCCTTCGACACAATCCCCGGCCTCATGAAGGTCATTAAGGCCACCATGGGCCTGTCCACAGAAGAACAGGAAGGGGAGAAAACGGAATCAAAGCTGGACCCAATGATCCAACTAAGGACCATCACAGCGGAGACCTTTCCAGTCTGCCCGGCCATTGAGGAACTGATCCACACGGAATGCCAATCCACAGACCCGGGCAGGATGCCAAACCGAAGGAACTTACACAAGATGTACCCGGTTCAAGGTGACAAATCAGACGCCTGGTGCAAGGCGCCCTCCATCGATCCACAAGTGGCGGCCTTGAGTAAAGGCGGTGCTACCATGTGGCACCATAGCCCTCAGGACCCACAGACCAAAGAATCGAGGACATGTTAAAGAGGACCTTTGAAATGGAGGCACCATGGCCAAAGCGATGACGGCAGATCTATACCTCGCGCCCAGATCGCTGGCTGGAGGAACTTCAGGAACAGGCGAGTCAAAAGTCAGGGAGGCTGAACTTTTAGACTCACCCTCTATGCAGCCAAATACCTGGCAGACATGGCAGTGGACTCCTCGCCCAGGCCAGGGCGTCCGCAATCGCCATCGGGCCCGCAGAGCTCTATGGCTCAAGCTCTGGGATGCTGACTCAGAATCCAAGACTCTTCTGTAGAACTTACCTCTTAAGGGGACTCATGTATTCGGGAGGGTCTTCAGAATTACTAAAAGCAGAAAGAAGAGGGTAGGGACCTCCTAGAAACCGGTCAAGACCTTCACACCTACCTTCCGCTGAGCGGAGGTTTCGCCCAGGGGCCAAGACTCAAACTCAGATGGACTCCTACCCCAGAACCACTCCTTCGGGGCAGAGCATCACCATCCTACCCACGCACGCACTGCGCCTACAGCAGCTACAAGTCTCTCCCTTCCGACCCGGAGACAAAGTCGGAGGTCGAGGAAGGGATTCAGAGAAAACAGTGACTCCGTCTCACCGAGATCCTCCCACCCGAGGCTCGTACCCCTGTTGGACAACGACTAGCCCTATTCGCTCACCGCTGGGCATCCACCACGTCGGACAGGTGGGTCGGGGCGTGGTCTAAGGTACACCATAGAATTGTACCATCCTTCTGTTCCCCTAACCGTCTCATCCCGGTCTCAGGCGAAGGCATCACCTCACCAGGTACAGGGTATTCTGGCAGATCTCATCAGAACAGGGCCATTCAACCCGTTCCGGTCCAGGAGCAGGAGAGGCATGTACTCCATCTTCTTCCTGGTTCCAAAGAAGTTGGGGAGCTAAGGCCCATCCTGGACCTCAAGCGCCTGAACCATCGTGATTCCGCGGGTTCAAAATGGAGACTGTCCGATCCACCCTTTAGGGCATCAGGGTGGCGACTTCCTGACATCCATCGATCTCAAGGGCGCCTACCTACACTCCCCATCATCAAGAGTCACAGAAGGTTCCTCCGTTTTCACATCCTGGGACACCACTTTCAATACGGCGCTCCCATTCGGCCTGTCCTCGGCCCCAGAGTCTTCACCAGGTATCCATCACCCTGGTAGCCAGACTCGGGGCGGGGCCTAGACATAGTGCCCGTACCTGGGCGACTGGCTCATCTGCGCGCTCGATCCGAGGTCAGGCACGTACTCACACGAGCTTCGCGGTGCGAGCACTCGAGACCCACGGCTGGGTAGTGAACAGAAGAGCCATCTCCAACCCGACCCAACAGATCGAACACCGGAGCCATCATCAACTCCAGCAGAGGGTTGGGCGAGACCGGCTCGGCTCGGATCCGCAGCCTCCGCAGTCTGGCCAGGCGGTTAGATAGCACCCTCACACCACGGTGGAGAAGGTGGCGAGACTCTTGAGATGCATGGCCTCCTGCATCGACCTCATCCCCTGGGCCAGGTGGCACATGTGTCCCTCCAGAACTACATTCTGGCCGCGGAGCACCAGCGAGTGGAACCTGCAGCTGCTGTGGTCCAGTTACCTGCAAGTAAGATCATCCCTGGACTGGTGAGTCACCCTGGGAAATCTGACAAAGGGGTTCCCCTGGGCGCCGCACCGATCCCCATCGAGGGCCGGACCTGTGAGTCTATCCGGCTGGGAGCCTGTCTGGGGCCGAATCAGCACAGGGCCTTTGGTCGGCGGAGTCACAGCTCTCAATCAATGTTCTGGAAATGAGGCGGTATTCCACGCCCTGAAGGCATTCCGACACATCATCCAGGACAGTCGGTACTGATCAGGTCCGACAACGTGACAGTGGCCTACAGCCATAAAACAGAGGTACCAGAAGCAGGGCCATGTCACGGAAACCCAAAAAGTGATGAACTGGGCACAAGCGCACCTATCACGCCTGGGGCAGTACACCTGGCGGGAAAACTGAGACGTAAGGCGGATTGGCTCAGCAGACAAGAGATCCACCGGAGAATGGCGCCTGCACCGGACCTGTTCAGGCAATCCAGAAGGCCTGGGGCCAGTGTCCATCGACCTAATGGCATCAGAGACAGCAGGTGGTCCCTACTTCCCCGGTTCAGAGCGCGCACTCCCAAGGCACGGATGCCCTCTCAGGCATGGTCTCGGGACTACTGTATAGTGTTCCCCGATTTCCCTCCATTCCATGAGTTTGGAAAATCCGAAAATCCGGATCTCCATCATCCTGGTGGCTCCGTACTGGCCCCTGACTTGGTTCTGGCAATCACAGAAATATTGACTTCCTCGGATCCCTACCGCCCGGACATGCTGGCACAGGGCCGGTGTGCACCGTCCCCACGAACCTAAAGCTCACGGCCTGGCTCCTGAGAGGAGCGACTAGCACGCCACTGGGTATCATAAGTCGGTCATAGAGCCTTCTCCGATCTCGGCGAGAGCCTCCACCACGTCCACATACGAGACAATGGACCATCTTCACACAGTGGTGCAGCTAGCAGGCTGGGTACCGGAACAGGCCAACCTCCCACTATCTTGCTGTTCCTACAGCAGGGAGTGGACAAGGCACTGGCACCTCCTTCCCTAAGGCACAACTGGCGGCCATCGGCGGGCCAGAGGCCTGAGTCGAAGGCACCACCGGGGCCCACCCAGGCATGCCATCCGTTTTTGAGGCGGTAGACCTCATGGAGCCTAGGACCAGGCCTAACGTGGCACCATGGGACCTGCCCTAGTCTTGGACTCCCTAGGCAGCACCGTATGAACCACTCGCCCGATTCAGACCTGTTCTGGGCAGGACTGAAGACTGCCTTCCTGGTAGCCATCTGTTCAGCCAGGCGGATAGGGGAGCTTGGCGCCCTGTCTTGCGCCCCACCCTACCATCTTCACCCCGAAGGAATAAGGCTCAGACGGTACCGGCCTTCCAGCCGAAGGTTCCGGCGGGTTCCCAGAGAACAACCCATAGATCTTCCCACCCTGCCACGCGCAGCCACTCCTGCCGAATCCGGTGCCCCGACCCACTAGATGTGGGTTCAGCCCTCTCTATATACCTGGCCAGAACCCAGGCCATCCGTGAAGACGGAGGAGACTCTTCATCGATCACGAAGGCCAAAGACAGGGACTTGCAGCGTCAAAACCACCATCGCGGGGTGGATCGGAAAGGTCGTCACAGCCTACAGTGACGACTGACGCACCACCTCAGGGAATCAGAGCTCACTCCACAGGCGGTATCCACCTCCTGGGCGGAGAGCATCGGTGTCATCCGAGGACATCTGCAGGAGGCTACCTGGAGCTCCTACATACCTTAGCCAGGCACTACAGACTGGAACAACTCCAGGACTTCAGACCAGCCTTCGCATCCCATGTCCTGGCAGCCCCATCTCCCGGACCCGTCAATCCTTCCAGATCCCACCGGAGTCTAAACTGCTTCTTATCTCCCATGAGGTAATGTCTGGAGTGCCATGGGATGCCAACCAATCACAATGGGTGTTTACTCACCTGGTAAAGGTGATTGTGTTGGTTGGCATCCATGCCAAACTCGCCCTGGGGATGATCGGGCGTCCAACCAGGAAGATCAGGAGGTCCTTACACCAGGCCGCCAGAATTCATTTCCAATGCAAACATCAGTCGAACCATGGTTCGAGATAGTGTGTACATAATAGGGAATAAAACTCAGGCCTCCGGCCTCGTTATTGTTATGTCGTAGCAAATCTCATCATTCCTAGTCTATATTGTGTGTATTGTTTCTGGTACTAACATCATTCCTTTCAGCTATGGAAAATTCAAACTGGAGAGCAGGGGTTCCTGGGACCTGGATATACTGGAAATCTGATCTGGGTCATGTGCATCATCAGCCTATCAGGTGGGCTGTAACCCATGAGGTAATGTCTGGAGTGCCATGGATGCCAACCAACACAATCACCTTTACCAGGTGAGTAAACACCCATTCTTCAGGTGAAGCTACCTCTGGCTGGAAGCTGCAACACTGGACTTAGGATTTGCAAGAAAGTGAGTTGTGCTCACAACAGAGGGAGCTGAACCTTACAATTTACAATTGTCTTTGGTTTGAAGCAGATTCCTTAGGAAAGTGAATATTCTTCAGGTGGAGGATACTTCTAACTGAAAGGTGAAATAAGCAACTTAGAATTATCAGAAAAGGCAGTCTTTCAGTCAACAGAGGGAGGTGGACCTTGCTTTACTTTTGTTACAATTGTTAAGATTTTCAGTGCAGGAAGAGTTTAAACCCACAGAGACTGAATACTGTTTACTGTGTCTGTCCTTGTGCACAGCTGACGTGTTTTGGGGCTGGCTGCTTTCAGAACACAAGTCATCGAGACCGTTTTGGGGCTGGGGAGGTTTACCTGTGTCTGACTTGGATGTTTGGATTTTTCTCTGTTTGATTAGCAGGAGTATTTTCTCTGTCAAATTGTCGTGTAGGGCATCTTGCTGACAGGAAGGCACTCTTGCAGCAATGAGGTCAGAGCTTTAGCTGATTGTTTCGTGAGGGCACAGTTTAGGCCCAAACCCTTCCCACCCTGGAAATAGTTCCTTTACCTGGGGTTCTGACATCATTTCCTCAAGAGGGCAAGG
Source organism: Neoceratodus forsteri (assembly GCA_016271365.2). Lineage (NCBI taxonomy): Eukaryota > Metazoa > Chordata > Ceratodontiformes > Ceratodontidae > Neoceratodus > Neoceratodus forsteri. The sequence continues at coordinate 816,797,871 of CM028134.1, read as the reverse complement.
TGCATATCACTGTCATATTCTCTCTAGCAGACTGCACTGACATATTAGCACACACATATATATATATATATATATATATATATATATATATTTTTTTATATAACAGACCAATCACACACACAAAAAACAAAAAAATAAAATTAACAAGGTAGACAGACGTGGGGAGTAGTGCTATGTAATGGCTGTGGGGCAGCAGTCTTCCGGGAGTCTTTCTGGAGGCTGAGATGCTGCCCTGTTTGCAGACAACTCTCTGCCCTGAGGGAGGAAGTTGCCCGTCTTCAGGCTGCACTGGACAGTAGTAAGGGAACCTCCACCATCCAGGGAGCACCAGAGCCACCACCACCACTACCTCAGAGGTTGCGAAGAAAGCACAGCAGTTGGACCACAGTGTTCTCAGGGAGGGTGTAAGGGTGGTGGAACAGAGGCACACCCAGTCAGTTGTTCCACTCCACAATCCATACACCATTCTGGGGGAACATAGTTCCCCTATGGATGCACCCGCAGAGGAGACTAAGGAGGTTGAAGACAGCTGTCTGAGGGGAAGCCCTCAGGAAGGAGGCAGAGGACACCACAGGAAAGGAAGCTGCTCCTGGGGGACTCAATTATTAGGGGGTGGAACTGGGGGGCAGGAAAACTGAAGTAAGGTGCCTGCCTGGTGCCATGGCTTGGAGGGACAGGAAGCGCATCTAGGATCACGAGAACAGTTGCCGGGAGTCTGAGCTGGGCGTCATTGTCCACCTAGGGACAAATGACTTGGCTAATGTGAGATTAGAGCAGTGCAGAAGGACTTTGTAGAGTTGGGGAGGGGCCTAAGACAAGTAGCACACACAGTATCCTTCTCAGAGGTGCTGCCTGTCAGTGGCATGGGTGAGGCAAGAGTACTTTGCAACATGCAGTTTAACGAATGGTTGAAAAAATGGTGTGGAGCACAGGAGTTTGGCTTCATTGGGGACTGGGGTTCCACCTGGAGGGACACCAGCCTATACTGGCAGGATGGTCTGCATCTGTCCAGGAAGGGAACAAGTCTTTTGGGCAGTTGGTTTAAATGCTTCATTGGTAAGCTTTTAAACTAGTCAAGGGGGGAGGCACTGATAAGCAGCAGGAAAATCCCAGCCTCTCCCTACAAAACAGGGTACTAAATGAGAAAAAGACCAAGGTAGAAAGGTCAGTGGGGGATGCTGCTACAGAAGGTAAAGCCATCACAAAATGGAGAGTAATGAGTACCAATGCCCGTAGTCTGGGTTAACAAGCTTCCTGAATTAGTGGCCTTGATGGAGGAGGAACATCTGGATATTGTGGCAGTCACAGAAACATGGTACACACAGAACCATGACTGGGACGTAAACATACCAGGATACACATATCTACAGGAGGGACAGGCAGGAGTAAAGGAGGAGGAGTAGTCTCTACATAGGAAGGAATCAAAGCAACAGAACAAAAAGGTAAGCAGGGAGGAGAAGAAGCACTGTGGGTCAATTTGGAGATAAACAATGGCACCACAATCCATTACAGGGTTGTATACAGACCCCCAGGGAGAAATGGAAGAAATGATAGAAAGTATACTTAGAATGGCAGAAAAAGGAGGTGTGCTAATGGGTGATCTGAATATGTCAGATGTTAACTGGAGTGCAGTTGCAGCAGCCACTTCTAAGAGTGAGGTTATTCTAGATGCCCTACAGGGGCATGCCTTGAACAACTAATATTGGAACCCACTTGAGGAGAGCAATCTTAGACCTGGTTCTCTCAAATGGAGATGGAGAGAGATCACAGATGTAGAAAGTGGGTAGCCATCTGGGAACTAGCGACCATTGAACAGTATGGTTCACAATAAACACAACAATAGAGTCAAGCCATACAAAGGCAAAAGTACTGGACTTCAGGAGGCTGACTTTGCCAAAATGGTGAGTGCCTAAGGAATGCAGTAGCAAATGGGCAGGAAGGAGGTGGAAGAACAATGGGGAATAATAAAAACTGCCATCACAGAGGTAACAAGCCTTTGTGTGAAACAAATAAACCAAACAAAACAATGATGAAACCACTATGGTTCTCAAGGAGGTGGCAGTAAAGGTTCAAGAAAAGAAAGCATTCAGAAAGTACAAGGAATCACAGAAGGAGCAGGACAGAGAATTGTATCAGTTAAAGCAAAGGAAGCTGGGAAGGCAGTCAGAACAGCAAAGGCGCAAACTGAGGAAAAGATAAGCTAACTCAGTTAGAAAGGCGGATAAAACCTTTTCTAGGTACATCAGGGAGGCGAAGAAGACCAAGGAGAAGGATCGTGAGGCTCAATAAAGGGAAGGGGGGTGGGCAGAGGGTGACGGTGAAAAGGCAGAGATACTAAGCAAATATTTTTGCTTAGTATTTACAAATGAAGAGGGGGAGGTACCTAAAACAAACAATAGAAACACTCTGGATACAGAAGTTGATACCAGCCCATTTACAGAAGAAAGGGTTCTGAAAGAACTCTTAAAACTAAAGGTAGACAAAGCAATTGGGCCTGATGGGATTCATCCCAGAATTCTAAAAGAACTAAGGTTAGAACTAGTGACACCACTGACTACCCTCTTTAACAAATCATGGGAGGATGGGGTGGTACCTGAGGACTGGAGGAGGGCAGATGTGATTCCCCTTCACAAAAGTGGGAGCAGGGCAGAAGCAGGAAACTACAGACCTGTGAGTTTAACCTCCAGTGATATGGAAAATGATAGAATCACCTCTGAAGGAAAGAATTGTCAAGTACCTAGAGGCCAGAGGGGCACAGGACCCAAGGCAGCATGGATTTACAGCGGGAAGGTCATGCCAGGCAGATCTAATAGATTTCTTTGACTGGGTGACCAAAGTAGTAGATCAGGGAGGGCTGTGGACATGGCCTGCGAGACTTTAGCAAGGCATTTGACACAGTCCCACATAAAGATTAATATACAAGTTAGCCAGCCTGGGGTGGGTCCCAAGATGATAGCCTGGGTAAAGAATGGTTGGAGAATAGGACACAGAGGGTAATAGTAAATGAGTCACTCTGAAGAAGGGGGGTTACTAGTGGGTTGCAGGGTTCAGTATGAGGACCGGTCCTCTTCAATGTCTTTATAAGCGACATTGCAGAGGGACGGAAGGAAAAATGAGTCTCTTTGCAGATGACACAAGATCTGCAACAGAGTTGATCATGAGTGGGGTGGAAATGATGAGAAGGGACTTGGCCAGGTTAGAGGAATGGTCAAATGTATGGCAGCTTAGATTCAGTGCTAAGAAGTGCAAGGTAATGTACCTGGGAAACAAAAACCCAGGGGAAGAGTATACAATGGGGGGTGAGATACTAAAAACAAAATAAATGGAAAGGGACCTGGGGGTAGTCGTATCAGATGAGTTAAAGGTGGGCAAGCAATGTGAGAGGGCAGTAAGGAGGGCTGTGGGGATACTGGGATGCATAGGGAGAGGCATCACCAGTAGAAAACAGGAAGTTCTAGGGACATGGATATGTTGTTCATCCACACTTATTGGCAGGTTCCTTGCCGCTTTAAATCTTGCCGGAAGGTCTTCAAGCTGGCTCCTCCCACCCACCCGGGTGGTAAAACTCTCGGCTCCGCCCCAACATGCCAGATCTGGCCCGCTGGAAGCTCAGGTTGTGCGTCGAAGCTGGGGAGGTCGGGTGGGTCGTGTGGATGAACAGCATATACCATTCCTAGAACTCCTGTTACAGGTGAGTAACCTGTATTTCTAGGGACATGGATATGTTGTTCATCCACACTTATTGACAGACTCCTAGCAGTTCTCCGGGAGGAGGGAGGCAAGGCTCACACCCCCTACTTAGGGAATAAAGACTGGAGAACCAAGGCCCCAAAACCAGCATCCCGGCGTGACTCAAGGTCGATGTGGTAATGGGTAATAAAGGTGTGTGCTGACTTCCAGGTAGCAGCCCTGCAGATTTCCTGGATAAGGGCGTCCCTGGAAGCAGCCACCGATGCAGCAGTATGATGGGTAGAATGAGCTCTTATCCCTCTGGGAGCTCCATGCCCGCCAACTTATAGCGAGATCTATGCAGGTGACCCACCTGCCATCGTCCAGCTTGGCTGCAGGTCTGCCAGGTGCGGCTTCAGCGTGGGTGACAAACAGCTGGCGAACCTCTCCCAATTTCAGCCGTCTCCTATATCTGTGAGCGCCTTCTGGGGTCCAAAGTATGGAGCCTGTATTAAGCCTCAGGTAATGATTAGGTAGAACACCGGCAGAGTCAACATCTGGTTAGGTGAAACTCCGACACCACCTTCGGAAGGAATTTGGTGGGGGCGCAGGACAACCTGTCCCTGTGGAAGACCAGGTAAGGAGACTCAATGCAGGCGCCTGGAGTTCTCCCATCCTTCTGGCTGGCGTGATAGCTACCAAGAGGCAGTCTTCCACGACAGGTGAGAGTTCACACCTGTGCATTGGTTGAATAGCGCCCGCAGGCTTGCCAATACCAGCAGTAAATCCACGGAGTGGAGGTTCTCGCATCGGAGGAAATGTGATCAAGGCCTTTGACGCCAGACCACCTTCTCCTGTACCCGACTGCTCCCGGCCCGCGTCGGTAAGCAGAGATGGCTGCCAGGTGCACCTTTAGGGTCGTCGACCTAAGCCCTTGACTAGAAAGGGACCATAAATAGTCCAAGATGCTTGCAAAGAACAGGAGGAAGGTCAGCCCTTGCCCTGACACCAAATGAAAATCTCTTCCATTTGAAAGTAGCATTTCCTGGTAAGACTCCTACGGGACGCCTCAACAACATTGAGGACCTCGTCGGAAAAGACCCAAGGCCTGGAACTCTAGCCGCTCAGGAACCAGGCCGTCAGGTGCAGGGATTGAAGGTCCGGATGGAACACCTTCCCCTGATTGACTGAGAGCAGGTCCGGGCGAGCTGGAAGCTGCGTCGGGAGCCTGGAGCTGAGGCTGAGGAGATCTGGGTACCAGAACTGGCGGGGCCAGTCTGGGGCTATCAGAATCACCTGTGCCTTGTCCCTCCTTGCCTTGAGAAGCACCTTGTGAATCAAGGGAAATGGGGGAAAGGCGTAAAAGAGGCCTGGGGTCCACAGCCTAGAGAAGGCATCCCCCTGCAGCGAGCCCTGCTGAGGCGGGCATGAAAACAACCTCAACCCGGCGTTCTCCTGAGGCAAACAGGTCCACCTGAGGTGTGCCCCAGTGGGAGAACAGATCTTATACTACCTCGGCAGGAGAGACCACTCGTGAGATGCAGCCCCTATCTGGCTCAGGGCATCGGCCAGGGTGTTGGAGGCTCCTGCCACATGATAGCTAGGAGATCCGCCTCCAGGCTGTGCAGGTGACCAAATGGGAGAGCTTCCTTGCATAGAAGCATGGAGCAGCGTCCGCCCTGGCGGTTTAGGTGAGTACATGGTCGTGGTATTGTCGTCTGGACTCTGACCACTTGACCCGGAGGAGCGGGCAAAGGCGGTGAGAGCTAGGCGGACCTCGGAGCTCCAGCAGGTTGATGTGGCATCGGGACTCCCTTGAGGACCAGGGCACGTCGCTCGAGTGTTCCCAGATGGGCACTCCAACCCATCAGAGGCGTCGGTCGATAGAGGGCCCATCGGCTCGAGGCGGACAAGCAGGATGCCCTCCTGCAGATGAGATGGAGCGGTCCACCACGGAGGCGTTCACATCTCCTGAGTCACCACCACTAGCTGGTCCAGTGGATGCCAGCGTTGTGACCTGGCTGGCCAGTCCCACTGAAGGGGCGCATGTGCCAAGCGTGCCCAACGGACCACGCTGGTACAGGCCGCCATGAGACCAGGAGGCGCCCAGGAAGTCCCGGGCAGGCGCGATTGCCCAACCAGAAATGATTGGGCAAGGAGGTGAACCTCGGCCCTGTCCGCTGGGGAGCCGTGCTGTGGCTCAGAGAGTCGAGTTCTGCCCGATAAACAGAATCACCTGCTTGGCTCGAGGTTCGACTTGGCCTCGTTGATGAGAAGGCCGACTTGAGGCAAACCTGGAGGCCAGATCTCTGGACGCTCCACCTCCTGTCTGGAGGGCTGCTATCAACCAATCGTCCAGGTAGGTACACCCAGACCCCTCGGCGCTGCAGAGGCTGTCAGCACTGCAATGCATTTGGTGAAGACCCTGGGAGCTGGAGACAGGCGAAGGGCATGGCTCGGAACTCGAAGAGGATCACTCCGCTCGGCGAAGGAATCTCGATGTGATGGGCCGGATAGGGCGTGAAAAGCGCGTCCTGCAGGTCAAGAGAGCAGAACCCACGCCGTGTTCAGAGATGGTATTATCTGAGCCAGGTGACCATCCTGAAGGTCGAGACCTTAGGAACTTGTTCAGGTCGTGTGGAAGTGAAATGGGGCACCAAGCGCCCGTCCGTTTAGGAACCAGGAAGTACCTGGACACAAACCCGGGTCTGAGGAGGTCCGCTACCTCCTGATCACCTCCTTTTGGAGGAGGAAGCGATGTTGGCCCAGGCGACAGTGAAGACTGCGACCCCGAGGCCCCAGTCGGCCCGGCTCTGAAGGCGGGCCTGCTCAAATTCTGAGGCAGGCCTTTCCACCACCTCCAGTACCCACCTGTCCGTGGTAATAACGGACCAGGCGGAAAGGAAGAGTCGGGCCGTCCCCACGGGGAACCTGGGGTGAGGTGGCCGGGGTTGGGGCGACACCCTCAGCCCGTCACTGGGCAGGCTTGGAGGAGGACCGGCGAGGGACCTCCTGAGCCTTACCTCCTGCTTCCTGTTGGAGGAAGCCGATGAACTAGGTTTGGGATGCCAGAGCCGGAGCCTGCTAGCCCTGGCGTTGCGCTGGGCGGGCGTAGGGGCGCAGAAGAACGAAAGAGCTTAGGCTGTGGTTTGCGGCCTTTGTCCTTCTGAGCCGGAAGAACCGAGTCAAGGTAGCATTGGACTTCTCGATCCTCTGCAGGTGACCTTCCACCCCAGGGCGAAGAGGTCAGTCCCCAAAGGGAACATCCGCCAACTTGTGCTGGGTATCTGAGTAAAGGTGGATATCCTCAGCCAAGCCCGACGGCGCATAGCCTCACGGCCGCCACAGACCTGGCACATGAGTCCCCAATGTCTAAAGCAGTCTGGAGCTGCTGTTTGGCCACTGCCCTGCCCTGGTCCGCACCTGCCTGACCGTAGTCTGCAGATCAGCGGGAAGATGAGGCGACCTCATCCAGGAGCCCAACAGGGCATGAGAAAAAATGTGCCATGAGGGGCGGCCGAACTGGTCTGGCGAAGGCGAGAGGGACTTAGCATAGACTTTTAAGCCTGGCATAATCCAATTTGTTGGATTCCTTGTCAGGAGGTTTGTCCACATCCTGGCGTTCCAGGCGCCGGCAGCTGTCGTAACCAACCCCTCAGCAGGGTGTTCCAAAACGGACAGGGAACCGGTGGGACGACATGCCTCCTGGCCATCCTGGCCCGAGGCGCAGGGCAGGAAGCAGGGCACTGCCAGAGCTCCAAGGCCGGACCCGCTATGGCCTCGGCCACCAGAAAGGCCTCCGTAGTGGAATCCCCTTGGTCCAGAATCTCCGTTAGGGGATACCTGGCCCATTTAGAGACGGGTTCGAGCTTCATCCCGGTGGACTCCGAGATGAGCCAAAGCAATCCTAGGAAGGACGAAGGGCTATCGTCCACCGACTGTCCTCCTGAGGACTCCAAGTCTATTCGCTTGGAAAGGGAGAATCATCCTCAGACTGGAAGAGTCCTCAAAGAGCTGCCTCGGGCCTGAGCCACCTCCACCTGCCGAGGTCTATCGGGAGAGGTGACAGACAGCCTATGGGGCAGTCCCTGAGCCGACCGAGAATTTTGGTCGGAGCCCCAAACCGCGGCTGTAGGCGGAGGTTCCACGAATCGGTGGGGCAGCTGGAATTGGCCGAACAACCGGCCTGGGAACAGGCTCCTCGGCTAAATGAGGGTTGTTTGACGCTCGGTGACAACCATAATGGCGGGGAAGGCGATGGCGTCGGCTTACTCCCGGTCAGAAGAACTGTTGCCACATGAGTTCCTCATACCTCCGGCGCACTTGCGCGGCCTCCCTGCATCGAGGAAGAGGATGAGCGGCGCGCTGCCACGGTGCTGAGACAGAGACCGAGACTGCCTGTAGCGGCGGGATCGGCTGGACGCCGAGGCGTCCGAGACCGAGACCGAGAACACTCAGCTGGGCCGAGGATGGGGCGAGGAGTCGCAGGATCGGCACTCCTCGGCTGGACGATTCCACAGCAAGGCTCCGGAACCGGAGGCACAGGACGAGCAGCGGGGATCCTCAACTCCCACCGAGGAACCGGGAGAGTTCTCGGCTTCTCCAGCCGACAACCCGTCCAATGGTCGAGAAAATCTCGACCCGCGTCGACAGGAGTCTCGGTCAACTGGCCTGATGGGGACACCGTGAAGCCAGTGGCGAAGCCGAGGTCGACAAGTGAGTCTGTCGACAACTAGGGAGGGATCTTTCCGCTCCCAAGAGCGCCGGTGAGACTTACTTTGTCTCTCTTTTTGGACCGAGAAAAGGTCCAGAAGAAGTTGGACCCTCACCTTTCGTCGAGAGGGTCAGACAAAGCTCCTTAAAAGAAGCTGAATACGAGGCACCGAGAGAAAGCGGGTCAAATGCCGCAGCCGAGGTAGAAGCGGCCCGTGTCGCCTCCTCTTCGAGGGCGATCATCTGCTCGAGCTAATCTGCTGAGCTCGCCGCCGCGGACACCGCCGACCGGGCCTCTTTTGATTTAACCGGAGGAAATCTTTTCTCGGGACGCCCCAGCTGTAAACGGGCAGCACGGTCTTCAAGGACGTAGACCGAAAAAGAAGAGCACAGGTCGCAAGCTGCGGTCGTGCTCAAGAGCCTAAGCAGTAGACGCACGTGGAGTGCGGATCCGTCCGAGACATCTTCTGCCCGCAAGGGCATCTCCGGAAACCGGGAGTCGATTTGTCCATCGCAGCCGCGAGGGAAAGAAAACCGAAGTCTTTTTCGCAAAAAACTTTTGATTTCAGGCGGAATTGGCCCCCCTAGGCCTTGCATGGGAAACAAACTCTATAGTTTACCTAGGAATAAAGATTTTTAGGGATCCCAATGCCATTCGGAGAAACAACATAGATAACCTCATTAAAATAATTTCCAAAGACCTTGAGAGATGGCGATTACTTCCTATTTCATTATGGGGTAGGCTAAATATAATTAAAATGAACCTCTTACCTAGAATATTATACCCATTGGGAATGCTGGGTGTGTACCTTCCTAAAGTATGGTTTTCTAAGCTGAGAGGTATGCTGAGTTCCTTTTTGTGGAACAAAAGGAAGGCTTATAAGTCTTACCTCAAATTAACAGCGTCAAAAGCGAGGGGAGGACTGGCAGCCCCTTCTTTCTTTTTGTATTATATTGCACAACATTTAAGTAAGTTATATTATTGGCAGAAAGAGGTGAACCACACAACATACTGCCCTCTGTGGCTACCTATTGAAGAACATTTGGCGTCTCAGTAAAGATGCTCGCTGTGTGCTTTGCTTTATGCCTCCCCGTCACATATTCCCAAAAACCTCAGAAATAACCCTATGGGCTGGTCAATGAAAGCCTCTCATCAGGCCCAAGTATATTTGGCAGTTAAGTGGAGCCAATCCTCTGACCAACCAATTGTTAATAACCCGCATTTCAAAATCGGTAATGTACCGATACCCGATGCCTTTTGGTCTCGGTTGAGACAATGTAAAGTCTCGGAGATATGGAGGGATGGAAAGATGGTCACTCCGGCTCAATTATGTGGCTCTGCTAGTACTGTGTGTAAAGAATCCTTTAAATATTTACAAGTTAGCAAGGCCCTATCCATGTTTCATAAGCTCTCTCCATTAATAGACATGGGGGAAAAGGATCCTATTGCGCTCCTTCAGGTTGCTTCTCAGCCGCATACAGTCTCAAATCTATACAAAACTTTGCAAGATTGGGATAATAGACTACCCTCGATCTGCTTTTATTGGGTAAGGGAATTAGGTCTCCCTGAGGATGTTAATGTATGGAAAAAACTTTGGATATCGTTGTATAAGCTTATTAAGCAAGATAGACTCAGATTAGTGCATTACAATATTATACGTAATTTGTATTTGACACCATCCAAACTTTGTAGATTTGGATCCTTGCAAGCACCAACGTGTAACAGATGCAAGATGGATGTAGGGTCCCTTTATCACATGTTATGGTTGTGTCCGCACATTAAGGCATTTTGGCAGGCTGTCAACAACTCCTTAGACCCTATTCTCGGTTTGAGGGAGCTGTTTACTCCGGAAGTGTGCCTAATAAATTATTTCCCAATAGATACTCCAAACAGTAGGAAAGCACATATGGCTTTGTAGCAGCAACTGCCAAACTAACAATAGTGAGGGCATTGGACGGATGAGAATGCACCTAATAGTGGAATGGTATAGAGAGTGTGTTTGGCTCTACAGTTGGAAAGGCATATAGCACTTATGCGAAACAGAGGCAAAACTTTTACCTCACGGTGGGGAAGCTTAGAGTCTATTCTGACGATATGGGAATCACAATGTAAATAGGACTGCAGTGTATAATTACAGTTATAATGATGGTAAGAATGCGTAGTCTGTGGTGTGGGGGGGAGGGTGTGGGATCTTTTTTCTTCCTTTGTTTTAATTTTTTAATGTAAAAGATGCACCTAATATTCTCAAATGTATATATTTACTTGATATTGTATATTTGGTGCTGGAAAATCAATAAAGAGCTTAAATAATAATAAAAAAAAAATAAAACTTTTGATTTCGAAAATTCGAAGAATTAGGAACCAGTCTTATACGCAGAGCGTTAAGGAGGGAACCTGAGCTTCCAAGCGGTAAGGAAGATCTGGCGTCATGGGGCGGTGGAATCAGCAAAGTAAGTAAGCATCTTTCAAAAAAAGAGGTGTGCAAGAACAAGGGGGCACAATTTGAAGATAGAGGGGGTGGCTCAGAGGTAATGTAAGGAAGTAGCTTTTTCACAGAGGGTTGTGGATGCGTGAACTGCCTTCCGGAGGAGGTTGTGAGTCAAAAGCAGTGGTTGAATTCAAGCATGCATGGGACAGTCATAAGGCAATTCTAGGGGGTGGGGTAGAAAAGTAGGCTGCTGGTTAACTAGGATCTGCAGCTTATCCATTAGGTAGGAAATGGGCAGACTGGGTGGGCCCAGCCGGTCATTATCTGCTGTCAAATTCTATGTTTCTGTTTACAAGCGTGCGTTGTGCAGTTTCCACGTCACACTTATAACTCAATTTGTAATATTTTCACTCCAGATTTTCAACATTGGCATTTTCCATACCTCCTTATGAACAGAACAGCTGTCATTTTTCACATCCTGGCCGAAATGTGTGTTTGCACGTCCAGCGCAGAATAGCGTGGCCGCTTTGGGAAATCAGTGTTCGGGACAAATTAAGAAAATCACAGTGACACTATTCATGAGCAGAGGTGCTAAAATGCCTATGTTGAGAATTTGGTGACGAAAGTCCATAAAATGACTGTTACACGCATGCATTGTGCAGTTTCCACGTATGCTTGGAAGTGTGAGCATTTTTAAATTTCCCACTACAGATTTTCAACATTGCCATCTCTTCACACCTCCCTATGGATGGTACAGCTGTCATTCTTCACATCCTACCCGATCTGTGTTTTCATACATGTGGCACAGAATGGCACGGTCGCTGTTGGAAGTCAAAGTTCAGGACACATTAACAAAATCACACTGCCACTCTTCATGAGAAGAGGCCCCAAATGTTTTCATGAGGTGCGGTCACAGAAAGGCAATGTTGAAAATTTGTACTGCAAATGCTAACGAATGCCCGAGGCGTTAGGGTTTCTAACCATAACGCCCCACCCTGTACAGACTGACAGGCATCGGGGTGTGCCTTTGAATTGCCGACTGTAATGCTCATGCCATCCCAAATGCTCATGCCATCCCACGCCCACCCCCCAGCCAGTGACAGGCATCGAGGTGCACCTTGGACTCTTCGGGCCCCAGAGTTCACCCCATTCTCCTATACTGCACCCATTTCGGCGTATGTCCTTATGGAATGGGGTGACTGTAAAGCCGAACACCCCAAGGCACACCTCCACACGTGTTGGTGTTTGAAGGATAGGGTGAGGTGACATGGCATGAACGTCATGGGTGACGACCGAGACGCATACCCCAGTGCCTGTCCATCTCTGCAGAATGGAGGTGGGGTTTGGCGTGAAGTTCAATACTTCAATGCCATTCCTGTTCTGCATCTGTCTAACTCCTGCCTTTCCAGTGCTAATACCAGCAAGCAAACATTCGGCATTGACAAATGCTTGTTAAAAATATGGTGGGTCTGCACGTGTTTCAGTTCCTTATGGAGAGAGTTCCAGAGTTTTGGTCCAGACACTGCAAAGGCACACTCGCCCATCCTAGTGTTGCATTTGGGGATATCCACTAGAGAGTTGTCCATCGAGTACAGGGAGTAGGTTGGTAAGGAAGGTATGAGCCAGCAAGCGATAGACTCAGGAAGGCCTTCTCTGATTATTTTGTCTATGGTGCAATCGGTGGCATATGTCTGGTACGAGGGAGGGGAGAGCCAGCTAAGGTCAGCATAGAGCACACAGTGGTGGGTACGCCTTGGCATAGATGGAGCAAAATGGCAGATGCTGTTGTAACAGGTCTCCCATTTGCTTAGAACAGCTTTATTTGTATCCATGTACGATAAGAGGCCGTATGTGAGGCCAGGCCTTCGTACACCCTCCTGAATAGTTTTGTACACTGCTGCTTATTATCATTATGCTGTCTGTTGTGGAACTTTGTATGTTACTGCCCGTTACTTACTGTATGACATTGTACCGTGTTTGTATCGCATTGTATTATATTGCGTTTTATGACTCTGACACCTTTCAAAAGGGCTCTGAACTTGAAGGTCTTTGGAATATGAATAAAATGAAAATATAAATTCAAGAGGGATATAAGGAAGTTCGTTACAGAAAGGGTTGCGTTGAGGTGGCAAGAGTTGCTAAAATAAGTGGTTGGTGCAGATGCCAGTTTCAGACACAGGTGGGGAATAATGATAAAACAAAAAAATAAGTTAAACAGGAACCCTCCAGTTCCCCTTCTCCTCAACCATTGTAGCTCCCCCTTTCCTCCCCCATGGTCCCAGTAATAAAGTAACCTTCCCCACAGTCCCAAAACTAAAGAAAAACTACCCCCTGCCCTGATTTAGAGAAGAAGCAGGGAAAAAAAAAAAGTACAGGGCCGGGTTCCCAGGCCCATGCTGCGGCCTCTAGACCATGCTGCCTCCTATTTCTCTGCATGTCCTCTATTTATCCTTCTGCGTGGGGCTGACCAGCAGGGAGCTAAAACATTCACAGAACTTGATTAATCAGAGTGTGGGGTGGACAGGAGACCCAAAGGTATGGGCACTGCAGCTGGGAAGGGAGAGCAAGATGGCACCATCTGCCTGTTGATCACTGTCATTTTCCTCCTCCTGTTTTTATCTTAGTGGTGATCCACCCCATACCTGTACACAGCCAGAAATGAGAGCGCTTCATAGCCAGTCATGAATGCTGGGACCAAGCCCACTCTGAGAATACTGACTGGCGTTTTCTAGATGCATGATGCCATGGCTTTGTACTTTTTTCTTATGACTCCCTACCTGGGGATGTAGGTATTCTTTTTCATACTTATTTCCTACATTATGGCAGTGGCAACAGGATTTCCCTTCCCCACCTGGCAATGCATATATTCCTTCTCACAAGAACCTCCCACCCACCACCCTTAGAGCAGGAGGCATCCAAGATGAATGCTCACCACTGCCTGTGCATTCCTCAGTATGTGAACCTGGTTGTTAGCATTCTACGCCATATCACTTACCGTATGTTATTGGGGAAGGGGTTTTAAAGAGCTGCTGACGCATCAAAGAAAACTTTAAAAAACATGATATTTAGGTACAATGCAGTTTGCATTCCACATATATTCTTTATTTTCCTCCCCATTATGTATTACTGAGGACATTTGCATGAATACATTATCTTCATCCCTAAAAGTTCATCTGCCTCTGGAGCTTACTCCTACTTCAAGTCATAATCCTGTGTTATGGGGAGGAGGAATACAGAACTAATGTGAAATACAAGCTGAATTGTGCCCAAATAGTATGTTTTGTTAAAGTTCTCCTGTAGGTGTCAGCTGCTCTTTAAGAGGTGGAACAAAGTGATTTGGACTGGAGAGAACACAGAATACAGCAGTGCAGAAAGTGTAAATGAGACGGGACAGAAAAAGGAGTTGTGAGCTTGAAAAAGAAAGTGTGAACAGAATGAAAAAGGATATAGTAGTGACAAAATAGACCAGTAAATAAGATTGGGCGGGAGGGGTGACAAGTGAAAGAGGTAAGACCGAACCCACTGTAAAATGCCTGTGTAAACTGTGGTAGATGAGAATGCGTCAGTAAGTAAGTGATCACTGTATGCTGTCATCAAGAGTCTAAAGCAAAGTTCATGTTTCCAGAATATGTAAGTACAGATGATTTTTATTGTCTTTCAGATTTGATGCCCTCATTTATCCGTCATGGTCCAACAATTCCAAGACGAACAGACATCGGTCTTTCAGACACTGGATATTCCACTTCTGATGCCGTGGTTTCAAGAAACCAGAGCTTCATGCGAACTCCAGTCCAGAGACCACCTCAAGAAATCGTGAAGCGGGAAAGCAATAGACTCTCTGCACCTTCCTATCCACCAAGGAGTGTCGCGGATGTTCCACGGGAATACAGAGCATCTTCTCAGTCCTTTTTAACAGAAGCAAATTCTCCAGTAGAAAATGGAGATGCTGCTCCTCGCTACTACTACCCTGATCCATATTATGAAGGACCGAGGTGGCGACAGGTAACTGATCGTGTACAAGAGGACTGTAGGTATTACGATCAAAGTGATCACTTCCAGAGGCTGCCACAAGGCCCAGGAAGGCATCCAACAGGTAGGTTTCCTGTCTAGAAATGCAGATAGATATTAGTGTTGCAACATCTACACTGCTGCCTGTTGTAATATTTGCTACTGGTTTGCCTTATTTTCACATGATTTTATTCTGTTTCAGGATAAATGTTTTGCAAAAACAGTATAATAGGGTGGTTTATACCATTGGGGAGAAGTATAAAATCAAGTAAAACATGTTATTGGGTACCTGTAGGAATGATGCATTTTTTTTTTTCTCACTACAGGGTTATCCATGCTGCTAGGATGTGACAAGGATTAGACCCAATGGTATAAAAAACACGTTGCATTGGACTCTAGTATGTAAGCTTTTTATTTTTTTTCTGGCATGTAGGCAACAGTGCACCATTGCACTCGTGACTGTACCACTCGTGCCAAGAGGGCACGGTTGCCAACATTGCTGAGGAAAATAAAAAGCTCACACACGAGTCCCACGTGATATCCCCTGTGTATTTTTACTATTGTAAGTATAGTAATTTATGGAATAAAACACCTTGGTTGCAGAGATAAAAATGTATACTACATTCTGACATGCTAAATGTGTAAGTTGATGTAAATGGTATAGTAGTACTAACGTACAATATACTGTACAAATAGCACTTCAAGATAGGTATCACTTCTACCTAGGCCACTAAATATGTCTGTTAGTAGCGAAAGAGCAGTATATTTAATGCTATCCTTGTAAAACATATTTGTATCTGAAACCTTTTCATCATTCTCAGTTCAGGATTATTGTGTATTCTTTTGTCCCTAGAAACTGTAGGATTGTGTAGTAACATTTTAAGAGCATTTCTGTATGTCTCTGAATTAGTCTTGTGGTGTTATTTCTGTTATGTACCTTATACTGCTCCAAGATTAGAGTAAATCGATATTCCTGTTGGTCAGCTAGCAGTCAGTAGCACCCAAGAAAAAAAAAACTTATTGTATAACAAGACTACATAATATTAATACTATTGAACAGAAACCATATGTAAAAGGGATCAAAATATGTTCTGTTTTAACAACATGAATTAGAACAGTTCTGTCAAACAGGCACATCATCTCCTGCTGATGTGTGATACCTGAATCTTAGAATGGAAGTTTACTCACCTGGTAAAGGTGATTGTGGGAGCATTCTCTGCGGCACTCCCATAGCCATTACATCATGGGTTTCACCTGTTCACCTCATAGGCTGGAGGCACATGTAATGACCTTTGAGCCGGCACCTCACTCCCCTTGCCTTCCCAGGTATCTTCAGTCTGATGTCTTCCACAGCTGTAACTCGATCATGTTAATCAACAGGGTGCAATGCTGTGCTACCAGTTTTTTCACTGTTGCTAACCTCATGGTCAATGAATACAAAAAACTGAATGTAGTAGATTGTTTGTTTTTCACCCATTCAACTATGCTTGCTGTGCAGGTATGCAGGGTACTAATATATTAACATAACATGTTAATGTATTACTATAACTGTACATTGGCCCCAGAATGTCTGTTATTTATAGGAGGTAGGCCATCTTGGCTTCGCAATGTCACTGTCTCTGAGGGTGGGAACCGGAATTCCATAGAGAATACGCCTAACATCACCTTTACCAGGTGAGTAAACTTCCATTGTGAATTGCATTCTCTATCTTTATGGCACTTCCACAGCAGTTACATCATGGGTGTTCAAAAGCAGTGCCCTCAGGTAACACCGAGGTAGGTCGAGAGGGTGACCATTGCGGAGTCAAGGGGGTATAGCAGTCTTCAAAACTGCTTTGCCAAATCCTGTACGGCAAGAGGCATTCATGTCCAGTCTGTAATGTTTAGTGAAGGTATGTATCATGGACCATGTTGCAGCAGTGCATATGTCCTCCACAGAAGCTAAAATCACTTCTGCCCATGATGTAGCCACCTCCCTAGTGGAGTGAGCTTTAAAGTCCTTAGGCGATGGCCAGTCCTGTGCCTTGTATGCCACCGTGATTGACCTCTTTATCCTGGATGCTATAGTTGACATTGATGCTGCTAGTCTCATCTTGGGGCCTTTGGTAAGTATGAACAGTCTCTCTGATTTGCGAATATCACTAGTCCTTTGTAGATAGGTTTTGATGACTGTAGGCATGTCCAGGGACGAGAGGTCTGATTCTTTCAGCAGTGATGGCATTGTTTTGAAGGATGGCAGTTCAGTGCTTTGAGTCACATGGAATGGAGTGGCTACCTTGGGAATGAATGATGATACTATTTGTAAGGATACCTTATTTGGGAAGAATGTTAGGAATGGATGATGTTTAAGGATATCCATTTCAGCAGGTCACACCTTTGGAACTATAGCCGTTAGGCACTAGGACCACATGGAGACTTTTTTAACTAGCAGTCTACTGGGGCCGCCCACAGCGACGTCCTCGCTATATAGCCATGGGTGGCCCTTTGCCCTCCTCAGTTCTTTTCTTGCTGTCAACCATCACACATTGGACCCTTCAGAGACTCTGACACTTCAGTCGACCGCTTACTTTCCCATTCACTTTATTTTACTTTATCTTGTTTTCCGCCTCAGTGTTTTTCATTTAAAACCTCTCCACTTCTTCTGAATTCTACAGCTTCCCCCTCTGTTTATTCCCCACAGGCACCAACCTTTTCTGGGCGGGCCTACGGCAGTTCGGCCTGCCATCCTTGTCTCATCTATGCTAGCTGTTTTTTCCATAACCCGGATGTCCAGTCCTGCCTTCTCTACAAGACCTGCAGCAGATTGCTCTTTCCGGGGGGAGCAAGAGTCTCAGGAAGGGCTCCCCTGTGTTGCCGGTCCTCTCCTTGGGCTTCGTGGGCCATGCGACCCTGAGGAGGCCTGACTCGAGGCCTCCAGTGCTGAGGGTAGCTCCCTCCTCATTATCCTACAGTCACACGCCATCCTGTAGTGCCGATTGCTATTGCACCATCATTCGCTCTGGTGACGCTGCGGCCTGCCATCCAACACCCTAAGATCCCACAGGGTACGACTCTGGCAGCACTTTTCCCGTTGGTCCCTCTAATTGGGCAGCATGGACACGTCAGTCTTTGGGCTCCACATCCAGATCGGTGTTGCTCTCTTTGTCCTGCTGCCCTCTTCCCTCCTCCTTGGGAGGCTCTGGTAGTGGGCCATTCTTGGCTGGTGAGGGTTGGCAGGTGTTGGGCCTTCTTCTCTATGCCCTGCCGATGCCGCTATCCCTGCTGCCCACTCCACTCTTGCTCAGGAGCAATGAGCAGGGACTTTCACCGGCCCTTTCCTGTCCTGACTGGTCATCTCTGGGCACCAAGCTTCTTTCGTCCCCTCTGCCGGTCCATCCCGGCCTCTCAGACGACTCCTTGCCACGGGGCCACAAGCCAGGAGCTCAACTGGACCTGCATCAGTCTGTTTTCAGGATCCCTCCTCGACCAACTCCCTGGGCCCCAGGGTTTTCACACACCCCTCTAGCCTCTGGAGTGATGCTGGGACCTCGGCCCTCCCATCATGGGTTATCCACTGACATCTGGGTGCTACCTCCCCCCAGTCAGTACTGTATGCAGCTCCCTGGACACAGCGGACTTCTGTCCCCATCGTCCTCCCCATCTTTTGGATTCCATGTCCTCCCCACTGTATGATGGGGCATAGGCACAAGGAGGCTGGTGGATCTAGGAGTCTGCCCTTCCCCGATTCATGTTGACAGACCGTTCTCATTGGGTCTTGTGGCTTGTGCTTAGTACACCCCCCCCCCTTCCACTGGTACTCCTTCTCAGCATGGTGGCAGCTTTCTCTAGCCTTTGGGTGGCTCGGACAGTTCATCTGGGGGACTCTGGACATGTATTAGGTGTGCCAGGCCTCTCTCCCCCAACTCCCAAACTGCCAGGGGCATGCCACCTTTTTTGTTCTTTTGGGATCTAAACTTTTATTGGTTTTCCAGAAGCAATACAGAGGTGTTGACATTAAATAATTTATCACTGTTACCCACAATCTGTGTAAGAATACCATATTGTTTCAGTGCACATTTAGGAGAGAATTATTTGTTTATATCTGTAACCACATTTGGTGGAAGAGACCCCAGATCCCCTTTCCACTATCGACATAGAATAAGCCCATCTCTAATGTCTCATGGTACAATGTCTGCTCTATGTCCCATCACCCATAATAGCCATTTGTTCCAGAACAAAGTGAAACGTTTTGTCCGTAGGGTACTACCTGCAGTTAATTTGTCCATTTGAAATATTTTTTATTTATGGAAGTTTTGGAAAATTACCTTTGAGTCAGAGACTCATTTTGCAAATGTTCCACATCAGAAATACAGACACAAATACAATTTTCACAATAGGCATACATACAGTAGCCACTTGGGCAAGCAACAACTGGCTGAGACCAGCATATTACAGAGTGGTTCTAAAGACATGATACTACATCATACTAAGTTTACATAGTGTATAAAGCAATGTCCATGAACAGGGCAGGAAGGGGTAAACAGAGGGGAGAAAGGGGGAAATAGTGGGATGGAGGTCCCTTGTTGGCTGGGGGGCAGGAGGAATGGGCAAGAAGGGTGAGGGGCTTAAAAACGATCACAAGCACTGGTGGTGTGGAGGTGGTCCCTCAAGGAGGCCTTCAAAGCGCCAATCTTATTTAATGATACAGTGTTGCTGGGCAGAGTTGGTCCAGGACGGGGCACGGGACATGAAGGAGCGCTGGTAGAGGGCGAACAGTGTTTGGGTTTGGGTAGTAGTGAAATCTAAGTACCTCTGTCTTCTTGGTATTTAATTTATAGCCGTCGAGTCTCTCAACCTCCTTCAAAAGATCGAATAATATGGGTAAGGAGGTCTCTGGATGAGTCATGTATATTAAGAGGTCATCTGCATAAAAAGCTACTTTATGTTCTGTGCTCTGATATGCTACCCCTGTTATTTGTTTTTCCTCTCTGATGGCCTGTACTAAGGGTTCTGCGTATAATGCAAGTAGTAACTGGGAGAGAGGGCATCCTTGTTGGGTTCCCCTTGTTAAGGGGAAGCGTTCTGAGAAGGTGCCATTAATCTTGACCATGGCCTGGGGGGAAGAATATACTGTAGCTATAATGTCCTTGATTTCCATGGGGAAGCTGAAAGCCTACAGGATGTCTTTTAAGAAATTGTCAAGACACCCTGTCAAGAGCTTTTTGGGCATCCATACTAAGCAGCAGTAATGGAGTAGAATTTTTCTGAACGTTTTGTAAGAGATAAAGGGTACATTTGATACGTGCAGTTTGTCTTTTAGAGATTATCTTAATAAGGTCTGTGAGAAAGGTTTCTAATCTTTTTGGCTAGGCTGGTGGTAAAATATTTGTAATCCTGATTCAGAACCGATATCTATCTGTAAGAGTTACAGCTTAAAGGATCTTTGAGGTTTTAAGATGGCCGAAATATTGGCATACTGTCAGCTAGGTGGGAGTGCTGTTTCTCCCTCCTGCAGCTCCCGAAACAACTTGCCCAATGTGGGCAACAATTCTTTCCAGAAACACTTATAGAATTCTGAAGTGTATCCGTCCAGGCTGGGCCTTTTTCCTGATTTTGAACTTTTGATACTAGAGAGTATTTCTTGCGAGGAAATTGTCCGTAACAGCTTGGATTTCTGATCTTCTGTAAGCTGAGGTAATTGAATTTTTTTTTTAATTGAACATGAAAATATTAAATAAGGTACATTGATTTACATTTTGCAAATTTCATCATTGCTCATAGACTTACATGGTGTTTTCTTTTCTCTGTCATCAAATAAATGTAAGTTATACATTCTTTCATAATGTATGTGGGATAGTTATTTGAGTATTCAGATATACCTTTGAGTCAGAGACTCATTTATAAAGGTTCCACGTCAAACAGAAAAACAGAACAGACAATTAGAAAATAATTCAGCAAGCAATACAGTCCATACAGTCCAGCATAATGTACAAAGAGCAGTGAAGGCTAACAGATGGCTGACATGTACTTTGTGTAAGTCTTTAGGAATAAGTATATCTCAGATACATATCATTGTCAGCAACTCGGTAAGTGTCAAGGGGTAATCAGGCTGGAGGCTGTAGTTTTGGGCGAGATAAGCAAAATAAAAAGGGGGTAATGCAGGATCAGTGACAGTCACAGGTATTAGTGGACTGAAGGTGGGCCCTAAGGTGGGTTTTGAAAGGGCCAATCCTGTTTTTATTCACTAGTGACAGGATCAGGTTGTTCAACCAAGAAGGGGCCCTATAGCTGAAAGACCTTTGGAACTGGGAGGTTTCGACCGAGGGGTGGGGACCGAGAGGAGTTGCTTGCCAGAGCTACGGGTATGCTTGAGAACCGGGGCATGGTGGACTAAGGAGGTGATCCGGGGGGGGAGGGCTCAAGGCCACACGTTTTAGCCATGAGGCAAGTGTGAAATCTAATTCTGTTTAGATTTAGCCAGTTAGTATCGTTATAGAGTGAGTAGGTATAGGTGAGATGGTCACATCCCAGAATGAGGCGGCAGGCTTTATTTGGGGAGAGACAGACTCTATCCAGGGCAGTGGTGTTTGCTGCATTATAGATCAGTAGATTATAGTCGAGTAGGGAGAGGACCGAGGAGGAGACAGCGAGTCTAAGGGCATCAGGGGTAAGGCAGTGTTTGAAATGATACAATAACCCTAGTCTAACATTAAGGGTGGCGGACAGGAGATGGATATGCTGATGGAAATTAAGGGCTAGGTCTAGTGTGATGCCAAGGTATTTAAAGGAGTCCACTTGCTCCAAAGGGGCGAAATTGGTAGTTAATACTTGGGGGAATAGCTCTTTCAGTGAGTTCTGAGGGTGAAAGAATAGCATGACTTTGGTCTTCATATGGTTGAGAATAAGGTGTTCAGAGGAGAACCATGTTTCAGCACAACTAAAGGAGGATTGCAGGGAATGGTGGAGTACAACAGGGTCTTAGTTGAAGAAATAGAGGACAGCATCATCCGCATATAATAGTAGGTTGCCAGGGCAGGATTTGGGAAGGGAGTTAAGGAAGAGGTCAAATAGAAGTGGTCCTAGTATAGACCCCTGTGGAACACCAGAGAGGACAGGCATTCTAGGGGAGAGGGTGTTACCTATTTTGACCCGCTGATAGTGGTTTGAGAGGTAATTAGAGAACCAGCCGAGGGCGACTCGAGAGAGACCAAAGTTGGAGAGTGTGGTTAGTAAGAGGGAGTGATTGGTGGTGTCAAATGCTTTAGTGAAATCAATGAAGACCGCACCAGTGATATTGCCTCTATCCAAGGTGGAGTGGATGTGTGCTGTTAACTCCAGAAGAGCAGTAGTGGTACTGGGACCTTTCTGAAAACCATGCAGTTTGCAGAGTGGGTTGTATTTGTTAAAGTGGTCCATGAGCTGATCAGAGATGATCCGCTCAAGGGCCTTGGACAGGGATGGAGAATGGAGATGGGGCAGTAGTTATTGGTGATGGTATGGTCCCCACTTTTGAAAATAGGGGTGATGGAGGCAGATTTCCACCTTGAGGAGAATTTTCCTAGAGATAAGGAGCGGTTAAGAATATGGGTGAGGGGGTGGAGTACCTCCTGGAGGATGAGCCGGAGAAGTTTCACGTCTAAGGTGTCACTACTGAAACAAGAATTGCTTAGAGCTTTTTTAAGGTACGGCTCAGCTGCCTTGGGCGAAATGCAACGTAGGCGAAGGGGGGGCATCAGTGGGGGGAGAGGAGAAGCTGGCTCGGGGTGGGTCAAAGAAATTAGGATAGAGGATGTGGTTGAGGTTAGTGGAGGTGGTGTTGAAGGCTGTGGCTATACTTGGTGGAACTGAGGACAGGCAACCGTCTACCATTACCTGATTCGGGATAGGGTTAGGGACTATGCCACAGATATCCTTAATGTTGTTACAGAATTTGCGTCCAGAGCCCCAGGTAGATGTTAAGGAGGATTTATAGTACTCTGCTTTGGCCTTTCGCAGGGCCCATGCACATTTGTTTCTGGCCTCTCTGTACTTTTGCCTGTAAGAAGGTAGGCCAGATTCATTAGAGAGATGCCATAGTGAGTCCCTGGACCGAATCTGGGCCAGGAGGTGGTCGGTGATCCAAGGCACCTGGTTGCCTTTGATCACCCTTTTAGCAGTTGGGGCAGACTTGTCACATATGGTGTTGAAGGAGAGGATGAAGAGGTCGAGGGCTCTGTCAGGGTCAGGGGTGGTAGTTATGAAGGACCGGTCCATAGTGGTGAGATATGATTTAAGTTAGGCAAGTTTGCGTTGTAGGATTATTTTGGGAGGTGAATTGGGCGCCTTGCCTGACCAGTGGCAGAGAACTGGGGAGTGATCACTAAAGGCATTCGGGAGAACTGGTGCACTTTTGATTTTGTGGGGGCGATTGGTGAAGACGAGGTCAAGCAATGAGTGCTGATTCAAACAAGTGGGGGATGTGATTACTTGTGTCAGGTCTTGGGCAGAGGCTGCATCGATAACCGGAGCAGCTGCCTTGCTTAACCAATTGATGTTGAAATCCCCAAGAGCGATTTGTTCAGTGTGAGACGGGAGGGTGGCCAGATAGGATAGCACTGAGTGGAAGGCCACCTTCTGGTCTCTGCGTGGAATGTATACTGCAGTGATGAGTGGTGGGGTATGGAAACGTCCAAAGGTAAGTTTTAGAGTGAGAGCCTGTGGTCCAGGCACCAGCTGGGGGTGGGGAGTAACTGTCCATGTAGCATGCCCTTTATGTAAATGGCACAGCCACCCCCACGCTTACTTAGCCAGTCTGCTCGGTGTAAGTTATAACCAGAGAGGGTTATAGACTTATCTGGGATCCGGAGGGAGAGCCACGTTTCCCCCACGACAGTAACGTCAGGCCAGTGTTGTAGTAACCAGCAGTGGAAGGAGTCCCACTTTTTTAACAAACTGCAAGTGTTGAGGGTGGCGATGCGCAGCCCATAGTGAGGGGAGTGGGTCGGCGCAGGGAGTATGAGAGGTCCAGGGTTAGGGTGGATATTCCCAGGCCTGAGAAGTAGAAGGAGGAGGAGGACCCTGAGGGCTGGGGTCCAGCACAATTTTTTTTTAAGGTGAGATTTACGAGCTAAGGGCCCTTTCTGGGCAGAGAATGTAGGAATGGGGAGGTTTAGTATATGGAGGGTAGCCAGAAAGAAGAACTGAAGTGAGGGGGGGGTGGATTGCAGTAGGGGATCCAGGTGGTATGGCTGCCACAGGCAACAGAGAGAACCTAGGGTGATTGGCCTGGGGTGGTAGTCATCAGGAGTGATGAGTTGGGAAGGGACCGTCGAGGTGTATCCATCAGCATCATCATAGTGTATGAGGTCAGGGAGAATTGGCATATTATCCACACTGGTGCTGCTATGGAGCAGTGCTGCCAGGCAGGTGGGCGATAGTCAGTAGCATGGTGGGGATATGTATGCAAGGAGCAGCTGTGGGGGTCAAAGCTCAGGGGTAGCAGGGTGGCAAAGGAGTAACAGAAGTATAGTATAAATTGGGTGGGCAGTTGTCAAAAGGCAAATGCCAGCGAGAGGTTAGCAAGATAGAGCTGCCCCTAGTGGCTAGAGGATATAGCCTGCAATGGCAAAGTAGGCTGATTGGTTGAACGCCTACAACAGCCCCCTATATAAGGCGTCAGTTGAGCAAGGGTGGTGGTGGGGCAGTTGGGAGTCGATGTGGAGCGTCAGTGGGCCAAAACACAAATGCAGGAGAGCAAATGCTGGCGTGCAACTGAGCAGCGTTCCTCTGTTAACTGATCCATACCTTGCGGTTTCAGGGGAGTAAGGAGGTGAACTTGCTGGCCCTCACAACCTGCAGGGACCCTCACAGGAATCCTAGTGAGGATTGCTGTGGAGAAAGGAGAAAAAGGTGAGCTATTTAACTAAGGCAGCAGGTTGGGGGAGGGGGGTGAGTAAGGGACAGACTGCAGAAAGAAATTAAGCCTCCTGGTTGGGGGAGAGGAAGAGATGGGGACAGACTAAAAGACTAGGAGAAAATAAAGCCTCCCAGTTAGTGAGCAGGGCACGTACAGGAGTGAGACAAATTTAAGCACAGAAACCTGCCTGCTCAAAAGAACTTGAGTTTTGAAGTCTGAGCCCAATCCAAATTAAGGGGTAAAGTGGAGCTGGTCCACAGAAAGTGGACTAGTGCATAACAGTCCTACTCTATTTGAAATTCAGGCAGTACAGGTAATTAAAGTAAGGATGCGCAGCAAGCTACAGTAGCTTCCTTAAGCAAGGAACTAATACAATAATTAATTTAAAGGTTCCCAGATTACTTTAAGGTGCAGTAATAGATATTGCAGGATAATAAAGAACAGCTCAATATCTAATGAAAAAGGCTCCCGGGTTCCTTAAGGTACCAGAGCAGCTATTCCAGAATTATAAAAGAGCAGCACTAACATTAATTAAAGGCTCCCGGTAGCCTAAGGTAGAAATGCAGTAATTCCATGCTTAATAGTAGAGAAAACAAACTATCTTCACATGTATGCTGATTCAAAAATTCAAGATAAAAAGGCGCCAAAACACAAATGCAGGGGAGCAATTTCTGGCGTGCAACTGTGTGACATTCCTCTGTTAATTGATCTGTATGTTGTGGCTTCGGGTGAGGGGGCGAACTTGCTGGCTCTCACGACCTCCAGGGGACCCTCACAGGAATCCCAGCGAGTGGTGCTTGTGGATTCGGGGGAGGGCGAACTTGCTGACCCTCACAACCTCCAGGGAACCCTCACAGGAATCCCGACGAGTGGTACTTGTGGCTCCGGGGGGTGGGGGAGGGCGAATTTGCTGGCCCTCATGACCTCCGATATCATCATTTATTGAAGGCAAATTGAGAGAAATCTCTCATTTACAACTGCATTCGATATTGACAAACATTAAGAAATACAGAATACACAACACATAGTCACATACACACATAATCAAGACATAACTTTTGTTCCATCTAATTAATAAAACTGCGTTGTATACAAAGTAGTTAGTATCGAGTTACATATCAATTACCCATAACAATCACGATGATTGTATACCAAACAATGACGAGGCTCTAAATTGAGCAAGAGAAGGAAGGGTAGTTATCTTAAGTTTTCCCCGCAAATAATCTCACGCTTTAGGAACAGATACAGCTAAGGTAAAATCTCCAATTTTAGTTTTATACATAGGCACTTGATAAGTCAGCCTTTTAGATGAATGAAGGGAATGCTTTGATATATTTTTACGTTTAAGTATTTGCAATAGATAAATTGGTAACTGTTTTAAGATAAATTTATATACATACATGTACCAGTGCATGTCTCTCCGAGCAGTCAAAGTCCATTGTACATGTTCATATAACTGACAGTGATGTGTGGAATAAGGCAGTTTCGCAATAAATCTAAGATCACTGTAATATAAGGAATCTAATGAACTTAAAATTGATGATGTGGTAGTTTTATAAATGCAATCCCAGTAATCTTATGTGGACAGAAATGATGAATTTACCAGCATTTTTCTAAGTGAATGAGATTTTTTGTTTCGATAAAAGAATGCTAACAGTTTTTTCAATTTATTTGAAAGGTAAGTAACATGAGTTTTAAAATTTAACTGCTCATCTAAGATCATGCCCAGGTACTTGTATTCATGCATTTTCGAGATGATATTTCCGTTAAATGTTGGTATTTGATGTTCCAAAAATAAATGCTTTTTCCTTGTAAATAACATCCTTTGTGTTTTTTTGTCATTGAATAATAACCGTAATTGCAACAGAGCTTCCTGCACCTTATTAAAGTCATGCTGTAATCTTTGAATAGCTATATCCAAAGAAGCAAGAAGGGTATACAGTATATTATCATCTGCATAAAGTTGTAGTTTCACACTATTAGAACAGTAGTTGGGTATTATAGATTTTACACCATCAAGGTATTCCA
Source organism: Neoceratodus forsteri (assembly GCA_016271365.2). Lineage (NCBI taxonomy): Eukaryota > Metazoa > Chordata > Ceratodontiformes > Ceratodontidae > Neoceratodus > Neoceratodus forsteri. Next base: position 816,771,150 of record CM028134.1, on the reverse strand, counting down.
GTTTGGGTAGTTTTATTATTTTTAAACAAACCCAATTATACACGTAGATTATGCAACAGATCAGTTGTTTTTAGATCATTACTGTAACTCAGCTACATTTTATCAAATACATCATATCTTTCAAGTAAAATATAGTGCGTTTTTTCCAGTTTATATATTTCATTCATTATATTTGGTCAGTTTTTTTATAATCTGGTGGATTTGTATCTTTCCATTTCATAAGAATACATTTTATAGACGTAGAGCGTTTATAATTATTAGCAGCTTTCCCTGAAAACTGTTTTATTAATTGACTCATTGTTAGCAATAGATTTTCTATTTCCTTTTAGCTGTACATTTGTAATTTTATTTAGAGTATTAATGATTTTCTGCCAGTATATTTTTAACTTTTCACATTTGACCAGCATATGTTTGAGTGTGCCTGTCTCTGATCTAGATCTAGGACATACTGTACATGTGTGAAGTTAGGGTTCATTAAATTTATTCTAACCCCAGTAATGCTCATTATATTCTTAACTTGATGCAGTAAACCTGTAGGGTTGGACTGCCCGGAGAGATTGAACACAAGCAAATGATGGAACACTTTGCACGTGAGCATCTTTCAAACACTGCCTGTACTGACTGCCTGTGTTCTAACCTCTTCAGATTTTTCTCTCCACCTGAAAAGTCTGGTCGCTCGGAGTCCCATTCGTCCACTTTCTCCTGTGTGAAGAAGACATCAGATACTGTATAAGTATACATTTTTTCATTTACTGCCTCTACTATTTGTTTGTCTAGATAATCTTATTTACGTTAAAATTGTTTTTCTGAGCTCCTCTCGGTTTGGTATAACCGTGGGGAAACCGGGATAGTTTAATATTAAAATCGGGGTTCTCTTACTAAAGAACCACCTATACTTTCTTTGATTTCACTAAATTGTTCTAATTTTCTTAACCGATAAATCTTGGTTACTGAACCGCAATTTTGGTTCCGTTTTAAACAAACGGTCCGGTTCCATCGGTTCCTGAACCGATTATAAAAAAAAAAAAAAAAAAAAAGTAGGGTTTTTCTTAGTGGTTGATAATTTTTGAATATGAAGGAAAAACCCAAAAAGAAAACCGATGAGCCCGGTTTCAAAAACTATACCCAATGTGGAGAGGTCTTTGCAAAGGCAGACAAATGCACACTTTGTGTAGTTTGTCTGGGGTTTGACCATTTAAATGAGGAATGTGAGGTATGTAAGACATTCCCTGAGAACTGTTGAGAAGCGACGTGAAAGGCTAAGGAAGAAAATTCCAAGGGGTCTCCTCTGGCTGTGACCAGCCGACACCCCCAGACATTGTGGCTGAAGCCACACATTCTTCAGTTCCTGCCCCTGAGACAGGCACAAAGGGAACTAAAAGAGCAATTGAACCAGCTGACTCCCTGGTTCCTGCAAAAAAAGGAAATAAATTAAAACACACAGAACCCCCACCTGTCAAACCAGGGACTTCTGTGACTGCTTTGCCTGTACCTACAGCCCAAGAGATTGCTCAGGCTTTTAAAATCATCCAATCTTTACAGGCAGTAGTCCCTCCTCAGCAGCCTCCTGCCCCCCTCCAGGGTCCCCAGGATGGCATCAATGTGCATTCTCTTCCCCTAGAAAGTGGAGAAACCTTATATGATGATGGCTATGATGAGGAGGAGGGACCAACAGAACCAGAAGTGTCCCCTGAACAGGACTTTGGTTCTCCCCCAAGGGTGTCTAAGGATTTTTCATCCCACTTCACTTTAGTTAGAAGGATGGCAGATGCCCTTGACATCTCCACCACTGAGCAAGTTGAAGATGAGGAGGAGGTGGAGTACTTAGAAATGATGGGGTTAACACCCACAAAGGCTCTCCTCCTCCCTGTTTATAAATTCTTTAAAAAGGATGCACTAAAGATTTTACAGGCTCCAAATTCCACCCCTCCTACAGACAGGAGGATGGACAAGAAGTACCAATTGGAAAGGAAGGGAGCTGATTTTCTCTTCTCCTTCCCCGACCACCAGGGGGCCATACAGTAGGCTGCCTGTGACAAGGCTAGGGTCCCTCTGTCCTCACATCCTCCGGACAAGGATTCTAGGAAAACAGAGTATGGCCAAAAAAGGGTACCTGTCAGCCTCTCTGGCTGTGCGACAAGCTACCTTTCAGGCATATGCTGCCCAGTACCAAAAATCCCTGTGGCAGTAATTCCTGGTCATGTCCCAGAAAGCTTCCTCGCCCTTGTCAGGCGACCTGGCTGAAACTGCCAAGTTTGGGCTGGAGGCAGCTAAGTACCAGTTCCAAATGGCTGCTGACACTAATGATACTGCAGCGAAATGGATGGCAAACGCAGTGGCACAGAGGAGGTTTGCTTGGCTTAGGGCCACAAACTTTACTCAGGATACACAACTAAAGGCCCTGGATTTTCCCCTGGAAGGAAACTCTCTTTGGGGAGTCAACTGTAGCATACATGAAGAAGGTGGATGAGTATAAGGCCACTTACAGAAGCAACTCTGCTAAAGAGAGAGCGTCTACATCCACCAGGTCTTACGGAAGGGGAGGCCGGGGCAGGTCCTTTTACACCAGGCCTTCTTCCAACCTGTGGCATTACTCCAGTACCAGCAGTACCGACAGCAGGGTTACTCTAGGGGCAGGGGCAGAAGGGGCTCAAGGTGAGGGTCTCATACTCAGCCTCAGCCACATGCCAAACAGACCCCCTGAACCGCAGGCCGCTTCCTTCCTACGTGTCGGAGGCAGACTCTCTCATTTTCTCCAAACTTGGCTGAAAATCACCACAGACAAGTGGGTGTTGGAGGTGGTCGGACAGGGTATGTTTCTGGGATTCAAGTCCTTCCCCTTTCAAAAATCCAGAGTATTCAGCTCTCCCTCCCTAGCAGAAAGAGTGCTCTTGGAAGCAGAGGTTTGGAACCTACTGTAGTTAAAAGCAGTAGAACCAGTTCCAAAATCTCAAAGGGAAAGGGCTTCTATTCCAGATAATCCTGACCACAAAGAAAAGGGGGGAGTGGCAACCTATTCTGGATTTAAGAGCTTTAAACAAGTTCTTAAGAAAACCAAAATTTAAGATGGTAACTTTGGCTCTGATCCTGCCAACACTTCAGAAAGCAGACTGGTTGGCATCACTGGACCTGAAAGACGCCTATTTTCACATCCCCATAAAAGAGTCTTACAGAAAATACCTCAGATTCAGACTCCCTTCAGGTCACTACTAGTTTTCAACCCTGCCTTTTGGCCTTTCTTCGGCCCCAAGGATATTCACAAAGTGCCTGGAAGCTGTAGTGGCACATCTTCGCATACAGGGAATATCTGTTTTCCCTTACTTGGACGACTGGTTGGTCATAGGAAAATCTCCCCTGCAGGTGCAGCAAGACCTGAAGCTCATTCAGGACCTCCTGGAGTCCCTTGGATTCCTAATCAATCACAAAAAGTCAGTCTTCACTCTTATACAAGTGTTTGCAGTTCATAGGAGCAGAAATCAATACTCTACAGGCCAGGGCATATCTGCCTCTGTAAAGGGTAAGTAAAAAAACATTCATAGCAAACTCTTTCAAGCTCCACAAGTCAAAAACTGCAAGACAGTTTCTCCAGCTATTAGGCCACATGGTTGCATCCACAGGCACGGTTCTAGGTGCAAGGTTTCACATGAGGGACACTCCGTTCCATCTTAGGTCCTATTGGTGTCAAAGAAAAGATTCCTTCTCAAAGCTCATCCCAGTAACAAGGTCGCTGCTACTGGCCCTTTTGTGGTGGAAGAAGGAATTCAACTTAAGGCAAGGAGTTCCCTTTCAAGAAGAGAATCCTTCAGTAATCCTCACAACAGATGCATCCCTCTTGGGCTGGGGCGCCCATATAGGGGATCACAAAACTCAGGGCACTTGGTCAGCTTCAGAGTCCCTTCAGCACATAAATCTTCTGGAGCTCAGAGCAGTGCTGCTGGCTCTAAAAAAAAACATTGCTCACGTAGTCCAAGGCAGGGTGGTACTGGTCAGAACAGACAATACCACCACAATGTATTACATAAACAAGCAGGGAGGCACAAGGTCAAGCCCCCTCTGCTCAGAGCCCATAAGGATTTGACTCTGGCCTATTCATTACAAGCAATTCACTTGCCAGGGAAGGACAATACCCTGGCAGATGCATTGAGTCGAATAAACCTGGCCCATCACGAGTGGACCCTAAACAGGCAGGTGGTACAAGTTATTTTCAGAAGGTGGGGTACTCCAGAGGTGGACTTGTTCACATCCCACCAGAACCACCAACTGCCACAGTATTGTTGCAGACCTCCAAATCAGGGAACCTTCCCTCTGGATGCCCTCAGTCTGGACTGGTCAGGGAGATTCCCTCTATGCTTTCCCTCTCATTTACAGAGTACTGGTCAAGCTCAGATCCCATACAGCATCACTGATCTTGATAGCTCCAGACTGGCCGAGGCAGCCATGGTACTCTCTTCTGCTCTCAATGTCTGTTGCAAATCCAATACATCTTCCTCGGAGGCACAACCTATTGACCTCCAACCAGGGAACCTTATTGTACCTGAACCTCAAGTCTCTCAATCTCAAAGCTTGGCTCTTGAAGATTTAGAATACGCTGGTTTAAAACTTTCTAAACCTGTCTTAAGTATTCTAAAAGCTTACAGAAAACCCTCTACTACAAAGAATTATTCTTCCAAATGGAAGAGATTTTCTATTTGGTGTTTGGCAAGACTCTGGTTCTAGCCCAAGCTGGTTTACCAGAGGTATTGGAGTATCTCACCCACTTGCAGTCCCTGAGCCTACAACCCAGTTCTTTGAGGGTTCACCTTGCAGCAGTGTCTGCTTACCTCTCTGCTGGGAAAAAGGTGACACTGGTTTCTAACATTATTTTCAAAAGGTTCTTTAAGGGCCTGGATCATCTGCATACTCCTCACAGGCCACCAATGCCAGTTTGGGATCTGAATGTGTGTATAGCTAAGCTGATGGCTGCTCCCTTCGAGCCCATGGCCACAGTTCACCTTAAATATGTCACTTGGAAAACAGTTTTCCTAGTGGCAATGACTTCTGCAAGAAGAATCAGTGAGCTTCAAGCTCTCTGTATTGATCAGGACTATATATCCTTTCATAGGGTAGTAGTCCTCAGAACGAACAGGAAATTTTTCCCCAAGGTAGTTTCTGATTTTTATTTAAATCAATCTGTCACCCTACCTGTCTTTTTCACTGAGCACTCCACTTCTGGTGAAAGGAGGCTGCACTGTTTAGATGTGAAGAGGGCCCTTAGTTATTACATGACAGCCACTAAGGACTTTAGACAGGATGGAAAGCAATTGTTTCCGACCTATGGGGATGTGGGAAAAGGTAGTCCAGACTCAAAAAGATCTATTTCTCGTTGGATAGTCCAGTGTATCCAATTGTGCTACATTCAGGGCTCTAGATAAAATTTTTTGGGATGAGTACCTGTACTCCTCATTTTGAAAGTGAGGTGAATAAAATGAGATTCTGATGTGTACAAATGTCTTGCTAGAATGGATTGAGGAGTACATTTATTAAAAAATTAAAAAATCTAGTTTTTTTCTAGATAAGAATTTCAGGTGCCAACAATGCTCCAAATAATGTTGGCAGTTAGGAATTTACTCACCAGTTTTAAAACATAGTGAGTAAAACAAAAATGGGATGCATACAAGTGCTGTAAATCTGGCAAAAAGCTGTTCCTTTTGAATCGCCAGTTATGTTATGAAGCACTATTCTTTGATGTGTGGAGTATTTACAAATGTTGAGTGAGTACTGGTACTCATTAAAAAAAAATTTCTGAAGAGTATTTCCTAAAATGAGGTGAGGTGAGTAAAATAGACCAGTACACACCTTATCTGGAGCCGTAGCTACACTAGTGCTGGCAGAGAATCCCCATCAGGATTGAGGGCTCACTCTACAAGAGGGACTGCTGCCACTCTTGCAGCTGCCAGGGAGGTCCTCTTGGTGGACATTTGCAAAACAGCTACCTGGAAAACAGTACACACCTTTACAAAGCACTATGGCCTGGATATTTTATCCAGAAGTGATGTTAGGTTTGGCACAGCAGTCCTGCAAAGTCTGTTTCCAAAACAGAGTTCTGTGCCCACCTCAAGGGGTACTGCTTGGTAGTCTGCATAAAGTTAAGAATATACTGAGCATTATTGGGGTTAGAAGAAAAAATTACTTACCATGGTAATTGTGTTTCTTCCCAGTGATGCTCATCAGATATTCGTAACTTCCCTTCCTGCCTCCCCTTCCAGAACTTCAGCCTCTGTACTCTGCATGGTGGTGCCACTTAGCATTTTACACCCTTGGGGAACATTTTCCTCTGCACTTGTACGGGTTAGGTGAACAGAGTTCATTGTTTATTTTCGGTATTTTTTTCTGACATGTTGTTCTAACTTATTTAAACATTTATCCTTCAGTTGGAGGACTATTTTAGTAAAATCTATATTGTTGGGTAACCCCAATTTTAATGATAAGAATTTTTTAGTAGTATTACATTATCCTGAACCATCTTTTCAGACTCCTTTATACAATCTGAAGAGGTTAGAACACAGGCAGTTAGAGGCAGTGTTTGAAAGATGCTCACATGCAAAGTGTTCAATCATTTGCATGTGTTCCATCTCTCCAGGCAGTCCAACCCTACAGGCTTACTGCATAAAGTTAAGAATATCTGAGCATCACTGGGAAGAAACACAATTACTATGGTAAGTAATTTTTTTTCTTACTTGAGGGGTATAGTATGTGTGGTGCATTATATTAAAATATAATTGTATGAGTTTAATTGATAATAAACCTAGTTATTTAAGGTTCATTGCATTTGTCTAGTTTTCATCTGGAATCTGCATATTTATCTTGTCTTCCCATTTTTATTTTAATGTATGTAATGTTTGTCCCTATATAGTTCGTATTATATTGTAAAATGTTGATATACGTTTTGTATTATTTGGTATTATTAATTGACTTTCCAATTGGTTCATTTTGTGGTTTTTCTAATACATGTCCTGTATTTTGCTAGAAATCTTTTCATTGCAGATGTCTAAAAAAAAAAAAAAAAAAAAATGGGTATTAGGTATTTTATATTTCTGTCTGATAGTTTCAAAATTTAACAGACCGGTATTGTTATATAAATGATTCAGTTCCTTTATACCATATTTTAAATCCTATATCTGTAGTAGAGGGAACAATGTTTCCATTCAGATATATGGGTGTGAAGGGAGATGTATCCTTCTGATCTAATCTTTATTGACCAAATTTTGCACATAGTTATTGTTGACATACATAGTGAGTTAATATTGGACTTGTAGGGGCCTGAATATTTATTTATTTATTTAGTTTTTGTTGACTGGGTAAGTGCACTAGACAAATCCTGCCTATTTTCAGGCACGACCCAGGGGAGGGGGATACAGATGAATGCAAACTGACATTGAACCAGATTAAGCTGTTGGTGGTATTTTTAGTGAATGAGGGAAATTTGGCCAGGACACCGGGAAAATTCCCCTACTCTTTTCGATAAGTGCCATGGGATCTTTAACATCCACATGAACTACCACCAATCCAGGCAGATGGGACCTCAGTTTAACGTCTCATCTGACAGACGGCACCTCAGAAGTGCAGCACCCCTCTCGTGCTGCACTACAGTGTCAGTATTGGGATATTAACCCAAGTGCCAGATGTGGGAACTGAACCCACAGCCCTCTGATCTCCCGGCCTCAGAGGCGAGTGGGCTACCTACTGAGCCACTGACACTGACAAATAAGAAATGTTTAAAGTGAATTTCCTCGTAAGTACTTCGCTTTTGCTGCTGTCTGATTGGAACTCCCTCCCTCCTTCTGTCCAATCATGCCTCTCTTCCCATTTACTCACCACTCTCTCTGCTGCAGCTTCGTGCTCCTGCTTCAGATGATGCCTGTCCTACTCCTGCCTTGTTTGTTTTTCCTTTGCTTCCCTCTGCCTGTCTCCTTACCTTTGCTCCACTCCTCTGCCATCTACTCTGACTCACCTTTTTTCCATTTTATATCCGTACCTATGGCTTGTCTTTATATGGTTATGTATAATTAGTCTGTGTTATTTTCTGTGCCTAGCCTGTTAGCTATTTTGTATAGTTTTCATTGTTGCATTTTTTGCTATGCTGTTGATATTCATTCTCCTGCTCTGATTTTGTGTTTTCTGCTATAATTTATTATCCTATGAAACTCTGCTGTATTTGGAATTCCATCCCTGTGAAAATGTTGAAATTGTTTCTCTACTGTACTACACTGGTTGTTCTCCCGGGTCATCCCTGAAAATGGGACTGCAGTAGCTGGCCCAGTGGCGCTGAGGCACTGGACGCCACACCTCTCACCACGCCGGCGACCCAGGTTCCGGAACAGGGTCGGAGGAGGGGAGAGGATAGTGAGTAGCTGCCGGCGGGCAGCTCTCCACCTCGGGAAGGATCTGTCGGGCCTCTCTGTGCTTGGCTGCCCCCAGAGGAGGCTGGGTGCCAGTGTCTCCTCCAAGAGTCCAGGTGCAAGGCCAGGGGAGGGCGGAAGGGGCTGTTGTCTGGAGCTGCGGTGCACATGAGTGCCTCCACACCCATGTTGCGTCACTTCTGGGGCCTCGGGGAGGTTAGGAGGGGAGAAAACTGTGGAAATCGGGGACACCTCTCATGATGCCTCCAGGCGGGCTCGGGAGTTATGCCGGGATGCGCATAGCACATGGAAGTTCCTGAATGACCCAGAGACCGGTAGGGTGGTAGAGATTAGCAGTGTCTGCTGCAGAGGATAAAAATAGTTGACAAAAAAAAATGGGACTGTTTTGTCTCAGTGGACTTACCTGGTTACCAAAATTCAAATACATACATTTGTTTTTCTGTTTCACTTGTTTTGTTGAATTGATCCCTAAGTAGACAGGTAAAGAGTCCAGAGACCCCCCCCCCAACCTCATTGTTACCCCCGGGGACCCCCTACAACAACCCAAGGAACTAGCAGATGCCTTTAATGTCTCCTTTAGGAACCTAAACTCCATCCTACCCTCTGACTACCTCGACCCTCACACTAACTGGAAGTCTCACAATACTGACCTCCCTCCCCAAACGCCAAACAACCACTCTTCTATTTCAAGCGGATCACAAAGTCCCAAACTATCAAATATATCAAAAGGGTTCTTTGCAAAACCAGAATGGATGGCGACATGCTAGACATGAAGCTAATTGCTCTAGCCTTAGATGAGCTTGCACACCCTCTCACTATGCTATTTAATATATCCCTCAGAACTGGCATATTCCTTGATAAGTGGAAAACCGCCCTAGTCACTCCGGTCTACAAAAATGGTGATAGAACCAGCCTGGGTAACTGTTGGCCGAGTTCCATTTTACCTCCACTTTCTAAAACCCTAGAGAGAATAGTGTCAGATCAGCTCATGGAATACCTAAACAAATATAATCTCCTATGCCCTCAGCAGCACGGGTTTCAAAAATCACACAGCAGCATCACAACTCTCACTGACTTCACCTCCCACATTTTTGATGCTCTCGACACTGGTTTGATGGTTGGGTCTATCTTTATAGAACTAACCAAAGCATTCAATATAGTCAGTCGTAAGATCTTGCTTGACAATCTTGCAACCCTGGGCCTGTCCATTGATACCATCTCTTGGTTCTCAAGCTATCTTTCACATAGGTCACAGTGTGTCAGTATTAGAGCGGTTACTGCCGAGACAAGAGATGTAACCTTAGGGGTCCCTAAAGGATCTATTTTGGGGCCTTTACTTTTCAGTTCATTTATCAACACACTCCCTAGTACACCTGCCCAGCTAAGAAGCTACTTTATGCAGACGATACGGTAATCTCTGTCCCAGGAAAACACCTGACCGAAATTACATCTCTCCAATATAGTTTCTCCAAGCTCGAATCCTGGTTTTCCGAAAACCAGCTCCTCCTTAAATTACAAAAAAAAAAAAAAAATCCACTTCCTTACCCAACACTCAAAAAAGAATGCAGCCCCATTGCCCATATAAAGCCATAAAGGTGATACCATTGAACAAGTCTCTACCTTCAAATATCTTGTCATCCACGTAGATGACACACTATCCTTCACCCATCATATTGACCATGTGGTAAAATCTGCTAATAGTATACTTGGGATCCTGTACTGTCATAGAAAAGCCATGACCCCAGAGGCCCTCAAGCTTGTCACTCTGAGTTCCATATTGTCAGTTACAGACTACGTCCTAGCCATATACATTGCTACCACCGATACCATACTAAAATGTGTCAAGGTACTCCTCAACAAGGCATGTCATCTAGTGCTCGGAGCCAATCACCTAACCCACACCTGCAGCCTATATTCCTCTTCTGGCTGGCTCCCGCTCCATTGGCGGATCAGATATCAAGTATGCTTAATCGGTAAAAAAGACCTCCTAGGACTATCCCCTGACTCCCATGGCAGTGTTATTCCTTCATAACTGTACCTCCAGAACCACCAGAATGTCAGCAAAGAGGGCATTACATGTCCCTTTTAAACAGACTTCCCTTGCCCAGCCGTCACTCTCTTACCGTGGACCTGTGTGGGTGAATGACCTACTCCCCTCCCTCCTACAAATTGAGAAACTTGGCCAGTCTAAAAAAAGGTCTTCACACCCTCCTTGCTGACACCAACCACTGTGATTTCAATCCCTAAACCCTGACCATCCCTCTGTTTAAGTCCTTTGTTCCTGCCTCCCCCTGCTCCCTTCTCAACCTTAATCTCTACTCTACTCTGCCAGTTTTGCCCCCCGCCAGGACAAAGCAAACTACTGACTGCTAACTACCTACCTCTGACTCTTGCGGAAACCATGGGCACCTCGCTCGTCCCCTGCCTCCATCCCTCTCTTCTATTTCTTCGCACGCACCACCCTATCTACTTGACATATGCCTTCCCAGGCTGCTACCTCTGTACTACAAGCACTTGGCAACAGATTATGATTCCCTCAAACCAATGAAAATATGTTACTGTTAGCAGTTTACTTCAAGTACTGTATTGTGACCTAATTCTAACCTGATATGTTGTAACTTCCTAAACTACCTCACTTTGTACTGTAATTGATTGTTATGGACTGTCCTGTTTGTTTGTTTGTACCTACTCGACTTGGAGCCTTTGCAAAAGAGCCTCCGGGTTCAAAGGTTATAATTCTGAAACTGAAATAAAAAAAAAAAAAAGTTCCAGTATTTCTTAAAGTTCTGGGATCTTGAGTTATATTAAATAGATTTTCCTTTTGTTTGCTATTTTTTGTCTTTTTTTTTTTTTATAGAGTTATATGCCATAGTGATCTATCTGATATATGCTTTATTTTTATTTTAGTCTTTGGTAACCGGGTAAGGCCCACTAGACACAAGTGCCTGTTTTCAGGGGCGACCTGGGAGCACTAGGTGGTTAAGTGACTTGCTCAGATTTACACAGTATGCAAGTGGAGGTTGTGAGAATCAAACCCAGGTCTGGTCTGCTGAATGTACCAAACTCATTCAAAGCTCGTTGCTCTAACCTCTAAGCTATACTGCCAGCCCATATGTGTCCCATGTAATTGTGGCTGAGGTTTCATTATAGGTATTTTAAAAAAATAAGTTGGTTTCTTGTATTTTCTCATCATAACTTTTAGCTTTGAGTAATGTGGTGTCAAGTTTAGATATAACATTTAGGATTATTTTTTTTTATTTTAATGTATTGAAATGTATTAATGTGTACTTTTGCACTCTGTCCACCAGATTATATAATATTGTTTCCAGTATAATAAAAAGTAAATTCTTGAGTGGATCTGGTGAGATGCAGAGAAATATGAGAAGGTGAAGTCAGAGGGGTGTACATATCGCCAGGGATCTATTAAAGTCTTTCATAAAATCAATTATTTTAGCAGCGGCTGATTGAACTCTTGGATTTAAATTATTGGATTTATTAATTTTTGGGTCCAAGATGAAATTAGTATCCACCAAAAATTAAAGGTAACTTAAATGTTGCAGCTAATAAAAAATAATTCTGTATAAAAGTCCAGAGAGTTCATCAGGGCCATATAACATACTAAAAAGCCAGCAGAATAGGCCAAATGGTCTGTCTTGTCTGCTCGAAAGCCAGCAACGTAATGGCTGCCCGCCTCACCACCCCCCAGCCCCCAAGAGTGTCTTCTCTAGATTCAGTTTCCCCTTGAATCTATCCCAACCTTTCTTGAAGCCCTTCACTGTGCCCTCCTCCACCAACCTCCCAGGAAATGCATTCCACGGCTCCACCACCCTCTCAGTGAAAAAAAAAATGCCTTCTACGTTCCCCCCCTGTAATTTCCCCCTCCAACTTCCACCCATGGCCCCTGGTCACCCCTCCCCTTCAGCCTAAACAACTCCTGGTTTCCACTGTAATTATTCCCTTTACATACTTGAAAACCTCTATCATGTCTCCCTAGCCTCCTCTCCTCCAGTGAGTAAAGCCCAAGCTCTTCCAGTCTCTCCTCATAAGGCCTCCCCTCCATGCCCCGAATCATCCTGGTCGCTCTCCTCTGGACCCTCTCCAGAAGCACTATGTCCTTCTTCACATGAGGTCTCCAGAACTGTACACAATACTCAAGCTGCGGCCTGACCAAGGCATTATATAGAGGGAGGATCACTTCCCTGTTTCTGGACATAATTCCCCTGGCTGTGCAATCCAATATCCTGTTTGCCTTGGCTGAATTTTTTCTACAATTTTCAGAATTACTCATTTTAACGTCTACCACCACCCCTAAATCCCTTTCTCCCAATGTTGCTTGCAGGTGAACCCCCCCGGTGTATACATGGCCTGGGTTATTGACCCCCAAATGAAGTACCTTACATTTCCCGGCATTAAATTTCAGTCCCCACCTCCTTGACTACCCCTCCAGGGTATCCATATCCCTCTGGACTGTCTCCCTCACTATCCACCAGTGCTCCCAATTTTGAATCATCCGCAAAGAGATTCAACCTATTCCTAACCCCCCCTCCCTATATCCGAGACGTAGGCATTGAACAAAAGTGGCCCCAATACTGAACCTTGAGGGACTCCACTGATTACCTTCCTGGGGGAGGATATTATCCCACCCAACATTACCCTCTATAAATGCCCGGAAAGCCAATTTTCAACCCAGTTTAGCTCCTGTCCACCCACCCCCAACTCCCCATTTTTGCTATCAGTCCATTATGAGGTACTGAATCAAACGCCTTGCTGAAATCTAGGTATAGGCCATCCACCAACCTATGTCTGTCCAAGGCCCCCGTCACCCAATCATAAAACTCTACAAGGTTGGTCTGACATGATCCCCCTGGGACAAAGCCATGCTGTTTATCATCCTGGTGCCCTAACCTTTCCAACTGCCTCCCAAGCCTCTCCTTGATAAAGCCCTCCATTACTTTGGCCACTACAGACATTAGACTGACCGGCCTATAGTTTCCCATCTCCTCCTTAGACCCCCCCTTATGTATAGGCACTACATAAGCCACCTTCCAGTCCTGTGGCACCCATCCCATCTGCAGGGACATGTTAAAGAGTGCAGCTAGTGGGGTTGCCAGCACATCCACCAATTCCTTCATAACCCTCAGATGGATTCCATCCGGCCCCGGCGCCGTATCAGTTTTCAGATTCTGAAGGGCCTCCCTCACCCTATCCACTGTGATCCCCCCCACACACAAATCCACTCCCTCATGCAACCTTCCTACACCTTCTTGGTCTGGTCTAGCCTGTAACCTAGTCTCATGCCATCCTATGGTCTCAGACTGAGACTGACCTCTCGCTTTTACTGACTCCTCATCTCTCCCATCAGGCTGTAGGGATCGCTTGTCATCCACTGCAAATATTGAGGCAAAGTACTCATTTAGTACCTCTGCCTGTTCCCCTGCTTCCTGAGCCCATCCCCCCACAATCTTAATCCTGTTGATCTATGTCCTCTCTTTTCTCTCTTATGTATCTATAGAATTCCATCCCCCACTCCAGATATCCCTAGCCAGGTTTTTTTCCATCCCTGCCTTAGTGCCCCTCACCACTCTGGTGACCTTCCTGGCCAATAGTTCATACTCCCGTCGTTCCTTATTCCCCCTAGAACGTTTGAAATGTACGTAAGCAGCCTTTTTATCCCTCACTGCCTCCTGCACCTCCCTGGTCCACCAACATGGCTTGCTGGTTCTACCATGCTTTAATACAGGACCTAGTAGCCTCCTGTACCCCTTCTTTAATGGTCTCCCACAATCTTCCAGCATCTATATCCGGTCCAACCATGTCCAACCTCTCCCTTAGAATCCTACCCATGCCCACAAAGTCTGCTCCCCTGAAATCAACCACTACTGTATGAGTGCGGTTTTCCTCCCCCCTAAATACAGCAGGAACCAAACCGTGGCATGGTCTCCACCCGCCAGTGGACTGCACACCTCCAGTCCCCTAATTTGTTCACTGTCCGCTAGCATAACATTCAATATCCGCCCCTCTCTAGTAGGTTCCCCCACCTGCTGGACTAGGAAAGCATCCTTTAAGACATCCATCAGTCTCTGTTCCCTGGCAACAGAGGATGTCATGGTGTCCCAGTCCACCCACCGGCATATTAAGATCACCGATGACAACCACCCTTCCCTTTCCAAGGTCACATTGAGCCTTGATGTTCTCCACCAATTTATCCTCCAGAGCCTTCTCTTTTGCAGGGGGCCTGTATACCACCCCTGTCTTCAATTTCTTCTCTCCCCTCATTTGCAGCTTTACCCACATTGCCTCCACACCCCCTCCAGCCTCCTCTACTCCACTAACCATTAGGTCATTTCTGACTATCAGCGCAACCCTTCCCTCTTCCTACTCCCTATCTTTCCTGAATATCTTGTAGCCCTCTAGGTTTAGGTCCTACTCATTTCTCTGAGTGGCCCTTGTCTCTGTAATTGCTGCCACATCTGCTGTTCCCTCAGCCAACATAGTTTGGAGTTCAATCATTTTATTGCTCATACTCCTATCGTATACATTGACCAGTGTGATCAAGATGCCATTAATCCTGATTTCACAAATAATATACCTACCATTTTTATCAGTTATGTATGTGTGTATTGATATGTCCAGATTTTTGTTAAACTGCATGGCCCACCCCTCTGGCATGGAACTATAGGGTACAGTTATTCCTTGTCCCCATTTTTAGAGTAGAACATAAACTCATTATTTAGTAAATAGGGGGAACATGATAGAAACTTTTAAGTACCTCAGTGGAATCAAAGTTCAAGAGGGTAGCATCTTTCAGACAAAGAGATGTGCAAGAACAAGGGGGCACAATTTAAAGATGTGGGGGCAGTTCAGGGGCAATGTGAGGAAGTTTTTTTTTCACAGAGAGGGTGGTGGATGCATGGAACAGCCTTCCTGAGGAGGTTGTGGGGTCTAAAACTGTGGGAGAATTCAAGAATACGTGGGACAGACATAAGGCAGTTCTTTTGGGGGGGGTAAGAAAAAAATAGGCGGTTGGTTAGCTAGGCTCTGCAGCTTATCCTGTAGGTAGGGAAATGGGCAGACTAGGTGGGCCAAGCGGTCCTTATCTGCTGTCAAAGTCTATGTTTCTATGTTTCATGTATTGGCTTTTTTGCAAAGTCCAGGTTTCCTTACGTACTAATCCTAAGTTTTTTTTTTTTACCAAAGGTGGTGTCTGAGTTTACTTTGAATCGAACCTTCTACCTGCTTGTTTTTTTATCTAGAGCATGCCAATCCATGGGACGCACAGCTCTATCCTTTTAGATGCACATAGGTTACTCAGATTGTACGAAGAACTGCAGGTAATCCTCACAGCCTTTTGTTTCTTTTGCCCCCAGGAAAGAGGGCATTCCGATTTCAAAACCAGGTTTGTCGAAAAGGTTGGCCAACTGTATTGTCTTTTGTTACAGAAAGCACGGTAAGGAACTTCCCGGGGTTAAGGGCCATTCCACCAGAAGTATGGCCACTTCAGTTGTCTGTTTCAGAGGTGTTTCAGCTGCTGAAATTTGTGCTGTCATGACTTGGAGTACTGACCACATTTTTACAAGGCACTGCAGTCTGGACATTGCCTCCAGAAGTAGGGCAGGTCTTGGCCAGCTGTGTTACGGGGTCTTCTTTCTTAGGCCTCTGCCTTCCTGCCTCCTGGACTGTTCTTCTATGCAGTACTGCTTGGGACTCTTTTCAAAGGTGCGACCTACTGAAAGAGATATCCTGTAAGAAGATGGAACAGTTACATACGAACTTACCTTAACAGTAGATCTTAGAGAAAATCTCTCGTCGGGTCATGTCATCCACCACCCATCCCTCTTACTCTGTTTTTCCTATCCTGTCTTTCTTTTCAGAATGGTATCCCTTCGGTCTTCACCGTTGGCCTACTGGCCATAACCTCTAGCTCGCCCTTGATTGCCTCAGTAACAGATCCTCAGTGGATGGTCTCCAACGGGGAACTGAGGAGGGCACCGGGCCACTCACGCTATAAAGGAGGATGTCAGTGTGATGCTATTGCCATGGGTGGACCCAGTAGACTGCTAGCTAAAAAGATTTCTGTTTGGGCCTAGTGCCTGATGGCTATAGTTCCAAAGGTATGACCTGCTGAGAGAGATTCTCTCAAAGATCTACTGTTACGGTAAGTTCTTATGTAGCTGTTCTTTTAGATGACAAGGCAGTGAGCTCGCTGATCCTTCTAGCCAAGCATATGGCTACCAGGAGCACTGTTTTAAGTGAGACCCACCATAGTTTTCCACTTCCTTCATCCATTCGAGTGGTAGTTTCGTCATTGCATTTAAGACGCGATTGAGATCCCACAAAGCTGTAATCTGCCTGACCTTTGATCTGATGACATCCACTGCTTTTTGGAATCTGATCACATCTGGGTGTGCCCCTGGTAGTGTTATTAATTCTTCCCTTGCTGCCCCTGTTGTTGAAAGTTGGACCCTTAGTGACATAGTGGATAGGCTTTTGTTTAGACCCTCTTGCATGAAAGCTAGAAAGCGGCTGGTTCAAACAACCTTTCTTCCCCTGATTGACTACGTCAACTTACTATACAGCCATTGCCTCCAGTATGCGCTCCAAAAGCTGGATACGCGCTGTCATTGCGCATTGAGATTTATTCTTGACTTGCCCTTGCAGACTCATCATTGCTTATTGTACCAAGCATTAGATTGGCCGTCCCTCTCCACGAGGAGGCAAATAAACGCCCTCATATGGCTATTCCGGGCTTTTTCCGACAAACTGCCACCCTACATCTGTGACTTGTTTGGACATTCAAAGGGTGCCAGCGGACTAAGGAACTCCTCCTTTGTCCTCCTTAAGCTACCACGAACAAGGACACGTCTTGGCTCAACTGCCATTAGCTCCTTTTTACCAGTGCTTTGGAATAACATGCAAAAATTACTTAAAATCTCCCTGCTGCTCAGCCATTTTATATTTAGGGGGCTGCTCTATAGAGGTCTGAAAACGGCATGTGATTGTTTCAGGTAAAGCCTTACCCCCCTCAACTGAGTCCCTTAACTTCTGTAATCCTAGACTGCCTATTTCCCGTGTCGGCCAGCATCCCTTTAGGGCAACCATCTCTCTCCCCCCCCCCCCCACCACCTCCCTCCTTTCATCAGTTAGCTTCAAGGGGCCTCATTCTGTAGGCTGCCTATTTTCCTCTCTACTATGTGTCTGATACCCTTTCTTCCACTGCCCTTCTCTATGTCCCTCCTCCCTCTCTCCTTGTACTCTATAAGCTACAACCTGTATGCTGCACTTTAAGTGCCTATATCTGCACTTGCTTTACATGTCTGATTCATCCAAGTACTGAGTTTGTATATTGTAACTGCCTGTACCGATGTCTACTTTTGTAAGAAGTGTTTTCTGCTGTAAACAAAAGTATCCTCTGAGTCCAGGACCATCTTGAAAATGAGCTTGCTCAATGATGTAACTTCCTGGTTAAATAAAGTTTGCTTGATTGATTGAATAGGAGTTTTTGAGGGATTAATACTTGTTTTGGTGTGATGCTGGTGGCACACCATCTTGTGAAGATTCCCCAGTGTCTCTTGTACGTCCTTGTTGTTGAGGATATTCTGGATTGCAAGAGTATACTGAAGACAGATTGATGATGCTCTTCCCTCAGCAGTCTCTCCCTTCCAGGGACCAGGCCACCAACTTGAGATGGTGAGGGTTCAGGTGGCGTACCAGACCCTGAGTTAGTAAGTTCAGTCTGTGAGGCAGCATCCGGTGGTCTAGGGCCATTAATACCATGGTGGCGAACCATGTGCGCCTTGGTCAGTATGGGGTTATCAGGATTACCGTAGCCCTTGTCCATCTGATCTTGTGTAACAGTTATGGAATCTGGGATACTGGTGGGAAGGCACAGGCCCTCTGAAAAGTCTGTGGCAGGGACAGGACATCTGCCCTGCTGGAGCCCTTGTCTTCGAATCTGGAGAAGAAAGTTGCTACTTGTTTGTTCAGGGATGTTGCCATTAGGTCCGCCTCTACTGGACTCCACTTCTTGTTCACTACGCTGAATATGTGGGAGTGTAGATGCCATTCTCCTGGATGTATTTGTTGGCAGCTGAGCCAGTCCGCTGTCATGCTCAGTTTCCCTGATAGGTGAACTGTTGAGATGTGTTGGAGGTTTTCTGTGGTCCAGTTGAGCACCCTTGACGCTTCCCTCTGTATCTTCTGGCTCCTTGTGTCCCCCTGTTTGTCTGTATACATTACTGTGGACATGTCCAACCATATCAGAATTTTGACCTTACGAGGTGTTGGAAGTATTAACAGTGTATTATATGTGGCTCTCATTTTTAGCATGTTTATAGACAACTTGCATTCTGAAGCCGACCACTTACCCTATGCTGTTTTGTTTCCTGTTGACGTGCCTCATGCCAATAGGCTTGCATCGGTGTACATCGTCACCTCGAACTCTTGTTATGTTGGCATCCCTTCTGCCAGATTGGTTCTGCTTGTCCACCATTGTAGTGACCTTCTTACTGATGCTGGTATCTGAAGTGGGGTCGATAAGTCATTGTTCGTTTCGAGACACTTCTGTATGGCCAGGTATTGTGACAGCCTCATTCTCCATCTTGCCTATGGCACGAGTGATATGCACGAGGCCATGGAACCCAGGAGTTGAAGCACCTGACACATCTGGGGATTGACTACCCGTAGCAGTTGTTGTACTTGAAACACAATCATATCTATTCTTTTTGTTGATGGTTTTACCAGGCTATTGACTGTGTTGATTAGGGTGCCTAGGTGCTGTATTTGTTGGCTGGGTTTGAGTGAGCTCTTTGCCATGTTCACAACCCATCCATGATGCTGTAGTGTTTGCATGACCACACTGGTGTCTCTCTCTCAGCTTGCTGTCTTGATCTTATCAGCCAGTCATCTAAGTACTGAACTACAGGTGAATCCCTTTCTCCCCTAGCTTTGCTACTATCACCACCAACACATTGGTTAAGACTCTTGGGGCTGACACTAGTCCAAAGAGTAAGGCCTGGTATTGAAAGTCGTGCCCCATTATTGCAAACCTTAGAAAGTTGTAGTGCAATGGTTGTGCAATTGGTATGTGAAGGTATGTGTCCTTCATGTCTTTGGACGTGAGAAAATCGCCCTGGCAGATTGCTCTTATTGTCGTGGTGATCATTTCCATCTTAAATTTCTTGGGTGCTATAAACTTGTTTAACTATTTTAAGTCTAAGACTTGGGTGTAAGTCTCCCATCTTTTTGGGGACCATATATGAACATACAAACAGATGCGGCCTTACCAGTAACCTGTACAAAGGCAATATAACTTCCTCTCTCCTACTACTTATCCCCCTAGATATACATCCCAGCATCTTGTTTGCCTTTGCTGCTGCTTTCTTTCACTGTGTGGAGTGCTTCAGGACATAGAATATATATTAGTTAGGGTTTGTGCAAGCATGTAATGTTGAAGGCCAGTTTTTGCAGGGCAACAGCTTTGGCCAGGTTCAGCAGATCTGCTTGAAATTTAGCGTGCATCATTGGAAGGGATAGGTCTATAGATGTTCCAAATTTGGTTTGCATCCCTTGTGTGTTTTTTTGAGATACAGAGTGTTAAAAAATAAGAGATTTTGATGCTTTTAGCTGTGTTTTTTTTTTTTTTTTTTTTTTTGTCAACCTGTATCTCACAATCAGCTGCAGCTACAGGCATGACAATTTCAGGGTAGAACAATTTGGCCTCACAGGTATGCCTTTTGAAGAAAAAATGTTAATGTGTTCAAAAGTTATTAAATTTTGTTTTATCCATTATTTCCAGTGGGAACAAATACACGTCCCTGGCGGCATAGGATTCTAAGTCGGAGCATTGCTCCGGCATAAGATTTTGTGCCGAAGTTTAGCAATGGGCATACGATTGTATGTCAGAGCAGCTGTGCGGTGTAGGATTGTATGCCGAAGGATACAGGTGCAGGTCAGCACCCCCACCCCCAGAAATGACTGTGGGACACTGGGGAGCCCTCTCCCAGTGTCCTCGAATCTGTTTTGTGCCCCTAAAAAAAAAAAAAAAAAAAAGTCCCTCGATGTAATTTTTTAACTTCGATGCAGAATCTTGCATCCTGCCATTTTCAATGCAGAATCCTGCATCAGAGTGTTAGCTTTCACTGACATCGGGGTGCCCAATCCCCGAGTCAGCATTTATACTGTCCTCCACTACTGTGGCACACTGGGGAGCCCACCCCCAGTATGCCAAAATAATTTAATTAATAGTTTTTCTGACACCGGGATGCCGACTCCCGCTGTCGGATGTCTCCCATGAGCCCACTCCGATTGCTGACGGGGGGTGCCCAGTCCCCCTGTCTACATAGTGTATCCTCCTCCCAACTCATGTGGCACACTGGGAGCCCACCTCAGTGTGCTCACATTCACTTTTACTGTTCCTGTAAATAAAGAAAATGGTCCCTCATCATCTCCCGGTGCCCCCTCCCCATCCCCACCCTCCCACTGAGTACCCACCTCCCCTTACCCCCCACCCATACTTCTGGAAGTCTGAGCAGCGATCTTCTGTGGACTGGGACACGTGTGTCCAGCGCTGCTGGAAAGAGTCCAGAGGAGGCGACCAGGATGATTCAGGGCTTGGAAGGAGGCTCTGTGATGAGACTGGAAGAGCTTGGGCTTTACACACTGGAGGAGGGAGGGACAGGGAGAAATGATTGAGGGTTTTCAGGTATGTAAAAGGAATAATTAGGAGTGGAACCATGGGGCTGTTTAGACTTAAGAGGGATAACCAGCGGACATGAGTGGAAGCTGGAGAGTTACAGGGGGAAACGTAAGGAAGCATTTTTTCACCGAGAGGGTGGTGGAGCCATGGAGCGTGCTGCCCAGGAGGCTGGTGGAGGAAGGCACAGTGGAGGGCTTCAAGAAGGGGTGGGACAGGTACGAGGGGAAAATGAAACTAAAGAAGATCCTCTCGGGGGCTGGGGGTGTGGTAAGGCGAGCAGCCACTAGGTTGCTGGCTTTCGAGCAGACAAGACAGACCATTTGACCTAATTCTTCTGGCTTTTAGTATGTTAGTATGCACTCTTCAAAGCCCAACCGCAAACTGAGGAATCAAGGTAGGCTCAAATTATGGCTCTCAGTGGGGGTTTCAACTTAATTTGATATCTCAGCCATTTTTAGGAATTGTTACCCCAAATTTTCAACATGGGGTTCTTGGGACCACACCTCATAAACACTGTCACTGTCATTTCGTTATTCGGTCCCGAAAGGTGATTTTGCGGTCACTATGCAGAATCGCCTTTCTAGACCCGTTAACAAAATGACAGTGCCATGTTCATGAGGGAGGTTCCAAAAGTTATGTTGAAAATTTGGTGCAAAAATTCCCCAAAATGACTACGTTATGAGTGTGTGTTGTGCAATTTCTACGCAGATTTGTAACTTCACACATTTTTAATATTTTCTCTCCAGATTTTCAACATTGAAATTTTTTCATACCTCCTCATGAACAGTGCAGCTGTCATTTTTCACATGCTGCTCGAAATGCGTTTTCATAGCTCTGGTGCAGAATGGCACGGTTGCTGTGCGAAATCAACTTTTGGGATATACTAACGAAATCACAGTGCCACTGTTCATTAGGTGGGGTCCCAAAAAGGCCATGTTGAAAATTTGGTGCACAAATACACAAAAGGCCGAGTTATCGCGATCATTGAAATGTCATGGCCTTTTCACGAAACTTTACAAATATTAATATTTCACTCAGATATTCAACATTGCCAGTTTTCACCACCTCATGAACAATGCACGTGTCATTTCTCACATCCTGCCCAAAATGTGTTTATGCAGCAGTGGTGCGAAATGGCGCAGTTGCTGCTCAGTCATCTTTTGGGACTGAATAACGAAATGAAAGTGTCAGTGTTCATGAGGCGGGGTCCTAGAATGGCCATGTTGAAAATTTGCAGCAAACAAAAACAAAAAATATCTCACAAAACTGGGATACTATTATACTATCTTCAAAAGTAAGGAAATTAACAAAAACCTTGTTTAAAACAAAGTTGGGGTTCTAGACTTGGGTCTCCAGCCAAAGTGATACAGGTCAGGAAATTGGATGTTAGGGTTTGGTGGGGAAGGGGTATAACAGTTGTAAACCCTATCATTGAAACCACACCCCTTCCCACACACCAACAAACGTTGGGGTGTGAGTTAGGGTCGTGGGTCCCCGCCCTCCACCCAACCCTACCATAGCAGCACTGCCCACACCCTCTACACACCAACAAGCGTCGGGATGTGCCTTAGGGTCATGGGCCCTAACTCTCACTCCATTCCCCTATACTGTACCATGTCAAGTTCCTTACAGATAATATGGGGTGAGTGTTAGGGCCCATGACCCTAAGGCACACCCTGACGTGTGTTATGTGGAGAGTGGGGGTGGTGTTACTCTGGTAGGGTTGGGTGGGTGGGACCCAAGACTCCTAAGTCACACCCTGACGCTTGTTGGTGTGTGTGGAGGTGGGGGGTGCGGTTTCAATGATAGGGTTTGGTGGGGGAGGGGTATAACAGTTGTAAACCCTAACATCCAATTTCCTGACCTATATCACTTTGGTTTGAAGACCTAGTTCTAGAATCCTAACTTTGTTTTAACAAAGTTTTTAATTAATATATACAAACACATACATACGTGTGTGTGTGTGTGTGTGTGTGTATGTGTGTGTGTGTGTGTATATATGTATATATATATATATGTATATATATATTTATCTATATATATATATATATATATATATATATATATATATATATATATAGTGCATTATAGAATATCGAATAGACTCCTTTTCCTTGCTGGACTTCTGGAACTTCGTCTGTTGCCTTGTTTGCTATTGGTTGTCTCAGTGTCTTGTATCTGTGCTGGTGTGGCCTTTCTCTTTGCAAGCAGTGATATGATTAGTCTGTTCACGCTTGATTTTTTTCCTTGAACTCCATCTTGTAGCCCTGAGATACCACTTCCAGCACACATTTGTGTTGTGTTGTCTGTTTCCATTGGTGTGCAAACTGTTGTAGAAGTTCCCCTACTGGGGGAGTCCTAGGTGGCGTCTGCAGCTTGTGGATGTAGTCATTGTGAACCACTGTGGCCCCCTGAAAGAGTTGTGGCAGCCTCTGTTCGGGGTCCCACTGCCCCTGAACTTTTTGCTGCTGTAATGCTCTTGGTACTGTCTGAAACCTGTCTTGTAGGCATTGTAAGATTGTCTCCTGTCTTGAAAGTGACTCTTTTTCTTGCGAAACCCCTTGGACCTGGCTGACGGGAGGTATGCATTATATTGCGGTTTCTCCTTCCCCAGGGTGACGCCCTGATTCTTCACTTTTAGGAAGGGCTTGAGGCCCTCTCCAAATAATCTTGAGCCTTTAAATGGTAGTTTTGCTAAGAGTGAGTTGGATTCTGTATCCACCTCCCATAATTTGAACCACAAAGCCCTCCTGGCCCTGTTGGCCAGAGCGGCTGTCCTCAAGTTGATCTTGAGGGCATCTGCTGCCCTGTCTGCCAGATGCTTAGTGGTTTGAAGTGACTAGTTTGTTAATTGCTCCTGGGAGGAATTAGGCTCTGTCTTTGCCAGGTCATCCAGCCACATCATCTGGGACCTTGTAGTGTAGATTGCCGTACTGGCTGCTCTGGTGGCCAGCCCTACCATTTTGAGCAGTTTCTTCAGCATGTCATCTAACTTACATCTGTGGGGTCCTTTAGTGGGGCAGAACCTTCAGTAAGGAGGGGACCGTCTTTTTACCCAGAGTGGCTGTAGCAGGGTCCACTGCTGGTGCAACACACCATTGCTTAAATTTGTCCTCTTGGATGGGGTTACATTTTGTCCCACGACCTTCTTTCCTCTATTCTAGGTGGGTCTGCCACCCCCCCCATTCCTTTGCAATAACGTTCTCTATTGGTTTGTAAATAGGAAAGTAGTTGTTCGAATTTGGAGCTGGCTGGAGAATTGGAATCCGCTTCTTTCCACTGGTTGGAAGGGCTCATTGAATCTGACCTTAGTCTTGATGACATTGAGCAATGGGGGAATGGCCTCATAAGAGCATAGCTTTGCTGTCATAGATTGTGGGTCAATCTCCATAGAGTCCTCGATAATAGGCTTTACCCTTAGGAGTCCTCCTCACCTTCATCTTGGTCCTCAGCATCTGCTCTGCCAGGCGGGGAGCATGCTGTTCATTGGGTGTTGCCTGGGTTTGACGGTGGCAGGTTTGCGGGGTTGGGTATAGCCATAGCCACTATGCGCTGCATGACCTGTAGAATGAATTCCCTCTGGTTTTTCATGGTTTGGGCCAGGAGGGTATTCATATTTTCTTACTCCGCCTGGACCACCTCTATGCTGTCCTCCTGCTCGGCTGACCCTAGTGAGCATTGAGCTGAGCCTTAGTAGTCCCATACTTGGCAGAATGGGCCTTGCTGAGTTTGAAGTATGGGAATGCTACATGCTCTGCATTTTCTTCCTTTAGCCACAGTGATCTGTGATTTAGAGCAGAAAAAACATGTATTTGGGATTAACACTATTTTTGGGGTCGCCATGGTGCTGGCATAAATTTTGAGGTATGTATATGTAAACATCTGTGAACTTTGGGCATTTTTTTGGCATGCAGTAAGTGGTAGCTTTAAACTGCTACTTTTGTAAAGGTGTGCTGACCTGCTCAAGATGGCTACCTTATCCGACCCAAGGATGGCTGCTGCATGGCTTCATGCATATATTGCAGTCAGATTTCCGGGTCCGAGTCCGATAGAGGGGACTTGAGGATTCAGTTTCAAGAAAACCTTTTCATAGCCGATTGAGTTGCCACTTAAAGGGTCATTTTTAATTATACCCGCCACCTTGCAGGGAAAAACGTGATGCGTGGCATCTGTAACCCCTCTCAAAATGGCAGTCGGTGTATGGCGTACCGTGAGGCAGGACCTGGATATTCGAGGTTCGGTAACCTCACACACTCGGATAACCCACTATTCACACTTTACACCACACCAGTTAGATCATATTTTGTTTAGATGAACTCTTAAGTCTGTAACTTTTTTTTCCCCAAAATTTATTTATCAAGGGGGCATCAAGTACTTTACAGCCATGAGAGAGGAATTTCGCTTGAGACACGCAGATGTTTTCCGTTCTGTCCGGATAGTTTCCTTTCTTAAATCTGGTTCTAATCTCAGAGAAGCTCAGCTGGACCCATATCCTCTTCCCTTAGTAATACTCAAAGCAGCAAAAGGTATATTTAATAAAAAAAAATATTTCTAAATTAGTTCAAGCTTATATGGCAACAAAAAACTCGACCTTTACCTTATTACCAAGCAGCATGAGAAAGAGAAGCATGCAGGGCTTTTACACCACAATAATGGGACCATATTTGGTATGTAGTATTGTTGGAGTACTTGCTTGGTTACTACTATTATTATCCGGCAACATCCACCCTAACCCTGGACCTAAGCCCGCACCACCAAAAAAAGATGGGGCACTAACTATTGCCTCAATGAACATTTGCAGCCTCCTGGCCAAGCATGACTCCCTTCAGGTATGAATAACCCAACAAAAACCAGACATGTTATCGATCGTGGAAACCTGGTTAACACCAAGAATTCCAGACCTGGCCATCCAAATTGAGGGGTGCACTTCCTTTAGACAGGTTAGACTTGGTAAACGTGGTGGTGGTTGCACCGTTTTGTCAGAGATTCTCTCCAGGGTCAGGTACTGCCCTGTCCAGCTACCTGTGGAAACTCCCAAATTCTACCAATCCAGGTCCAACTTGGCTCCCAGGGAAAATGTCTCACCCTGGTCACTGTTTATTTCCCCCCGAAAGAGTAGTCAGCAGGCCTCAAAGCTGCCCTGGACTACCTTACTGGCTTCCGCAAGAATTAAGAGATCCTAGTCCTTGGGGACTTTAACTTAAGCTGGTTGTCCCTTGAGGTGGCACCATACAGGGGTGCCATCTCCTCCATTGGAATGGAAAGACTCTACTAGTCGAGTCCCCAACCCGTGCAAACTACCGCACTGGTACTAGCACCTTACTTGACTGGTTGATCACCAATCACCCTGACAGGATATCCGATACCGTAGTCATCCCAGACAGTTTAAGCGACCACTCACCCATCCTCTGTACCTGGATGAACAAGACTCCCAACCCCCCCCCCCACCACCACCAAACAGTCATGACCAGAGTCCTAAAGGCAGGGTAACTTGGATCACTCAAATCCCACCTGATTCACCAAGACTGGCCAGCAATCTACTAAACTAATGATGTTGACACGGCACTTCAGCATTCTGTGAACATATTCAGTGCATCCTGCTACATCTATGCCCCCTTTAAAAAAACAAAGTGAAGGGTTCAAGCAGTAGGGCTGGCAGTATAGCCTAGAGGTTAGAGTAACAAGCCGTGAATGAGCTTAGTACAGCCAGCAGACCTGGGTTTGATTCCCACAACCTCCACTTGTGTGCTGTGTGACTCTCAGCAAGTTACTTACCCCCCCCCCCGTGCTTCCAGGTTGCCTCTGAAAACAGGCACTTGTGCCTAGTGGGCCTTATCCGGTAACCAAAGACTAAAACAAATAAATCCTGAGTTATCCCCCTCCCTTATCTAACTAATGAAAGAAAGAGATCACCTCTGGTGTAAGGCTTAAAGTACTGGCTGTTGTACTGACGTACAAAACAGCTTGCAACAAATGCACCCGTGCCATTTGTATTGCAAAAAATCAGTACTTCGGACAGGAATCGAATAATTCCTGGGGTGATAGCTTTAATTTCTGGGAAAATATAAATATTAACAGGGAAACTCAACAAAACACCCCCCTCCCTGTTTAGTATTAATGGCAAATTGACCCAGGACCCCAAAGTAATTTCAAACACTTTCAGCAAGGCCTTCACCTACCTCAGTGGGGGTACTTCTCTGCCCCAATTTCCTCAACCCCCATGCAACTCTTGCGTCGTAAGCACAGTCCAGTCTTGTGACCCCCTCACCCTAAAATAGTTGCCATCTCTGAGGCTAAAAAATACATCACTAAGGCCATAGGGAAATCAAGGTCCAGCAGTGACTCACTAGATCTAAAAATAGTCACTCTTGCCCTCGATGAGGTAATCCATCCTTTAACCCATGTCCTTAATCTATCACTAATTACCACTAAGTTCCCCGCAATCTGTAAAAGGGCCATAGTCACTCCTGTCTTTAAAAGTGGAAATTGCACCAACTTCTCTAACTACCAGCCCATCTGTATACTCCCACCCCTATCTAAGGTGCTCTAAAGGATCGTCCGTGACCAGCTAGTTTACTATCTGGACAAATACACGCTCCAGTGCCTGGAACAACACGGTTTTAGGAAATGGCACAGCACCACCACAGCCCTGGTGGAGTTTACTAGCTTCGTCCATGACGCTGTAGACCGCGGGGCACATGGTTGGGGCCACATATATTGCCCTAACAAAGGCCTTCGATGTGGTCAACCATGGGCTCCTTCTAAACCAACTGTCCTTAACAGGAATTTCCCCAGAATCGGTGAGGTGGTTCCGCAGCTACCTCACCGATCATACTCGACAAGTGAAAATGATCAACACCTACTCTGACCACTGTAATGTTACAACCGGGGTTCCACAAGGCTCAATCCTGGGCCCCTTTCTTTTCAGCTTATTCCTAAATAAGCTTCCCATGGCCTATCCAGGCCAAGTTCTCCTGTATGCTGATGATGATGTGCTGTTTACAAGTCAGTCTGACACTATTGCCCTCGAAGAGCAAATGCAAACCTGTTTCTCAGTTGTCGAATCATGGTTCCAAAACCATAAGCTTCTTCTCGACTGTAAGAAGACCACCAAGACTGTGATCTTTGCTGCACCTCAAAATAAACTCTCATCTCATCAACTGCAAATACGTAACAACTGAAATGAAGTACTGGACATGGTCCACGCTTTCAAATAGATGGGGGTCACCCTAGACTCCTCCCTCTCCTACATGCAACACATCAATCTGGTCGTGAGTTCTGTTAACTCCAGAATCTGCGTATTGTATAAACATAAGCACAGTTTTACCAGTGAAGCCCTTAGAGTTGCAGTGAACAGCTCAGTTCTGTCGGTTATCGACTACGGTCTGTAGTCTACGAAGCTGCCACTGACACAGCCCTTCAGAGAATCAAGTTGGCCCTTAATAAAGCATGTAGGCTTCTCCTAGGTGCCCATCGGCAAATGCATACCTGCGAGCTGTACTCCCATATGCGGTTGCTCAACCTGGAGTGTAGAATCAGATACCAAGTCTGCCTGTTAGCCAAGAAGACAACCCTGCACCTCACCACCCCTGGGGTTTCTGGGCCTCCTCCGTCTCCATAACAGTAACAGGAATACTAGAAAGGTGTGAAGTCGGTCACTAAATATTCCCTTCTGCCGGACCTCACAAGGTAAACGGTTGTTTAGTTACTGAGCCCCAAAATGGATAAACTCTCTTAGTCCCGACCTTCTATCCTACACCAAGCTTGGCCAATTTAAGCCAATCCTGAATGCCCACCTGGTGAGCAACAACTCTGAGTGTGACTGTGGTCTTTAATCTATCCAGCCTGCTATGCTGGATCACTTTCACACCCTAGGCACTACCTCTTTGTTTTTTTTTCCTCTTAGTATTATATAGAACTCTACATTACTGTATATGTTTACTGTATTATAGCTATGTATAATTAGGTATAATCTTGTCTTGTGTTTCAAACAACATGAAGTCTTGCTGTATTCTGACAATTTGCAGTTAGCTCCAGCTCTTGAACTTCCCCGGAGAGTGAAGGGTTAATTTCTATGCCAGGCATAGAACATTGGGCTCGAGCGCTGTTGAAAACTCTGTGTCCTTTCAAACCCAAACTGTCAGATTATTTACTCTGCCTCACTGAACAGTCACTCCGGAGATTTCTCCTTCAGCTCGGTTCTTCGCGGTTAAAGTTTCAGTTGTAGTCCGATTTTTGTTCCGTTTTTTCAGTTTGAGACTCTGTCTGTGGTACCATAAGTACTTAGCATTGTAGCTGTGTGTGGAAATTGTGAAAATTTTCCGATCAGTTCGGCTGAACCAATCTTGTAAGGAAAAAGTTAGTGTGTGGTTATCGGTATAAAAAAAAAAAAAGTAACTTTAGCGTTTTTTTTTTTCATCACCCATGACACGGTGTGAAACCGATAGGGGAGTCTTGCCTGGCGGTTGCCATATAAAGGGTAAATTGGTTAGGTTGGCCATGTCTGAGAAACCCAAGAAAAAAAACAGGCCCACTGGGTTTCAACACTGCAGTGTGTGTGGGGAGGTCTTTGCTAAGGCCAATCCTCACACCACCTGTGTTTACTGTCTGGGGTTTGACCACCTCGATTCAGACTGCCAAATTTGTAAGAATTTCCCTAAGTCTACCCTGGATAAAAGGTTAGGAAGACTTGGGGATAAGGAGGCCGAGAAATCCGCTGACCCGGAAGGCCAGCCCGGTTCGGGTCCTACCGAACCTGAAGGAGTGCCTTCTGACCAGGGCGATACTTCTCGGGCAAGAGGAGAGCTGATACTTAGGGATCGGTTCCTACAAAAAGAAAACGAAAGGATAAATCGGCCAGTTCAGATCCAGAGTTGCATGTTGTGACCGCCGAAGAACTAGCCAAAGCGATTCGGATTCTGGAATCGCTTCGGCCGGTTCCTACCGATCCAGCGCCTTCTGGCAGAGGTTTGGTTTGGTCGGTTCCCCCGGTTCAGGATTATTCCCCTGAAGATTTTTATGAACTGGAGTTTGATGAGGAGGGGGATTTTGAAGAGGATGATTACGACGGTGAAAGTCTGGATGTGCCTGTGGGACCGGACATCTCCCCAGACAGACCTTCTGGTGTGTCCCTTCCCCACTTTTTGTTCTTCAGAAAAGTGGCTCAAACCCTCCAGCTTCCTGTTGAGGCTGTAGAAGATCAAGAGGAGCCTGACTTCATAGAGATGATGGACATCCCAGAGTCTAAGAGACTGTCTGTTCCCCTTCATAAGTCATTTGGGAAACAGACACTAAAAATTCTTAGGTCTCCTAATTCTGTACCTCCTGTTGACAAAAGAATGGACAAGAGGTATACCTTGTCAGGCTCGGATACGGAATTTCTTTACCAACAATGCAGCCATGTTGGGGTAGTGCAGGCTGCTGCCTGTGACAAGGCAAACATCCCCTTGGCTTCGCACATCCCTAGACAAAGATTTCAGGAAGATAGATGCCATGGCAAAGAAACAGTACTTGGCATCATCCTTGGGACTCAGGCAGGCTAATTATATGGCCTATACAGCCAGGTACCAGAAGTCCAGGTGGGACACTGTACTGGCACTGGCTAAACAGGCTTCCCCCCAGCTAGCCAAGGAGCTGGAGGGGGTGGCTGCTGATGGGATTGAGGCATCAAAGGTGCAATTTCATGGTGCTGTGGACTCCAGTGATGTGTCATCAAGAGTCATGGCTACATCTGTGGCTCTTCGGAGAATGGCTTGGCTCAGATGTACTAGCCTTTCACAGGACACCCAGGCTAAGGCCATATATTTTCCTGTAGTGTGTAATTCTCTGTTTGGGGAGCAGACAGAGAATTACATGAAGAAAATGGGTGAATACAGGACCACTTACAGGAGTGCGCAGGCCAAGGAGAGGCAGGCAACTCCTCAGAGGCAGCAGTCTAGGGGCAGGGGCAGGCCTTTTTACAGGCCTTTCTACCAGGCACAGGCCGTCTCCTCTTTTTCTCAGAGGGGGTTCTTCAGAGGGAGAGGCAAAAGGGGGATGAGCAGGGCTGCATCCACCCCTCGGCCTAAGGCTCCTGCCAGGCAGACACCCTGATGTGTCAGCCCGGTTCTACTCCCCCATTCCAGTAGGAGGCAGGCTGGCTTACTTTGTCCAGGACTGGATGTCTGTTACCTCAGACAACTGAGTCCTGGAGGTTGTAAACCAGGGGCTGGTTCTCAGTTTCAAGAGTTTTCCAAAACTGAGACCCAGATCCTTTCTACCTGCAAATACATCAGAAACCCTTGCTCTAGAGGCAGAGGTTTTGTCTCTACTGGCTTTAAAGGCCATAGAGAGAGTTCCTACTCCATACAGGGGCAAAGGTCTGTACTCCAGGTACTTTCTTACCCGGAAAAGAAAGGGAAGTGGCGAACCATCCAAGATCTAAGGTACTTAAACAAGCACCTAGTCAAGCCAAAGTTCAAGATGGTGACTCTGGGAACAATTCTTCTTTCTCTGAGGTCACGAGACTGGCTAGCCTCCTTGGACCTCAAGGATGCCTACTTTCACATTCACATCAGGTGCTCCCACAGAAAGTAGCTCGGGTTTGAATTGCCCTCAGGCCATTACCAGTTCAGAGCAATGCCCTTTGGCCAAACTTTAGCTTGCTCCAAGGGTGTTCACAAAGTGCCTAGCAGTAGTGGTAGCCTTTTTAAGAAGAAAAATGACTTCAATTTTTCTGTATCTGGACAGTTGGCTCCTTTTGGGCCAGTCCCCAGACCAAGTCAAGTCCGATCTGCAGGTTACCCAGAAAGTTCTCACTTCCCTGGGGTTCCTTCTCAATCTCCCCAAGTCAGTTCTCGAACCAGTACAGCTCCTCACTTTTATAGGAGCAGAGTTGGACACCCTCAAGGCAAGAGCCTTCCTTCCTCTAAGGTGACCGGCGTCTGGAGACGTTGGTATAAAGGGGCGGTCCCTCATGCCCGCCTTCCAGTTCTTTCCCTCCGTTAGCTCATGCCAGCGCCTCATGGTAAAGTTCCTTGCTCGTCAGGCTCTTTCGTCGGTATTTTTTCGAAGTATTTTTGATTTTTTCCTATCAACATCAGGTATTCGTCGGTGTATGTCGTCCCCTACACCCTCCGAGCACAAAAACAAGTGCGACTCATGCGGCGCCCAACTCCCGCACAAGGACGGCCATTCCCTGTGCCTTTTTTGCCTAGGCCCCGACCATCCAGTAGAGAAGTGCCAGCACTGCCTTAGTTTTAACGCGGCCACCCGGAGAAGGCGGCAGCAGTCCCTGGAAGCCCACATTTTGAAAAAGATGAGCTCCATGCAGAAAGAATTGAAAAAGCTTTGGCAGGCGTCGGCTTCCCCTTAAGGCCATCGCAAGAAAAAGGATAAAGAAAAGCACTGGGACCAAAGGGCTCCTCACCCACATGACTTCCTCGGTAGTCACCGTGTTAAAGGTAACGTCCCCGGAGAACTGCTCCCACAGCCCGGCTGCCTTAGAGGTTTCTAAAGGTGGCATCGGACCACCCGTCTGGCTCGCTCTCGGGCCCTTCGGGTGCCTTCGGGCTTTTGGAGGCCTCCGCTCCCGGTAAAGCCGTGGTTTCGCGGCCTACTGGTGCGAGCAGCTCTGATAAGCTGGACATCGGCTCCTCCGACATCCGCACGGAGAAGGTCGGTAAGTTGCCTGACCCTTTGGGGCGGCGCACAGCCCCTATTCCACCAGACCAGGCCGCCCCTCCATCGCGGCCTGCCTCCGGCGATGGGTCCATTAAGTGGATGCCGCCCCTCCGGCACCCACCCGGATCCCTGCAGCCGCCGTCAGTTTGCCCGGCGTCCGCTGGCGAAGAGCGATGCGGACCCTCCCCGTCTGTTGTCCCGGCTCCGCGGTCTTCGCTGCCCTCCGGGACCCTGAGTCTCCTCAGCCCGATCCCGAGGATTTCTCCCCTCCATCCCCGGGCAACGCTGAGGTCCCTGTTCCGCCTCCGTCAGACCGTCCACCCGCTGGTCTGACCGATCTGACGGCTTCCCAGACGCTGGCTCCGCTGGTATTGCCAACTCCGGGCGACATCCCGCTCCCGGATGCCACCCCGACGCCGGGCCCTCTGCCCTCCGGGCCTTCTGCTCCAGATCCTCCCGTGGGGCCTCCGGCCGGGCCTTCTGCTTCGGCAGCTCCCCCTGCTTCCGGGTACCTGACCCCATCGTATCCGACACCGTCGTACCCGGGACCGCAGTATCCGACGCCTCAGTACCGACGCCAGTCTATCCGACGCTGCAGTACCTAGTGCCACAATACCCGATGCCGGGCTTTGCACCGTCGGGTTATGGATACTCACCTTATGGGTATAACCCATACCCCCCACCACCTCTTCCTCCTCCACCGCCCCCACCAGCCGCCGGTGGATTTGCAGGAGACTCTGGCCTCCTGGTGGGCTGAGGCCAAGGCTCCGCTCACCAGAGAGGTGGAGAGTAGTCTTCCGACGACTGTGCTGGTACCGGTTCCCGCACTTCCACGCCGAAAAACTCCCTCACCGCCTCCGCACACCAGGGCTAAACCCTCTGGGTCCAGAGAGGGGCAGGACACGCTTCCCCGGGGACTTCCCAAGGGGTCCGTTCCTCCCTCTAGACTGGAGAGGGACTCTTCTTCAAACAACATGAAGTCTTGCTATATTATGACAGTAGCAGCTTGATCCAGCTCTAGAACTGCTCCGGAGGTGAAATGGTTAATACCATTCCAAAATAGAACTTTGAGCACGAGCTCTAAGAAGCAGCTCTATCTGTGTAATTTCAAACCTGAACTGTCAGATTCTTTACTCCGCCTCAGTGAACAGTCGCTCCGGAGATTTCTCCTACTGCTCGGTTCATTTCTCGGTTTAAACAGTGTTTTCTCGGTCCGATTCAACCGAGAATAGTTTTATTTTAACCGAAACCGCTTGGTTCAAGCTCTGTCTGTGGTAATCAAGTAATTAAAAGGTTTTGTCTGTGTGGAACTTGTAAGTTTATCGGTTCGGTTTTGAACCGATAAGCTGGGTTTAAAACTCATTAATTTTAAAGTTTAACATTTTAGAGTGCGGCTCCCGGTTCTTATCGGTTCTAAAAAAAACGGATTTTATTACGTTTTTCCAGTACCCGTGATGAAGCGGTTGGGGAACCGATCAAGGGTGTCTTGCCTGGCACCTCCGCTTAAAGGGCAAGTTTTCGTAGGCTGGCATTATGTCTGAGAAACCCAAAAGAAAAACCGCCCACTGGGTTCAACATCAGGATGTCTGTGGGGAAGCCTTGCCAAGGCTGACCCACACACCACATGTCTATTGTCTGGGGTTTGACCACCTCCAGTCAGACTGCCAGATATGTAAGAATTTCCCTGCAGCCACCCTGGAAAAGAGATTGGGCAGGCTCAGGGAACGAGAGGCCAAAATGTCCGCTGACCCGGATGGCCAGCCCGGTTCGGTGCCAACCGAACCGGAGGGAGTGCCCTCTGAACAGGGCGAGACTTCCTCGGCAAAGAAAAGCTGGTTCTGAGGAACCAGTTCCAGTAAAGAAAACAAGAAAGTCAGCAGGTTTGGAGTCCAAAATCCCTTCTCCAACTGCTGCAGAGATAGCAAAAGCCATACAAATTGTCCAGTCACTGCTCTAGGTTCCGTCCCAAACCGCCACTATCTGGCAAAGGTCGGTTCGTCCGGTTCCAGTGGTTCAGGAATATGATGTTGAGGAGTTTTATGAACCAGAGGAGGGGGAGGATGATTATGAACAGTATGAATGTGGCTGGGAAGGTCTGGGTGTGCCCATTGAACCGGACATTTCCCCAGACAGACCTTTAGAATCTCCCCTATGCTATCTGAGTCCCTATCTCATTTTATGTTTTACAAAAAGTTGTTGAAACCCTCCAGCTTCCCTTGGAAGAAGCTGTGATGAGCAAGAGGAGCCTGATTTTGTAGAAATGATGGATATTCCAGAGTCTAGGAGATTGTCTATTCCTTTACATAAGTCTTTTAGGAAGCAAACAATAAACATTTAAAGCTCCTAATTCTGTGCCTCCTGTAGATAAAAAGATGGACAGAAGGTACACATTGTCAGGTCCTGATACAAAATTCCTTTCTCAGCAATGCAGTCATGTTAGTAGTTCAGGCTGCAGCCTGTGATAAAGCTAATATTCCCTGCTCTCACATCCTCCTGACAAGGATTCCAGGAAGATTGATGCCATGACTAAAAACAGTATATGGCAGCCTCTCTGGGACTCAGGCAAGCAAATTATATGGCTTATGTAGCTAGGTATCAGAAATCTAGATGGGATACTGTTATGGAATTAGCTAAGCAAGCCCATGGCCAGCTGGCTAGCTTAACTAGAACAGGTGGCTTCGATGGCATTGAGGCTTCTAAGGGTACAGTTTCATGCTGCTGTGGATGTTAATGATGTTTCCTCTAGGGTCATGGCCATATCTGTAGCTTTTCAGAGGTTGGTCTGGCTCAGGTGTACTAGCCTGTCTGAGATACCCAGACTAAGGCTATGGATTTTCCTGTGGTGGGAAATTCTCTGTTTGGGGAGCAGACAGAGAATTACATGAAAAGATGGATGAATATGGGACTACTTACAAAGTGCCAAGCTAAGGAGCGGCAAAGCCACTCCCCAGAGGCATACCCTCAGGGGTAGGGGTAGGCCTTTTCACAGGCCTTTTATCAGACCCAGGCCTCTCTCTGCCTATGCTCAGAGGGCTTCTTCAGAGGCAGAGGCAGACAAGGTGGGCAGGCCTGCCCCACCCCCAGCCTAAAGCACCTGCTAAGCAGGCACCCTGATGGGGTGCCCAGGGCCGATTCTCCTTTACCGTAGGGGCAGGCTGGCTTACTTCAGTCAGAACTAAGGCTCTTTAACCCTCAGACAAGTGGGTTCTGGAAGTAGAAGCCAGGGTCTGTTCTCAGCTTCAAAAAGTTTCCCAAATTGAGAACCAGATTTTTTCTACCTGCAAGTGCTTCAGAGACCCTTGCTCTGGAAGCAGAGGTCTCAACCCTGTTGGCTCTCAGAGCAGTGGAAAGGGTTCCTCCCCTGCACCAGGGCAGGGGTCTGTATTCCAGATACTTCCTTACCCCAAAAAAGACAGGAGAATGGCGGCCCATATTAGACCTCAGATATCTGAACAAGCATCTGTTGAAACCAAAGTTCAAAATGGTAACTCTGGCAATGATTTTACCCTCCCTAAGGCCAGGGGACTGGTTAGCCTCCCTGGACCTCAAGGATGCCTATTTCCACGCCCTAATCAGAAGCTCCCATCGAAGTATCTCAGATTCGAACTACCTCAGGTCATTACCAGTTCAGAGCAATGCCCTTCGCCTCACCTCTGCCCCAAGGGTATTCACAAAGTGTCTGGCAGTGGCAGTGGCCCACTTAAGGAGGCAAAGGATTGCTGTTTTTCCCTATCTAGACGATCGGCTCATTGTAGGCCAGTCCCCAGAACAGGTAAAATCTCAGCTGCAAGTCACCCAGCAGCTTCTCACCTCCTGGGCTTTCTACTAATCTGCCAAAGTCAGTTCTGGAACCAGTCCAGGTACTCACCTTTATAGGGGCAGAGTTGGACACAAAGCTAGCCAGAGCTTTTCTTCCTTAGAAAGGGTGACGAATTTAGTGGCTCTGGCCTCCTCCTTCACTCTGCAGGTCTCTCACCAGCAAGACACTTTCTGCAGCTCCTGGGGCACATGGCTGCATCCACAGCTGTTGTGCAGGGAGCAAGATTTCAGATGAGAGACATTCAGTTCACTTGAGAACCTATTGGTCTCAGAGGAGAGACCCTCTTCCAAGTTGGTCCCAGTGACTCGAACCTTGATCCAGGCCCTCCAGTGGTGGCAGGATCAGAGCAATTTAAGATTGGGGTCCCCTTCATTTCCCTGCTCACAATTTGACTCTCACTACAGATGCTTCCTTCTGGGTTGGGAGCCCATATGGCACCTTTCCACTCAGGAGTGTGGTCCCCAGGAATCTCTGCTCCACATCAATTTGCTGGAACTCAGAGCTGTCTTTTAGCTCTTCAAGCATTTTCTGCATTCTGTCCACAACAAGGTGATACAAGTCAGAACAGACAACACCACAACAATGTGGTACATCAACAAACAGGGGGCACTCGGTCTTCTGCCTTGCACCGAGGCAATGAAGTTGTGGTCTTTGGCCTATTCCTGAACACTTCCCTCATAGCAGTTCATCTTCCAGGGAAGGACAACGTCCTAGCAGATGCTCTCAGTAGGATTTCCCAGGGCCATCACGTAATGGTCCCTGATCCTCAAGTGCTGGGGATAGTCTTTGCCAGATGGGGCACCCCTCAGATAGATCTTTTGCAGCCCCAGCCAATCACCAACTTCCTCTGTTCTGCTGCAGGCTCCAGTGCTGGGCTCAGTCCCCTGGATGCCCTTCTCCTGATTGGGCGGAGAAGTTTCTTTATGCTTTCCCTTCCTCCTCCTATTCAAAGTATTAGTCAAAATCAGATCTCAGCCTTGCAGGGTGATTCTGATTGCCCTGGATTGGGCCAGGCAGCCCTGGTACCCACTCCTTCTGTCACTGACAATCCATCTTCCCTTGCCTCCCAGGAATCACAACCTCATTAACTTGTGCCCAGGGAAGGGTTTGGTATCCGACCTCAATCCCTCAACCTCAAGGCCTGGCTCTTGAGGAGTTAGAATTTGCTGACCTCACACCTCCTCAGGGTGTTCTTGAAATCCTAAAGGCTTCCAGAAAGCCTTCCACTAGGGCTACTTATAGTTCTAAATGGAAAAGGTTTTCCATTTGGTGTGCTGGGAAAAATGTTTCCCAGAATCTGCTGATTTGCCCATTGTATTAGATTACATGGTCCATCTTAATTCTCTTTGGGTCTCAGACCAGCTACCCTGAGAGTCCATTTGGCAGCTGTATCTGCTTTTGTTTCAGCAGGAAAGTCATCCCTCTTCCACTCACCCTGTGTATTCCAAGTTTTTAAGGATTACTCCATACTAATCCACCCTTTTCAGGAACCGCCCTGCCTGGGACCTTAATGTTTGTATTGCCCAGTTAATGCAACCCCTTTTGAACCTCTGTTTTCTGCAGAGCTTAAGTATCTAACTTGGAAAACTGTTTTTCTGGTGGCTATCACTTCTGCTAGACGCATAAGTGAGTTGCAAGCCTTGTCAGTAGAAACTGACTATTTCTTTCCACAGGGATAAGGTAGTCCTTAGGACTAATAGGAAGTTTTACCTAAGGTGGTTTCAGATTTCCATCTTAACCAATCTATCTCCTTCCAGTATTTTTCACTGATCACTCCTTTCTGGTGAGAGGAGGTTGCACAGCCTGGATGTTAAGAGAGCTCTTAGTTACTATATAGAGCGTACCAAAGGTCACAGGTTCGAATCCCTCCAACTTTTCCTTACCTATGGTGAAGTTGGGAAAGGCAAACCTGCCTTTAAGAGATCAGTTGCCAGGTGGATTGTCTCTGTATCCACTTTTGTTATCAGAAACTGGGCAGAGATCTCCCCCTGGCTTGAGGACTCACTCTACCAGGGTACAGCTAGCCTCTAGCTGCTGCCAGAGACATCCCTATATTAGAGATATGCCAGGCTGCTACTTGAAAACGGTACACACTTTCACCAAGCATTACTCCCTGGATGTCCAGGCCAGGAGAGATGCCTCGGCTTGGTACAGCTGTTCTTCAGAGCCTATTCCCCAAGTAGGTTCTGCCCTCCTCCATGGAGGTACTGTTGTGTAGTTCACATTGTATAATATAGCAAGACTTCATGTTGTTTGAAGAAAAATTACTCACCTTAGTAATATTGTTTCTTCTAATGGAGTCTTCTATATTATGACCTCCCCCAGCCTGCCCCTCTCAGAACTTCTACTTGGGTGGGTGCGGACAACCTAGTGTGGCACTATTTTGTGCCCTTTAGCGCTTCTCCCCTTTGGGGGTTTGGGGTGTGTTTTATTATACTGTTGTTTTATTCTCATGTTGTTAGAATTGTATTAGTAGTTCTGGTCCCCTGACTTGAGTCTTGGGTGTTGGGACCAGCAATGGTTGTTGGTATTTAGGTAGCCATTTGGCTAGTGTAGGTTAGCTTCCACACAGACCTTAGTGAGTTTTTGCTCATAAAGATCTGACAGTTCAGGTTTGAAATTACACAGATAGAGCTGCTTCTAGAGCTCGTGCTCAAAGTTCTATTTTGGAATGGTATTAACCATTTCACCTCCGGAGCAGTTCTAGAGCTGGATCAAGCTGCTACTGTCATAATATAGCAAGACTCCATTAGAAGAAACAACATTACTAAGGTGAGTAATTTTTTCTTCTTCACCATCTTCCTCTTCCTCCTCGGATACCTCTGACTCCTCCAGCTATTTCGAGCAGGACGACGAGCCTCGCTCTCCATCTAAACCCAGGCCAAGGACTCCTCCGAAGTCCCCCCCCCCCCGGAGGATCCTTCTTTCACAGAGTTGCTACACAAAATCCAGGTGGTACATAAATGGCAATCCTTGGAGCCAGATCCACAGCGTATAAAACTCGCTGAGCATCTGGATCTGCCCGTGACAGCTCCCATCTTGGTGCCACCCTTGATCGAGCCTCATGCCGACCTCATTACCACCATTTGGAAACAGTCGTCGGCGTTAGCCCCTCTTCCTTGGAAGTCAAACAGGCTGTATCAGTCTCCCGAGGGTGTTGACTGTTTAGATTCTCACCCTCGAGCTGACTCGATCATGATTAGTGCCGCTCATGGCCAGACAGCTAACCCGAAACATCTTAGCTCGTCGC
The DNA here is from genome assembly GCA_016271365.2 of Neoceratodus forsteri. Taxonomy (NCBI): domain Eukaryota; kingdom Metazoa; phylum Chordata; order Ceratodontiformes; family Ceratodontidae; genus Neoceratodus; species Neoceratodus forsteri. The sequence goes on along the minus strand of CM028134.1, from coordinate 816,731,326 downwards.
CACCTGGCAAAGAGTCTTGCCTTCTGGACCAGTATGGCAAGAAGATTTTCACTTCTTCCATGCTGGGGATCAGGGCCCTGAACTATGTCGGTCAAATGGGGGATTACCAGAAGGCAATTCTTACTGAGGTGGAAACCAAATTGGACTCCCTTCCAGACTCACAAGTCAAGCAGGAAGTGGCTGACCTCATCCGCTCTTCACGTTCGGCCAGTCGACACATGCTTCGTGTGACTTACGATGCAGTGGGCACTGCTGGACAGAGCTCAGCTTTCGCTGTAGGCTTACGATGTCATGCTTGGCTCCGTTTGTCAGGGTTGGTCCCGGAAGTGCAGTCCGCTATCCAGGAAGCGCCTTCCGGGGTTCGGTGCTCTTCGGTGGCAGTGTCAAGGACATCATCACCGATCTGCAGGAGAAGGGGATGGCACTAAAGTCCGTTGACTCTGTGTATCATCCCCATCAATCGCAGTGCTGTCCCTTCCGTAGACTGAATCGGCCAAAGGCGAAAACTCTGGGAAAGCGGGCCACTAAACGCCGGGCCCCCACAGCTGCTAAGCCCCCCCCCCCAAAAAGCAGCGGGTGCTTCAGCTGCAGCGCTGCCCCACACCACCTGACTCCTTCCCTCTCCCACAGCCTCCGGGCTTCCCAGAGGAACCGTTAGGAGGGAGGTTTTCCCTCCACCTTCCGGGCTGGGAGAAGATAACATCAGATTCATGGGTGCTCCAGCTAATCGCAGAAGGACACTCAATAGAGTTTCTACAGAAACCACCTCGTCACCTTCCCCCAAGCTCGTCATATTCTCGGGAACATCTTCTGATTCAGGAAGAGATTTCAGCACTTTAGCTGAAAGAGGCAATAGAACCTGTCCCCCTTCCTCTACAGGGAACGGGTTACTATTCCCACTTCTTCCTGGTCCTGAAGAAGATGGGAGATGTAAGACCTATTCTAGATCTCCGTTCCCTGAACCTATTCATGGAGTACAAGAGGTTCAGGATGCTCTCACTGCAAAGCCTTCTGCCCCTTCTCCACTCGGACCAGTGGCTGTGCGCTCTGGATATGCAGGATGCTTACCTGCACATATCTATCCGCCCGTCTCACCGCAAATATCTCTGTTTTGCCCTCCAGGGGGACTAGTACCAGTTCAAGGCACTTCCATTTGGCCTCCTCGCTCCCCATTTACCACATGCCTTGGTGTGGTGGTGGCGTCTGCCCATGACTCCCCGGGGGTACAGGTTTTCCAGTACCTGGACAACTGGCTTCAGTGGCCTCATCCAGGGAGAAACTCCTGCACTGCCTCTCCTCACCCAACAGGTTTTGCCTGCCTGATATTGCCATCAACCATTCCAAGTCTCATTTGATCCCATCCCAGAGGCTCCAGTTTATCGGGGCGATACATGGACATGACCCTGGGTAGGGCCTTCCTGCTCCCGGACAGAGCGGCGCTCTCAGACTCAGGTAAGCCTGTTGTCCGGCCCATGGGCGGAGTCCAGTGCAAAGGTCGGTCCCTCGGGCTTATGGGCAGCTGCTATCCCGACAGTCCCTCGCGCTCGGCTCCACATGAGGGTTTCTCAGTGGACGCGTCGCTCCCAATGGGATCAGTTGGTGGACAACTTGGGTCAGTTGATCCTAGTCTCCTCTCCCATGGTTCGAGACTTGCAGTGGTGGATGGTTCGAGAGAACCTTCTTCGGGGAGTTCCATTCTTTCTTCCTCCCCCCTCTCAGACTCTGACCACAGACGCCTCGGGCGAAGGTTGGGGAGCCTATCTCTGTCCTCATCGGACCCAGGGCTCTTGGTCCAAGCTCGAACAAACACTTCATATCAATGTGCTTGAGCTTCGGGCAGTACTTTATGCTCTCCAAGCCCTTCATCTGTACCTCCTTCCTGGCCACCTAGCGCCCAGACGGACAATATGCATGTGGTATGGTACGTCAACAAACAGGGAGGGACTCTGTCCTACCCTCTTTGCAGGGAAGCAGTGAGAGTTTGGGATTGGGCAGCACAACACAACCTTCACCTTACGGCAATTCATGTTCCAGTAGTCGAGAACACCTTGGCAGACAAGCTGAGTCGCTAGTCTGCTCTAGCTCACGAGTGGGAACTGGATCAAGGGGTCCTAGACGATATCTTCCTACGTATGGAAACACCACAGGTCGACCTGTTCGCTTCCCCTCAAAACGCAAAGCTTCCTGACTTCTGCTCACTCGTTCAAGAGCGAGGCATTTTCTGGAGAGACGCTCTGTCTCTAGATCGGAAGGACAGATTCATCTATGCCTTTCCCCCAATTCCTCTGATCCCGCGGGTCTTGCAGAAACTCGGTTCAGAAAGAGCACGAATTATTCTGATCGCTCCTTTCTGGCCCAGGCAAGTTTGGTTCTCTCTTCTGCAACAATACTCAGAGGAACCACCTCTTCTTCTTCCTCTGTCACGATGTTTGCTGACCCAGGATCGGGGGACCGTGATCCATCCAGGTCTCAAGTCCCTTCAGCTACATGCATGGCTCCTGCAGACATAGCTCAAGCCGCATTGGAGTTTCTCCTCAGGTGGCTGAGATTCTGGTGGAGGCTAGGAAACCCTCCACTAGGTCTACCTATGCCATGAAGTGGAAAAGTTTCACAATCTGGGCTGCTTCGAAAGACGTCGAGCCTTTCTCCTCATTTGGGCAACTGCTGAAGTACCTGTGCCATCTCTTTGACCTGTGTCTTAGTCACTCGTCTCTGAAAGTTCACATGGTGGCCATTTCGGCCTATCATGTTCCCTTTGCAGACAGAATGTTCGCTCAACTGGAAGTCTCTAAGACTTTCCTCAGAGGGGTTCTTCACCTGAGACCCCCTATCAGAGTTGCCGCCCCTCCTTGGGATTTTAACTTTGTTCTTGAGAAACTTACTCTGCCTCCTTTTGAACCGGCAGCTTCTGCAGACTTGAAATTCCTTTCATGGAAGACGCTCTTCCTCGTGGCCATTACTTCTGCTCAGACGATTTCCGAGCTCCAGGCCCTGATGTGTAAAATTCCATACTCGATTTTTCACAAGGAACATGTGGCTCTGTGTACCAATCCTAAGTTTCTCCCCAAGAAGGTAGCGGAATCTACATTGAACCAGTCCATAGAGTTACTCGCTTTCTTTACGCAGTACTCCAATCAAGGGGAATATTTACTACATACTATGGATGTTCACCGGATTCTGAGATACTACACTAACAGGACAAAGGATCTCAGAAAGACTGATCAACTGTTTCTCTCTTTTGCACACAAAAGAGAAGGCAATGCTGTTTCTAAGCATTGCCTATCCAAATGGTTGGCTCATTGCATCACTTTCTGTTATGACAAGTACAACAAGACCCTTCCGGGTCAAGTAAGAGGCCACTCCACCAGAGGAGTCTCTGCCTCAGCGGCTTGTTTCAAGAATGTGTCAGCGACAGACATCTGTGCTGCTGCCACTTGGACTTCCGTCCATACCTTTACAAAACATTACAGTTTGGATATTGCCTCTCGCCGTAGAGCAGGCTTCAGGCTTGCTGTTCTGCAGGGCCTCCTTTCTTAAAGCCTTCGCAGCTAGAGGATCTACTTTGTGTAGCTTTCCTCCTCCCGTGTGCTTCTTCTTGTTCCAGACTGCTTGGGACTCAGTACTATATGTAATTACCTACTGCAAGAGCATTCTCGAAGTAAGATAATACAGTTACGTAAGAACTTACCATAATAGTAGATCTTCGAGAGAGGCTCTTGCAGTAGGTAATACCTTCCCGCCCTTCATCCCCCTAAGCTTTTTCAGCTACTTTTCCAGTGAGGGAAATATCCGCTTCTCTCTCGTCCGGCCTCTTTTGGCCTATGGCGGGAAAGAACTGGAAGGTGGGCGTGAGGGACCGCTCCTTTATACTGACGTCGGTCACCTGACGTGGGGGCGGTCCCTCGCCAGAGACTGCTAGCTAGAAATTTTTCTGTGGTGTCCTGCCGGCGTCAGCCCTATATGTAATTACTTACTGCAAGAGCCTCTCTCGAAGATCTACTGTTACGGTAAGTTCTTGCGTAACTGTACTTTCTGGACGATCACTCTAAACCAGATCATTCCATCCCTGAAGCAGGACACGTGGTTTTGCTCCCTGGACCTTCAGAATGCCTTCTTCCACATTCTAGTAAGTCCCACTAGCGGAACCTCTGGTTCTGCACAGAAAGGGTTCTCTATGAGTTCAAGGTCATGCTTTTCAGCCTTTTCTTGCCCCCAGGATCTTCACCAAGAGCATTGCAGTGGTGGCAGCTTTCCTGAGACACCAAAAAGTTCGGGTATACCCTTTCCTGGACGACTGGCTGATTGCCGGGTCATCCATGGAGGTGGTGTAGCCATCCATGGAGGCAGTGGACTTGTCCAGGGACCTGGCCCTCCAAACCTGCAGAGACTTGGGGCTTCTGGTCAACCCAGCCAAGTTCGAACTCTGCCCCTCACAGGTGGTCTACTTTGTCGAGGCAGGGCTAGACTTCTCTGGGCCAAGGTAGACTTCCTGTGGATCGAGCATTGGATCTTGCCTCCTTTGCTTGATAATTTCAGATTGGGTGATCGCACCCTGCCCAGGATTTCCTGTGGCTACTGGGGTACATAGCATCCTTCACCAGCATGGGCAGTTGAGCCAGCTGGCAGATGCGCCACCTGCATTGGGAGCTGGCTGCCAGTGGTTTCAGTGCTTAGGTCACCTGGACCAGCCGGTCATAGTTACCCAGCTGATGTGGGATGCCATTTAGTGGTGGCTCATTCTGGAACATCTGAAGAAAGGAGTCCTGTTTGTCTGCTCAGAGCCAACCATCACCCTGACAGCTAACGTGTCTCTGGGATGGAGAACGCATCTGGAGAACCACAAACCTCATGGGTTCTGGACCCACAGGGAGTCCCGTTATCAGATCAGCTTGCTGGAGCTCCGTGCAGTGCTCCTTGCTTTGACAGAATTCACTTCATCCATCTAGGGTCAGGTTGTGCAGGTCCAGACAGACAATACTACTACCATGTATTACCTGAACAAGCAGGGCAGCACACGCTCACACTGTCTTCCTTTGTGACAGGAGGCTCTCCGCACCCAGACCCTATTGCGCAGCTTGGATGCAGATTTCCTGTTGATCCATGTACCAGGAGCTTCGAGTGTGTTAGCGGACACCTTCAGCCGGGTGAGTGAGAGGTCACGCAAGTGGTCCTTACATCAGGAGGTGGTGAACCACCTGTTCTCCCAGTGGGGCATTCTTCTGGTCAATCTGTTCGCCTCCTGGGAGAACACAAATCTGAGGCTGTTCTGTGCGCACTCTCCACAGAGTGGGACACTGATGGGGGATGCCTTCACGAAGCCCCAGACCCCCTGCTTCTTCTACACCTTTCCCCTGATCCACAAGGTGTTGGTCAAGGTGCAGAGGAACAAGGTGTGAATGATCTTGGTAGCCCTGGACTGGCCATGCCAGTTTTATTACCCAGATCTCCTCGGTCTCTGCAGCAGGCCTCCGTGGCATTTGCCTTTACGCCTGGGCCTGCTTTCTTGTCACAGGGGGAAGATCCTGCATCCCGGGACTTTAAATCCCTTCACCTGACAGCCTGATTCCTCAGAGGCTAAAGTTCCAGGCTTTTGGTCTCTTCAAAGATGTTCTCCACATTTTGGAGGCTTCCCAGAAAAAGTCTACCCATCAGTACTACACCTTCAAATGGAAACAGTTTTCCATTTGGTGCCAGGGCAGGTAGCTAGACCCCCTGGCCTGTCCCTTGGCTGGTATTCTCGACTACCTGTGGTCCCTCTCTGAATTGGGACTGAGGTTGACAACCCTCAAGGTGCACCTGGCAGCCATCTATGCATACCGGACATGGGCTGGTATGCAGACAGTGGTGCAGGAGAAGGTGGTCAGGCATTTATTTAAAGGCCTTGACATCTTGTCCCTACTGGTGTGTGAACCACCACTACTTTGGGACTTGTTGCTGGTGCTAGCAGGGTTCATGGGTAAGCTGTTTCAGACATTGCACAGCTGTGAGATGTCACACCTGTCGTGGAAGACCACCTTCTTGGTGGCTATCACCTCTGCCAGAAGGATCAGCGAGCTACAGTTGCTGTCAGTGGAGTCTCCACATCTGATGTTCCACAAGGACAAGGTTGTCCTCTGCTCCCATCTGAAGTTCCTCCCAAATGTTGTGTTGGAGTTTCACCTTAATTAGATGATTAACCTCCCGGTGTAGTTAACTAATTCAACCTCAGAGGCCGAGCACAGGCTCTTCTCATTGGACCTGAAGAGAGCACTTGCTTACTACTCTGAGTGCACGGTTGGAGTTTGGGGAGAGGTTTGCCAGCTATTTGTGACCTGCACTGAAACCACATCTGGCAGATCACCAGCTAAGTGGACAGTTGGCAGGTAGATTGTCTCCTGCATCGACCTTTGCTACAGGTTGGCTGGTAGGGAGCCTCTCATAGGGCTAAGGGCTCATTGCACCAGACATACCACTACCTCAGTTGCTGATTCCAGGGATTTCACTATCCAGGAGATCTGCAGGGCTGCTACCTGGAAGTCAGCACATACCTTATTGACCTTGACTCCCGCTGGGATGCCGTTTCTTGGACCTCGGTTCTCCAGTCCTTCTCTGCCAAGTAGGGATGTGCGCCTTGCCTCCTCCTCCCGGAGAACTGCTAGGAGTCTGCCAGAAATGTGGATAGTGCACCATAGCCATGTCCCTAGAAATTAGGTTACTTGCCTGTAACCGTAGTTCTAGGAGTGGCATATGGTGCACATCCACACGACCCGCCTGACTTCCCCTGGCAAGTGGTATACAGACCCATGCTTCCAGTGTGCAGGATCTAATGTCACGAGACAGAGCCAGGGATTATACCACCTGCGTGGGTGGGAGGAGTTTAGCTTGAAGATGTTCCAGCAAATTTAAATGGAAAAGGAAGACTGCCAGAAGTGTGAATGTGTATTATATACCACTTCTCGAACTACGGTCACAGGCGAGTAACCCAGTATCTTATTTCGAGAGGGCTCTTGCAGTAGATAATTACATATAGGACTGACGCCGGCAGGCGGCAGGACCCCACAGAAAAATTTCTAGCTAGCAGTCCCTGGTGAGGGACCACCCCCACAGCAGATGTCCGGTGTTAGGAGACGTCGGTATAAAGGAGTGGTCCCTGACACCCACCTTCCTGTTCTTTCCCGCTGTTAGCTCATGCAGTGCCTCGCAGAAAAGTTTGTGCTTCGCCAGCCCTATCTTCGTCGCTTTTTTACCGAAATAATAGCTTTTTTCGACTAACGTCAGTCGATGTATGTCGTCCCCTACACCCTCCGAGCACAAAAATAAGTGCAATTATTGCAGCGCCCAACTACCGCACTATGACGACCATTCCCTGTGCCTGTTCTGCCTAGGCCCCTAACACACAGTCGAGAAGTGCCAGCACTGCCTCAGTTTCAACGCGGCTACCCAGAAAAGGCGGCAGCAATCCCTGGAAGCCCATATTCTAAAGAAGAAAATGAGTTCAATGTAGAAGGAGCTCAAAAAACTGAGGCAGGCGTCCACTTCCCCCGAAGGCCATCGGGAGAAGGAGAGGCACCGGGACAAGGTCTCCTCTTCCGCTTCTCCCTCGGGAGTCGCTGGGACACAGGTAACGTCCCCTCCGGGGGACCGCTCCTCGATGGCCACCTCAGAGGTTTCCGAGGGGGCGTCGGCCTGCCCATCTGGCTCGTGCTCGGGCCTTGCGGGCGCCTCCGGGGCAGTGGAAGCCTCCGCCTGTGGTTCGGCCTCAGGCTTGTGGCCTACCACTGTCAGGCGACTCCGGTAGAGTGAGGCGTCAGCTTCTCCAGCGTCCGCCCGGAGGGGGCGGTGGGCGCCCGACCGCCCTGGGCGGCGTGCGGCCCTCCACTCCAGGTGAAGGCGATCCCTCTACTCGACCTGCCTCCGGTGATGGCTTTCATAAGTCAGGCGTCGGCTCCTCCAGCGCCCGCCAGGAAGTGAGTCGCCAAGCCACCACGTTGGCTCGTCCGACACCCGGCTGGCGAAGAACCGACAGCCGAGCCTCCCGTCCGCCGGCATCCGGTTCCCCGCAGCCTTCACTGCCGCCTGGGGACCCAGAGTCTCCCCAACACGACCCGGGATTTCCCCTCCATCCCCGGGTGAAGCTGGGGATCTTCCTCCGTCAGTCCTTCTGCCACCTGGTGCGCCGGACCTGACGTTGGCTCCCCGGACGCCGGCCCCTCCAACGTCGGCCCTACCAACTCCGGGAGACATCCCGCTCCCGTCGGGCCCTCCACCCTCCGGGCCCTCCAATGTGGACCCGCCCGCGAGGCCACCAGCCGGGCTGTCTGCTCCAGCAGGCCCCTTCCCTCGGCTCCCAGGTACCCTCCGTCCTGTCCGACGCTGGCATACCCGGGACCGCAGTATCCGGCACCACAGTACCCAATGCCGCAGTACCCGACGCCACAATACCTGATGCTGGGCTACCCGCAGCCAGGTTTTGGATATGCTTCATACGGTTATAACCCATATCCTTATCCCCCGCCTCCTCCTCCACCGCCCTCGTGGCCGCCGGTGGACCTGCAGGAGACTCTGGCCCCCTGGTGGGCTGAGGCCAAGGCTCAGCTCACCAAAGAGGTTGAGAGCCGCCTTCCGACGATGGTGCCGTCTCGGGTTCCCGTACGCCAGGGCGGCACACTCCCTCACCACCTCCGGATTCCAGGGTTCTTCCATCTGGATCCAGAGACTGGCAGGACACGCTTCCCCGGGGACTTCCCAAGGGGTCCGTTCCTCCCCCGGGTCGGGAAAGGGAGTCTTTTTCCTCTTCATCCTCCTCTTCACCCTCGGACTCCTCAGGTTCTTCCGACGGTTGCTCCAAGAGAGACGACGAGCCACGCTCTCCGTCGAAGCCCAGGCCAAGGACTCCTCCAGAGGATCCTTCTTTTACGGAGTTGCTTAGGAAAATCCAGGAGGTTCATCAGTGGCACTCCCTGAAACCAGATCCTCAGCGTCTGAAGCCCGCTGAACATCTGGATCTGCCCTTGACAGCTCTTACCTTGGTGCCACCCTGGATAGAGCCTCACGCCGACCTCGTTACCACAATATGGAAACAGCTGTCGGCTTTAGCCCCACTTCCTAGGAAGTCGAACAGGCTATATCAGGCTCCAGAGGGTGTTGAGTTCCTGGATTCTCACCCTCGTGCCGACTCGATCGTGATTAGCGCCGCTCACGGCCGGTCGGCAAACCCCAAACATCTTAGCTCGTCACCACCTGATAAGGAATCACGCCTTCTAGACCAGTATGGGAGAAAGATTTACCCTTCCTCCACGCTGGGGATCAGGGCCATGAATGATGGCGGCCATATGGGGGACTACCAGAAGGCCATTCTGACTCGGCTGGAAGCCAAACTGGACTCCTTGCCTGTCTTCCAAGTCAAGCGAGTGTTGGCTGATCTTGTCCGCTCTGCTCATTTGGCCAGTCGACACATGCTTCGTGCGACATATGATGCAGTGGACACTGCTGGGCGGAGCTCAGCTTTCACTGTAGGCCTACGGCGTCATGCTTGGCTCCGTGTGTCAGGGTTGGTCCCAGAGGTGCAATCTGTTATCCAGGAAGCACCCTTCTGGGGGTCGGTGCTTTTCAGGGGTGTCAAGGACATCATCACCGATTTGCAAGAGAAGGGGACGGCACTGAAATCAGTTGATTCCATGTACCGTCCCCATCAGCAGCAGTGCCGTCCCTCGTAGAGACGGAATTGGCCAAAGGCAAACCCCAGGGAAGGCGGGCCACAAATGCCGGGCTCCTCAGCTGCTAAGCCCCCGCCAAAAAGCAGCATGTGCTTCAGCTGCCCCACACCACCTGACTCTTTTCCTCTCCCACTGCCTCCGGACTCCCCGGAGGAACAGGTAGGAGGGAGGTTTTTCCTCCACCTTCCGGGATGGGAGAGGATAACCACAGATTCTTGGGTGCTTCAGCTCATAGCAGAAGGACATTCGATAGAGTTTCTTCAGAAACCACCCCGCCACCCCCCTCTGAAGTCATCGTATTCACGGGAACATCTTCTCTTGGTCCAGGAGAAAATTTCTGCTGTCCTGCTGAAACAAGCAATAGAGCCCGTCCCCCTTCATCTGCGAGGGGTGGTTGCTATTTCCATTTCTTCCTGGTCCCAAAGAAGACGGGAGATCTCAGACCAATTTTGGATCTCGGTTCCCTGAATCTTTTCATAGAATACAAAAGGTTCAGGATGCTCTCTTTGCAGAGCCTTCTGCCCCTTCTCCGGCCGGGTCAATGGCTGTGTGCTCTGGATATGCAGGATGCTTATCTGCACGTTCCCATTTGCCCATCTCATCGCAAATACCTTTGTTTTGCGTTCCAGGGGGACCACTACCAGTTCAAGGCACTCCCGTTTGGTCTATCTTCGGCCCCCCGAGTGTTTACCAAATGCCTGGCAATGGTGGTGGCCCTCCTGCGTACCAGGGGAGTGCAGGTTCTCCCTTACCTGGAGGATTGGCTCCTGGCGGCCTCATCCAGGGAGGAACTCCTGCGTTGCCTCTCCCTTACCCAGCAGGTTTTTGCCTGCCTGGGTATTACCATCAACCATTCCAAGTCTCATCTGGTCCCATCCCAGAGACTACAGTTTATTGGGCCGATTCTCGATACGACCACGGGCAAGGCCTTCCTGCCTCCAGACAGGGCGTCCACCCTTCAGACCCAAATAGGTCTGTTGTCAGACTGCAGGACGGTCTCTGCGAGGTCGGTCCTTCGCCTTCTCGGTCTCATGGCGGCTGCTATCCTGACGATTCCTCGCGCTCTACTGCACATGAGAATTTCTCAGTGGACTCTACACTCTCAATGGGATCAGCTAATGGACGATCTAGATCTTTGCCAAAATGGGTGAGTGCCTAAGGAATGCACTAGCAAATGGGCAGGAAGGAGGGGTGGAAGAACAGTGGGGAATAATAAAAACTGCCATCACAGAGGTAACAAGCCTTTGTGTGAAGCAAATAAACAAAACAAAACGATGTAAGAAACCACTATGGTTCTCAAAGGAGGTGGCAGTGAAGGTTCAAGAGAAAAGAAAGCATTCAGAAATTACAAGGGAATGGCAGAAGGAACAGGACAGAGAAGTGTATCAGTTAAAGCAAAGGAAGCTGGGAAGGCAGTCAGAACAGCAAAAGGCCCAAACTGAGGAAAAGATAGCCAACTCAGTCAAGAAGAGGGATAAAACCTTTTAGGTACATCAGGGAGGCGAAGGAAGACTAAGAGAGGATAGTGAGGGCTTAATAAAGGGAGGGGTGGGCAGAGGGTGACTGTGAAAAAGGCAGAGATACTAAACAAATATTTTGCTCAGTATTTACAAGCGAAGAGGAGGGTACCTAAAACAAACAATAGAAACACTCTGGATACAGAAGTTGATATCAGCCCATTTACAGAAGAAAGGGTCTTGAAAGAACTCTTAAAACTGAAGGTGGACAAAGCCATGGGGCCTGATGGGATTCATCCCAGAATTCTAAAGAACTAAGGGTAGAACTAGTGACACCACTGACTACCCTCTTTAACAAATCATGGGAGAATGGGGTGGTACCTGAGGACTGGAGGAGGGCGATGTGATTCCCCTTCACAAAAGTGGAGCAGGGCAGAAGGGAAACTACAGACCAGTTAGTTTAACCTCAGTGATAGGGAAATGATGGAATCACTTCTGAAGGAAAGAATTTGTCAGTACCTAGAGGCCAGAGGGGCACAGAACCCAAGGCAGCATGGATCCACAGCGGGAAGGTCATGCCAGACAAATCTAATAGATTTCTTTGACTGGGTGACCAAAGTAGTAGATCAGGGAGGGCTGTGGACATGGCCTCGTAGACTTTAGCAAGGCATTTGACTCAGTCCACACAAAGATTAATATACAAGTTAGCCAGCCTGGGAGTGGGTCCCAAGATGATAGCCTGGGTAAAGAGTTGGCTGGAGAATAGGACACAGAGGGTAATAGTAAATGGGTCACTCTGAAGAAAGGGGTTACTAGTGGGGTGCCATGAGGTTCAGTATTGACCGGTCCTCTTCAATGTCTTTGTGTTTACATTGCAGGCAGATTGGAAGAGAAAGTATGTCTCTTTGCAGATGACACAAGATCTGCAACAGAGTTGATGCACAGGGTGGGGTGGAAAGGATGAGAAGGACTTGTCAAGGTTAGAGGAATAGTCAAATGTATGGCAGCTTAGATTTAATGCTAAGAGTCAAGGTTAATGCACCTGGAAACAAAACCCAGGGAAGAGTACACAATGGGTGGTGAGATACTAACAACAACAAAAATGGAAAGGGACCTGGGGGTAGTCATATCAAATGACTTAAAGGTGGGCAAGCAATGTGAGAGGGCAGTAAGGAGGGCTGGGGGGATACTGGGATGCATAGGGAGAGGCATCACCAGTAGAAAACAGGAAGTTGTTATCCCTCTGTACAGACAGCTGGTGAGACCCCATCTGAAGTACTGTGTGCACTTCTGGAGACCCAGTCTCCGCAAGGACATAGACAAGATGGAAGCTGTCCAGAGGAGGGCAACTAAAATGGTGCAGGGTCTGCACCAGAAGACATATGAAGAGAGACTAAAGGAGCTTAATATGTATAGCCTCGAGGAAAGGAGGGAGAGGGGACATGATAGAAACTTTCAAGTACCTCAAGGAATCAACAGAGTCCAAGAGGTAGCATCTTTCAAAAAAGTGTGCTAGAACAAGGGGCACAATTTAAAGATAGAGGGGTGGCTCAGAGGTAATGTAGGAAGTATTTTTCACAGAGAGGATTGTGGATGCATGGAACAGCCTTCCGAGGAGGTTGTGCAGTCAAAAACAGTGACTGAATTCAAGCATGCATGGGACAGCCATAAGGCAATTCTAGGGGTTGGGGGTAGAAAGAAGTAGGCTGCTGGTTAACTAGGATCTGCAGCTTATCCATTAGGTAAGGAAATGGGCAGACTGGGTGGGCCAAGCGGTCCTTATCTGCCGTCAAATTCTATGTTTGTTTATATGTTTCTAGATCACTCAGTTATGGTCTCCTCGCCAATGCTTCAAGACTTGCAATGGTGGATGGTTCGAGAGAACTTGTTTCGAGGAGTCCCTTTCTTTCATTCTCCCCCCCTCCCAGACTCTAACCACAGACGCCTCGGGCGAAGGTTTGGGAACCCATCTAGGCCCTCATTGGACCCAGGGCTCCTGGTCCAAGCTAGAACAAGCTCTCCACATCAGTGTGCTTGAGCTTCGGGCAGTGTTTTACGCTCTCCAAGCCCCTCACCAATACATCCTTCCCGACCACCTAGCCGTCCAGACGGATAACGTGTGTGGTGTGGTACATCAACAAACAGGGAGGGACTCGGTCCTACCCTCTTTGCAGGGAGGCAATGAGGGTTTGGGATTGGGCAACACAACACGACCTTCACCTCACGGCAGTTCACGTTCCGGGAGTCAACAACACCCTGGCAGACAAGCTAAGTCGCTCTTCTGCTCTGACTTACAAATGGGAACTGGACCAAGGGGTCCTAGACAATATCTTCCGACCTTGAGGAACACCACAGGTAGACCTGTTCGCATCCCCTTTAAACGCAAAACTTCCTGTCTTCTGCTCGCTCATTCCAGAGCAAGGCGGCTTTTTGGAGTGACGCTCTGTCTCTAGACTGGAAGGACAGATTCGTCTATGCCTTCCCGCCAGTTCCACTTATCCCACGAGTCTTGCAGAAACTAGCTTCAGAAGGAGCACGAATGATTCTGATCGCTCCTTTCTGGCCCAGGCAAGTTTGGTTCTCTCTTCTACAACAATACTCAGAGGATCCTCCTCTTCCTCTTCCTCTCTCTCGAGGTTTACTGACCCTGGTCCATCCAGGCTTCAGATCCCTTCAACTGCATGCATGGCTCCTGCAGACTTAGCCCAATCCCGTTTTGGAGTGTCTCCCAAAGTGGCGGAGATTTTGGGGGGAAGCCAGAAAACCTTCCACCAGATCCACTTATGCCATGAAGTGGAAAGGATTCACTATCTGGGCTGCTTCCAAGAATGTGGAACCCTTCTCCTGTTCAGCGGGGCTTCTGCTGGAGTATCTACGTCATCTGTTTGGCCTGGGTCTCAGTCATTCTTCTCTGAAGGTACTCTTGGCGGCTATCTCGGCCTACCATGTTCCCTTCACAGACAAAGCTTTCACTCAACTAGAGGTCTCTAAGACCTTTCTCAGAGGGGTCCTCCATTTGAGGCTCCCCATCCGTACTCCTGCTCCCCCTTGGGACTTGAACTTTGTCCTCGAGAAACTTACTCTCCCTCCCTTCGAACCTGCAGCTTCTGTGGATTTGAAGTTCCTATCGTGGAAGACTCTCTTCCTAGTGGCCATTACTTCTGCTCTGAGAATTTCCGAGCTCCAGGCCCTGATGTGCAAAATCCCATACTTGATTTTTCACAAGGAACGTGTTGCTCTTCGCACGAACCCTAAGTTTCCTCCTAAAGTAGTAGCAGAGTCCACTCTAAATCAGTCCATAGAGTTACCTGCCTTTTTTACGCAGTACTTTAATCAAGTGGAGTATTTACTCCATGCTATGGATGTTCACCGGATTCTGAGATACTATACCAACAGGACGAAGGATCTCAGAAAGACTGATCAGTTGTTTCTCTTTTGCTCATAAAAGGGAAGGCAATGTTGTTTCCAAGCAATGCCTATCTAAATGGTTGGCTCATTGCATCACTTTCTGTTATGACAAATACAACAAGACCCTCCTGGGTCAAGTAAGAGGCCACTCCACCAGAGAAGTAGCTGCCTCAGTGGCTTGTTTCAAGAATGTGTCTGCGGCGGACATCTGTGCTGCTGCCACCTGGACTTCCGTCCATACCTTTACTAAACACTACAGTTTGGATGTTGCATCTCGCCGTAGAGCAGGCTTCGGGCTGGCTGTTCTGCAAGGCCTCTTATCCTGAGGCTTGCACAGCTAGAACTGCTTTTTGGAGTAGTTTCCTCTTCCCGGTGCCTCTCTTTCTTCCAGACTGCTTGGGACTCAGTCCTATATGTAAATACCTATTGCAAGAGCCCTCTCGAAGTAAGATAGTACAGTTACGTAAGAACTTGCCCTAACAGTAGATCTTCGAGAGAGGCTCTTGCAGTAGGTAATACCTTCCCGCCCTCCATCCCCCTAGGCTTTTTCAGCTCCTTTTCCAGTGAGGGAAATATCCGCTCCTCTCTCATCCGGCCTTTCTGGCCCGTGGCGGGAAAGAACTGGAAGGCGGGCGTCAGGGACCGCCCCTTTATACCGACATCTCCTGACGCCGGTCACCTGACGTGGGGGCGGTCCCTCGCCAGGGACTGCTAGCTAGAAATTTTTCCGTGGGGTCCTGCCAGCGTCAGTCCTATATGTAATTACCTACTGCAAGAGCCTCTCTCGAAGATCTACTGTTACGGTAAGTTCTTAACTGTACTTTTTCTGTATGCTTATCCTCCATTCCCTCTAATACAGAAGCTGCGGGCCTAGCATGCCACCCTGATTCTGGTGGCTCCTCACTGGCCCAGAAACATTTGATTTCCACTTCTCCAGCAGTTGGCAGTGGAACCTCCTGTCCTGCTCCCCCTGCGAGTTGGGTTTTTGGGCACAGAAGTGGGGTGTTCTAGTACACCCAGATCTTTGGTCCCATCACCTTTATGCATGGCTTATGAGGACATGGAGCACTCTCGCTTCAAGGATTCCCTGGTGGTGGATGATTTCTCTTGGTGTCTAGAAAGCCGTGTACGTGGTATACTTGTTCACTAAACTGCAACTGTTTTACTGTTTGGTATACAGGCACGGGCTGAATCTCTTTACATGTCTTATGTTGTCTCTCTCCATTTTTGGCTGTATAATAAATGCTTAGACATCTTTGTGTTTTTAAGACTGTAACCATTGCTGTCCTTTGTATGTATGTTACCCTACAGCCTTTGACATGGAACCTTTGTAAGTGAGCAGTTCCTGCTCAAACATATTTGTAATCCTAGAGTTTAATAAAAAAATAAATAAATAAATAAAAAATTCCAAAAATACTGCACTACCTCCTGTCCCATAAGAACTCTGGGCTAGGTTATTCCTCAGTCAAGGTCCACTTGGCCACTGTGTCGGGCTTTTATGTCCTGTAAGAGGGTAAAACAGTGCCTGCATACAGGTTTCCCATAGATTCCTAAGGGACCAGCCCCCGTGCGTGCTCCAGTTCCAGTGTGGGATTTTAATATGGTTTTAGAGATCCCCACTGCACCTCCTTTTGAGCCTGCTGCTACTTGTGAATTGCGCTTCCTTTCTTGGAAGACGCTGTTTCTAGTGGTTGTGACATCTACTGGATGCACCTTGGAGTTGCAGGCTGTGGTCACAGATCCTCAGTTTATTATTTTTCACAAAGATATAGGGTCACCTTATCTACCAGTCTTTGCTTTCTTCTAAGGTTGGGTCTGAAAGAACACTGGACCAGACCATAGCCCTTTCTGTTTATTTTTCCTCCCCTTCAGATAGTGGGAAGCATCCTTTACATACATTGGATACCTGGATTGTAGAAAATCCTCTAAACTGTTTATTGCTTTTGCCCCTAGAAAGATGGGCTCACCACTTTCTAAACAAGGCCTGTCCAGATGGCTGGCCAGTTGTATTACTTTTTGTTACCAGAAGTGAGGTAAGCAGCATCCTGGTCTTGTTCATGCACATTCCACCCGAGGGGTGGCTGTCTCAGTGTGGCTTGTTTTCAGAATGTGTCCACTACTGCTGATATTTGTGCTGCTGCCACTTGGAATACTGTTCATACATTCATGAAAAACTACAGTCTGGACATAGTCTCTCGTAGACGTGCCTGCTTTGGCCTCGGTGTTCTTCAAGGCCTCCTTACTCATGATCTTTAGGTCTTGCCATCCTGTCTCTGGTACTGCTTGGGAATAATTTCATGATGTGACTCAGTGGAGGGAGATGCCCTTGAAAATATTTATTTTTGTCTTTGGTAACCGGGTAAGGCCCACTAGGCACAATTGCCTGTTTTCAGGGCGACCTGGGAGCACTGGGCGGTTAAGTGACTGACTTGCTCAGTCACGCAGTATGCAAGTGGAGTTTGTGAGAATCAAACTCTGGCCTAGTCTGCTGGATGTACCAAGCTCGTTCGCTCCTCGTTCCTCTAACCTCTAGGTTATACTGCAAATAGAATAGTTACCTACTGTAACAGTAGATCTTTGAGAGAATTTCCTCCATTGAGTCACAGCTCTCCCACCTGCCTTCCCCCTTGGCTGGTGACGAGTGATCATACTTCCCGCTGTCGCAAGCTGTTTCTTCTCTGATGCCCCATATGGCATTGTTGCTCAGGTTTTCATATCCTTTCCTGTGTGCCTGGTTTCATCCTGGTTGCTTTGGTCCCAGCTGGTTCAGTGATACTTACAGCTTGTTTCTGGCAGGGAACCAGGGCATGCTGGGCACACTGACTTATATGGGCACCGATGAGGTGTGTCAAAGTGGGAGGCCCTAGCCTGCAAAAAGTTTCCCGGTGGTCCTGATGCTGACGGCTTATGGTTCCATGATGTGGCTCAGTGGAGGGAGGTTCTTTCTGCAGTCTAACTTTGGATGAAACCTGTTATAGCACTTATTTTTTGTAGTGGCATGATAAGCAACAATGGTGAATTTACATTAGTGATGTGTCTTAAAAAGGAAGGAAATCAGTTCCATCAGGAATGTTACGATTAGATATTTTTATATGTTAATCCAGTGTGCATAACACAAGCCGTATATGGTAATGTGCGCATCTACAGTTTATGTCCACCTCCAGGTTAGTAAAGTGCACACATGCTTTCATGTTTTAACTCCAGTAAGCGAGTTTCAGATGGGCTGCTTTGTTTGATTTCTAATGAAAAAGTTTTGTAATAGAAGCCAAGGCAAGTCAATTTTATTCATAAAGCACCATTTCCCAAGGGTGTAGAGCACTATACGTATTAAAACAACAATTCAGACTTTAACTTGGTGCGAACAGCACCACAAACCACACAACAGGGCTGTTTGTGGTGGGCATTATTGGAGGCCATTTTGTAGTAGGCTAAGCTTCAGTTTTAATATATGGTACGTAAGCAATGACACCTAATGAAGTGCCCGATCATACTGAAATATAGCTAGGCAAAGTCAAGTGCTTTCAACCTCACAAGAAGTTTCTATTTGTAACATGGCTAACAAAAGGGGTTGTGCCCGACTGGTGCAAACACAGTAGCTGACAAAAGGATTAATTCTCAATGCATGGTTCCTCTCCGGGGCCCCACAGTCTGAGCGACATGGCACTGAACAGTGTTGAACACATCCTGTTGCTCACAGTCGGACACACAGTGAAACGGGAATCGTGAGCCAGAACTTCACTGTAAATTTTAGTCTCTCAGGCAGCATCTCAGTTGTGGAATGGGTGGACAGTCATTATGGAGAGCAGGAGTCACCCAAGAAGCAGAAAAAGGAACCTTGCAGCCAAAAGTCAGAAGATGCCCACACAGGCACCCAACATGCTGCAGTGAGATGCACTGACCTGGACACAGTGGAGCGGAAAAAAAATGAGCCCAGCACACACACAAGAATACGACCTGGGCACTGAATGTATTCGAAGATTGGCTGAAATGTAAAGGCACCCACATCAATCTAAAGAACATCAGTAATGCAGAGTTAGCCGAAATCCTAAGTGAATTCTGTGCCTCAGTGCAGATCAGTGTCGGCCAGCAGCATACCATTAGCTGCTTTATTGGGCTGAACAGACACTTCAATAGTGTGGATTTCACAAGAAAGATAAACACTGTAATGGAGCCAGAGTTCACGTCTGCCAACAATGTTTTTTGTGGCAGTGTTAAAGGAGTATCGTCACGCTGGGCATGATGCCAGCACTTGCCACCTCCTGGATCACTGATTCAGATCTTGCCCAAAACTGAGTCCAGATGCCATCTACAGGTTAGTAAGGCAGATCTGGTTCGCGCTTCAGCTGTGCCTCACATGCCGGGACATGAAGAACTTGCCAAACCCAAACAGTCCTTCAGTCTCCAGGGACAAATCTGGGGAAGAATGCATCTCTGTATCCTTCAATGAAGCCACCAAAAGTCATAACATGATTAACGAACATCGTAGAGACACATTGAGGGGCATGCTATTTGCCAACCCAAACAACCCCCAATGGCACTGTTTAAAAAGTACATCTCGAAATGTCCACCAAATCCTCCCTCCTTTTATCTGCACCCAAAGAAACTGTCAGTGTGTCTTAGACAAGCAGCAGTAGTGATATGGCAATTAACCCATGGGCATTAACTATCTGGGTGACATGATGACACAAATCTCCCGAGACGTTTCCCTCAGCAAGAGGTATACTAATCACTGCTTTCGTAGCACTGCAGTGCAGCTACTGTCGGAGGTGGGTCTGGCATCTTGGGAGATAATGAGTGTAACTGGCCATCATTGCGAGATGAGCCTCCAGAACTACTGGTCGCCATTGGCCACCGGCCATGAGAAATGGTCAAGCACCCTATCTCACAGTGTTTCAGAAAGCAAACCAGCAACAGAGACAGTGAATGCAAGGGCAAGCACATCAGCCCCACATAGACAGTACGATCGCCCCAGCAGTACAGCAGCCGACATGGCACGCAGTGCAACACCCCCAGAGAGCGGCCAGCCTGCACCCACCAGCAGAACATACAGTGCCACACAACCCAGCACCTCACAGCCCTCTGCCACCAACAGCACCCAACTGAGCAAGTCACCCCAGAGGCTGGAACTCCTGTGCCCCAGAGACTCCCAGCAAAAACAAACCACGACACACACAGTAGCACAACGTGGAACTCCTTTAACGTGCACCATTTCACTATCAATGGAGCAGTAAATTTCAACTACTTCTCTGATCAGCAGTAGTCAAGTCCTGCAGCACTGAGCAGCACTTGCCAGACATCGCAGCAGATACCTCCTTGTTAAACCACACTGTGCAGAGTTAGCCATGTGAAATGTGACTTGCCAGTAGTTAAACCAGGGCAAACCTACTGTTTTCTCTCCACTTGTAACCTCGTTCAACATTCAAGTAATGTACCTCTTTGTGAGTAATAGACTGTGCTCTTTGCCTCCAGTGTTAGGAGCACATCAGTAAGCAGAAGCCTGCACTGTTATTTCTGTAGTGTTTCTCTACTGACATAAACATCAGTATTTGTTTATGCCTGACACTGCATTGAGCGTTGATTTATTGCTGTCCTATTTGTTAGTTCGCCTGCACTGTTATTTTTCTAGTGTTTCTCTGGTGTCGTAAACAGCAGTATTTGTTTATGCCTAACACTGCATTGCACGTTGATTTATTGCTGTCTTATTTCTTAATTAGTGACGTACCATTGCAGTGTGGCATTTGCTAATTCTTTTCTGCACTGTTCCCTCCTGTTTGGTCTTTACTGCCACAGTAAAGTTTGTTCTGACCACTTCTCATTAGTCTGTTGTGTCATTTGCTCACCCATATTCTTCGTACAGCCTATATGTTATCATGCCCGAGTGCTCTGAACAGCATTTCCTAACATGCGTGCCAGAATGCAGTGCAGGTTCCTCTCTGCAGCTGTACAAAATGTATCTGGCTATACTCTGCGGCTGTCCCAAATCCTCTTTGTAACCTGGCTAACAAAAACAGTAGCATGTCCCTTGTTGGACCTCTGTGCAGTGTGCCCGTGCTCCCGAACCCTTTTTGTTAGCCATGTTACACGTGAAACCACTCCAGACCATGGGTTAACTTGAGAATGAATCCACGCCTGGGTGGTTGGAGGCACTCGGCTGCTCAACCCAACCCCCAACTTGGATTAATTTTCAAGTAAACCCACGCTCTGTTATATTTTAATCCTTACTTACTCTCTTTTTGTTGACCAGGAAAGAGGGTGTGACAATACTGCCTATTTCCAGACTTGTTCCAGTGGGGGTTGAGGGGATAACAGATGCAAACCAACTAGAACTGAACCAGATTAAGCTGTTGGTGGTATTGTAGGGAATGAGGGAAATTTAGCAAATGGTACCATGGGAAGTTTTCTCCATCTCTTTTCAAGAAGAGCCATGGGATCTTTAACATCCACCAGAAAAAGTAGACAGGACTTCTGTGTGAAGTCTCATCCCAAGGATGGCACTCCCAGACAGTGTAGCAGCTATGTTATACTGAACGCAGGTTCCAGTGTTTATATGCGCCCAGTCATGGTTTGAGATTAGAACCTACAACCATCTGGCCCAGAGGTGGATGTGCCATCAACTTAGCCACTCTGTCACCTTTATATATATATATATATATATATATATTTCTATATGATTGGACACATTAAAAGGGTGTTACTGCTTTTTATACTTGGAAAAGGTCCAAAGGAATTAAATATAATGAATAATCGACTGCAAGACATAAGTTGCCTGGTTGCACTGAAATAAGCAGACACCTATGAACGTTCTTAACTCAATAAAATTTCTGTATTTTTCCAGGTTGTCTTATAAAATTTATTTAACTGGCTTTAGAAGAAAAGATGTGTAGCCACATGCATTAGTTTTTGTTTGGTAGGGTTTTTGGTGTAGAACTTGTTGTGAAACATGGGGGTTCAGGATTCAAAAAGCATAAAGGTTGTTTCTTTTTAAACTGATTTATAGAACCTGCCTTTACAAATATCACCCAGTATATTATCCGGGCTGACACATGTGAAGGCCTTAAAAAGGTAAGCCTAACGTCTGCTTCGTACTACCTGTGTCTGCTTCTTTCCCTTTAAATCAGTCTACCCAGTGTCTTGTCATACCCTCTGTCTTGCCTATCTACACCCGCCGCCCACCACCACCATAAGCTACTTAGAGCTCCTTCCCCTTTCACTTTGCCCCCGATTTCATCTCTTATGCTACTCTGTCCCTGCCATCTGGCCTGGTGTTATTTTTCTGGCAGTATTTATTACATATTTCCGTTTTACACACACTGCTTTATGGATTGCTGCATATTGACTGCTGTTTTATTGCTGATTGATTATTCTTAATGGGATTTATTGTTGTAATTATCTCTCATGTACCTCTCCTCCCTGGGTGCACCTGTAAACTAGCTGCTTTATAGCACTGTGTGCCTTTCCTGATGTACCTGGGAACTAGCTGCTTTGTAGCTCTGCATGCTTTTCCTAATGTACCTGGAAACTAGCTGCTTTGTAGCTCTGTGAGCCTTTCCTGACCCACCTGGAAACTAGCTGCTTTATAGCTCTGCGTGCCTTTCCTGATGCACCTGGAAACTAGCTGCTTTATAGCTCTGTGGGCCTTTCCCGATGCACCTGGAAATTAGCTGCTTTATAGCTCTGCGTGCCTTTCCCGATGCACCTGGAAACTAGCTGCTTTATAGCTCTGCGGGCCTTTCCCGGTGCATCTGGAAACTAGCTGCTTTATAGCTGTGCGGGCCTTTCCCGGTGCACCTGGAAACTAGCTGCTTTATAGCTCTGCGGGCCTTTCCCGGTGCACCTGGAAACTAGCTGCTTTATAGCTCTGCGGGCCTTTCCCGGTGCACCTGGAAACTAGCTGCTTTATAGCTCTATGGGCCTTTCCTGACGCACCTGGAAACTAGCTGCTTTATAGCTCTGTGTGCCTTTCCTGACACACCTGGGAACTAGCTTCTTTATTTATTAGCTTTTGTTTACCGGGTAAGCACAACTAGACAAGGAATGCCTATTTTCAGATGCGACCCAGAAGATTACAGAACAAGGTTTACAGGCAGTGCAAGGGTATTACAACAAGGTGAAAAACAGGCAATGAACGGGGTGAAAACTAAACATTTACAGGACGAACAGATAGGCATAGGCATCAATATTTACATTTCATAGTAAGAGAGCAGGTAAGTGATGGTTACAGTTCATGGTAGGAGTACAGGTACAGTTTAGTCATTTCTTTTGAGGGCGATAAGTGCTAAGGTGAGGAATAAATACTTCCCTAATGGAGCTCAAAAGAGGGTAAGAGGCCAAGGATGTGGTGGCGCACACCAGGGTAAGGCATCGAGGGGCAGCCTAGTAACAGATACAGGCTGAGGCAGACTTAATGAATGACCAGAGGGAGCTTTTAACGATGAGGTGGGTAGGGTGCGCCTTTCCCGACGCACCTGGAAACTAGCTGCTTTATAGCTCTGTGTGCCTTTCCCCGATGCAGCTGGAAACTAGCTGCTTTATAGCTCTGTGTGCCTTTCCCCGATGCAGCTGGAAACTAGCTACTTTATAGCTCTGTGTGCCTTTCCCGATGCAGCTGGAAACTAGCTGCATTATAGCTCTGTGTGCCTTTCCCAATGCACCTGGAAACTAGCTGCTTTATAGCTCTGTGTGCCTTTCCCCGATGCACCTGGAAACTAGCTGCTTTATAGCTCTGTGTGCCTTTCCCCGATGCACCTGGAAACTAGCTGCTTTATAGCTCTGTGTGCCTTTCCCGATGCACCTGGAAACTAGCTGCTTTATAGCTCTGTGTGCTTTTCCCCGATGCAGCTGGAAACTAGCTGCTTTATAGCTCTGTGTGCCTTTTCCGATGCACCTGGAAACTAGCTGCTTTATAGCTCTGCATGCCTTTCCCGATGCACCTGGAAACTAGCTGCTTTATACCTCTGTGTGCTTTTCCCCGATGCAGCTGGAAACTAGCTACTTTATAGCTCTGTGTGCCTTTCCCCGATGCAGCTGGAAACTAGCTGCTTTATAGCTCTGTGTGCCTTTTCCGATGCACCTGGAAACTAGCTGCTTTATAGCTCTGTCTGCCTTTTCCGATGCACCTGGAAACTAGCTGCTTTATAGCTCTGTGTGCCTTTCCCGATGCACCTGGAAAGTAGCTGCTTTATAACTCTGTGGGCCTTTCCTGACACACCTGGGAACTAGCGGCTTTATGGCTCTGTTGGCCTTTTCTGATACACCTGGAAACTAGCTGCTTTATGGCTCTGTTTGCCTTTTCTGACGCACCTGTAAACTAGCTGTTGATAGCTGTCTTTCCTGACACACCTGGGAGCTAGCTGCTTTTTTAGCTCTGTGTGCCTTTCATGTCAAATCTTTTTCTGTGTGTGTGTTTTATATCCATTTCAAACAACATGAAGTCTTGCTGTATTCTCTTTTTGTAACTTTTCTTTTTATTTAAAAGATCATAGGCATGGTACATAGTCTATTAGGTACAGGTAGGTATATCTTTCATTCATAAGACAGTACAAAAGTGAAGTTTAAAATTCTCCTAATAAGCATTACAATCTTCTTATATCTTTTCCAGGTCATATTAATTTATTTACCTCCTTCCTGTCTGAATCCTTTCTGACTTAACTCGATGGTATCCTTAGAGTTCAGGGTTCTACTGCTTTCCACCTTCACCTATTATCTTATCTCTGTTTTTCATTATCAAATCTTCTCTTAGCATCTTTCCACTCTGCCTCCAGATCACTAGGAAACTTTTTTTCCTCCTTGTACCATGTCCATACATCTCATATTCTAACACAGGTATGTAAGTACAAACCATTTTGTCTAATACACTTTAATTTACTTTATAACCTTCAGCAGGATGTGCCCACGAGCAATTCTCCCTTCTCCAATCCACTTTCGGAATGCCCCCTGTCCTTTTTGACCCCCACCATTCACATCTTACTCTCCTTCTTTCTATTTTATTATCTTATTTCCTCTCATCACTACCTCTTTTCCCCACTTTCCCTCTTCTACTTTCAGGTTGGCCCAAATGGAAAGGGACCTGGGGGTAGTCATATCAGATGATCTAAAGGTGGGCAAGCAATGTGAGAGGGCAGCAAGGAGGGCTGGGGGGAATACTAGGAGGCATAGGGAGAGGCATCACCAGTAGAAAACAGGAAGTTATTATCCCTCTGTACAGACAGCTGGTGAGACCCCATCTGGAGTACTGCGTGCAGTTCTGGAGACCCAATCTCCGCAAAGATATAGACAGGATGGAAGCTGTCCAGAGGAGGGCAACTAAAATGGTGCAGGGTCTGCACTGGAAGACATATGAAGAGAGACTTAAGGAGCTTAATATGTATAGCCTCGAGGAAAGGAGGGAGAGGGGGACATGATAGAAACTTTCAAGTACCTCAAGGGAATCAACAAAGTCCAAGAGGGTAGCATCTTTCAAAAAAAGAGGTGTGCAAGAACAAGGGGGCACAATTTGAAGATAGAGGCGGCTCAGAGGTAATTTAAGGAAGTATTTTTCACAGAGAGGGTTGTGGATGCATGGAACGGCCTTCCGGAGGAGGTTGTGGAGTCAAAAACAGTGGTGGAATTCAAGCATGCATGGGACAGTCATAAGGCAATTCTAGGGGTTGGGGGTAGGAAGAAGTAGGCTGCTGGTTAACTAGGATCTGCAGCTTATCCATTAGGTAGGGAAATGGGCAGACTGGGTGGGCCAAGCGGTCCTTATCTGCCGTCAAATTCTATGTTTCTATGTTATGGATTGGTCTAATATCAGAGTTTGTGTCTTTTCCTGGATGTATTTGTAATAGGGTAGCCATCTAGCATTGAACCTCTCTATCTTTAACTGAACTTTAGCTACTATGCTTTCTAACTGCTTTATTCTTTCCACATTATGTTCCCAGATCCCTACTGAGGGTGAAGTCCGTGTAAGCCACTTCTGTGTAAATGCTTTTGTTGCCGCCGCCACACAGATATAAAATAAGTATCTGTGATCTTTCCTTATCAGATCTACTGGGGGGAGGCCCAAGACCAGATTTTCAAGCTGAGGAAGAAGGTGCAACTCAAACATTTTCATTATAATGTCTTTCAGGTTGGCCCAATATTTAGTTAACATTGGACATCCCCCAAAAATATGGAAGTGCGAGCCCACTCCCCCACAACCTCTCCAACATTTGTCTGAATGGTGTCCACCATAGTGCTTGGTTATTGTTGGGGCCTTAAAGAACCTGATGCCCACTTTCCATCTGAATTCTCTCCCAATTCTGTAAACTAGTAGTTTTCTGTATACCCTCCCAGACCCCCCATCTTGCCGGTTGAATGTTATACCTCATCTCCTTTTCCCATTTTACTTGTATATTTTCTCTATAAATCCTGCCTTCTCCTTGGCGCAAAAGAGCATACATTTGTGCTACTATCCCCTTTATATCTTTTAACCTTGTTCTGCTTTGTATCATAACTTCCTCATCCGTTAGGGGGCGAGCCACTTATGCCACTCCTATCTCCCCCACTATTATATTTCTACACTGGAAAAATCTAAATAATTCCTTCTGTTGCAACTGGAATTCTTGTTGTAAGCTCAAGAAAGATTTCACCCCTTCCCCTTCCACCAAATGGGCCGGCGTTATTACCCCCTTCATAACCCATCCTTCCAGGGAAACCAAACCCTTCTTGCGTATTATAGGTGGTACATATTCCAGTGGAATTTTCTGCCATATCGGTACTGGCATTTCCCACTTTTGCCTGATCTGGAGCCATGCCCCAAGGGTTTGCTTCGTCCAGCAGTTCCTAACCTCGGTCAGATTTGCCTTCGTTATAGTCCACGGGAGATCCTGCACTGGTAGATTTATATGTACCCTCCTTTCCATCTCCACCCAGTCTGGGGGTTCATCCTGTATTAAAAATGTCAAGAGCGGCATCATTTGAGCTGCGTAAAAGTATGTCTGCAGGTGTGGCATACCCCTTCCCTCCTCTTTTTTAGGTATTGACAACAGTTGTTGCCTAATCTGGGTTTTTTTCCCCTGCCCAGATGAAACTAGCTAACTCCTTCTCTAAATCTTTCCGATCCTTACTAGGTATATCTATCGGGAGGGTGCCAAAGAGGAACAAACAGCGAGGCAGAATGTTCATCCTGATAGTGTCTATTTTCTGAGTGAACCCCAACGGTATTAGTTTCCACCTATCTAAATCTTTCCTAATCTGTGCTTTTAAAACCCCATGATTTAATTTATACAAATCTTTCATATCATATTGGATTTTAATTCCTAAATATCTTATCGGCTTTTTAGTGTACTTGACGGGTGAAATTTTTTTTTTTTTTGGTTAGACACATAGATTAATGCGTCATCCGCATAGAGTGATATCTTATTTCTAGAAGCGTGGATATGTTGTTCATCCACACTGTCTGGCATTGTCCCTTTCCCCTTTAAATCTTGCCGGAAGTCTTCAAGCTGGCTTCTCCCACCCACCCGGGTGGTAAATACTCGGCTCCGCCCATGGCGTAGATCTTCCTTTCCACTGGAAGATACAGGTTCCCTTGCTTTTTGCAGCGATTGAGGCCCTGGAGTCTAATCGACGGTTTTCACCGCATCTTCTCGCTTTGAAACTCGTAAGAGTATACGACTCGGATCTGAACTTTTCGGACATGGATGACAAGTCGTCCCCCGGGTTTCGCCGGTGTCCTTGTGGACAAAAAATGTGCACTGACCCCTACCTCTCGTGCGTTTATTGCCTCGGTACCGTGCACGATACCTCGCAATGCACTATTTGCTCTGCCTTTCATCCCACCATTCTGGAGGACCGTCAGGCGCGCCTGAAGCTGGGGAGACCGGAGCTTGCAAGCCACCGGTGTGAAATCTAAGGGAGGCCAGGTGGGCGGTTTCCGCGGCTGCGGGATCCGCCCGAGCAGCCTCAAGCAGATGGCGGCCTTGAGGAAGAAGCTGCCCAGCTTTGGCCAACCGAGAAGCTTCTTCGTTGCCGCTCAACTTGGGCTCCACCTTCACAGGATCCTTTTGGGAGTTGTGCCAGTCTCTCCCTACTAAGGGTGGGCGCCCTCGAAACTCGCCTCCCCGATCCAAAAGAAGGATCAAAACCGTCTTCTTCTAGCCGAAGAAGACGCTCCTGGGACTGGGAGTGGTCCGACTTCCAGGAGCAAGGGGTCTCGACTGCTGTCGAGATCGCCTCCTCGGCTGCCGGTTTTTCAGACCTTCTGTCTGGACAAGGCACTGAAGTCGAGGACACGGCTGAACCGGCCGAGATTTCTCTCGACCCGATCGAGCCATTGTCGCCGACGACTCTCTGAAGAGAACGCCTATTCTCTCTTTCCCCGACGAGGAAACCCGCCCCGCGGGTATGCCGATTGAGGGCAAGGAGCCGGAGCCTCGGTTTTCACAGAGTCCGGCGTCCCCTGACCGACAGAGCCGACGCCGTCGGTCTCTATCGAGGAGTAAGTCCTCTTCGGTCGGTAGACCCAAGAAGGGACACAAACACTCCTGGAAGAGGCGCCGCCACCGTTCCTCATCCTCCTCTGATGAGGAGAGGCTTCAACGGAAACTCCGTCGACGCTATGAGGATCTTATGTGGCAGCAACTTCTGCTAACAGGCCAGAAGCCGGCTACCCCGGCGGTTCCGGCTATTACTTGGCCTCAGCCTCTTCGTCCGACACCGACTTCTTCGGCTTCTAAGGCTCCGGTCCCTTCGGGGGCCCCCGTGCGCCTTCCGGCTCGGCCAGATACAGGCTCCCCACCAATTTTGGTGGAACCTCCACCTAAACTGCCCCTGGGAGGAGTTCCCTCTAAGGGGGACCGACTGTCTTCGGGTCTTCCTCACAGACTGTCGATTACGGTCACCCCTGATCGCCCTAAGCATATCGAGGGAGATTTAGGTGGGAAGCCTTTGTATCTGGACTCCTCCGATTCGGATAATACCGGCCTTCATTCTCATGATGAGCTGTCGGTGTCAGGCTTGGAAGAAGGACCTTCCTCCTTCCAGGGCATCCTTCGACTCATTTCAGAGTCCACAGAAATGCCTCTGCAGCCTATTCAGAAGAAGGCAGAATATCCCCTCACGGATATTCTTAAGAGGGGGGATACCCCGACAGAGGCCTTTCCAGTGGCCGAAGCCATAGTTGGCCCGGCTCTGGAACTCTGGCAGCGTCCAGCCTCCTGCCCGGCTCCATCTGCCCGCATGGCCCGCAAGTACGCGGTGCCCACAGGGTCCTTGACAGGGTTTACTGAGCACCCCTCGGCGGAAAGCCTTGTGACTGCCTCAGTATTCAGGCGAATGGGCAGCTCTGCGGATACTGACCGCCCTCCGGACAAGGAGTCCAAACTTATGGACCACTCGGCCCGGAAGGTCTACGTGGCATCATCCCTGGGCCTTCGTCAGGCAAGCTCAGCAGTGATCATGGCACACTTCTCTCATGCCCTTTTGGGTCGTTGGATGAAATTCTTCCTCACCTCCCAGCAGACATGCAGACCACGGTCAAGCAGGTCCGGGACCAGGGCCGGGCTGTTGCCAAACAGCTCCAGACAGCTCTGGACACTGGTGATTCCTGTGCCCGTTCACTAGTGGCAGCGGTAGCCTCTCGCCGCAGGGCTTGGCTGAGGTTATCCTCCTTTCCCATGGATACTCAGCACAAGCTAGCTGACGTGCCCTTCCTCGGCACCGACCTCTTCGGTCCGGGAGTGGCAGGTCATCTCCAGCGCATTGAGCAGTCTAATGCCACCTTAGATGCCACCTCTGCTAAGGGTTCTTCAGGCAAGAACCAGTAGAAGCGCAAGAAGAAGCCCTTTCGGCATTCTTCCCCTGCGGTCAGACAGTCCTTCTTTCAGGGAGGGCAACAACAGCAGCAGGCTCAAGCTTGGCACCCTAGGCCCAAGCAAGGTCCCCAGCAGCCCCGTAAAGGAGGCCGAGGTGCTGGTCCAGGTGCCTCCTCCTCCACTAAGCCTACACAGTGACGGGTCGGGGGTGGCCTCCCCCGCACCCGTCACGCCATCTATGGGTCCTCCCGTGGGGGGCCGGCTCCGCCACTTCCTTTCCGCCTGGTCCGGTATCACTTCAGACAGGTGGGTTCTGGAAGTGGTCGGGCAGGGTCTACCCCTAGAGTTCGAGCACTACCCTCCCAGCTGAGCCCGTGCCCCACGGGAGGAAAGGATCTCAGTTGGCACCCAGTCTGCCCTTCGGGACGACATTGCGCTACTCCTCCTCAAGGAGGCGGTGGCCTCTGTGCCGGATCCTCCTTCAGACCCTGGCTTCGTCTCCAGGTATTTCCTGGTGCCCAAGCGGACGGGGGGTTGGCGCCCCATTCTAGATCTCCACGACCTGAATCGGTATCTCAGGTCTTGCACCTTCCGGATGGTAACTCTGAACCAGATCATACCATCCCTGGAGCGAAACATGTGGTTCTGTACACTGGATCTTCAGGAAACTTTTTACCACGTCCCAATCCGTTTGTCCCACCAGCGGTTTCTCCGCTTCAAGGTCGAAGGGACCCTGTATGAGTTCAGAGCCATGCCGTTCGGCCTGTCTTCGGCCCCAAGGGTCTTCACCAAATGCATCGCAGTGGTGGCAGCCCATCTACGGCGTCGGGGGTTCATATTTACCCCTATCTAGACGACTGGCTCCTGGCGGGTTCCTCCCTTCAGGAGGTGGAGAGGTCCAGGGACCTGACCCTCCGAACCTGCTCTCACTTGGGCCTTCTGATCAACGAGGCCAAATCGGAACTTGTACCTTCTCAGGTGATGGGCTTCATCGGGGCAGAGCTCGACTCTTGTCAAGCCAGAGCTCGGCTCCCGGCGGACAGGGCGGAGGTTCTCTCCTCCTTTGCCCAATCATTTCTGGTTGGGCACTTGCGCCCTGCCCGGGACTTCCAGTGCCTCTTGGGTTACATGGCGGCGTGCACCTCAGTGGTCCGCTGGGCCAGACTGCACATGCGCCCCCTTCAGTGGGAGCTGGCTGCCCAGTGGTCTCAGCGTCAGGGTCTCTTCGACTAGCTGATCACAGTCACCCAGAGGATGTGGGACGCTCTCCAATGGTGGACCGTCCCGAGTCACTTGCAGGAAGGGGTTCCGTTTGTCCGCCCCGAGCCGACGGTCGTCCTTATGACCGACTCCTCTCTCATGGGCTGGGGAGCCCACATAGGGGACAACAGAGCCCACGGGTTCTGGACCCCCGAGGAGTCCCGATGCCACATCAACCTGTTGGAGCTCAGAGCAGTCAGACTGGCACTGTCAGCTTTCGCTCCTCAGCTCCGGGTCAAGTGGTTCAAGTCAGGCGGACAATACCACGACCATGTACTACCTCAACAAACAGGGCAGCCACGCACTCCCGTCTGCTGTGCAAGGGAGGCACTCGGATCTGGACCTTCGTCAACGCGGCTGGGGCGGATCTCTAGCCATCCATGTGGCAGGAGTAGCGAACCAACTGGCGGATGCTCTCAGCCGCATAGGCCAGACATCCCACGAGTGGTCTCTCCATCCAGAGGTAGCTTACGACCTGTTCTCCCGTTGGGGCAAACCGTTGGTGGACCTGTTTGCCTCCAGGGAGAACACCAAGCTGAGGCTGTACCATGCCCGCCCCTCTCAGCAGGGCTCGCTGCAGGGGGATGCCTTCTCGAGGCCGTGGACCCCAGGCCTCTTTTACGCCTTCCCTCCATTTCCCTTGATCCACAAGGTGTTACTCAAGGTGAGGAGGGACAAGGCGAAGGTGATTCTGGTAGCCCCAGATTGGCCACGCCAGTTCTGGTATCCAGATCTCCTCAGCCTCAGCTGCAGGGCCCCAGAGCGGCTATGTACACGCCCGGACCTGATATCACTGAACCAGGGGAAGGTCTTTCACTCGGACCTTCAATCCCTTCACCTCACAGCCTGGCTCCTGAGCTGCTAGAGTTCCAGGCTTTGGGTCTTTCTGAGGATGTTTACACCGTGGTGGAAGCATCTCGAAAAGAATCAACCAGGAAATGTTATGCCTTCAAATGGAAAAGATTTTCCATTTGGTGTCAGGGAAAAAGCCTGGACCCCTTATCCTGCTCTGTGGCTAACATTCTAGACTACCTTTGGTCTCTCTCCAAAGGGGGTCTTCGGTCATCGACCCTTAGGGTGCACCTTGCAGCCATCTCTGCTTACCGGGCGCGGGCCGGTCAGCCGACGTTGGCTCAGGAGACGGTGATCGGTGCTTTTTCAAAGGCCTGGATCACATATCCCCTCCGGTGCGTGAACCTCCACCTCCGTGGGATCTTTTGCTGGTTTTGGCAAAGCTCATGGGCAAGCCATTCGAACCCATGCACAAGTGTGAGCTCGCCATAGCGTGGAAGACTGCCTTCTGGTGGCTATCACGTCAGCCAGAAGGACAGGGAGCTCCAGGCGCTGGTGGACTCCCTATCTGGTCTTTCACAGGGACAAAGTTGTCCTGCGCCCACCGAAATTCCTTCCGAAGGTGGTGTCAGAGTTTCACCTCAACCAGGTGTTGACTCTGCCGGTATATTACCCTAACTACACCTTGGATGCCGAGTACAGGCTCCATACTCTGGACCTCAGGCGTGCTCTCTCCTACTATAAGGAGAGGACGCGGAAATTGGGGAGAGGTTCGCCAGCTGTTTGTCACTTACGCTGAAGCCGCTTCTGGCAGACCTGCAGCTAAGCGGACTATTGCAAGATGGATTACATCATGCATAGGTCTGTGCTATGAATTGGCGGGCAAGGAGCCTCCCAGAGGGATAAGAGCTCATTCTACCCGCCATACTGCTGATCGGTGGCTGCTTCCAGGGACATCCCTATCCAGGAAATCTGTCGGCTGCTACCTGGAAGTCAGCAAACACCTTCATTACCCATTACCACATCGACCTTGAGTCACGCGGATGCTGGTTTTGGGCCTCGTCCTCCAATCTCTGTTTCCTAAGTAGGGGGTGTGCGCCTTGCCTCCCTCCTCCCGGAGAACTGCTAGGAGTCTGCCAGACAGTGTGGATGAACAACATATCCACGCTCCTAGAAGAACAGGTTACTCACCTGTAACAGTAGTTCTAGGAGTGGTATATGTTGTTCATCCACATGCACCCACCCGACCTCCCCGGCTTTAGGCGCACAGCCTGGCTTCCAGCGGGCTAGATCTGGCGTCATGGGGCGGAGCCGAGGTATTTACCACCCGGGTGGGTGGGAGGAGCCAGCTTGAAGACTTCCGGCAAGATTTAAAGGGGAAAGGGACAATGCCAGACAGTGTGGATGAACAACATATACCACTCCTAGAACTACTGTTACAGGTGAGTAACCTGTTCTTACTACCCCTTCTACCATTATACCAGTAATCTTAGGATGTCTTCTTATGGCTTGAGCCAAGGGCTCAGTGCTGATTGCGAACAGTAATGGAGACAGAGGACAACCCTGTCTAGTCCCTCTTTGTATCTGGATCTGTGTAGATACTATCCCATTTACCTTCACCCTTGCCGTAGGTCTATTATACAGTATCTTTATCCAGTTCAGGAATTCATCCCCCAGACCCATCTCCCTCAAAACCGCAATCAGAAACTGACAATTCAGGCGATCGAACGCCTTTTCGGCATCTAAAAAAATAGCTAGTCCCTGGTCTTTAGATTCTCTCGCCCCTGTGATGACATTCAGCATTCTCCGGATATTATCTGCTAGATGCCTCCCCGGAATGAATCCCGTTTGATCTGTATGAATTCGTTTGGTGATTACTTTTTGCAACCTATTAGCCAGAATCTTGGTCAGGATTTTACAGTCCTGATTCAGGAGGGAGATAGGTCTGTAGAAGGTGCACTTATCCTTTGGTTTCCCTTCTTTCGGTATAACCATTATAATTGTTGAGTACCATGTTGGGGGAAGAGGCTGTTCCTCTAAGCAGTTATTGAAGACTTCAGTCAGGATGGGGGCAACCGTTCCACAACATTTAGTGTATAATTCACTACTGAACCCATCTGGTCCGGGTGCTTTCCCCTGTTTCAGTTCTCTAATTACCTGGACTACTTCTTTCTGTGTAATTTTGGCTCCTAATCCTATCCTATTTTCTCTACTTAGTTTTTGCAACTCAAGATCTTTTAGAAAGTGCTGTAGCTCTTCCTCCATCTGCTCTGGAATATCGACTCTGTATATAATGACTGGTAGAAATTCCTAAAGGCCTGTGCAATATCCCCCGGTTTACTTCGTCTCTCTCCTGTTTTCTCATCTATTATTATGTCTTTGATCATATGATTTGCTTCCTGTTGTTTCAGCCTATATGCCAGTGTATGAGCCGCCCTGTGTCCCACCTCTGTATATTTATATCCCAGCCATCTTATTCATCTCTCTGCCTGGTTTTCCTCATATTCATTTAATTTCTTTCTAGCTAATTCCAGTTGTTTTAATAGTTCCCCATCCTTTGGATCCTGTTTATGTTCCGATTCCTTTGTTGAACCTCTCGTAAAAGTCTTTCCTGAGTAAGATAAGCCAGTTTTTTTTATTCCTAGAAGCAATACTTATCAGTTCACCCCTAACTACTACTTTTGCTGTATCCCATCTGATTATAGGTTGGCAACCATCATTCTCTTTTGCGTAGAAAATTTCTTTGAATCTATCCTCTGTCCTTCTAATTGTGGATTTATCTGCCAGAAGGGAAACATTCAGTCTCCAAATGGGGTGTTTCTCCTCTTGTTCCACCATCAGGACCATCTCAACCGGAGCATGGTCTGAGTTAGTGATCGAGTGTATTAGAGATCCAGAAGCCATATATAAGTATGCCTTTTGAAGGAGAAATAAATCGATCCGAGAATGACCTCTGAACCATCGAATAGTAAGTATAATCCCGTGTCCTGGGGCGACATGCTCGCCACACATCCACAAAGTCTAGACTTCTTATCAGACACTTAAGCCATTTAGTCGCTTCTCTGTTTGCCTGTATACAACCTGATGATCTATCCAAAAATGGAGATGGCACACAATTAAACCCCCCCCCCACCAATATTCTTCCTTGAGGCAGTCTTATCAATTTGTCTAAAATTTCATTAAAAAAAACACCCCCTTTAACATTTGGAGCATGGAAAGGGACATCCAAAACTGTACCAGATATTCTGACAAATCTCCCCACTTTATCTGCGTCTGTCCGGTTAACCATCAGGGGGCACCCCCTTTTCACCAGAATTGCCACTCCTGCTTTCCACCCATCTCTACTCGGCGAGGCATATACCTCTCCCACCCATGACCGTCTTAATTTCAAACCCTTTGTTTCCCTTAAGTGTGTTTCTTGAATAAGAGCCACATTGCATCCCATTCGTTTAAATTCAGCTAAGATTTGCGTTCGCTTGACAGGAGTGTGTATTCCCTTTACATTGTATGTGATTATTTTAAGATTAACCATTGTCTTGATTTATCCCTTTACATCTTTCCAACCTCCTCTGTAAATCTCGTGGTACCCCATCCTGCCTTTATAAGTAAACTTACTAACCCATTAAATAAACATCGTTTAACATATTTCAACTCAGTAGAACTTTTCAACATTGTGGCAGCTGCTTCTCCGAGCTTGCCTTCAGTCTTAAATCAGTCCCCCTTCTTATGCTTCCTAGGCGCTACTGCGCATTTCAGCTGCTGTTATTAGTTTCCCAGTAGCTTGTATGGGTGGGCTCGCTAGGCCACTGCCCCGCCTTTCCCTTAATAGGGATTCGCTCTAGTTGTTCAACAGAACGGCAGCAGTCCCCCAGAATTAACACCCCCAGCTAAAACTAATTTCCAGCTGGGAATGAGTTAGCAGCCACCCAGCCTTAGCGCCCAAGCTGGATTTGCCTTCTAGCCAACATTTACCTCATACCATTATTGAGTACATCACTCGAAAGTCTGAAGTCTCATATGCAGAAGCCTTTATTCCCCCCAAAAGCCCCTCCCCAGACCGGTCCTTCGCTTCCCCCAGCTTCTGGTTTCGTCTGTGTATCCTCTCGAATCTCTTCTCCTTCGCAGATGTCCTTCTCACCCCTCCATTCGTTTTTCAGATTCCTGGCTGTCCACCGCATTGAGATCAGGCATTAAATATTTAGGCCACAACCAAGCAGGGCTTCTCTTCTTCCCACGATTCACCAGACTCCATGCCCCTTCAATCAGTTTTTGCTCCAAAAGATCACAGTCCAGATTCGGGATCACAATTTGTTTCTCTTTCAAGAATGGGACCGCATCCACCAGGGTCGGGTATACTTTGAATGAGGAGCCCGTGTATATTTTCAGTTTTGCTGGATAGTTTATTTACGCTTTTATTTGGTGTTTGTCCTTTAATTCCTTTATGACAGCTCTGACTTGGTTCCGACGACACTGCAGCTCCGTCAACAAATCTTGGTCCAAAAACACTTGTTCCCCTGCAAATGTGAGGTTTTTAACTCGCCAAGCTTCTTTTAGTATGTAATCTTTTTCTTGAAAAATTCAGCATTCTCACTACCCAGGATCATGGTCTGGTATTCTTGTCTGTCGGCTTAGGCCCCAGAGCTCTATGGGCCCTCTCGATTGTGAGAGAGAAGTCCGAGGGTATAGTTAGTAACGATCTTAGCACATGTTGGATAAAATCTGCAGTAGTAGGATAACCCTCCTCCTCGATCTCATATATTCTAAAATTATTTCGTCTTGCTCTATTTTCTGAATTTTCCATTCGAGTATGCATTTGCCTTTCCCTGTGCAAGAGATGTATAATCAGTCTGTCCATTGCGTCTTGTCTCTCCGAAGTCTGGGTTACACGCTTTTCCACTCCCTCGACCTTCTTGTTTATATTTTTGATTTCCATCTTAAGATCTGCAATCGATGTCTCAATTTTCTGCACCTACTTGAGGATTTTAGCCACTGCTATTTCCATTGGTACCTCAGGCTGGGAGTCTTCTTCGTCGAAGACAATCGAAGATACCGAGGGGGACCGTACTCTCTACATGGTCACTAGGCCTTCCGTGCCTTTATGGAGAGTGAGCTGCTTTAGTTTGCTACTTTTTTGGTCCTGCCTCGACCTTTTCAGTTTAATTTGTTCAGCTGACATTAAAATAGCCCCCGATTGTCAACTTCAGTACTTTCCTTATCAAATGAGGTAGAAAATGAGTTTAATACTGCTGGGGGGTCCGGAGCGCGTTCCTCTAGGCCACTAACATCTGGGTGACGTCACCAGAAGTCCCCAGTCTTGCTATATTCTGACATATGCAGTTAGCCCCAGCACTTGACCTGCTCTGGAGAGGAACGAGTTAACTCTATGCATGAAGCATAGAACGTTGAGCTCAAACTCGGTTTCAGACCTCTTTTTGCAGCACTTTAAAGCGTAACTGTCAGAATCTTTGCTCCGCCTAACTGTTCGGTCGCTCCAGAGATTGCTCCTTCGCTACGTTGGTTCGGTTAAGAATCTGTCGGTTTAATCACCAATTTGTCGTTAATTTTGGCTTCAGATCCCTGTCTGTGGTACAGTAGATGTTGTAGGTAGTGGACTGTAGGGTAGAATTATTATTATATTCTGTGGAAATTGTAAAACCTGTGGATCGGTCCGGTTCGGAA
Organism: Neoceratodus forsteri; assembly: GCA_016271365.2. Classification (NCBI taxonomy): domain Eukaryota; kingdom Metazoa; phylum Chordata; order Ceratodontiformes; family Ceratodontidae; genus Neoceratodus; species Neoceratodus forsteri. The sequence goes on along the minus strand of CM028134.1, from coordinate 816,694,261 downwards.
CAGTTTGTTTTGGGGTTTTTCTTATTCTTTCCGTTTAGTGTGAGGTATCTGTTTAAAAAAGTGATTTTACACGTTTTTTTTTCCCTGACCCATAACACGGTTGGTAACTGATAGGAGGATCTTATCTGGCTAATAAGCTGTAAAGGGTAAGTTTGTAGCCTGGCCATGTCTTAGAAACTCAAGAAAAAAAAAAAACGGGCCCACTGGGTTTCAACACTGGTGAGTGTGGGGATGCCTTTGCTAAGGCAGACCCTCACACCACATGTGTTTACTGTCTGGAGTTTGACCACCTCGATTCAGATTGTCAAATCTGTAAAAAAAAAAAAAAAAATTTCCCAAAGGCCACCCTAGAAAAGAGGTTGGGTAGGCTCAGTGAAAAGGAGTCCGAAAAGTCCTCTAATCTGGATGGCCAGCCCAGTGTGGTTCCTACCGAACCTGAGGGAGTGCCCACTGACCTGGGCGATACTCCCTTGAGCAAGAGGACATCCGACCGTGAGGTGTCTGTTCCATCAAAGCGAAAAAGGAAATTGGCCGGTTCGAATCCAGAACCGCATCATTCAACCACCAAAGAAGTAGCCAGGGCGATAAGTATTGTAGAATCGCTCCGTCTGGTTCCATCCAATCCGATGCCTCTTGGTAGGCGTTCGGTCAGTTCCCCCAGTTCCAGAATATGTTCCGGATGAATTTTATGAACCGGAGTGGGAGGGGGAGGAAGAACACGATGGTGGTGGTGGTGAGTCTGGATGAGCCCATTGAACCGGACATCTCCTCAGACAGGCCTTCTAATGTTTCCCCTCCCAGGCTTTCTGAGTCCCAATCCCACTATTTGTTCTACAAGAAAGTGGCTGAGACCCTCCAGCTTCCCTTGGTTGAAGCTGTTGAGGAACAAGAGGAGCCCAATTTTGTGGAAATGGACATCCCAGAGTCCAAAAGGTTGTCTATTCCCCCTCCATAAATCTTTTGGGAAACAGACACAGAAAGTTCTTCAAACCCCAAATTCTTTACCTCCTGTAGATAAAAGAATGGACAGGAGGTGTATACTTTCAGGCTCAGGTACAGAGTTCTTGTTCCACCAATGCAGCCATGTTGGGGGTAGTGCAGGCTGCAGCCTGTGACAAGGCTAACATACCTTTGGCTTCACACCCCCCAGATAAAGACTCTAGGAAAGTGGATTCTATGGCCAAAAAGCAGTACTTGACATCCTTCTTGGGACTCAGGCAGGCGAATTATGTGACCTACACAGCCAGATACCAGAAGTCTAGATGGGATACTGTTCTGGAGCTAGCTAGACAGGCCTCCCCCCAGCTAGCCAAAGAGCTGGAGGAGGTGGCTGCTGATAGGATTGAGGCATCCAAGATTCAATTTCATGCTGCTGTGGATTCAAATGATGTGGCATCACGAGCCATGGCTACATCTGTGTCTCTTCAGAGGTTTGCTTGGCTCAGATGTACTAGCCTCTCACAGGATACTCTGGCTAAGGCCATGGATTTCACTGTGGTGGGTAATTCTCTGTTTGAGGAGCAGACAGAGAATTACATGAAGAAAATGGTTGAGTACCGGACCACCTACAGGAGTGCACAGGCCAAGGAAAGGCAGGCAACTCCTCAGAGGCAGCAGTCTAGGGGCAGGGGCAGGCCTTTTCACAGGCCTTTCTACCAGACACAGGCCTCCTCTCCTTTTCCACAGAGGGGGTTCTTCAGAGGGAGAGGCAGAAAGGGGATGAGCAGGGCTGCATCCTCCTCAGTCCAAGGCTCCTGCCAAGCAGACACCCTGATGTATCAGCCCGGGTCGACTCCCCAATCCCAGTAGGAGGCAGGTTGGCTTACTACTTCCAGGCCTGGAAGTCTGTTACCTCTGACAGATGGGTCCTGGAAGTAGTAAGTCAGGGATTGGCTCTCAGTTTTGCAAAGTTTCCAAAATTGAGGGCCAAGTCCTTTCCACCTGCAAACCTTTCCGAGATCACTGCTCTAGAAGCAGAGGTTTCCTCTCTACTAACCCTCAGGGCTGTAGAGAGAGTTCCTACTCAGTACAGGGCCAAGGGTCTGTATTCCAGATACTTCCTTACCCCAAAAAAGACAGGGGAGTGGCGGCCCATCCTAGACCTAAGATACCTAAATAAGCACATTTTAAAACCAAAATTCAAAATGGTGACTCTGGGAGTAATTCTTCCCTCTCTAAGGCCAGGGGATTGGTTAGTTTCCCTGGACCTCAAGGATGCCTACTTTCACATCCCAGTCAGGTGCTCCCACAGAAAGTACCTCAGGTTCGAATTGCCTTCAGGCCATTATCAGTTCAGAGCAATGCCCTTCGGCCTAACATCAGCTCCAAGGGTGTTCACAAAATGCCTAGCAGTAACAGTGGCCTTTCTCAGGAGACAGAGTATCTCCATTTTTCCATACCTGGACGACTGGTTCATCGTGGGACAGTCTCCAGACCAAGTAAAGTCAGACCTACAAGTGACACAACAGTTGCTTACTTAGCTAGGGTTCCTTCTCAGTCTGCCAAAGTCAGTTCTCGAACCAGTACAACTCCTTACCTTCATAGGGGTAGAGTTGGATACTGTACAGGCAAAGACTTTTCTTCCCTTGGTAACGGTGAAGGCCCTTACAGATCTTGCTTCTTCTTTCCGCATTCTGGTGTCTCGACCAGCAAAACTTTTTCTTCAGCTCCTGGGCAACATGGCAGCTTCCACTGCTGTGGTATAGGGAGCCAGATATCAAATTAGGTACATTCAGTTCCATCTGAGGTCCTTTTGGCCTCAGAAAAAAGATCCTCTAACCAAATTGATTCTAGTGACTCAGACTCTGGCCCAGGCTCTCCAATGGTGGTTGGTTCAGGACAATCTCAGACAAGGAGTCCCATTCATCAGTCAGACTTATTCAGTGGTACTAACCACAGATGCCTCTCTCCTGGGGTGGGGAGTCCACTTAGGAGCCCTCACAGCACAAGGTGTGTGGTCCCCTCAGGAGTCTCTACTTCATATCAATCTTCTGGAACTTGGCGCAGTATTCCTGGCTCTCCAAGCTTTCTCGGACTCTGTGAGGAACAAGGTGGTTCAGGTCAGGACAGACAACACCACCACCATGTGGTGCATCAACAAGCAAGGAGGCAGTTGGTCTACGGCCTTGTGCACGGAAGCCATGAAAATATGGTCTCTGACCTGTGCCCTGCAGGCATCTCTAGTAGCAGTCCATCTTCCAAGGAAGGACAATGTGCTAGCAGATGCCCTGAGCAGGATCTCTCAGGGCCATCACGAATGGACCCTGGACCCCTTCATATTGAAAGTAATTTACTCCAGGTGGGGCACTCCAGAGATGGATCTCTCTGCAGCTCCAGACAGTCATCAACTTCCTCTCTTCTGTTGCAGACCTCCAGTCATGGGCTCAGTTCCCCTGGATGCACTGGTTCTGGATTGGGGGGGAAATTCTTGTATGCCTTTCCTCCTGTTCCCCTGTTATTCAAGGTACTAGTCAATATCAGGTCACAACCATGCAAGGTGATCCTGATTGCACCAGACTGGGCCAGACAGCCTTGGTATCCCCTGTTGATGTCCCTAGCAGTCCATCTAACCAAGAGGCACAACCTGTTAACCTCCTCTCCGGGAAGAATCTGGTATCCCAACCTTTGGGAGGCAATATAGTGCAGTGGTTTAAGGCTCTGAGCTGCAAGTCTGGTGACATCCAGCAGACCAGACCTGGGTTTGAATCTCACAGCTTCCACTTATATACTGTGTGACCCCGAGCAAGTCACTTAACTTCCCTGTGCTCCAGGTCCGCCTGTTTAAAAAAAAAACTTTCAGCTTAGTGTGCTACTCCTGGTTAAACAACTTTAAAAAAAACCCTTGGTCTCTTTAACCCAAAGGCTTGGCTCTTGAAGAGTTAGAGTATGCAGGTTTTCACCTGTCTCGGGGCTGGATATTCTCAAAGCCTCTCGAAAACCTGCCACCAGAAAAACTTGTAATTGCAGATGGAAGAGATTCAGCATTTAGTGTTCCAATAAGGATGTCTTACCGGATACTGCTGATCTGGCTACAGTTCTGGATTACATGGTTCATCTTAATGGCCTAGGTCTCAGGCCAACCACTTTAAAAGTTCATTTAGCAGCTGTTTCTGCACTCCAGTGAGCAGGGAAGGTTTTCTCTCTGGCATCTCATCCTGTCTTCTGTAAATTCTTTAAAGGTTTGGTTCATACCAACCCTCCCTTTGCTTGGGATCTTAATGTTTGCATTGCTCAGCTCATGGAACACCCTTTTGAGCCACTGGCTTCAGTAGAACTCAAATATTTGACTTGGAAAACTGTGTTCCTGATAGCTATCTCTTCTGCCAGGCATATTAGTGAATTACAAGCTCTGTCAGTGGAGCCAGATTTGATCTCATTCCATAGAGATAAGGTGGCCCTTTGAACCAATAGGAGGTTCTTACCCAAAGTGATTTCAGATTTTCATCTGAACCAGTCCATGTCTCTTCCTGTGTTCTTCACTGATCATTCTTCTTCAGGAGAAAGAAGATTACACAGTTTGGATGTTAACAGGGCACTTAACTACTACATTGAGCATACTAAGGCACTTAGGTTTGAATGTCCTCAATTGTTTCTCACTTATGGTGAAGTGGGAAAAGGTAAACCTACTAAGAGAACTATTGCCAGGTGGATTGTCTTTTGTATCCAGTTCTGCTATGAAAAGCTAGGCAAAATACCCCCTCAGGCCTGAGGGCTCATTCGACTAGGGGTACAGCTGCTTCTCTGGCTGCTGCCAGGGATATACCTTTACTAGAGATATGCAGAGCTGCCACCTGGAAAACTGTCCATACTTTCTCCAAGCATTACTCTCTGGATATCTAGGTTAGGAGTGATGCTTGGTTTGGAATAGCAGTACTGCAGAGCCAATTCCCAAAATAGGTTCAGTACCCCCCTCCATGGTGGTACTGCTTGGTAGTCTGCATATGTCAGAATACAGCAAGAGTTCATGTTGTTCGAAGAAAAAAATTACTCACCTTAGTAATTGTTTCTTCTAATGGAGTCTTGCTGTATTCTGACCTCCCTCCCTACCTCCCCTGTCAGAACCTGTTTTTGGGAAGTGGGCTGGCAGGTACATTGTTGCACCTCAGGGGTGTACTTGGCACTCTTCCTTTCTAGAAGGTGGGAGTGGGTTATTGTTATCTTGTTTTTTTGTAGTTATATGTTGGTTCACTACCAGGTTATTATTTTGGGTTCTCAACTTGAGTCTTTGGGGAACCAAAATTGTTGCCTATTGGCTGTGTTCTTTTACAATTTCCACTTTAAGAAGTGTAGTTAGTTAGTAATAGCTCGTAAGAATCTGACTGTTACACTTTGAAGTGCTGCAGACAAAGGTTTGAAACCAAGCTCATGCTCAACGTTCTATGCTTCCTGCATAGAGTTAACTCTTTCCTCTCCAGAGCAGTTTAAGTGCTGGGGCTAACTGCATATGTCAGAATACAGCAAGACTCCATTAGAAAAAAAGTTACTAAGGTAAGTAATTTTTTCTTATGCGCCTGCTCCTGTCCAGCCCTTGAATCCACCTTATGATCCTTGACCCCCACCCCAACTCCATCATCCTACCATCTCCCAGGGCTTACCTCCTCCCATCGAACCACCGTGGATTCCCCCATTTCAAAAATATAAAGTCCACTGGTGTCGCCTTTCTGAGTTCTTATGTACATGTTTATAAGAAGTGAGCAAGTTGGTCAGGTATGACTTCCCCTTAATAAACCTATATTGCCTAAAGCCAAACTCATTTATTTCTCATTAATGACTCCATTATTTTGCACACAACTGACTTTAAAACTGACTGGTCTATACTTAAACATTTCACTCCCATCTCCCTTTTTATACAGTGGCATCACCACAGCTTCCTTCCAGTCTTTTGGCACTATCCCATCCGCTAGGTATTTTTAAAATAGTTCTGTAATGGGCTCTGCTAAGTCCAGAAATTGTTCCATAAGTAGTTCTGGATGTAATTTGTTTGGCATGGCTGATTTGTCTCTTTAACCCCCTTTAGCTTTTAATACACATTCTCTTTGCAAAACATCCTGTTACATGTACACATTATCATCACTTTATTGTTGCCCCACTCCCATGTTCTACTTCTCGTTCATTACCGACTTTGCAAACAATGTACCAAAAATATTTGTTAATAAGCTTGCTCCTTTGGACCATTTAAAAGGGAATAGTCCACACTAAGGGGCCCCCATATTCAAGTGTGAGGCTGGTCCCAGTGTGCACTTTGTGTGGAAAAACATTTTGGTTTTTCTTACTGTTTGCTGTACTACAGTTTTGTTTTGTTGGAGGCCGATATCTTCTGTTATTACAAATCCCAGAATCCCTTGCAGTTGACATCAGAGCAGTTGGCAGCAGTGAGAAGATTCAGTAGCCTGCAGTACATGTTAGAGTTTAAATAAGCTCTAATCTTTTGTTTACTGGTCCCACTGTCTTCCATGGGCTATGTACAGTCACAGAGGACTGTACTTAGCCCCTGGAGAAAAGCAGTCCCAGAAAACATCTGGTTGGAGATTATAAAAGCTGGAACATGTACTGCAGGCCGTTGAGTCACCCGCTGCTCCGGGAGGGGAACCAGGATCCTAGCTGATAGGGTTAAATGTTTCATTGGCAAGCATTTAAACTAGCCAAGGCAGAGGCACTGAAAAGGAGCAAGGAAATCCCAGCCCCCTGCCACACACACACAAAACAGGGTAATTAGTGAGGTAAACACCAAGGTAAAGAAGTCAAGTAGGGAGCAGGACAGGAGAAAAAGACAAAGGCAGTAAGGACAGGGATGGGGCTAAAAGGGGTAAATCCATCAAAATATGGAGGTCAATAAGTACCAATGCCCATAGTTTGGGTAACAAGCTCCCTGAACTAGTGGCCTTGATGGAAGAGGGACGCCTGGATATCATGGCAGTCACAGAAACATGGTACACAGAGAACCATGACTGGGATGTCAGGATACCAGGGTACACAATCTACAAGAGGGACAAGGAGGGTAGAAGAAGAGGAGGAGGAGGAGGAGTAGCTCTCTACCTAAGCGAAGGAATCAAAGCAATGGAGCTAAAGGGTAAACAGGGAGGAGAGGAGGCACTGTGGGTCACCCTGGAGATAGGAAATGGTACCATAGTCCGTACAGGGAGTTGTATACAGACCCCCATCTCAGGGGAAGGCAATGGACAAGGAAATGATTGAAGGCATCCTTAGAATGGCAGAAAAAGGGGAGATATTGTTGATGGGGGACCTGAATATGCCAGATGTTAACTGGAGCACCTTTGCTGCAGCCACATCCAAGAACAGTGTCATTCTTGATGCCCTGCAGAGGGCATGCCTTAGACAGCTAGTGCTAGAACCCACTAGGGAGGGAGCAATCTTAGACCCGATACACTCAAACGGAGAGAGGATCTTAGATTTGGAAGTGGGTAGCCATCTGGGAACAAGAGACCACCTAACAGTGTGGTTCATGATAAACACAGTCGTGGTTCATGATAAACACAGTCGTGGTTCATGATAAACACAGTCTTGAGAGTCAAGCCATACAAAAGTGAGGGTATTAGACTTTAGGAAGGCTGACTTTGGCAAAATGGGAAAGAGCCTCAGAAAAGCACTAGCAAATGGGCAAGAAGGAGGAGTGGAGGAACAATGGGGAAAAAAATCAAAACTGCTATCACAGAGGCAACAAGCCTTTGTGTGAAACAAATCAATAAAATGAAATTAAGGAAAAAAACACTGGTTCTCAGAAGAGGTGGCGGGGAAGGTTAGGGAGAAAAATATAGCATTCAGGAAGTATAAGGAAACACAGAAGGAACAGGACAGAGAACTGTACCAGTTAAAGCAGAAGGAAGCAGGGAGGGCAGTCAGACTAGCAAAGTCCCGAAGCAGGAAAGGATAGCCAACTCAGTTAATGGGGGGCTTTTATAGATACACTAGGGAGTGCAAAGAAGTGCAGAGTCATGCACCTGGGAAACAAAATCCCAGGGGAAGAGTACACAATGGGGGGAGGGGTACTAACAACAACAAAAATGGAAAGGGACCTGGGGGTATTCATATCAGACGACCTAAAGATAGGCAAGCAATGTGAGAAGGCAGTAAGGAGGGCAGGGGGGATACTGGGATGCATAGGGAGAGGCATCACTGGTAGAAAACAGGAAGTTGTTATCCCTCTGTACAGACAGTTGGTGAGACCCCATCTGGAGTACTGCGTGCAGTTCTAAAGACCCCATCTCTGCAAGGACATGGACAAGATGGAGGCAGTCCAGAGGAGGGCAATTAAAATGGTGCAAGGTCTGCACCTGAGGCCATACGAAGAGAGACTAAAGGAACTTAATATGTATACCCTCGAGGAAATGGGGAAGAGGGGGGACATGATAGAAACTTTCAAGTACCTCAAGGGAATCGGCAAATTCCAAGAGGATAGCATCTTTCAGAAAAAAAAGATGTGCAAGAACAAGGGGGCACAGTTTGAAGATGGGAGGGGGGGACAGCTCAGGGGCAACATGAGGAAGTATTTTTTTCATGGAGAGTGTGGTGGACGCATGGAACAGCCTTCCTGAGGAGGTTGTGGGGTCAAAAATAGTGGTGGAATTCAAGAATGTATGGGACAGACATAAAGCAATTCTAGTGGGGGGGTTAGGAGGAAGGAGGCTGTTGGTTAACTAGGATCTGCAGCTTATCCAATAGGTAGGGAAATGGGCAGACTGAGTTGGCCAAGCGGTCCTTATCTGCTGTTAAAGTCTGTGTTTCTTCTTCGTATTGCTCTGATGTTAGCAGTAGGGGATTCTTCGATTTTTAGTAAAAGATGTCAGCCTACAAGTACATAAAATTAGTCTGATATATCTACGGTACCACAGTAAATGGAAGTAAACCAAAATGTTTTTGACCACAAATTATACATTGGTACCAGCCCCACACTTGAGTGTGGGGTCGTTTGTGCTGACTGTTCCCCTTTAAGGAAACTATGTTTATTGACTGGCCCCACTTAAGTTGTTTTTCCTTTTTCTGTACACAATATATAGACTATATAAAATTCATTGGAATTACATTTTTCCTGTTCTGGCAGTTCCTTTTGTATTCTATTCTTTTCCTACCTGATACCTTTTTACACTTTTTGACCAGTGCTCTATGCTTGGGCTGTTGCCTCCCTTGTTCATCTGACTTGAGTAGTTTAACAGCCACCTGCTTTATAATTGCTTCTCACATCTCTTTACAGTGCCCTCCCCCCAAACTGCTTATAGACATGGTTGTGTTCACCTGATAGGCTAAGCATGCACATGTGACTGAAAGTTTGAAATTCAAGTCATCTCCGCTCCGGCCCAGCCCTCAGGATCTCAGTTATTAAATGTGCATCACCTAGGCAGCACAGCTCCTAGCTGCACTGATCACTGACTGAGTTTGTTGGTAAACTTAAGATAAAAGTAATATTTGAGATTTTCTCAGTTGGGGTTCTTGATCTTTCACCACTGTTAGTCAGTTCGGATGAAGATTGCTTTCTTTTGCATATTTTGTGAACTTCTTGTGATCCTAGTAGTGATGCGTTTGCAGGTGTCAGTTGCACTGCACAGTGCCTTTATGCTATCTGGGTCTTTTCATTATACCCATATAGCTAGTTTCAGTTGATTTGCGGGTTTCTTTTGCAGCAGCATGCCTTTAAAAGTTTAAATGTACCGCATGTGGCCCAACGCTGTATTCGTTTTGTTTACTGTTCCAGACTGTGCCTGTGTCTAGTCCCTTCCAAGCGGTTTGCACAGGGTAACCTCACTAGTGCCTTCAAGGTGTACTCTGGTGCTGCTCGCTACCCTTTTCGAGCAGTAGAGACTGTGGTGTGCAGTGGGAGCAGTTGCCCCTTCCCCACCACCACCCGATCAGGGGCAGCACAGTTTACTGGCATCATATGGCATGGATGCGGTCCAACTCCCCTCCCGAGTCGGCTGGCATCATTTGATTGAACTGTCACTACAGCTCCCCTGATCCTTTCTGAGCGACTGGAGATAACTGCATGTGTGCTGAGACATTACCCCCACCCCCACCCCGAGCAGCGGTTGCGTGATATTTCTCAGTCACCCTCAGAATTGATTCAGCTTAGGAAGACTCTCCTGCACATCAGCTCTGAAGGTGATTGTCCTGCATTTACCCGCAGCCTCCAGCGGTACTCCCTATGCCTGGGCTCACCCACAGTTGTGGCTGGACGGCCATATTGGTGAGATGGCACTCTGCTGTAGATGCCATACTCTTACTGTTTGTCTTGATGTGTCCTCGAGATCCTGCCTCCTTCTCCAGGTTCCCTGGCCCTTCCTACATGCACAGCATTGTGCCACTAATGTATGTATGTCATGACACGCGACTACAGCCATGGCTGGGCTGTTGCTCTGCTCCCCTCTGTATACTACACACATGAACAAAGGCTCCAGCCTCATTTTGTTGTATGGACTGTATGACTGCCACCATTTTATACACACGGTACCCGTGCCATTTTCCATTGTACTTGGGAGTGGCCATGTTTTACAGAACTGAATCTGGGACAACTGGCTAAGCTATTTTATTACTTAGCCCCTTCTGCACGGCAGTATTCTTCATGCCTCAGTACTGTTAAGGGCAGCAGAAGACCTGTGATGGTCACTTCGTCTAAAAGGCAGTTGCATAAGGGCAGGGTTGATTTTTGCCCCGGGTATACACCAAACACATCTCCTGTATTCTCGCCTGCAAGCGCTATCATGGTGAAGATGAGAAAGTGCAATGCATACGGGATGTAGTAGTAAAAAGTAGTAAAAGCAGTCGATTTTAAACAAGATATAAATGACAATTCATTTACAGCACCATTAAGGCAAGCCATATTTTACAAGGTGTTCTTTTGTACTCATCAACAGTAGAAGCTGCAGAATATCATACAATTATTCATAAAAGCTGGCAGACATCCTGTACACGTTGGTAATAAATATTATAACATACACTCTACAAAATACAGAATTCACATAGATGCTCAATCGAAGCAAGTGCATCGTACTGAAAGTTCTTGTTTCGGTGCAGTAGAGAGTAATATCACGTTACTTCCCAGACAACTGGTTCTAGACTGTCCGGCCTGCTCATAGAGGAACTGCCTGATCACAGATTCCAAGATGACAGTCGGGGACACTTTGGAGGAGACAGGTGACGCAAGACAACTGGAGGCAGGATCAGATGTACTCTGGGCTTTCCTAACCAGAATTTCGACATGCTGAACAAAAGTGCAGTGGCCTTCATGCAGCATCAATGTACCATAATTCTGAGGACGATAGGTCACCCCAGCTAATATAACCATGTCTCAGCCATCAACAGAGCCTCAAGCACCACCGCAGCTTCCACCACCCAACCACACCGTCTCAGACAAGGACAAAAATTAGCCCCCACCCCGAGATGTGACTGGCTGTCCCACCAAAGAATGCTATAGTGGATGGTGACAATAATGAGGAGGATTCTCCTAACCCAGGTGATGACAAGAACTCTTCCTTAGGGGAAACCAGCGACAGTGAACCGAAGCCCGAGGAAGAGTTTGTCCTTGTCTGAGAAACTGTGCCTGACTGACGGTATTGCAGAGGCGATAGTCTGTGAAATCAGTGGTAGGGTTTGAGGCAGCAGCCTCTCTTGGGCTTAGCTGCTGAGGAAGATGCCACTAAAAGGAACTTATTGGAGCTCTCTACTACTACATCCATTGTTACACCGCCAGTATATCCTTCCTTAGGGGATGCTACTTTTGATGCTTGGCATAGGCCTAATACCTTGCCTGCTGTGTCCAGAAAGGCGTATAAGCAGTACCCCGCTTCGTCTACTAAGCCTTGTTAAGCCTCCCAGCCTGAATCTGACTGTTTTATCATGGTCACTCATCGTTGTTCTAGGGCTCCTAGACATGAGTTCCTTGCCTCCTGATGATGACTCCAGGAAGCTGGATGTTATAGGCAAAAGGACTTGCACTCAGGCTTCCTTAGGTCTCAGAATAGCTACTTACCAGGGCTATATGCTTAAATATCAGAGTGGCTTGTGGAAGTCTGCCATGTCCACTGTTCAATCAATTTAATGAACAGGCATATTTGAATGATGTGGCAAAAATTAATTGGAATCTAATGTATATTTGTCCAGATGTACACACAGCATGGCTTTTCTTTAAATGGTCTCTTGTGAAAGTTATAAATAAACATGCCCCACTTGAGTTAAAAAAAAATGTAAATAATGGAAAAAGAGTGGCCTGGATAAAACGAGAACTGAAGGATTTAATAAATAAAAAATCAAAATTATGGCATATAGCTAAAACTACTAAGGAAATTAAGGATATCTTGGCCTTCAAAGTTGCTAGAAATAATTGTACTAAAAATGTTAGGAAACAAAAAAGGAAATATTATGAAAATTATTTTTCCTTATCAGCTAAAAAATCAACGTGCACTATGGAAGGGCATAAATTAGATGAAGGGAAAACAAGGTTCAGTTAGTTTGCCAACATCTTTAACATTTGAAGGAAAAACTTTTGTGACAGATAGTGACAAGACAAATGTATTGAATTCCTTTTTTATCTCTGTTGGTGATGCATTTGATAAAATGCATCCAGCTTTGCCACTCCCTGTTCTGGATACTGATTTTGGTAATGGACTTAAACGACCTGTGTTTTCATTTAGTCCAATTGAATCATATGATGTTAAAAAAACAGTTACGGACTTTAAATATTAGAAAAGGTCCTGGATGTGATGAGATTCCCCCCTCTTTTTTTGAAATTAGCAGCTGAATTATTAGCACCTCATCTTACATATATTTTTAATTTTTCTTTGGATAGTTGTGAATTACCAATTGATTTGAAAACAGCTTTTGTTACTCCAGTATTTAAAGGTGGTGATCTATCAAGCCCAGGATCCTATAGACCCATTTCAGTATTACCAGTATGTGCAAAAATGCTTGAAAAATTAGTTAGTACTCAATTGACTAATTGTCTTATTAAACACAGTATAATAACACATTTGCAATCTGGATTTAGAAAAGGGCATAATACTACATATACAATTTTAAAAGTAGTTGATGACCTGTTGAATGCCTTCAATAAAACCAGGTAGTTCCATCATTATTTCTGGATTTGTCATGCATTCGACAGTTCATCATATTATATTACTTAATCAGTTAAAAATGTTGACTAGGTATTCCAGCATTAGGCTGGTTTCAAAGTTATTTGATTGGGAGATTACAATCTGTTAAATAGGAGGTATGTGTTCTTACGTCAGCTACCCTACTAAATGGGGAACTTTCAAGGGTCTGTACTAGGCCCTCCTTTTTTTATTATACATAAATGATTTACCAACTTACTGTTCATCTAAAACTTTATACAGCTTTATGCGGATGATACAATTTTGTATACTAGGAGTGAAGATGTGGACACAGCAATGGTTGTTTTGCAACAAGATTTTAATAAAATACAAAGGGAACTTGTTAGCTTGAGATTGTTATTGAATGAAAAAAAACACAGTGGATGTTGTTTGGTAAAAAAGATCTTAAAGATTCAATTATAAGAGAACTTAAATCTTTGTCAACAATTAACATAGAAAGAGTAAACTCCTGTAAATACTTAGGAGTTATACTAGACAAAAATCTGACTTTTGAAATGCATATAACGTTTATATCAATGAGACTGAAGAGACTTCCAAGTTTCTTTTATAGGGATGGAGCTCTCTTTAGTCTAAAGATTCAGAAATTATCGGTTTCTGCCCTCTTCTTACCGATATTAGATTATAGTGATATAATTTATAAAAATGCAAAAAAATCATTGCTATGTTCTTTGGATGTCCTCTTCAATAGTGCATTGAGATTTATAACAAACCTCCCATTTAGAACTCATTGTGTGTTATATCAAAACTCAGGTCTCATCTCATTATTTGATGGAAGAGACTATCATTGGAATTTACTTGTGTATAAGTTTGTGTTACAGTTATTGCCTATTTTTTTGTTAAACATATTGCAAATAAGAATACAGAATCAACATAACTTAAGATCTTCTGTCCAGAAAAGTTTTTTTTTTTTTAGATCTAGAACCAGAACAAAATTTGGTGATAAGACAATTTCAAATTTGGTACCTAAAACTTGGGAACAAATATCTAAAATATTGAAATGCACAGTATTGCTACCATTTAATCATTCTAAGTCTTTTTTAATGACTTTATATAGTAAACACTGTAATTGTTATGGATAAATTATTGATATTTGGGTTTGTATAACTTAAATTAATCAATATTATATTGAAACTGAAATTGTGTATGTATGTTTGTTTTGTGATGTTATGTTAAATGTTGGATTCAATTGCAAAAGAGATAATTTTATCTCAATTTGAAATCCATTAAAGTTTGAAAGTCATGCCAAAGCTGCTTCAGTTGGTATGAATACTGGTAAACATCTGTTGCTTTCTACATGTGAAGCCTTTGATGCTTCAGCCATTGCTGATGCCTCTGGGATTTGACTTCGGAGATGCTCATGGGTCTGTGTGGCTGCTTTTGCCGCTGACATACAGCAGTCTGATCTGAATACCCCTTTTACTGGTTCCAGACTGTTTGGGGTGATGTTGAAAATGGCTCCATGTGAGCTTCAAACCTCAGCGATGACGTAATGGTTTCTTACGTCACTGACTCATCAACCCTCCAGGGCACATGGTAGTGGCTCTTTTCGGAGACCCGCTGCCCATGGTGGCCGTGCCTCCCTTCGGCAAGCCTGTGCTCATAGTGGAGGCCGCCCCCCCCAGTGCTCTTACTAAGGCACCCAAAGGTATCAGTCCAGGCAGTCCTGCCACCCTGGTGCCTTCTGACTCTGAACCTCCTCCCCCCTACATTATGACCTCCAGGGGTTCAGGTGTTTGAGTTGAATCGCCCTTCATCTACCAAAATGGAGGGAGCTCACAATGGAAGAGTGGGTCCAGGAAATAGAGGAAAATAGCGTGCTCTGGAGCAGTTGTCCACACCTCCATTGCATCCTTGTCAGTGTGCTATATAACCCATACCCCCTAAAGAAAGAAACCAACTGTTCTACTCCCGATGCTTCTGGGTCCCCGAGTGGACAGGAGATTTGCATCCTGTATCGGACCTTGGAGACCTGAATCTGTTCATCGAACATAAAAAGTTTTGAATGGTGTCTCTTTAGGCTCTCATCCCACTGTTGCAACAGTGGGATTGGCTCTGTGCCTTGCATATGAAGGACGCATACCTTCATATCAGAATTGCAAACGCCACAAGCAGTACCTCCGCTTCATGTTTGAGGGCACCTATTATTAGTTCTGAGTCTTGCCCATTGACTTAGCCTCGGCACTACAGGTATTTACCAAATACTTAGCAGTTGTGGCAGCGGCCTTCTGAAGGAAAGGGCTTTGTGACTTCCCACGTCTGGACAGCTGGTTCCTCAAGTTGCTCGATCCAGGAAAGTGATACTGTACACATTGCCCAGAACCAAGACAGTTGTTTGTGGAAATTGGTATCCCAGGCAAGATACCGAAATATGTACTCGTTCCTTGTCAGTGCTTCCAATATATTGGAGCAGTGCTGGACATTGCAGTGGGCAGTGCTTTCCTGCCCACAGACAGAACAGAGGTCCTTGTTGCCCAGGCCTAGCTGATCCACAAAAACCATTACGTATTTGCTCAGACTACGTTGTATCTGCTGGGGCTGATGATTGTGGCCATCGTTACTGTCCCATATGCCCATCTGCACTCCACATTGGACTCTTTTTGGTTAGGTGCAGTAGACAATTTGGAGCAAATGGGTCTCATTACATCTCCTCTCTGCCATGCTTGGTATGGTGGATGGACTGCTTGCATCTGTTAGGGGGCATTCCCTTCTTTTCCCCATCATCTGTGCAGATCTTGACAATGGATGCCTTGAGGTCAGCCTAGGGTGCTCATCTCTGGTCTTTTCAGATTCTGGGATCCTGTACAGATATGGAGTCCAATCCCCATATCAATATTTTATGTTATTTATTTATTTCATTTTGGTAACCGAGTCGGTCCACTGAGACCAGAGCTCCCTTTTTCAGGGGTGACCTGGGATTAAATTACAGATAAAAAAACAAGTATAGGGAAAGTACACACTACAGCGCTATTTACAAGGTGAGCAAGTACATATCAAATACAGGTTATTAGACAATAATGAATAAGACAGCAACTAGGTTACAGTAGACGGTTTGTCACTCCACAAGCTGGGGCATAAGGTTACACTTGTCATGAACAATGCAATAGGACAATTACAAGGTGATCTAGTGCGTATCAAGTTCAGGTCATTTAGCCAGTTATAAATAAGACAGGTGTAAGGTTTCAATAAGGTATGCAAACACAGGGTACAAGGGCATGAGATATAGTGTCATGTGCAATAAAACGGCACTGGGTCGGAACATCGCTGACAGCAATAGCACAGTCAAGAACTGCACAGCAATAATGCTGTCAGTTTTTAATTTAGCCACCCGCACTTCCTGACATGAGGAGGCTTTGCCTCCCGCAGCCTCTACTATAGAATTCTCACTGGGGGGTTGGTAAGTGTATCATGGGGCAATTTGAAATTTGTGGGGCCGTGGAATACTGTTTCCACGGCCCCGTGTTAAGAAAAAACCTAATGCATTGTGGGTTCCAGGAGACCAGGATTAGAACCCTGGTCTCTATTGCCTGGCCAAACTGCTCTATGCCCCAGTCCTCCACACCAAGAGAGCAGCTCATCCAGTCTCCTGGATTCTGGTGCCCTTGTTCCTTCTGAGCACCATGGACAGTGACCTGGGGAGCGCTTACTGCAAATGCTGTAAATCCCCTCTCACTGCCCATGGTAGTGCTATTCAGAGTAGCGCTCAGTTGACTTGTGCTATTCTGGTAGCGCTATTCCAACCAGGTACCCAATAAAACTTAGTCCGGTATAATAGGGGGCAATCAGTGGTAGTAGAAACACAGGCAGCGTTCTAGTTAATATGCTTTTAAACCCTTTCTGAAGCAGGAGAGAGGGTTAGAATTTTGCAGGGCCTCTGAGAGTGCATTCCAGAGATAGAGCTGAGAAGACAAAGGACCTATTCCCCATAGATGTACAAATCCTAGGCACCTCAAGCAATTTTTTGTTGAAGGTGTGGAGCAGCCTACTTGAGTGCTTGGGTGCTACTATGCTAGAAGGCCAGCCAGACTAGCAGTTTGAACACCATTCTGGAAATGAGGGCCATTCTTCTTGGTCCACAAGCATTTCAAGCCCATCTCAGCCCTGGTCCCTTGCTAATTTGGGCAGACAATGTCAGAGTCATGCACCACATAAACAAGCAAGGGCGCACTCACTCTCATCCACTTTGCATGGAAGGGATGAGAATGTGATACTGGGCCATGTCTCACCTCCTTCAGTTGTCTGCTGTGCTTCTTCCAGGTGTCCAAAATGTCTTGGTAGGTAGGCTAAGCAGGTCTTAGTCCCTGGTTCACAAATGGGAACTTCTGACCGCTGAGGCAAACAACCTCGTCCCAAGATGGGGTTGTCCAGAGTTGGATTTTTTGCGCACGCACACTACACAAAACAGCTGCATTTTTGCTCGCTTACTCCAGGGAATGGAGTTTTTGGTGAGAAGTGTTGTCCCTTTCCTGGAAAAGGAGGTTCCTTTGTGCCTTTCCTCTAATCCGTCTAATACAGAGGTGTTCTGCTCATGCTACGGGTGCAACAGACCACTCTACTACTGGAGCCTCCCATCTGGCCTCACCAGATTTGGTTTTCACTTCTGCAGCATCTCGCAGTGGAGTCTCTTGTTCAGCTTCTTCTGTGTCAGGATCTGCTGTCCCAGGCTCATGGGTCCCTGGTCCATCATGACCTGCGGTCCCTGCATTTGTATATCTGACTGCTGAAGATATAGCCATTGCCTATTTGGGAGGTTTGCCCCAGGTGGCTGATGTCTTGATTATAGCTACAAAGTATTCCACAAGATGCACTTACTCTCTTAAGTAGAAGCACTTAATGTGGTGCATTTCCCATTCCATGGACCTATTTGTGTCCAGTGAATGCTGTATTGGATTACTTTTTGTCCCTGTTGGACTCTAGTCTCCAGTACTCTTCTATTAAATTGCATTTGGAAGCCATTTCAGCTTTTCATGCTCCTATCAATGGGCACACGATGGCACAACTATACTGTCACTGATAGGGTTACCACCTTTTAAAAAGGCCAAAATGGGACATTTCTTCCTGAAACATGATTTTTCGCAGGACAATATGTAGTCTCGACCAACGCAACAGACTTGTTTTCTCTAAATAATTAAAATTAAGACTAAGTGTTATAGTTTTGTAGCTGTTTTAGTGTTTCTTATCATTTCAAGATATTTTAGTTAAGGTATTATATTGTTTTGCAGCATTTAAAGGAAAGTCAGAAAATATTTTTTTCTGCTATAATGTCAGGACATGTAGTATTTTTCATGTTTTTTTGCAGGACACAGCTGCCCAAATCAGGACTGTCCTGCGAAAATAGGGACAGGTGGTAACCCTAGTCACTGAGCATTACAGTGTGGATCTAGTCTCTTGCAGAAGTGACAGTTTTGGCCTTGCGGTTCTGCAAGGTCTGTTGCCATGTTGTCATATCAGACTTTGCCATCCTTCCTGGATGCTTTGTGTGCTGCTTGGGAATCATTCCAAAGGTGTTGCCCAATGAAGGAGATACTGTCGATGAAGATTGAAGAGTTACTTACCATAAGAGAATGTCCTCCATTGAGCCCCAGTGCACCTCCTGTCCTTCCCCCTTTCTGAGGTGTTAGCTGGTAGGATTATCCACTACCTGTTCGTTAGTTTCCATAAGTGCCTTATGTTTATTATGTTTTCCAGTTCTGTGCCTCGCTTTGTGTTTCTGGTATAGGTTTGGTCTCCTGGTTCCTCCTGATAAGAAACCCTCAGATCTTGTCTCTGGCAGGGATCTGAGGAGTGATGGGCCGTCCACGTTTTATAGGCACCGACGTTGCATGTCATCGTGGGTGGCCCCTGGCTAGCAAAACTTTCCAAGTGGTCTTGACGCCAGTGACTTACAGTTACAAAGGTGTGGCTCAGTGGAGCAAATTCTTTCGAAGATATACTTTTAGGGTAAGTAACTTCTATTTTGGTCGCTGTCATATCGGTCAAACAACTGAGTGAGCTCCAGGTGCTCTCAGTAGAGTCTCCATATTTGGTCTTCAGGTAGTCCTTCGCTCCTTGCAGTTTTTCTACCCAAGAGGATTTTGGAGTTTCACCTTAACCAGGTGATGTATCTCCTAGTCTACTTAAACATGCGTACCTTGAATGCTGAGCTTCAGTTCAGTACCTTGGATGATGCCATGTGCTCTTTTATTGTAAGGAATGCACAGCAGGGGTTCGCAGTGCGGCTCTCCAGCTGTTTACCTATAATGAAGCTGTTCCGGCAGACCAGCAGCTAAGCAGACAGTTGGATCGCATCCTGCATCAATCTGTGTTGCAGGTTGGCCAATAGGGAACTGCCCAAGGGGATGAATGCTTATTCCACCAGACATACCGCTGCAGCTGCTGCTAGGTACATCCTATTGAGGAGATTGGCAGGGCTGCTGCCTGGTCCAGAGCACACATGTTCATTGCCCCCAACAGTTTTGATGTGCTCAGTTGCCCCAGTCCTCCTGTCTCTGCTTGCCAAATAAGGGAGTGCACCTTGCCCCTTCTCCCAGAGGACTGCTAGGATTCTGTCATAGTGTGTGTAGCGAATTGAATCCAAGTTGGTAGAAATAAAGGTTACTTACCTGTGTCCATATTTCTACTGTTGGTATTCGGATCGCATCCACGCTAACCACCTGACCTCCACAGGCAAGTGATGCACAGATACCTGCTTTCAATGTGCAAGATGTGACGTCAGATTAGCAGAACTGCAGGACAACACCATGGGTGCTGGGAGGTGCCAGATTTGAAGACTGCTGGTAACTGAGATACGCCAGCTGAACAGCCGTAATGTGGATGCGAACTGAATACCAATAGTAGAACTGTGGTTACAGGTTAAGTAACCTATGCATTTTTCCTATTTGATTCACTTCAAAAGGTCACAAATTGAATGTGCAGTTGTTCGTATACTGGGTGACCTAAATGTGTATCCAACTCTGCCTTCCATGTAAAAGCTTTCATTGTAGCTCCTTTTTTTGTCATTTTGTATGGACAGTACAGACATACTTACCTTTTTCAAACGTAGATTGATTTAATAAGGGAACTCAGGATCTGGATTTTCAATGTTTTGACACTGATTGTTGTCCCAAGTTTGTTATTCAGAGAGATGGCTCTCATCTCTGAGGATCCATTCTGCAAAACACCTTTGAAATCAATTCTGCTAGAGACTTTTGTGTTTGGAGTTTAAATACAGGCAATGTACTCTAAAATCACATCATGCGCTATTTTGAAGTTTTTCACTCATTTTCAACTGGAGAATAAACTTATGGAGAAACTGAATTCTGCTATTTTGGCATCTTCCTGTCTGCAGGCAATGAAATACCTCAAAATATGTAGTATGTCTAGTACATCATAAATTGCATAAAATACTGTATCCACTCACTTGGACCAAGGATTCTTGCAGGAGCACAAGTAGTGTATTGTTTAAAACTATATTAAGTTCAAGTTTTTTGTGCAGTGTTTGCCAACAGGAAATCCACATGTCCAGGTAGACTCCCTGAAAATCCACATTTTGAAATTGTAGAGAGAAGGGGGTGTTCCCAGAAATGTAAACACTGAATCAGCTATTCTACATAGGATGTTAAATTCAAGTCCCTGCTAAAGAGCTTAGCTTTTCAGTGTACAGTACCATTGAAATGAATGTAGTTATTGCCCATATACTGTATTCAAATTGCCTGAGACAAAAATATTACACGTGCATTTGACCCGCCTTAGCAAAGCAGTGGCTTTGAAAATATATATAGCATATCTACAAATGAAGTCAAATGGAACAGTGGTTGAAAAGCACTAGTTTGATGAAAAAGGTATTTAAAGCAGCTGTTAACGATATAAACCATTCTTGACAGCTATCAAATGGTTGTGGCCTATGTTCTCTCGGTTGGTTTTCTAATAGGCTTGGTTTAGTAAGAATCCTTTACATTGAATGTGTATTACTTCTTACTATATTAAACCGCTAGTGTATTGCCTGAAATTAATATTAACATTCAGAAGTAGTAAACTATATCTGAAGTATTTTATTCTTTTCCCTTTTTGTTTTTTTAATTTGTTTTAACCCCGATTTTCTCCCAACCCAGCTGCGCGTGTGTGGATGTGCGCGCACACCAGGGTACTGGGACACCTTCCCACTGCTTGCTGCCTGCTCACCTGCACTGCCCGCAGACCTCCATCCAGGGGAAGTAGAACTGCCACAGGTGACAGAGTCCTCCCGAGGAGAAGAGAGCTGCCTTTTGGCTGCTCAATCCTGCTCCCTTCCTTCCTTCCCCCTCTTTGGGCCAGCTCTTCGACCCAGGCTCGTTCTCGAATCCTGGTCGCCGATGTGACATGAGTAAGGCGTCCAGTGCCTCAGCCCTCAGTGCCACCGGGCTGGCACTCTTTTCCCTTTTTCTAATTAAAAGATTTACTTCCTGACAGTACCAGTTGTGATTTCTGGAACAGTACTCTACCTGGAGGCTGACATATCTAGTTCTAGGAGCGTGGATATGTTGTTCATACACACTTTTTGACATGTCCCTTTCCACTTTAAATCCAACTGGAAGTCTTCAAGCTGGCTCTTCCCACCCACCTGAGTGGTATATACCTAGGCTCCGCCCCATGACACCAGATCTTCCTTTCCGCTGGCATATTCAGGTTGCCTCCCTCGTGCTCTCGCATTTCGTAGGCCCTGGCTCTCAAACCTTTGGTTTTGCCGAAAAATCGCATAGTTCGCATTAACGATCGCAAGTTTGCAGGTTCGATCATGGAAGATAAATCTTCCCCTCTGATTTCGTCTGTGCCCATGCAGCCAGAAGATGTCGCGTACCGATCCCCACACTGCGTGCGTGTACTGCCTCAATGTCGGCCATGACACCTCGTCATGCAGTATCTGTTTGGCCTTTCATCCCAACGTTCTTGACAGCCGTCTCGCACGCCTGAAACTGGGGAGGCCAGAGAAGAGGAACCCTCCGGTGAAATCCAAGGAGACCCGGTGGGCGGTTTCCGCGGCTGCAGGATCCACCAAGCAGTTGGAACGCATACAAGCATTCGAGGAGCATGTGGCTCACGCCACGGAGTCTTCTCGGAGCTTTTTCATTCTGCTCAACCTGGGCTCCACCTTCTCGGGTTCCTTCAGGAAGTTGTGCCAGTCTCTCCCTACCAAGGGAGAGGTGCCTGCGGGCTCACACTCCTCTCGATCCTGTAAACGGGAGAAGGATCTGAGTGCATCTTCGGCTCGACAAAGATGGTCTTGGGACTGGGAGAGGTCTTAGTCTCAGGAGTATGCGGTCTCGACTTCGGTCGAGATCGCTTCCACAGCTGTATGCTTTTCGCACTTGCCATCCAGCCAGCCAACCGAGGGTTTGGTAATGACGTGGAAATCGTCCTCTACCCTCTTGACCCCTTGTCGCCAACTCCGGCTGCCGACTCCTTTGGAGAGGACTCCAGTCCTTGTTTTCAGCCTGCTAGAGTACCCATCGAGGAACCGGTCCCGGACTTTGGGAAGTCACCAGCCCCGCCGGTGTCTCCCAACTGACTGAGTCGGCCTGCCCGATCTCGCACGAGGTCTAGGACACCCTTGACCGACAGACCGAGGAAGAGCCATAAGCGTTCTAAGAAAAGGTGATGCCATCGGTCCTCCTCAGATGAGGAGAGGCTCCGGCAGAAACTCCGGCGCTACGAGGACCTCATGTGGTAGCAGCTAATTCTGTCTGGGCATAAACCTACTACGGCTTCCACCCTGGCCATTACTTGGCTTTCACCTCCCAGGCTGAAGCGAACTCCTCCGGAGCCGACCAGATTGGTTCCCCAGCCTATGGAGCTGGCAAGACCCCTGTTCGGCCCAAAACGGTCTCTCCATTTATTGTGGTGGAACCACCACTCGACCTATGCCTATGGGAGGGGCTGCTTCCAAGGAAGATAGACCGGGCTTCCCTGGCATTTGTCAGTCACTGTCATCCCAGACCGCCCTAGCAAGTCAAAGGTGACATGGACGGTAGGCCGTTGTATCCAGATTCCTCGGGACTCGGACATCACCGGTCTACATTCACATCCAGGGGATGATGAATCGACCGCTGGCCTAGAGATGGAGGAAGGTCCCTCGTCCTTTCAAGGTATCCTCTACCTCATCTCTGAGTCTACAGGGATGCCCCTGGAGCCAATCCAGGAAAAGGCGGAGCACCCTCTTACAGGTATACTTAAGAGAGGGCATACACCAACTGAGGCCTTTCCTGTGGCCAGCCCTAGAACTTTGGCAGCGTCCTACCTCTTGTCCAGTTCCGTCTGCCCACATGGCACGCAAATATGCGATGCCTATGGGGTCCCTAGCGGGGTTCATAGAGCACCCTTTGGCTGAGAGCCTGGTGACCTCCTCTGTGTTCAGGCGTACTAGCAGTTCTGCCAGCACTGACCGACCTCCTGAAAGAGTCCAAGCTTTTGGACCATTTGGCCAGGAAGGTCTATGCGGCTTCCTCCTTGGGCCTTCGTCAGGCAAGTTCGGCCATCATCGTGGCACACTTCTCTCACGCCCTTCTGGAGTTGCTGGACGAAGTCCTCCCACATCTCCCCGCGGACATGCAGACCACGGTTAAGCAGGTCCGGGATTAGGGACGAGCTGTTGCCAAACAGAAACTCCAGACGGCCCTGGACCTTGGGGCTTCTTGTGCTCATTCGATGGCTGCCACAGTTGCTTCTCATTGCAGGGCTTGACTGAGACTTTCCTCCTTCCCGGTAGATACCCAGCATAAATTAGCTGACATGCCCTTCCTTGGGACCGACTTGTTCGGCCCGGGAGTGGCCGGTCACCTTCAGCGCATTAAGCAGTCCAGTGCCACCTTGGACGCTGCCTCTGCCAAGAGTTCTTCGGGCAGAGGAGTCAGACTGGTACTGTCAGCTTTCGCTTCTCTGCTCCGGGGTCAAGTGGTTCAAGTCCAGACAGACAATACCACGACCATGTACTACCTCAACAAACAGGGCGGCACACACTCCCGTTTGCTGTGCAAGGAGGCGCTCCGCATCTGGACCCTCATGAGCCGGTTGGAGGCAGATATCCTAGCCAGCCATGTGGCAGGAGCCTCAAACCATCTGGCGGATGCTCTCAGTTGCTTAGGCCAGACATCCCACGAGTGGTCTCTCCATCCAAAGATAGCTTACAGCCTGTTCTCCCATTGGGCCAAACTGATGGTGGACCTGTTTGCCTCCAGGGAAAACACCAAGCTAAGGCTGTTTCATGCCCGCCCCCCTCAGCAGGGCTCGCTGCAGGGGGATACCTTCTCGAGGCCATGGACCCTAGGCCTCCTCTACACCTTCCCTCCATTTCCCTTGATCCACAAGGTGCTTCTCAAGGTGAGGAGGGACAAGGTGAAGGTGATCCTGGTAGCCCCAGACTGGCTGCGCCAGTTCAAGTATCCAGATCTCCTCAGCCTCAGCTGCATTCAACCGGAGCGGCTTTGCACATGCCTGAACCCAATATCATTCAATCAGGGGAAGGTATTCCATCCAGACCTTCAATCCCTGCACCTCACAGCCTGGCACCTGAGCGGCTAGAGTTCCAGGCTTTGGGTCTTTCCGAGGATGTCTACACCATGGTGGAGGCATCCAGAAAGGAATCAACTAGGAAATGTGATGCTTTCTAATGGAAAAGGTTTTCCATTTGGTGTCAGGGTTAGTTCCTGGATCCTTTATCCTGTTCAGTGGCTAACATTCTTGACTACCTTTGGTCTCTCTCCAAAGGAGGTCTCCGGTCATTGACCATTAGGGTGCACCTGGCAGCCATCTCTGCCTACTGGGCATGGGCCGGTCAGCCAGCATTGGTGCAGGAGACCATGGTTGGTGCTTTTTCAAAGGCCTGGATCACATATCTCCTCCGGTGCCTGAACTTCCACCTCCATGGGATCTACTGCTGGTACTGGCAAAGCTCATGGGCAAGCCATTCGAACCTATGCACAAGTGTGAGTTGTCACACTTGTCGTGGAAGGCGGCCTTCCTGGTGGCTATCATGTCTGCCAGTAGGACAGAGGAGCGCCAGGCACTTTCGTTGGACTCCCCTTATCTGGTCTTCCACAGGGACAAGGTTGTCCTATGCCCCCACCCAAAATTCCTTCCGAAGGTGGTGTCGGAGTTTCACCTTAACCAGGTGTTAACTCTGCCATTTTACTACCCTAGTTACACCTCTGAGGCCGAGTACAGGCTCCATACTTTGGACCTGAGACGTGCGCTCTCCTATTATAAGGAGAGGATGGCGGAAATTCAGGGAGAGGTTCACCAGCTGTTTGTCACCTACGCTGAAGCCGCTTCTGGCAGACCTGCAGCGAAGCTGACCATTGCAAGATGGATTACATCATGCATAGGTCTGTGCTATGAGTTGGCGGGCAAGGAGCCTCCCAGAGGGATAAGAACTCATTCTACCTGGCATACTGCTGCATCGGTGGCTGCTTCTAGGGACATCCCTATCCAGGAAATCTGTCGGGCTGCTACCTGGAAGTCAGCAAACACCTTCATCATCCACTACCACTTCGATCTTGAGTCACGCTGGAATGCTGGTTTTGGGGCCTCAGTTCTCCAATCTCTGTTCCCTAAGTAGGGGGTGTGCGCCTTCCCTCCCTCCTCCTGGAGAACTGCTAGGAGTCTGCCAAAGAGTGTGGATGAACAACATATCCATGCTCCTAGAACAACAGGTTACTCACCTGTAACAGTAGTTTTAGGAGTGGTATATGTTGTTCATCCACGGACACACCCGACCTCCTCGGCTGTGGACGCACACAAACTGGCTTCCAGCGGGCTAAGATCTGGCATCATGAGGTGGAGCCGAAGTATATACCACCCGGGTGGGTGGGAGGAGCCACCTTGAAGACTTCTGGTTGCATTTAAAGTGGAAAGGGACATGCCAAAGAGTGTGGATGAACAACATATACAACTCCTAGAACTACTGTTACAGGTGAGCAACCTGTTGTTCTGGTCCTCCATACATCATTGGCATTGTGACCTTGCATCACAGCTGTACAAGAGTTGGTCACCTGCTGCCGGATCAGTCACTTGGGATGTCACAATAAATGAAATAACGATAATGATTTATGAAGAGGAACAGAGCTAGATATGTTGGTCTCCAAGTTAAGTACTGCTCATCGTATTACACCCAATACTGTCTGGTAAAAAGCCTTTTAATGACCAAATGAAAACTTCTTCAGAAATAAAAAGTAATAACAGACTACTTTTAAAATAACATTTTCTACCTGCTGTTTTTGGCTTTACTAGCTCCTTAAGTTTGAATTTTTTTTTTTTTGCTGAAGTTGTGAAACAGAAATGTTCCCGAAAAGCCACCGATTGACCTCTCATGCAGTGCTTTGTGACAGTTTTCAAAACTAAGAGGTGCATAATTGAAAGCACATTTGAGTAACCAATAACAAACTGTCCTGTTTCAACGTTATCCAATAGAAATCTAGGATTTATTAGGTGGCAGCAGACTTTCTGGGAATAAAGCAAATTGGTAATATTAAATGCACGCTGAAAATAAGAATTGATGTTTTGACCATAGGTCTTCCTCAGGATTTATTTAAAAGGGGAAAAAAAAAAGCAAAGTTAATCTTCCTGTCATTGATGGATCATGTGTGAAGTTTATCCAGAGGGATTCAGTAAAGCAAACAGAATGAAAGTAGTGTTCAGTGTTAGTTGCACATCTTGTGCGTGTGTATCTTGTGGCAGTGCAGCCTAGTGGTTTGTACACAGATAAAAACCTGAAAACCCAGATTCGTATTTGTGTTAGGCCAGTAAAATGCTGTTTTTAACTAGCTCTTCTGGCTCATACAGAAGGACTTACCATTTCATTAAGGACACCACTTGTGCACTGAAATGGCTTTGTGACCAGTTAATTTATCCGGTCAATAGCCCTACTGGCAAGTGACTAAACTTTATCTCAGCCCATGCAGTGTGTCTGAAGGATGCTGTATAAACCAGATTCTTTTCTTATCCTTTGAGTTCTGTACAGCATGATGAAATATATAGGTTATCTTGCTTAGACTAAAGCAAAGCCTTTGCCACAGCACTACATAGAAAACTCGCACATAAATTAGTGCAATATGGAGTCCGTATCCCATGCAGGAAAAGGATAGCCAGTTGGGTGCTGGGTAACGAGCAGAGAGAGGGGTGATGAATGTTCACCATTCAGAGTGGAGAGATGTTCTGAGTGGAGTACTTTAGAGATTTGGTCTGGGTCCTTTGCTTCTTAAAATATATATCTTAATTACTTGAAGGAGGGACGGGAGGTCAGCAGCAGGTTGCTGAAGCTTGCTGATGCCACTAAATTGGCAAGAAGAGTGGACACAATTCGGGGGGGGGATGCACCACAGGTGGGCCTTTACACGTGGTTGTGGGTTGAGAAATGGGGGGATTATATTTCATTTTGCAAAGTTCTAGGTACCACATCTAGGGATAATGAATCTGGGTTACACATGCACCCTGTCCCTGTATGGTACAACAGTATATTGCACAGCTTAGGAGAGGGATCATGGGACAGTATAAAGAGCAAATACAATGCTGGGATGCATGGGGATTGGGTACGTGGCAGGCCAAGTGAAGTCCCCCCCTTTTTTTTTTTTTTTTTTTAACAAGGCATTAACTAGACTGCACATGGAATACTGCATCCAGTTCTGGTCACTGCAATAGAGAAAGATTGAAGAGATTAGCGGGTCCTGGACAGATTCACCGAGATGATTAGCGGCTTAGGAGGCGAAAGCAATGAGGAGAGATTGGACATAAACAAATTAAGTAGCCTAGAGAAGAGAAGGAACAGATGGGTCTTGATTATGGTGTTCCATATACTTAAAGGGTTGCTGGTAGAACTAGAGGGCATGTACTCAAACAGGGTTGGGGGACAGGATAAAGAGAAGTAAGCATCAATGCACAACACAAGAGGGCTCTACTAGGGAATTAATGCCTGGTTGGGGGGGTTGGCTCCAACCACCTACCGGACGTAAATTCCCTAGTAGAGCCAGACTGTGGAGTGCATTAATGCGCTTGTAACATGGCAAGTGCTACAAACATTTATTGCAGAGATTTGAATTCTGAAAGTAAGCCAAAGACGTTCGTTTGTATTGATAACAATTGCTTTTCCTGCAAATGATTCATTTTCATGCATCGAGCATTCTCCAATATTGTGACTATTACATACTACTGTGACACAGTACAAATTGTTGAACAGTAACACACGGTAATAAATTGTACAGTACACAATTTTTATACACGCCACTTATTCTTTTAAAACTCCTTGTAAACTGCTCATTTTTGCTGCATTCAGTAGCAAGGCATCATGGGCACACTGATTAACATAACGTGCCGATCGGAAACTTAACTCGGTGATTTTGGACAACACTTGCAAACATTCTCTCATGTATTGATCTTCTGTTGATCGTCAGAGATCAGAACGTTGGCTATGCAGGCGATTCTTACGGCTTTCCACTCGGGAACACCACCAGTTGCCTTGCTGCTGCCAGAGGCATGATAATTACAATGGACTGTCCCGGTAATTGAGACATGACTCAGATTGTGGGGGATCCAGGTTAGTACTTTTTTCACCATCTGGAGAGCTACTGCATTCATGGAGTACATAGCTTTCCTCTTGTGGTACACATGGAGTGTTTTTGACATTTGCACACGGGGTATTACTTTGTTCTGCTGCTTGTGCTCTTCACCTTATGGGACAGCCAGCTACAGGCATGAAACTTGAGTTTGGAGAAAGCGGAGATGAGTCCCTTTCAATCTGATTTGCTGTCTGTATTACGGTTTCACTTAAGGACATTATTACAGGCTGTGACCTTCTGGTTGCAACTGAACAGTACATTTTTGTTGCCTTGCTGGGATTGGGGCAGGATTTGAGGCTCAATTGCAATACTGCTCGCGTAGTGCTTTTACTGTGAAGTTGTTAGTACTGCAGAATGAAGCGGGCATTACTAGGGAATTAATGCCTGCTTCATTTTGCATCATGGGTTGCTTTTCAGCGTATCAGACTGTTGTATTGCAGCAGCAGAAAAGTTGCCATGTTACAGTAGAAAATGTTGCATGTCAGAGTGGTTAACATATGGAATAGCTTACATGATGAAGTTGTGGAAGCTACTGTTTAGGCTTTCAAAGTAGATCTAGGCAGATTCCTCTAGGAGAATAGCATGGAGGCTTACATAGCATGAGTAGGGATCACATTCTGACTCTGACATTTTTGTGTATTTTCACTTTGTCTTACATACGAACATACGAAGAAGCCAGCAGAAGACCACCATTTGGTCTCTCAAGTCTGCTCGTATTGCAGGGTCCATAGCCTGAGCTAGTGTCCCAGCCCTCCCTCCCCACTCCTCCCATCCTCCCTACCCATGACCGTTACCCTCCCCCTGTGCCTGTCCCAGCCTCTCTTAAATCTACCCACTGTCTTCAACGAGATTCTCTTCTGGCAGCGCATTCCAAGTGTCCACCACCCTCTCTGTGAAGAAGTGCTTCCTGACCTCCCTCCTAAACCTCCCACCCTCCCTGGTTATAGTCACTGCGGTATGGCAGAAGAGATGGACAGATGCACCATGAATCCCTTCTGTCCTCGCAATACTGTGTAAGTGCACCAGTGAATATGAGCAGAGTTATTGAGCAATATGGCACACTGAGTTTGGTTCCCCTCACTTCTGTCTCTGCTCTGAATTCTGAGAGCTACAGTATTCTGTGCAGGAGAACAAAGCACCAGGATAAAATCCATTAGTACATCAAAAGAATAAGACTGGAAACAGCTGGAAGAATACATTGAGTACCCTGTTAGGTTAGTTAATACTAATCGAACCAACACAAAGGTTCTGTACTTCCAGCAAGCAGACTTTGCAAAAATGAGGGGGGTTTTCAGGGAGGAAATTAAACAGAAACAAAAAATCTGTCAGCAGATAAAGTATGTAAATGGAAGGTAAGGAGCAAATGGAGGGCATAGAGGAATTATGGAATTGCATTGGGGGGGAGATACGGAAAGCCACTGAACTCTGCGTCAAGAGGGTAGGGAAAAACAAAAGGAGGAGGCCACTCTGGTTTGCCAGGAATGTGGTGGGGGCAATTGGGGAAAGAAAGATGGCTTTCAGAACATGTAAAAGTAGTGAGAGGAGGGAAGACAGGGAAATTTTATAGAGAAAAGCTGAGGGTGGCAGGGCAAAAGTGGATGCGGAACAGAGAATTGCGAGGCAGGCCAAGAGGGGAGATAAAACTTTTTTTTATGTATGTAGGGGAAAAGAGGAAGGCAGGGCAGGGGAGATAGTGAGGGGGGAGCAGTGGTGGAGGGAGACTTTGAGAAGGCAGAGGTGTTAAATAGCTACTTTTTGCTCTGTCTTTATGGTGGAGGGGAAGGGGAAGGAACCTGAGTTAAAAAAGAGGGGAAGGGATGACCAAAGAGTGGATCCTAGCCCATTCAGTGAGGACAGAGTAAAAGAGGAGCTAGGAAGGTTGAAGATAGACAAGGCAATGGGGCCGGACAGCTTGCATCCTAGGGTACTCCAGGAACTGAGGGAGGAGCTTGCAGCACCTCTGGCAAGGCTGTTTAACTTGTCCCTGGATACTGGTTGGGTGCCAAGAAACTGGAAGACTATGGATGTAGTGCCACTGCATAAGGGGGGCAGCAGGGAGGAGACAGGAAACTTGTCACCCGGTCAGCCTCACCTCTGTGGTGGGGAAAGTGATGGAGGAGTTGTTAAAGGAAAGAGTGGTAAACTACCTAATAGACAGCTGACTACTTGACAATAGGCAGGATGGTTTCACAACTGGGAGGTCATGTCAGACGAACCTAATTGAGTTATTTGATTGGGTGATGAAGGTGGCTGATCAGGGAGGGGCAGTGGACGTGGCCTATCTGGATTTCAGGAAGGCCTTCGATTCCGCCCCTCACAGAAGGCTGGTAAATAAGCTTGAAAGCTTGGGGGTGGGACTGAAAATAACTAGGTGGGTGTAGAATTGGTTGAAGGACAGAAGCCAGAGGGTAGTGGTAAGTGGGGTACTTTCCAGGGAGATAGGGGTGACTAGTCCAGGGGTCAGTACTGGGACCCCTCCTTTTTAATATCTATATCAGTGATATAGCGGACGGGTTGGAGGGGAGGGTGTCCCTATTTGCAGACGATATGAAGATCTGCAAGAGGGTGGACTCCCTGAGGGAGGACCTGAGGATTCTGGAGGGTTGGTTGGAAACCTGGTAGCTGAAATTCAATGCCAAAAAGTGTGCAGTGATGCACATGGGGCGTAAGAACTCACATGCAGCCTACACTCTGAAGGGGGGGGGGTTATTAAGCCAACTGAGCAGAAAAGGGATCTGGGGATTACAGTATCAAGCAGCCTTAAGGTAGGTAATCAATGTAGCAAAGCGGTGGGAAAGTCGAACAGAATGTTGCCGTGCATTGGGAGGGGCATAACAAGCCGAAGGAGGAAGGTACTGGTACCTCTTTATAGAGCCATGGTGAGGCCACACCTGGAGTACGGGGTCCAGTTCTGGAGACCACACCAGCGCAAGGGCATAGATGGGATTGAGAGGGTGCAGAGAAGGGCAACCAAGAAGGTGCACTGTATTCCTGCTGCCTTTTAACCTACCTGAAGTCACAGAACACTGCTTGTGACATCACAGTTACTCCCATGGCAGCAGATCGTGATGTCACAACAGAGGATTGTGACTTGAAGTAGGGAGTAAGCTATAGAGGCAGATGGACTCCAAAGAAACGCTAAGGGATAATGATCATATATTCATGCACATTTCTTACGTAATAAATAATGGGGAGGAGAAATGTATAAACTATAAATAGAATGCAGGCAGATTTGTACCTAATTATGCTTTTTAAAGTTTTCTTTGAGGAGTCAGTAGCTCTTTAAGTCATTCCTGATGCAACAGGACAGTGGATCTCTGCTCCCTCAAGGCCCCAATATGGCCGCCATGCTGGACTGGCTGTAAGCAGTACTGAGGTGTTGCTGCAGTTATTTTAAGTTTAAGTTCGCTTACTTGGTCTTATTTTTTTGCGTCATTTGTGTTATATTTCACTTTATTTTCGTATTATTTTATTTGCGTGCTGTTTTGTGTTACTTTACCATTTAGTCGCTTTTAACGCCGTTTTATCATTCCTGGCTAAATCTGGTGGATTCTACTATCCTGGCTGTAATCTGCTGAACTTTTTATTCTATGCTTGTTGAGCGTTTGTTCACAGAACGAGCTGAAACGTGGAAACATTTTTTACCTGAGGCATTTTGGAGTCCGGCAGCAGATGGGACCGTGGTGAGTAAGAAGTGGAGTTTGAAGGCAGAGTGAAGGCTGTCGTAAGGAGGTGAAGGAGTAGGCAGCCGGTTCTGCTGTGGGCTGAAGGAGTGAAGAGGTCCTGTCCGGTAACAGCTGCTGGGTGAATTGCTGGAGAGGAGTTTTTCCCGGCCCTGGCCCAAACCTAGTGGTGTGTTGTAGGTCTGCTGCTGTTGGGTGGCTGTCTCTGCAATACTTCCGCTCGCTTGCTCGGCAGCTGGTGGGCTGCAGTGGTATCGAACGGGTCTGGGGAGAGGTCTGTGGCTGGGTGAGACTCTCTTAGCGCCTGGTTTTTGACCTAGTAATTCGAGTGCCTGCACTGTGATAGATGCCCGATTTATCGGGTGAAGAACTTGTCGAAACAGAGCATTGGTCACCTGGTTACTCTGTCTGTTACTCTGCCCTTTTCCCTCTCAGCTTGTGTACTGACAGTCAGTGTGGGGAGAGACTGTGTGCGATTTTGCCTGAAAA
This sequence comes from Neoceratodus forsteri, assembly GCA_016271365.2. Lineage (NCBI taxonomy): Eukaryota > Metazoa > Chordata > Ceratodontiformes > Ceratodontidae > Neoceratodus > Neoceratodus forsteri. The sequence continues at coordinate 816,661,417 of CM028134.1, read as the reverse complement.
TTTGGATTGTGAGTGCGTTCTCTGCTGCAGAACTGATTGCTCATTTGGGACCTGTGTTTGCCCGTTGGTCCTGGGTGGAGAGAGGAAATTAAGAGATCTGTTGGAATCCTTCTCCGAGAAAGATCTGCACAGAATTACACTATTCTACAAGGGAAGACTAGCTGAAGCTTGTGAAGAGTTCAGTGACACTATAACGCAGTCCCTTGTGGATAAAGACCTGCTCCCTAAAGACAAGTTTGTGCAGTCGAGAAGATCGCTGACTTTCCCAATTTGGTTACCCTGAACCAGAACCTGGGGGGTGCTACTGGTGGGATTTGATGTGAGGACTGGACCCGCTGTTGTCTGAGGACGAGTAGCGGTGCAGGAGCCTGTGTGTCTTGGGGGCTGAAGAGCTTGTCCTCACCCAGATCTAATTCACTTAGATCCCTGCTGGGTCCTTCCGGGGATGGTTTGCTGTTTGGTATTAAGAGAGGATAAGAAGGCTAAGAACTGGAATAAAGAAGCAGCGTTTGATGTGGAGGCCCATCGACCTTTACATTTAATGAGAATCAATATCAGAAAGTGAGCTGGTGAGATCCCCACAGCCCAGTAAGAATGTTTCTTTTATTCTCTAGCCTGATGGACAGTTTCTTTTTTACAGATAGTTTAAGGGACTTATTTTTGCTCTCTGCCTGGTGGACAATATGAATGTTTTCTCTCTTACAGACAGTTTAAGGATATATTGGGAATATTGAAAGTGTTTTGCTTTCTTTTAAAGATTATTTGATTCATATATTATATCTCGAATTGTACTGCTGAAGTGAGAGTTTGGTGGGGGGATATTTGTTTCTGGTGAGGTGAGAGCTCCCAAAAGTTTTAAACTGTTTTGGAGAGAATTATGGTAACTTTCCCTCATAACCTTGCTGTAACTTATAATCTGTTTTGTTTTTATTTATTTTGTGTTTGTTTGGTGGTGTATGATTGAGAGCTGAGTGGTCGGGTGTATGGTGTTGTGTTATTGGTCTGAATTTAGTGTGTGTATTTTGTGAAGATGTGTTGGGGAGTTATTCGGACGGTCAGGCATTATTCCCCTTCTGGCTGAAGGACCTCCGCCTTTAGCTGTCCCCATTATCCCCGGAGGTATATAGATGTTGTAGGGCTCTGGGGATTGTGGAGGAGGAGGAAGTGGGAGGCCAAATTAGGGAGGCTAATGGAAGGAGCGAACGGATTGGGATAGTGGGGACGAGAAGACGCACTGAGGTGAAATGGGTTCAGGAGAGGGGTTCTCCTTGCCTGATTCCCATACCCAAGGGCTCTGCCTGTGGCAGGCAAGTGGCTCGGTCTTCACTGGCAACCCATCCAACTCGGACGGTGTTATGTAATGCCAGATCCATTAAAAACAAGACTGCTATAATAGCTGATCTTGTCGGATCATCAGACCTGGCATGCATCACCAAGACCTGGCTGGATGATAATGCTGGCCCTGTTTTGGCTTCAGCTGTACCAGTCGGGTACTCGGTGATACACCGTCCGAGATTGGATCGTAGGGACGGGGGGGTGGCAATCTGTTTTTAGAATGGAACTGAACCTGATAGAGGTACCAGTAGGAATTACCAATTCCTTTGAATGTATGGTGGGTGAGGGTGTGGGGTACAGGATTCTTCTCATTTACCATCCACCAGGTAATGGGAATGTTTTCCTGTGGGAAGTCGCAGACTTCATTGTCGATATGACATTGGGATCCTCCAGATGGCTGATCCTGGGGGATTTCAGTGCCTGGGTCGACGATGAACTCTCGCAGTTTGGTCAAGACTTCCTCCAGCTAATGAATTTGCTGGGCTTCACACAGGTTATTTCCTCCTCTACCCATATAGATGGTCATTCATTGACTTGGTATTCCTCCTGGGATGGAGATATCCGACTTGGTGGTGGAGCCAGTGGATGGTCTGACCATCACACTATTGAGTTCAGTTTCTGGCGCCCGGTAGGTCGGCCCCACGGAAATGGTCCGTACCGCCTCTGTAAGGTGTTACCCGAAGGCCTGATGGCGGTGCTGAATCTATAGAGTTTGCCAAGTGAATGCATGGAACCTGGGGCCCTGGATTCCATTGCTCCTGTACGTGTTCGACCACTCACCCTTCGCCCAAAGTCTCCTTGATTTGATGAGACTTTGAGGGAGTTGAGGAGAGTGGGAAGAAGGTTGAGAGATGTTGGCAGAGGTCGGGTCTGGAATGTGACAGGCTTAGTTTGATGGACCACTGTCGTGTTTATCAATCAGCAATTACCCGTAAGAAGGTAGAATTCCTGTCCAGGGACATTGCTGCTGCACAAAATCGACCAGCCCAGCTCTTTCGGACCGTGGACAGACTGTGCAATTCACTCTGTCTTCAGCCTGAGAGAGTATTTTCACAGGAACAGTGTGAGGAGTTTGCTCGATTCTTTGTGGATAAGATTGGCGCAGTCAGGTCCGATCTCCTTCTAACTCTCTCAAACAGAAGTTGTGGTGGTCGGCAGGAGATGTCAGACACCCAGTTTGTGTGGTCTGACTTTGACCAGCCCACAATCGATGACATAGTGATGATCATCCAATCACTGCGACCGATCAACTGTAGTTTGGACCCGGACCCCACCCGCCTCTTAGTAGGATGTGTGGATAAAATCAGCCTGATCCTTGCAGAGATAGTCTGGTTGTCATTGGAGAAGGGGATCTTTCCTGACCCCTTGAAGGTAGCCGTGATCAGGAGCCTTCTTAAAAAAACCCTCCTTGGACCCGGAATGTCTGGCTTACTACAGACCTATCTCTAACCTGCCTTTGGTGGGTAAGGTTATTGAGAAGGTGGTCGCGTTGCAACTGGATGATCATTTGACCAGCCACAGAGTCTATGATTCTCTCCAGTCTGGATTCAGGAAGAGACATAGTACTGAGACAACCCTTGTTAGAGTATTAAATGACCTAATAGCGAGAGATCAAAAGACTCGTTCCATCTTGGTCCTTCTTGATCTCTCTGCGTCATTTGATACCATTGACCATGGAGTGCTTTTGGAGCGCCTGCGGTTTATCTGTGGACTATCTGGTTCAGTCCTCAGTTGGTTTCGATCATTCCTCGAGGATAGGACTCAGAGTGTGGTATCTGGGATTTTTTCCTCGGCATCACTCTCCCTATCGTCTGACATGCCACAGGGCTCTATTCTATCACCCATGTTATTTGCGGTATATATGCTGCCGTTGGGAGTGATCATTAGGCGGTACAGCTTGTTTTCTCACTGCTATGCAGATGGTACTCAGCTGTACATGTCCTTTGTGCCCGACCAGGGTGATGCTGTCTCGGTCTTTAATAACTGTTTCACCGAGATTCAGGACTGGATGACTGTGAGCTGGTTGCGGTTAAACTCCGAAAAAACTGAGGTGTTGGTTGTGGACCCAGGTCATCGAAGGGCAGGTTTGCTGACTAGGTCACCTTCAGGTCTTTGGCTTGGGGGACCCAGTTGGCGACCTCAGACCGGGTGCAGAACTTGGGTGTTATATTTGATGACTGTCTGACCCTTAAACATCAGGTGTCAGCTGTTGTAAAAACTTCCTTTTACCATCTGAGGAATATAGCCCAAGTGAAGCATCTGGTTCCTGCTGATGACCTTCCAACGTTGGTCCACGCCTTCGTTACCTCCCGCTTGGACTACTGCAATGCCCTGTACCTAGGGCTACCGGGGGTAGATATCCGCCGCTTGCAGCTAGTGCAGAATGCGGCAGCCAGGCCTTTGACTGGTACGTCAAGGACCAGTCATATAATGCCTGCCCTCTGCGGACTGCACTGGCTGCCAGTTCAATGGCAGATTACCTTCAAGGTCGGTCTTCTGACCTATAAGACCCTACACGATCAGGGACCTAGTTACCTGCAAGATCTTCTTTGTCCCTACTGTCCTTCCCGTCGGCTCCGATCCACCGATGAGGGATTGCTAGAGATTCCCAGGGTTTGTTTAAAGACATCTGGGGCAAGATCATTTAGTTTTATGGCTCCAACCCTGTGGAATTCTCTACCTCATCGGGTGAAAGATTGCCTGACTGTCCAAAGTTTTAAGGCAGCCCTAAAGACATATTTGTTTAATCTGGCATATCCAGATTTTTAAAATATATTTATTGATTGATTTTAGGATTTTATTTTAATTTTATGTATTGATCTGTTGTAAAAGTGCCTTGGTTTTGGAAAGGCGCTTTTTAAAAATAAAGTATTCATTCATTCATTCCACCCCTGTCCCAGTAGGGCACATATGCATAGCATCAAATCTAGAATGAGCTTGCAAGTGCGATCATGCCGGTGGCCTGATGCATGGCTCCAGAAAGAAATTTGAGCCACACTTGGAGGAGCCTCTACAGTGTCTGCGCATGCACACATTGGTGATCCACCACATGGCCCTAACCAGCACTTTGTTTCAGCTCTACTCACGTCAGCCAATCGATGACTATCAGCTCTATAGTAATACAATAATAATAATCTTTATTTATAAGCGCAATATCTAAAACCAAAGCGCTGTACAATCCATAAAATAGTTAAAACCACTAAACAATAAACATCGGACTCAATTGAGACCAAGGAAATACAGAAATACGAGAATACAAGCGGGAGCATACATCATATCTGATCACCAAATGCCTGGCAGAACAGGAAGGTCTTTAGGGCCATCTTAAAACTCTCCATGGTCTGATGCTCTCGAATCTGGCGAGGTAGAGAATTCCACAGGGTCGGAGCTGCAAGCATAAAAGCACGGGAACCAGAGGGCTTCAGCCATACCCTGGGAATCTCTAACAACCGCTCATCAGCTGAGCGGATTGGTCGGACGGGGCAGTAAGGGTTCAGGAGCTCTTGCAGGTAGCCCAGGCCCTGTCTGTGTAGGGCTTTAAAGGTCAGAAGACCAACCTTGAAGGCGATCCACCACTGTACAGGCAATCAATGCAATTTGCGCAACACAGGCATGATGTGGCTCGAACGAGGAGCCCCCGTCAGCAGCCACGCTGCAGCATTCTGCACCACCTGCAAGTGGCAGATATTAACCCCGGGAAGCCCTGGTTAGAGGGAGTTACAGTAGTCCAGGCGCGAGGTCACAAAAGCGTGGATCAGTGTCAGTAGGTCACCGGATGGAACAAGGTGCCTAACCTGAGCGATGTTCCTAAGATGGTAAAAAAGAGGGCTTGACATCTGCGGACACCTGTGAACACAGTGTCAGCCTGTTATCAAGGAACACCCCTAGATTTCGCACCTGTTCAGAGGAAGGCAGCTGACTACTCCCGAGCCAAAGCCCAGAAGGACGCCCTGCCACTGACCCCTCTATCCGGAGACTTGGATCCATGACCAACACCTTAGTCTTATCAGAATTCAATTTCAGCCAGCTGGATTTCATATAGTCCTGGATTTCTACGAGGCAGCTGTTAAAGACCGAGAGTGCACTATCCTGGTCAGGCGCAAAAGACTGGTAGTAATCATTGATCAGGCATCTGATGTTTGCTGCTTCTGCACTGTTCTGCTTAGTACCAACTCACCACACTCAGAATGCGGCCTACCAGCACAGCCCTTCATGCCACTGACATGATGTCCAGCTCATACTAGACTTACACAGAAGCACTGCATCGGCTGAATTTTTATTTGTTTATTTAGATCTAGGATTACAATTACCTTTGAGACAAGGCTCTTTTACAAAGGTTCCATGTCAGGAGAGCACATACATGTTAAACAAGGGCATACAACATTAAAGAGAGCATACAACCATATTCATCAATTCAGGTACGGCATCACAGTAAATAGGATACATGAATAACACATACAAGGAATCATTTCAGAAACATAAAAGAAATCCGGGAGGAAGGGTGAGAGGATAGGGGGTGGCAGCTGAAAAAGAGACTAGAGCAGCTCATGGCATTGTCAAAGAACATCAGAGGAGGGTGGTTGATCTCAGTGGGGAAGGGGGAAGTTACGGGTGGCAGTCACATGAGCTGGAGGCTGTGAGATGATGATGGAGGCTTGATTTGAATATGCCCAGTGAGGAGGTGGAGGTGATGTGAGTGCTGAGGGCATTCATCCAGCTGTGTGGCCGGTGTGCAAAGGATCTTTGGCTCAGAGTGGTGCTGCACTGGGGGACCTGTAGAAGCTGACATTCAGACCCGCTGGTGTTACGAGGATTAGTGTTTGGACGCAGGAGGGCTTGGACACTAGGTGGAGTAAGCCCAAAGTAGTTTTTTTCACCATCAATCAGGTAAGGTACTTTATGCGGTTAGCGAGTTGAAGCCATCCCATTTGAGCTTAAAGCTCACATGTATGTGTGAGTTGGTGGGATCCAGTAAGCAGTTGACAGGCTTTGTTTAGGGGGGTCATTATGCACCTGAGGACGGTAGTAGAGACAGAGCCATAGATTATAAGGCCGTAGCCTATGACGGAGACCACATAGCTCTGGATAGCAATCTTCAGTGCTGCCTGGGTAAGATGCTGTCTATTTCGGTAGAGAATTCCAGTGCGTGAGTTTACCACTCTAGCAACACTATTAATGTGAGTCCCATAAGATAGGAAAGGGTCAAGTGAGATTCCAAGGTATTTAAAAGATGGCACTTATTCGAGGGTGTTACCAGCGCTTGTATTGATATCAAGGGGGTATCGCCTGTGTTTGTTTTGCGAGCTGCAGAAAAGCATAGATTTAGTCTCTTTGTGGTTTAGAACCAGTTTGTTTTGTATGTTTTTGAATGCCGTGGATTTTTCTAGCATCACGAGTGGACTACATGACACCAGCAAACAATCCCCCCCCACCCACCTGTCCCCAAGCCCTCAATCCTGGCTTAACGCAGTAACCTGTAGTGTAGAGCATACAAGGGTCAGAACTACCCTCAGTCCTGGCTTGGCACAGTAACATGCAGTGTAGAGCATACAGGGTCCGAACTACCCTCAATCCTGGCCCGACACAGTAACATGCAGTGTAGTGCATACAAGGGTCAGAACTACCCTCAATCCTGACTCTGCGCAGTAACGTGCAGTGTAGAGCATACAAGGGTCAGAACTATCCTGACTCGGCACAGTAACATGCAGTGTAGAGCATACAGGGTCAGCACTACCCTCAGTCCTGGTTTAGCACAGTAACACGCAGTGTAGAGCATACAAGGGTCAGAACTACCCTGAATCCTGACTCGGCACAGTAACATGCAGTGTAGAGCATACAGGGTCAGCACTACCCTCAGTCCTGGCTTAGCACAGTAACATGCAGTGTAGAGCATACAAGGGTCAGAACTACCCTCAGTCCTGACTCTGCACAGTAACATGCAGTGTAGAGCATACAAGGGTCAGAACCACCCTGAATCCTGACTCGGCACAGTAACATGCAGTGTAGAGCATACAGGGTCAGCACTACCCTCAATCCTGGCTCAGCACAGTAACATGCAGTGTAGAGCATACAGAGTCAGTACTACTCTCAGCACGGTAACGCGTAGTGTAGAGCATACAGGGTCAGAACTACCCTCAATTATGGCTTGGGACAGTAACATGCAGTGTAGAGCATACAGGGTCAGCACTACCCTCAATCCTGGCTCAGCACAGTAACATGCAGTGTAGAGCATACAGAGTCAGTACTACCCTCAATCATGGCTTGGGACAGTAACATGCAGTGTAGAGCAAACCGGGTCAGAACTAGCCTCAATCATGGCTCAGCACAGTAACATGCAGTGTAGAGCAAACTGGGTCAGAACTAGCCTGAATCATGGCTCGGCACAGTAACATGCAGTGTAGAGCAAACAGGGTCAGCACTACCCTCAATCCTGGCTCAGCAAAATAACATGCAGTACAGAGCATACAGGGTCAGCACTACCCTCAATCCTGGCTCAGCACAGTAACATGCAGTGTAGAGCAAACAGGGTCAGAACTACCCTCAATCATGGCTCGGCACAGTAACATGCAGTGTAGAGCAAACAGGGTCAGCACTACCCTCAGTCCTGGCTCAGCAAAATAACATGCAGTACAGAGCATACAGGGTCAGCACTACCCTCAATCCTGACTCAGTACAGAGCATACAGGGTCAGCACTACCCTCAGTCCTGGCTCAGCACAGTAACATGCAGTGTAGAGCATACAGGGTCAGCACCCTCAATCATGACTCTGCACAGTAACATGCAGTGTAGAGCATACAAGGGTCTGAACTACCTTCAATCCTGGCTTAGCACGGTAACATGTAGTGTAGAGCATACAGGGTCAGAACTACCCTCAATCCTGACTCAGCACAGTAACATACAGTGTAGAGCATGTCATAAATCTACTCCGGGGGTCAGGCCCTCTGCTCCCACAGTGCCCAACCTTGAAGTGCGATTTGTGAACGGGACAAACAGGGACACCCTCCTGTTTGTTTTGAGTCAGAGCAAACTACCAGTCTTGAATCCTGGGGTCAAATATGAACCCTTTTTTAGCTTGCATGCCTAGGTAACAGGTCCGAATAACACACTCTTTGGGGAAAGCGGCACAATACTTGACCCTGCAGGCATACATTCCGGTCATAAAAACAACATGGTTTGTGCTGGTTAGGATTACCCCATTTGATGTTTCAGGAAAAACATCCTGATGAGCTATTCTACAGCATCCTGGGATATTTGACATAGGTTTCCAAAAACAGCTTCCCTCTTGATACCCCATAAAGTGCAACATTTTCTGTGTTCAAAGCACCAGATCTCTGAGAGCCCGAGTTTTTTAACAGTTACTCAGGTTTTGGCAGATATGTGTTGAAACAGGAAAAGGAAACCATAGCCATCTAGCTCCAGCAAGCAACTGCCTTTGGAGTCAAAGGTCAGGCCCCTTTAAAAAGCTAGTCTTTTCCCATGGGCCTGCTGAACCTGCCATGTCTCATAAGCAGAAATCCCATAAGAAAACATACAGACATCAAGATTACGTACAAATGAGAACTGGCAGATGGCTATTCTTGCCACAGAGCATGCAGGGTCAGAACTACCCTCAATCTTGTTTCAGCACAGTAACATACAGTGTAGAGCATACAGGGTCAGAACTGCTTGCACTAACGTATTCCTATTTGCACAAGAAGGAATCGAACAATGTTAAATTCGACTCTTGAGAGGATAGTGCTTTGGACTATCTGCCTACAACAGTTAATGAATACTTGGCAGTTGCAAGCTAGCCGCAGTATGCCTAGTCTAGAGCTTATTGTTCCAGTTACAGAATCCATGTGCTCCGTGAATGATAACCTTGAGCAGTTCTTTAGGTTTATGTATTTGAATGAGGGAACAAACTCATTTGGGGTGTTTGATTCCTTAACGCTAGAGCTGGGTTTTTGCTGGGAAAGACACTGGAGTTGTTCAGCATAGCATAGCGTGGCTTTTGTTCTGGAGCTGACAAAAAGTAGGTTTTCTTGAAATCAGTGCCAAGCCTTTTTAAATTCTAGCTGAGTCTTTTGACTAAGAGTGGTGGTATCTTCTGTCAGATTAGATATTCTGGCATCATCTGCATATAGCATGATATCAGAGAATCAACAAATGGATCCCAGGTCCTTTATGAATGTGAGGATTAGGAGGGGACCGTAGTATGGAGCATTGGAGATCTAATACCTCATGGATAGTTGCTTGGTGTGTAGGGTGTAGTCAGATGTTGATATCCCAGCTGGTCAATGAGACAGACAACTTCTTTAGTTTTGGGTCATTATGACATTCTTACTTCAGGCTGTAGCACCCCTGCATCTCGCTCAACTCTGTTGTATGGACACTGGTTGTACTGTGCACTTAGCTTTGATTTTTTGATGATGTCTGTCTCTTCAGAATTTTTTCACTTGTGACTGTTACTGTACCTGAGGGTTGCTAGCCTTTTTCATAAGCTCAAGCTGGGGTTTAACACAGGTTTATGAGGCTGAGGCTACCATTTTTATAACAGCAAGCAAGAACTCCACCCCCCACCACTACCACCTGTTTCCAAACCATTTTTACACTGAGGTTAGTGTTTTCAAGGGAACGCTCCATTTTTGTATTTGATGACCTTTGCCATGCAGGCCAGTAGTTCCTCCTGCATGAATATCTAATGACCTGACAGTATCATCTACTGGTAGCTGCTCCACATTGCTCGTGTAAGTTAACGATGGAAGACCTTCTGCCCTTCCGGGACTTTAAATGTGCTGTAGTATATTATAATATGCAGAATGCAGTTTGAAAATGTGCACCTATTCTGAATTTCTCCTGTGGGCATTCATAAATCATGTCTGTCTGCATGACTGAATTACCTGTTGCCCACTGAAAAATCGGAAAGCCAAGTCAGTATCTCATTGAGAACCGCCTCTGATATCTACACTGTTTTCTTGCTATTCAGTTATTTGTTTATTTATTTGTAATTGTTTTACCATGGAAGTCTCTCTAACCTTAGATAGCTTTTTCCTGGTGCGTAAAGCAGGTGGGTTTCATGGACCTGATTTATTGACGGGGGAATCGTGGCCATGATAGCATTGAAATGTCTTGTTCATTTAGTACATGCTGACGCTGTGATTTGCAAATTAGGATTACTGTCACTTTTAGCACAACATGCAATATGTGATAAATCCAGTGGTGTATAAGGAGAGCAGTCGCTCAGTGCAGTTAAAAATGCGTAAGTTGAAGCTTCATAATATATGGCTGAAGATTTCTGAATGGCATCCTTGATTAATTTTAACAGACTTCCACCTTGCAACTGGTAAGCAGAGGGAAAGTGGTGACTGTGCTGGAGACAGTATTTCCTTTGTTGAAACAATATCACCACATCTCCTTTTGAGCATCAAAAAAACTACTTGTGAAGTGATTATTTCAAAGAGTCTAGTGTGCTGATTCTTTGATGTTTTGTTCTTTTCAGCAGTGCCAGTAAATGTCATTGAAATTGGACTTTAAAAGTGACATGTTAAAGCTTGCTAACTCAAGTGTGAGAGATTTTTTGGAATTAGAATTGACACAATAGTACTAATAAAAGTCTGTAGTATTTTTCTCTTGCGGTCAGAAATGTATCAGATTGTAAGAATGCCTTTCTATTAGAAAAGTGATCATAGTGTCCCTGCTTCTGGTTACTGTAATCCTACAAAGACTTTCCTTATGCACAGAGAGCTTAATTTCCTCATCAGGGAGAAACGTTGCCTAGTTTGAGCAGTATGCCCATGTATATATATCAACTTGGAATTAAATATAATGACTTGCCCTACCTTGTTGCTATATTCTAATACAAATTATAAATCATGACATCATTTATATCCAGTCTGGATTGCTTATAGCTAAACATTCTGGGTACATGCTAACTGTTCCCAAATGTAGAAGTTAAAAGTTCAGTTTTCATAGTCCAGTTCCTGCAAAGTAAAATATTTTTAATTCAGAAAGGCTTTATGACCCAGCAGAAATAAAATCTTAATCGCTTGCAGAACTCAGTTACACAACATTCTAAAACAAATTAGAATTTCAAACCAGTCTGTTATTTTTATTAAAGGGAAACACCCAGTTCCCCAGAAGCAAAGAAAGCGGGACCTTTTAATTCATTTTAAATTTACGATTTCTCATTGATATTTAGCAGTTCTTAGTAAAAGGAACCGTAATTAAATGTTTTCACTTCAGAACCTCAATGCATTCGAAACAGGTTCTGTAAAAGCGTATGAGTTTTTTTTGTGAACCAAGATATTAGTCTTCTGTGTTTGTCATGAAGACCTAGGAATAAGAAAACTGGACCAGTACGTTGTACAAATGTTAATAATTGTTTTCAGCTCCTAGCAAGGGCTAACTGCCTCGAGCTTTGTTTACGGTTCCTGGGTCCAGATCATGATTTTACCAGTTTGAGCTCTGTATAAAGTTTGTCCTAAAACCCAAAAGAAAATAGTTTGACTTCTCAGTCTACCAGTATGTCACCAAAACATACTAAAGGCTCTGAGGGAGTTCCTAATGATGGTGAAAACCATGGATCAAAAGGGTCTGTCTCCTCATAAACAGCGACAGTCCCTGTCATAGAGGATGGGAAAAACAAGATAAAGCTGCTCAGCCATCTGATAAGCATGGCAACGATGGTGAAGATACCAGGGTGTCTGAAAGGGGGAAACCTGAGTCCAGTGATGGCAAAAATACAAACTAAAGGGCCTTCCAAGTAGGCACTGGAAACAAAAGGAAAGAATGGCCTTGCCACTCCTCCTTTAAAAGGGAAAGGATCAGGCATTGAACTAAAAATAAAAAAAATGCTCTCAGCAGAGAACATGGCAAAAGTATGCCAATTTTTCTGGGCCTTTAAAGGTATGGAAGCTAGTTGAAATGCAGCCCCCAGCTCAGGCTCCAGCCCACCTGCCTATGGAGGAGGAAGATGATGATGGGTATTACAAAGAGGAAGAAGGTTGAATCTATTGAACTGGATGGTTAACCTGAGCGGCAGTTTGGCTCCTCCCAAGACCTGCAGAGGATTAGACATTGACTGTTTCATTAGGCAGATAATGAGCAGCCTTAGCATCCTGCCTCCAAATACAGAGGAGGATGAGGTGGAAGCAAAATTCATGGATATGATAGGGCTAGCTCCTGCAAGAAAGTTGCTAGTTCCTCTACAACAATCTCTCCAAAAAGCCACTTCAAAATCATTTCAGCATCTACTTCAGCTGCAGGCATAGATAAACAGATTGAAAAGAAGTATCAGGTGGGGGCTGTGGAGCCCGAGCTAGATGGGCACTTGGTGCTAGAGCTCTGCAACTTTAGTAGCGAGAACTCCTTTAAAGTACTAATTTTACTTATCAGACTTGCATTTTGAATGGTGATATACGAAGATAACTTTTCGCTGGGCAATGTTAAGCATTCTCGGAGGGAGAAAGCTTTGGGTACGGGAGCTAAATCTAAAACTCCTGCCGAAGCACCAACCACGTACTAACTGCAAGGCCAAACTCCCAAGACAGACTACTTGCAACCTGAAGAGACCCGTCAGACTTTGGGTCTCAAGATGAACAAACTGATTGCCTCAGTATCTGGCTTGGCCGACAAATTTGATGCCTTAACGAATTGGGTGGCCGGGATTGAAGTTACCATAGAGACAGTCCAGACTGCATTGTTAAAGGCATCAAAGCGAGCCGATGCAGCAGTGGGAGCGGTGAATGCTGTGGTGAAAGAAAACACCCACCTGAGATCCTGACTGGAGAGCCTAGAGAACCAGGCGAGGGCCGCTAATATTCGTACTCTGGGCCTGCCGGAGGGTTGCGAGGGGGATCACCTCCTCCTGTTTGTTAGAGTTGCTTTTGCAACAGCTCAGAGAAGGTGTCTCCAATCAAGCTCATCACATCCAGAAGGTGTACTGAGTGACACCCAGGGGCAGACCAGACAATCCCGAAGTGCCGAGGGCAGTGGTAATGATGACAGACGGAATTGGGTCCCGTGATTATGTCTTCGCGATGGCTAAACAAAAACGCACACTCCTTCATGATGGGGAACAGATATGGCTGTTCCCTGACATTGGGTACACTACCCGTCAGAGAAGAAAAACATTTGATGGAGTAAGAGCGATCTTAAGGGAGGCCCAAATTTCCCATGGCATGGTTTTTCCGGCCCGTCTCCACATCGCCCACCAGGGCAAGGTCTACTTGTTTTCCGATCCGGTAGAGGCCTTGAAGTGGGCGCAGAGACGCTCATCGTCTAGATCCAGCGAGAGGGAACGAGAGGATTCGTCTGAAGATGAAGCTCCATGAAGCTGTTAGAAAGGGAGCATTTTGTAGAACCCAACTGTTAGGATGATTGTTCCTCAGGGCTTAATGGACACTTAGCTTAAAGTGATAAATTATTTTTTGTTTCTCTTTTTCTTTACTACTGATATAATTCTGGCTCTGCAGAGGGAACATTTACTCCATTGAGACTTTGGCTACAGCTATTAATGCTGAATTGTCCCCTCGCCATCTCCAGACCCGCCCACTGGGGCCGGTCCCTGGACCGTCCAGTCCCTCCCCTGCTGCAGTGCTTTCCCCTGCCTAGTGGTTCCCCCTGGTTCTAGCCCTATATTGCCCACTGCTAATTCTTGCTTCCTACCCCCTCCCACTACTGCTTCATTATGCACTTTCGCTTTGAGCCTGTAGTCGCCTTCAGTTTGTTGATCAGAATATGTATTATTGTCCTTATGCTGTTCCCACCTGTGTGTGGGTGAGATTGTTCTTGTCTATACATTGTGCTGTCTACTGTAATTCTCATCCTGGCTCACTTATAGTTGGCGTGGCCTGTATGTCACCCTGCAATGTACTATTGTTCTTATGTACTGTAACCTCCCGGGTCACACCTGAAAATAGGCACCCGTTGTCTAGTGTGCTTACCTGGTTAACAAAAACAAATAAATAAATAATAAATACTATGGGAATTGTTATTCATAACAGTAAGAGGGGGATCCCTATTCTGGACAGGTGACTTAAGGGAGTTTGAGGGGGTATTGCTCAGAGACATATTTTTCATTTGTGCCATATACCTGAATTATACAGTATATCTTTAAAGCACTTTTTTCTTTTTGGTCTACTTAGTACTAAAATGTTGCTGTAAAGTTTATCTTAAAAGCACCGTTTTTATATGGAAGTTGCACTATAAGTACATTAATTAAAGGTTGAAGCGTAGTGGATTCCTCCCTCCCTGGTGGAGGAGGGGGATTTGGGTGATTTTTAAGTTTGAACTTAACTACGATCTATATACCACGCAGCTCTTGGACTTATATTGCAGCTTATAGTGGGATTCTGTTGTTGTAATTTTATTATTTCTTACCCCCTGAATGATTTATCTCAAAGCATAAGACAAACCTTAACCGCGTGTATTGAGAGGAGTGGCATCCTCATAGCTTCTCTTTGAGTATGTTGAAGTAGCTATGCTTGTATTCAAACTGTATGTTTGTTAAATATAACAATAAATGTAAAGTAAAAAAAAAAAAAGTATCAGGTGGACAGACCGGAGATAGAGTACCTGTATGCCCCTCCTGATCATGAAGGTGTAGTCAAAGCAGCTGCATGTGGGAAGGCTAAGGTCCCTTTCTCTGCACAGCCCTCTGATAAAGACTCCAGAATATTGTAAACAGTGGCCAGAAATTTATCTACAACTTTTCTGATTATTAGACAGGCAGCTTGTTCAACATACACAGCCCAGTACCAGAAAGCAATGTGGAATATGGTACTGGAACTAGCTGGTAAAGTGGAAGGTGAGGTGGTACAGGATCTGGCTGCCACAACAAAGGCAGCCCTTTATGCCACTAAATAGCAGTTAAACATGGCTGTAGACACCAGTGGCTCTTCTTCAAGGGTCTTAGCCTGTGCAGTGTTACTGAGGAGATTCTGCTGGCTAAGGGCAACCATCCTTTCTCAGGACTCTCAGGCCAATTCCATGGATTTCCAGTTTGAAGGGAATTCACTTTTCGGTGACGAAACAGAGGCATACATGAAGGAGGAGGCTGAATAAGAAACCACCAAGGCCATGGATTTCCAGTTTGAAGAGAATTCACTTTTTGGTGATAAAACAGACATATATGAAGAAGGTGGACAAGTACAAAACCACTTACAACACTGGGATTTAAAAAAAATGATGATAGAGGCAGTGGTAGGAGAATCCCAGACCCTACACTCCTTATGAGTACCAACCTCAAAGATATTACGGTAGAGTACTGTAGAGGCAGATGCAGGAGCTGCAGCCAAAACAAATCCCCTGACAGTTCTGCTCAGGTTGCCCAACCATTGCCAGTGGGGGGAAGGCTGACTTACTACTTCAAAGAATGGGTAAACATTACCACAGAAAAGTGGATTTCTGGAGGTAGTGGGCCAGAGATTGTCCCTGCAGTTCAAAAAGTTTCCAGAACTTATGAAACACTGAAATGTTCTAGCTCATTCAGCTACAGAAAGAATTCTGCTGGAACTGGAAGTTAACAAGTTGCTACAGGCAAAAACAGTATAAGTGGTCCCTGCCTCACAGTGGGGCAAGGACCTGTTTTTGAGATACTCCCTGACCCACCAGAACTATAGGGAGTGGTGACCCATTTTAGATCTGAGATTTCTAAACAAGCATTTCAGAAAGGAAAGATTCAAGATGGTCACACTGGGCACAGTAATACCATTCTTGCAAATAGGATACTGGCTAGGGTTACTGAATCTGAAGGATGCCTGTTTTCACATCCCAGTCAGACCTACCCACAGAAAATACCTGACGTTCAGACTGGGAAACCACCAGTACCAGTTTGTGGTCCTCCCCTTTGGCCTCACCTCAGTACCAAGGGTCTCCACAAAGTGCTTGGCCATTGTGGCTGCATATCTGAGAAGGAAAGGATTGTTACTGTTTCCCTACCTTGGACAACTGGCTACTCTCAGGGAAAACCAAACAAGAGGCAAAGTGCTCTATTCAAATGGTAAAAAGCAGCTTGGGAGGCCTGTGGTTCCTGATAAACCTTCAGAAGTCCAAACCAGAGACTGTTCAGGTACTGGATTTAATAGGTGCCGAACTGGATACCCTGCAGGGGAAAGTTTTCCTCCTTCAGGGAAGGGTAGCAGGCTTGATTGCCAGTGCATAATCCTTCACATTGGGCCAGCCAAGGCCTGCAGAGGATTTTCTACAGCTACTGGGTGCATCCACGGCAGTGATCCTCTGGGCCAGAGGTCAAATAAATGACGTTCAATACCACTGATCTCAAAGACAGGACCCCCTCTCTCCAAGTTAGTGCCAATCACAAAGACAATGGTATGGGTACTAGAGTGGTGGCAGGACAAAGGCATTCCCCTTCTCCAGCAATCCCCAACAAGTATCCTCACAACAGATGCTTCCTTCCTAGGGCGGGGTGCCACTCTGTCACACCGCACAGTAAGTGGCATCTGGAGTTCACAGGAGACTCGAGCACATCAGTGTCCTGGAACTCAGGGCAGTATTGCTGGCAGTGCAGTCCTTCTCTTCCTTTCTGAAAGGTCAGTCTGTTCAGGTCTAAACAGACAACACCTCAACAATGTATTAAATTTTTTTCTTACGATTATTTTTCCCTCCGGTTGCCGCTGGCTGAGGCCCTATCAGTCGTCCTGCCTTATACCCTCCTGCCGAGATCTTCCCAGGCTGTACTCTGTCTCCCCACACCCACCTTCAGAGAGTCCCCTGGTCCACGCCCCTCTGGAGCGGGGCTGCCTTCTGCTCCTCAGCACTCCCTCTTCTGAAGCTCCTCGGGTGGAGGTGATTCAAATATGAATTCTTGCTGTATTCAGACATAATGCAGTTAGCCCCAGCACTTGAACTGCTCCAGAGAGGAAAGAGTTAACTCTATGCAAAAGCATAGAATGTTGAGCTCGAGCTCTGTTTTCAAACCTCTGTCTGTGGTACTTCCCAGTGTAACCGTCAGATTCTTTATTCCGCCTAACAGTGAAGTCACTCCGGAGATTTCCTCTGCTCGTTTCGGTAAAAGTAAAGCGTTCGGTTGAAACCGCATACTTTTTTATTTTCGAATTTCCAGCCTCTGTCTACGGTACAGGTAGTGTGTAGATACAGTCGGTAGTGACTCTGTTTTATTTTTGTGAAAAAGTGGAAATTGTTCTTTTCCTCAGTTTCTTTCCGGTCGGTCTGGTTTGGAACCGACCTTGTCACATTCTGTTTAATTTTTAACTTTATTTCTGGGATTAGAGTGGTGTTCCAGTACCAATCAGTTTCAAAAGAACCGGACCTTTGGCCGGTTCTTTTAAAGAGCCCATGACATGGTTTGTAACCGATTGGTCATTGTATTACCTGGCTTGAAAGCTGCAATAGGGTAATTTGTTAGGTTGGCCATGTCTGAGAAAACCAAGAAGAAAACCGGTCCCACTGGGTTTCAACACTGTACTGAGTGTGGGGAGGCCTTTGCTAAGGCTCCCCCACCTCATCTGTTTGTCTGGGGTTTGACCACCTCAAGTCAGACTGCCAAATCTGTAAAAACTTTCCTAACTCCACTCTAGACAAAAGACTGAGTAGGCTGAAGGAAAGGGAGGCCGAGAAGTCCGTAGATGCAGATGGCCAGCCCGGTTCGGTTGCGGCCGAACTTGAGGAGGTGCCTACTGACCTAGGCGATACCTCCTCAGCCAAAAGGAGAGCCGACCCCGAGGGGTCGGTTCCATCAAGAAAAGAAGCGCAAATCTGCCTGTTCGGATCCAGTATCGCGCACTCCAACCACGGACGAAATAGCCAAAGCGATTAGCATTGTTCAATCGCTTAGACCAGTTCCGTCCAAACAGGTACTGCCGGTTAGGTGGTCGGTTCGGTCGGATCTGTCTCCTCCGGATTATGATCCAGACACTTATTATGAGGAGTGGGAGGGAGACGAAGACTATCCCGTGGTGATGATGATGATGATGATGATGACGACGATGACCAGGGGGGTCTGGATGTGCCCATTGAACCGGACAGCTCCCCAGACAGGCCCTCGGGTGTCTCTCCTCCCAGGCTCTCTGAGTCCCCTTCACATTTTTTGTTCTACAAAAAGGTAGCAGAAACCCTGCAGCTTCCCTTGGTTGAAGCTGCAGAGGAGGATGAAGAGCCTGATTTTGTAGAAATGATGGACATCCCAGAGTCCAAAAGGCTGTCTGTCCCTCTTCATAAATCCTTGGGGAAACAGACACACAAAATTTTACAAACCCCTAATTCAATACCTCCTGTGGATAAGAGAATGGACAGGAGGTATTTGTTAGGCTCAGCTGCGGAGTTTCTTTATAGTCATTGCAGCCATATTGGGGCAGTGCAGGCTGCAGCCTGTGACAGGGCTAACATTCCTTTGGCTTCACACACACACACACACACACACCTCGGATAAGGACTCCAGGAAAGTGGATGCCATGGCATCCTCTTTGGGATTCAGGCAGGCTACTTATATGGCCTACACAGCCAGGTACCAGAAATCCAGATGGGATACGGTTCTGGAAATGGCTAAACAGGCCTCTCCCCCGCTAGTCAAGAAGCTGGAGGAGGTGGCTGCTGATGGAATTGAGGCATCCAGAATGCAATTTCATGCTGCTGCTGCGGACTCCAGTGATGTGGCATCTAGAGTCACGGCTACATCTGTCTCTCTCAGAAGACATGCTTGGCTCAGATGTACTAGCCTTTCACAGGATACCCAGACTAAGGCTATAGATTTTCCTGTAGTAGGTAACTCTGTGTTTGGGAAGCAGACAGAGGCTTACATGAAGAAAATGGATGAATACAGGACCACGTACAGGAGTGCACAGGCCAAAGAAAGGCAAGCCACTCCACACAAGCAGCAGTCTAGGGACAGGGGCAGGCCCTTTGAAAGGTCTTTTTACCAAGCCAAGGCCTCCTTTCCCTTCCCACAGAGGGGGTTCTTCAGAGGGAGGGGCAGGAGGGGGATGAGCAGAGCTGCTCCCGCCTCCTCTCAGTCTAAGGCTCCTGCCAAGCAGACACCCTGATGTGTCAGCCCGGGCTGACTCCCCATTTCCAGTAGGAGGCAGGCTGGCTTACTACTTCCAGGCCTGGAAGTCTGTGACCTCAGACAAGTGGGTCCTGGAAGTAGTAAGCCAGGGACTGGCACTCAGCTTCAAAAAATTTCCGAAAAAGAGGACCAAGTCTTTTCCACCTGCATCACTCTCAGAAACCATCGCCCTAGAGGCAGAGGTGTCCTCTCTTCTAGCTCTCAGAGCTATAGAGTAGGTTCCTACCCAGCACAATGGAAAAGGACTGTACTCCAGGTACTTCCTTACCCCAAAGAAAACAGGGGAGTGACAACCCATCCTAGACCTAAGGTATTTGAACAAACACATTTCAAAGCCAAAATTCAAAATGGTAACTCTGGGAATAATCCTTCCCTCTCTAAGGCCAGGGGATTGACTAGCATCTCTGGACCTCAAGGATGCCTACTTCCATATTCCTGTCAGGTGCTCCCACAAAAAATACCTCAGGTTCGAGTTGCCTTCAGGCCATTACCAATTCAGAGCTATGCCATTCGGCCTAACATCAGCTCCAAGGGTGTTCACAAAGTGCCTTGCAGTAGTGGTGGCTTACCTCAGAAGACAGGATATCACCATCTTCCCGTATCTGGACAACTGGCTCTTAGTGGGTCAGTCACCTTTACAGATCAAGTCAGCTCTTCAGACTACCCAGGACCTACTCAGCTCCCTGTGATTTCTTCTCAATCTTCCAAAGTCTGTCCTCGAACCAGTTCAACTTCTCACCTTTATAGGCATAGAGTTGTACACTGTACAAGCAAAAGCATTCCTTCCCCTGGCAAGGGTGAAGGCCCTGGTGGATCTCGCTTCCTCCTTTCGACCTCAGGTCTCCCGCCCAGCAAGACTGTTCCTCCAGCTCCTGGGCCACATGGCAGCTTCCACGGCAGTGGTGCAGGGAGCAAGGTTCCAGATGAGGGATATTCAGTTTCATCTAAGGTCTTTTTGGTCTCAAAAGAAGGATTCACTTACCAAACTGATTCCAGTGACTCAGACTCTGGTCCAAGCTCTCCAGTGGTGACTGGACCAGGACAACCTCGGACAAGGGGTTCCATTTCTCCCTCAAGTCCCATCAGTAGTTCTAACTACGGATGCTTCACTCCTAGGGTGGGGAGCCCACCTGGGAGCCCTGACAGCTCAAGGGGTCTGGTCTCCACAAGAGTCTCTCCTTCATATCAGTCTCCTGGAACTCTGGGCAGTTTTCCTAGCCCTGCAGAGCTTCTCGGATTCAGTCAAGGGCAAGGTGGTTCAAGTCAGGACAGACCACACCACCACAATGTGGTACATCAACAAACAGGGAGTCACTCTGTCCTCTGCCTTGTGCACAGAGGCCATGAAGCTGTGGTCTCTGGCCTATTCTCTTCAGACTTCTCTGGTAGCAGTTCACCTTCCAGGGAAGGACGAAGTACTAGCAGATGCTCTGAGCAGAATTTCACAGGGACATCACGAATGGTCCCTGGATCCTCACATCCTGAAGGTCGTCTTCTCCAGGTGATGCACTCCAGAGATAGATCTCTTTGCAGCACCGGACAGTCATCAACTTCCTCTGTTTTGTTACAGACCTCCAGTCCTGGGGACGGTTCCCCAGGATGCTCTCATTTTGGACTGGAAGGGCAGGTTTCTCTGTTCCTTCCCTCCCTTCCCTCTGCTGTTCAGAGTTCTGATCAAGATCAGGACTCAACCCTGCACAGTGATACTAGTAGCTCCAGATTGGGCCAGACAGCCTTGGTATCCTCTACTGCTGTCCTTGTCAGTGTCACGTCCCCTGTCTCTGCCCAGGACATACAATCTCCTGTCCTCCTCCCAGGGGCGGATCTGGTACCCCAATCTCCAGTCTCAAGGCCTGGCTCTTGGAAGAGTTAGAATATGCAGCACCACATCCTCTCAGGGAGTTCTTGATATTCTGAAGGTCTTCAGGAAACCTTCCACTAGAAAAACTTACAACTCAAAATGGAAAAGGTTCAGTATTTGGTGCTCTCAGAAAGGCATCCTGCCTGATTCTGCAGGCATTTCCACAACCTTAGACTATCTAGTTCATCTGAATGGTCTAGGCCTTAGGCCTGCCACTCTGAAGGTTCATCTAGCAGCTGTCTCTGCATTCCTCTCAGCAGGGAAGGGCTCTTCCCTGGCATCTCATCCTGTTTTCAGAAAGTTTTCCAAGGGCCTGGTTCACATTAACCCTCCCTTTAGGGAGCCCACTCTGCCCTGGGATCTTAATGTCTGCATAGCTCAGCTTATGCAGCCACCCTTTAAACCTCTGGCTTCAGCCGAATTGAAGTACTTGACCTGGAAAACTGTGTTCCTGGTAGCTATTACTTCTGCCAGGCAGATTAGTAAGTTACAGGCTCTGTCAGTTGAACCTGACTTCATCTCCTTCCATAGGGACAAAGTGGTCCTAAGAACCAATAGGAGGTTCTTGCCCAAAGTGGTATCGGATTTTCATCTGAACTAGTCTGTATTCTCTCCTGTGTTTTTCACTGATCATTCTTCTTCAGGTGAAAGAAGGTTACACAGTCCGATGTCAAGAGGGCCTTTAGCTACTACATTGAGCATACTAAAGCACATAGAAATGGCTGTCTTCAATTGTTTCGCACTTATGGTGAAGTGGGGAAAGGTAAGCCTGCCACTAAAAGATCTATTGCCAGGTGGATTGTTTCTTGTATATAATTCTGTTATGACAAGTTGGGTAGAACGCCCCCTTCAGGCCTGAGGGCTCACTTGACTAGGGGTACAGCTGCTTCTCTAGCTGCGGCCAGAGATATACCTTTGTTACAGATCTGTAAAGCAGCCACCTGGAAAACAGTACATACTTTTACCAAGCATTACTCCCTGGACATCCAGGCTAGGAGTGATGCTAGGTTTGGCACAGCAGTACTGCAGAGCCTCTTCCCAAAGTAAGTTCTGCATTCCCTCCTCCATAGGGAACTGCTTGGTAGTCTGCATTATGTCTGAATACAGCAAGACTTCATGTTGTTTGAAGAAAAATTACTCACCATAGTAATGTTGTTTCTTCTAATGGAGTCTTGCTGTATTCAGACCTCCCCCCCACCTCCCCTCTCAGAACCTGTTTTTTGGGAAGTGGGCTGGCAGGTACAGTGTTGCACCTCAGGGGTGTACCTTGTACCTTCCCTCTTGGGTGGGGTGGATGTTATTTTTTCTGGTGTTTTGTACTTAAATATTGTCACTACTTTTCCTTCTTGGGTTCTCGACTTGAGTCTTTTAGGCCCAAAAAGAATCTTTTGCCCTTTGGTTATATGTTGAGCAGTTTCCATACTATAGTATGTTAGTGTACTCGTAAGAATCTGACGGTTACACTGGGAAGTACCACAGAAGTTTGAAAACCGAGCTCGAGCTCAACGTTCTATGCTTCTGCATAGAGTTAACTCCTTCCTTTCCAGGGCAGTTCAAGTGCTGGGGCTAACTGCATTATGTCTGAATACAGCAAGACTCCATTAGAAGAAACAACATTACTATGGTGAGTAATTTTGTGTTGGGTGAGACGAGCTCCGGTGGGCAGGATCCAGCATTGGAGGTGGGGGCAGGCAACGTCTCCCTCCCAGCCAACGGTTGGTTTCCTTGTTCGAGACCCCCAGGAGTATGGATGTGCAGTGACGCCCAGCGCGGGCTAAGCGCTGGCCCCACACCCTCCCTGCGTACATCCGCTGGATGCTCCTCCCCATCCCTGACATGAACCTCTGGCGCACTAGCATGGGGGAATCATGGCCTGCCCTCCCCAAGAGAGGAAAGCAGTCGTCGGATGCTCAATCCCTGCCGACCCGGGCTCATTTCTGAACCGGGTCGCCGGCATGGTGCAAGGTGTGGCATCCAGCGCCTCAACCTTCAGCACCACCGGGCCGGCAACAATGTATTACATTAACCAGCAGGGAGGAACAAGATCCTCAATACTGTGAACAGAGGAAATGAGGATCTGGCTTACTCCCTAAATGCAAAGATCTCTGCAGTGCACTTGCAAGGCAAGGACAATGTACTGGCAGACTCATTAAGCAGAATCAACCAGAGAAATCACAACCACAATTGGACCCTGAACCAGCAGGTGCAGGCCACAGTTTTCAGAAGATGGGGCACTCCAGAAATTGACCTGTTTGCATCTTGGGAAAACAATTGGTTCCCACATTTTTGTTGCAGACCAGCAACAAAGGGCACAGTCCCAAAGGGATACCCTAGCCCTGGATTGAACAGGGAGGTTCCTGTATGCCTTCCCACCATTCACACTCATACAAACTGTGCTTATAAAGCTTATGAGGGAGGCAGCAACTATGGTCCTTTATAGTCCCAGACTGATACAGGAAGTATTCAATGCTTCTGGCCCTGTTCATCAGGAATCTAATCAGCCTGCCACTGAACTACAACATTCTGACTTTGTCTACAGGAGGGATAACATTTTGAGACCTCAGGACATTACATCTAAGGCCAAGGGTTTTGAAGAGCTAGAATTTTTTTGTTTTAACCTGTCATAGGAGGTCCTGAGGGTGCTTATGGTTTCTAGGAAACCAGCAATCAGGAAAGCATACTCCTGTAAGTGGAAGAGATTCTCATACTGGTGTGCCCCTAGGAAGATAACCTCAATGCAGGCAGGGCTGCCTACAGTCCTGGACTACCTCATACATTTGCATTCCCTAGTCCTCTTTACAGGTACTTCTGACAGCAGTATCAGCCTACGTACGCATCAGCAGGCAAAGGCAATTCCTTGGCCTCATAACCTGTGTTCAAGAGGTTCTTTAAAGACCTCAACCACCTATACTCACCTGTGAGGAACCTAGTCCTGCCATAGGACTTGAACATCTGCCTTGCCCAACTGATGGAGGCTCCCCTTGAGCCTGCGGCTACTGCTAATTTAAAATATGTCACTGGAAAACCATTTTCCTGATTGCCATGTCATCTGCCAGGAGGGTAAGCAAACTGCAAGCCCTCTGCACAGATCTAAACTACTTAGTCTTCCACATAGACATGGTAGTCCATCGGACTAACAGGAACTTCCTACCTAAGGCGGTGTCGGAATTTCACCTGAACCAGTCAGTTGCCCTTCTTGTGCTCTACCCTGGGCATTCCAGTTCAGATGAACGGAAACTGCACTGTCTGGATATAAAAAGAAGACCTGGCCACTACCAGAACTAAACAAAGAATGTCAGGTTTCGGGGTACACAGCTTTTTGTTACTTGTGGTAAGGTAGGCAAAGGTAAACTAGCAACTAGGAGGACAGACTGTCCCTCATTGAATAGTCTCCTGCTTACAGTTCTGCTATAAAAAAGCTGGAAAAATACCTCCCAGAGGCCTAACGGCCCATTCCACATTGGGTACTTCTGCCTCTGTAGCATCCACAAAGGGCATCCCACTTCTGGACATTTGTAAAGCTGCTGCCTTGAAAACGGTGCACACCTCCACAAAGCACTATTGCCTGGATATACAGTCAAGGAGGTATGCCAGCTTTGGAACTGCTGGCTTGCAGAACCTTTTCCTAAGAAGGTTCTCAACCCAGCCTAAAGTACTGCTTAAGAGAGACTGCTTGTTGTAAAGCATCAGTGAGGGATTCCTGGTGTTAGAAGAAAAAATTGCACACCATACTACTGTTGTTTCGTATAAGGGGATCCCTCACTGATTTAACAGTCCCTGATCCTACCTCCCCTTCCAGAACCTGAAAATAGGTTCACGCAAGAATCAGTTTTTACATTGAGGTATTAACAGTAGCAAAGTGTGGCCCATTAAATATTTCTTTTACATGTTGTCAATTTAAATTTGTTTGGTGTTTTTTCAAAATTTTAAAAAAAGCTTTTTTAAAGCTTTGGCCGGTTAGCTAGTGCAGTAGTCAGAGCTTCCTCTAGCTGTAGAAACAAATCTGACATTGGGCTAGAGTGGAAGCGTGACCACAGTGCAGAGTTTGAACCTTAGTTCTAAATTCTCTAATTAGCATAAGGTTCTATCTCCGGGGCATCATTCTTTGCCTGGAAGATGCTTGTTGTAAATCAGTGAGTGAAGGATCCCTGGGAGGAAACATTACTACATTGAGTAACTTTTCTTTTTGGACATGCTTACTGAAAGCTTTCTGTTTTCTTTTCTGCTTGCAGTAGTCCAGAGAAATAGCAACCTGAGTAGCAGGGTTTTCTCTGCCACTTGCCATTGGAGCTGAAAAAGATTAGTTTTAAATGGCAAGTTTTATGGCGCTGGCTGGCCCACTGGCGCAGGGGTTGGATTTTTAGCCTGCAACGCTGACACCCTGGCTTCAGATCCAGACATGGGGGGGGATTGAGCGTCCTATGGACTACTCTCCTCGGTGGGGGATATGTGTGACTGGTGTGAATAACCCCGTGATGGAGGCGGGGAGGAATAGAGGTGCGGCGCCTTTCTGTGGGAGGTGGGCCTGATGTTGGCATTTTCTACCATGGACATCATTGCACGTCCTGGCTCTTTGGGCAGTCTTACAGTGAAAAACTTGGAGTTCTGATGGCAAATGACATCCACCCTGCCCCAGACCCCGCATCATGACCAGTGATCCCTCACCCCCTGGTACCATATATCGCTCTGTCGGGGAACCAGCGGCCTCGCCCTGGGGGCAAGCCAGGGTGCCTTTGGTACCATAGCAGGAGTTTCATCGAGGAACCGGTGGCCCTGCCCAGGGGGGAAGCCAGGGTGCTTATGGGGTGGAGGTGTGTTCTACGGTCGCGTTTTTTGGTGTAAAGCTGTGGGGATTGCAGGTAAGGACTGATGGTAGCCGGTGGAGCCCTGATGTAAAGCATAGTAAATTAAAAAAAAAAAAAAAACTGCTTGGCGCTATGAAATAAAGTTGAAAATAGGTCTTGCCTGCCACATGGCGGAAAAATATATTTTGGTAAAGATATTGGCGCAACAAAAAAATGAAAGCCACAGCTAGCCCTGGTGTAGCTTTATGTCATGTCATACTTGGTGCTTTACAAAGTGCCCTTTCAAGGGCAGGGTTACTAACAGTGATGAATTATTGATTAATATCATCTTAAAACAGTTGTTGAAATTGGTGAACGCAGTCTAACGGTCATGACACACTGTAAATGATTAAAAAAAACAAAACTTTCAGGCATTTTATTTAAAAATATAACCCTTCCTTCAAGATAGTTGGCAGCGTTGAGTAAACTGTGTCTGAATATGTTACTAGTCAAAAATCATTTAATTACAGTGCTCACAAATGTTACTCACTTTCATGCATATTTTACATTTTTGGAAAAAGGAGATTCAGTTTGAACAGGGTCAAATTAAATTGCATACTGCATCGTTGTAGCAATACTGCATATTTTCAGTGAATGGTAGAGACAGTTTGTGGTAACACTGAAAACGCACATTTAAATCAGTGTGCTGTCAGTTTTGTCACTCAGTGTTATATTTGTTGTTCGTAGTCCACTATTTAAAAAAAAATATGTAACATTCTGTTTGAAATAATCTGTCACAAAAGTTTTGTATTAACTGTGGCCTGTAACAGGGTTTGGTAAGACCCTGTCCCATTAGACCCATTAAACCACATCATCAACACTCGTAACTGCTCCTGTCTCTGAAAGTAGCCTCCACCTCTACTTCTCTTGACAACGCCCTCCGGGCAGCTCTCCACCTAGCCATCCCCACCACCACTTCCCTGTACACCGTGCCTATGTTTAACCTGGCCAGTACCAGCTGTTTCAGTGTTTACCTACTAGATTACTCACTATTGATACCAACTTGTGTAACACCTGTTCTCAACTTACATGTACCCTGTAACCCAAATGTATTTGTCTGACCACAGTGTGACGTGGCGCCTCTGTTGAACGCCTATTGTTTTGCAAACCTACGCTATGTAACCAAAAACACAATGTATGTCTTTATGTGACGAAGTACCTTTGGAAACGAGCCTCTGGCTCAAAGGTTGTAAACTGATTTTACAAATAAATAAATAAATAAATAAATTAGTTATGCAGAGAGAGTTGAAAGCAAGGATCTGTTCTGTCCTCTTCTAGCCTGCCACTTGTCTGTCTCTTGGATGTCTGATTGCGCAATCACATTTTTTTGTCACCTAGGAATTGGCCACTCCGATAGTCCCACAATTTCCCCAGTTATCTCCCTTCCTTCACTTGCTGTTTCTATTCTTTCTCCACTTGTGTCTCAGTGGTTAAACTATTATATGCGAATCTTTGTGAAACTGGGATCCCTTGGTTTGCAGATGTATATACTTAAATAGTTGAAATGATTGCAGAAAGCTATTTGGGTATCTTAAAAAATAAGCTGTAATAATGAGGATTGCCTTGAGATATATTTTGACTTCCCCAAGCTTGCTCATGGAATTGTCAGCAGGATGCCAGTTCTGGAACAAAATATTCTATTCTTTTTCGTTGCATCTGTTAAAGCAGCATTACTAGATCAAAAAAATTGGATCTTTTGCAACAGTTTCCTGTGCTCTGTTGAGCATATACCTGGTAATCTTTCTTGTTTTTGCTATATTATCACCCCATAATTTGCTCCATTTTTCTTTTTGTTTACATTTCTCCCATCCACCATGTTGAATTGGAACCCTCTGCTACCAACCGTGCATGCACATGACTCTCAATACTACACAGGGACAGTGGGAATGTGCAGCACAGGGTCCTGCAGAAGTAAACAAAAGACATGATGCGCCATAAGGGGAGAGCACGGCTGCAAATTAGGCAGCAGCCATATTTATGTTGGATCCACAATACTGGAAATACATTTTAAGTATCTAAAAAACTAAAGATCGCTAGAAAAAAATATTTACAGATATGGAAACCAGAACTATGGCTGCATGCTTCCAGCCAAACAAACAGAATTTTGATAATCACTTCCTGATTATCTAGTACTGCTGCTGTAAGACTAGATATGTTCTTCAGGCTGGCCTCAGGAAAGAAACTGACAGTGTTCTGATACATTTTGTGAAAAATAGGAGATTTAACTTGACAATCAGAATGCAGCGTTTGAACTGCCAGGAAAAGACATGTTACAAAAAGAGAGCAATGTTTTGTTGTGAAAGAGAGAGAGACTGAGATTTGAAGGGATCCCATCAACCCTGTTAAACCATAGTGTCGCTAGTTTAAAAAAACATGTTCTCTTATTGGTTATATTCTGTAGAGATTGCTGATGTAAGCTGGTAGCTTGATTCTGATTCCTTTGTTCTTATTAAAAGTGAAAACGGACTGCCGACCATACTGTTGTTACAACACACAAACATGTTTGTTTACAGTCATTGATCAACTCTCACTGCATCTTTCCTGGACTTAGGAACACTCCAACATAGTCTAGCCACTCATGATGCAGTGGGAGGAGAGGAGACTATTGCATCATGAGTGGCTGAAGTGTTTGTAATGCTCAGGAAGTATGCGATAATGCTGTGTGGCAGGAACAGATCAAGGATTTAAAACGAAACAAAGTTGGATATAACAACACTGTTAACATGCATTTTAGTTCAGCTAAGAAGGGAAGCTGATAAAATAACCAACAACTTAAATGAACTTTAGAGAAGGTAAGCAGTCATAAAACGTAGGTTTTCAACTAGTAATATGATGCAAAATGGTTGCCAGTGTCCCTTTAAATTGAGAGAGAGACTCAGATGTAGGACTTTTTTTTTGTATAAAGAGCTGTCCTGTACAATTTTACTTTTCTTTATTTTATTGTTATTTTTTACTTATTTATTCAAGCGTTTCACCAGGAAGACACCCGCTCAGTAATGCTCTTTTCCAGATGTGTTCTGGGGTAAGGGGAAGTGGAGGTACAAATACAGCAGTGCAAGTTACAATTTTATAGGTATAGTGGCAAACAAAGACAATAATACACGATACAAAAGATTACAGTAAGTGCAGCACAGATGCATTAAACTACAATGTAAAAATACAAATGACAAGAATAGACTTTGGCAGTTACAATCAGATATAATCAAGGCACGGATCAAATGATTACAGTAGCTGAGAGCAACAAGGATCACATGTTTCCCAAAGTATGCAGGAGAGTACTGTGGTGCTGTCATATGGAGCATTTTGGCAGACAACTCAAGTGCTATGTTGGGCAGACCAACTGCGGCCGGGGGATGGGGAATGGGGTTTAGAAGTAGGGCCAATTTCGGGATTAGACATGGGGCAGTGGCTTTGGGTGGCTCTGTCCTTAGGAGGGGGTCAGGATGTTTGGCAAGAGTGGAATGTGTATTCCCGAAGGAGGGAAGAAAGGGATTTGGGTGAAGGCGCATGACGGATATTGGCGGGGAAGGCGTTCCATTCTTTAGGGCAGTGGTAGGAAAAGGTGGATTGGCAGACAGAGGTGGATCGATGAGGGTTGGTGAATGAACGAGAGTCAGAGTTCCGAAGGGAATATGAGCTCTGAGAGGAGGCAGACAGGATAGAAGAAAGGTAGGAGAGGAGAGTCCCAGTCCAGAAGTTGGCCACGAAGGTAACAGTATGTGACAGGTGTCTGGACTTCAAAGAATGGAAGGATGTGGCTTTGTAGAGCTCACAGTGGTGAGTGAGAGGAGGGCATGATAATCTGAAGCTAATATGAAGATAATAAAATACTACTTGCGAATTTATAACTTCTCCTGATCTGCTTATGCTTTCTGACCTATGCTTCTGCGATATGTCCTGTCAGAATTCTTGCTGAGATTTTTTTATGCTGATTATATGAATGTTTGAGCACTATACATTTTACATTTCATGCTCAAACTAGATACAAGGATACTAATATATTCACCACACCAACAAATAAGAAATCGGAAGTTTTTTTTGTTTTTTTTTTACCTTAAAGAGCTAGTGATGCCTTTGGGGAAACTGAAAATTATGCAGTTTTACTTATATAGTTCCTGTTTTCCTGTTTCTATCTTCCCTCTCAGTCTTTTTGTTTTTACTACGGAACTGTACAGGAATAGGTTCCTTGCCTTTTGTACTTCATCTCCTTCTGCTGTTTGTCTATATATGATATTCATATTCTCCTGCTAGTGACATTTTAATCATTCTATGGCAAACCAAATTTGATTCATAAGCAAATAAACAAATCAAAATGAAAGAAAAAGCCACTATGGTTCTCAAAAAAGGCGGTGAAGGTTAGGGAGAAAAAGATGTCATTTAGGAAGTATAAGGAGACACAGAAGGAGCAGGACAGAGAACTGTACCAGTTAAGGCAGAAGGAAGCAGGGAGGGTAGTCAGAATAGAAAAGGCCCAAACTGAGGAAAAGATAGCCAACTCGGTTAAGAAGGGGGATAAAATATTTTATGGGTACATCAGGGAGCGTACAAAGACAAAGGGAGGGATAGTGAGGCTGAATAGAATGGACGGTGGGTGGGCAGAGAGAGACAGTGAAAAAGCAGGGATACTGAACGAATCCTTCTGCTCAGTATTCACAAAAGAGGAGGAGGGGGAGGTGCCTAATCCAATTAACAGAAGCACTCTGGATAGGGACGTCGATCCCAGTCCTTTCACAGAAGAAAGGGTTCTGAAAGAACTCCTAAAGCTGAAGGTGGACAAAGCAATGGGGCCTGACGGAATTCACCCCAGAATTCTAAAAGAATTAAGGAGAGAACTAGTGATACCACTGACTACCCTTTTTAACAAATCATGGGAGGATGGTGTGGTACCTGAGGACTGGAGGAAGGCGGATGTGATACCCCTTCACAAAAGTGGGAGCAAGACAGAGGCAAGAAACTGCAGACCTGTCCGTTTGACCTCTGTGGTAGGGAAAGTCATGGAACCACTTCTGAAGGAAAGAATTGTTGTGTACCTAGAGGCCAGTGGGGCACAGGACACAAGGCAGCATGGGTTCACAGCAGGAAGGTCATGTCAGACAAATCTAATTGATTTCTTTGACTGGGTGACCAAAGTAGTAGACCAGGGAGGGGCTGTGGACATGGCCTACCTAGACTTTAGTAAGGCATTTGACACAGTCCCACACAAAAGAGTAATAGTCAAATTAAGCAGCCTGGGAGTGGGTCCCAGGGTGGTAGCCTGGGTAAAACATTGGCTGGACAGCAGGACACAGAAGGTAATTGTAAATTGAGTCCACTCTGAAGAAAGAAGGGTTACTAGTGGGGTACCGCAGGGGTTCAGTACTGGGTCCAGTCCTTTTTAATGTCTTTATAAGTGATATTGCAGAGGGACTGGAAGGAAACGTATGCCTCTTTGCAGATGACACAAAGATCTGCAATAGGGTTGATGCACAAGGAGGCGTGGAAAGGATGAGAAGGGACTTGACAAGGTTGGAGGAATGGTCAGAAGTATGGCAGCTTGGATTTAATGCAGAGAAGTGCAAAATAATGCACCTGGGTAACAACAACCATGGGGAAGATTACGCATTGGGGGGGAGGTAGTAACAAACAACAAACATGGAAAGGGACCTGGGGGTAATCATATCAGATGACCTTAAGGTTAGCAAGCAATGTGAGAAGCCAGTAGGGAGGGTTGGGGGTATAGTGGGATGTATAGGGAGAGGAATCACCAGTAGAAAACAGGAAGTTGTTATCCCTCTGTACAGACAGTTGGTGAGACCCTTCTGAGTACTGTGTACAGTTCTGGAGACCCCATATCGCAAGGACATAGACAGGATGGAGGCAGTCCATGGGAGGGCAACTAAAATGGTGCAGGTTCTGCAAGAGAAGCCATGAGGAGAGACTAAGGAGCTTAATATGTATACCCTTGAGGAAAGGAGGGAAGAGGAGGGACATGATAGAAACATAGAAGTTGACGGCAGATAAGGACCGAAGGCCCATCCAGTCTGCCATTTCTTTCTACCTTATAAATGTGCCACTGCCTTTGCTCTGTCAGTGACCTATCTATTCATAGTCATTTGTATTGCTCCCTTATGCCTATCCCATGCCTGTTTGAAGCCCTGCACTGTATTCATAGCCACCACTTCTTGTGGTAAGCCATTCCATGCATCTACCACCCTTTCTGTGAAAAAGAATTTCCTCACATTCCCCCTTAATCGGCCTCCCTCTAATCTCATGCTGTGTCCTCTTTTAAGTACCTCAGTGGAATCAACAAATTCCAAGAGAGTAGCATCTTTCTGAAAGAGTTGTGCAAGAACAAGGGAACACAATTTGAAGAGGTAGAGGCGACTCAGGAATAGCGATGAAAGTATTTTTAGAGAGGTTGGTGAACACATGGAACAGCCTTCCTGAGGAGGTTGTGGGGTCTAAAACTGTGGGAGAATTGAAGAACACATGGGACAGACATAAGGCAATTTTTGTGGGTGGGGGGGTAGGAAGAAATAGGCTGTTAGTTAAATAGGATCTGCAGCTTATCCTGTAGGTATGGGAAATTGGCAGACTAGGTGGGCCAAGTGGTTCTTATCTGCCGTCAGTCTGTTTCTATGTTTCTATAAACGGAGGATTGACATCACGTGTACACAAGCAGAAGGAGCAGAGAGAATCTGAGGGACAAGGATCCAGTTTTTAAGCAGCTGTCCTTAGTAATTAACAGGAGGAGCTGAATACAACAAATGTGAGTTATTTGTTGGATTTTGTTTACTGAGTAGGCCCATTGAGACATTGTCCCTTTTTCAGGGGCGACTCGTGGTTAATTTACACAGGAGTCAGCGCTGAAATACAATATATGCAGAGGCACAAAGATACATTGCTTTACAAAATACAGTATGGAGAGGAACATGGATACAATGCAGTTACATAAATCAAATACAGATTTGTTAATTACAAAGAGTTTTACATGACTGTATGAGTAGACATGGCTAGATTGCACAGAGTAAGGTACATGGAGTTTGGTAGTTATGAAAGGTAGGTATTGAGCACTAATGATAAGTGCAGTGTTTTACAGGGAAGAGGCTAGTTCTAAGGAGATTTCCTAAATCACCCTGTAGAGGTGCAC
Source organism: Neoceratodus forsteri (assembly GCA_016271365.2). Lineage (NCBI taxonomy): Eukaryota > Metazoa > Chordata > Ceratodontiformes > Ceratodontidae > Neoceratodus > Neoceratodus forsteri. Next base: position 816,628,226 of record CM028134.1, on the reverse strand, counting down.
TGTTGCAGGGAGGCTGGAAGACCATTCCACATCCAGGAAGCCTTACTTGGGAAGGACTGCAGGCCAGACAGGGATCTAGTTTTGGGGACTTCCAGAAGGTGCTGCTCCGAGGAGCAGAGAGTTCTGGCAGGGGTTTTTAGTTTCACTAGGCCAGAAATGTGAGGTAGAGAACCCTTAAGGATTTTGAAAGTAAGGCTTAGGATGGAGTAGCTTAGCCTATCATCCAGTGAGGACCACTGCAGGGATAGGAGCACTGTACGATGACGTTCCTACTATTGGCTCTAGTTGTGAATCTGCCTATGTTGTGATACATTTCTGGCCTTGCTAAGCTCAGATTCCTTTAAAGAGGCCAGGACAGGTGCTCCATATAACAGCAAGGGGAGGAGAAGTGTACTGGCTGTGGAGAGATGGGCTTCATTTGTGAGGCAAGATCTAAGCCAATAAAGTAGGTCAAGTTTTGAAGATAGCAATCAGGTTGTGTGTTCCATATGAGGTCTCAAAGATGGTTTCTGGTCGTTTGGATACCAAGATGTTTGAGTTATTTGTTACCTCGAGTTGAGTTCCCTGAGGTGACAGTACAAGTAGACTGGATCTATCACTGCCTAGACGCCGAGACCCAAGGAGCATTGCTTTCATTTTCCTTGTATTTGGGACTAATAGATTGTCCACAAGCCATTTTCAGGAAGGCAAATCTAGAGTTCAGGCTGTTCTCTATTGATTTTGCATTATTTTGGGACCTGTAAAGGGACGGATTGTCTGCATATAACAGGGCTTGGGGCTGGCCACAGTTAAGCGGCATATTATTTATAAAGAGGAGAAAAGGAGAGGCCCCAATATGGTTCCTAGAAGTTCCATCATGTGTCGATCTTAGGGACGAGAGGGTGTCTCCCCACCTCACAACCTGGGGACCCGGTCACTTAGCTAGCTAGCACGGCAAATAAAAGGAGACAAGACTTTCAATAGATAAATTAGTGAAAGGAGAAGTCCAGAGGGGGGTATTGCTAAGATCAGAGGGGATAAGGGGGAGTGTGTGGAGGACCAAGGAAAATAATCTATCCTAAATAGATACTAGATACTTCTGCTCAGTATTTACTGAGGAGAAGGTAGGGCAGGGCCCACAGCTCAGCACCATGGACACAGGGGGGAGGAAGGTGTACACAAGTCCCTTCACGAAAGAAAGGGTCCTACAAGAGCTGGTTAAGCTCAGGGTGGACAAGGCAATAGGACCTGATGGCATACATCCCAGGGTACTAAAGGAGCTAAGGGTGGAACTAGCAGAGCCATTATCAGAACTGTTTAGTGAGTCTCTGAGCACAGGAGACGTCCAAGAAGATTGGAGAAGGGCTAGTGATCCTGCTCCACAAGAGTGGTAGCAGGGAGGAGGTAGGGAACGACAGACTAGTCAGTCTTACTTCAGTAATGGGCAAGCTAATGGAGGCACTCCTTAAGGAAAGGATAGTGCAACACCTGGAATCCATAGGAGCATAGGATCCAAGACAGCATGGGTTTACAACAGGAAGATCCTATCAAAACTAATCTCTTAGATTTCTTTGACTGGGTAACCAGAGTGGTGGACCAGTGGGTGCAGTTTATATCACCTACCTTGACTTTAGAACTTTCGATACTGTTCCACATAGAAGATTGATTGATAAGCTGGGTAGACTCGGGATGGGTCAAGTTGGTCAACTGGGTGGCAAACTGATTGGTGGGCAGAAAACAGAGTGATGGTAAACGGTATACAGTCAGAAGAGATGCAAGTCACAAGTGGGTACCTCAGGGATCAGTCCTGGGGCCAGTCTCTTCAATATCTTCATCAGTGACATTGCAGATGGACTGGAGGGTAAGGTTTGTCTGTTTGCAGATGACACCAAGATCTGCAACAGAGTAGATGATCCAGGCGGGTGGGCAGAAAGAGAAGAGGTCTGGATAAACTGGCAAAATGATCTGATGAATGGCAACCGGTTGTCCCTCCCCCAATTGTTTAACCAGGTGAGACACACTAAACTGAAAGCTTTACAGGTGCAACCTGGGAGCACAGAGGAAGTTAAGTGACTTGCTCAGGGTCACACAGTGTGCAAGTGGGGCTGTGGGATTCAAACCCAGGTCTCCAGATTTGCAGCTCGGAGCCTTAAACCACTGTGTTATACTGCCTCCTAATCCAAAGAAGTGCAAGATCATGCACATAGGGAAGAGAAACCTGAAGCCACCTATAGGTTGGGAGGAGTTGCTGGCAATCACAAGGAAAGAAAGAACTTGGGCATCATCATCACAGATGACCTGAAATCATCCAAGCAGACCACTAAAGCAGTAGGTAAGGTTAGGGGATGTTGGGGCGATTAGTAGGGTATCACAAGTTGTAAGAGGGAGGTAATAATCCTCTTTACAAGACACCATTCTGAATACTGTGTGCAGTACTAGAGGCCGCACCTGCACAAAGACATTAACAAAATGGAGGCAGTCCAGAGAAGAGTAACCAAAATGGTGCAAGGACTGCATCAGAAAACATATGAGGACAGATGAATGGAGCTCAATATGTATACCGTAGAGCAAAGGAGGGAGAGGTGATAAGATCAAAACATTCAAGCGTTTTTAAGGGCATTAACATAGGCTGGCAGTATAGCCTAGAGGAGTTAGAGGAACGAGGTGTGAAAGCAAGCTTGGTACATCCAGCAGACCAGACCAGAGTTTGATTCTCACAACCTCCACTTGCATACTATGTGACTCTGAGCAAGTCACTTAACCGCAGGTCACTCTGAAAAGAGGCACTTGTGCCTAGTGGGTCTTACCCAGTTACCAAAGACTAAAATAAATAAAAAATTAACAAGGTGAAAGAGTCTAACATGTTTCAATATAAGAATAATAGCAGGACAAGTGGACACAGCATGAGATTAGAGGGAGGCCGATTAAGGGGTAATGTGAGGAATTTGTTTTTCACAGAAGGGGTGGTGGATGCATGGAACGGCCTACCTCAGGAATTGGTGGATATGAATACAGTGCAGGGCTTCAAACAGGCATGGGATTTGACATAAGGGAGCAATACAGATGAGTATGATTAAATAGGCCATTGACAGAGTACAGGCCTATGGCACATTCATAAGGTAGAAAAAATGGGCAGACTGGATGGGCCTTGCGGTCCTTATCTGCCGTCATCTTCTATGTTTCTGTCCAGGTGGCAGATGGCGAATCGAGTCCTAGGTTCTTTAGTTTTACGATAAGTGCATGATTGACTAGGTGAAGGTCTTCGTCAGATTTATGAAGATTGCTCCAGTGACTTTCCGTGAGTCAGTGGTCCCAAGAACGTTGGAGGCGAAACTGACGAGGATTGTATCTGTGACATGATTCTTTCGGAACCCATGCTAGGTAGGAGTGAGTAATGAGTAGATTTCGATGTAGGACATGAGCTGGTTGTAGATAAGTCTTTTTTTTTGATTTTTAATCATGCACTGAGGATTGAGATTGGGCAGTAGTTTTCTATGTGTTCCCTTACCACCTCCTTCATGTACTGGAGCTACTTTCCACTTTTGGGGACCACTCCTTGGAAGAGAGAGGTTAAAGATTTTGTCAGCGGTAGGCAATTTCAGGTGCAGCAAGTTTGAGTGGCCTGAGTTCCAGGCAGTCAAATCCTCGGACTAGTCCGCTTTAATTTAAGCAGCTGACCCAGCACTTCTTTACTTGAAAAAGTTTGAAATGACAGTCTGGGGCAGTTGGATCATGTAGTAGATGTGGGAGGAGGGGGGGCTGATGAGGTTGATTTTTGTAGCCAGCCAGTGTTTGAAATGTTAAACTCGTCAGCTAGTGTTAGTGGGTCCTTTCTACTCTTATTATTGATTAGAAACTCTTGCAGTAAGGAAGATGGATGTCCATAAAGCAGAAGTCATGTAACTAAAAGTGTGTGTGTGTGTGTAAATGTCATGTTTTTTTTTTTTTTAGAGATGTCACAAGCTCTTCATAAGAAAAAGAGCCTGAGTATTCCTTTTTATAGGCTGCCACCGACAAGCTATCTTGTCCTAAAACCTATCGTTCTAAATCTTCCGGCAGCCTAAGGTTAAGACAGAAAAAAAAACACGTGGGGGCATTGTGGAAAGTTTTGTGAGTTCTCGACTATCTAGGCAAGATAACTATTGGTAACTTCAGCCATTTTAAAGTCTGACAATAGCCAGACTCAATAAAATGGAATTTCCTTTCAAAATAGTTATTCAGTACACCCAATCTCAGCAACTTACAGTAGGTACATAGGTGTAATTAAACAAAATGAGACTACGTGGCCCATCCAGTTTTCCTCCTTGTTACCCAAATAACAATTACTCAAATAACAATAACCCTAAATACTTCCATACATTCCTCCTGTCCTGTCTCTCCCACCCCCCACCCTTTTTAACTGTGCCCCCAGGATCTGCTATTCACAATTCTGCTAAACAGTCTGGTCTGATGTATTTTTGTATGCATTGTAATGATTTTAAATACCACAGTTATATCTCCCCTCAATCTCCATTTCTATAGCGAGGACAACATCAGTTGCTCTAACCTTTCCTCATACAGGATGATTTCTAGCTCCCAATATCTTTGTAACTGTATACTCTACTGCTTCCAGCTCCTGTATGTCCTTCCAATAATGCAGTGTTCAAAACATCTCACAGTACTCCCAAATGGGGTTGAAGCAGTGCCCTGGATAGTGACATTATCATCTTTTTTCTCTACTAATTATCCCTCTTGAAATGGAGCCTAATATTCTGTTGGCTTTGCTGGCAGCTTTTGAACAAATATTCAGAGATTTTCAAACATGAGCCTAAAATACACCAAGTACCTCTCCTGTTATGCTATCTCCAGTACTGTACCATTTTTATTTTCTGTTTCTGGCCCCTTGGTGCATTGTTTTGCATTTAACCACATTGAACTGCATCAGACATCTGTCTGACTTAGCAGCCTGTGGTGATATTTCACACTCGTCACTGCCGACCTCTCTTACTGGCTGGGTGGTATCTGCAGACTTGACTAAATAACTACTACTCTTCAATTTTAAATCAGTAATGAACAAGTCAAGCAGAATCTGTCATGGAACTGACCCCCTGTGGAATCTCACTTGTCATTGTCTTCCAGTCCGACACTTGTTCTTCCCAACATCACCCTTCTTCCTGTCACTGAACCAATTTCCAATCCATGCTAAAAGTTCCCCTCCCACCCCTACCAATTTTATGTAGCAACCTCCCATGGCGTACCCTGTCAGAGGCTTTGCCGAAGTCCTAACATACCAAGTCTAGAGCATCCCCTCTCTCTTTCTCTCCTTCTGGTTACCTCATCAGTAACATAATTAAATTGTGGTAGTTTGACAAGACCACACACACACACGGCTTATTATTGCCCATGCTGTGTTTTAGTGTGCCATCAAAACATCATTAGAAATAGACTTTAATCTTTTACCTAGAGCTTAGGTCAAGCTAGCCTGTAGTTCCCAGGATCTTCCATAGATGCCTTTTTGAACAAGATCATGTGTGCCGTCCTCTGGGACCTGCCCCATTTTCAAGATTTTTTCATCTCTGCCTGTGGCTGTGCCTGCATTCTCCTTGAGTTCTTTATTATTCTTGGGGTATATCATGTTGGGATCTGGTGTCTTGCTTGAATCTGCCATATCTAAATATTTTGGCATCAGCTGTGTTGTAATTGCCACTTGATTATATTTTATGACACTTGCCTCCCCCGCCTTCCTTTGAAACTGACCTTGCTGGAAGTTTACTCCAGGTTCCTCAGTAAAGACTGATGTAAAAATAAGTGTTAATTTCCTCTACAGTCTCTTTCAACCCAGTTAACTTATTGCCACTCCGTGATGTTGTGGGGCCTACATTCTCTCTTTTGCTAGAAACGTCTCATCATTCCTTACTGGAGTGCTGGCACTGCTGCTTTCTGTTTTCCCTTCCTAATAATCTTCTTGCACACTCTGTGTAAGAGCTTGTACCCTGCCATGGTGGTGTTTGATGGCTTCTGTCTCACTTCTTTAAAGGCTTTCTTTCCCCCCTCACTGCTGTACTCATCCAAGCTGGCCTCCTTTTGGTTCTCCTTAACTTGTTCCTTCTGGCAACATTCTTGTTTTTGGTAACTGGGTAAGGCCCACAAGTATCTGTTTTCAGGGGCAACCCGGGAACACTAGGGTCACACAGTATGCAAGTGGAGGTTGTGGGAATCAAACCCAGGTGTTCTGGATGTACCAGGCTATTTCACAGCTCATCGCTCTAGCCTCTAGGCTATACTGTCAGCCCTTATTATAACTTGTTCCCTCACAGCCATTATATTATTGATTTTAACCTAGTCCACCTTATTTTTTTTTATTTTTTTTGATTAGGTTATGTAGTTAGCTAGAACATAGTTTACCAGGTAGACAAACAGAGCCCTGAGGCTCAATTCCAGGTGTGACCTGGGGTAGGGGGGAGTTGGGGAAGTATGTGTATAAATGCAAGTACAAGGCTACAGTTGTGAGGCAAATACATACAGGCGATTCAACGCATACAGTTAGAGTACAGTGCTCACAGTTGTAAAGAGACGGGTGCAATTCTGTGCAATAACTCATCACATTTCGGTTACAGAGCTAAGTTCTGCTTCCATGTGGCAGAATGGTTACAAGAGATCACATATTGCAAAAGAGGGGGTACTACATTGGGTGCTTATGGGTGGGCTAGGTGAGGGTGCTGCAGCGGTAAAGTGCTTGACAGTGCAGAGATATTATTCAGGTATATTTTCAGAGCGAGAAGGGGGGAGATATAGCTTGAGCAGCCCGGCAAAGAGTCTGGAGCAATTGTGGCAGGACCTCTGACCTACGAAGTGGGCCTTAGTTAGCTTCTTGCCTGCAAGAATGATGGAACAGAAGTAGTGCTGGGTGGTAGGTTGTTCCAAGTTTTGAATAGTAAATAACTGAATGAGGCTTGCCCAAGATAATGTTTGTATCTTGGGATGTGGAGTCGCTGACCATCTTTGGACCGGAGTGCGTAGGTTAAATTAGGTGCCAGAGAGAGTAGATTTTCCAGGTACCATGGAAGTTTACCTGTTCAGAACTTGGCTGTCATGATGGCTGTTGTCTTGCCTCTGGCAGCACCCAGCCAAGGTGATTGTACATGAGCAGTGGTGGATGCAGCAGAGGCATGCCAGGGCTCATCACGTCACATCTCCTCAACCCCTCCTTTACTCCTGACTGCCTTAGTTACTTTCCAACTATTTCCCTCATTTTGTGAAAGTTGCCTGCCCTGCTGTAATTCAATGTCTGTATAACTGTTTTCCTCTCCCTCCAAGTCCATTAATTTGAAATCTGATGATATAGTGATCGCTGTTTCGTAGGGTTTTCTGGACTTCTACCTTAGTAACTTTCTCTTCCCTTTACTCATCACCAGGTCTAGAATAACAACATTCCTTGACCCTCACTAAGTAATTGCACCATATAACAGTCACTTAAAGTGTCTAAGAAGTCTGCCTTACCATTATATTGGTGCCTATATCTTCCTTGATTTCTGAAAATGAACAACCCCCTAAGACAACACTTAATTGCTGCACTTGTCATTTCCACCCACAGTCCCTTGGTCCAGAGATCTGTAACAGGCCCCTAACAGCAACTTCCTCTGCTACCCTAAGTCTAAATAATGTCCTCTAGCTCTTTTGTTTCTGTTATATATTACATAAAGGCCTACCCTGCCTCCCCAGTCCTTCCTGAATAATCTGTAGCCTTCTAATGCTGTATCCCATCCATTCTGGTCTCCCTGCCATGTTTTGGTGATCCCCTTTCTGTTTATCAGTGCTAGCTAATCCTTTTAATTCCTGTAGTTTACTGTTCATTCTCCTGCATTAGTGTAAACGCACAATATTACTTTTGACATTAGTACTAAATGGTGATCTAAGTTGCTTTATTTGTTTGTTTTTTTTTAGGCATGGGACGGGTTCCTGCAATGTCTTTAGGAAACTTGACAAATCATAGTGCTGAGGAACTGCCTCTTCCTCCTGGCTGGACTGTGGACTGGACTATTAGAGGAAGGAAATATTATATAGATCATAACACCAACACAACTCACTGGAGTCATCCTTTAGAAAGAGAGGGACTGCCTCCTGGCTGGGAGAAAGTTGAATCTGCAGAATTTGGAGTTTACTATGTGGATCACATCAATAAACGAGCTCAGTACCGACACCCCTGTGCTCCCAGGTAGGACTCTAAAGGTGCTGTGTATTCAAATTCAGCAATTTAAACAAGTGTACACTTTAGCAAAGCATGTCATACCTTTCAAAGATGCAAAGTCCTTCTGGGTTTAAATAATGTATTGTTGTATTGACGGGTCCAAACACACTGATCCTGGTGGCATGCCATTAGTCACTTTACCCTACTTGACTCTTATGTTCTGTCGCTTTCCCATTTACCAAATCTTGATCCAACAAGGATTTGACACTTATCCCCTGTTTTTGCAGGCTATTGATGAGTTCTTTGTGGGGTACTGTGTCAAACGCTTTACTATAGTATAGGTACACATTACCAGTTGGCATACGCATATCCAGGATACGGCTTACAGGTCTGAAAAAACAAAGTACTTTTGTCCAGCATGAATCTCCCCATGTGAACCTGTGTTGGCTTGGACCGATTACATTTTCTGTCTGTATACAGCTAGATTCCTCCCTTAGTAGGCCCTCATTACCTTCCTGACCACCAATGACCAGCTGTTTGGCTACTTGGCAACAATAAGGTAGATGCAGAGTGCTGTGAAATGCACTTTAAACAGGGAATGAAATTAACATTTACAGCCACTTTCCAGCAGGACTAGTTGTTAGAAAAATCAGCTGGTCTCCAGGCAATCCTGCGTGCTCAATTGGTGTACTTATTAAAATGCTGCATTTTCCAGGATGAGCTAGTAGGGTTACTTAGAGGAAAAACTTACTGGCGTGATGCAGTATTTACCAGCATTTTACTGGTGCCAGTTTCTGCCCCTGCCAAACCAATTTGGAGCATCCACAGTTTTATTAATTAAGCTAAGTTCACTGATTCATTCTAAACTGGCTTGAGAATGACCCTGCAGTCTCTAAGTCAGTTATCGAAAACAGCAGTGTAATTATGTGTCAAACAAAATCTCAGTATTTGAACCAGTTTAGATCACTTAAGCTGATTTTTAAAATTCAGCCAGGACAGAGCCTTATGTTGGGAGCATAAAAATATAATATGCCAGTTTGGATTCATTTGTTCACCAGAATAAAGCCAGATGGGCTAATGGGCTTTTTTTTTTTTGTCTTGCACTTGTATAATACAAAAAATTAGTACTGTAGTAAAGTAACAAATATTGTTACAGTAGGGACGGCCCAGTGGAGGAGTGATTACGCTTCCACTCCAGCGACCTGGGTTCAGAAACAGACTAGGGTCACTCGATGGGCAGGCTGGGTGAGGAAAGATTAAGCACCCGATGGCAGCTCTCCTTCCTTGGGGGGTAGGAGACCAGGTCCCACTGCAGAGACTGCCACCTGCTGGAGGCAGGGCAGAAGAGCACTGGGAGTGCACAAGGGGCAGGGCTGTAGCATGACCTGCTTGGCGCACGCGTCGTGAAGCTACAGCTCAGAGGGTGAAAATGGAGAAAAGATGCCGAGCTGCCCCAACCCCCCCACACACACACACGGCTCTCGCATGACCGCAGCAGGCTTACCCACCCATCATGGTTCTCAGCAAGTGGTGAATAACCAATAAGTACGCGAGAAGGTTGGTAACTGGGCTTGGGGGGGTCGTCAGGCAGACTGGAGGGGAGAAAAACTACTACAGGTTATCTCAACATTAATAAGTTAAAAATTTGGGCAAGCATTGAAAGTAAGATTTTCACATTTGGGTGTGTGGATCTGCATGGGTTGGATTAGGAAGGTGATGTCTGCAATAAGTGTATCCAGCTCCATATGGCTTTGATGTTTTGAGTGTGGGATATGTTTATTTCCTTGAACAGCTGCTGCTGTTACAGAGTTATTGCTTGAATAGGCAAAGAATGTTTAGCAAATTTCAGTGAAGATAGATTTGCAATCTGCAAGGCATTAAAGGACAAATAAAGGAATAATGGGGGTGAATCAAATCTAAAACGCTTCTGTGCATGTGTTCAGTAAGGGCTGCTGATTTTCATGACAGTATTCACTGGTAAATTAATAATTTCTCCTGGTTCCCCCCCGAATCTAAACAAAACCGCCGATTCTCTCAGATTCTGAGTCCAGCTCAGCTCAGAAAATAGCAAGGACATACATACACGATGATGTCTTCGGATAGACTCCACTCGGCTTCTTCCATTAAAACCTATGGGTGCTGTTTTTAAATGTTTTATATTGGCTCTGTATGTGGCTATTGGCATATGTATCTGTACTTAGCTTGTGCAGAGGTGCACAAGCTAAATATAGATACATATGCCGATAGCCACATACAGAGCCAATATACGATATTTAAAAACAGCGCCCATAGGTTTTAATGGAAGAAGCCGAGCGGAGTTGCTCCGATGACGTTATCGCGTATGCACGTACTCGCTGTTTTGTGAGCTGAGCTGCGGCTCGGAATCGGAGAGAATCTGCTGTTTTGTTTACGTTCAGGGGGAACTTTTCATTGCTGTCGAAACCAGGAGAAATCATTAATTTACCGGTAAATACTATCATTTTGAAAATCAGCAGCCCTTATTGAGCACATGCACAGGAGCATTTTAGATTAGATTCATTCCCATTATTCCTTGTTTATTTGTCCTTTAAATGTCTACAACAGCATGGCTTATACCAGTGGTCTCATCAAGTTTTCATGAGGAGCCAAATTCCAGCAATGATTTCTTCGAGGGCCATGTCAAGCAACATGTATTTTGGGGGAAGCGAGTCCTTTTTCTCAGTCATTTTGTTAGCTTTGTTCCCTTTTTATTCTGCCTTTGTGTTATTCCCATTTATACAACTAGTGTAGCGAGATATAACAAAGAATAAAAGTAGTATTTTTTTTTTAACCTACTTTGTAAGATGATATGATATTGCATTCTAAACCCAGGAATCCATCAGTAATATTCACAAGCTGCAATCAGTCCACTGGATTGAGTTGCCCTGCAGCTAGAACTTATGCCAGTTATGGAATTTAAAATTAGAATCAAGTTCAAACTCTGCACTGTGGTTACCATTTCCCTAACTGCCTAAAGTCAGATTTGTTTCTCTGCTGAAGAGAGCAGTTGCCCTGAAGTACACATCCATTCTTCTGGCCTCCAGAATGGTTTAACGATTTTTATTTCAGTTATTCCTCAATACTCTGCATTAGTTAGGGTGTTTAGTTTACATTTCTTGTGTATTTTAGCGGTTTCACCAGTTTCTGATAGGTTCCCAGGAACCGGAGAAGGCCTTTAGTCAGCACTGTTCCCACCTTTGGGGAACCATTTTACTGTCATTGATTATGAATAAATCTTGCTATTTTTACCACTTATTTTAGTTCTTTGGCAATTTTGAAGACATCAGTGTCCGTTCCATTACATTCTGTTTAAAAGTTTGATTTTGACCATTTACCTCAGCCCCTGTTAATTTCAAATCAGCTCTTCGATAACAAAAAAATAGTTCCGCTTTAAAATGGAGCCAAATTGAAAATTCTTTATACCCTTTACTCACTTTGGGTTTATTTAACGTTATTTGGATATTTGGGAGGACCAGATACAGTTTGTTGGGTCTCTGTTTGGCATGACTGATATACCTGTAAAGAAAGAACAGGTCCTTCAGGCATTAAAATTATCCAAACTGCTTCAGCTCTTGGCGAGGACAGATTGCCACGAGCCTTGCCTAAGCTGCCTTATTCCTGACCATGACTTTTAAATTGTGAACTCTAAAAGTTTTTCCTTCAGAAGGGCTAAGGAAAGAGGAGACTTCATGGCTTCTCAAATCCTCACATGTAGCACATCCAGAGACCAAAGAACAGTGCAGATTAGGGAGGCTAATCCCAATAGCAGTATCATCTGCAAAAAAAAAAAGCATGCACTCTGGGAGCAGCAACTCAAAAAACAATCCCTGAGGCAGACTATTAAACTTGCAAAATATGCATTTGTTTCTGCAGTGAGTGAAAAATGGAAACATGAGGAGACAAAGCCCCAGTGCTTTGACCACAGGGGTCTTCGTCAGGAGGCATGTCATGCCCCGATGAAAACCCTGTGGTCAAAGTGTCATGGTTTTGTCTCCTCACAGCTTCATTTTTGCTCACTGCAGAAACAGATGCATATTTTGCAAGTTTAATAGTGTGCCTAGGGACTGTTTTTGAGTCGCTGCTTCCAGAGTGCAAGCTTTTGTTGCAGACGATTGTCTTCTCAGTCTGCCTTCACATCACTTAAAAGACTCAGATGAGGGTCCTGCCCTCAGAATAGGCAGCAGTCCCGGTCAACAGGGACAGAAAAGAAAGAAGCTGTTAAACCATCAGAAAAACACAGTAAAGATGGCAAAGAACTCCGGGTGTCTGAAAGGGGGAACCCAGAGCCCAATGATGGCAAGAACAGAAGCAAAAGAGCCTTAGAGCAGGTACTGGAAACCGTGTCTGCAAAGAAAAAACAAAAGGAGAACGTCACTCCTACTGATAAAGGAAAGGAGCAGACAGTTGGCAGAAGACAGGTGCCCACTGCAGAGGACATGACAAGAGCATGGCAATTTTCCAGGCCTTCCAGGCTATGGACATTTTATGAATATACCTGTCCCCTTCTCCAGGCACAGGTTCCATACCAAATGCCTGTGTTGGAGGAAGAGGTGTATTTTGAAGATGGGGGGGGGGACGGGACCTCTGGAACCAGACAGCTCCATTGATCAGAATTTAGCTCTCCTTCCAGGCCTTCTGAAGATTACACATTCCACTTTTCCTTCATAAGGCAGATGGTAAGTACCTTAACATCCTGTCTAATGAGGCTGAGGAGGAGGAAGAGAAAGATGAGTTAATGAATGATGGGTCCAGCCTACAAGGAGGTTGCTGCTTCCCATCCATAAATCCTTAAGAAAGCCACTGCCAAAAATCATGTCAGCACCTACCTCAGCTGCTGGTATTGGTTGAGTACCTGCATTCCCACCCTGATCATGAGGCAGTGTTTCAGGCGCTTCATGCAAGAAGGCAAATGTGCTGTTATCTGCTCAGCCTCCTGAGGATTCCAGAAAGCTGGATACCATGGCCAAAAAACTCTGTACATCAGCTTTCTTGCTCCTCAGGTGAGCAGCTAACCTGACATAACACAGCCCAGTACCAGAAGGCACTCTGGAACTCAATAGTGGCACTGAGTGAGAAAGCAAGTGGTGATTTGGCATTGGACTTAGCAGTCATGACTAGAACAGCAGTGGATGCCACCAAGTACCACTTCCACATGGCAGTGAACACTAAGGACACTGCTTCAAGGATCTCGGCCCATGCAGTATCCTTAAGGTTTGACTGGCTTAGGGTTGCCCTCCTGTAACAGGATACACAAACTAAGGCTATGGATCCCTCATTTGAGGGGAAACTACCTGTTTGGTGACAAGTCAGAGGCATATATGAAAAGGGTAGATGAGTACAAAACCACCTACAGGAACAGTACTGAGAAAGAAAAGGCCTCCCACTTTCAGGCCTTATGGAAGGGGGAGGCAGGGGTAGGAGTTACTACCCAAGGTCTTATGCTTCCTATGAGTATCCACCCCAAATAGATTACTGTAGGGGCATGGGTAGAAGACGCACTAGGTGTACAGCTGTATAACACCAGTCGGTAAGCCCCAGCAGAAGCAAAACCCTTGGCAATTCTACCCAGGTTACCCAATTATTGTCAGTGGGAGGAGGCAGGCTGGCTCACTAGTTCCAGGAATGGTCAGAAATCACCACAGACAGGTGGGTCCAGAAGTAGTGAGCCAAGATTTGTCCCTGCAGTTCAAACAATTCCTCAAGACGCAGCTGTCCCCACCTCACACCCACCAGAAAAAATCCTGTTGAAGGTAAATAAAATGCTGCAAGCAAAAGCAATGTTGAAAGTTCCTGCTACATAGTGAGGCAAAGGCCTGTTTTCAAGATATTTCCTGACCCACAAGAAAAATGAGGAGTGGTGACTCATTTTAAACTCGAGATACCTGAATAAACACATAAAAAGGAATTATTCAGAATGGTTACACTGGGCTTAATGAATCCATCTCTGTAGTTGGGAGACTGGCTGGGGTCACTGGATCTTAGAGATTCCTACTTCCACATCCCAGTCAGAACCACTCACAGAAAATACCTCCAGTTCAGGCTCAGGAACTGCCAATACCAGTTCACATCCCAAGGGTTTTCACAAAGTGTCTAGCTGTGGATCAGCACAGCAGGATGTAAGACACACTATACAGTTAGTAAAAAGCACCCTGGAAGACCTGAGCTTTCTAATATACCTACAGAAGTCACAAACAGAGCCAGCTCAAATATTGGACATCATAGATACAGAACTATATACCCTGCAGGGAAGGCCTTTTTTTCACAAGCAAGGGCATCAAATCTGATTTCCAGTGCAAAATCTTTGAGTTGGCCAGCCAATGCCTGCAATAGATTTTCTGCAGTCACTTGGACACATGGCCTCTTCCACTGCAGTGGTACCATGGGCCAGGTTCCAGATGGGGGACATTCAGTACCACCAAAGTGACCGCTGGGCCTAACGGTGGGATCCTCTGTCCAAACTAGTGCCAGTTATAAAAACATTGATTGGGGCACTAGAGTGATGGAAGAAAAAGGACAACCTCTGAAAAGGTATTCCCTTCCTCCAGATATCACCATCAAGTATCCACAACATATGCCTCACTCTTAGTGTGGGGTGCCCACCTAGAGGATCTCACTGAGAGTGGTACTTGGAGCACACAGGAGACTCGGAAACATATCAGCCTCCTGGAGCTCAGGGCATTGTTCCTAGCAATACAGACCTTTTCCTTCTAGATTCATGGTCAGTCTGTCCAGATCTGAAGAGAGAACACCACAACAATATATTACATAAACAAGCAGGAGGAAGAAGATCCTCAGGGTTATATGCAGAAGCCATGAAGATCTGGAACCTAGACTATTGCCTAGGTGTAGAACTATTCACAGAACACCTGCCAGGAAAGGGCGGTATTCTGCAGACTCTAACAGAATCAGCACAGGAAACCACATGTGGACTCTGAACCAGCAGGTGCAGGCATTTGTATTCAGATGACGGGTGCACCAGAAATAGATCTGTTTGCTTCCTGGGAGAAACCAGCTCCCACATTTTTGATGCAGGCCCCAGCAATGGAGACAGTCCCAGAGGATGCCCTGGTCCTGTACTAGACAGGAAAGTTTCTATAGCCTTCCTCCATTTCCACTTCTCGGAGGGTGCTTATTGCAGATCAGGAGGAAGCCAGCAGCAGTAATTCTTTTTTTTTTTCTACTTTTTATTTATCCACCTCCCTACCTCGGTGTCCACTCCTTCGGACTGCTCATTCCCTTCTGTGCCACTGCTCCAGGATCTGCCCCTAGAGTGCTTCTCTCCTCCCTCCTATCTTGCACAGCAGGATCTGTCCTGGAATTGGTGGTCTTGGGTGGAGCTGTCTTCATCTAGGACCACCGAGGGGCTTATCCGTTTTTCTGTGCTCCCCTCAACCCCGCCCCCTGAGACGCCAGTGCGAGGACGTACGTCCAGAAAGGCGGCGTGCTGATGCACGTCTCTGTCAAGCACCCTATAGCGCCCCCGACTCCGTGAGCGGAGCCGCCAGTCCCCTCGAGCCCGTGTTCCCACCGCTCTCTTAGGGTGTCGGGTGCATAACAGCACCCTGAGGAGGAGAGCATCCGTTGGGACGCTCAATCCTCCCTCCCCTGGCTGACCCGAGTCCGTTCCTGAACCCGGGTCGCCGGTGTGGCGTCCAGCGCCTCAACCCTCAGCGCCACCGGGCCGGCTAGCAGCAGTAATTCTGAGAGCATCAGACTGGACCAGGCAGACCTGGTAGGTACTGTGTGCTTTTGGCCCTGTCCAGCAAGTCCCCTATCAGTCTGCCACTGAGGCACAACTTGCTGACCCTGTCTCAGCGTAGGATGCCATTCAAAGATCTCAGAACCCTACACCTGAGGGCATGGTTCTTGAAGAGCAAGGCTTCTCTAGCCTTAACTTATCAGAGGTAGTAATGAGTGTTGAAGGTCTGTAGAAAACTAGCAACAAGGAAAACGTATGCTTGAGAATGGAAGAGATTTTCATTCTGGTGTGTTCCTACACACTCTAAATACTGCCAACAGTTCAATTCTAGATGTGGTACTAACCACCCATCCACACAAAATATCTAATTCGGCAGTGTTTCACAACGACATGAGCGATCATGGAATTGTTGCTTGCATAAGATCTCAAATTAAGGCCCGGCCACAACCCATCTTTATAACAAAAAGATCCTTTCGCAAATTCAGTGCAGTAAACTTCCTATCTGACCTGAGCATGATCAGATGGCAAGATCTCTACCTAGCCAAAGATGTCAACAAGGCAGCTTACATCCTTAATGACAAACTCACTACAATAATAAATAAGCATGCCCTTTCATCAAAGTAAGTGCAGGAACAGTTCCAACCCTGGTTCACCTCGGATCTCAAGGCAGCCCTTATAGCTCGAGATAAGCTCTGGGCTAAAGCTAGACATTCCAAAGAATCTTCGGATTGGCAGGCCTTTAGAACAGCCAGGGAATAACTGTGTGAAAAACTTCATTTGCTAAAGCTAACTATTATATTTCTACTCTCAACAAGCTAAAGGTAACCCTCATAAAATATGGAAGACTATCAAAGCTATAGAAGGGCGGCCCTTGGCCTCTGTCCCAACAAAGATAGTTGCAAGTGGCAAGATTGTGGAAAACAAGTCCTAATCCTGGAGGAACTTAACTCCCACTTTGCCACAGCTGGATTAGCTTTTGACTTCGTCACCTTATGCTGGTGCTGCGGTGAGCCAGCATACCCCTCCCCCTACATCTAGTCCTGCACCCAGCCCCTTCCAACTGCGCGAGATAACTTATAAAGAAGTAGAAGAATCTCTTCTTAACTTAGACACCAAAAAAAAGTGCAGGGGACGATGGCTTGGAACCCTTTTTCCTAAGGTCAGGCTACGCCCATCTCACTACCCCAATTCTCCACATCTTCAATCTTTCCATTATATCTGCTACTGTGCCATCCTGCTGGAAATCAGCAAATATCCTCCTCTGTTTAAATCTAGTGACCCATGCGATGTAAACAACTATAGGCCTATCTCCATATTGCCTATCATTTCTAAAGTTCTTGAAAAACTGATCCATAGTCAGTTAAAATCTCACTTGGAAACCTTCTCTCTCATTAACCCAGCTCAATCTGGCTTCGGGCTAATCACTAGCACAATCACTGCACTAGCAAAAGTAACCAATGATTGGATCTCTGCTATAGATGCTAGAAGGTAACTGGTGCAGTCTTTTGGACCTCAGCAAAGCTTTTGATACTGTTGATCACAAACTATTAGTCAATTGCCTTGCAAAGTTGGATGCCACATACCATACCACACCACCCAGTGGTTCTCTAGCTACCTAACTGGAAGATTCCAAAAGTAAAGGTGGAAGGCTTTTTCTGCTGCCTTGCCAGTTGCAAAGGAGTCCCCAAGGATCCATCTTAGGCCCTATCTTGTTTTCTTTGTACATTAATGACTTAGATGCTAACATATCTCGTCCAATCTGCACTTTTGCAGATGATCTGTGTTAATATCTTCTGGCTCATCATTATCTGAAGTTAGGGAGTGCTTCAAGCGGACTTAGCACAACTTGAGCATAATCTAATAAAGGCAAAAGCTTCTGCTCAATGCTAAGAAGACTAAAGCGATGATATTCTCCCAGAGTGCTGTCACAGGCCCCCAATACCCTTGCCCAAGACTTCATTGTCACCACGCTTTAAACGAGCCTCTGGAAGTTGTAACCAAATTTAAATATCTGGGTATCTGGATCGACAATAAATTATCTTTCAGTGACCACGTCGAAGATGTCTCTAGAAGGTTAAAAGCAAGGTTAGGTTTCTTCTACAGAAATAGCCCTTTTCTCCCTTGAAACTCGAAACAAGCTTGCAGGCCACTTTTCTCCCCTACTCGACTATGGCGATGTAATCTATTCCTCCACCACTCTTGCAAATCTAGGTAAACTGGACATCCTTTATCACCGTGGGTACGGTTCATTACCAACTCCCTTACCGTTAGCACCACTGTGACTTATATACAGCTGTTGGTTGGACATCCCTTACTACTAGGCGACTGCTCCATGCTGGGCTATGGACTCTTAAACTGCTCCTGCAGAAATTGCCAAGCTATCTCTCTTCCCTTATTAGTATCTGACATAGTGCATACTCGTTAAGAAAATCTGACTTTATTATGCTTGACATACCAAGGACACGGACTTCCTTTGGTAAACGTGCTATTGCATATGCCCTTCCCTCCATTTGGAACCAATTACAAACCGTACTGAAACTAACTAGCGCAGTTTCAATAAACTTCTACAAATCACCAAGTTCAGCCAAAATAAGACACCTGTAACTGTCATTAAGTCTCTTCCTTCCCCATGTGTGCCATATTTATCCACTGGTAAGGTATAATTGATTTGTCATATTAACTGCTTTCCATTCCCCTTCTACTCCTGGCTTTATCTATGCTTACGCTCCACTGCTACTCTATCAAATCACTCCCCATATCAGTTGTAGTCTGTTGTTTGTTCTAGCTGCCAAAATATATGTATTGCACACACCAGTTATCATGTTTCATTTATCAGTATGCAACCTGTAAGTCGCTTCCCTGTCTCATATCAATGTTTACCACCTGTGGTCACCCTATGTGGTACCCTTGTATGTATATCCAGCCTGTATCATGTATTGTGCATTTCATGTATATACTGTTATTACCTATCTGTGTTTGTATTAAGTGTTTATGTCACAGGACCTCCTTGTGAATGAGCTTGCTCAATGGAGTTTTCCTGCAATGAACTTGAACTTGAACTAGAAAGATAATACATATGCAAGCAGGCCTGCCTAAAGTCTTGATTCCTTATGCATCTGCACCTCATGCCTGAGGCGGCTCTGTCCTGAAGGTTCATTTGGCAGCAGTTTCAGCACACATCAGTTTACTGTCTACTTCTGCATTAGTTTGTTATACTGTGCACACGAGGGCTGCATCAGCCCAATTGTGCACCTCACATTCAATTAATATTCCCCACTAAAGTTTCCAAGTGCTGTTTCTTACATTAGTTCTTATGGTGCACTCATTAAGGGCTGCTTCCAGCCTTATTGTGCTCCTCCCTTCAGCTAATACTACTCTGGCCTGATTGTGCTTCTTCCTTACAGCACAGGCTGAAGCCTGGCAAATATACAGTCCACTTGAAACTCCCCAGTACCGCCACCCTTGTTATAGTGCTCCTCAAACCCCAATAAGCTGGGCACTCCCAAAAAAGAGTTACACCACCCTCCTGCCTCAGCCACTGTGCATGCTGTTTAATGCAACTGAACAACACAATGCTGGCACCTCCCAAACTAGTAATCCTTTCCCTCTTCATTATCTCTCTGGGGGATAAAGTTAACAGGAAGATCGTTACACCTAATATGGATCACCCTACCGTCTCGGGGAACCCTGTGGCCAGTGATCTGCACTGCAAGTGGAACAAGCACAGAACCTTACCTGTGCCTTGCTTTCAAGCTCCCACCACAAATCTACAAATCCCAGGCACCACCCTAAATCCCTATAGCTGCCCTGCTGTGCTACCAGACCTTAACTAGTGCCACCTATGGCTACAAGCTCTCCAAATATAAGAATGCTGACTCCTCTTGGGTGTTCTGGGCACGTTTCCTTAGAAAGCTAATCCTGGTACTCCTCCTACTATCCGAAATGTGCATCCCAACCCAGGACCCCCCCCCATAAGCAACTCTATGAAACTGGGACACCTCAAAATTGTCTCCCTAAATATAGGAAGCTTGTTAACAAAGCTATCGAAGTTCCAGGCTTGGGTGGAGCTGCTTAAGCCTGATATAATAGCTCTCTCAGAGACCCGGCTCTCCTCTAGATCAATGATGCAACAGTAGCACTGAAAGGCTACACAACATTCCACCAGGACCATCTGACCAAGCAGGGTGTGGCTGTATGGCTTATCTCAAAAGTGATATTAAAGGATAAATACTGCCTAGCAGCCTACAATCCAAGGAGGCACACATTCTAGACATTGAGCTCACCATAGGCCAACAAAACAAGGTCCTACTACTCACTGCTATCTATATACCCCATGCCAACCGCACCACTGGCCTTGAGCAGTTTTATCAACCATCCAGAGCAGCCTAAGCAAAATGGAACACCTCATTTTGGGGACTTTAAATATTAACTGGCAGTCCAAAAAACATCAGCTGTAAGGGACCTAGTATCAGGTCTATATCTTACTCAGATGGTCACACAAACCACCAGGCATAACTACCAGACAGGCACGGAACCCTTACCAACTGGTTTCTCACCACCTACTCTGACCATAACTCTAAAGTATCAATCCTACCAGACTCCCTCAGTGACCATTCCCCGTTATCTGCACCTGGACTAAACGTTCAATAAATGCACACCACAAGGCTCGAGAAATCTATCACTGAGAACTGGTCAACATGATGCCTTCAAGCAATACCTGATGCTGATAGACTGGTCACTGCTTGACAGAGCAAAGGCGGAACCAAGCACTGGAATACTTCCTTAAGACCTTCACTGGGGCCTGCGAC
This sequence comes from Neoceratodus forsteri, assembly GCA_016271365.2. Classification (NCBI taxonomy): domain Eukaryota; kingdom Metazoa; phylum Chordata; order Ceratodontiformes; family Ceratodontidae; genus Neoceratodus; species Neoceratodus forsteri. The sequence continues at coordinate 816,607,555 of CM028134.1, read as the reverse complement.
ATCTTAGCCCGTACAAGACCAAAAAGTAAAAGGATCCACTAACCCATGGCTCTCGGGCTCCCTCCTAGGCTTATGCGACATGGACAGCCTGTGGCATAAGGTTAAGGCAACTGGTTCACATATTGACATTGCCTATAAGGCAGCCATGAACAAATGTACAAAGCTCATCCGATCAGTCAAAGCATCATACTATAACAACTTACTTAAGAATTGGGACAGTGGCATTAAGTTCTGGAACTCTGTGAAATCACTCGCAGGAAAGGCCTCCAGAGCTCCACCTGACCTAATCATAACTTCGTCCAGTACACTTCAGGAACCCAGTGACATTGCAGATGCATTTAACCTTGCCTTCACCAACCTTAGCAGTGTGTTACCTAAGGACTACCTCACGCCTCCCAGTCAGCCGTCCATCATGAATCCTTCCTTCCCCACCAAACATCATCTCTCCTCCTTTCTACTTCAGGCTGATCACAAGGCAGAGTCCCTAAAATATGTCGGACGAGTCCTAGGGAAGACTAGGATGGGAGTGACCTAGTTGACATGAAATTGGTCACCCTCACTCTAAATGAGCTCACCATTCCTCTCACTAAGGTATTTAATGCCTCACTAAGAATGGATGTGTTCCCAGACAGATGAAAGGCAGCACTGGTCGCCCCCGTCTTTAAAGCTGGAGATAGAACCAACCTGGCCAATTATAGGCCCATATCCATCCTTCCCCTACTCCAAAGACCTGGAGCAAGTAGTCTCTGATTTAACTCACAGAATACCTGGAAAAGCACAACTGTCTCTCACACAGCAACATGGATTCCATAAAAATCACTCCACCATTACCGCCTTGGTTGATTAAACCTCTCAGTTCTACAATGCCATAGACACCTCTCAGTTCTACAATGCCATAGATAATGACCTAGCAGTGGGGTCTATCTTTATAGACCTCACGAAGGCTTTTTGACATCGTTAACCATCAACTACTCCTGAACTGTCTACTATCACAGGCCTATCCAATATCACAGTGGCATGGTTTGACAGCAGCCTCACTCACAGGACACAAAGAGTGAAAATAAATGGCAACCTCTCGAACCTGGGAGGTGAACCTTGGTGTTCCCAAGGATCAATTCTGGAGCCACTCCTGTTCAGCCTCTTCATTAACTCCCTACCCTCTGTCTGCCCGGCACATATTGTGCTCTACGCTGTTGTTGGCTGTTATCTCAGTACCCAGCAGCAATCGGTCCTCTGTCACCTCAGAACTGCAAGCAAACTTCTCTCTGCTGGAATCATGATTCACGCTTAATAAACCGTTGCTCAACTACAAGAAGACAAAAAGCATGCTCTTCTCAGTTCCACAGAGCAAGAAGAAATGTAAACCACTGCTGATAAAGAGCCACAAAGGAGATAGCTTGGAGCAAGTCAGCACCTTTAAATACCTTGGAGTACACCTGGACTCCCCCCTCACTTTCTCGTCATACATCGACCAAGTCGTCAAAATGACAAACACAAAACTCGGTGTTCTTTACTGACACAGGCACTCCATAACCCCGGACGCCTTAAAACTTGTTACCTGTTGTTCGGTTTTGTCAACCATCGATTACGGCGTTGTGATGTATGGGGCTGGCTCAGATACTGCCCTAAAAAGGGTGAAATCACTCCTCAATAAGGCCTGCCGCTTGGTCTTGGGAGCCAACCATCTGACCCATACATGTGCCCTCTACAATGACACCAGATAGCCCCCCACCTCCGGACACAATTCCAGACTTGCCTACTAGGAAAAAAGTCGATGTTGGGACTCACGTTGAACTCAGCCTCAAGGCTCTTCAAAAATACACAACCTGCCATCAACACTAGAAGTGCAACTAACTGGTGTCTGCAGGTGCCTTTCAGGAGCACAGCGCTAGCTCAGAGATCTCTTTCCTTCCAGGGACCCAAATGGATCAATGAAATACCAACTGCCCTAATTGAGTGTAACAGGCTCTACCAGTTCAAAGCTGGTCTCCACTCCCACCTGGACCACGAAAATATCTGTGCCTGCTTCTCCTAATGCTGACCCACCCTCCAACCCTGACCCTCTCTCTCCACCCCCCCATCGTGCCCCTCATACTCCTTTTCCCCCCTCTCCCAGGCCCTTTCCAAACCTCCTCTCCCCTGGCACCTTAACAAAGCCTACCCTTGCTGCTCCTACCACTTTCCAGTAGCCCAAGCCCCTCTCCTTCCCTGTCTCTATGCTCTTCCCACTGCCTGCCTCTTCTCGAACCCACCCCTGACAAAGCCTACTCTGGCTGCTTACTTCACCTCTTCCCCCACTGGACCCACCCCTGACAAAGCCTACTCTGGCTGCTTATTTCCTCTCTTCCCCCACGGACCCACCCTGACAAAGCCTACTCTGGCTGCTCATTTCACTACCCTCAGTAGTGAACCTGCAGGCAATCTCAACACTATACTTGACTGAATGAGTGATGACACTGTTAGCACTTCCATGCTGTAAATATTTACCTGTTTGCTGTTACATCACCCACGTTGTACTGTGCAACCTCTGTTAGCGATGTCATCTTAAGTTATGTTATGCTATATCTTGTATTATACTGCATTGACTGACTTGGAACCTTTGTAAATGAGCCCTGGCTCAAAGGTATTAATCTTAAACTTAAATAAATAAAATTTCCTGTTCGGTTTATCAAACCATATTGACAGATTTTCTTCCCTTCTATTTAGTCGTCAATCCAGCAGTTCTGTATTAGGCTCTCTTCGTGGGCAGTCCTGATTTTTCCTATATTTAATCATTTCTTCATCATAATAGCTTCAAGAGATATTGTGCCCGTTTCTGCTCTAACTGCTGCACAGGCGGTCACTTATGGTACACCAAACAGGTTCTTTAAATATTTGTTTTGATTCCACATCCTTAAAATTCAGGACAGCCCCCATATCTCAGACCTGTATAACAGTTAACATTTATTTTAGCCAAGAGACCCTATAATGGGCTAAATATGAGTTTTGCTGTTTTATTTGCAAAATAGTTGATACCATTTAACGCCTTTTGGCATTTTCTTTCATTTTTCTACATGTGTTTTCCATTTCATATTACTATTGAATATATTCCCTATATATTGAAAGTCACTGTATTTCTGTTATACTTGCATCCCTCCATGTTTCCCTTTTGTTCCCCTACTTTCTTTTTCCAAAGGCTATGATTTTGCTCCAGGTTAAGTTCCAAATCCAGTTTTTCTAGGGACTCTATAGCTGACTTAATGGCTGTATTCAAGCCAGTGTTTGTGAGATCAATACTGCATTGTCTGCATATAATAAAATTCTTACATCTATCCCATTTACTTTGGTGGAAATGTATCAATTACTTCAATATCTTGCACCATATTATCAATATACAGATTGAATAAGGTTGGAGCAAGCAGACAGCCCTGTTTTACTTCTGTTGTCAACTTAATCTCACTTGTTAGGGCAGCATTTTTTCCATATCTCACTACAAATTTTGTATTTGTATAAAACAATTTGATAACGCCAAAAGTTCCGTCCAATCCCTTTTTCCTAAGATTTCCCAGAGGTTGCTTTCTGTCCATCCCATGTATTCTTGATCTCTCCAATCGTTTTAGCCTGTACTACCTCTGCTGGGAGGCTGTTCCATGCATCCACCACCCTTTCTGTGAAAAAAAGCGTCTCACATTTCCCTGAGTCTCTCCCCTCCGCCTCATATTGTGACCCTTGTTCTTGCACATCTTTTTGAAAGATGCTGCTCTCCTGGACCTTGATTCCCTGAGGTACTTTGAATGTCCCACCGATTCCCGCCTCTTCCTCCAGGGTATACATTTGAGTGTCTTTCACCATATGTTTTCTGGCAACTTTACCATTTTTGTTGCCCTTCTCTGGACCGCCTCTATACTGTCAGTGTCCTTCCGGAGATGCAGTCTCCAGAACTGAACACAGTACTCCAGATGTGGCCTAATACATTGTCTGTACAGTGGCATCACCACCTTCTGTTTTCTACTGGTGATGCCCCTCCCTATGACCCCCAGCATCCCTCCAGCCCTCCCCACTGTCTTGTCACATTGCCTGGCCACCTTCAGGTCATCTCTTGTGTTTACCCCTAGGTCTCTATGCAGTTTTGTTGTTGTTATTACCCCCCCCAAAAAAACTGTATTAATCTCAGGATTCCTGTGGCCCAAGTGCATGACTTTGCACTTTTTGCATTGAATTTAAGCTGCCACTCTCTTGACCACTTCTCTGATCGGTCTAGGTCTCTTCTCATTTTTTCCACCCTGTCTGGAGTGTCTACCCTATTGAAGATCTCGGTGGCATCCGCAAAGAGGCACACTTTTCCTTCCAGCCCCTCCGCAATGTCACTAATGAAGACATTGAAGACAGCTGGCCCCAAAACTGAACCCTGTGGCACCCCACTGGTCACCTCCTTCTCCTGGGATTGAACTCCATTCACCACCACCCTCTGTGTCTTGTTGCTCAGCCAATTTCTGACCCATTGTACCTTCTTGGGACCTAGTCCCAGACTGCGCAATTTGTTTACTAGCCTCCTGTATGGGATGGTGTCAAATGCTTGCTAAAATCTAGGTAGGCCATATCCACCATCCCTCCCCAATCCACCACCTTGGTTACCCAGTCAAAGAAATCTATCAGATTTATTTGACAAGATCTCCCTCCTGTGAATCCTTGTTACCTTGGGTCCTGTGCCCCACTAGCCTCCAGATATGCCACGATCCTTTCCTTTAACATGGATTCAGTGATTTTCCCCACCACTGAGGTCAAGCCTGTTCATTTCTAGCCTCCAAATTTCTCCCACTTTTGTATAGTGGTAGCACATTCGCCCTCCTCTAGTGTTCCGGCACCACTCCCTCCTCCAGTGATTTGTCAAAGGAGAACATTACTTACGTAAAGCTCCCCACCCCCCGAAACCTGACTGCCCGATTCAGCTTTTGGCAATAAAAAATTTAAGTGTTTGCACTTACTCGCTCCAGCACTAGTAAACTCTGCCAGTAGGCAACATGGAGGGCGCTGCACAGTACCATCTCATGTTGAGTGCGTGGCGCACTGCTCACTCTGCATACAAGTGAGCAGTGTGGCTCCCCACTGCAACACAAGATGGCACTGTGCAGTGACTGCCATGTTGCCTGCCGGCAGAAGTTTACAAAATAGGCGGCTCAGCTCTAGACTACTATTTATTTTTATTATAAAAGCTGAATCAGCATCAATTCGAGGTGAAACTTTCTCTAATACTCTTCTCCTTTAAATAGGGCCTGCCTGTGGTGCCCTAGTACCTCCTGAGTTCTTTCAGTATTCTGGGATGCCTCCCATCCGGTCCCATTGCCTTGTCCACTTTTAGTTTAGAGAGTTCCTTTAGGACTCTCTGCTCTGTGAATGGACTGGTGTCACCCCCCGTGTGTGTTTCTACCCCCAAATTTTGGTCCCTCCCCTTCCTTTGTAAATGCTGAGCAGAAGTATAGAATTTCTGCTTTTTCTAGGTCCTCCTCTGCACACTCCCCCCCACCACCACCACTTTATTCAACCTCACAAATCCCTCCATTTGTCTTCTTCCTTTCCCTGATATACCTGAAGAAGTGTTGTCACCCTCTTTTACTGATTTTGCTATCCTTTCTTCAGTTTGCGCCTTTGCACACCCGACAGCTTTACCCACCTCCTGTTTTGCCTAGTACACTTCCCTGTCTCCCTCACTCTGTTTCCTTGTACTTTCTGAATGCCTGTTTTTTCCCCTAACCTTCCCTGCTACCTCTTTTGAAAACTCTTTTTGTTTTGTTTATTAGCTTTACACAGAGGCCCTTGTCTCTGCTATGGCTCCTTTAAGTTTCTGCCACTGTTCCTCCTCCTCCCCTCCCTCCTCCTTTGCCAGGATTAGAGTGTTCCCCAATTTTTTGCAGTCTACTGTCTTGAAGTCCAGGATCCTTACTTTTGAGTGACTCGACTCTACTACTGCCTTCACCTTAAACCACACTGTATGGTGGTCACTGGACCCTAGATGGCTGCCCACTGATAGATCTGTTATTCTGTCACCATTTGTGAGAACCAGGTCTAGTATTGCTCCCTCCCATGTGGGCTCCTTCACCAGCTGTCTGAGGCATGCCCCTTTCAGGGCATCCTAGATGTCTCTGCTCCTGGTAGTGGCTGCTGCATATGTGTTCAGTTTTACATCTGGCATGTTTAGGTCCCCCACCAGCAACTCTTCCCCTTTCCCTGCCATTTTGTGTATGGGTTCCACTAATACCCTGTCTATAGTATTTCTTCCCCTTGTGCTAGAGGTCTGTAGACGGCTCCAGTGCGGATGGTGGTGCCATTTTCTGTCTCTGTGACCCATAGAGCCTTTTCCCCTTCCTGTCTTCCTCCTATCTCTGTTGCCTTGATTCCCCTCTCTGATGTACATAGCCACCCCTTTTTGCCCTCCCTGTCTCTCCTGAAGATTGTGTACTCTGGTATGGTAACATCCCAGTCATGGTTTCCTGTGTACCATGTTTCAGTGGCCGTGACAATGTCTAGGTCTTCCTCCGCCATCAAGGCCGCTAGGTCTGGGATCTTGTTTGCTAGGATCTGGGCATTTGTATGCGTGGCTTTCCATGTTTTGGTCCCCCTGCCTATACCAGCCCTTCCCCATACCGATCCCTATGTCCTCCCTCCATGCCTCCCCTGCTATTACCTTCCTTTGTGTTTCCTTTTGTTGCTTCCATGGCCCTGGTATTGGCCTGTTTGTCTACCTCACCCTGTTTGGGGGGGTGATTGGTTTTCTCTGCTTCATTCCGCCATCCCTTTGGCTAGTTTTAAATGTTTGCCAATGAAACATTGAAACCTCTCACTCTGGATCTTTGTCGTCTGCCTCCACCACCAGATGGGTGCAGGCCATCTCTCTCGTACAAGCCCACATCTCTCCAGGTGGTTCCCCAGTCCCCAGTGAAGCCAGATCCTTCAGCTCTGTACCAGCTCTTCAGCCATTCATCGAATTCCTGGCATGGAGTACCCAGGCCTCCCATGCTATAGACGGGTAGCACTTCTAAGAGAGTTAGTACCACCTGTCTTAAGATCCCTCCCCAACTCTGTGAATTACCTCTGCACTGCCACCTCATCCCAGCCAGGTCATTTGTCCCCAGGTGGACAATGACATCTAGCTAGCCCTCCCATCTTGCTGCCTCAGCAATCTTTGAATTCACTTCCCGATCTCTCAAGCCGCGGATGCCCGGTGGCACCTGACCTCCCTGTTTCCCACCCCAGAACTACCCCCTAAAAATAGTCCTCCACTAGGAGTTGCTTCCTTCTCCTCTGGGGTCTCGTGCCATCCCCACCGGGGGTCTCCACTGTGGAGGATCCCCGCATCCACCTTGTCCACCACTGCAGGTGTCTCATTGAGACAGTACCACCTTTCCAGAACAGTGTAGGAGTTGTGGATTGGAACCTCAGGTTGGATGCGCCTCTGCCCCACCTCCCTCACCCTCCCTGAGCCCACCTTTATCCAACCACCCTCATTCCTAGCATCCTTTGAGGCAGCGGGTGTGGATTTGGTGGTCCATGGCAGGAGGAGGCCCTCTGAACCCTAGTACAACTCTGCTTGGGGCACGAACAACCTCGTCCCTCAACCCAGAGAGGTGCCTTCAGCAAGGGTCATTCCCCGTCAAGAGACTGGTCAAGCAACTACCTGGAAGACAGAACACACCTTCCAAAACATGTATAGGGGCTGGTAGTATAGCCTAGAGGTTAAAGTAACGAGCTGTGAATGCGCTTGGTACATGCAGATGGGGCAGCACCGCAGTCTCCAGTTGCCCTTCATACGTTTTTTTACTATACAGTACACGGGAACACAAACTCCACTGTCTAGACTCAAGGATGGCACTAGACTGTTACCTGAACCACACAAAAGATATCTGTTCAAACAGCACTCTGCTTTTCATCACCTGTGGGGAAGTCAGAAGAGGCAAACCAGGCGTTAGGAGAACTATCTCATGCTGTGTAGTGTTCTGCATTAATCAGTTCTGTTACGAGAAAGCTGGCAAATTACCCACCAGAGAACTGAGGGCACACTATACAAGGGGCACCTCTGCCTCTGTGGTAGCAGCAAGGGCTTTCCCTGTCAAGAGATTTGTCACAGCTACCTGAGGCAGAACACTCCTTCCAAAACATGTATAGGGGCTGGTAGTATAGCCTTGTGGTTAAAGTAAGGAGCTGTGAATGAGCTTGGTACATCCAGCAGCCCTGGGTTTGAGTCCCGCTACCTCCACTTGTATATTGTGTGACCCTGAGCAAGTAACTTAACCTCCCCAGTGCTCCCAGGTCATCCCTGAAAGCAAGCATTTTGCCTAGCGGGCCTTACCTGGTTACCAATGGTTAATAAAATTACTCACATACAGTCTAGGAGAGATGTCAGCTTTGGCACTGCTGTCTTGAAGAACCTTTTTTTCATAAATAGGTTCGGACCCAGCCTCCCAAGGTACTGCTATGGAGTCTGCACCTTGTGAATATATACTGATGGATTCCAGGGGTTAGAAGAAACAATTATTCACTGTAGTAATGTTGTTTCTTCATAAGTGATCCATCAGTGATATTCACAATCCTTTACCCCGTCTCTCCTTTCAGAACTGGAAGTAGGTTCAGACAAGAATTGCAGGGTTCCCCACTGTCTGAAAATATAGGGTGGTGGCAGTGATGATCGAGTCCAAAGGTGCATTATTTTTCTAGACCTCGATATGCACTGTACATTGGCATTAGTGGATTTTAAGTAAAATACAGTGGACTGGTATCAGAACAGGGGTAGTAGTGCAATAAGGATGAGAATAAAAGACAATTTTGGAGGATTTTATAACAAACAATCAGTAATGGATAAAAATATAGGGTGGTGGCAAATAAATATAGGGTGGTGGTAAAAAAACATAGGGTGGTGGTAAAAAAATATATGGTGGTGGTAAGAAATATAGAGTGGTGGTAAAAAAATATAGGGTGGTGGCCCACCGCGCAAAAATAATGAATGGGGAACACTGAATTGGTTTCTAGTCTATTGGCTTGAGCTTTACTTATTACGGTGTGGTTACAGTTCTTAATATGTGGTCCAGTCAAAAGTCTTCAATATGCTCTTTGTCTGTTTTAATTGATTACTGTTTTTAAAATGTTAGCAAAACTTCAAAAATGTTGGTAACCACTTAGCTAGTTTTGTGGTCACAGATCCCCTAGCTTTAGAAACAAATCTGATATTAGGTGGTTAGGGGAGGGTGATCACAGTGCAGAGTTTGAACTTGATTGTAATTCAGAATTCTGTAATTAGCATAAGTTCTATCTCAGACAACTCAATTCAGTGGACTGATTGCAGCTAATGAATATTACTGATGGGATCCCTCAAGAGGAAACAGCATTACTACAGTGAGTATTTTTTCTTTTGAGGTATGTCAGAACAAATCGGAGAGCAACTTTTACAATGCTGTAGACATCAAATTGTATGCATACAGCACTAAGCTAGCAGTTCTATCAAAGAAAAACAGTTCTTCCTATAAACAGAAAATTTGAAAGCTCTGACAAGTACACTGATGTTGTATAAATTGAATATGCACTAGGATGACTAAAAATGTGCACTGTAGCTTCACGAGTGAGGGAGCAGGACCATAACTGTTGAGTGGTGGGGGGGGGGCTCCTTTTCTTTTTAGTTCTGTTACCTTTTGTTTCCTTTTCAGTTTACCTTTGTATTCTTTCATATCTCTTTTTTTTTTTTTTTTTGTATCTATGCCGTTTAATACTTTCCGTGCCTTTGCAGCCACCAAAGGCTGAGAAAGCGAGGAAGATTTGGTACTGCTGTTGAGGACAGTGAAAGGTTAGCCACGCAATTTTAAAGTGTAAGATGATTGTTTATGGGCAGGGCCCCTAGTGCTCTGTGGCAGAATTTTCTGATTTCTGCGGCAGGGCTCCTAGGCTTATGCAGCAGCATTTTCTGATTTCTGCGGCATGATTTATTCATTTCTGTGGCAGAATGCAGTCCCTAACATTGGCTAAAATATGATGTGATGTCATAGATGACATCATCTGCCAAGCATAGAGGAGGGGCTTCAGGATAAACAAGATGGATAAGGGAGCCTGGCACTATGGAAAAACTGTATTTGAATGAAAATTCACCAAAACCAGTGAATTCTGCGGCGCTATATGAATTCTGCGGCATGATGCAAATTCTGCAGAAAATTCCGCAACCGCAGAATCCCAGGGTCCTTGTTTATGGGTATTACACTTGCATAGATACCAGTTAGATTATGGGGACTAATACTGAAATTCAGAAAAGTTGCAAATAAAATTTTTTTTTTAGATTTTTGTTTTTTAAAACTGTAATGAAATTTTCCATGTCAATATTTAAAAAAATGTATTGATAAACCTCAATGTCATGGAAAAAAGTATATCGATAACATTTTGTTTAAAAAAAAAAAAAAAATAATTCTGTTGTGATGTAAATATGTATATCGATATAGCCAGAGAAAACTGCCTACTTTTAATATTTATAACATAATTGTTACTGTTATATAATGAGGATATAATGACACAATTTCTTAATGGCTGGCTCCAAGCTTTCATTAAAAACAAAAACAGGATGGGATGGAGGTATAGGGGCCAGGACAGGCTTCCTAACTTAGGCATCTGGGCACCTTAGGAGCTCATTTGACACAATGGTTAAACAATATGTATTTGTGAGAGAATTGCAGAATGTGATACTGGCATTGTAAAACTGATTAGATTTCTGCCAGACTAAATTGTCTTAATGGTCTGTGTACCTGTAAGTGATTGTGTGTGTGCGCTTTGAAATTTGAATGAACTATTTTATGAAAAAAAAAAAAAAAAAGTGTTTCTAGCCCAAACAATTCCAGAGTTAGACCTTTCAAAAGATATTTTCTTTAAAATGTGACAACTTTGAAACCATTAGGATTATAGACTTAATTTTTTAAATGAAAGTTTTGAATCAGCTAAGTAGTTATATCATTAATATATCACTATAGTAACCAAATATCAATATAAACACACAAAATGTTTCATATCGATATAAAAAACAAATGTTCATTGTATTTTTAATGTCCTTTCATTTTTACATTATATTTACACGTACGTGCATGTAGCAACACAGAACTGTATTAACTGTTCAAGTGCTACAACTTTCAGTGTAGTTTCAAGCAATACAAAAATATATAAGCTTGAGGGCTGGCCTGCTGGTGAAGAGGGCTGAGGTGCAGTGGGCACTTTACCTCTCTCAAACAACTTGAAGTCTTGCTGTATTCTGACAAGTGCAGTTAGCCCCAGCCTTTAAACTGCCCTGGAGAACAAAGGGTTAAACTTTCTATGCAGAGCATAGGATGCTGAGCTCGAGCTCAGTTGATGTCCCTGTCTGTTTTCCTTCAAAATCTAACTGTCAGATTCTTTACTCCGCCTCACTGAACAGTCGCTCCGTAGATTTCTCCTGCAGCTCGGTTCGAAAGTCGGTAGAAGTGTCGGTTTTTCGTTGGTTTTTAACCGAACAATTATCCCGCATAGTCGGTTCAGTCTCTGTCTGTGGTACCGTGAGTACTAGATAGGTTTTGTACTGTGTTTTCTGTGTGGAACTTGTAAAAGTGTGGATCGGTTTGGCTGAACCGATGATTTGTTAATTCTTGTGTTTAACTTTAGTGTGTGGTTACCGGTCCTTATCGGTTCTAAAAAAAAACGTGTTTTGGTACGTTTTTTTCCAAGACCTGTGACACGGTTAGGAACCGATAAGGGAGTCTTGCCTGGCGGTTGCCAAAAAGGGTAAGTTTGGTTAGGTCAGCCATGTCTGAGAAACCCAAGAAAAAAACAGGCCCGCTGGTTTCAACACTGCAGTGAGTGTAGGGAGGTCTTTGCTAAGGTCGATCCCCACACCACCGTGTTTATTGTCTGAGGTTTGAACACCTCGATTCAGACTGCCAAATCTGTAAAAACTTTCAGAAATCTACCCTTGAAAAGAGATGAGGTAGACTGAGGGAAAAGGAGGCCGAGAAGTCCGCTGACCCGGATGGCCAGCCTGGTTTGGTTCCGACCAAACCAGAAGGAATGCCCTCTGACCAGGGCGATACTTTTTCGGTCAAAAGGAGAGCCGATCCCGAGGGGTCGGTTCCAACAAAAAGAAAATGCAAAGAAAAATCGTCCAGTTCGGATCCAGAAGTCCTTGTTCTGACCGCCAAAGAAATAGCCAGAGCAATTCGGATTGTGGAATCGCTTCGCCCGGTTCTGACCAATCCCGCACCTTTTGGCAGGGGCTCGGTTCAGTCGGTTCCCTCGGTTCACGACTATACCCCTGAAGAATTTTATGAACCGGAGTTTGAGGAAGAAGGGGAGTTTGAAGATGATGGTGATGGTGAAAGTCTAGATGTGCCTGTGGAACCGGACATCTCCCAGACAGACCTTCAGGTGTGTCCCTTCCCATAATGTTCTACAGAATGGTGGCTGAGACCCTCCAGCTTCCTATGGAAGAGGCAATGGAGGATCAGGAGGAGCCTGATTTTTGTAGAAATGATGGACATCCCAGAGTCCAGGAGACTGTCTATTCCCCTTCACAAATCTTTTGAAAACGGACACAAAAAATTCTGAAGTCTCCCAATTCTATATCTCCTGTGGACAGAAGAATGGACAAGAGGTATACACTTTCAGGATCAGATATGGAGTTATTATATCAGCAGTGCAGCCATGTTGGTGTTGTGCAGGCTGCTGCCTGTGATAAGGCAGGCATTCCCTTGGCTTCACACCCCCCAGACAAAGACTCCAGGAAGATTGATGCCATGGCAAAAAAGCTGTACATGGCATCTTCCTTGGGACTCGGACAGGCGAATTATATGGCATATACAGCCAGGTACCAGAAGTCCAGGTGGGACACTGTACTGGGCACTGTCTAAACAGGCCTCCCCAGCTAGCCAAGGAACTGGAGGGGGCTGCAGATAGATGAGACATCAAAGTTCAGTTTCATGCTGCTGTGGACTCCAATGATGTGTCATCAAGAGTCATGGCTACATCTGTGGCTCTTTGGAGAATGGCTTGGCTCAGGTGTACTGGCCTCTCGCAGGATACTCTGACTAAGGCCATGGATTTTCCTGTAGTGGGTAATTCTCTGTTTGGGGAGCAGGCAGAGAACTACATAAAGAAAATCGATGAGTACAGGACCACTTACAGGAGTGCTCAGGCCAAGGAGAGGCAGGCAACTCCTCAAAGGCAGCAGTCTAGGGGCAGGCCTTTTCATTGGCCTTTTTACCAAGCACATGCCTCTTCTCCCTTTTCACAGAGGGGGTTCTTCAGAGGGAGAGGCAGAAGGGGGATAAGCAGGACTGCATCCACTCCTCAGCCTAAGGCTCCTGCCAAACAGACACCCTGCTGGGCCTGCCCGGGTCGACTCTCCTATTCCAGTAGGGGGCAGGCTGGCTTACTTTGTCCAGGACTGGATGTCTATTACAGTACATCAGACAAGTGGGTCGTGGAAGTAGTAAGCCAGGGACTAGTTCTCAGCTTCAGAAAATTTCCAAAGATGAGAGCCAGATCTTTTCCACCTGCAACTCTCTTGGAAACCCTTGCCCTAGAGGCAGAGGTTTCATTTCTTCTGGCCTTAAGAGCCATATGGAGAGTACCTACCCTACACTGGGGCAAAGGTCTGTACTGCAGGTACTTCCTTACCCCAAAAAGACGGGAGTGGCGACTCATCCTAGACCTAAGATACCTAAACAAACATCTTTTAAACCAAAGTTCAAGATGGTAACTCTGGGAATAATCCTTCCCTCTCTAAGGCTAGCTAGGGGACTGGCTAGCTTCCTGAACCTCAAAGATGCCTACTTTCACATTCCCATCAGGTGCTCCCACAGAAAGTACCTCAGATTGAGTTGCCCTCAGTTTTCACAAAGTGCCTGGCAGTAGTAGTTGCCGTTCTAAGAAGGCAAAAGATTTCCATTTTCTATCTAGACGAGATAGGCTAATAGTGGGCCAGTCTCCAGACCAAGTCAGTCACACCTGCAAGTGACCCAGCAAGTGCTCACTTCTCTAGGATTTCTTTCTCAACCTTCCCAAGTCAGTTCTCAAACCAGTCCAGCTTCTTGCCTTTATAGGGGCAGAACTAGATACAGTCAGAGCAAGAGCCTTTCTTCCCCTGGAAAGGGCAAGGGTTCTTATAGAACTAGCCTCTTCCTTCAGCCTTCAGGTATCTTGACCAGCAAGACATTTCCTCCAGCTCTTGGGCCACATGGCAGCTTCAACAGCAGTGGTCCAAGGGGCAAGATTCCAGATGAGGGATATTCAGTTCCATCTGAGGGCTTTCTGGTCTCAGAGGAAGAATTCCCTTACCAAATTGATCCCAGTGACTCTGACCTTGATCCAAGCCCTTCAATGGTGGCAGGATCAGGACAATTTAAGACATGGGGTCCCATTTGCCACTCAGTCTCATTCAGTGGTCCTTACCACGGATGCTTCCCTTCTGGGCTGGGGAGCCCATCTGGGGGCCCTCACTGCGCAGGGACTGTGGTCCCCCCAGGAATCCCTTCTCCATATCAATCTCCTAGAACTCAGGGCAGTTTTTCTGGCCCTGAAAGCTTTCTCTGTCAGTACAGAACAAGGTGGTTCAGGTCACAACAGACAACACCACCACCATGTGGTACATCAACAAGCAAGGAGGCACTCTGTCCACTGCCTTGTGCACAGAAGCCATGAAATTGTGGTCCCTGGATTATTCCCTGCAAACCTCTCTGATAGCAGTTCACCTTCCAGGGAAGGACAATGTGCTAGCAGATGCACTGAGCAGGATCTCTCGGGGCCATCATGAATGGTCCCTGGACCCTCAGGTGTTGAAAGTGATTTTTTTCAAGGTGGGGCACTCCAGAGATAGATCTTTTTGCAGCCCCAGACAATGACCAACTTCCTCTCTTTTGTTGCAGACCCCCAGTCTTGGGCTCAGTCCCCCTGGATGCTCTGATTCTGAACTGGGAAGGGAAATTTCTGTATACCTTCCCACTTCTGTTCAAAGTTTTAGTCAAGATAAAGTCTCAACCTTGCAAAGAGATTCTGATTGCTCCAGATTGGGCCAGACAGCCTTGGTACCCCCTGTTGTCCCTAGCAGTCCATCTTCCCCTGTCTCTTCCCAGGAATTACAACCTGTAACATCCTCTCAGGAGAGGATTTGCTACCCCAATCTCCAGTCTCTCAATCTCAAGGCATGGCTCTTGAAGAGTTAGAGTTTGCAGATTTGCATCTTTCCCAGGGGGTTCTGGATATTCTCAAAGCTTCTCGAAAGCCCTCCACCAGAAAGACTTATAACTCCAAATGGAAGAGATTCAGCATTTGTTGTTCTAAGAAGCATATTTTTCCAGATACTGCTGGATTGCCTACGGTTCTGGATTATATGGTCCATCTTAATGGCCTAGGCCTCAGACCAGCTACTCTCAAGGTACGCTTGTCAGCTGTTTCTGCTTTTCTGTCAGTGGGGAAGTCTTCCTTACTATCTTCTCATCCTGCGTTCTGTAAATTTGGATTGCTTCACACTAATCCTCCCTTTAGAGCCCCTGCCCCTGCCTGGGATTTGAATGTTTGCATTGCTCAACTTATGCAACCTCCTTTTGAGCCTGTGTCCTCAGCAGAGCTTAAGTACTTGACTTGGAAAACTGTGTTCTTGGTAGCTATTACCTCTGCCGGGCGTATCAGTGAATTGCAAGCCCTGTCAGTGGAACCTGATTTTATCTCCTTTCACAGGGACAAAGTGGTCCTTAGAACCATAGAAGGTTCTTGCCCAAAGTGGTTTCAAACTTCCATTTGAATCAGTCTGTGTCTCTTCCTGTTTTCTTCACTTATCATTCTTCCTCAGGAGAGGAGGCTATACAGTTTAGATGTTAAAGAGCCCTTAATTACTACATGGAGCGTACCAAGGGTCACAGGTTTGACTCCCGCCCCCCAGTTGTTCCTCACTTATGGAGAAGTGGGAAAGGGCAAACCTGCCACCAAGAGAACTATTGCCAGGTGGATTGTGGCTTGTATACAATTCTGCTATGAAAAACTGGGAAAGATTCCACCCTCAGGCCTGAGGGCTCACTCTACAAGAGGTACAGCTGCTTCCCTGGCTGCTGCCAGGGATATCCCTCTCTTAGAAATTTGTCAGGCAGCCACCTGGAAAACAGTCCATACCTTTACCAAGCATTACTCTCTGGATATCCAGGCTAGGAGTGATGCCCAGTTTGGCACAGCAGTACTTCAGAGCCTATTCCCAAAGTAGGTTCTGTCCCTCCTCCATGGAGGTACTGCAGTAGTCTACACTTGTCAGAATACAGCAAGACTTCAAGTTGTTTGAAGAAAACATTACTCACCTTAGTAATTATGTTTCTTCTAATGGAGTCTTGCTGTATTCTGACCTCCGTCCCTGCCTCCCCTCTCAGAACCTGGTTTTGAGAAGTGGGTGAGCAGGTTCAGTGTTGCACCTCAGGGGTGCTCCTTTTAAACCCTTATCTTTTGTTTGGGTGTTTATTTTATTCTATTCCTGTTTGGTTTGGTTGTTGAGTTTTGGGTTTCCTGACTTGAGTCTTCCTTTGGTAATCCAAAACTTTTTCTTGCCAGTTGGCTATTAAAAATTTGTTACACTTTCCACATAGAATAGCTATTAGAGTTTTGCTCGTAAGAATCTGACAGTTAGATTTCAAAGGGAAACAGACAGTGACATCAACCGAGCTCGAAGCTCAGCATTTTATGCTCTGCATAGAAAGTTTAACCCTTTGTTCTCGGGCAGTTTAAAGGCTGGGGCTAACTGCACATGTCAGAATACAGCAAGACTCCAATAGAAGAAACATAATTACTAAGGTGAGTAATTTTTTTTCTTCCACGCCAGCAACCTGGGTTTGGGAACAGACTCTTGTCAACCAGTGGAGGGAGGATTGAGCGTCCATAGGACTGCTGCCCTCCTTCAAGGAGGGGGGATTCCGTGACTTGCCACTTGACTGCCACCTGGAGGAATCCAGGTTGTGGCGCATTCAGAGCACTGGGAGCATCTCCGCAGTGGCGGAGCTCACACAACGCACTCATTGCATGTCCACAGCGCCCAAGAGGAGAAAATGGAGGATGGGTTATGTGGTCTGCCCAATCTCTCCTGTCCGGGGCCAGTCTGGATTTGTATCCCAGGTGGGGGAGGACGGCTCTCCCTTCCCAGCCCCACCTCAGTGGGGCAGTCCTCGGGGGATAATTGTTCCTGCTAGCAGAGAAGGTATGGGACAGCTGCAGCTGGCAGGGACAGGGCTGAAACTGTCGCACGCTCCTGCCACAAGGATAAAAACCTATATAGAAAAAATGTTTAAGATTATTTTTGGAATAGAAAAAAATGTATCAAATTATTTTTTGAAATGGTCAGAATATACAAGTTGTTCTGTCTAAGAGTAAACACATTCCTTTCTAGTTTTTGTATTCCCTTTACTTTCTGCAAAGTGGCATCCACGTTCTGAAATTGATCAGTCAGTTTTATAAAATGGGCCATGTAACCTCATTGGTCGAAACATGTCATGACAGTGTATATTCTGAGAACTGCACACCTCACCTGAACTACAATTTTTTTTAAACAAATGAAAGCCCATTTTGTAAGCGGTATAAACACACCATGGTGTACAGACATAAGGGATGCTGCACTTCTTGGGTATAACACTCAAGGCTTGCATTGTTCCCTTACAACCACACATCCTGTCACATGTAATCCCTTACGTAGAATACAGGCAGCATATAAGCAGGGTATTAAATAGTGGATATAGCATAGCAAAGCAGCATATATCGAAGGGTAATGCTAACCATTTTCTGAATTGCATGGCATTAGACTGCTAAACATTTTGATGTTTTTATTTAGGTTTATGCATTCAAAATAAAGTTACTTTTAAGTTTACAGATCAGTCTGTGCTATGCATTATACATTATCAAATTAATAGCACTTTCATGCACAGAGCTGATAATCAGTACTTTTGGCTTATTTAATATCTTGCATGTAAGTGAAAAACATCAGCAAAGCTTGCCTGAGAACAGATTGGGGGGGAAAGATCTTGGACACCGTATAGCCCCCGAGCCTTATTATGGATACCACTGGCTTCTGCAGAGCACAGGCTATGCAGAGATATACCAGCTGTTGCAAAATTAGGAATTTTGTTTGGGTAACTTTTAGTCCATGTGCTTCATTCTGAGTTCATCTTCATGTTGGTCGGGACATTATTTGCATATTGCAGTAATGTATTTTTTTTTTTTTTTCTGTTGCAGTGTGCCCAGGTATGATCAGCCGCCACCACTTCCTCCTCCTATAACTTACCAGCCTCGGCAAGTGGAGAGAAACCAGCCAGTCCTGGTTCCTGCAAATCCTTACCACACTGCTGAAATACCTGATTGGTTGCAGGTCTATGCCAGGGCTCCAGTGAAATATGATTATTTGTCTTTTAAAATAAAAGCATGTCTTGCCAATCAACTGACATAGTAGCTAAGATACCTTTGGGTTATGTAATACCTTGATTTGAGTTCCTTGTCTGCAGCAACCAGTACTTATTACAGTTGATGTAGGTCTACAGTGTCTATTTTATATTGGCTGTTTACATGACCAAATGAGAGAAATCTTACTTTTAAAGATGTAAAGGCAACTTTGAGGAGGAGAGGAGGCCATTTTGTAGAGGACTGGGGGAGGCATTTGGAACACGAGGCTGTGGATGGCCTTCACTTGATGAGATAGGGGGCCAGTACACCGGACAATTAAACTGACTGTGGAGGCAGGCTAGAGGAACCACTGAGAAGGGAAGCGGATGGGGACCTAGCTAGATCTCCCCTGACTGGTAGCAGCAAGGTGGGTAGCGTTAAGGATGAAGTTCAGATTAGGTATGGGGAAGAGGCCAGTGAGGGAGGCGGAAGAAGTCTACAGTCAGCATGACAAATAAAAATTAAGGAGGCTAGGACAAAATAAGGAGAAGTAGTAGTAAAAATCAAGAGGGATCTGAGAAAAATGGAAGGGGTCCTGCTTTAATGTCAGAACTGGGAAATAAAATTGGTTAGCTTTAGGCAATGGTGGGAAACGCCGAGATGGGTAGTAGCCATTACAGAAATGTGGGCAATAGAGAAAACGATTGGGACCTGGCAGTCCCAGGCTACACCATGTTTAGACAGGGACAGAGAAAAAAGGTAAAAGAGGAGGCCTAGCCCTTTGTCTGAGAGGGAATAGAGGCAGTGGAGGATGAAAACATCAGGGAGGTAATGTGAAACAGAATCACTGTGGGTTCAGCTCATGGCATCCTCAGGCAAGAAACTATGAATGGGGTTGATCTATACATCTCCAGGACAGGGAGAGAGAGAGAGAGAGATCTTACTTTGAGGAAGACTCTGCAGCAGGCCATACCAGTAGGACTAAGCCGCCAGGCGCTAGGACCACATGGAAAACTTCTAGCTAGCAGTTTACCACGGGGACCTCCTGCTGATGTCGGTCAGTTGACATCAGCCTAGCCTGTATAGGAGGGTGGTCCCCACACACCTCAGTTCTTTTCCACCATCGACCTGCACGTTGGACCTTGGAATATGCTGCAGCTGCAGTCAACCGCCATTTCCCATGCTTACCGCCCTTTTTTATTTTCCTGCTTTTCCTTAGTCTAAAACATCAAATTTTCAGTGTTTTTTCAACAAGTTTGTCTTCTCCACCAGCTTCATCTTCCGACTGCTCCACAAAGTGTGCCTGCGGCAAACAGATTCCTGAAAAGGACAGCCACTCTATGTGTCTGATCTGCTTAGGCCACAGCCATGACACTGAAGCCTGCCAGAAATTCAACCAGGCCACTCGGAGTCAACGTCTAAAAACTCAGGAGAGCCATCTTTTAAAGCAGAAGTTGGTCTCAATGGAATAGGAACTGCAGTCCAAGAGCTCTTTGGCCTCATTGAGCCAGTCCTCTGGGGCTTCCTCTTCTTCTCATAAGGAGAAGTCCGGGAAGCATAAGCACTGGGACAAACGCCGGGAACAGGCCCGGTCTGCTCCTCGGTTGTGGTCGCCTCACAAACTGGTGACCGTGACGGGTGCATCCTCCCACAGGGGGTCGGCTCCTCCTGCCCCACCAGCGATCTCTTCCTCCAAGCTCCCAGTAGCTCCGCCGCCCACTCTCATCTCTTATCTCGGGCAGCAGCTCTTCGGGGCAGGGGACTTTGTCTCCAGCCCACCCAGCCCCTGACACTTAGGCCCTTATCCTGCATGGGCTCTCAGCCAGATGGCTTGGCCAGTGTTGGTCTTTCGGGCATGGGATCTACGCTCATCACCCCCCTGGTCCCGGCACTGCCTTCATCGGCTCCCATCTCTGGAGCCGCCGCCAGTCATGCTAGGCAGCACCCGCAACAGGGCACCGCCATCTCCTCCTCCTCCCTGGCGTCACCTCTGCCTCTTACTTGGTGGGGGTCTCCATCCCCTCAGACCTGGCTTCTCTAGTAGGGCCAGCGCGTGGCTCTTCTTACCTGGGTGCACTAGACTGCCACCCGCTGGGCTGCGCCTGTATTGCAGTAGCCCCAGCATTTGGGTCAAGCATCACATTGCTGCCACAACCACGCTGCAGCCAATGTCTGCTGTCCGCTGCCAGATCGCTACCCGGCACCAGGAGGACCAGCGCCAGGGTATCCTTCGCTGGCTCCTCGGCTGGCGTTCCCCAACCCGATGCCTTTCTCCTCCATTCCTGCCAGTGTATAACATAGCACCCCAGGTGAATTGCAATGCTGTTTTTCAGTGTGGTGGTCTTTCTTGCAAAAGCAAACCCCGCCCCTCAGGGCCCTCCTCTGTCATTCCCTCCGGTTTCCATGGGACCACCAGCCTCAGAATTCTGACGGGTTGTGCAGCGAACCCTGCATATTAGGGTCTTCAGGGGCTCGACCTGACATCGGTTCAGGCTCTAGAGGGGCGATCGTCTGCCTCCAGTACCAGTCCTGGACAGCAATACCATGGAGGATTACTCCGATTCCTCGGGTCTTCCTCCTCCTGTGAAGTCTTCGGAGGAAAACCAGGCTAGGGGTGCCCAAGTCCCCCTCCATGACAACTCATCCTTCATGGATGTCATCGTCGCATCCAGTCTGTCATGGGCTAGGAGACTGAGGAACAGGATCTGGAGAGAATCATAGAAATCAGATGGCGAAAAAGGACCTTCTGGCCTATCGAGTCTGCCCCTCCCCCCTTTACTCATTACATATGTCACGGGACCTCCCCTCCCACCCACTTGTCAACCTCTTATGTCTGTCCAATGCCCTCTTGAATCCCTCCACCGTCTCTGCCCCCACCACTCCTCTGGTAGTTTATTCCAAGCCTCTGCCACCCTTTCCGTGAAGTAACGCCCCCTCACATTGCCCCTAAATTTTTCTCCCTCCAATCTTAGACTATGCCCTCTAGTTTTAACCCCCACCTTCCTAGTAAATAAGCTCCCCTCCTTTACCTTATTGATCCCCTTTACATACAGTACTTTAAATGTCTTTATCATGTTCTCCCCAGTCTCCAATGGGTACAGATCCAGTTCCCTCCACCTCTCCTCATATGACTTCCCCTGCATACCATGCACCATCTTGGTTGCCCTTCTCTGCACTCTCTCAATCCCATCTATATCCTTAAGTAGGTGTGGTCTCCAGAACTGGACCCCGCACTCCAGGTGCGCCGCTTGGCTATCTGCCTCTGGCAACAGGATCCCCTCCCCGTGGTGGTGCCTCTGTGATTGACTGCTACGAGGATGTCACTAAGGTGGCCTGGGCCCACCCTTCTACTACTCCTCCTCTATCTAAAAAGACAGACCGCCTCTACATGCCCCGGCAGGCTAGCCTTTTCTGGGCAGCCACCCTAAGGTGGATTTGGTGGTGATTAGTGCTGTACACGATCATACAAGAAGCCTAAGCACCTCTGTATTCTCCCCCGGGACCCAGCGTCCAGCAGCTGAATCACCTTGGCAAACGTGTTTTTGCCTCTACTACTTCGGCTATTGGGGCGATCAGTTATTTGGCCCATATGGTCCAATATCAGAATGTCCTCTGAGGTCAAGCCAGGGACTTAGTCCAGACTTTGCTTGAGGATGCCACTAAGATGCAGCTCTCCCAGCTTCTGAAGTCTGGCTCAGATGTCAGCAGTCATGTCCTCCAGGTGGCTTGCGACACTGTTGATACCTCCAGGCATGGGGTAGCTGTTGGGATCTGTCTCCGGCGCCATTCTCTGCTCCGGGTATCCGGTTTTGCCCCAGACATATAGGCTAGTATTTTGGACGCTCCCTTCTGCGGAGTGGTCCTTTTCAGGGGAGATGTCCAGGATATCATTTCTACCCTGCAGGAGTCTGGGCAGGCCCCCAAGTCAGTCCATTCACTCTGTCACACCCAATCTAGAGCAGGCCAGCATCAGTCCTTTCGTCAGCCCTCCCCCAAGCAAGCTCGGGACCAGCCTACCAAGGGTCAGCACAAGCGCAAGGCCGCAGCAGCCCCTGCCACTGCCGCCATCAGAGCTGCCAGAGCTCCCACCTCCTGACTTCTAACCTGATCATCTCCCCCCCCCACACACACACACACACACAGAATCCAAGGGAGGTGGTCAAGAGTTGGTTCTTCCTTCACCTGGACAGGTGGGAGGGAGTGATCGCAGACAACTGGGTGCTCCAGATCATAGCTCATAGTCGCACTCTGGAGTGACCACCTGAAAATCCTCCTGTCCACTCTGTCTACCCTTCAGCACACCTGTTTCTGGTGTGGGAGGAAATTCAGGCTTTACTTCAAAAAAGAGCTATGGAGCCTGTCCCTCAGGCTCAGTGAGGAAGGGGGTTTTACACTCACTTCTTCCTCATCTCCAAAAAGACTGTGGATCTTAGGCTTATTCTGGACCCGAGCAGTCTAAATCTGTACATAGAAGTACAAGTGCTTCAGGATAGTTTACCCTCCAGGGGCTGTTACGCTTTTGCACAAGGGGACTGACTCTGCTTGCTGGACATGCAGGATGCCTACCTGCACATCCAGATCTTTCCTGCCCATCGTTGCTTCCTCCACTTCCACTTTCAAGGAGCGAACCTTCAATTCTGGGCACTCCCTTTTGGCCTTTCCTTGGCCCTCCCGGATGTTTACCAAATGCCTGGCAGTGGTGGCAGCCGCATTGCAGAGACAGAGCGCCTATGTGTTCAGGGGTTTTAAATAATTGATTAGCAGTTTTTTCTTGGGACAATACTAACTGTACAGAAAGCATTTATATAGGTTGTCTGGAAGTGTTATGTATGTTAAACACAGTGAGGCAAGTGCTATGTATTTTCACAATGTTTTAGGACTTTTATGAGCAAAACGCTAATCAATTTTTAGAGTTAAATAAAACCCTGCGCTCTTCCGGTCACCCCAGGCTTACCCCCTAAAGGGTGGGGTCACGGCTCTGTCTCTCCAAGTACAGTGCCGCGAAACTGTCTGATTGGGAGAGCCAGCTAGGGGGCTAATTGAAGCCCGGAGTAGGGCTTCACAGAGACTGCTGGCTGCAGTTCTTTTTCTTCCCCTTGTAGACTGAGGTGGGGACGTAGTGACGTACAGCGTCCGCCCCGCCCCAGAGTTGAGCCGGTGCTGTGCGGCGACCCAGCCTCCACCAGGTGTCACTCGTGCACCGAGCACGCACCACCCTCCCCCTGGAGAAGGAGAGCAGTCCAAGGGATGCTCAGTCCTCTTCCCCCCCGGCTGGCCCTCCGATGACCCGGGTCTGTTCCCAAACCCGGGTCGCCGGCTTCGCAAGCAGAAATCCAACCGCTGCACCAGTGGACCGGCCAATGCTCGAAGGATTTCCGAGCTTCAGGCTCTGATGTATAGGGAGCCTTATTTAGTTTTTCACAAAGACAGGATATCTTTGTGTACTAAGCCTACATTTCTACCTAAGGTGTTGGAATTTACTTTGAATCAATCCATCCACTTTCCAGTTTATTTTTCTGAATATTCCAGTCGGGGGAGGCATTGCTCCATACCTTGGATGTACATAGGATGCTGCGGTGCTACACGAGAACCACATAAAACCCTTCAGAAAAATGGATCAGTTTATTTCGTTCGCCCCCAAGAGAGAGGGCACTCCTATTTGTAAACAGTGTTTGTCTAATTGGTTAGCGAATTGCATTGTTTATTGCTACCACAAGTACAGCAAGCCTCTTCCCGGAGTGGTCAAAGGCCAATCCACTCGGGGTATGGCTGCCTCCACAGCTTGCTTCTGAAAAGTGTCTGCTGCAGAAATCTGTGGAGCTGCCACCTTGAGTTCTGTCCACACTTTCACCAAGCATTATAGTGTGGACATCGCCTCTAGGCGCAGGGCCAATTTTGGCCTTGCAGTTCTGCAGGACCGTCTCACCTGAGCATCTGACTGCTGATCTGTCCTCCATCTGGTGGTGTTATCCTGGTGATAACCAGTACTGCTTGGGACTCAGTCCTACCAGTGTGGCCTGCTGCAAGAGCCTTCCTCGTAAGATAGTAGTTACATAAGAACTTACTGTAACAGTAGATCTTCAAGAGAAGTTCTTGCAGCAGGCCCTGTTTTCCCTCCCTCCTTCCCCCCTGCTGTTCCTTTTCTGTGGAACAACTTCTGCCTGTCGTCTGGCTCTCAGGAGACCTCCTCGGTTCTCCTTCAGCTGCCTTTATAGGGTCTCCGGTGGGAGAACTGAGGTGGTGAAAGGGACCACCCTCCTATAGAGGCTAGGCTGACTTTAGCTGACTAACATCGTTGGGGGGTGGCCCCCCGTGGTAGACTGCTAGC
Source organism: Neoceratodus forsteri (assembly GCA_016271365.2). Classification (NCBI taxonomy): domain Eukaryota; kingdom Metazoa; phylum Chordata; order Ceratodontiformes; family Ceratodontidae; genus Neoceratodus; species Neoceratodus forsteri. The sequence goes on along the minus strand of CM028134.1, from coordinate 816,582,858 downwards.
TAGAAATTTTTCATGTGGTCCTAGCACCTGGCAGCTTAGTCCTACCAGTGTGGCCTTCTGCAAGAGCTTCTTTCGAAGATCACACTCTGCTGCTAGAGAAACTGCTTGCTTTGGGCTTCTCCCTCCCGCTCTGTCTTGGTTCATAATCTACCTGTCTGGTAGATGGCAGTTTGTCCGAAATAAGTGATGCTAAATCAGGTCTTGGCTCCATCGGGTGGAGTTCCCCAGGGATCCATCCTTGAGCCGCTACTATTCTCTCTGTCAACAACCTGCCCAAATTTCTTAGCTACTGTGAAGCCCTTCTGTATGCGGATGACATGGTCCTCTACACCAGCGCTGCCGACATCACTGACATAAACAACATACTCAACCTGGATTTTGCCACCATCCAATCAGATATTGTGCAACAAGCTCCTTCTCAATGCAAAAAAAACAGTCACCATGCTCTTTGGCTGAGTGCCCAGACGTCGAGCCTGCCCTTCTACGCTTACTATAAAGGGGCCTGGAGGCTTGTCTCTTGACATAGTGGACTCTCAAGTATCTGGGCATCACTCTCGATCCATCTCTTGACTTTAACCTTTATATTTCAACTGTATGCAAATCTGTTCATATTAAGCTTGGCATCGCGTATAAGACTAAACCACAACCTTACCTCTAAGACTTGCCATTGCTCAGGATGTACTAAGCCTGGTCTCACATACAAGCTTCTTATCGCATATGGATGCAAATAAAAGCTGTTTTAAGCAAATGGAAGACCTGTTATAACAGCATCTGTCATTTTGCTCAATCTATCCAAGGCACTCCCACAGCTGTGTGCTCTATGTTGACCTTGGCTGGCTCTCCCCACCCTCGTACCGGACATATGCTGCTGGTTGCACCATAGACAAAATAATCAGAGAAGGCCTTCCTGAGTCCCTCGCTTACTGATTCAAACCTTCCTTACTGACCTATTCCCTGCGCTCGATGGACAATTCTCTACTAAATATCCCCAAATGCAACTCCAGGATGGGCGAGTATGCCTTTACGGTGTCTGGATCAAAACTCTGGAACTCTCTCCGTAAGAAACTGAAACACACGCAGTCCCACCATATCTTTAAAAATGGCCTCAAAAGCCACCTACAAATCAAGGACAAATGCTTTTGCCCCTAAACTACATGGAGTACTGACCTAATTCTTGTCTCTCCCCAAGGCCCCACTTGCACTTCTGGGACTCCCCTATCCCAGCTCACTGCTCTTAGAACCAAGCTGCTGGCCACTTACCCTTGACTCCCCTATTAGTCCCCTGGGTAATTCTTCCCACCCTCTGTTTGATGGTGCCTTCTATACTTACATGTGTTATTTTTTTTCTTCCTTACAGTGATGATTGCCTGTTGAATTCTTTGTACTCTGTATATATTCATTGTATACTATGGGCTAGATATGCAAAGGGGCTGTGCCTGGCGCAACCCCAGAACTGCACCACGGGGCAATATTCAAAGGTGGAAAATGTGCAGCACAATTCCCGATGCGTCGGGGCACAAAGATAATGTATGCAGCATATTCAGGGGTGTGCCCATGCATATACGGCACATCCCCGATATTCTGCCCGGGATGCAGTGCATCAGCTGCACAACCCAGAGATGGCTGCATACTTGGGCTCAAAGCCGAGTCTCTGAAAAAACAGCTCAAGTGCCCTCCACCCACAGGCAAACTGCTGTATTACAATGTACAACACAGCAGCCACCAGCTGTGGATGGCTACCCCACCCAGAACACCATGCACAAGCACCCACATATGTCCCTGGTAGTCTAGTGGTATCCCCCACACCCCTCCCATACCTCCGATCGCCACATATCAGTAATAGAAATAGCCCTGGTGGTCCAGTGGTTCCCCCCTCCCTGCCCGTACCTCTGATCTGTGTAATAAATGAATAAAAATAGTCTTGGTGGTCCAGTGGAACCCCGCCCTCCCGTAGCTCAATCGCTATGCTGAAATGTAAACTGATAACCATGGTAGTCCAGTGGTGCCCCACACCCACAGGACCTCCAGCCCACCCCCACCCCATCATCGGCGGGCAGCATACCTGCCTGCATACCACCGCTGGCTGCCCGCCGAATGATAGCGACAGTAGTTGTTGCAGCTCATTGGTCCACACCGTGGACCAATGGGCTTGCAGTGCATGTTGCTAGGTTCACAACTGTGAACGAATGTGGGTGGGGGCACCCACTGACCACCAGGGCTCTTGTTATTCATTTATTACAGTGATCGGATGTACGGGTAGGGAGGGGGACCACCAGAGCTATTTTTATTCATTTATTACAGTGATTGGAGATATGGGCAGGAAGGGGACCACTGACCACCAGGGCTATTTAATACATTTATTATGGTGATCAGAGGTATGGGTGGGGGGGACCACTGGACCACCAGGCTATTTTAATGCATTTATTATTGGCGATCGGAGGTAAGGGCAGGGGTGGGTACCACTGGACCACCAGGGCAGATATGTTGGCATGTCTCACGGCACTCGGGTTACAGGTTGAGGAGGGTACTACTGTGGTCCCTGGTACAGGGACCACATGCTGTACAGGTCAGCAGGTGCATTTCGTTGGCTGGCCCTGTACAACACGCGCAAATGGGGCCATAATGACATGCAAATGGCCCCTTTTGCACCATGCATGCATAATGAACCCATTTGAATATCCAGATCTGAATGTCTGGATATTGTGCACGGCGCAGCTACAGTTGCGCTGGAGCAATCCCAGTCCTGGTATTCAGACCTATCTGGGGGATGTGCCAGCACATTGTAGTTGCGCTGCACACATTATTTGCTATATTCAGAAGAGTTGCACCATGGTACATCCCTTTTGAATATATCCCTTTGTTGCTGCAGCGCAACTCAGATGCGCCATTGCCAGGTGCACTTTTGAATATTGGGCCCCATGTGTTTATCGTGTACTCCACTGTTTTCTGTGCTGTATGCTGTCTTGAACTCCCCTGTTATAATATGCTGGTTTTGTCTAACTCTCCTAGGTCGTCTGAAAATAGACAGTGTTGTTGTTTAGCAGCTCTACCCGGTCAACAAAACTAAATAAATAAATAAATCTACTGTTACGGTAAATTCTTATGTAACTGTACTATAAGGAGCTAGGGGCAGAAACAGAATGAGAGAGGAGGTGGTGGGGAGATCTAAACCTGCAAGATATTGATTGGGTCATTCCAGCAGGCAGGAGCTCCAAAATCCTGCCTTACTGGATACATTGCAGGACGGCCTGCTGGTTCAGCTAGTTCAAGTTAAGTTTTTTTATTGATCGACTTTATAGCCATTACAGTATCAAAATTTTAAATTTGGGATACATCCTCAACGCTCATTCAATAAAACATAATACAATTACATTATATTGCCCTTTCTTAAAAGCATAACTAATGCATTTTAAATATGCTTAGATTGTTCACAATGGGCCCATTATTACTTAAATATATGCAGTTCTTAAAATAGTAGAGTTCTTACCAAAGATCTCTATCCTTTTACATGATTTATAAGATGCATCAGTTCTTCTGCTCAGAATTATAATATAAATATAATCAACACGAAAAAGATGTTCCAGGACTAGAGGGCAATGGATGAAGTTGGAGGGAGGACAATTCAGAGGAAGCGTGAGGAAGAATTTCTTCACAGAGCGATTGGTGGACAAGTGGAACACCCTGCCAGAGGAAGTGGTGGGGCTGAAACAATTCTGGGATTTAAGAATGCATGGGATAGACATAAAGGAATTCTGGTGGTCAGGGGTAAGGGGCAACAGACTTCTAGGAAAACAAACTGAACTTACAAGCTCAAATGGGCAGACTGGGTGGGCCATAGGCCCTTATCTGCCGACACTGTCTATGTATCTATGTAACAGTATTACACAGATATATTGGTATACATTAAGTCTATCATTTCTATGAGCCAGTTGTCTGTTCAAATGCAACTCTCTCTCTGTTAAGTGATTTTCTTTTTTCTTTTTTTTTTTTAAAGAAGGGAGACCACGGGGATCAGCACATCTGGGTCCTGGGAACTTAATAAGCCAGAATTTGTGGTGGTTCATATTGTAATCTTCCTGTTATGTTTCCTATCAGCCATGTACGTTGCTTTTCATATAAGGGACACAGTATACCCAAGTGCAATAAATAATCTTGTCCCAAATCGCACTTGCACATTAAGTGTTGATCTGATTTTCCTTCATATAGAGCCTTTTTCTTATTTGTTAAGGACTCAAACCTAAATCTTGCTAATTGTGTCCTCTGTTTTGGATTATCTAATACAATCAAATATTTTTCTAATTTATGTGCCCTTTAGTTTTTTGCTAACCAAGGGCAAGCAGTAGAGATTCTTCCAGACTCTAAATCTTTTTGAATAAAGGTATCTTTTATTCTATTATTTATGATTTCTTTTGTAAATTCAGTAGACTGATTTAAACTATCTGGAATGATATGTGTAACCCCCTACAAATGGGGGTTCCCGAAAAGTCTTCCTCGAGCTTGCTTAAATGCTCACTGCCAAGCTGGTGTCCTGCATTTTAGCAGTTTAAATGTGATTGCCAGAGTGCCTGTATAGCCTCTGTGTACCGTCTTTTTAAGAGCTGCCTGGATTGCAGTCATAAGTAATATGAGAGGGAGCTCTGTTGAAAGATGTAACTATTTGCTGAAAATCATTTAGAGTGATAATGATAATGTAGTTTGTCTAACCAGCCTTCTTTGCAGCAAGGACTGTTTGTTTATCTCCACTGTCTTGGTCCTGGACTGTGAATTGGACCAATTAGTACTGGTAGGACCTAAAATGGAGCCGGACTACGGGAGCTATCTGGAGTCAAAATCTGTAGGAATTGTAGTTTTGGGCTTTTTGCACCTGAATGGGGGAGCCTTTGTTGTGTCTGACAGGAGGATCAGCCAACCAAACCTTTTGGATCTTGGGGAATTTCCGAGGCTGCTGCAGCTAGTTTCAGTTTTGAGTTGAGAAGTGAAGAAGTAACAGCTCATGTGATTTTGAGCAGCAGTTCTGTGTAGTTTTGCATGGGAGAACTGTGAAAGGGCTGAGTTTTGGCCTGCCTGTCTGCCTGCTGTCCCTGAGGGAAAATAGAGTTTATTCGGACTGAATCCGAGTTGTGAGGACGATTTAAGCCACTGGACTGTGACCAGGCTTTAACCTGAAGAAGACCGAAGATTTGCTGAATGCGATTAGCCTGTCAGGATTTCCAGCTGCTTTTGAATCCCCAGTTTGTGCAGAGACTTTGCGATCGTGACCGGAGAGCGGTTTGCCTGGTACAGTAGAATTTCCTTACATGTAAATGTGCTGTGTATTGAAAGTGGATCGTGATTTGGTTCCCCACTGTGTGAACTGTGTTCTGCTTGCTGGAAGCTTTATCCAGCCTAATCAGACTGAATCCGCGTTCATCTCCATTCGGCCTGGGCCATGCCGGCCCTGCCAGACTACCCCACTGCACAGAGAAAGCCACCGACGAGAGATCTGCATGGGGATCAGCCCCCTGCTCCACGCTTGAACAGGAATGACGCCTCGGCAATTGTGTGGGCCCTGCTTCACCTGGCACTCCAGATTAACCACCTGCTGTCTCGATTTTAAGTCCATCCTGTGTCTAGTCTTGGGTATCGTGAATAATCATCAGGTAGCTCCTGCAACAGCCTAATCTAAAGTGTGTCATCTGATTGTCTTGTTTCTTTTCATGAACTGAGCCCTCTGGCTTTGGATTACAAATAGTGTGTATTGTGCATGTTGTTTTCTTCCATTACAGGGCCCTAACCAGCTGCAACGTTCCTGGCTAGCCCACCATTCTCCATCTGGGTACCCAGAGTGTGTGACTGTTTATGGACCCTGAAGTGCATGCATAACTGTTTGATTGATAGAGCCTTTAAGCAAATTAACTTGATTACACCCCTCCCTTGTTCAAGCCCCTTAAAGGAAAACAGTCAAAAACAGTGGAGGCAATCACTAGGGCTGCAAAAATGCCCGATTTTAAAACAATCTTTATGGTTTAAAAAAAATGCAGCTAACCTTTCTCGAGTTATTTAGCGTTTTAATGTTGCTTCTGGATGCGCCATGTCAAAACTGCCGCCGCACCGGAAGACTGAGTGTGCCCCTGGCATCCTGTCCTGTGCTGGAAGGCTCGTAAAAATGACGAGCGAGGCATATCTATATGGAAGGAAAAGAAACATTGAGGCATGTAGAGGTATATTACCTGAACCTCTACAACCAATTCCCGGTGAAAACGGAATAGTCTAATGAATTTAAAATCATTATCAAAGTTGCAGCTCCGAGTTCGGTCATGCGCAGAAGCACTTACGCTCCGAGTTCGGGGCATGCGCGGTAGCGCTGGGTGCTACTGCGCGCCATATCAGTAATAGAAATAGCCCTGGTGGTCCAGTGGTTCCTCCCTGCCTGCCATCCCTCTGATCTGTGTAATAAATGAATAAAATAGTCTTGGTGGTCCAGTGGAACCCCCGCCTCCCGTAGCTCCAATCGCTATGCTGAAATGTAAACTGATAACCATGGTAGTCCAGTGGTGCCCCACACCCACAGGACCTCCAGCCCACCCCCACCCCATCATCGGGCGGGCAGCATACCTGCCTGCATACCACCGCTGGCTGCCCGCCAATGATAGCGATAGTTGTTGCAGCTCATTGGTCCACACCGTGGACCAATGGGCTTGCAGTGCATGTTGTAATAGTTCACAACTTCGTGAACGAATGTGGGTGGGGGGCACCACTGGACCACCAGGGCTCTTGTTATTCATTTATTACAGTGATCGGATGTACGGGTAGGGAGGGGGACCACCAGAGCTATTTTTATTCATTTATTACAGTGATTGGAGATATGGGCAGGGAAGGGGACCACTGGACCACCAGGGCTATTTTAATACATTTATTATGGTGATCAGAGGTATGGGTGGGGGGGGGACCACTGGACCACCAGGGCTATTTTAATGCATTTATTATTGCGATCGGAGGTAAGGGCAGGGGGTGGGTACCACTGGACCACCAGGGCAGATATGTTGGCATGTCTCACGGCACTCGGGGTTACAGGTTGAGGAGGGGGTACTACTGTGGTCCCTGGTACAGGGACCACATGCTGTACAGGTCAGCAGGTGCATTTCGTTGGCTGGCCCTGTCCACAACACGCGCAATGGAATATAATGATACGCAATGGCCCTTTTGCACCATGCATGCTAATGAACCATTTGAATATCCAGATCTGAATGTCTGATATTGTGCACGGCGCAGCTGCAGTTGCGCTGGAGCAATCCCAGTCCTGGTATTCAGACCTATCTGGGGATGTGCCAGCATATTGTAGTTGGCGCTTGCATAATATTATTTGCTATATTCAGAAGAGTTGCACCATGGTACATCCTTTGAATATATCCTTTGTTGCTGCAGCGCAACTCAGATGCGCCATTGCCAGGTGCACTTTTGAATATTGGGCCCCATGTGTTTATCGTACTCCACTGTTTTCTGTGCTGTATGCTGTCTTGAACTCCCCTGTTATAATATGCTGGTTTTGTCTAACTCTCCTAGGTCGTTCTGAAATAGACAGTGTTGTTGTTTAGGCACTTACCCGTCAACAAAACTAAATAAATAAATAAATCTACTGTTACGGTAAATTCTTATGTAACTGTACTATAAGGAGCTAGGGCAGAAACAGAATGAGAGAGGAGGTGGTGGGGAGATCTAAACCTGCAAGATATTGATTGGGTCATTCCAGCAGGCAGGAGCTCCAGAAATCTTGCCTTACTGGATACATTGCAGGACGGCCGTTGTCAGCTAGTTCAAGTTGTTTTTTTTTATTGATCGACTTTTATAGCCATTACAGTATCAAATTTTAAATTTGGGATACATCCTCAACGCTCATTCAATAAAACATAATACAATTACATTATATATTGCCCTTTCTTAAAAGCATAACTAATGCATTTTAAATATGCTTAGATTGTTCACAATGGGCCCATTATTACTTAAATATATGCAGTTCTTAAAATAGTAGAGTTCTTACTAAAGATCTCTATCCTTTTACATGATTTATAAGATGCATCAGTTCTTCTGCTCAGAATTATAATATAAATATAATCAACACGAAAAAGATGTTCCAGGACTAGAGGGCAATGGATGAAGTTGGAGGGAGGACAATTCAGAGGAAACGTGAGGAAGAATTTCTTCACAGAACGGTGGTGGATAAGTGGAACACCCTGCCAGAGGAAGTGGTGGGGGCTGAAACAATTAGGGATTTAAGAATGCATGGATAGACATAAAGGAATTCTGGTGGTCAGGGTAAGGGGCAACAGACTTCTAGGAAAACAAACTGAACTTACAAGCTCAAATGGGCAGACTGGGTGGGCCATAGGCCCTTATCTGCCGACTGTCTATGTATCTATGTAACAGTATTACACAGATATATTGGTATACATTAAGTCTATCATTTCTATGAGCCAGTTGTCTGTTCAAATGCAACTCTCTCTCTGTTAAGTGATTTTCTTTTTTCTTTTTTTTTAAAAGGAGAGACCACGGGATCAGCACATCTGGGTCCTGGGAACTTAATAAGCCAGAATTTGTGGTGGTTCATATTGTAATCTTCCTGTTATGTTTCCTATCAGCCATGTACGCTGCTTTTCATATAAGGGACACAGTATACCCAAGTGCAATAAATAATCTTGTCCCAAATCGCACTTGCACATTAAGTGTTGATCTGATTTTCCTTCATATAGAGCCTTTTTCTTATTTGTTAAGGACTCAAACCTAAATCTTGCTAATTGTGTCTCTGTTTTGGATTATCTAATACAATCAAATATTTTTCTAATTTATGTGCCCTTTAGTTTTTGCTAACTAAGGGCAAGCAGTAGAGATTCTTCCAGACTCTAAATCTTTTGAATAAAGGTATCTTTTATTCTATTATTTATGATTTCTTTGTAAATTCAGTAGACTGATTTAAACTATCTGAATGATATGTGTAACCCCTACAAATGGGGTTCCCTAAAAGTCTTCCTCGAGCTTGCTTAAATGCTCACTGCCAAGCTGGTGTCCTGCATTTTAGCAGTTTAAATGTGATTGCCAGAGTGCCTGTATAGCCTCTGTGTAACGCCTTTTAAGAGCTGCCTGGATTGCAGTCATAAGTAATATGAGAGGGAGCTCTGTTGAAAGATGTAACTATTTGCTGAAAATCATTTAGAGTGATAATGATAATGTAGTTTGTCTAACCAGCCTTCTTTGCAGCAAGGACTGTTTGTTTATCTCCACTGTCTTGGTCCTGGACTGTGAATTGGACCAATTAGTACTGGTAGGACCCTAAATGGAGCCGGACTACGGAGCTATCTGGAGTCAAAATCTGTAGGAATTGTAGTTTTGGGCTTTTTGCACCTGAATGGGGAGCCTTTGTTGTGTCTGACAGGAGGATCAGCCAACCAAACCTTTTGGATCTTGGGGAATTTCCCAGGCTGCTGCAGCTAGTTTCAGTTTTGAGTTGAGAAGTGAAGAAGTAACAGCTCATGTGATTTTGAGCAGCAGTTCTGTGTAGTTTTTCATGGGAGAACTGTGAAAGGGCTGAGTTTTGGCCTGCCTGTCTGCCTGCTGTCCCTGAGAGGGAAAATAGAGTTTATTCTGACTGAATCCGAGTTGTGAGGACGATTTAAGCCACTGGACTGTGACCAGGCTTTAACCTGAAGAAGACCGAAGATTTGCTGAATGCGATTAGCCTGTCAGGATTTCCAGCTGCTTTTGAATCCCCAGTTTGTGCAGAGACTTTGCGATCGTGACCGGAGAGCGGTTTGCCTGGTACAGTAGAATTTCCTTACATGTAAATGTGCTGTGTATTGAAAGTGGATCGTGATTTGTTCCCCACTGTGTGAACTGTGTTCTGCTTTGCTGGAAGCTTTATCCAGCCTAATCAGACTGAATCCGCTCATCTCCATACTGCCTGGGCCACGCCGGCCTGCCAGACTACCCCACTGCACAGAGAAAGCCACCGACGAGATCTGCATGGGATCAGCCCCTGCTCCACGCTTGAACAGGAATGACGCCTCGGCAATTGTGTGGGCCCTGCTTCACCTGGCACTCCAGATTAACCACCTGCTGTCTCGATTTTCGTCCATCCTGTGTCTAGTCTTGGGTATCGTGAATAATCATCAGGGTAGCTCCCTGCAACAGCCTAATCTAAAAGTGTGTCATCTGATTGTCTTGTTTTCTTTTCATGAACTGAGCCCTCTGGCTTTGGATTACAAATAGTGTGTATTGTGCATGTTGTTTTCTTCCATTACAGGGCCCTAACCAGCTGCAACGTTCCTGGCTAGCCCACCATTCTCCATCTGGGTACCCAGAGTGTGTGACTGTTTATGGACCCTGAAGTGCATGCATAACTGTTTGATTGATAGAGCCTTTAGCAAATTAACTTGATTACACTCTCCCTTGTTCAAGCCCCTTAAAGGAAAACAGTCAAAACAGTGGAAACTGCTAGGCTGCAAAATGCCCTCGATTTTAAACAATCTTTATGGTTTAAAAAATGCAGCTAACCTTTCTCGAGTTATTTAGCGCTTTAATGTTGCTTCTGGATGCGCTATGTCAGGAACTGTGCTTGTGAAGATTGAGTGTGCTTCTGGCATCCTGTCCTGTGCTGGAAGGCTCGAAATGACGAAGCGAGGCATATCTATATGGAAGGAAAAGAAACATTGAGGCATGTAGAGGTATATTACTCGAATTCTTCATATTCTCTCGGTGAAAACGAATATCTCGAATTAAAATCATTATCAAAGTTGCAGCCCGAGTTCGGTCATGCGCGAAAGATTACTTTCATTCGAAAGCTGCGCGCAGTAGCGCTTAGGTGCTACTGGCGCATGACTTAACTCGGAGCTGCAACTTTCATAATGATTTTAAATACATTAGACTGCTCCGTTTTTACCGGGAATTGGTTATAGAGGTTCAGGTAACATACCTCTGAATGCCTCAGTGTTTCTTTTCTCCCATATAGATATGCCTCGTCAATTTTTTATGAGCCTCTCCGACAGGACAGGATGCTAGGCACACTGCCTTCTTAAAAGGGGGCAGTTTTAACATGGCGCATTCAGGAGCAACATTAAAACGCTAGATAACTCGAGAAAGGTTAGCTGCATTTTTTTAAACCATAAAGGTTGTTTTAATTGGGCATTTTTGCAGCCCTGGTGATTGCCCCCACTGTTTTCCTTTAAATAAATCAGATCCAACTCTTTTTTTTTGCATTTACCCTGACTGTGGTTCCAGTTTGTGCAAGAGTACTGTACTGCTGTTATTTGCTGTGTATAACCTTGTTTTACAGGGGGTCCCCGGGGCCAGGCCAGAGGAAAGCCCTGGTGGTAAGTGCAAACAGTGTGGGTACTTGTGTGGTGTATCGCGGTGTTCTGAAAGTGATTATTGTGTATTGTTCCAGCCACTAGTAAGGAAAGAGGGGGGTTACAGTGTCCTGGAGGGCTGTGCCCAGGTTAGCTTGACCACTACCAACCCTGACCTCCGGGTGGAAGCACGCGTTTCAGAACTCAGTCCCCTTAACCTGCTACTAGCCAAGCAGGCAGGGGTAGTAGCCCTTGGGATAGAGCCACCTAGGGGTTACATATGCAGTAAGCCCATTGGTTTTATTATTTCTTCCAAAACCTTGAAAGCAGGAAAAAGTACATTGGTTCGTCCATATTCTATTGCTTCTTCAATACATAGAAGTGGATATCTGCCAGATTGCATCATGAAGGCTTTAATCCAATAATTAACCAATCTCTGAATACAATAACATTCAATAGGGAGCTGTCCTAGCTCTGCTCTTACTAATGATGATGTAGATTTGGAGACACCCAATAATTGTTTATAAAATTTGTTAATCAGTGGTTCAAGTTTGTCCTGACAGCTTAAGTCCCAGATTTCAGAGCCGTTAACAGTTGGCTTCGTATTTTAGCTGAGGCTACCATAGGATTTCCTTTAATCGATCTGCTTCCAAATTTATATGAAAAAGAAGACTAGCAGAAAGCTTTCTGCCTTTTTCTTTTGCATCCGTAATATGAGTTCCCCAGTTTCCATTCTGATTAACTATGATCCCCAAATAACAGAATTCTTCACTATGTTCAGTTTTTCTTTAATATATTTATAAGATTTCTGATTTCCCCCAAAGACAATTACTTTGTGTTTTGAATGATTAATCTGTAAATCAGCTTTTTGACATTCTGTGTTGAATGTTTCCAGAATCCTGTTCATACCTAAATGACTAAGTGAAAAAAGAACATCTGCATATGCTAAGTGAGATATTGGTCTTATTCCAATTCTAGGAAGATGAAAATCAGGATTATGTATAACTTTAAGTACTGTTGAAAAATATAAATTAGAGTGGGGCTAATGTACAGCACTGTTTTACACCAGTGTTGGTTGTAAACCAGCTGCTCAGTTCTCCAGAGTCCAAAAACCGGACGCTGGTGAAATTGTTCTGGTGTAAAAGTTTGATCATTTCTAATAATGAGGGTTCTATACATAACTTCCTTAGTCCTTCCCACATAAGTGTCCTGTTGACTTTATCGAATGCTGCTTTGAGATCAATAAATGTGCAATATAATTTCTGTTTTTTATTGTTTTGTATTTATGAATCAAATGAACCAAATGTGTAACACTGTTCTATTGTGGAATAATTATTTCTGAAGCCTGCTTGTGCTTCATCAATTATTTGGTTTGAATCCACACACATCTTCAATCTGTTATTTATTACTTTAGAAAATACTTTACCAGTAGTATCCAAAAAGGCTTATAGGTTTGTAATGAGCGGGATTTTTTCTATCTCCCTTTTTGAAGATTTGTACTATAATATTTAGTTTCCAACTTTTCGGAATTTCCCCAGAGTTCCAAATGTAATTAAAGAATTTATGAAGAAACGGAATCTAATATTGTTTTTTTTTTTTGATAACATCAATTGGAACGCCATCGGGACCTGGTGCCTGCCTTCCTTTAAATGAATCCAAAGCTATTTTGACCTCTGGTACTGATATTTCTGACCCAGGTGCATACTTCCTATGAAAATCTCTGTCCTTTACAGGTGTGGACAGATATTCTTGATCATCTCAGTAGAATAGTTGTTTAAAGTGCTTAATCCATTCTTCTGGTTCAATTGGTGCTAATGTTTGTTTGTAATTTTTTGTACCGTGGTTTACAATATTTCAAAAGATTTTACTGTCTCTTAAATTAATTGCTTTTTGTAGATCGTACCACAATTGTTTAATATAGTTTTGTTTATTTTTGTTTAGTATCTCTATATTCTTTTCTTGCTAAATTCATCAATTTGTTATTGGATTTACTCAGTTTTAGTTTTAATAATCTGAATTGCTTGTTCAGTTGTTTTTTTTGTTTGTTTTTTTTGCCACCTTACATTCTGCATTGTACCATGTAAAAGTTTATTTTTCCTTTATTTCGAAGTTTTTGGTAATGGTATAGGCTATAGTGTTTATAATTGTATCGAATTCTGAAATTAGTTGTTGGCCTGTACAGTTCTCAACTAATGCTAACAGGCCTGATAAAATACCTTTACTGCCCAAGATTTTTTCCAAGTCATCACTTTCAGTTACTTCCCATTCAGTACCTTTCCTGTTAGTTTTTAAATTTGGGATCCTTTTTTCAGTGTTTTTGTTTGTTTTTATATTAATTTCTAGTTCTAAAGACATATGCTGGCTTTCTGCTCTGGGTACTAGTTTCAATGAATAGCATTTATTAAGTGCAAACTTGTCCAAACATAATCAATAGTGGAGACAGTTTCCTCCAAGGAAGGAATACTGTCCTACTAAATCCTGGGGTGTCCTACCATTCAGAAGGAGCAAATTCAGCCCTACCAAATCATCATGCAGATCTTTATCCCTTTTGTTTGCAATACTATCTCTAGATTTCCTATATAATTTAAGCTTGCTTTCAGAAGAAAAAGAAAGTGCTTCTGCAGTATTATTTGAGCATCCCTGCAACTGCCCTAGACGTGCATTGAAATCCCCCAAAATAATTAAAAAGCCTTGAAGGCAATCTGTTGGAAAAGTATCAGTTTACCAAGTGATGTAAGATAGTTCGGATCTCCATTTATATTTCCTACTGGGTGAGAATAAACATTGATTATATACCAGACTTGCTTTTTCCTTTCTGTCATCTTAACAGCTAAAATGCCATTAGAGTTATCATTAACTTCCTCTATTATTGCCTTATTTAATTGTATAAATATAGCTAATCCCCCAGTTCCTCTTCCAAAACGTTTAGATTTTTTTTGCGTTTTGATTATATGAACTATAACCACTTAAAAATAAATTGTGTAATGCCCAGGTTTCTTGTATGGCAATACGATGGAAATCATTCATATATTTATTAACCTCTGGGTCACCTATCTTGTCTCCCTTTCCAGATGAGTTCCATGAAAGAATTTTAAACACATCCTCTGATGGTGGATCCAGTTCTGGTGATTCTGCAACCTGGTTTCCACCTGAAAGTTCAGGTCCAGTAACTGGTCCCTGTGATCTCCCCCTCCCAGTCAGATGCTGTCATTGACTGCATAAGTCGAGGGCCTCATATCTGTTAGAGGCTTCCACCAAACATTCCCAAGGTTCAGACTTGACTAGAATTTTATCTTGCTTTTAGAATAAGATTTAATTTTCTTTTTCAAGCAATAGATGTATTCCAAGTTCATCCAATAAAACTTGTTTGGATAACAGTTCTTTTGCCATTTGATACTGGTTAACACAAAATAATATTTGACCATCAGATTCAAGTCTGCTAACACTTCCTATTTACGGGCCATTAACACAAGCGCCTAAAAATGCATTTAAGAAATTGCATAATTTCCCCTTAATATTAGATTTATTCTCCTTATGGAAGCTTTTCAGCTGGAATAGTGAGGAAAATACTTTTTTCCTGAATAGAATCATAAATACCAATAGATTCATAAAATTCTGGGAAAACTTCCTTCAATTTGGTGTTTCCAATCACAATTCCAAGGTTGGTAAAACTTGCAGTATTTTTGGTTATGACATTTAATATATAAAATTGGTCAGTAACTACCAGAACCAATTCTGAACCAATCAAGGGTCTGATGACGCTCACTTTATCTTTGATTGTGATATAGCCACCCAATAAGGACTGCAGCAGACTGGTTACAGATTTCCCTAATTCTTCTGGTGATTCATTAGGCAAACAAGACATCTTGAACAATGGTAATACAAAATCCATTCCCAACGTTTTTGTCAAAAAGGATCTAAAGTAAGCAGTCTGGGTTATTGTTATCTGGATTAAAATTAATAATAGAATTACTTTGAATATCCTTTTCCTGAGCTCTTTCCTTTCCTAATATGTTTTTATTTATGTTCACATCCTCTAGGATTTGGGTTCTGAATCCAAATCAATTTGCTCCTTTTCTCCCAGTATCACTTGCTGTAAAGTGCTCTCTTCTGTAAATTAGTCTTCTTTTGCCCTTTTTTTTTTTTTTTTTTTTTACTTTTGCTGTTTTTACTTTGCTTTTCTTTACCCCAGCTGTCTTTTGGCTCCTTTTTTTTTGACCCCCTTGTTATTATAACCTTTACCCTGATCAGTCAGTAGCTTTGCAGAAAGGACCTCATTAATTAACCTATCTCTCCCCAGGGGATAATCTGGTGTATCCTTTACACCTGATGGACCAGTTTTTAACTTTGAGTTCCCTTTTTTGACGGGATGAATTGGCAGAATTTCTCTGTTAGTTCCATATCCTTTTCCTGAGACTCCCCCTTCTGCCATAATTCTTACATGTCTAACAGCCATCTCTCTGCAAATACTATTGTCTCTAAATTGTTTATCTGGTAACATAATACATTCGGCCAGGCTAATATAATTTTCTTTATTATAAAATGTAGTTTGGCGTAATTCTCCTGCCTCAGTCTGCTGGTGTTCCTGAAATCTGTTGAACTCAACAGTTAAAACCCCTGGATTATGTTTCTCCTCAGTGATTGGCTCCTTAATAACAGATGTTAGATTTAAGTTGAGTTCGCTCTCACTAATTCCTATCTTTTTTTGTTGGAATGAATGGGTCAATACTTCAAGTTTAGTTCTGTTCTCCAGACAGACCCCCTTTATGAAAGAGATATCCTGTCTTATCTCAGTCAGTTGTTTTATTAAAAATAAATTCGTACTAGTTGGATTTCTGACAATAGTTAGCAAATTGTTAGAGATTCCCTCTATATCAAGGGCAATAGATGGAGTCTCAAAATCTGGGCTCATTATCCAGGAACAAAAACTTTTAGACAAATTGTCTTTAGTTTTTACAGTAATTCCCTTTACTGCCTTACTTTCAAGTTGAAGGGGTGAGTCATTTCTTATATGTTTATTTGTCATTTCCATCATTACTTATTTGTAAATCTGCCAATTGAGGGGAGCTATAAATTTTTTTTTTTTTTTTGCTTTGTTTTACTTTTGTTGTTTTTGTTCCACAGTTTTTGTTATCCAAATAATTTCTTTTGGGCTTTATTGATTCCTTCATACTTCTTACTTCTGAATCTAAAATGGATAAATTATGAAATATCTCGGAAAAATCTATTTTCTGATTTATGAGCTGTGATGTCTTGTAAACCTGTTTTTCCCCACTTTGGGTATATATTAGGGGCGATATTATTTGCCAAAGGCCTATTATGTTTCACTGAGGGAGCCTTATCCAAACAAGATTGCCTTGTTGATGATATATTGCCTAAATCTGATGAAATAGAGGCACATGTTTTTAATCTCGTTTCTACAGGAAAAAAACATTCTAATGCCTTCACCATCTCCACACAGAGTTGAAATGAATTGGGGTTGGGATTTATCCCCTTGAGACTGAGTATCTGCTGATCTGATAATGTTCTCCCTGTAGTTTGCTCCTAACTCATTTGATTGTTTTTAAATCCTTCTGATGATTTATTCTGAATGCTACCCAAAACTCTGGCAGCAAGGATTTTTAACAAGGTAGGGCCTTTATATTTTTATGATGTTTCCCAAAAAACCTCCACTCTTTTGTCTTAGCCCTCATATGTCCCTTGTTCTTACTTCGAGTAACAGCAGGCATGTTGGTTTTACAATTCTGTTAAATACCAGCAGAGCTTAAGATATAATTGGTAGAGCAAAAAATTATTAAACAAAAATTCGTTTCAATCATATACTAAGTAAAAGTAGTCCTTCAATGTTTGAACCAAAGAAACTCACAGTCTGTACTTAGCTCCAATATTCCAATACGTAAATCCAAAGAGAAGCTGATCTGGGAGACTTGAAAGAACCAGAGGTACAAGCTCTAATACTCAGATACTTAAGTCCAGTAGATCCAGAAGGGAGCTAAATTAGGAGACTTGGAAAACTAGAAGATACAAGACCCAACACCCAGCATCCACCAAATTGGGTTTTACTGTGCATCTTTGATGATCTGAACAAATACTTGTCACTGCTTTGTTAGGCTTTTTCTCCTTTTCTTTTCAAAAAATAGTGTTCGCTTCCACCTCCAACACACAGGATATACGAGTGGTTCAAAGTGAGACACTGCAGTGATAATATAAAAATTGCTTAATATGCAGTTTAAAACCTTATGACAAATTAGTCAGTTGACAAAAAATTAACTCCAATAGTCTCCAAAAATGGTTACAAACAGCATAAACCATACACGCCCAGATACAGAAATACAGGTATAATAATAACGCTTCTTGACTGTATCTATCAGCTGTCTCTAATAACTGACACACTTATTATTTTAGTGAGCAGACTACTCCAGCTTTTATATTTTACTAGTTTTTTAATAACATTTTTTATTTGAATAATAAATTAACAGATTGCATAAAACATACCAACAATGTTCATACAGTAAATATTCTGCTTCAAACTATTACAAGTCCAAAAAAAAGATACAAATGATGAGAACACATCTACATTGATATTCTCATTTCTCATTCCAGGTAAAACATAACCATTAAAACAATCACATGCCGTTTATTTCCTCAGAAAATATACACAGAAACAGACATAAAGAAGAAGACAAAGGTCTGAAAGAGAAAGAGAAGAAAGAAAATGAATATAAAAGTGTATGAGTGCTACAGTTGCTTCAATCAAACTTAAACACTGACTCAATAAACATATAAATAGGATTCTGTATGACTTCATTAATAAAGGAGGAAAAACACTACTCCTTTAACTTCCATAGTGTTGTGAATGTATTTGTTTGATATTATTCTTCTGAGAAAAACTTATATAATGTACCCCTTCTAGAGTTAAAATTGTCTCCTGAACCTCTGATACCCAGAGCTAACTTCTTCAGTTTTATACTTTCAGTTATCTGGGCCTTAATTTCTTGAAAAGAAGGAAGATTTTCTTCCACCCAGTATTTAAGTAATACATTTCTGACTGAGACCCCAATTAACATTAAAGTGTACTTCTGTTCTCTCGTCTAGTCCACATTATCATCAAAATGCCTTAGTATACATGTTTCAATATTAATGTTATCAGATATCATACTAGATCTCTTAAAAAAAAATCCTTAGTCTGATCCCATAAGGATTTGACCAAAGCACGATCCCAAAACATATGCCCCAAAGTCCCACTTTTTACCCCACACTTAGAGCAGTTAGGAGAAGCTTGCAGGCCCATTTTAAATCTGAGATGAGTAAAATACAAATTATAAAGGGTTTTAAAAATGAATCAATTTAAGGTTAAGTGCCTTAAAGGCCTTGGTGGAAAACTTCCAGATTTTTCCCCAATCCCAATCATCTGTACTTACCCCCAAAATCCGATTCCAACATCTTATTTGCTCGACCTCTGGTACAATCTACAAGAAGGCCATACATATTTGAAATTGAAGAAGCTGTAAGCAGGAATCCCAAAAAGCTATTGGTATTCACATCTGGATCAGCATTTAATTGAATAGATGAGTTAATGGCTATTTTTAAGTCCTCATAAAGCAAGGAGTCCTCTTCATTAAGTCCATATTTATCCCTCAACCAGGAGAATGAATAGAACGTATCTGCCCTGACAATATCTTGGATTTTCGTCACCCCTTTTATACCCAGACCTGGTTAAAAAAAAGTAACCCCATCTTTTGAAATATTAGGATTTCCCCAAATTGGCTGTTTTTTTAGAATTGCAGATATACAAAGGAATAAGTGAGTTAACATATCTTAATATCCTAAGAGAGTCCTGTATAATCTTCAAGTTTTTAATCCTTATTTTCTTAGCATATATTGCTGAATGTAAGTTTACCCCTTTTAGCAATAGTAAATGTTTCTCAATATTAACCCATTCTGGAATATAAGTACCCACTGAAGATTTCAACCAATGAGATGTCTGAGAAAGCCTTGCTGCCAATAATACAAAAACAGGTCAGGAGCTTTTAGGCTTCCATTCCCTTTGCTTCTAGAAAGTTTAAAATAAGCCATTCTTAGTTTTTTGTAGCCCCAAATATATTTAGATAATTTAGAATTTAGCCCCTCAATCCATTTGTTAGTAATATAGCAAGGCAGCATGGTAAAGATGTAAAGAACCCTGGGTAAGGTATTCATTTTAACCGAATCAAGCCTGCCCCATAATCCCAAAGGTAGTTTGTCCCACTTTATTAAGGAATCTGATATCTTGCTTTTAAGTAAAGCCAGAATTTTCAATACTGTTTTATTAATGGTCTTGTATATTTTGATGCGCAAGTAATCTATATGTTCCTGTGCCCATGAGAGGCCATGCTTGGTTATATCATCTTTGACACACAGTCTGTTCAAAGGCAGAAAGCTAGTTTACCCCTAAATTTAACTTGTATCCTGAAAAGTTTCCAAATTGCTTTAATATATTTAAAATCTGAAGGATAGAAGTGTCGGGGTCCACTACAGTAATAAGCAAATCATCTGCATAAAACGATGTGCGAAACTCTTGAGACCCTATGATTAAGCCCTTGAGAGTAACATCAGTATTAAGTTTCCTTATTAATGGTTCTATTGTTAGGTTGAATAACAAAGGTGAAAGGGGACAACCCTGTCTAGTATCTCTTCTAACCTGAAAATAAGGAGAGATCAAACCATTCGTAATTACAGCCGACGTAGGATTTGTGTATAATATCTTAACCCAATTAATAAACAAGTCCGGGAATTGAAACAGTTGTAAAACATTAGTTATATGAGGCTAAAGAATTCAATCAAATGCCTTTTCAGCATCTAAAGACAACAAACCACATGGTTTTACATAGTTGCCTGCTTGTTCCATAATATGAAAAAGCTTCTTTGTGTTATCTGAAGATAACCTCACTTTCATAAACCCTGTCTGTTGTACTGAAATTAAATAGGAAGAAACAAGTTCCTTGATAGAATTTTGGCAAGTTTTTTGATATCAGAGTTTATTAATGAGATTGGCCTGAAACTGTTAGTCTTGTGGATCATTCTCAGGTTTATTAAGTAACATAGAAACATAGAAGTTGACGGCAGATAAGGACCGCAAGGCCCATCCAGTCTGCCCATTTCTTTTTCTACCTTATAAATGTGCCATCGGCCTTTGCTCTGTCAGTGGCCTATCTATTCATAGTCATTTGTATTGCTCCCTTATGCCTATCCCATGCCTGTTTGAAGCCCTGCACTGTATTCATAGCCACCACTTCTTGTGGTAAGCCATTCCATGCATCCACCACCCTTTCTGTGAAAAAGAATTTCCTCACATTCCCCCTTAATCGGCCTCCCTCTAATCTCATGCTGTGTCCTCTTGTCCTGCTATTTTTCTTATATTTAAACATGTTAGACTCTTTCACCTTGTTTATGCCCTTAAGGTGTTTGAATGCCTCGATCATATCACCTCTCTCCCTCCTTTGCTCAAGGGTATACATATTGAGCTCCGTTAATCTGTCCTCAGATGTCTTCTGATGCAGTCCCTGCACCATTTTGGTTGCCCTTCTCTGGACTGCCTCAATTTGAGTTAATGTCCTTGTGAAGGTGTGGCCTCCAATACTGCACGCAGTACTCCAGATGGGGCCTAACCAGCCTCTTGTACAGAGGATTATTACCTCTTACGACTTGTGATACCCTACTAATACACCCTAACACCCCCTAGCCTTACCTACTGCTTTAGAGGTCTGCTTGATGATTTTAGGTCATCAGTGATGATGATACCCAAGTCTCTTTCTTCCTTTGTGACTGCTAGCAACTCCTCCCAGCCTATAGGTGGCTTCAGGGTTTCTCTTCCCTATGTGCATGATTTTGCACTTCTTTGCATTAAATCCAGTTGCCACTCTTCTGACCATTCTGCTAGTTTATCCAGATCTCTTCTCATTCTGCCCACCCCATCTGGATCATGTACTCTGTTGCAGATCTTGGTGTCATCTGCAAACAGACAAGCTCTTACCCTCTAGTCCATCTGCAAGGTCACTAATGAAGATGTTGAAGAGGACTGGCCCCAGGACTGATCCCTGAGGTACCCCACTTGTGACTTGCATCTCTTCTGACTGTATACCATTACCACCACTCTCTGTTTTCTGCCCGTCAACCAGTTTGCCACCCAGTTGACCAACTTCTGACCCACCCCGAGCCTACCCAGCTTATTTATCAATCTTCTATGTGGAACAGTGTCAAAAGCTTTGCTGAAGTCAAGGTAGGCGACATCAACTGCCCCCCTTGGTCCACCACTCTGGTTACCCAGTCAAAGAAATCTATGAGATTAGTTTGACAGGACCTTCCTTTGTAAATCCATGCTGTCTTGGATCCTGTGCCCATGGATTCCAGGTGTTGTACTTATTCTTTCCTTAAGGAGTGCTCCATAATCTTGCCCACTACTGAGGTAAGACTGACCGTCTGTAGTTCCCGCCTCCTCCCTGCTACCACTCTTGTGGAGTGGGATCACATGAGCCCTTCTCCAGTCTTCTGGGACCTCCTGTGCTCAGAGACTCACTAAACAATTCTGCTAATGGCTCTGCTAGTTCCTCCTTTAGCTCCTTAGGCACCCTGGGATGTATGCCATCAGGTCCCATTGCCTTATCCACCCTGAGCTTAGCAAGCTCTTGTAGGACCCTTTCTTTTGTGAAGGGAGTAGTGCTCACCTCCTCCCCTGTGTCCATGATGCTGAGCTGTGGGCCCTGCCCTACCTTCTCTTCAGTAAATACTGAGCAAAAGTATCTATTTAGGATAGATGCCTTTACAGGGTCCTCCTCCTCACATGCTCCCTTTTCTCCATTAAGCTTAGCAATACCCCTCTGACTTTCTCCTTTCACTAATGTATTTATAGAAAGTCTTGTCACCTTCTTTTACTGTTCGTGCTAGTGTTTCCTCAGTTTGGGACTTTGCCTGCCTTCTGCCTTACCTGCTTCCCTTAGGGCAGTTTGGTATGCCTCCCTATCTTCATCCCGCTGTGTTCCTTATATTTCCTGAAGGCCAGCTTTTGGCTCTGACCTTTTCTACTGTATTTGAGAACCAAAGTGGTTTCCTTCTTCTTTGCACTTCCTTTTCTGTCTAACACAATGGGATGTTGCTTCAAGTATTGCATCCTTAATGCTTGCCCACTTTGCCTGTACCCCTCACCTGTGTTTCTTTTGCCAGGGCTAGCTTAACTCTGTTGGCCATCTTATCAAAGTCAGCTCCTCTGAAGTCCCATATTTTGCCTTGGAATGGGATGATTTAGATGTAGTAGCCAAATTGAACCATACCATGTGATGGTCACTGGCCCCCAGGTGACCTTCTACCTGGAGCTCTGTGATCCCTTCTTTGTTAGTCAGTACTAGATGTAGGATAGCCCTGTCTCTTGTGGGTTGCTGTACCAGTTGTTTGAGGCCCTCCCCCTGCAGGGAATCCACTATGAGTCTAGTTCTGGCAGATGTTCCTGCTGGTATTGACCAATCTGTATCTGGCATGTTGAAGTCTCCCATTATCAGAACCTCCCTTTAGCTGTCATGTTTGTATATCTTCTAACAGTAATGTGTCTATGTCCTCCCTCTGGTCTGGGGCCTGTAGACAACCCCAGTTCTTATGGCTGTCCCATTTCCTGTTTCCAGGGTGACCCACAGTTCTTCTGGCTCCTTATGTGTATTCTGAATTTCTGTAGCTTTGATATTTTCATTAACATACAGGCCACTCCCCCTTTTGCACCTCGGTCTCTTCTGAACAATACATAGCCAGGTACTGAAGTCTCCTAAGTGTGGTTACTGGTAAACCACGCCTCACTAATTGCTACTATGTCCAGTTTAGCCTCTGACATTATTGCCTGCAGGTCTGGGATCTTATTTCCCAGGCTGTGAGCATTTGTGTACATGATTTTCCATTGGCCAGATTTTGTGTGTTAGTTATTGGGTGAAGTTTGGCATTACCCCTGTGCATCGTATGGGGAGACTAACCTTTTTCTTACCTGGTGATGCAAATGAATGGCAAACATGCTGAATTCCTGTTTGACCACTAGCTGAGGGAGGGTGTTCTTCCTATTCGACGTGAGGGTGCTGCACCCTCTCCCCATTTGCTAGTTTAAATATTCTGCAAAGACGCTAGACTTCTGCCCCAATGCACTGACTCCCTCTTTAGTCAGATGCAGTCCATCAAATTTAAAGAACTTTCGCTCCCAAAACTGTTGCCAGTTCCCTACAAATCTGTGTCCTTTTTCCTGGCACCAGCCCTTGAGCCACGTGTTTAGCTCCCCTATCTCCCCTTCTCTGACCTTCCGTCCATCTGCTCCCCTCTCCCAGACTGGCAGGATCTCAGAGAAGGTAATGTTATCAACCCTCTGGGTTGATCACAAGATAAGGTACCTTTCATGACAGCTTCATTAAAAGCTTCTGTTAAAATTGGAGCTATCTCAGCAGCTAAGGCTCTATAAAAGTTCACCGAATAATAATCTGGACCTGGCGCCTTATTAATGATGAGAGATGTAATTGCCTGTAAGACTTCATTAACAGTTACTAGAGAGCCCAAGTTTTGTTTATCCTGTTGTGCCAGACACGGAATGTCCAAACCCTCATAAAAATCCCAGAGATTATCATCCATATCCCCACTATCAGAGTCGTAGATGTTCTGATAAAAATTGTGAAAAATATCATTTATCTTTCTTAGATTTGTGAGAATCTGGTTATTTCCCTTCTCACGAATAGAAGGAATATTAGTGCATGTAGAGTTCTGTGTTAATCTTATAGCCAATAACCGAGAGGCCTTTGGGCCCGAATCTACATAGTTCAGTTTGGCCTTACGAATAGTAAATTCTGCCTCTGCTCTAATACTTTCACTATGTTCAGTTTTTAGATTTGACCATTCATTCCAAGTATCATCTGAGTCAGTCTCTTTTCAGCTCTGTTCTGCTACCCCTATTTTAGCCAGTAGATCAGCCTGAGTTTTAATTGGTTTCTTTTTATTCCTAGCCCCTATACCTATTAAAATACCTCTAAGCCAGCATTTCAACCTATCCCACAAGTTACACCAGGATGTATCTCTAGGATCAATAATCTCTTTAAAAAAAAAAAAAAAAATCCCTTAATTGAGATTTAATCTCTTTAGCAATTTGTACATTGGATAAAATGTAATTGTAATTCTCCATCTGTAGTCTTACTTGTCATGTACTGATTTATTGAAATTAATAAAGGACTGGAGAGTGATCAGAAATCACCAAATTTTTAATGTTAACATTGTCACAGACCCAC
The DNA here is from genome assembly GCA_016271365.2 of Neoceratodus forsteri. Classification (NCBI taxonomy): domain Eukaryota; kingdom Metazoa; phylum Chordata; order Ceratodontiformes; family Ceratodontidae; genus Neoceratodus; species Neoceratodus forsteri. The sequence goes on along the minus strand of CM028134.1, from coordinate 816,558,266 downwards.
TCAGCAGATCAGGCCCTCTACTCCCAAAATGCCAACCTCTGAGCACAGTCTTGTGAACAGTGTAACAGACAAGGTAACCCTCTTGTCTGTTTTTGTGACTTCGGATCAACCTTTGGTCTCAGTTCTGGAGGGATTCAAACTGTTAATCTCTTGCTAGCGTACCCAATGCACAGGCTCAGCTATATCTGTCTTCGAGGAGCCAGATATCTTTGCCTATGGGCACTTAACCAGGTATCTAGAAATGAACCCTTTAAAACTTTAATAAAGACCTCAGATTTAAAACACTTCTCTTTCCAGTTTGGTACCACCATACAAGCTTATGTCTGCTATCTGCTATAACCATAAATATTTCTTAGCAAAAGAAAGCAATTCAAAGACCGACCAAGTTTTCTCTAAAATTAGAGTTTTTACTAAAATATATAATACGTCAAACATACAGTACAAAATTCTTGTATCACAAGACATACATATCTTTAAACAAAACAAGGTTTAAAACAGTGCAATTCCTACAACAATATTTAGATTTTGTCTAGCTTCCTAAATACCTGTTTTTAGTGCTCAGATGTTACCTTGGTCAGAGTCAGCTAAAAGTGTCTCTGTAGTGAAAAAGAATAATCCTTAGAAGCTGTATATGCCAACCCCTTTTGGATGAGGTCATCCAGCTCCTCCTCTGTCAAAATATCTAAAAAAAATATCCATTTCTATAAAACCACAGGATGTAATTTCAAATATTAATTCTGCAACCTTAGCATAACTCAAGTTTCAAATGACACTTTCTTTGATCTCATGCTGTACCCTCCTCACACAGGCTTCATATGAGCATTTATGACCTCTTACCTCTGTGTAATAACCTGTGTTTTCTCTTCAACATCATAAACCTTTTTTTATGATTTTCCCTCTTAACAAAGTTAACCCAAACCAACTCTGTAATTAACTCAAACAGGATCCTTGATTAAAGTCTTCCAGGTAACACATTGTCTCTAAAAACTGAGTGTGTGATACATGCTGTCAGCAGTTCTCTTGGCCTGCAGCTGTGAGCTGAAATCTGTAGTACCCTGCTGTCCCTAGAAAGCTCCTGACCTGCTTCTGGGTTTCTGGTCTGGGCCACGCCCGAATCACCTCTATCTTTATTTGGTTAGGACAGAGCTATCCCCAGCCTACCACATGCCCGAGGTATGCCACTTCCCCTATGGCCACCTGGCACTTCTCGGCTTTGACAGTGAGCCCGGCCCTCTGTATCCTGCCCAACACTTCCCTAAGGCGGAAAAGGTGTTCCTCCCAGCTGGTACTGAAGATGGCAGTGTCATCCAGGTATGCTACAGCGTACTCCTCAGCACCATTCAACACCTGGTTCACCAACCTTTGTAAAGTGGCTGGAGCGTTCTTCATTCGGAAAGGCATTACTTTAAACTCAAATAAGCCTGTCGGAGTGATGAAGGCCGACCTCTCCCTAGCTCTGTCTGTCAATTCTAACTGCCAATACCACCTGGTTAGGTCAGTAGTCATAAGGTAGGTCGCCCCTCCCAACTTGTCCAGGAGTTCGTCCGTCCGGAGCATCGGGTGGGCGTCGGACTTTGTGACTGCATTCAGTCCATGACAGTCTACACAGACATGAGTTGAGCCATCTGGCTTGGGCACAAGGACTACAGGTGAGGCCCAGGGGCTGTGGGATCTCTGGATTACCCCTAAATCCAGCATCTCCTCCACTTCCCTCAGAATGTCCTTTTGGACAGCCTCTGACACCCGATATGCTGTCCACCGTATGGGCGTCTGTGTCCCTGTCTCCACATCGTGTGTTGCTAAGGGAGTTAGTCCAGGCTTGGCGCTAAACAAGGGGCAAAATCTGCTAAAACCTCCCTTACTTTCTGGACCTGGTCCGGGGTCAGCTGGGGAGCCAGTTTTACTGCCTCCACAGAGGACTCCCGCTTACTCTCTTCCAGCAAGTCCAGAAGGGGGTCTCCTTCCTCCGTCCCCTCCCCATGACTACACACTGCGAACACCATGTCAGCCCTATTTGCATATGGCTTCATCATGTTGACATGGTACATCTTTTCAGTCTGTCTTCTGTCAGGTAACTCCACAATGTAGTTTACGTCATTTACCTTCCTAACCACTTTGTACAGTCCTGCCCACTCAGCTTGCAGCTTGTCTTTCCGGACCGGAATAAGGACCATGACTTCCTGACCCACCATGTACTAGCGAGCTCTGGCTCTGCGGACGTACCACACCTTTTGTTTTTGTTGGGCAGCTGCCAGGTTGCCCTGGGCTGTCCCCATAAGCTCCTTCAGCCTTTCCCTAAACCTAAGGACATAATCCACAATGGGAGTTCCCTGGGTGGCGTGCTTGCTTTCCCAGTTCTCCCGGATCAAGTCTAGGGGCCCACATACCTGGCGTCCATATAAGAGTTCGAAGGGGGAAAAATCCTGTCGACTCTTGGGGCACCTCCCTGCATGCAGACAGGTGGGGAAGGTATTTTTCCCAGTCTCTCCCATGCTGTCAAGCAAACGCCCGGAGCATTGACTTTAGGGTACCATTGAAACATTCCACAAGTCCATTGGCTTGTGGTTGATACAGTGTCGTGCATCTCTGCACCACCCCACACTTCTCCCATTAACATTTCATCAGGTCCGACATGAAGGAACCCCCTTGATCGGTGATTACCTCCTGCAGAAACCCAGCACGGGAGAAAATCCCAAGTAAGGCATCTGCCACTTTGTCTGTCCTCAGAGAGAATAGGGCGACTGCCTCTGGGTACCGGCTGGCATAATCCACCACAGTCAGGATGAATCTCTTCCCTGAGGAGCTGGGGGTATTTAAAGGCCCCACAATAGCCATTCCCACCCTCTGGAGTGGCTCCTCCACTATGGGCAAGGGGATCAGGGCGGCTTGGGTTTTCTTGCCCGCCTTCCTTATTTCTTGGCACCGGTGACAAGACCTGCAATACTCCTTCACCTGCTGGGTGAAGTTAGGCCAGTAGAAATTCTGGGCCAACCACTGCGCTGTGCGTGCGATTCCCAGATGACCAGACAAGGGAATATCATGGGCAACCTTGAGCAACTGCTCACGATATCCCTGGGGAACAACAAGCTGCCTGCCTAGCATCCCTCCCTCTGTCTGTACTGCCTGTGTATACATAAGTCCTTTTTCCCAATAAACCCTATGTCTGCCATCACCTCCCTGTGCACCGTCCGAGTCTGCCTAAGCCCTCAGCTTCTCTAAACTAGGGTCACTTCTCTGAGCAGCTGCGAACCCCTCACACCATCCCAAGGCATGGGACAAGTCCCCTTCAGTCACTAAACAGGGTCCCTAGCACTTGCGTCAGGACCCTCAGGATCACTGTCAATCCCTACCCTCTGACAAGGGGTCACCAGTCCCTCTTTGGAGTAACCCTCTGTAGCTGGGTGGTTACTTGCTACTGGAGAAATTTCTGCCTCCTTTTTGTCAGTCTCCCCCTCTGGAGACACATGCTGGGGAACCAGCCTCTCAGTATCTTCCCCAATGGCTTCTGGGGGGCTCAGGGAACTACAATTTTCCCTGGCCGCTTGGCTACGGGCAACTGCACATACCACCCCCTGCTGGAGATTGTTACCCAGGATCACATCCACTGCTAATGTGTTAGCTACAGCCACCTGTTGCACCGTTTCCCCTGTATCACCCCAGTCCAGGAGAACACTGGCCAGTGGCAATGTTTTCTCTTCACCCACAAAGTCCTGTACAGTCATGTATTTATTGGGTATAAACTGACCAGGCTGTACCAGATCCCCTTTTACCAATGTCAGGGATACCCCGGTGTCCCTTAACCCCTGCGTCTGTATGCCATTTACCATGACTGGGTGCATATGTTCCCTCATGTTCACTGGCATTCTTCCAGGGACACACAAACAACCCACTTCCTTTCTGGTACTACTTTGTGTATTATTGCTTGCCCTTCTTGGACACTGTCTGGCAATGTGCCCAGTTTCTTTACATAACCAACAAACATTTCCTACTTCACAGAAATCTTTTCTTTGAAACCTGGGGCTAACTGGTTTCGGTGGAGGCAGTGAGGGTTTTAGCTGCCCTGAAAGCACGCTTTTCCTTTCTGCACTGCCACGCCTGCCCCATTCATTCTCAGAGCAGGTCTGCTCTTGGCATATCAGTCTGACAGTTCAGCAGCCTCTTGAACTGTTTTTGGATCTCGGTCCTCTAGCCAGGTTTTTAGCTCTGCTAGGCATGCCCAATAAAACTGTTCTAATAAAATCACATTTTCAATTTTATCAACAGTGTTTGCCTCAGTTCCTTCCCACCAACGTTTTAAAAACTGACGTCGTTTCGTGGCTAGCTCCTCATAGCTCATATCAGGGCTTCTCCTGAGCTTACGGAATTTAGCTCTGTATGATTCAGCAGTTAATTCAAACTTTTTTAGTAGTGCAGCTTTTAACTTGCTGTAATCTTCACCGTATTAGTTGTTCATTTGACCCAGTGTATCCCGAGCTTTTCCGGTAAGTAGCGGGGATAGCTGGAAGCTCCAGGACTCTCTAGGAATTTTAGCCTGAATACAAACTTTTTCAAAAGAATTTGAAAAGGCGTCCATGCCCTCCCCGTCCTTAAACTCAACTATTAATTTAGAGTTCAATTTGTAACCCAGTCCTGCAGTCCCAGTTAAACCCAAGCCACTTACCTGCCCTAGTGATGATGGTTGGAGTCGTAGCTTCTCCAGTTCGTGTTGCCACTGGCGCTCCTCTCTCCTCTCCTCTGCAGCTCTGCGTTCTCGCTCTCTCTTCTCTGCAGGTCGCTGGCGCTCACGGTCTGCCTCCCTCTGTTGTCACTCTGCCTCCAGTTCCATCCTGCACAACTCAATTTGCAGTTTGAGTACCTCTGGATTCAGGATACTGGTGACCATCCCCTGCTGCTGTGGCCCTTCACTGACAGTGGTCCTGCTGTCCTTCTCATCAGCTCGGGACCCCTCAATGGCTACTAGTTCTGCCACCCTCAAGGTCTGGTCCCTTTCAGTCACAGTCTATGACTCCCTGCTCTGGGTATCTGCTACCCGTCAGGGCCTCTATGAGGTTCTGCTTACTGGCTTTCACCTCGAACAGGACTCCTCTGTCCTCGCACAACTGATTTAACTGTTCTACAGTGTGCCTGCTGTAGTAGGACACCATCTTTCCTAACTACTGCTACTCTGACTTTGCACTTTAGAAAAAAAATAAAATGAGTAGGAACTCAACTGTGAGCCAAGTGATATATAGTTCTGTTTCCTTTTTAAAATAAAACTCTCTTTTTCTTTCTTTCTTTGTAAGAGGGCCTACGGTCTCAGCTGACACAGAACAATAAGCTTGTGATACCAAAATTAATGCCACCGTTGCCAACCAATCTGTCACAAACTCACTCAGCAGGTCAGGCCCTCTACTCCCAAAGTGTCAACCTCTGAGTGCAGTCTTGTGAACGGTGTAACAGACAAGGTAACCCTCTTGTCTGTTTTTGTGAGTTCGGATCAACCTTTGGTCTCAGTTCTGGAGGGATTCAAACTGTTAACATCTTGCTAGCATACCCAATGCACAGGCTCAGCTATATCTGTCTTCGGGGGGCCAGATATCTTTGCCTACGGGCACTTAACCAAGTATCTAGAAATGAACCCTTTAAAACTTTAATAAAGACCTCAGATTTAAAATGCCTCTCTTTCCAGTTTGGTACCACCATACAAGCCTATGTCTGCTATAACCATAAATATTTCTTAGCAAAAGAAAGCAATTCAAAGACAGACCAGGTTTTCTTTAAAATTAGAGTTTTTACTAAAATATATAATATGTCAAACATACAATACAGAACTCTTATATCATAAGACATACATATCTTTAAACAAAACAAGGTTTAAAACAGTGCAATTCCTACAACAATATTTAGATTTTGTCTAGCTTTCTAAATACCTGTTTTTAGTGCTCAGATGTTATCTTGGTCAGAGTCTGCTAAAAGTGTCTCTGTAGTGAAAAAGAATAGTCTTTACAAGCTATATCTGCCAACCCCTTTTGGATGAGGTCATCCAGCTCCTCCTCTGTCAAAATATCTAAAAAATATATATTTCTATACAACCACAGGATGTAATATCAAGTATTAATTCTCCAACCTTGGCATAACTCAAGTTTCAAATTACACTTTCTTTGATCTCATGCTGTACCCTCCTCACACAGGCTTCGTATGAGCATTTATGACCTCTCACCTCTGTGTAATAACCTGTGTTTTCTCTTCAACGTCATAAACCTTTTTTATGATTTTCCCTCTTAACAAAGTTAACCCAAAACAACTCTGTAATTAACTCAGAGAAACAGGATCCTTGATTAAAGTCTTCCAGGTAACACACTGTCTCTGAAAACTGAGTGTGTGATGCATGCTGTCAGCAGTTCTCTTGGCCTGCAGCTGTGAGCTGAAATCTTGGGGGGGGGGGGAATGAGTGAGGTCATTCCTAGAGCATTTGATTGTTCAGTAGAGGCGGTCATTAATACATTTTATATAAAAAAAATATTATACAGCACTCAGAACAGGCTGTCTACATCAGAAACATTAATTCTATTCAACATTTCCCTTTTGACAAAAATATAATCAATCCTGGATCCAAATTTATGACAGGGAGACCAGTAAGTATATTCCCGACTTTGAGGATTAAATACATGCCAAACATCTATTAAATTAGTATTGGATACTAGACTGTCTAGGTCTTTATCAACCTTTGATCTGTTTGGTTTACCCCTGGACCTATCAAGCATCGGGTTAAGAACTGCATTCATATCACCTGCAATAATTAAAGTAGTGCCCCCATATCTTTCAGATAAATGAAATATTTTATCAAAAATAATGTGTTCCTGTGGGTTTGGTCCATAAATGTTAATAAAAGTATATCCTTCCTCCCCTATGCTACCAGATACCAGCACATAATGACCATTTGGATCAGATATTTGGCTATCCAACCAAAATTGAATACTCCTGTTAACCAAGATCAGGACACCAGCCTTCTTAGAACTATTCCCTGCCCCAAATACCTGCCCAACCCATTCCTTCCTCATTAGGTTGTAGTGTACCTCAGTTAAGTGAGTCTCTTGTAAGAAAGCAATTGAAGCAGCTAATTTCTTGAGATGTCTAATAGAGTACCTTTTAATTTTGTAATTCAAGCCCCTGACGTTCAGTGTTACCAACGTCAAACTATTTGAAGTCATATGAACAAATAACCAAGTAATAAAAAAAAATTGAACTTAATAAATCCACCATCCTGTCCCAATATACAACTAAAGCAGTGCACCACTCATTTCTTCAGAAGGATAAAGTGAGTAAAGCATAAGAGAATAGAAAAAGAAAAAAGTAGAATAGAAAACAAGCAATAAACAAATCACAGTTAATGTCTCCATGACAAAGAGGGTAATCATCACTCAGTATTAGCAATGAGCCCTCTATTCCCCATCCCCCTGATTATTCTCAAAAGTGTTTGCAATACAGCAAGCAAAACAGCCTCTCTCTCTAATAGTTCATTAAAATATTTAAACTATCATGCAGTTAACTAACTTACTGTAATATAAAGAACTGACTTAATATTGAGTATACAAATAAACACTGATTTTTATCACTATTTGTATAAAAACTATAGCGTGCTAGATCTTCTTTACTTAGATAACACTATACAAATGAATAGACACAGAAAACATACCCCACTTTCACCAGGTTCTAATAAAATGAAACGACTGAGCATACTTAAATACTGTAATGTAGTAGAATTAAGTAGCACTGTCTATAGAATTAATATTCTATCACTAGTATAATTCCCATGCAATGAGGTCTTACTCTCCAGTGGAATAAGAGTTGAAAGCAGTAAAGTCGTACAAAAACACTCATCTGCCTGCTTCTAATAGTATTAAGTCCCTCAGTGCTCCAAAACACCATTGCAAACTGCTGTAGGGTTAAGAAAAAATTAAAATTAAGTAAAACAAATGCACACTACAAGCAATCGCAGAGTGTATTCCATTTAAAAGAATAGTTGAAAATATGCTGCGTCTGTTTTTAATTAGAAGCCATGTCTCCTCGGAATGACCTCCCAACATGCAACTGGTGAGGTCACAAAGATTCCCGACTTCGGAGATTTGCGCATGCACTCACACTTGAGCGCGTGGAGAACACAGGCAAGCCATCACACCACAAGCACGCGATGAAGATTCTATATTTCTCCGTTAAGAATTTCGAAAGAAAAAAATGTGAGTAAAAACAAAATGGCAGAAACTGAAATTGCCTTGACTGATCACTGCACAGAGTAACTAAAAAGAATTAGGTTTTTCAGTGATGCAACACCACAGCATAAGGCCAAGGGAGAGGGGCCACCATTAACTACAAAAAGAAACAACAATGCTAAATATTTACAAAGAGGGGATAATAGCCACTGGCTAACCACAGCGAGTCCTAAAATGTCCTTAGAAAGAGGATCGCAATATGTTCAAGAAGGCACGCTGTAAACCACTGAGCAACTGTTGCAAATGATGTGCCAATAAAAATGACATGTCAAGACCTAGGGTAGTCAAACTAATCTAGACTAAACCCCATAAAAGCTTCCAAGCATTACCTATTTGGCAGGTTTTAGGTCCTGATGTCATAATTTGTTTATGGCAGTAACATATTTTATTGCTTTCACATTATTACTCTCCAGCAAACAGCTAGTTTTTTAACTGTTGGCCTTCTAAAAACAGCCTAGATTCAATGTACAAGAAAATAATCATTTGTTCATAAGATCTTAACAGACTTCAAGACTTACTTATGATAGCCCCATAGGGATTGTGCAACTGTATGTCTGCTGAGACTGGTAACCCAATAACTTATTTACTTCGCTCCTATCTTCAGACAGAGGATAGTTTCGGTTAAAGCATGCTGCGTTCACAGCGTTCACGCACTGCAAGCTAATGTCACTTTTATTGCTAAGAGCTTTACAGGCTTACAAAAATGTGCCTTGTTAATCTCAAAAAGCACTTTGCGGCTGCTGAAACCTAAGCAAGCAATAGTTTCTGCCGTTTATACAGCACAGCGCACTGTGACAGAAAAGAAAAAAGCAACTTTTCTTCTTTCTCCCTAGCTTTAAGCAGCAAAACGTACAGTTACCGCAACTGCACTGACTAGGCAGAACAACCAAAACGCCAACACTCTTACTGTGTCAGATTGCACGTATGTCTAACCAACTGTCGAATGATCACATGATCAGGCATGGCGAGAGCTTTAATACACAACTAATTGGGTAAACCAGTCAATTAAGCCTTCAACAGCTTCTGCTCTCGGCCTAATATATAATAAAATAAATCAAAGTACCTTAACACGATCTTAACACAAATGTGCAGCCAGCTAATTATAACCTCTGCTTCAGCCAGGTGCTGTAAAGCTGTCAACTAAAACAAGTAATCAGAACATCAGATGTCAGACTGCCCCAGAAAGGCTTTCTGATGATTTCACTTATTTCACCCTCTTTTGTTAAGCACTTTAATACAAGTAGCAAGTAACAAGCAAATAATGTTGCCAAATACTCAATGAATTTAAACTATATATATAGCAGTGGGAAAAGAGCTCTTGTATTAAATTAAATTAAATAGTTTAAAATACTAGCATACTAGCATTAGCAGAATTTAGCAAACTTATGAAACTTTATATTAGTGATTTGTGTATCAGCCAATGGAGATATTGCTCTTTCTTAGTAACTTAGTAGCTAATATTGGTCCAAAGGTCCACAGATCACAGGCTCAAACAGCTGTAACTTCAACTCACTGATGACCAGCACTCCGAGCAGTAAAACCAGTCTCGTGTTCCAAAATAAGGATCTTGCACAGAATGTAAAGCACACAGCTCCTGGCAGAATATAATCTTCCCAAGTGACTTCTGTCATGCCAACCTTCCACAGGGTGGTTTACTAGCCTGCAGCCTCCGGGCCTCCATCACTCAGACTTCTCTTCAGCGAGCCATGGGGGGCGGGGCAAACAACAGGAACAGAAGAAACACCATACACCATGGGGCAAAAAGTAAATCTGGAAAGGCAGTGAGTAATAAAATAAATAAGGCAATGGCGGTATACCTGTTTTAAAAGAAAAAAAACGTTTCTCACTGCTCCTGCTACTGCAGCTCTTCCACAGCTACATAGCGTGCCGCCATCGCGGTATCTGTATCCTGGTCAGCTAGTTAAGGAACCCACTAGGCAGGCTGCTATTCTCAGTGTGGTGCTCACCAACTCAGAAGTGGTGGGAGGAGTGAGGGTAGGGAAGCCACTAGAGTCCAGCAGCCATAACTCTGTATGGTTCAACCTGGCTGTTGGACCATGTAAGCTATCATCAAAGGCTGAAGTCCTAGATTTCAGAAGGGCAGGCTTCAACTGGATGAGGAAGCCGGTCCAGAACTATTTAGCTGGAGTGGACAGCATCAGGGATTTTGAGACGGGCAGTCAAGGGGGCCATTCTTGAGGCAACAAAGTTTTGCATGAGAACGGTAATAAAAAGAAAAAGGTACAAGAGATCAATGTGGTTCTCTTTGGAAAGGTCAGGGAGGCAGTGAGAGTCAAGAAGGCCTTCACCAGGTGCAATGAAAAGCAAGGGAATGAAGAATGGGCAGAGTATCAGATGAGAACAAGAGAAACCAAAAGGGTGGTAAGAGAAGCAAAGGCAGACACAGAGCTATGTATTGTGGAGGGGGTCGGTTGGGGAAGAACAGTTTTTCAGATGAGAAAGAGAGAGAGGAATTGTTAGGCTAACAGAGAGGTGGGGTAATTGAGGGGGACAGGCAGAAAGCAGCCATGGTTAATGACTGCTTTCTCTGTAGTCACAAGGGAAGGCAGAGGGCCTCTCCCAGAGTGTGACTTTAAGGCAGCTGTTGGGGGGGTTCCCTGAGATGAGGCAGCCAAGTATTTACAGCTGAATAGGTTTGGAAAGGGCTAGTAGCCCTTAAGGTAGATAAGGCCCTGGGGCCAGATGAGATGCATCCGAGGGTGCTGAAGGAATTGGCAGCAGAACTAACTCAACCCCTGATGGGGCTGTTCAGTAGCTCACTTCAGACAGGGGTAGTTCCAAAAGACTGAGGGTAGCAGACATAGTACTGCTCCATAAGGGGGCAGGGGATTAGTAGCAACGGGTAACTACAGATCTGTCAGTCTTAGCTCTGTTTTGGGTGAACTGATGGAGACACTAGTCAGAGAGGCTCTCATAAACTACCTGGAGAGCAACGGACTCCAAGAAAGTAAACAACACAGGTTCATGGCAGGAAGACCTTGTCAGACCAACCTGATAGTATTCTTCAACTGGGTAACGAGTGGATAAGGGCCTTTCTGTGGATTTACTCTACTTTGATTTCAGCAAAGCTTTCGACTCTGTGCCTCACAGAAGGTTGCCAAAGAAGCTAGAGGATTTGGGTACAGTGAAAGACATAGATGGGTGAGAAACTGGTTGGAAGGCAGACAGTAGAGGGTTGTGATTAACAGAGTCAAATCAGGAGAGCGCGAGGACACCAGTGGGGTGCTTCAAGTATCAGTCCTGGGTCTAGTCCTTTTTAGTATGTTCATTAGCAACGTGGGAGAAGGAATCCATGGCAAGATCCATCTCTTTGCAGATGACACTATGCTCTGTAGCAGGGTAGACAGCGAGCAGGGGGTTAGGGAGATGCAGGGACTTGAAAAAGTTAGAGATGTGGTGGAAGGTTTAGCAGTTGAAATTCAATGCCAAAAAGTACAAGGTGATGAACATAAGGAACAAGAAGCTGAGGACAGAGTACTAGATGGGGGGTAAAGCTATGCATGACATCTAAAGAAAGAGAACTAGGGATCATTATCAGTGACTCCCTAAAACAATCAAACCAGTGTACCAAGGCCTACAGTCAGACAAAAAGGATGCTGGGGTATATAGGAACAGATATTGACATCACTACCTCTCTGTAGATCACTGGTGAGGCTCCAACTGGAGTACTGTGCCCAGTTCTGGAGTTCTCACCTAAGGAAACATAAGGACAGGCTGGAGTCAATGCAGTGTAGGGTGACCAAAATGATTCAAGGCCAGCAGGTCAGATTTTAGAGGATTGGCTCAAGGCACTGAACATGTACTCGCTGGAAGCCAAACAAAAAAGGGGAGATAATGATGGAGACCTTCAAGTTCCTGAAAGTAATGACAAGGTAAATTATGAGGAATTATATAGCATAAGTAGTGGATCAAGAACACAGGGGCACAAGTGGAAACTGATGGGGGGGGGTGCAAATTCAAGAGGGAAGTGAGAAAGTTTTATATTACAGAAAGGGTGGTGGAGCTGTGAAACAATCTGCCAGCTGATGTGGTGAGTGGCAAAACTATCAGATTCAAACACAGCTGGACAGAGTGAAGGGCTTAGTGGTTGCTCAGGGTGATAGTGGTAAGACAGGGAGCATGGTGGCGGATAGTGTGTGTTAGAGCCCTGTATGGACAGTAAGTCCTGGGTTTGTTAGGGTTTATGGGCAAACTGGATGGACCGGTCTTTTTCTGTCGTCATTGTCTGTGTTTCTGTGTTTCAGCCTGGTCTGGTGGTTCTGGGGGTAGCATGCTACCTTGTGGGAGACCTGGGTTCTTGTCCTGAGCCTGACTTCCATGCCCAGGCTGAAGGAGTCGGGTGCACTATGGAGGGGAAGCATGTTCAGATTCTGGGCTGAGGGTGTCACTCATCACCCTACTTTAATGCCATTTGCAGAGGATGGTTTTAGCAGCCTTCTTGTAATGGGTCATAGCTCATAGCAGGTCAAGGTGGGTGACGTAGATCTCTGGGATGTGGGTGGAGCTAAACAGGGACCTACCCACCACCATGGTAGTAATATTAGTAGCAGCGGCAGTAGTAATAATGTATTTAATTAAGCACCCTTCCAGGGCACTGAAGTGTGTGACACTGGCAGTATGAGGGGTTGTGTGTGTGTGGAGTGGGGGCTCTGTTAACTTTGTGTGTGAGAGGAAGGTGGTAATCTGATTATCGCAATGTGTGTCTAATCGCAGTGCTTGGGAGGGGTGTTGGATGTTTTGGGTGCATACATATGTGTATGCTCAGACCATATGTGTGTACCTACTGACTATGTGATGCTTCTGTTTTCCCTGACTCTGTGTAAGTGCCTAAAGTGTATCATGTTGTTCTATGTCATATTTCCTTGTACTCTCCCGGGTCGTACCTGAAAATAGGAAAATGTCTTGTCTAGTATACTTACCTGGTTAACAAAAGCTAAATAAATAAGTGTGTGTGTGTGGGGGGAATGATTAGCAGTCATATTCTGAACTCTGTCATGGAAATAATGGAACACTAATCTGTCTCAAAATGTGGTACTGTGGCTTTAAAGCAGCAGTACATGAATGTGGTGAGATTTTGACCTATACGTTTTTATTCTATGTTAGATTGGCCCTTATCTGCTGACTTGTAGGATACCCTTTTTTTCTACAATTTGAGTCTAAGTACTTTTTTCACATCTGAAATAATAAAAGGAGCACTCCTTTTAATATGGCTTGTACCAGGTTTTCATTAGTATTCTCAGCTGTTTTTGTACACCAGTTCAGGGTTTTAAATAATTGATTAGCAGTTTTTTTCTTGGGACAATACTAACTGTTCAGAAAGTATTTATATAGGTTTTCTAAACGTGTTATGTTTGTTAAACACAGTGAGGTAGGTGCTATGCATTTTCACAATGTTTTAGCACTTTTATGAACAAAACGCTAATCAATTTTTAGAGTTAAATAAAACCCTGCCAGTTGTTTAAAATCACTTCTGATGTGACTAAACAAACTGTTATAAAATGGGCAAGTTGTTCAGCCAATCAGAGAGTTTATTTAAAATGCATAAAATCTGTTCCATGCACATGTAAAAAAACTGTCAGTGAAAAGGCCAGTATTCATGAGCTTTAGAATGTTGGCATTTTCACTGGCATCCATCTTTTCTTCACCCACTAACTGAATTACCATGGCATCAGACAGAAAAGTAAACTTCAATGTAAGCATGTCTGACGAGGAGTTAGAGAGGATTTTTAACTCACCCGAAGAAGACTACAACACTGTCAATAGCTTTCCAACAACTGTCACAGTGAGTACAGCAATCAATGAAAGGGAGGTAAATGCCATGACAATTACATCGTTGGTAATACATCGTGATACATCGCCCGAGATTGGACCACGGTGGGGGGGGGGGTTGCAGTCTGTTTCAAGACAGAATTGGACCTCATGAGTGTGGTTACGGGGGAGGCTGAGTCCTTTGAGTGCACAGTGGTAGCGGGTGTTGGCGTCCGAATCGTGCTCATCTACCATCCACCAGGAGATGGGAAACGTTTCATAGAAAGTGAGAGACTTCATCGTCGACATGTCGCTTGAGTCGCCGTGATTGATGGTTCTGGCCACTTCAACGCCTGGATCGACGGCGAACTCTCGCATTTGGTAATCACTTCCTCCAATTAATGATTTCCTTGGGTTTACACAGGTGGTTTCCACCACTACTCATAAATCTGGGCACTCTTTGGACTTAGTCTTTCTCTTGGGATTGATGCTTTCGATATGGGGTGGAACCAGTCGCTTGGTCGGACCACTACACGGTGAGGTTCAATTTTAGTACCCCTGAAGGCCTACCCCTGTGGAGATGGCAAGATACAGCTCTTTATGGGATATTACACCCTTGGGCCTTGCGGCGTGTTCTCGACCTCTGCTCCCTGGCGCTGCTGGTAAGCAGTAGTCCAGAGATTCTGGTGACAGCCTATAACAAGGCTGTTACATTGGCTCTGGATACTATTGCTCCTGTTCATGTACACCCCCTCTCCCTTCGTCCCAAGGCGCCCTGGTTTGATGGGACGCTGAGGGAGATGAGGAGACAGGGGCGAAGATTAGAACGCTGTTGGCGCAGATCCACCCTTGATGCCGACCGCCTTAGATTGATGGACCATTATTCTGTCTATCAATCTGCAGTCTCCCATAAGAAGGCAGAATTCCTGTCCAGGGAGATTGCAGTAGCCAGGAATCGACCGGCTCAGCTTATTCGAACTGTGGACAGGCTGTGCAACCCAGCCTGTCTTCAAGTTCGGAAAGCTTTTTCGCAATTAGAGTTCGAGGAGCTCACTCGATTCTTTGCTAATAAGGTGGCTGACATCAGGATGGATTTGCGTCCGGTGGCTTCTAAGGGGGATGCCGTTGAACAGCATGAGTTCACAGTACCTCTGTCTTCCTGGTGTTCCTTCAGCATGCCAGACTTTGTGGATGTCATGAGGATTATCCATGGTGTGCACCCTACGAGCTGTAGTTTGGATCCTGGGCCGACTTACCTAATATTGGGTTGTTGTGACATCATCGGCCCAGTCCTTGTGCAAATAGTCTGGTGCTCCTTGGAATCAGGTGAGTTTCCTAGCTCCCTGAAAGAGGCGGTGGTGACACCCCTCTTGAAAAAAGCTACCTTGGACCCCAACTGTTTCACAAACTACAGACCTATCTCAAACCTTCCCTTTATTGGGAAGGTGATTGAGAAAGTAGTGGCGTCCCAATTGGAGAACCACTTAGCCATCCATGGCATCTACGAACCCTTCCAATCGGGTTTTCGTAAAAGACACAGCACTGGTTCGGGTGCTTAATGATCTCTTGAGGGCGAGAGACCAGAAGAGACGTTCTATCTTAGTTCTTCTTGATCTCTCGTCAGCTTTTGACACCGTGGATCACGTGGTGTTGCTAGCATGCCTGAGGCAGTTTTGTGGAATATCGGGAACCGTCCTTCGATGGTTTACCTCATTCCTCATTGGGAGATCACAAAGGTTGTGTCGGGCTTTTTTCCTCTGGCCCTATACCTTGTTATGTGGGGTGCCTCAGGGTTCTGTGCTGTCTCCCATGTTATTTGCAGTGTATATGCTGCCCCTCGAGACATTATAAGACGGTATGAGCTGAGGTTTCATTGCTATGCAGATGATACCCAGCTATACCTGTCTTTTGCTCCTGACCAGGATAGAGCTACCTCAGTGTTTAACAGCTGTCTGAGAGAAATCCAGGGTTGGATGGATTCTAGCTGGCTGAAGTTGAACGCAGAAAAGACGGAGGTTTTGGTGGTGGACCCAGGCTGTCGGATAGAGGGGTCGCCTGTTGTTGCACCGTCAGGAATTTTTCTTGGGGGTGTTTCACTCGACCTCTGAACAGGTGCGTAACCTAGGGGTTATCTTGATGACTGGGTGACACTGCATTCGAGGTGTCAGCAGTCGTCAAGACTTCCTTTACCATCTTAGGAATATCGCTAGAGTGAAACACCTTGTTCCGCCTGACATGTTACCTATGTTGGTCCACGCCTTTGTGTCCTCTCGCCTGACTACTGCAACTCCCTGTATTTTGGGCTTGGGGTTGAACACTGCCGCTTTCAGCTAGTGCAGAACGCAGCAGCCCGGGTTTTGACGGGAACCAGTAGGTCTTGTCATATTACCCCAGTGCTGCACGAACTGCAGTGGCATCCGGTTCGGTGGCGGATCACCTTTAAAGTCTGTTTATTGACTTTTAAAGCCCTACACGATCAGGGTCCAGCTTATCTGAAAGACCTTCTCGTATCGTACTGCCCTGGCCGATTGCTCCGCTCGGCCGACAAGGGGTTGCTAGAGATTCCGAGAGTGTGTTTAAATTCATCTGGCTGTAGAGCCTTTTCTTATGCTGTTCCCACTCTCTGGAATTCTCTACCCGTCACGGTTACGCAGTGCACCTCCCTGGGGGAATTTAAAAGTGGCCTTAAAACCCATCTGTATCACATGGCCTTTTTATAGTATAATGCGATCTGATTATAAAATTGTGGTTTTATGAGTGTCTTATATTGTATTATAATGATAATTGTATGGATTGTATTTTTGTATGATTGTACAGCGCTTTGAAATCTGAAAGGCGCTTTAAAAATAAAATTATTATTATTAATTACTTCGCGTCACCTTTCCCTCACCACAGAAGCCCTTAATGAAATCGAAGACTCCAAATATGAGCCCAATACAAAGAAAACAACTTCATGGGCAATCAAAGTATTTAAAGACTGGCAAGTCGCTAAAGGGGTACACCTAGATTTTAAAACATCAAGTAGCGCAGAGCTAAATGAAGCATTCAGACGTTTCTATGCGGAGGTTAGAAACACAGACCGCAACGAGTATGCTATCAGCAGCTGTTGCAGCCTGCGATCCTCACTGAACAGGCACCTCAACTCAGTTGGCATAGCGAGATAACTAAACATTATTACAGACCCAGCATTTCACAGCAGCAACGTGTTTGTGTCGGTAACCAAACGTTACCGAAGGCAACAGAAAGATGTAAGCAAACACCACCCTCCGATATCCAACCCTAACTTACTACTGCTCACGAAATCGCCTGCCCTATCTCCCAACACAGCGCCTGGCCTATTAAGAAAAGTGTGGTTCGACGTACAACTGTACATGGCCAGGCGCGGGCGGGAGGGACTGAGAAATCTGACCCCCAACAGCTTTGTGTTCAAACTAGATGAGAATGGGTCTGAATATACGACTCTTGGCTTCAATAAAGCCACAAAAAATCACAGTGACCCCTTTGAGAGTAACAAACAAGCCCACTGAGGGCTCATGTATTCAGAACCCGATTCACCACTTTGCCCAGTAAAGAGTTTAAAAAAATACCTTGGTAAACTTCCTGGTGATGCGACAGCACTCTACTGCCACCCGCGCCGTCTTCCACAACACTTCCTGGACTGCAGTCAAAGCTGGTACACCAAACAACCACTCGGTGTAAATTTCCTATCGACCCTAATGTCCAAAATAAGCAAAGAAGCCTGCTTGAGTGAAATTTACACAAATCACTCCATAAGGTCCAACGCAGTTTGTTTGCTCTCTGAAGCCGGTCTACAAAGCCGAGAGGTCATGGCGGTAACAGGGCACAGCTGTGAAGCTAGCTTGCAATCATATTGGGCTGCCTGTGCCAGGGACAGACAACGCTGGAGCTCGATACTGGGACAAAAAAATGTGATCATAAATGAGCTGCAATCAAAACATCCAGAAAAGGAAAAACAAGCTGATCCTATACCGAATGAAACGAAGCAAAGTACTGCACTGCCACCAACAGGAGGAATGACTGCATTTAATAATGGTCCATTCACTTTCAATGGACCTGTGAATTTTAGTGAGACTGTAAATTTTTTTGGCAAGTGACTTCATGATGAGTATTTTCTGAGTGTCTAATCAGTTAACATGTTTTAAAGAAGTACAGATTTCTTTCTCTACCTTTCCCGTACATAGTAATTAGAACTACTTTATGCTGCGTAATGATTTGTCACACAAAATAAAATATTTTTATGCAGCTAAATGTGTTATCTTTTGTGTTTCTGTCATTTTAACAATGCTATACCATTTTATAAGCGCAATAAGTCACTCCAGGGTGCATGGATCAGATTTTACCGCTATCAGTTGCTAAAGCACTCGGCCAAGGCCCCTGCAGGCTCATTACCCTGGCTGCGCGGTAAAATCTGTTCCATGCACACCCTGTCATGTCTTATTGCTTACTTATGCAGCAGGCAGTGCTCCCTGACCTGAACTGCAGATGTTCAAACACAGCTGCAAATACTGATGAAAACCTGGTCTAAGCGATATTAAAAAGAGTTCTTATTTTATTATTTCAAATGTGAAAAAAGTACTAAAGCAGACTCAAAATAGATAAATAAGGGTATCATACAAGTCAGGAGATGAGGGGCAATCTAAAATAGCATAAAAAAGTATATGTCAAAATTGTCACTGCATTCATGTACTGCAGCTGTAAAATATGGGATACCTCATCCTGTCTGAGGTCACAATATGAGACTGCTCCTTTTCCATGTGGAACAGAGCACTTTCTTTTAATTTTGTTTGTGTGAATTCTCCAAAATATCATCGCTCACAGTTTGACTGTTTTTAGTTTGTTGGTAAATGGGTGTTCCTTGGTTTCCACATTTTTTATTTATTTTTTTCTCGATTTGTCAGTTTCTGCTGTTTACTGCTTTCATATTTGTTTTAGATGACTGTGACAGAATGGCAGTAAAAGCATAATTTGAATCCTAACATTGGTTGTCAGTCAGATGACATTTGTTAGTATAAGTAAACCAAAAATCCTGATTTTCAGTCTGTGGCTTAACAAAATCTGAAAAACAAAAAAGAAAACTAGTCACACAAGCTTTAAAAAGTGTGAATACAAAAAATGGATTCAGAGCGCTTCCACCTCTAAAGGTGCTCCCTGTACTGTACTGTACTACAGTTCGTACTTCAGAGATAAAAAAGCAGAGCTGAGCACACACCACAAAATCAAAATAAATTGTTTTATTCAGCCAGAGTGGTAGATGCAGTGCTAACACCCCTACATAACGCCCTTCATAAGGGGCTTCCTCAGGGAGCGTGTTAGCTCTCAAGGCAGTGGTACATTTATACAGAGAAATTTACATATTCATGATCCATACCAAAAAAAAAAAAAAAATAACCCTTCTAACTCCAGGAACCACTCATTATGATTAAACAAATGCAGTCAGCCTCCTGTGTTGGACTGCCCGGAAAGATGGAATTATAGGCAAATTATGGAACTCTCAATTGGCTCGTGCCACTTTCAAACTGCTGCCCTAGCAACTTATGCACTCTGAGTGCTTCAGATTCTTTTACTGCACCTGCCTAGTGAAGAGGTCTCGGAGAGCTCTCCTTCAGCTACATCAAAACACAATTGTCTGATCGATAAGTAGTGGTTTTACTTTATATTTCAGATTGCTGCTTTAGTTTTAGTTTATTTTGTAGTTTGTGTAGAATTTATTGTATTTAGCGGTTCCTTCATGGTTCCTTGGAACCGAGGGTTCCGCTATTTCTAGTGAGGTTTTTACCTCAGTCTTTTATATTTGCTAACTTTCCACAGTAGGTTCCTAACCGCAAATATTTGTTTAATTTTTATATAGATTTCTAAGTTTCTCGGTGTCAGGAACCGAGTAGCGCTCTGTTCCCGGAACCGTTGGCGGTTGTTTATAGTGGTTATATTCCGTTCTAAGGAACCAATAATTCATCACATTTTCTTTAGCGATTCCTGCTCAATGTCAGAGGCTCCTGTTGTTAAGCCTAAAAAACACACAGGAACCACTGGTTTCAAATTGTGTGACTCTTGTGGTCAGATAATAGCTAAAGCAGACAGACATTCTTTGTGTATTTTTTTGTCTGGGTACTAGCCATATTTTTGCAAATAGTGACATTTGTAAGACATTTTGTCCTCAAACTCTTAGGAAAAGGTCAAAAATATTAGAAGAGATGGCCTCTGCTTCTACTAATACTGGTGAAACTGGTTCCTCCACCTCTGGCACAAGAAAGGATGGAGGTAAAGCTAAGGATCCTGACATAGAAACATAGAAACATAGAAGTTGACGGCAGATAAGGACTGCAAGGCCCATCCAGTCTGCCCAAAATCCTGACAAAGGATCAGATAAAGTTGAGCAGGGTAAGCAAAAAAGATCAGTGGAATCGGGGACTGAACCTGTGCCACAGAAGAAAAACTGTAAAGAAAAACATGTTGCTGCGCCTCCGGCCGAGAAGGCTAAGGAGCTCCCAGCTGGCAAAACTGGTATACCCTTGGCTGAGGACGTTGCCAAGGCCATACAGGTCTTGCAAGCACTGCAAGCTGCAGTCCCAGTTCCAATACCAACTGCCCCAGTTCCTTTACCGGTTCCACCCTCTCAGGAGCCACAGGCTTCATTTCCTGAGAAGTATGATGATTTCGAGGAGGAACAGATAGACCCAGAGGTTTCTCCATAATAGGAGCTCGCCCCCCCCCCGGGTCCAGAGGATTATTCCTCACATTATGCTTTTGTTAAAAGCATGGTAGAAACATTCAACCTCCCTCGGCAGGAGACAGAGGAGGATGTGGAGGAATCTGAGTTCCTGGATATGATGGGGTTAACACCAACAAAACGTTTATTACTGCCTGTGCATAAATCCTTAAAAAAGGCTGCAATGCAAGTATTCCAAACTCCAAATTCTATTCCAGGAGTCGACAAAAAAGCTGACAAGAAATATCAGTTTGATAGGTCAACAGCTGATTTTCTGTTCAGCCACCCTGACCCTGAAGGTGTTGTGCAGGCTCCTGCCTGCGACAAAGCCAGAATCCCCTTGGCTACCCATCCTCCAGATAAGGACTCTTGGAAGATGGATACAATGGGGAAGAAAGGATATATGGCGGCTTCTCTCATCCTTAGACAGGCCAATTATATGGCCTATGCAGTGCAATACTAGAAGGCACTCTGGAATGCAATGGTAGCTCTGGCTGACAAATTGCCTGGTGAGGTGGCAGTGAACTTGCAGGGTACAGCAAGGGCTGCCTTGGATGCCATGAAATACCAGTTCCACATGGCTGTGAACACTGACTCTGCAGCCAGGTTGATCGCACTGTCTGTCTCCCTTAGATTTGCCTGGCATAGGACAACAAACCTGACCCTGGATACCCAGGCTACGGCGATGGACTTTCCTTTTGAGAAAAATTCCCTATTTGGAGATAAAACAGAGGTCTATATGAAAAAGGTACAAGAATATAAGGCCACCTACAGAAGTAATTCTAAGGATAGGCCTTCCTCATCCTATAGGTCCCAGACCAGGGGAGGCAGGGGTAGGAGATCCTACTCCAGACCTTTTTTTTTTTCCAAGGTCCTGCTTCTCAGCTGCAACAACAGCCTAGAGGATATTTCCAAGGAAGGGGCAGGAGAGCCATGAGGAGAGCTTCTCCCTCCCCGGTGATTCAGGCACAGTCCACTCAGAATCCCTGACAGGCTAGTACAGGTCGCATCCCCTGCCAAAAATCCTCCAGTGGGTGGCAGACTGGCTCATTTTCTTCAGGATTGGTATACCATCACCACAGACAAGTGGGTCCTGGAGCTGGTGAGCCAGGGTTTAGCAGTCTGCTTCAAATCTCTTCCCAAGCTGAGAGCAAGAACATTTGCACCAGTCACATCTGCAGACAGAATCCTACTGGATGCAGAAGTAAAACATCTGCTAGCTATCAAGGCAATGGAGCCTGTCCCCCTAAACTAGAGAGGCAAAGGCTTCTACTCCAGATACTTCCTTACAAAGAAGAAAAATGGGGATTGGCGACCTATCCTGGATTTAAGACTCTTAGACATATTCTGAAACCAGAATTTAAAATGGTCACTCTTGCTCTGATCGTTCCCACTTTACAAAAGGGAGACTGGCTAGTCTCCCTAGATTTAAAGGAAGCTTATTTTCACATCCCCATCAGACCTTCCCACAGAAAGTTTCTGAGGTTCAGGCTGGCCTCAGGCCATTATCAGTTTGCAGCCCTTCCTTTTGGCCTGACTTCTGCACCAAGGGCATTCACAAAGTGTTTGGCCGTGGTAGTGGAGTTTCTGAGAAAACAAGGAGTATCAGTCTTTCCCTACCTGGACGACTGGTTAGTGGTGGGTCCATCTCTACATCTTACAGAGCAGGCCTTAGCACTAACAAAGTCTACTCTGGAATCCCTGGGGTTTCCTCATAAACGAGCAGAAGTCTCAGCAAACACTAGTTCAGGTACTAGAGTTCATTGGAGCAGAACTGAACACCAGTCTGGGCAGAGCTTTCTTGCCACGGGACAGGGTAAACTGTATTCTACAAATTGCAAGCTCATTTGTACCAGGAAAGCCCAAACCAGCCAGAGAGTTTATCAGGCTTTCGGGCCACATGGCAGCTGCCCCCCACAGGGGTACTGGGTTCCAGATTCCAAATGAGGGACATTCAGTTCCACCTGAGACAATACTGGTCACAGAGGACAGATCCTCTGTCCAAACTGGTTCCAGTCACCCATACTCTCCTACAGGCATTGCAGTGGTGGCTGGATGAGCAAAACCTGCGGGTCGGGGTTCCTTTCACAAAGGAACAACCTTCCTTAGTCCTTACAACAGATGCATCCCTCCTGGGTTGGGGAGCACACATGTTGGATTATACAGCAAGTGGCACGTGGTCTACTCAAGAATCCATGTTGCACATAAATCTTTTGGAGCGCAGGGCAGTGTACCTAGCCCTACAGGCATTTGCTCCACATCTTCAAAACAAAGTGGTGCAGGTCAGAACAGACAACACCACTACTATATATTAGATAAACAAACAGGGAGGAACCAGGTCAGCCCCACTGTGCGCCAGAAGCAGTGAGGCTGTGGTCCCTGGCCTACTCCATGAAGGTATCCCTTTCAGCCATACATCTTCCAGGAAAGGACAATGTGCTGGCAGACTCCCTCAACAGGATAAGTCAGGGTCATCACGAGTGATGTATGAATCCTCAAATTCTCAGCTCGATTTTCAGACATTGGGGCACTCCAGAGATAGATCTCTTCGCCTCTGCAGAAAATCACCTGCTACCAATATATTGCTGCAGGCCTCCTCTCAGGGGCACCCTACCCCTGGATGCATTGGCACTGGATTGGACAGGGAAGTTTCTGTATGCCTTCCCTCCTTTTCTACTGATATTCAGGACCCTGCTGAAATTGAGGTGCCAGCCGGCAACAATGATACTGGTGCACCAGAATGGGCGAGGCAGCACTGGTATTCGCTTCCGTTGGCTCTATCAGTGATATCTCCAATTTATCTGCCCAGGAAGCACAACCTGTTGACTTCCTCCCAGGTTAGGATACTCTACCCCAACCTGAAATCACTAAGGCTCAAGGCCTGGCTCTTGAGTACTTGGAGTATGTGGATCTTAAACTGTCAGAACAAGTTTTGGCAGTACTTAGGGGCTCCAGGAAACTTTCCACTAAAAAAGATTTACTCTGCCAAGTGGAAGAGGTTTTCCATATCGTGCGCAAGTAAGGGTATTGACCCATCCAGGGCTGACCTTGCCATTCTTCTGGATTACCTGACACACTTGCATTCTTTAGCTCTGAAGCCATCCACACTCAAGGTTCATGTGGCTTCAGTTTCAGCTTACCTGTCAGCAGGTAAAGAGAGGTCCTTGGCTTCTCAGCCAGTCTTCAGGAAATATTTTAAAGGCCTTAACTTTTTGTACCCTCCTTTGAGGGAACCAGTTTCTGCCTGGAATCTGAATATCTGCATTGCCAAGCTCATGGATGCCCCATTCAAACCGGAGGCAACAGCAGACTTGAAGTATATCACTTGAAAAACTGCGTTTTTGGTGGCTATTACTTCAACCAGGAGAATCGGTGAGTTACAAGCCCTGTGCACGGATGTGGATTACATCTCATTCCACAGGGACAAAGTGGTCCTCAGGACCAATAGAAAATTTCTTCCCAAAGTGGTGTCTGATTTCCATTTAAATCAGTCCATTACTTTACCTGTCTTTTTCACAGAGAACTCCAGTTCTTCAGAAAGGAGGCTTCATTCCCTTGATGTCAAAAGGGCACTTAGCCACTATGTTGACAGAACTAAGTCTTTCAGACCAGGCCAGACACAGCTCTTTCTTACCTGTGGAGAGGTAGGTAAGGGTAGACCTGCCACAAAACGTACAGTTGCTTGTTGGATAGTGGCATGTATCCAGTTTTGCTATGATAAAGTGGGAAAACAGGCTCCCCTGGGCCTCGGAGCACATTCCACCAGGGGTACTGCTGCTTCAGTGGCAGCTTCAAGGGATATTCCACTCTTGGAAATCTGCAAAGCAGCTACATGGAAAACAGTACACACCTTCACAAAGTATTACAGCCAGGATCTGCAATCCAGAAGTGATGCCAAATTTGGTACAGCAGTGCTGCAGGACCTGTTTCCTAAATAGATTTTCTGCCAAACCTCCAAAGGTACTGCTTGGTAGTCTGCATTTGTTTAATCATAATGAGCGATTCCTGGAGTTAGAAGAGAAAATTACTCACCATAGTAATCTTGTTTCTTCAAAGGGATCACTCATTGTGATTAAAGCACCCACCCTTCCTCCCCTACTGAAAAACCTATCAACGTTGTTCTGCATCCCTGTTTTAGAATATATTTTTCCATAGCGGTTAAGTTTGAGACTCACTTTTTGTTAACCAGTTGGTTCCCTTGTGCTCTCAAGTTTTTTTAGGTTTATTTATTGGGATGTTTTTTTGACATGAGAGGACAAAAAATTATTATATATATTATCAAGTTAGTAGGTCTTACACACAGTTTAGGCTACGTAAGAATCTGAAGCACTTTGAGTGCAGCAGTTTGAAAGTGGCATGAGCCAGTTGAGAGTTCCATAATTTAAATATAATTCCATCTCTCCGGGCAGTCCAACACAGGAGGCTGACTGCATTTGTTTATCATAATGAGTGATCCCTTTGAAGAAACAAGATTACTATGGTGAGTAATTTTTTCTTCCGCACAGTGACCGCAAAATCACCTTTTGGGACCGAATAACACCACGACAGTTACTGAATTCATAAGGAGGGGTCCCAGTAACCCCATGTTGAAAATTTGTTGCCAGAATTCCCAAAAATGCCCAAGAAATGCACCAAAGTTGAAAAAACCCTATTTATGCCATTATACAGCTTACTGGCATTTCTTCAGTTCACAGTCGGCTTTTGAAGAGTGCAGACTTGTTCTCAGTCCACGCAAGATCATCGTGCGCGCGCTGGAGGTAAGGGGGTGGGAGGTGGGGAGGCAGGGTGCGCAGAGGGTGGGCACGGGTTGGGAGGGCCACCGAGTCGCTATGAGGACCATTTTCTGGCGGACAGTTTTTCCTTTACAGGGTCACCCCAGCATGCCACCTGAGTGTTGTTTTTGGGTCCTTAGCCGACGGGAGGGCCTCCATCGGCAGATGAAACCGGAAGGGGAACATGATGCTGAGGGAATTGGGCACCCCTTCGGTATGCACTTTAAATGGGAGAGGGGTTGCATTATGCCAATGGGGAGTAGGGGCCTCCGTCAGCAAATGACGTGGGTTGGGGCATGCTGACAGGGGGATTGGGCACCCCTGAAGTCGGCTCTCCGGGCAGCGGCAGTCAGCGCCGCCATGTTAATGGAAGGGCTTCACCAGGAAAGGCACGTAGGGAGGGCGTGTTTTGGTGCCGCTGTATGACGTGCTTGGCCATCATTGCAGCGGACCTTTTCTTAGATATGCTTGCCACATTATGTATTCCTGGTGTGGCATCTGCATGCTGGCTTATTGGGAATGAAGGACATACCTACTAATGCATGCCCTGCATTCAGCCAACAGTGACTGTGCCTCCAAATCTGCTACTAATGTAATATGTTAGCCGTGCAAGCACGAGCAAACATAAAAATGGTTTAAAACCCACCTCGTAAGTTTGTACAGAGCCTTAGTGTCTATCCAATATTCTGATATGTTTTTGACCTTTTTTTAAATTAATAATCTGATTTTGTTGCCTTTGTAACTACACTGAATTCCTCTTTCCTCTGCAGTTGGTGCTGTCTCTTTTTGTCCTGCCTGAACATTCTGTGACATCAATGACACATTCCAGGCCATTCAGATGAACAGCATGGAATGGTGTTATTTATGTCATAGAATGTCTTAGAAATATGAAAAGAAAGGGCAGTAGCTGGTAAGGAGAATGGAACTAAATGCAGCTCTGAGGGCACCCCAAAAGCTTGATTTTAAAGATCATGTGCAACGCTGTGGAAATGGAACTTATCAGTCAGTTCAATAAAGCAGTGCCATATTACATTTTTCATTAAAAATGTAACTTTTTACCTTTTTCTGTAGCTAGATATTTTCCTCATAAAAACGGAGCTTCTTAGTGTCATTCTGCTTGATCTGTTGCAGCGCTAGTGGTGGATGTGGTTTCAGCAGTGACGCGAAAGGGGGTGAGAGCTGTGCAGCTACTTTTGGCGCTCTGTAATTCTGTCAGCTTCCTCCATGCAGCTGTGTGGTACATGAGTTAGCACTTGTGAATTATACCGCCGGTGCCCAAAACTGTTGCATGTTAGTGCTGTGTTCCGCTTTATCTGCTAATTGGCTTGTGTTGCAAGACTTTATTGATTATCACAACATGAAGCCTGGGGTTCAGCAGACTACTATAGCTACAGTATACCCAGGGGAATAATTACCAGCTAGCAAAAAAAAAGATACCCGTAGGTAGTAGTTGTGGGTCAGCACCCTCTCAAATAGGCTCCGTAAACAGTTCTGTTCATCATATAAATCTCAATACTTTATTAGCACAGTAATAATAAAATACATACGGCTCCCTGGTATAGACATCAGGCAAGGTATCATATGTTTACCAGCAGGCACATTCCTTTCCTTTCGTGGCTACATGCGTCTGATGAGTGACTGGTCGGCATGACATTCCCTCTGCGAGTTTGAAGAAGTTGAATTGTTTATACAGCCGCTAAGATATGTATTGTATTAATGGTTTGCGGAAATGGAAAGGAATGTGCCTGCCGGTCATCATATGATACCTTACTCGATGTCTACACCAAGGAACAGTATGTATTTTATTTTAACTTTGCTAATAAAAAATTGAGATTTACACAATGAACAAGAACCATTTACTGAGCCTATCTTAGAGGGTGCTGACCCACCGGTGCTATCTATGGGTATCTGTTTGCTGGCTTGTAATTATTCCCCTAGGTATAGTGTACCTCATAGTCTGTTTGCTAACTTTAATGAATGTTTATTTTTAGCTGTGCAGTCCCGTTTTGAATCCCAGCCTCATGTATGTATATGAGGTGATTTTGCAAGTTGCTTTGGCACAGATGTCTCATCACTGGCATCACCGCCAATTGACTTGCTCCAACTACATTGGTGGTCAGTGGCTTGAAATTGTACGGCTCAATAGTGGAGTTATAAAAACTCTGTAGGGAAGTGTTGGTTTAACCAGCATTTCCCTATGGAGTTTTTATAACTCCCTAATTGGGTTCCTCGTCTGAAGAAATTTTGGGTTAAAAAAAAAAAAAATTTAAAAAAAGTTCAATTCGGCATAGATGGCAGTGATGCTCTCTACTGTCATGCACATAAATCCCGGCTTCAGAATAGGAAGAAGATCACTATCACCGTCTATGATGTCATACTGCAGTATTTCTGCTTACAGCACGACTGGTAGATGCAGACAGAATTTAAAAACAAATAATTAACCAACTTCTTTTTTTACACTCGGGAGCAACACTACATCAAAAATGATGCAAAAAGGTATGGAATTACATAGGTTTAAGCATTAGTGTACATTTTGATTTGCACATGATATTTATCACAAAATGGTCAGAGCATATCAGAATACATAACTGGCACGGTAGGGAAGATGAAAGGTCAGTTAACTATATAAAAATAATTTCCTGTCTGCTTTGGCGGGGTAGACCAGACTCCCTAGGTCAGTTCCACAAAAGTAGTAGTATTTGCCTACAGGCAAAATCAGACTTGGTCAGACTGGTAACTTCTCTCTGGAAATGTAATCTGATCCTGGACATACTAATGATTGCCCCTTTTGAGCATCTTGGAAAAGTCCCTTATGTTTCCCAACCGTTAAAGTTCTTTTCTTCATGAGCATCTGCACTGCCAGGTGATTATGTTTAATAAAAAAAAAAAAAAAGAGAAGACAGGGAGTCGTAGGAGTTCAATAGCCAGGGGGCCATAGCAAGGGGATAACACATAGTCTATACTAGGAGCACGGATACTCTTCAGTATACAAACTCTAGTGATTCTGCTGGAAGTGCTGATTCGTCAGATGTCTTTAAGCTAAGCTCCTCCCACTACCCAGCCGGTATATCCTCCAGCGCTGCTCCATGATGTCATATCTTTCTTTCCACTGGGGCAGGTCTCCTGCTTCGCAGTTCTGCTTTTATTAAAGGGTTACCTTGCACAATGTTGGATTTATTTATTTTTTTTAATATCTGTTAGAGATTTCTACTCTTTAAGCAGTCCTTCAGCTTCTTTGCTCCAGCCGCTGTCGATCATATGGACATAGAGGAAGATAAATTGTCGGCAGCTTCAAATTCTGCATCACGTGTTGGCAGAAAATGTTGAACACGGACTTGCACATATCTTACGTGTACTGTTTAGGAACGTAGCACAGTGCATCTGACTGTGGCCTTTGCTAAGCGAAGCTTCCAGCTTTGCTGGAAGATTGCACAGCCAGGCTTCTTCTAGGTTGAGCAGCTAGCAGGAATTGAAATGTCCAGTGTAAGGGCTGCAAGAAGGCCTTTGCTGCAGTGGGGTCTGCTGCTCAACTTGCAGCGGTGGGCAGTTCATCGGCCTTGGCGCTGCTCCTGGCTGGGGCCACTGTCAGAGGGTTATTCTCGCATGGGTTCTGGGACATATGATGGGCCCTCTAGGCCTTCAGGGAGAGCCCTGTCCACCATAGTGAGAAACACATGTAGTGCCGGCACCGGTCATAGGATCAGGAGAGATGATTCTGATAGCTCCAGACCAGCCCAGACAGTATCTGGATCTCCTCAGCAGGAAGCCTCTGTGGCGGTTGCCTCTTCACCCCCGACTTGCTGACCAGACAAGAGGGGAAGGTTCTGCACCCTGTCCTTCAATCTCTGTACCTCACGAACTGGTTCTTCAGTGGCTAGAGTTACAGGCCTTAGGACTTTCAGAAGTTGTGCTCCATGTTGTGGAGGCCTCCCAAAAAGAGTAGACTCGCCAGTGCCATGCCTTTAAAAATAGGTTTTCCATTCGATGTCCGGACAAGCAGCTAGATCCTCTTGCCAGCCCTGTAGCTAGCATTCTTAAGTACCTCTGACCCTCTGTATTAGGACTGTGAGTGGCAACCCTTAAGGTGCGCCTGGCAGCCATCTCTGCTTACCTACTATGGGTTGGTATGCAGACTGTGGCCTAGGAGAATGTGGTCAGGTGAGTTTTCAAGGGCCTTGACCAACTGTCCCTTCAGGTGTGTTAACCACCGCCGCCATGGGACCTACTGCTGGTGCTGGTTATGCTCATGGTCAAGCCATTTAAATCCGTGCATAGGCGTGAGATGTCATACATGTCATGGAAGACGGCCTTCTTAGCCGTTACATCAGCCAGAAGGATTAATGACCTCCAGGCACTCTCGGAGTTTCCTTGTCTGGTCTTCCACAAGAACAAGGTAATCCTTTGCTCCAACCTGAAGTTCCTCCTGAAGGTAGTACTGGAGTTCTGCCTTAACCAGGTGATAAACCTACCAGTGCACAACCCATCTTCAGAGGCCAACCGCAGGCTCCATACTTTGGACCTGCGGAGAGCACACTCTTACTATAAGGAGTGCACGGTCGTGGAATTTGGGGTTAGGCTTGCCAGCTGTTACATACGCTGAAGCTGCACCTGGCTTTCTGGCAGCTAGACAGACAGTTGGCAGGAGGATAACATCCTGCATTGGCCTCTGGTATTGGTTGGCTGGTAGGGAGCCTCCCAAGGGGCTTAGGGCTCATTCCATCAGACAATACTGCTACCTAGGTGGCTGCCTTCAGAGACATCCCAGTACAAGAAATCTGTAAGACTGCTACCTGGAGGTCAGCACACACTTTCATTTCCCACTTGTCAAGGCACAGGTCAGGAAACATAGGAAAGCCAGGAGCAGTTATTCGCAAATAGCGTTTAATTTTTCTCAATAACAGCAAAATAAAATGTATTCAGTATAACTATGTGCAAAGGCAGTACAAAAAGAGAAAACTAAGTCATCCTTCTGAGGGTATTTCTTAATTCCAAGTTTCAGTCTCTGTCTCGCACTCTCTTGTCTCTCTAGCAAAAGCATTGCTGCTCTTTTTATAAGTCTTTGTCTGGGAACGTGTTGAGAGCTTGCTTCTCACAGAATTTCTTGTAAGTTTACACAATGTTCTTCTCGGTTTCATTCCTTGCAGGTGCAGCAAAACAGTACATGGTGTCCCAGAACTGACCTCTTGTTGACAACTCTGCAAAGGGCTTAAAAACTGCATCTCAGGTTAACCCCTTGAGTTCCAAGTAGCTTTTTGCAATCATTTCAACAGTATAACTATATACATTTTAAACAAAGGGATCCCAGTATCAGTGACATTTCCACATAAAGAGTGTAGAGAGAGAGTTTGCCTGCATGCTGCGAGTATTGAGGAGGAGTCTTTGCAGCAGGGTTCGTGTATTGCTTTTTCTGTCTTTTGTAAAGGCATGCCACCGGTTTTCTAACAGTCTTACCAGACTTTCTTGTAGCATTCTTTGCCCTTCGGGAAGGTCGAAAGCTGGGTCCGGTGTTAGCCATAGGTTCTGAAGCATGCAGTCGGAAGTTTGAAGTCGGAGAAAGTGGCATCTGAATCTGTTTGTGTCGGTGGTGCGAGCTCTGCACTTCAGACAAAAAAACTGACATTTCATCGAAAAGGGGGCGTGAGATGGCTTTTTGTTTACTAGGTTTTTCCTATTTTAAATTCCCTTAATCCGCCTGTTTCTGTGTATCTAAAGTTCTATTTTTAGGTAGGGGTTAATTACCTTTTTCCTCAAACATCATAATTTTAGGTCCTATATTGAAAGTTTTTATTTGATTTTATTTATTTTAGTGCTTTTTTACTATACTTTTATTTTGCACCACTGGTGTCTCCCCTAACAGCTGATTGGCTCTTCCACAGTCACATGATCTAACGACCTTTAAGCTTTTATACGCATGTGTGGCATTTTCTTGGTTAGTACTGCTCCAGTCGTCGTTCTGGTGGCTGATATTTTGTGAGCAGAGTCACTGAACATATTTGGCTTTCTGCATTTTGCACTTTGCTAGCTTTTATTTTTTAGCATTGCATTTGGCACCTTGTGAGCTTTGCTTTTGCCCCCTTTAGTACTGCTTTCCGATATACTTAACAGTAGGAGAGATGAGTAAGTGCTCCTTTTAACATGGTGTTAGCAGAACGCTATTCGTCTGGTTAATTTATTTTGAGATTTTTCTCGGTTCCCTGAACTGTGTGCCTATGTCTTTTCCTGACGATGTCCCTCGTTCAGTAAGCACTGTGTTTATTGATTCTCTCCTTTTTTTGGTCATACTATCCTATGTTAGCAGGAACTACAGACTTTTTCATTTCATATTGTATTGTTTTTATACATCTTTTTCCGACTTAGATATATATTTTATGTTTTAAGTAGTGCCATAGAAGTGTCTATCAGGGTTTTGTAGGGTACATCTGAATGTTGGTTCTAACTCAGCCTTAGGTTGACGTTGTTGTACCTGGTGAGTCTGACAATTTATTATTTTTTCTTTTAGAGTCTGTTATGGCTTATTCTTAAAGACGAAATTCTATCTTTTGTGGGATCCCTGTGAGAAAGCATCTTAAGTACTGTGGGGGAAAAAAGTGTGGCTAAGCTCTGCATATCCTTGATTGATAGGCTGCAACAAAGTGGCCACTGCCTTTTACGGGCGCCTTTGGCTCTGTGCTGGACACTACAGAAACTCTGCTCCTGCTCTTGTGGAGCTTTTATCATTACATACTTTTTATTTTTTGTACATTGCCAGAGGTTACAGATTTATGGACCTTGCGAAGGGGATATTCCAGCAGCCCTCTGGCAGTGGTACCAGAAGAAGGATTGTTTCCTGCCTGCCTGTGTTGCACTCTGACTGAGGACACTTTCGAGATAACTTATAACTGTGTTTTTTCCGGGGGGGGTGGGGTCTTTTCTCCTGTAGTATTTTGTATAAATTCTCTGATTATTGTCTCTTTGTTCACAGCTTTCCTCTGTGTCCTGTTTGTACTAGTCTGCACGAACTTACCGTGTGTTGAGTATTGGTCTCACCTTTCCTGTTTTTACAGTTAGATTAAGGATGGTTGACAAAAAAGGTGAAAGAGAGAAAAGGGGAGACCAAACCTTATAGTAGGAAAATTATGGAAAAGAATAACTTCAAGGATACTACTAAAGGGAAAATTAAAAGGAAACCTAAGGCGGCCAATCAAAAAATTACACAATTTTTTAATCCCTTGGTATCTTTTATGAAATTTAGATAATAAGAAGGTAGCCAAACATTTTCACCCAAAACTGACATCTTCTCCATCGGGTTTACTTTGTGATGGTAATCCCTCCTCAACCCATTCCTTCTTGAGACAAATTCAGAGCTTGGAAGAGCCATTGACTTGGAACTTACAAGAGTCGGCTATTTGCTGTAATAGGCAAGGTAAATTGGAAACAGTTAACACTATGAATCATACTGTTCCTAGTCTCTGTTTAGTGAATCCCTTAGCAAAGAATTTTAAAGTCAATAATGGGGGAATAAACTCGTTATATGATGGAGAAAATATGGCTGTTTTAAGCAGTAACATAGAAATATAGAAGTTGACGGCAGATAAGGACCGCAAGGCCCATCCAGTCTGCCCATTTCTTTTTCTACCTTATAAATGTGCCATCGGCCTTTGGTCCGTCAGTGGCCTATCTATTCATACTCATCTGTATTGCTCCCTTATGCCTATCCCATGCCTGTTTGAAGCCCTGCACTGTATTCATAGCCACCACTTCCTGAGGTAGGCTGTTCCATGCATCCACCACCCTTTCTGTGAAAAAGAATTTCCTCACATTCCCCCTTAATCGGCCTCCCTCTAATCTCATGCTATGTCCTCTTGTCCTGCTGTTTTTCTTATATTTAAACATGTTAGACTCTTTCACCTTGTTAATGTCCTTAAGGTGTTTGAATGTCTCAATCATATCACCTCTTTCCCTCCTTTGCTCAAGGGTATACATATTGAGCTCCGTTAATCTGTAGTGCAATCAGTAGTGCAGTTGATCTAGTTAGTGAGAAATCTTTTGTAAAATTGGTTCTGGGAGCTGCTGATTTTCCACAGGTTTGGGATTTAACTAATCATTTAACATCCCAGACTTTGAGTAAGGGCTCGTTTCTTAATCATTTTGAGTCCTTTTTGACACCATATGTTACTAACCAGATTCCAAAGGAACATCTAAGGATTTTAGAACCTTCTGGTTCTATTACTAAAGGCCGGGAGAAGCCCAATAGCGTGTTAACCCACATTGATGTGGAAACTAAAAATGAGTATGAGACTTTTCCTTATAAGAATCTAGAAAATATTCTACATGAGCTAAAAAGTGAAATTCAATTCGGAAATGAGCAGCTCATGGAATTGGTTACACTGTTTGGATCTTTTATAAAATTCTTTGCAAAGGAAAAAGAGAGAGTACTGGGTGATGTAAAATGTAGTACGGGGGATAAGAATCCAGTGAGAACTGGAAACCCAGAGCAGGATAATGGGATTTCTGGATTTTCTGAAGCAATTGATGATACTTCTTTGCGTAATGACAGTGGCTCTTTGTTGGCCCAAAATGGCAATAGGAGCTGAAGAACTATTAGAGATGAAATTTCAAAGAAAGAGATAATAGAAATAGAAAATCTAATAAAAGAATTGGAAAAAGAAAACTCCATATTTATAGTATTGAAAAGATGAAGATAAAGAACTCCAAAACCAAAAAAGGACAGGATAAAATGAATCGAGCTTTGGGTAATAGGTTAGCAGGGGTGAATACCATCAACACTGATTCTGATAATGGAAGGAAGAAAAATGAGAATAGAATAAAACAAAAGAGAACTATAGAAAAGAAAGTAAAGTTTGGTAAATCTTCTGAACTAGGTGACTTGGTAACAAATGAAAGAGCAGGTGAACCAAGAGAGGTTACTAAGGAGCGCTTAATTGCAGCTGGTGACATGCTTCCAACTTTGTTTATTAACGGTCTTCCTAAAGGGAGATCTAAAAACAATATTTCCTGAAATTGGCTACTTATAACTTAGTCAAAGGCTTAGCAGGTGCCAAAATTGGATGGCAGGATATAAATTCAACCTGTAGATATGTCTGGTGGGCAGAAAGGTTGGGTATGTGTTGTACTTAGAAATGCATCCGTGAGAACTAGAATTCTTGCCATAAAAGATAAATTTATGGATATAGGCATTACACTTGATGTGACAACAAGTGAGTTACCATTGATTGAAGGAAAAAGCTTATTTAAAAAGAAGTCTGGAAAATTGGTAGGGGTAGAAATGTGAGGTACCCCTGCTCTTAAACAACCTCAAATTGCAGCCTTTATTAAACCGAGTGAGACAGTCCATAATATATGTGGAGATGAGGATAGGGTTATGCTTAGAAGTGGCCCGAAACAGCTGGGGATAAAAATAGAGTATTATTGTTTTGGAAGAAGACAACAGCTTAATCAAGTCAGTGTACTCTACGGAGGAAAGTGTTCGGGATGTTGAGTCAAACTCTAGTAGTACTATTAATCTAACATGTTATTCTATTTGACAGTCACAGGTAGGGCAGAAGGCTGATAAAGGGGTAATCTGTATCCTAAACTGGAATATTGCTGGCCTGAAGGGGAAATTAATGGACAAGGAATGCCTGAAATGGCTAAAAACTTTTGCAATTATATGCGTTCAGGAAACCGGGGCAAAAAATAGTTGTGACCAAATGTTGGAGGGCTACTCTGCCTGGGTGTCACCAGCTTATAAAGATAAAAAATATGAGCGTTTTAAGGGGGGTTTAGTTATATTTGTGGCCACTAGCCTGGTTTTTAGTATAATTGAAGTAAGCACTTAAAATGAATATTATATGTTTATAGTAGTTGCAAATGTTAGCACTAAATGGGCGATTTTCAATGTTTTTATTCCACCTGGCTTAAATGCTATAAATTATTATAGAGTCATGGATATGATTGAAGTATTGAGTTAGTAAAATCAAGATTCCCTGGGGTTAAAACTTTTCTGGCTGGAGACTTTAATGCCCACATAGGCCCAAAAATTGAGGATTATACAATGGACTGGTGTATTGATGATAATGTGAACATACCTTTAAGGCATTCTAAAGATAGCTCCATTTCTAAAAAGGGGAGAATTCTTCTTGAGTTTTTAGGTAAACACAGTTTGAGTCCTTAATGGTCGCGTAAATGGCAACTGGGAGGGCGAGTATACCTTTCCGATTGGTAGCAAAGGTGCAATTTTGGATCTATGCATAGTGGAAGCTACTGACTACCCCTTAGCTAAGCTCTTCAAAGTTATTAAATCCTGGGGCAGTGATCACTATCCTGTTATATGTTCCATCAGTTTTGGATTTGATAAACTTTTATTTGATCATGTGAGAGAAGCTAAAGCTAACTCCCATATGTGTATTAGATATGGGAAAAAGATCAAATGGGATTCCTTTTCAAAGGAGATGCTGGATAATATTCTGTGCAATGTTCAAGTTAGCCGAAGCTTGCATATATTGCAAAATAGCAACCTTTTGGAAATGAAAATGTTAATCAAGGAATTTGATGACCTAATTGCTTTAACAGCCCTTGAGCTTAGTAAAGAGAAAAGAACTAAGAATCATGTTGACATAGGTCTGAATAAGCCATGGTTCTATTGTGAATGCTACTTTATGAGGGGAGAAATTAAGAAAATCGGGAAAATTAGGATTAAATCCCCATTCTATCAAATACTTGGTGCCTTTAAAAATCTTAAAATAGAATACAAGCATATGTTGGTCAAGAAAAAAAAAGGCTTGTATGGCCAATCAATGGGCAAAATTACAGGAAAGTATATTGACAAAAGATTCTAAAATGTTTTGGACAATGGTTGCCTTCAGATGCAAGGAAAATAATATTTCTTATAACATCTTGGGAATGATAATCGAACAAATGTGGGTATAACACTTAAGCAAGGTGTTTAAAATTATACCAGGCTCTCACGAGGTACTTAGGGATGTCTGTTTCTCTTCTTTGGGTAATTTTAGTAGTGACTGGTTCCAATTTCCCCCCAATGAAGTTGAAAGGGCCATAATAGCACAAAAAAAGAAATAAAGCGGCTGGTGTGGATGGTTTGCCAGCAGAAATTTTTTTTACACAATCCAGGTTACTGGACCTCTGTCTGTGCCCCAGTTTTT
Source organism: Neoceratodus forsteri (assembly GCA_016271365.2). Classification (NCBI taxonomy): domain Eukaryota; kingdom Metazoa; phylum Chordata; order Ceratodontiformes; family Ceratodontidae; genus Neoceratodus; species Neoceratodus forsteri. The sequence continues at coordinate 816,521,608 of CM028134.1, read as the reverse complement.
ACTATAATAAGTAATTGTTTAATACTACCGAAAAATTGGAACAAGAGCACAGTAGTTCCCTTGTTTAAGAGAGGAAATAGGTGTGATCCGAAATGCTGTCGACCTGTTAATCTGTTCCCCGTTCTACAGAAAATCTACTCAAGACTAGTTTTGGATAGATTGATGGCCTGGGTAAAAGAGAATGCTCTACTCTCAAAATGTCAAGGGGGATTTAAGAAAGGCTATAATACACTTGATTTGCTCTTTTCTCTAAACTTTTTTGTTGATAAATATGTTTGGCAAAACAAGGGTATTCTCTTTGTGGGTTTTTTTAGACATTAAAAGTGCCTTTGATTCCGTCAATAGAACAAAGTTATAGGAGACACTGACGGAACTGAATATTGATCCCCAACTGTTAGGTATTAAACTACTTCATTCTAGTACTAGCATAGAGATTCGGTATGGAAGGGATGGGGCATTATCAAGAGAATTGGCCATTAATACTGGCGTGAAACAGGGCTGCTTATTGGCTCCAATCCTGTTTAACCTCTATATTGCAAGTTCATTAAAATATGTTTAGCGATACTTTCACACCAGCCATAAATAAGGAAGAAGTTAAAGTGATGCTGTACGCAGATGATGCCCTACTTATTTCCAGAACTCCATTAGGTCTCAAACGTGCTATTTCTAATGTCATGAACACACTGATTCAGTTAGATTTAGAACTAAATGTTAATAAATCCAAGATTTTAGTAATTGGGAAATCAAAACAGTCTAAAAAAACATGGGTTATTGATGGCTGCAAATTCGAGGTGGTGAAGGAGTTTAAATATTTGGGTGTAAAGCTTGATAAGAATATGTCCTGGAATAGTCATATGGCGGATGTTAAAGGGGGCCATTCATAATTTTGCAGCCAAATTTGCTAATAACTCTTTTGTCTCCCTGAATAAAACCTTCAAAACTAAACTGAGTCAACTGCTCTACGGCAGTGAAGTGTGTGGTCTTCATTTGTACAAAGCCAATCTGGAAATTATACATAATCATTTTTTGAGATGTACCTTAAATCTTCCTAGAGACTGCCCGTTATGTTTTCTCAGATTGGAGTCTGGGATGATCCTGGTAAAAATGAGAATATTGATAAGAGCTATTAATTACTGGGGAAGGCTAGTGAAATTAAATACCTGTCTTCCCCAGCTGTGCTGGGCTGAAGAATTGGGTAATATAGGGTCGAGCGGGCAGTTTGGATCTTGATTTTCTAGATTAAATTTAGCCCTAAGACGTTTTGGGTTCTCTGACCTATGGAGTGATCATGTTTTGGCAAATATAGACAGCTTTGTCACCGCAGCCATACAGAGGGTAAAGGATGTTGCAGTCCAGCAGTACTTCGCATCTATGCATGATTTGGATACACATGGCCTCTATTCATTTATAAAGATTAATTGGGGCTTAGAACCTTTTTCGGCTCTGTGTGAAATTAGTGTACACAGAAATATCTTATGTAAAATAAGACTTGCGTGCTTAGGGAATTCCTGTCACAACCTGAATAACTGGCATTACAGTAAATTCAAAAGTAGTTAATAATTCTGTTGGTGGTATTTTGCACATTTTATTTGATTGTAAAAAATGGGACAAGGAACGAGAACAATATTTTTCCTCATTGCTCCCAAAGTACCTTTCCCTCCAAGGGCTAGAAGGTAAAAAATCTGTCTTACGGTTAGATTCTGTGAAACTAATGTACGGTATTACAAAATTTTGCTTATGTTAGGTCTACGTTGCTAGAATGTTTCCCTTGTAGGAAGTTAGTTATTATTAGTCTTCTGCATGTCTTTGTTTTTTGCTACGCTTTATATAGATTTTTAATTCATTTATAATTACAAGTTTTGTCACTGTATATGTATGTTGATATAAAATGATTGAATGTAACAAACTTTGTTTTTATACATTAATAAAGTAACTTGAACACATAAAGAGTTACATATATTTTTTTATAACTGCAGATATGCAAAAGGGGGACCGAAGTAGCAAGGGAAGACAGAGAGATAGCGAGAGGTGGAGAATTGCAAAACTGTCTGAGTGATCATTTCCTAGGTCTCACCAGAAAATTTGGTTGAGTAACCAGACAGAAAAAGAGAGGCTAGAACAGACCCTTGTGTTTAAACTCTTTCTACATAACAAATGGGGCAGGGCCTTATTCAGCCCTGTCACATCACTGTAGCATCAACCTTTAGTCACATTCAGATGCTGCTTGTAGGACCTCTGTTCTCCAGTCTCTGTTCGTCAAATAGGGGCATGTGCCTTGCCACCACCTCCTAGAGAACTGCTAGGAGTCTCGTAAAGTGTGGATACAGAACTGTATCCACCAGGGTTGGATTCGGGTGCAGAGGGGCTCGCCTGGAACGTGAATTCAGGAGCCTGCATGGGAAATCAGTAGAAGAGGGCCCAGGCCCCAAGGTGACACACTAAATTAGACAGTCTCCACCTGACAAAGGAGGAGGTTAACCCTTAGAAGACTGTGGACGTATATATACGTCCAGAATCTATATACATTCACACATATTCAGTTCTCAAAGTTAAAGCACTAGGACAAAAATTTTACATTTATGCGGGCCATTTAAACTAGCAGATGGGGAGAGTGAGCTGACACCTGATATGTCTCACAGGGATACAGTCACCCCTCCCTCCTTAGCTAAAAATACACAGGCAGGACCAAATATGATCAGTACCATAGAATACAATCTCTTAACAGATCTCTTAAGGAATATAAGAAAGGAAAAAAGGATACACAGAGGGGGAAGGGCTACCTCGCAAGCAGCGTTGGTAATTGGGGATGGAGGGCAATGTGCACCAATGCCTGCAGTCTGGCAAACAAGATCCCAGACCTTACTGCCCTGATGGTGGAAGCAAACCTGAACTGGATTGTGGTGACGGAAACATGGTTTAGTGAGAACCATAGCTGAGACATGGCTATCCCAGGATACCACCTGTTCAGGAAAGACTGGAAAGGGAAAAAAAGGTGGGGGAGTAGCTATCTTTGTAAAAGAAGAAATCAAGGCTACAGTGATCCAAGGGACTCCTAGTGAGGCAAAGGCCCTGTGGATTACTCTCTGAACCAAGAGCAAGGCCCCCATCAGGGTGGGAATGATGTACAGAACCCCATCTCAGGAAGCAGAAAAGGACAAGGATATTCTGGAAAATATCCAAATGATGGCCAACAAGGGAAAGTTATTACTGGTCGAAGACTTCAGTTTACCGGATGTGAACAAGCTCCCTACATGGCTTCACATCAGAAAGGGCTCTGAAAGTTTCTAGTAGCACTCTGAGGGGGTAGTAGGTGACCTAAGTCAACTGGTGGAAATACCCACTAGAGAGGAAGCGTCCTGGACCTCATACAAGCAAATAGTAGCAAGGTCACGAACGTGCAAGCAGGTAGCAAGCTGGGTTCTAGCAACAATAGGACTATATGGTTCACGGTAAATAGAATCAAGGCCACCAGTCACTCTAAACAGAAGGTCCTTGACTTTAGAAAAGTGGATTTCAACAAAATGGAATCCAGCCTATAGCGCACTCTGGATTACAGGTAGAAGGGGATGTAGAAGAATGCTGGTTGAAAGTGAGAGAAGCACTAACCCTTGTAACATCATAGTGCGCCAGACTAGTTAGCAAAACCAAAAGGGAAAGGACTCCACTCTGGTTTTCAAAGGAGATGGCATCCAAAATAAAGGAAAAGAAAAGAGCTTTCAGGGGATACAAGGAAACAAAAAAGGATAGTGACAAGGAGATATACAAGGAGAAACTCAAGGAGGCTGGGAAGACAATTAAAATACAAAGGCTCAAACAGAGGAAAATCATAGAAGCTTGATGGCAGAAAAGGACCATTCTGGTGCATCTAGGCTGCCCTTTTTTTCCCCCTACACGTCCCCCCTCCCTGTCAGCCCCCACCGTCCCCATGATATTCAGCCCCATATGCTTGTCCCATGCCCTCTTGTATTCTTCCACCGATTTAGTCCCCAACACTCTGTCTGGTAGTTTGTTCCAGGGCTCCACCACCCTCTCTGTGAAAAAACACCCTCTCACATTGCCCCGGTATCTTTTTCCTTGCAGTCTGAGGGTGTGCCCTCTAGTTTTGACCCCCTCCTTCCTCTTAAGTAAACTGTCTTCTCCCACTTTATTAAGCCCCTTTACATAATTGTTTCAGTCATGTCTCCCCTTTCCCTCCTTGTCTCCAGCGTGTACAGATCCAACTCCTTACACCTCTGCTAATATGACTTTCCCTGCATACCCTGCACCATCTTGGTTGCCCTTCTCTGAACCCTCTCCAACACGTCTATATTCTTGCGGAGATGTGACCTCCAGAACTGAACCCCATACTCCAGGTACGGCCTCATCATGGCTTTGTAAAGGGGCATTATTACCTCCCTCTTTCTGTTAGTAATGCCCCTGCTTATGCATGCCAACATTCCATTGGCCTTTCTGCTGCCCTGCTACATTGGTTTCCTACCTTAAGGTTCAAGGAGACTATGATCCCTAGATCCCTCTCCTGTTCTGTTACTTTAAATTCCTCCACACCTAGGGTGTACCCTGCTGTACTGTTCCTACTTCCTAAGTGCATCACAGTGCACTTCTTGGGATTAAATTTCAGCTGCTACGTCCCAGACCATTTTTCAAGCATCTTTAAGTCCTCCGTCAAGTCCTCCGCCCCCCCCCCTTGGGTGTCCACCCTAGTGCATATTTTTGTATCATCGGCAAGTATGCACACCCTCAGCAGTGTCATTGATGTAGATATTGAAGAGAAGCTGACCCAAAACTGACCCCTGTGGCATTCATTCTTCACCCTCACTGTCCCGGAGTGCACCCCATTTAGCGCTATCCTCTGAATTCTTCCTGACGGCCAGGCCTCCACCCAACCTCAGGCTTTCCATCTTGCTCACCAGCCTCCTATGGGGGACGGTGTCAAAGGCCTTACTGAAGTCCAGGTAGGCCACGTCCACCACCACCACCCCCGGTCAATCATCTGAGTCACCCAATCAAAGAACTGAATTAGGTTTGTCTGGCAAGACTTCCCCTTCCTGAAGCCATGATGTCTCGTGTCCTGCAAGCCACTCTCCTCCAGGTAATCCACCACCCTCTCCTTGATTAATGCCTCCATTACCTTCCCCACCACTGATGTGAGGCTGACAGGTGGGTAGTTCCCCTTCACCTCCTTACTACCGCCCTTGTGTAAAGGCACTACATCTGCTCTCTTCCAGTCCTCCGGCACTCTCCCCATATCCAGAGACAAGTTGAAGAGCCTTGTCAAGGGTGCGGCCAACTCTTCCTTCAGTTCCCTTATCACCCTGGGGTGTAGCCCATCAGGCCCATTGCCTTGTCCACCCTCAATTTATCTAGCTCTGCCCTAACCCCGTACACAGTGAATGGGCTCAGATCCACCCATTTGCCTTCCTTCCTTCCCATTCGACTTTACCGCAGGTCCCCTACCGCCCTCTGTGAATACTGAGCTAAAGTACTTATTTAATAATTCTGCTTTTTCACTGTCTCTTTAAAAATGTATTTCTCCCTCCCCCTTCAACCTAGTAATCCCCTGCCTTGCCCTTCTCTTCTCCCTCACATATCTGAAAAATGTTTCATCCCCCCTTTTTGCCTTTTATTTTTGCTGTTTTCTCCTCAGTATCTGCTTTTGCCCTTCTGATCTTCTTCTCTGCCATACTCTTCTTTTCCTTATACTCTTTCTTATCTTCTTCGCTGAGTGTCGTCTTAAATTTTCTGAAAGCCCTCTCCTTTCCCTGACTGCCCCCGCAACCACCTTTAGCTCTTCCTAACATTTTTTATGCACATTTCCGCAGGTTTCAGTTCCCCTCCCTTGATAGCTTGCCATAACTCCTCCACTGCCCCTATATACTCTGTACCCTCCTTTGTCTCCCTTACTATCCTTCTCATCTTGTCAGTCTGTGCGTCTGAAGTCCATGACTTAGGTAATGGTTTTACTTGTCTCCCTCCCTGCCCTGACCGTGAACATTACCGTGCTGTGGTCGCTGTTGCTCAAGACTCCTCCCACCTGCAACTCCTCCACACTCTCCCCATTTGTCAGGACCACATCCAGTAGGTTGTTGCCCCTTGTCGACTCCCTGACTAGCTGTTGAAGGAATACCCCTTGAAGTGCAGCTAGTATCTCCCTGCTCCTTGATGATGGTGCATCCGGGATTTCCCAGTCTACATCTGGGAAGTTTAGGTCCCCTACCAGCAGTAGCTCTTCTTTTAGAGCCAGCCTTGTGACTGCCTGAATTAACTGTTGATCACCCTCCTTCCCTTGCGTAGATGGCCTGTATACCACCTAGAGTCGCAAGGATTCTCCCGTCCTCCTGCCTAGCGTTACCCACGGTAGCTCAGTTTCCCCATCCTTGTCTGTCCTTCAGTTACACTTATGCCTTCCCTGATGTATAAAGTAACTCCTCCCCCTTCTTACCCTCCCTATCCCTTCTGAACAGTCTGTAACCTTGGATAGTCATTTCCCAGGTGTGCAGCTCTGTCCACCAGGTTTCACTTATAGCTGCTATGTCTAGTCCTTCATCCCCCATGATGGCCTGTAAGTCCACCATCTTATTTGCTAAGCTCCTGACGTTACCTGCTAAGCCCTTCCACCAGGTTTCCTCACCATCCCCCCCTTCTCTATTCTCCCTCATGCTCAGTATTTTAGCACTATCCTGGGGGGGAGGCTGGTAGCCCCCCAGTTTCTCCTGCCTTGTGGTGTGGATTTTTCCCACCCTCCCCCCAGTCTAGTTTAAATTGTAGGTTTCTTCTATGAACTCTCCTAGTTTGCTTTTTAGCACTGCCGCACCCTCCCTATTCAGATGCAGCCTGTCTGGAGCAAATAGACTCTCATCACCCCACGTGGATTCCCAGTCCTCTACTAACCCATACCCCATTTGCTTGCACCACCCCACCAGCCACTCATTGAACTCCTTAATCCTCAGCCTATCAGTACTTGCCTTAGGTACTGGCAACACCTCAGAGAAAGCCACTGATCTGAACCTCAGACTGCTGCAGTATCTAGCAAAGTGCTCTAAATCTTGCCTGCACCTCCAACAGGCTTTTTCCCGCCAGGTCATCTGTTCCCAGGTGGAACATCAGGTGTGTTTTCTCATCCTGCTGTTTCCCCCTTGAGGGGATATAGTGAATGACTCTGCCGCTGTCATGCCTGTCAGACACTCAACCCACACTGCGCTACACTTGTCCCCCCACCTCCCCTTCTAATTCCTTTTATTATAGAGTCCCCAACAAGTAGGACCCTGTTCTCCCTCACCTTCTGTTTGCATTTCCCTTCTATCCTTCTCCCAACCCCTTCCATTTCATTTCCCACCCTATTCTCGCTATCCCCTTTGCCCATTTCATCTCCTAGTGTACTGTCTTCCCCCTGTGCTCCCCTAGCTCCCTACAGGCGTTTACTGCTGGGCTGCCTGCCTCTGCCCTACCATCTGCGAGCTTTTTCCTTCCCCTTTGATTTGCCCCTAGTCGTGCCTTGCTTGAATTCCCCAGAGAATGTTCCCCTTTCTGAGCTCCGTCTAGCCTTAGCCCTTTTGAACCTGAGCTCCCTGTCTCCTCCCCCTTTTGGGTTTGCCTTTTCTGGGGTGTGTTCACCCCGTGCCCCTATCCTTATGTTTACTACCCTCCTCCTTCTTTCCCGAAAGAATGTCCCCCTTTTCCAATTATCTTTCATCTTCCTTCGTGCTTTCTTCTCCTATGTCCCCTGGTACTCCTCAACTCCACTTTCCTGATTTTCTACCCCAATTTAGTGCCCTTAGTGGAGCATATCTGTTTTTCTGCTCCAGGCCCACTGCCTGTATCCACCAGGCTGGGGCACCACCCCTTGCTTCCTCCTCCCTTGCCCTCTGTGTGGGCTTTGGACTTTTACACTTAACCTCCTGCTATTCCCTCTGGTTTCCCTTGTGTCCCTTGCTGTCTCTATCTGGCATTCTTATAGCCCCACTAGAGCCACCCTCTAGTCCTTCTACCCTGCTTCCATACTCCCTTGTTTTCCTCCACTCCCCATGGCATCCTCCCCTGCCTATTTCTGTATTTGCTCCTTGTCCCCTTATAGCTCCCCTTTTAACTGTTCCTTGTCTCCCCACAGCTCCCCTTCTAATCTCTATTGCTCCCTCAGCGGAGCCCCTCCTGTCCTCCATTATACTCCTTTCCCAGTCTAGCATCCATCTCAGCCATCTCACCTCCTCCCTCAGCTGCGCAAGCTGCCTATATGCTATGCAACCCCCCACTTTCCAAACTATATCCAGTACCATGGCCGACCCACAACCAGTGCACCCCACCATCCTCCCAAAGATGCCCCCAGCCAATTTAGCCTGGGGATCATGCCTCAGACCTTCCCCTACCCTGCTCCATTAACCCTTCCAATTTGTACACCCTCTCCATTTTCCCTGTGGCTTATCGCAAGCTTTAGTTTTCAGGCCCTAGAGTGAAATTTTCCCCAATCGAAATATCAGTATCCAGCCCCTCTGACTTTAGATTCCAGACCCTGAAACTCCTGCGGCTAGGATTTCAGGCCTTGAAGCAACTTCCCAGTTCTATGTACTGCAGAACTAAATAAACAGTACCCTAAAAACACATTGTTTGGAACTTTTTAGATCCCAGACCCAGAGATACCTTTATAAACAGTGCCCTTGAGATTTAGATTTCAGAAATTCCCACGATTTTCCCCTAGTTTCTCAGAACCATTTATACCATAGAAGCCCCATAAATGTCACAGGACCTTAGTTTTTGAGGATTATGAGCACCAACGAAGTCCCAGTTATACCACAGTACCCCAGTTCTGCTCCAAGAATACCTCAGTTCTGAAGTTTTGAGCAGACCCACAAAATATGCCCAGTACCTTTGCACAGAAGAAATTTAGCTCTGGAAGAAATGCAAAGTGTCACAGCTCCTTTGCAGATGTTTCCATGCCACCTGCTAACAACAGAGACACCCCTTTCCCAGACCCCTTGTCTGCCCCTTTTTGTTTCTTTCCTTCTTATTTACTGTTTACTTTACAGCGCTGTACTGTCAATAGACTTCAGTGGTATAGTGTATCAAGATTTACATCAGGGTGTGGTGTGTGGCCATGTTGTATACTGAAATATGATGGCTAACATTATTGTATGAAGTTAGCTGGTACTGTATGATGTCACAGGCTATGGGTATAAAGGAAGTGAAGCGCTAGGGGCGGGGGAGTGTGGTGTGGGCAGGATGGGCCACTCCGGACCTCCAGAAACAATCAGACTGGTAGAAAACTGATGTCACAGAATGTAGAATCCCAGCTCCAGGTTAAAGAACAAACACTGCTGATCCACACAGAAACAGGCTGTAATTCCTTGATTTAGTGTTCTCAGGTGCCCCAGATGACAGGCTATTGTGAGAGAGAGATCACTTTACACCAAGAATGCAAAGTCAAGTTAGATCTTCCCCTCTCTGACATAGGGACAGCTGATGTGTTCAGAGACACACAAAGACGGAAACAGAAAAGATAGTGAAGGGGGTCAAAAAGAGTGACAAAACGTTCTACAGGTACATAAGGGAAAAAAGAAAGAATAAGGAGGGAATCATTAGACTAGCAAGCAAGAAGGGCCAGCATGTGGAAAATGACAGAGAAAAATAAGTTTTCACACAAGAGGAAGCAGGCAAAGAACCAACACTGTGCGAAAGAGAGCAGTGCTCTAGAAAAGCAGACACAAGTCCATTCACAGAGGAAAGGGGCCCTAGGAACTCAAGAAAATAAAGGTTGACAAAGCAGTGGGGCCAGATGAAATGCATCCAAGAATCCTGGAGGAGCTGGCAGCACCACTGGTGGACCTCTTTGACAAATCACTGGAGTGCATTGAAGTCCCAAAGGACTGGAAAAGGGCTACAGTGGTGCCTTTGCACAAGAGTTGGAGTAGGGAGGAGGCGGGAAACTACTGCCCAGTCAGCCTTACCTCAGTGGTATGGAAACTAATGGAATCCCTACTAAAGGAAAGGTTAGTGGCTTTCTTAGAAAAAGGTGGACAACTGGACCCCAAGGAGCATGGCTTCACATCAGGGAGGTCCTACCAGACCAACCTGATAGAATTCTTCGATTGGGTCACTAAAATGGTGGACCAAGGGGAAGCGGTGGACATAATATACCTAGACTTCAGCAAAGTTTTTGTCTCCGTACCACACAGGAGGCTAATAAATAAGCTGGAGCACATGGGCATTGGGTCAAAAATAGTAAATTGGATCCAGAACTGGCTAGATGAGAGGAACACAGAGGGTATTGGTTAATTGTATACTGTCAGAGGAGGGTAGAATAACAAGTGGTGTTCCGCAGGGCTCGGTACTGGGAATACTCTTCAGTATATTCACCAGCGACATAGCTTACGAACTGGAGAGAAAGATGTCTATTTGCAGATTACACAAATCTGCAATAGAGTGGACAAGCCTGAAGAGGTTCAAAGCATGGAGTCTGACCTAAAGAAATTAGAAGAATATTTAAGAAACTGGCAGTTAAAATTGAACACCAAAAAATGTAAGAATATGCACCTGGGGAGACAACCAGGAGATAAAATGCTTTCTGAATGGGGAACGGCTAGCAGTAACTAAGCAAGAGCGGGATCTCGGGGTCATCATCTACGATGACCTAAAGGTTGGAAAGCAGTGTGAAAAGGCAGCACTAAAGGCTAGCGGCATTTTGGGTGCATAGGGAGGGGAATCACAAGTAGGAGACGGTAGGTGATTATACCGCTTTACAGGTCTCTGGTACAGCATCACCTGGAGTACTGCTTCCAGTTCTGGAGGCCGCACCTTAGGAGGGTCATAGACCTGTTGTAGACTGTACAGAGGAGGGTGACAAAGATGGTGCATGGTCTGCATCATGAGCCATATGAGTCAAGACTAAATCATCTCAACTTATATTCCCTGGAACAAAGGGACGGGAGACATGAGCCCTACCTCTCAGGTAAACAGTTGTACCCGGATTAGAGGGTACAACATGTGCCTGAAGGGGGGATAGGTTCAGAGGCAACATAAGGAAGTTCTTCTTTACTGAAGGGGTGGTGGAACCTTGGAACACACTGCCCCCAGGGGTGATGGGGCAAAGACAGTCAGGGAATTTAAAGTAACATGGGACAGACAGTGTAGAAACCTTAACATAACAAACTTGGTGGGGGCCACAAATCCATAGGCAGACTAGATGGTCTGTTTACCATCACATTCTGTGTTTCTATATCAGTATTCCACTTAAATTTGTTACACTAGCTTTGTGCTTGTATCTTACATTTATCTACAGTGCCCCAAATACCCCCATTTAATTTAGAAAAGATGATGAATACAGAGATTTTAAGAGTTCAGGAAATGGGCAGGTACCAACAGAGAGGGGCCCACATGGAAATTTCCATGTAGCTGGGTGGGCCAGTCGGACTGTGGTATCCATGCCCCTAGAAAGATGGGTTACTCATCTGTAACCGTTGTTCTGGGAGTGATAGACAGTTTATATCCACACAACCCACCTGGCCTCCTCTTCAAAGTGGCACATGGATCTCTGCTTCCAGTGTGCAAAGATCTGACATGAGGCGGAGCCTGAGAATATACTGTCTTTATTTATTTTATTTAGTTTATTTATTTATTTAGTTGTTTAACCAGGTATATCACACTAAGCTGAAAGCTTTTTTACAGGAGCAACCTGGGAGCACAAGGAGGTTAAGTGACTTGCTCAGGGTCACACAGTATGCAAGTGGAAGCTGTGGGATTCAAACCCAGGTCTGGTCTGCTGGATTGTCACCAGATTTGCAGCTCAGAGCCTTAGACCACTGTGCTATACTGTCTGGGTGGTGGGAGGAGCTTAGCTTAAAGACATCCAATGAATCAGCACTTCCAGTGGAACTGTGAGAGCAGGGGTGGCCAACCTGTAGCTCGAGAGCCACATGTTGCTCTCGAAGCAGTTTGATGTGGCTCTCAAGGGGTTTGTCAATTACATATCGAGTACATGTCAGTCTTTTAAATTTGAGAAAAGTCAAAGTACAGGTGCCGAAAAGTGCCCTGTGAGTGCTCAACCAGCTTTTACTAAGACTTCAAGCAAATCTAAAGCTTCAGAGCTGCTATAAATAGTTATTTTAAAATTACAACTATCTGTTTAAAATACAGCACTTAATAAAATATGATTATTGACTATGACTGTTATTATTTTAACTCCTAAATATGGGTATGATAAGGGCTGCACATTGGGTATGGTACAGGCCACACGTTGTTGTGGCTCACGTCTTACTCAGAAATTTAAATGTGGCTTACAACCCCAAAAAGGTTAGACACCCCTGTACTAGAGGGTGGATGTGAACTAGACTATATACCACTCCTAGAACAATGGTTACAGGTGTGAGTAACCTGTCTTTCTTGTACCACTGGATACAAGACCACTGTCATGATCACTGAATAGAACAGGTTACAGAAAAGTCTGAGGTGCTAGTGAATCACCTTGATTTAGTTTAAATATACAATTCATATAGGGGAAGGATCGGAGTAAGGAAGTTCAAATGTCATAACTAAAGGTTAAGCTTTCCCCACCACCTAATGATTTAGGGGCATTGTTCATCAGCTGTATTAGATACATAGTGTACACCAGCACAGGTCATTATAAAGTGCTGTACAGTCAGTGAAAAGTGGGTAAGATTCACACTTCCCTGTAGCTTTTCTTACTCATTAGCTACCACTTCTCCTTTCCTCACCCTTTTTTTTTTTTTTTAAATATGTTTAAATAATATTAGAAATATGTTATCTCACCCTTTTATGGGCCCCACGGATTTACAGTTCTTGTCTACTTCTTTCTACTGCTGTTTGTGGGGCTCTGTTGAGCACAAACTCTTGAATTTTAAATTGGAGGCAGTATAGCGTAGTGGTCTAAGGCTCTGAGCTGCAAATTTGGTGACATCCAGCAGACCAGACCTGGGTTTGAATCCCACAGCTTCCACTTGCATACTTTGTGACCCTGAGCAAGTCACTTAACCTCCTTGTGCTCCCAGGTCGCTCCTGTAAAAAAGCTTTCAGCTTAGTGTGCTATACCTGGTTAAACAACTAAATAAATAAATAAATAATTTGCCCCATTGCATGTAATCATAGTTAAGTGCGGACAACAACAAAGTATGAATGCCATTTTTTGAACCAGGCATCTACAGAGTGACATATTACTAAATACGAAAAACATTATGGTTTGGGGTCTTCAGAGTATTGGCGATTATCTGCGGTGGGGTCTTCCTTGGGGATGTCAACCCTAATGTTTTTTTTTTTTTCCCTGTTCTTTACTTGGTGGTATATTTTTTGGTAATGTGTTATTTCTCCTTGCCTGTGACAATATCCAACTTATTTACCATACTTTGTAACTACGCTTGTATTGTACTCAATTGATGTGGAACCTTTGTAAAAGAGCCTTTGGCTCAAAGGTATTAATTCCTAGAACAAATAAATAAATAAATAAAATAAAATAATGTCCAACCCCTTACCCCAGCCCGTAGCCTCCTGTATGAAACACAAGGTACAGTGCATCACACTGATACACTCTTCAAAGGTAGAAAAGTATGACTCATCACATATTGCCAACAGAATCTGTTGTAGCTTTCTTCGTGCAGGGCTCTGCAGATACTGCATGAAGAAAAGGGATCACATATTTCCCTATTTTGTGTATTTTGCCTTATTCATCCCTAATGTCTGCATTAACATAGTTTTTTGCAATTAATTTCCCTTCGTTTTCTGATAGTGGAATCATGTCCTTATTTGGGACCTACGCAAAATGAAATAGACTACTGCAGACAGTCCTAACTCAGTGCATGGGCCCATCAGGCATTGGTATGCATGTCAACACCTTGCAAAGGAAAGGCCCTTCGGCCCACCACAGGGTGTCCTGTGTGCTCCAAAACACTGCTCCATCCCTCCCCAGGCTGGGGCCGGTGCTACATGTCACAGCGCCTCTCCCCAACCCCTGGTCTGTTAAGCAGGCTGACTGAACTCCCACCCGAACTCAGTTTACTGACATGAGAAGATTCCGTGGTCCCCACATGGCCAACAGACATCCCTGCAAACAAAGTTACTTCATCTTTTTTTGGTGATATTTTGATCCCAAAGTTTCAGTAGAGTCTTTTATGCCCCCTCATTCTGAGCATGTCCGGTGTCATTTAATAAAATACTGGGCAAAATGTAATTTTGCGCCAGAAGTGCGAAATCGCATTTTGGCCAGAATTTGAAAAACAGCTGTCATGTTCATTAGGTGGTATGAAAAACATGGCTCTGTTGAAAATTTGACTTAAAATATTGAAAATTACCAAAGTTATGAGTGTGTGTAGAAGAATTAAAACATACCTTCATAACTTTGTTTTTAAATATTTTGACCCCAAATGTTCGACAGTCTTCTTATGACCCCACCTGATGAACCCAGTAGGTGATAGTTTTCAAATACCCACCAAAATGTAATTTCACGCCACAGCTGCAAAAACATGTTTCAGCCAGGATTTGAAAAATGACAGCTGTCACATTCATGAGATGGTGTGTAAAAATGGCTGTGTTGAAAATTTGGGGTCAGAATATTGAAAATTATGAACATTATGAAAATTACAACATGCCTTCATAACTTTGTTGTTTTTTAATATTTTGATCCCAAATTTTTAACATAGCCTTCTTATGACCCCACTTCCTGCACACTGTAGGTAAAAATGGTCAAATCCCACCCGAAAGGTGGTTTTGTGCAGTGATCGCAAAATCACCCTTTTGGGCCAGATTTGAATAATTTCACCACCCATTTTCATGACGCGGGGTCCTAAAATGCCTTTGTTGAAAATTTGAGCTAAAAATATTATAATTGACTAAGTTATGACTACAAGTTCAAAACGCATTGAAATACGTTATACGGCACTTACCTGTTTTCCTCAATTCCTGGTCCAGCATTGGAATGAATACGTGTGTCTGGTCAAGAGAGGATTACAGTGTTGGACCTCGGCTAGGTAAGTATGAGGGAGTGGCTGGTGCTGAATGTGTGTGGGGGGGGGCGGGTGTCAGGGTGTGGCCTATGGATGGTGCCAGACAATGAGGGACCATTTTCTTCATTTCAGGGTTTGCAGACACCTGGAACAGATGAGTGAATAGGACAGGGCAGACACAGGGAGGAGAAATTGAGGAGGGACCATCGGCAACATAATCCCTGACCCCTGGAGCAGGCCCATGAACTCACCTGAGGTGGCACAGGATGTTGAGGGGACGAATAAGCGTAACACTTAACAAGGAAGACACAGAGAGACCAGTGCAAAGTTGAACACAGTTTTGTTTTTTGTTTTATTTGCTGAAAGTTGAAGTTTATTATTCGTTCTTAATGTTCTGGAGGCATAGCAGACCATAACAGAAGAGGTCAAACCTGCAAAGACAAAAAAGAATAATAGATAAGTGTCTGGGAAGGTGAATTTTAAGGAGCAATGGGTAACTAGTTTGGGAGAAAATGTAGCTTTATATCAATAAAAGACTACATGGTTTTAAGCGGGAGGTAGTTGAGTAGCTGAAACTGAGGGTCATTTTATAAAATCTGTACCCAGCTCAAATTTGGAATGATAAACGTCTGTCATCACGCTGTTGCAGATGCTATGTATTGTATTGATATCTCAATAAAAATGAGTTTAAAAAAAAAAAAGAGGACAGGAAATGATTTATAATTGGCAGCTTTGTATAATGTTCCTATCTACAGAAATGATATCCATAAGAGATCCATGTGTAAATGTACTTGAATAAACACTGATGTGAAAAACTAATTTGCATTGTTTCCTTTTCATGCGCAGCATTCTATTACAGTTCTCTTCACAGAACCAGTGATCTGGAGTTTTAACGATGTCCTGGTTTGTGCACAGAACTCTTGAGCATGGTTCTGACACGACAATAGCTCATGCTTAGCATTCTGTACACAAACCATGACATAGTAAAAGCTCCAAATTACTGGTTCCTTCTCCCTCCTCACAAGAAATCCTTTGAAAAAGTGCCAGGGGTTATGAAACGTGTCGGGAGACGTTTGATGTTCATTTGTTGCAAGGAGGGGGAAGGAACCTGCAGGAGCTTTTACTGTATGCTGTTTGCGATGCACTTCTACACTTGAATAAAGTAAAGCACCTTCCGTGACATACTGTACAGGTCTGTTGCTCCTTTTTATTCAGTGTACTGACCCTGGAGAAAAGGTGCTTATTTTAAAACTGTAAACCAGTCTGCAGCTGTTGGCAGGTGCTGGCCACCAACTTTACCTGTTCATTACATACACCAGCTCGGCACTGCATATCCAGGTGCGTCTCCACTTTGCTATATTTCAACATAATATACATTTAGCTGGCGCTGTAGATCGGGCACCCCAGTATCCAGTTCAAAGTAAGCAGGATGCTATTTAATGCGGCTGGCTAATGGCAGCGATCGGGGGCATAAAGAAAAGAAACGCACTACAGCATGTTCAGCAGGGACGGGGCTACACACAGACACGTAGTCCCGTCCTTGCTGAATGAAAACAGCACTAGGCATGCAGAAACAGGAAGCCTGCCCTGCCACCTGATACATCAACATATTCTCGTAAACAACCACATTAAACAGTGTGATCATAAAAATTCAGTTATCTTTAGAATGGCAATTTTTTTTTTTTTTTTTTGCTGCATGCTCAGAAATGGAACGGTTTCTTAAAAAACTACTTTTTTGGGAGCTAAAACACAGAACCACACAAATTGGGACAAACACTATCAAACTTGCAATTTTCAGGTTTAAATCCTCCTAGTTTTTTAATTATAGGTGAGCAAAAATGGTCTTGGTTTGTGTGATTTTTGTTTTTTGCCCCTCTGTAACTTTGCCCCCAGTGAACTGATTGCCACAAACTTTTTAGTATAAAGAGATCCTGTCACCATCATCTCTGTGCTTTACAAATTTCAAGTAAATTATTTAAATGGGTGGCAGAGTTGAGGTGCAAAGATGGGGTTTAACCTTACAGAGCAACTGCCATGATCCAGGCAGGCAACCCATACCACGAAGTTACCTGCCCTGTGTGCTATTTTATCCATACCTCAAAGTTTTTGTGTTCTTTAAAATAAAAAAGTATCCTCTGTAAAGCTCGGCTCATAACTTCCTGATGTGAGCCGAGCGGGCTGCTGAGCACTGTAGTCCTGCCCCTGAAAACTGCACTTTGATGATGCGAGGTGGGGAACGTGGCTCTAGGCGCTCTATGGATATTGTAATAGGATGGGGGACAGGGGCCGCCCTAAATGTACTTACATTATCTTTGCTGGCAGGTATACATGTATGGGGCTAATATATTGCATACAAGTACACAAAAATGTTAAGGTATGAATAAAATAGCATCCAGGGCAGGCAAATTCACAATATGGGTTGCCTGCCTTGTGTCAGGAATCGTGACACTTGCTCTTTAAAGTGCTTATTGAAGCCTAATATACAGGTGCTACCACATCTGTATAATTGGGCTAATTACGTGAGCTCTACCATGAAGTTTCTTTCCTGATGTCTGCAGTTAAGCCTGTAGAATATCAAGCTTCATGACTGCACTTCAGTTTCAGTTTTGTGCACTGTTTATTTTTATGTTAACTTTCATTCATTGTACCATGGGAACTGCTGTCAATCCAGGGTTTTATTTAACTCCAAAAATTGATTAGCGTTTTGCTCATAAAAGTGCTAAAACATTGTGAAAATGCATAGCACTTGCCTCGTGTTTAACAAACATAACACTTCTAGAAAACCTATATAAATACTTTCTGTACAGTTAGCATTGTCCCAAGAAAAAAACTGCTAATCAATTATTTAAAACCCTGCAATCTGTAGAATGTTACTTGTGGCATAACTTTGTGCATTCTCAGGTATAGGGTTGTTGCTTCAGTGTGAGTCACAACCAAAGATGAGGATTTGGGACAAAGGGGTTGACCAGTGGGGTAAAAGTAAATAGAAACTGTAAAGACAGTGAAAAAATCCACGGGACAATAAAACCTTTTCTGTTGGAGTGGCTTAATACAACAGTGTCTGAAAACTGAATTGAAGTGTGAACTGTTCCTGAGCATACTGGCAGATGATAAAATACAGAAATTCAGTGAAGCTGCAAAATAATCAAGTTGTATCAACCCATCAGTAAACTGAAAATGACGACTATGGGACTGTGTCCAGCAGCACACTACCTGCATTTGATGGGCTGGGATGCTCATTATATGTAATGAGAAAAGAGGCACATAAATCGCAGGCAAATAGAAAGTTTTTGCAGAGTGACCGAGATTAGAAAATGTCAGTGTTATTGACCTGGGTGCACTCTGCAGTCTGAAACTGCTGTTGACTAGATGGAGGCTAGATAGAATGCTAGATTTATAGGGCATCCTGCTGTTTTTCTTTACATTTTCACTGATTCTGTTCACTCTACTCGCAACACAGTAATTTGTTTTGGAATTGACTAGATCTTTTTTGAGCTGTGTGCTTAGGTCCTGAATATTTCACACTAAAGTGAGGTATTTGCCACTTGTTCAACAAACTTAGAATGACTCGAGCTCGTTCATTTTGTGTTTCAAGGGCCATGTGACCCAGCTGATTTTTTTTGGGGGGGGGGGGGGTTTGAAAAGTTTTACCTGCAAGTAAGCCTGAGTAGAACATTAAAGGTAGTAGGGAAACCGTTTTAAATTTCTGTACATTTGGCGGATTACTTTTTTCTTCCAGTAATATATTATCTGATATTCTTTGACTGTTTTCTTTAATAAAAAAAAAAGACTTGCATGGTATTACTTTATGTACTGTTACAGTGTGCGCTTTGCAATTTGCCTCGACTGTACACATTGTCTGTTGCTTGTTTTCATGGGCATTTTTTGATGTCACTTTAACATGTACTCCCTGGAGCAAAGAATGGAAAGAGGGGACATGATTGAAACATCCAAGTACCTCAGGGGTATAAACAGAGTACCTGTGGGTGACTTTTTCCAGCTGAAGAGGCACTCTAAGACTAGGGGTCACGATATGCAGATGGGGGGGGTAGGTTCAGGGAAAACGTTAGAAAATTCTATTTCACAGAGAAGGTGGTAGACAGCTGGAACAGACTCCCAAAGGAAGTGGTGGGGGCAAGGACACTGGAGGGTTTCAAGAAAGCATGTGATAGACACAAGGATATTATCGACATAGGAAGGGGGACTGAGAACCAGGAAAGCTAGAATCAGAGGTCTGGCTTTCAGATAGTGAAAATGAGCAGACTGGGTGGGCCTGGCGGTCCTTTTCTGCCGGCACATTCTATGTTTACACTGTAGCCATGTTAAATAATCCGTATGGAACAGTTGGAACTGACATAAAATAGAATGTCCAGGAAACACTAGGCCAGAAAGTTATAACCTGTAAAGGATATGAAAAATCTGACAAAGTTGTCGCCATAAAATGTAAAAGCAGAACATGACATAACAGTGGATAGAAATGAATGGAAAATGCACAGGGGTGTTAATATTTCAAATGAGTTCTTGTCAACTTCAGAAATAAAATAATGTGGGTAATAGCATTAAACAGTATAACTGTGATATCAGCAAACACGTTATGGAGATGAAATGCTTTTAAAATAGTGTACTTTGTCAAGGTTGCCTGTTGTGTGTTTTAGTACAGTAGTAATAGCACAGTAATATGTTCTGTTATTACAATGCAGATATGATCACATCCTGAAGTGGGAACTCTTCCAGCTTGCGGACCTGGACACTTACCAGGGAATGTTGAAGCTGCTGTTTATGAAGGAACTGGAACGGATTGTGAAGTCCTATGAAGCATACAGGCAGGCTTTACTCACAGAGCTAGAGAACCGTAAGCAAAGGCAACAGTGGTATGCACAGCAACACAGCAAGAATTTTTCACCAAACATATAAGCAAACAACTCTCAGAAAGGGAATTGCAGTTTTTAAATGGTTTCACATTCTTCGCCCATGGACATGTACCTTGAACATGCTGAACACTAGACCTGGCAGCTTTATGTACTGTTGAACTGAAAATACTTTTGGCATTTTAGTTTTGTCTTGCATATACTTAGCTTAATGTGTGTACTGTATGTGTGTATCTGTGCTTCATTTTAATGTATGATTCATTTACAGAAAATCTGTGGCTATTATTGTAAAAGAGCCAGTGTTCCAGGCAAAGAAAAGCTGTTTGTTTAGATCTATGTACCCAGGCCACTGCAGCTATACAGGAGGTCCTGCTTTCACCATTGTTTTCCTGATTTGTAGCTCCATGCTTTGACTGTTGGGTCACTCCCTACCTCTTGGAGGTTCTGTCATGAAAAGTCGTTGTAAAGAAGTGTTTTACAGAAACTGACATATTTCCAAATACTGTGCAGAAAAATTAGCTTTAAGATTATTTTATTCCAATACCTCCAGAAAAAAAATAAGATTTTTAATAAAGCATTGAAATTATGTAATTTAACACCGTAAGTTATAGGCACATCTGCATTTACTTCCTTTGTCAAGATAAAATTGGTTTCTTTGGAGAACTTTAATTCCCAAGTCTTCCTCTTGAATCCTTTATCCCCAATCCCTTTATGTAGCTCTTTTATACTGGTGCTTATGGCAGCACCCCAGGATAGTGGCGACTGTACAGCCACTGTGAGGTTCCCCTAGTGGGACAGTAGTACTGAAGGGGATGCCTCTCCGAGGTTGACATTCCTGGATGCTGCAAGAACTGGGCTACTGCTGCAGTGTTACTATCCTACCTTAAAAAACAGCAACCAAAATGGTGATACTGGATTTGGGATTTAGAAGTGTAGCCTTTTATTGCAATATGATCAGAAAGGCAGTTGGTCTAGCACTTGGAGTGCAGAGCTGTGAATCCTGAAGCCCAAGTTTGAATCCCACAATCACAGCTTGTTTACTGTGACACTGAGCAAGTCACTTAATGTTCCTGTTAAACTCTGTAATACTGCTGAATGAAACAGAAGCTTGGCCAGTTCTGAATCAGTGGTAGAATATAGTAGTCTGGGGCTTGCACTTGCACTATTGTAGGCTTTCGTTGCATAAGTGTTCAGAGTCTCAAACTGGTCCATAGCACACTGCCCTGATTATGTTAGTGCCCTTGAAAGTTAGCACTTTTGAACATTGGTATATTTTTAGGGAGATGGTTTTTAATGGGGGAAATTATATTTTCTATACTGATTCATTGCCAGCAGTTAACAAACAACTTATATGACTGCGCTGGCATATCTGTCATTTAGTGTTGTAATTCGAATAAAGATGATTTACAAACAGGCAGTTAAATCGTTTAACTTATTGGGTCCGGGTGGCCATTTTGGGTCAGGTTCAGCAATAGATGGTTCGGACGCCATGTGGCAGCTACTGGACCCAATGGGTTAAGTATTTTAGCACTGATTCGAAGATGTGTTCAGTGCTGTAACAAACTGATTTATATTAATTAGCCTGCTGTATTCAGTGTGGAATAGGTCTGACAGATTTGTGTTTGGAATCACTTTGGGTCTCATTTACTGAAGGGAACTACAATGAGAGTATGCAGACAACCTTGTTTTTAATTTTTGTTTTGTTTACAAGTGCAGTCATTGTGACTTTGTGTAGCCAACACACTGCAGTTATGAAGCAGAAGCATGGAGACTGCATGAGCTATAGTAAACACAATAAAGCCAAATATGAGTTAAGGAAACCACAAAACTACCGGCTGTATCCGGCTATGGAGCTTTTCAAGTAAATCGTACCTCTCTTTGCTAGCACAGTGCTACCAAACATGAATTTCTGTTTACCCCTATTAAAAGAATGGCCATTTCTTAGCAGTTAACTCCTACTCTACATCCAGTCAAATTCAAAGGTTCCTTCCATTGGATTTGTAATGTTATATATTATAATTGGGGAACACAGTGTGCTGATGTTTTACCAGAGATAAAAGTTATAGAAAACTTTACAAGAATGAGTTTTTATGAAAAATGATCAAAAAAAGAACATTTGAGGTTTTTCTTGTATGTTTTAGTCTTTTTTTGGTGTTACCTATCCACTTGCAGGCATTGAACATTCAGCCATTGCTTGAAATGCAATATGTACAGTGATCTGTTTTGATTGCATAGTGTACGATCAGCACATTGAAAAAATATTGGACATAAAGCAATAAAAAAATCAGGGATACAATACAATTGTGTTGCCTGTTAAAACGATTTTTGTACAGATGCTTAAATCTTAAGTAATATAATTATTCACGTAAGAATATTTCAAGTCAAATATCCCTTGCATCATGTACCTCATTAATTAGATGCCTTCAACATTGATTATTTATGAGTCTTTATCAGAGACTTGGCTCAGGTTGAGCAAGACAAGGTCCTCTGTTTTGTGAAGTCCTTGCCCAACCTTAGATCCCACTAAACTGCTACATTTTTAAACATTAACAACTTCTAAAATCCTGTAGAGGCACGCCTGCTGGCACTACATAGTGAAGTCTCACTAAGTGGATGAATTTTATACTAAGAGGAAACTGCAGCAAGAGCAGAAAGCCAGGGGTTGAACACCTTGCACTGCAAGCACTGGATCACCACCAGTGGAAGACTGGTTTTTAATCCCATGAAGATATTTCTACAGCACTATATCTTTCATTGAGGAACTCTCCATTAGGCCATACCTTTGGAACTATAAGCTGTTAGCATCAGGACCACCCGGAAATGTTTTTGCTAGTCAGGGGCTGCCCACAATGACATGCAGCGGCAACGTGTATGTAACGTGGGTGACCCCATCACTGCTCAGTTCTTTCTCCTGCTGTCGATAATCCTTGTCAGAGCTGCTGAAAGAAACGCCATCAGCCAAGCCATTGCCATTTATTTATTTTAATGTTTATTTAGCTTTTTGTTTCAGCCGTGGGAAAGAGGATGCTTCTGTGTCAAATCAATGCTTGTCCATATGGCTGGCACATTGTATTACATTCTGTTGTAGGAGGTACGGTAAGGAAGTGGTCACCCCACAAGGGGTACAGCTGCTTCTGTTGCTTATTTCAAAATTGTCCCTGCTGCCAACATATGTGCTGCAACCACATAGAGTACTGTTCACACTTTCACTAAACATTACATTCTGGATATCGCTCTCATAGATGTTCTGGTTTGGGCTTGCTGTACTACAAAGCCGTCTATCCTGATTACATATCAGACTGTACCACCCTCCCTGCTGCTTTGTACTGTTTAGGAGTCATTCCAGAGGTATAGCCTAATGGAAGATTTATCCTCCATCAAGATAGAACAGTTACACAGGAACTTACCATAACAGTAGATCTTTGAGAGCCTCCTCCATTAGACAATGCCACACCCCTCCCTTTTCAGTTTCAGCAAGGGCTGTACTGGATGCAGTGCCTAAAACCTTACACCATGCATCCTGTCTCCAGTCCCATGCCTCTCCCTTGTATGCCTGCTGCTGGTCTGATCTCCTGGTTCCTCATGGTCGGAGGCCCTCTGCGGCTAAACTCCAGCAGGGAACTGAGGAGTTGCTGCACATCATAGTGGGCAGCCCCAGCTAGCAAAAAGTTTCCAAGTGGTCCTGACGCTGGCAGCTTATAGTTACAAAGCTGTGGTCTAATGGACGAGATTCTCTTGAAGATGTACTGTTACGGTAAGTTCTTATGTAACTCTTCTTTTCTGTGGCATCACCAGGAGCCATTGCTGCTGAAACTGTATAAATCCACATTAGCTGTTATAATGTCTTGGGTGCTCAGAATTGGAAGAAAGTCTGCCATGTAATATCTGAGACGATTTTCATCTGTATTATAATAGAAATTACTCTCGGCCAGTCAGGAATTTTAAAGGCATGCAATGAGAAGTGTGCTATACATGACAAGTCTCCTACTTCGGAGTGGACTGTTAGACAGCAAATAGCTACTAAAATAAAAGGCTACAAACTATGTTTGCAACAATTATGTTACATTTACCAGGTTTTTTTTTTTTACTTAGTGGTGTACTTAAGTACTTCATTATCCGAAAACATTGTTTTAGTCTATCAAAAAGACTGTCCCCAACTGACCAGACAGTTGCTGTCCTTAAAACACATAAAACATACACAAGGTGGGCCATAGGCCCTTATCTGCCGACACTGTCTATGTATCTATGTAATACGAACAAAAAACTGAAATGATTTGTGACATCAGCCTGTTGTCATAAGCACCGTGATGTCATGAGCAGAGGCGCTATGTGGTCAGTTGGGGACAGTTAAATGCTTTTTTTACCCACATCTTGGAGGCTACCATACCAAGATGCATTATAAACCCTGAAAAAACCTGAAGCTAGTCTGTGATGTCGTCAGAATCCCAAGTTAGATTTGCTTGCCTTGTTGCATGTGGGTTGGGTTATTCTTTTGTGGCATATGGTTTCTTTGACATTAGAATAAAAACAAACGTCCTGCACCCAGCTGCCAAATAACCCACCTATACATTGATTAAATAATTAAGAAATGTTGGCTGTCAATTCCCCCCAAACAGAACTGCTTTTTGGGGGGAGGACGGGTGGACAAAACCCACCCTGCACCCAGCTGCACAGTATCTCATCCACCATCTTGTAGAAGCCAGGGAATTTTATTAAATCATGAGATGAGTTACAGTACTTTGTAATGTATTTTAACACTGTTTAATGACTTCTGTTTCCTGGTTTCAGCCCGACTTATCGCTGCCACAACATAAGCTGGCAACACTCAGGCTGAAACTGGGAAACTGAGGAACATCTGTGCAGCATTGGGAGGTTTACCAAGTACTGAAACTATTACATTTAATAAAATTAGGCTTTTACAGGACAGTGACGTTACCTCCTCTCCCAAGTTGCTGCTATAAAAGGGACTCTTCCAGTTTGCTCACCCGGCCTCTAAAATAAATAAATATTGAGCAGTTGGGTGGGGTGCGGAGCAGGATTTATGTATTTTCAAAAACTGGTGGCAGCTCTGTATTTTTTTTTTTTTTGGTGGGGGGAGGAGATCCACAGCACACATTTCAGTTATTTAGTCAGTGTATACGTTATTTAGCAGGGCAGTTTTTGGTTTTTAATATACTCAAAAATGGCAGCATTGTTTGAGGGTGAGTCAACTTCCATTTGCTTTCATACCTTTGTTAATTCAGAATTATAGTATAACAGCATTGTGACATCATTGATGGTACAACAGCTTTTCAGATTGTATGGATTTCCATACATAACACATGATCTTCTTCAAGGATATCTCTCATCAGGCCACACCTGTGGAACTATAAGCAGCCAGACGCTAGAATCAAATGGAAACTTTTGCAAGTCGTTCACCAGGAGCCACCCATGATGACGTCAGACGTTGGGTACTACATAAACATGGATGGCTCCTCCTGTCCTCAGTTCTTTTCCCATTGTCAACCATACTCGTTGGACTGCTAAAGGAAATGCCACTACATTAGCTGCCATTTTATTTATTTTTTCTTGTAAAGTAATCACTTTTACAGTGATTTTCGATTACCTGTATGTCATTGAAGGAATAGTCGAAATTGTTCTGCTGCTGTGATTGCGATGAAAAGATCTACGCTGGTGACTCCCATAGTGTCTGTGTGTGCTGCCTAGGCCCAGACCACAACATGAAAGCTTGCCCTGTTTGCCGTGGCTTCAGCTCTGCAAACAGGTGACACCATAGAGGGGCCCTCGAGAAGCACCTCCTCAAGAAGAAAGTGGCCATGATGAGAAGGAGCTCCAGCAGAAGAGCACTGCTGTGTTGTTGGCCCAGTCTACCAGGTCTGGGTCCTCAAAATCCTGGGATAAATCTTCTGGGAGCCATAGACATAAGCACCAGGACAAGGACCAGCAGAAAACCTCCCCGGTGTGCTCCAGGTTGCCCCTCCAAACTGCAAGTAAGACCTCTTCTATGCTGTTGACCACTCAGGCGGTGACGCCACTTGCCCCCCCCCCGGTTGACACCAAGGTCAGGGCGTGGCGCTGGCACTACCAGACCTAATATGGCTGGTATGTCGCCATTGACATCTGGGACACAGCCTCCCACCATCAAACCCTCTAGTCACACCCATGAATCTTACAGGCGCTGACAAGCAGGCTGTCCTCTCTTCCTTCACAGATGTGCTTCAATGCCTGCTAATTGCTCCCCTGTTTCAGAGGGCCCATCAATGGGGCCTACTACCAATCCCCCTGCAATGATGTAGGATAGAGCTTTGCCTCAGTCACCTCCTAGAGTGCTGCCATCGTGTACTCTGATACTCATCGACCTGCTCGACTACAAATACAATCCTGACTTAAAAATGAAGGATGAGGAGGAAGATGCTGAAGAATACACTGATAGGGGCACCGGCTCTACTGTGTCCACCTGCAGTGAGGATTCGCTGGTCCACACTCCCCTCCAGAGGACTCTTATCTTCCTCTCCATGATACAGCAATTACAGGCTGCCATGGGGTTTGACCTTGAGAAGCAGGACACTACCAAGAAAAATGTAATTGATTTTTTGGAGATGCCTGACTCCCCTCCTGTTGTGGTGCCACCTCTCCTCCCTGCATTGGAGGATGCCACCTTTGCTGCCTAGTATAGGCCAGATGTAATCCCAGCAATACCATGGAAAGCAACAAGATGTATATGGCCTTTGTGGGAAACCATTTTTTGCCACCCTACCTTAGACTTGGTGGTCATTAATGCTGCCTATGACAGGTCAAGGGCACCCAAGCATCTGAGCTCCCACCCTCCTAATAAGAGTCCAGGAGGTTGGATATCCTAGGGAAAAGGACCTTTGCCTCTTTTTCATTGGGCCATTGTATTGCCAACTACGAGGCCCATATGATAAAGTACTGAAACACCTTCTGGAGGTAGGTCAAGGCAGCTGCACAAGCCTTGCCAGAGGGCACCCCCAAATGAGCTTAAGTCTCTTATTGCTGGGGTTGATGTAGGCAAGGTTCTCCTATGTATGGTTTATGATGCCTCTGGCATCTGCCTCAGGAGGTACTCATGGCTCAGGGTGGCAGGTTTTGTGAATGGCATGCAACAGTCTGTTCTCATTGCCCCTTTCAAAGGACATAAGCTGTTTGGTTCTGATGTCCGGGGACATCCTTTCCAACCGTCAGGCCTCAGACGGAACCCTGAAGTCAGTGCATTCCCTTTACCACAGCCAGTCAAGGGGTAGGTCTAGGGTCCCTTTTTGTCCAGCTGGTGCCAGGCACTGCCCAGCAACCAGACAACAGGGTAGGGGCAAGGGAGCCGGAGCCTTGCCCACTTCCAGCATCATGCAGGTGCCCACTCAAAAGCTCCTAGAGGTGGCAGCACAGGTGGGGCCGCCACAACCAGCTCTGCCTACTCGTACACCCCCCAACCACCTGTAGCTCCAGGGGTGGTTGTAGGGGGATGCCTCTGCCTCCACCTAAATAAGTGAAAAGCGGTGACAACAGATCTTTTGTGCTCTAGAGAGCACAGAACATGGACGTACTCTGGAACTTTTGGGCACACTGCCAGTAGTAACCCATTATCCTCCAGAACCCCTTCCTCTACTTCTGGAGGAGGTTCAGCCTTTGTTTCAAGAGAGGACCATAGAGCTTGTGCCCCGCCAGTAAAGAAACACAGGGTTCTGTTCTTGGTGCTTCCTAGTCCCAAAATGGACAGAAGACCTGCAGCCTATTCTGGATCTCATGGAACCAAATATTTTCAGAGTACAAAACAATCAGAATGGTAACCCTGCAAGGCCTACTCCCACTGCTGCGGGCAGGAGATTGGATTTGTTGCCTAGACATGCAGGATGCTTACCTTCATATCAAAATCTGGAATCCTCATGTAATCCCCCAAATTTCCTGGGGTTATTAGAATCCCATCAGTGTCATTGTTAGGTAGGGAAGGCAGCTGGTGGATATCTAGTAGTTAAAGTAGATTTTCACCTAGTCCCTCTCTGCTTGCTTGGTCTCAGCTGAGAGCAGAGAGGTGATGTCATTTAGAACTCTCGCAGCCTCATAAGCCACGTAGCTTGCTGTGAGTGTGGGGAGTTTTAGAATTCTAAGGGGATTTGAGTTCCAGTACTCAGAGAGTGAGAAGTGGAGTAGTGAGGAGAGTCTGTTTTTCTCACCCTAGTCTGAGAATCTTTTTCCTGACTTGTGAAGTGGTGGAAACCGTCTCCAGGATTTCCTGATGCCCTCATCCCCAGTGGGAGAAGGGGGACTGCAGAAGATTTGAGAGGTAATCCCCTGTTCCAACCTAGAACATTTTGAAGCTGCCTTTGGTGCACAAATTGTGAGTAGATTCTGTCTGAGAATTACCCAGGATATGTACCTGCCTTGTTTTCTGTGGGGTGATACTCTAATTAAGGGACCCATTCACCCATTTCTGTGAGTCTTTTCTCAAGAAGATTGTTTTAAACTTTGCTGACAACAGTGGATGATCTAGATGTGACTAGACACTTTGTTCAGAACTTTACTTTTACACCCCTTGTGGTGTTTTCTAATGCTAAAATGTGCTAAACATTTGAAGAAAGCAATTTCTACTGTTCATTATCTGTTGAGGTGTAACTCTGAAAGAATGGCTGGGTACGGACAAGGAAGCAAAAGGTGGGCAACCCCCCATCTGGAGTGACCAGTTCAGCACTTCAGGTTCTGTAAGGGCGCCTGTTCTTTCAGTGCATGTGGCCAATGCCTGAAGATGAAGTTTACCCCTTGTATGTGGGTTTTGTTAGTCTTGAGTCCTAGTATGCTCAGTCATGGCCAGTGTGCCACATTCCTTTCTGTAAATCCTATGCCATATGGGAACTGTTCTAAGTCATGGCCTAGTGCCACTTCCAGGAGAATTTTGTGTGTTTTCATCATGGCTAGTATCACATTTCCAGATGTCTAATCCCATGCCATATGGGAAGTCAGAGTTTCTGCTTTCTACAGCTGTGTTCTGCATTTGCCTTGCGCTTCAAAGTGTAAACCCTTGGGGGTCCATCTTTGCTTTTGTGTACCAACTGGAATAAAGCCACACTCTAGAATCCCAACCTGGTATGGACAATCTAGTTAATGCTTTGTGTGGATTTATTGGGTACATGTCAGAAAGTGTAAACCTAGCATAGCCCTCAGCAAAGTTTCTTTCCTCAGGACCTGGGTTTTGGTATAGGTCTGTTTGTGTCTTGTACACACTTTGTGTTCTGTGCAATTGCTTTGTACCCCCACCCCTCTTTTCCCCTAGACAGAAAAGGTATGGGAGGTATGTCTACTAGTTAAATAAGTGGCCGATGGGGGGTTACACTCACATGAAATACTTGAGGTTCCTTTTCCAACGGGAACATTACCAGTTCAGAGTGTTACACTTTGATTTGTTTTGTGCACCGCAGGTCTTTACCAGATGCTTAGCAGTAGTGGCAGTAACCTTTTGCAGTGAAGGTCTCTGTGTTTTCCCCTACCTGGACAAGTGACTCTTGAAAGCACCCTCCAGGGATCGGCTCCTGCACACCTTAGCTCAAACCAGGCAGATGTTTGATGCTCTGGGGGTTACAGTTATTGTTCCCAAATCGGTGCTGCCCCTTGTCAATGAATGCACTATATAAGGGGCTGTCTTGAACCCTGCTCAAGGCTCAGCCTTCCTGCCCCTGGACAGGGCTCAGTGCCTGATTGCCCAGGCTCAGCTGGTGTACGACAGCTGGTATATCTCAGCCAGGACATTCCTACAGCTCCTAGGCCTCATGGCAGTGGCCACTGTCTGAGTACCATTGGCCAGACTACACATGAGGATTCCGCAGTGGGCCCTAAAAGTCCATTGGGATCAGCTCACAGACTATCTAGAACAAAAGGTTACAGTCACTTTTCCTGTGTGCAAAGTGCTCCAGTGCTGGATGGAACCCAGCAATCCATTGAAAGGGGTTCCTTTTCTAATCCCCTCCCTTACCAGATTGTCACAACAGATGCTTCAGGAATGGGTTGGGGTGCTCACTTGTGCTCCCATCAGACACAGGATACTTGGACCCCAGTGGAAAGCACCTTGCAAATAAACGTTCTAGAAATGCGAGTTCTGTACGAGTTTCAGCTCTTCGAGACACATCTGTCTCCGGATCCTTTGCTAATGCAGATGGATGTCAGTGTGATGCACTGCATCAACAAGCAAGGGGGGGCTCATTCCTGTTCCCTATGCAGGGAAGCGATGAGAGTCTGGTATTGGGCTCTGGAACATGATCTAGAACTATCAGCAGTGCATGTTAAAGGCACCCAAAAAATCTTAGCAGACAGGCTAAGCAGGTCACAGTCCAGGATGCATGAATGGAAACTGCTGACCTCGGTCATTGATGACCTCTTCTACAGATGGGGTCATCCAGAGTTGAACCTTTTTGCATCCCCACACAATGCAAAACTTCTGCTTTTCCTCTCGCTCACTCTAGGGCCTGGGGTTTTCTGGTAAGCCACATTCTCCCTCTCTTAGAAAGGGAGGTTCCTGTATGCCTTCCCTCTCTACCCTCTAATTCAGAGAATACTACTCAAGCTTCAGATGGAGGGGGTAACTCTGATACTCATTGCTCCCCTATGGCCTTGCCAGACCTGGTTCCCTTCTCTGACAACAGTTAGTAGTGGAACCACCAGTGCCTCTGCCCCTGTGCAAGGGTCTACTGTCTCAGCAACAGGGAACCCTGGTCCATCCGGACCTCAGATCTCTTCATCTCTATGCATGGCTCCTGAAAACATAGCCAGTGCATGGTTTGGGGTTTCCCAAAAAGTGGCTGATGTCCTGGTGGCTGCCAAAAAGCCCTCCACCAGATCCACTTATT
Organism: Neoceratodus forsteri; assembly: GCA_016271365.2. Classification (NCBI taxonomy): domain Eukaryota; kingdom Metazoa; phylum Chordata; order Ceratodontiformes; family Ceratodontidae; genus Neoceratodus; species Neoceratodus forsteri. The sequence goes on along the minus strand of CM028134.1, from coordinate 816,490,954 downwards.
CTGTGAAGTGGAAGCGGTTTGCTCTCTAGGCTGCTTCTCATCACCTGGATCCATTTGCCAGTCCTGTTAAACAGGTTCTGGAGTATCTGTTGTCCTTACCAGATGCAGGCCTGCCATATTCCTCAATCAAGGTGTACTTGGCTGCCATTTCAGCTTTCCATGTGCCTATTGAGGGTTGTACGGTTGCCCAGTCGGAGGTGCCCCATATGTTCTTGAGAGGGATTCTGCATCTGAAACCAACCATCCATAATCCAGTCTCGGCTTGGGACCTGAATTTTGTTTGGAAAAGCTTACTTTGGCTCCTTTTGAGACAGCTGTTACAGTCGTGGCCAAAAATATTGGCGCCCTTGCAGTTTTTTCTAATAATGCACCATTCCTTCCAGAAAATTGTTGAAATTAAAAAATATTTTGGTATCCACATATGTATTTCTTTGGTTTGCAGTAGAATAAAACACAAAAAACAAAAATGTACTAAGTCTTAGCTTATTCCACACACATATCCTTAAATGGCCCGGACAAAATTATTGGCACCTTTTAGAAGTAGTTAGAAATAATTAGATTTCAAGCAGGTGATTCTCCTTCACTTTGGAACTGAACTCAACTGTGATGAGTTGCAGGTGCCTGCAGTATAAAAATCACTCCTTCAACCAGTTTGAATAGAGAAAAGGATTCATTCTCCTGTTTTGTGTCACTGTGTGTACCGCAATGAGCATGGAGAAAAAAGACAGCCAGAGAATTGTCTGAGGAGGTCAGACAGAAGATTGTAGCCAAGCATGGACAATCACAAGGCTACAAATCAATCTCCAGAGACCTTGATGTTCCTGTTTCCACCGTACGTAACGTTATCAGGATGTTTAAGGCCCATAGCACTGTAGCTAACCTCCCTGGACGTGGCCGCAAGAGAGAACTTGATCGAAGATTGCAGCGCAGGATTGTTCGAATGGTGGAGAAAGCACCTCGATCAACTGCCAGATTCAAGCTGACCTTCAGACACAAAGTACGACAGTTTCAACTCGCACCATCCGTCGCCAACTCAATGAAAGGGGGTTATATGGTAGGAGGCCCAGGAGGACCCCACTGCTGAGAGAGAGAGAGAGACATAAGAAAGCCCGACTGGGGTTTGCCAAAACACACCTGAACAAGCCAAAATCCTTCTGGGAGAATGTCCTGTGGACAGATGAGACCAAATTTGAGTTTTTTGGTAAAGCACATCATCTCTATGTTTACAGAAAACAAAATGAAGCCTTCAAAGAAAAGAACACCTTCCCTACAGTCAAACATGGAGGAGGTTCAGTGATGTTTTGGGGTTGATGTGCTGCCTCTGGCACTGGGTGCCTTGAACGTGTGCAGGGCATCATGAAATCTGGAGATTACCAGGCCATTTTGGAGTGCAATGTTGAACCCAGTGTCAGAAAACTGGGTCTCCGTCGAAGGTCATGGGTCTCCCAGCAGGACAATGACCCCAAACACACTTCAAAAAGCACCCAGGAATGATTCAAGACAAGACGCTGGACTGTTCTGAAGTGGCCAGCAATGAGTCCAGATATAAATCCCATTGAAAACCTGTGGAGAGATCTGAAAACAGCAGTTGGGAGAAGGCATCCTTCAAATCTGGGAGAACTGGAGCAGTTTGCACAGAAGATGGGCCAAACTGCCAGTAGAGAGGTGCAGGAAGCTCATCCATGGCTATAGGAAGTGGTTGATTGCAGTTATTTTGACCAAAGGCTGTGCTGCCAAATATTAAGTCTAGGGTGTCAATAATTTTGTCAATGCCATTTCTTTTCATTTTCTGATTTAAAAGGATATATTAAATTCTGAATCAAAAACAAAGGTTCTGTAATATTAACAGAGAAATAAAGAATTGTGGAGACCAAATACTGTACTGTTAATTTCAACTTATGTTTAGAGGAAATTGTGAGTTATTTGAAAAAGTGCAAGGGCGCCAATATTTTTGGCCACGACTGTACTTGCACATTTTTTGGGAAAGCGTTGCTTGTAGTTGCCATCACTTCTACTCAAAGGATTTTAGAGCTACAGGCTCTAATGTGTGAACCTCCTGATTTGATTTTTCACAAAGACAGGGTGTCTTTATGTACTATTCCAAAGTTTCTACCAAAGGTGGTGTCTGAGTTTACTTTAGATAAAACCATCCACCAGCCAGTTTATTTTCCAGAGCATGCCAGTCCAGGGGAAGCATTGCTCCATACTCCAGATGTACATAAAATACTTGGGTACTATGTACTCACTATACGAAGGACTGCGGAAAGTCCTCACAGCTTTTTGTTTCATTCACCCCTGGGAAAGAGGGCACCCCAGTTTCTAAACGGTGCTTGTCCAAATGGCTAGCAAACTGTATTACTTTGTTATAGGAAATATGGTAAGGAACTTCCTGAAGTGGTTTGTGGTCATTCCACAAGGAGCATGGCCACCTCTGTTGCTTGCTTCAAGAATATGTCTGCTTCAGACATCTGTGCCACCTGGAGTACTGTCCACACTTTCACCACACACTACAGTCTGGACATTGTCTCTCGAAAAAGGGGTGGCTTTGGCCTAGCTATGCTTCAAGCCTTTCTTAGGCCCGTAGGCTCCAGCCACACACTATGCCTGGTACAGCTCTGCTTGGTACTCTGTCCATAGATGTGGCATGATGAAAGAGATATCCTCTAAAGAAGATAGAACAGTTATGTACCTACTATAACAGTAGATCTTCAAGAGAATTTCTTTCATCAGGCCAAGCTGTCCCACCCTCCTTCCCCTGAGGGTCCTGAAAGTAATTTCTGCTGTCTCCTTCTCCATGATGGTCTACCTGTAGCTGTCTGCCTCACCTGGTTTGCAGAGTACTTTGTTCTCTCCTGGTTCCCTGTAGAGGTCTTCCGAGCATGATCTCCGTTGGGGAACTGAGGAGAGGGGCTGCCCACGTTTATGTAGCAGTCAACGTCTGATGTTGTCATGGGTGACCCCTGGTGAACTGCTTGAAAAAGTTTCCATGTGGTCCTAGCTCCTGACAGCTTATAGTTCCATAGGTGTGGCCTGATGAAAGAGATTCTTTCGAAGATCTACTGTTAAGGTAGGTAACTGTTCTTTAACAGTGCACTATAATCTACCCTTAATGTTATAAACTGAGAGTGACTACATGAATCTTAGTATCATTCCTGGTCGTTTATTGACACTTCTGAACTTCCCTTCAAACTTTTTGTCAGTCGTTTTTATCACAGTACATGAACATATAGAAATGTAATTACCATAAATCAATGTTAACTCCTAATTTACTAATGTGAACCCTTTAAGCATGTTTCAGTGGGGGTAGGTTACATACAGTTTCTTACTTCAGAACTGACTTAGAAGTTTGGAGGGGTAACCTTTCCTTATTTAACTGGAAATTTTACCAGCTACTGCAGTTACTTTTTCTTGTTTGTAGCCTGCTGGCAATCAGTACTTCAGTGCAGTTCTTTGCACAGTCCCAGCGTATAGAATTTTCAGTATAATGTAACATTTTCTTTTGAATTTTAAATTGTCATTGTTGATTCAACCAATCAGCTTTGACAGTTGCCTTTAACAGTTAGGGACCATCGCACAAGATTTGAAAAAGCGGAATGTTCCACTCAGTGCTCCAGATAATTTTTTAGGCCAGGAAGTAAAAACGTCCTAGTTTTCCGAGCTGGTAGTATTTCGGTATACCAGGTAGTATTTTACGACGCAGTCACACTGTTCTGGTGAACTGAAGTGCAAATGCGCGACATCTGTGGAAACACCTGGTCGTGCTGATACTACCCAGGACTCTACACAGGGCATAAAAAGGGCAAAACTGGGCTTAAAATACTCCAATACACCCCTTAACTGGACCACTGGTTCCACTTCGAGAATATTTTTTAACTCAAGTTTATTCAATATATTATAAACCTTACGATTTATAATATATTTACAGAATCACTAAATTGCACACTTGTAAGTGTCTCACCTCCTGCATCCATAGGGTGCCAGAACTACTCACCTTCAGTTCATAGTTCTTTCACCCTAATAGTGTGTGAGGGGAGACACTTAAATACTGTAACAGTGACTCTTAGCATGGCTATAAATGTATATTAGAAACTTTCTTGTACTTTGTAGATGATGGTAAATGTACCTCAAGTTCATAATTTTGCATCACAGAATGGCAGGTAAGCATTCCTTAATAAATACGAAAATACTTAGAAAACATTTTTTAACCACCTTACTGAGCTGTTTTGGATTTGGTGTACATTACTTAAGACATGTCATTACTTAAGACAGAGGCATGACCCATTGGGACTGGCCTTCCTTGTCTTAAAGGTCATAACCAGTAATTTTAGTAGTCTGAGATACTCATTTAATTAGATTTTTTTTTAATTCAGTGCTTCTAGAATTTCACAATACTCTGAAGGAGTGAGTTCCACAGCCTAAGTGCACTATTGGTAAAGTAGTTTTGCCTTCTAGTCAACTTAGTAAAATCTTACTTCAGTTTGTTTGAAAGGTCCCCCATATGGCCTTGTCTAACCAACTCCAAAAATCTGGCATCATTAACTTGCACATTACCCTTTATTATTTGATGCACTATACTCTTGTGCCCCTTAGTTACATAATTCATAGGTGAACATTTAATTCCCCTGATATGTCCTCCGTTCACAGTATTTTTACTTAGTGCTTTAAAGTTTCTTGTAAATAAGATCGTAATTGTCCCAGGCCTAGTCTGATTACCTGCTGGCCAAGCTATTCAACATTTCCTGGTTATGTCTCTGAACCATTATTTATTGCAATAAAGACTTGTATAAACAAAATAAAATGTGTAGTTCCTGTAAATGCCATGCATATAGAGTGACCACAAACTTCACTTTCTTGTGTAGAACATATATACAAACTGAAAACTCTCAGCGGTTTGCAACCAAAGAATAAAGGTCAAAGACTGAAGGGAATGTCAACAGTTTGTTTTTAATTTTTAGTGTTCGTTTTATAAAGTGCTTATACTTGACAATCTTTTATTACATTTTTCCATATTCTTCTCATGATGTAATTTGCTAAAGCTGTTGGCATTCGATTTTCTTTTGTTCAGAACTGTGTGCAGACCCAGCCTTACCAGAGCTGCTCTCGGGTTGTGGTCACTATTACCTATGGGTTAATGTATGCTATTGGTTCAAATTTGCTAACCAGTTCTCATGAAATATAATAGATAACTGGTGATCAACAATAACTGGTGAAAACAAAATGGATTACTATGCTGACTGTGCAGTCTTGTTTGAGATGCTACAATGACAAAAAACGTGTAGCATTAACTTTCAGATTTAATCACAATGTCTTTGGAACTTATGCAAAAACATACCAGATTGTTGCATTTTTTACGATATTGCCTTGGTTATTAAACATTGTCCATGGCAGGTACAGAAGCTTGTGGACATGTTTTTACCTTAAAACCGCCGACTCCAAAATGGGGCTTAACGTTACCGTAGGTAATCTTATTGGAATGTTTTCAAGTGCTTTATTTTTGACTGTTTATGAAATAGGACTCCAAAAAACATTTAAAGCTGTCAGCACAAAGCACTGTCATGTTAACTGTCGCATTATCATATAGAATACAATAAAAAGCTTTAAATTAAAGTGGAAGACAATAATAATTGTCAAATAAACATTTTAAATTACGTCTAAAGCATTTGTCAATTATTTTGATATTAAAATATTAATTGCGAGTCTCTCCAGCAAAACCAATGAGATTCTGTACATATTAACAGACCAAAACGATCATGCATACATCTGTATACTAAACATTGTACAGTAAAAGTGAAAACAAGCACATTATTCACAGTGTTTACAAGTGATTTTTGTTCCTTCTTCCCCATTTGGGGAACAATTTATTGGCTATACATGTATAAAACACTGAGAGAATTTTTAACTGAGAACAATGAGTGTTATCCTTCATTCATGCACCTGTGCAGCTAAATAACTCATCAGGGTTACATGTTCTTCTTTTCCGTGTTTTCCTTAGTACTAGACTGCGGTGCAGGAAAGGCATGGTGGTACAAATAACTGTGGTTTGCAGCAGCACTGTAAAGTTTGTACAATGCCTAGAAAGCCAGAAAAGTTAATAAAGATCAGTGAAGAAAAAGTCACAAACTAGATAGATCCATGCTGCATGTTCAGTTGCAATGTAGTTACAGTAGTAAATCAAAATGCAGTTTTTGATTGTTCATGTATCCCTTCTGTTTACTTGTTTGTGCATGCTCTCCTTCATTGTCCTCATAGTGACAAGCAGCAGGGAAGAGGCATGCCAGTCAGTGCTGCTTATGCATGGACTGTCTCTTGAACTCCCTCCCCCAACCACAGGACTAGCTGGCCACCAAGCTAGTCTGGAAATAGAACCACCAGCCACTGACTTCAGTTACAAGCCACCTAATCCTAGTAGGATTGCATCCCCCACAGTAATGGATTGGGGGCTGAGAGGGGAAAGTGGAATCATCGCCTCAAACGTGGCCCATGTTAGGGTTATGGAATTGCGTGAAGGATAATGGGCTTTGGCAGCAGGGGGTTTGTGGAAGGTGGGGAGGAAGAGTATTGGGCTGTTTGGCCCTCCTGTCAACTGGGTGGAGGGTTATTTTATTTGTTTTGGGTGGATTCCCGCAGATGAATAACCTGCACCCTAATAATGCCATCATTCTGTTTTAGAAACAGAATGCTTAATGTTACAAAATTTGTTACATTTAACACTTATTCTCTGGGTTCATTTCCATCTCTGCTTCATGTGGAGAGCACTATATGTTTAAAACTGGTAGCTTTGCAGTCCTGGCTGTGGAGGTCAGAGGCACACTGGACTTTTCTCATTTATAAGTTGCTACTGTGTTCATTATTTATTTAAAAGTTTGGTAACCAGGAAAGGCACACTGAGCCGAGGCTCATTTCCAGGTGCGACCAAGGGGAAGGGGAAAAAAATAAATGGCAGTTACACTCAACTGAAGTGCAAGAAACTATTAAAGTGCAATACAGTGGCAGCAAAATGGTGGTAGGAATACACAGAGGTAAAAAAAAAAAAAGGCAGTGTCGCACCGGCACTCCAGTGCTAGAACAGTATATACTTCCATGGTAATAAGAAGTAGGCGAAGAGGACTACCACCACCACAGCCGCCTCCACCCCTCGCCCAGTGCGACAGCATTGGATGCTGCTGATTGGAGGCAGCATAACTAAAGCAACCAGGACACCAGCCTCCTATTAAATGATATGGTAAGGGGGCCTTTGATAGGGAATCAACTTTGTATGGATCCCACAATATATAATATAATCTTAAAATTTTAAGTCTATAACTTTGCACAAAACAAGTCAAGCAGTTAGTTTTTTTCCCCCGTTCGATGGTTTTTTTCTTCTTGATCCTTTTCCTATTCTTTTTTTTTTTTTTTTGAGATCATTGTTTAAATGATATGTTAACTATAGTATGTGATATGAATATGCTACCTTAGGATCAACCGATTTCAATTTCTGGATATAATACCAGCTCTCTTAAGGAGCAACAGAGTGAGAGTGAATAGTGGACATTTGCGTGTGCAGAACTGATCCATGTGGACAATCAATCAACAGAAACAAGGAACTGATCCATGTTTATATAGCACATGGCTATGATGGACTTATATTTAATCAAGTCATCCTTGCACTAAATAATGTATATTGACAATATATTGTTAATGTTTAACCTAGGGATACACTCTCGCTGAATGTGAAAGGTTGTATACAGAGATATGTACTGTATAATGTATATGAAATACCAATAAAAATACTTGGTAAGTTCAAAAAAAAAAAAGGCAATGTTACTGTACATTGGAGTCAATTAAGGATTACAAAGATGTGCTGTGGGGGATCAGATAAGTTTAAATTCTAGTGAGGTAAAGCCCTCAGATGAGAGATAAAGTGTGAGGGCACATAGGTGTAGGTTAGGGCAGCAGGGGAAGAGAGAAAAGGGGGTCAGAGGTTGGTGAGACAGGAGCAAGTGGGGGGGGGAGGCTGGCTTTAGCAACCGCTTTAGGGATAGTAGGATGAGGCATAGTGAAGAAAATGAGGGAGCCGGTTCCAAAGGGAGGGGAGACCGTAAGAGAAGGCAGCCTGACCAGCACTATGGCGAGGGTGAGGGATCGAGAAGGAACGGGAGTCTCTATAGTGAAGGGGATAGGAGGAGGGAGCAGAGGGGGAGAGTAGAGAGGATAGATAGGAGGGGAGGGAGGCAAACCTGTTTTTTCCAGTAAGAGGAGATGTGGGAAAGGCAGCTCGAGGATAAGGGGAGCGATAGTCATAATGACAGTGTATTGGACTCAGGACATGGAGACCAGTAAGCATCATCTATCAGTGAAAGGAGAAAGAATCCAAGAGCAGCAAAGAATCAGTCCATTCTCCAGGTAGCATTACATGCCACCTGTGTTCAGTAGATTGATCTTTGAGGATATCTCTTCCATTAGGTAACACCTTTGGAACTATACCCACATCAGCTCTAGGACCACATGGAAGCTTTTGCTAGCCAGGGGCAACCCATGATGACATCACGAGCCGGCATCTGCATAAACGTGGGCGGCCCCATCACTCCTCAGTTCTTTTCCCCGCAGTCAAGCATCCTCAGATGTGCTGTTGAAATGTCAGCTAGCTGTTGCCGATTATCCGTTATCTGCTTTACCAAAACAGATGCTGGTGTCACTGGCACCACTGGTTCTGCATGACTATTTATGGGATATACCCCCACTCCAAAGGTTATATCAAGGAGTGGATGTGGGGCCAAACTCTCCCGTCTTTGAAACAATAAAGGGAGATTATAACATTGCAAACTATCATTCCCCTGTCATAAACAGGGGACTGACTTTGTTTTCTGGACATGACAGAAGCATACAGTCCTGTCAAGATTACACATGCTCACATGCAATATCTCCGCTTTGTCCTGGGAAGGAGCACTACCAGTTCAGAGTCTGACCCTTTGGCTTGGCTTCTGCACTATTGGTATTTACCAACTGCTTGGCAGTAGTAGCATTGGCCCTTCAAAGGGAAGGCCTGTATGTCTTTCCCTACCTGGACGACTGGTGGTTGGAAGCCAATTCCAGGTAGCATCTCCTACATATATATTGTCTCAGAGGAGGGACTTGTGCGAGGCTTTGGGGGTCACAGTATTTGTGCCAAATACTATGATGACTCCCTGGCAGTGACTATAGTACATAGGAGCAGTTTTGGACATAGAGAAGGGTTATGCTTTTCTGCCACAGGACAGGGCAGACAACCTGATTGCCTCAGCACAGGTGGTATACAGCAGTCTCCCATGTCTCCTGTCTGTGGCCATGGGGACAGTACCACTGGCCAGTCTTTATATCAGAATCCTTCAGTGGACACTGAGTCTAGCGGGCAATGAGAGTATGATCATGGGATCAATCCTGTAGCCTACATATGTCAGCCGGACATCTCTCAGATCTCCAAAATGTCTTAGACAAATTAAGCAGGTCACAGTTCAGAATTCACAAATGGGAACTGTTAACTTCCATGGTAAATGACCTCTTCGCATGATGGGGTTGTCTGAGTGGGATCTTTTTGCATTCCCACACAACGCAGAACTGCAGTGTTTCTGCTTGCTCGCTCAGGGGCATGGAGTTTTCAGGCAAGACGACTTGTCCCTCTTTTGGAAAAGGAACTTCATATCTGCATTTCCCCCAATTCCACTAATACAGAGGGTGCTACTCAGGCTGTGGGGGGAGAGTGCCACTCAGCCACATTGCTCCATTATGATCTCACTAGACATGCTTTTCACTTCTGTACCACATGACAGTGGAGCCTCCTGTTCCCCTAACAATGTATTGGGGCCTGTTTTCACAGACAAGGGGTCCCTGATCCATCCAGATCTGAAGTCCCTTTGTCTGCATGTATGGCTCCTGAAGACATAGCCATAGCACGTTTTGTGGTATCTTCTAAGGTTGCTTATGTGCTGGTTGGGCCTAGAAAGCCTTCTGCCAGACCTACTTATTCCTTGAAATGGCAGTAGTTCATTTTATGGGCTGCTTCCAGGAATTTGTACCTTTACATGTTCTACACATGCAGCACTGGAATACTTGCGATCATTGTGAGGCTCTGATCTACAGTATTCCTCACTTAAAGTGCATTTGGCTGCAATATCAGCTTTCCATGCCCCTATTGATGGTCGTACAATTGTCCAGTTAGAGGTGTCCTGTACCTTTCTGCGAGGTATTTTGCATATGAAACCTCCTATCTGCAGTCCAGTCCCACCTTGGGACTTGAATTATGTTCTTGAGAAACTGATTGCTCGTTTTTGGCAGACTGTCTGCAAGGAGCAGTGACCTGGTGATTCCGTTACTTGGGCGATTAGTAGGAATGGATTCTGGAGGTACCAGTGGTGTTGCTGCTGTTAGAACTTGAATAGAGGTCTGTGGTGCTCGGGCCGATGGAGAAGTGACGGTGAGGTGTCAGCCAGTTTTGATGTTGGGCAGTGGTTAGCAGCCAGAGGATTAAGTAAGTGGAAAGCTCCGGTGGACTGCCTTCCGTTTAGTGTGCTCCAGGAGGACTCCTGGGGGAAAGGAGGAGTCAGATCAGCTGTGGCTTACGGTGGTACTTGTCTTAGAGTCAGGGCCATGGAGGAGGACTGTTGGACTTGATTAGCCCTGCAGGGTGGAGGAGTTTTTTTTTTTTTGATCCGTGGAGTGAGTTGGGAGGTGAACACAAGGCTGTGAGACAGCCTTAGATGTGAGCTGGAACCAGGACTTCTTGGGTCAATTTGAGCTGCAGTCTTTATTCTATCTCCCTCCAAGCTGAGCTGGTGGAGCAGTGTTGGAGATTCCAGGGTTTGGCCTGAAGCCTGAGGTGAGCATGGGGCTGTGAGAGGGCCGGTTGTGTGATCGGGAATCAGGACTGCCACGGTTGCTGCAGTTTGAGGAGTGAGAGACCCTGTACTATTGTATCTGGAATTGTGCCCCAGGTACTGATTTTCCCCTTGTGGACCGACACCTTGAGGTCTGTTCAGGGCCTTTTCTGCCCGTTGACTGGATTCCTGATTATAGAGTGCTGTTGTGGGACCTAAATCTGTATATAAACTTTGGTTGATGCTCCTTGGACTCTGGACTCCCTTTAATCTACAGTATATATATTTTGCTGGGTGTGTTATTAGATGTAGTTTTAAGGGGTTGAGGGTGGGGGGGGGACTGTTAATTTGTGGATTTATAGGGTGAAGTTGGAGTAAGTGGAGGGAGTGTGTGTGCTGTGTCTAGAAGGATTATTGGGGTAGACTGGGGTTTTAATTTGAGTGTATTATTGAGTGAGTTGTAGATTTATCAGAGAGAGTTAAAAATGGATTTTTTAGTGCAGACCCCAGGGCTTTGTTGTTCCCCTTCTCTCCTGAGGGCCTTGCGCCCCCTCCATGACCCACCCCTTTCAGCCACAGTTCATCAGTGATGTAGGGAGTTGGGAATTGCAAGGAGGGGCATAAGGGGAGGTTTTAAAGGGGGGGATCAGAGGGAGACCGATTTGGGTGGTGGGGACCAGGAGATGCCTGGGACATATAAAAACATAGAAACATAGAAGTTGACGGCAGATAAGGACCGCAAGGCCCATCCAGTCTGCCCATTTCTTTTTCTACCTTATAAATGTGCCATCGGCCTTTGCTCTGTCAGTGGCCTATCTATTCATAGTCATTTGTATTGCTCCCTTATGCCTATCCCATGCCTGTTTGAAGCCCTGCACTATATTCATAGCCACCACTTCTTGTGGTAAGCTATACCATGCATCCACCACCCTTTCTGTGAAAAAGAATTTCCTCACATTCCCCCTTAATCAGCCTCCCTCTAATCTCATGCTGTGTCCTCTTGTCCTGCTATTTTTCTTATATTTAAACATGTTAGACTCTTTCACCTTGTTTATGCCCTTAAGATGTTTGAATGCCTCGATCATATCACCTCTCTCCCTCCTTTGCTCAAGGGTATACATATTGAGCTCCGTTAATCTGTCCTCATATGTCTTCTGATGCAGTCCCTGCACCATTTTGGTTGCCCTTCTCTGGACTGCCTCAATTTGCTTAATGTCCTTGTGAAGGTATGGCCTCCAATACTGCACGCAGTACTCCAGATGGGGCCTAACCAGTGTCTTGTACAGAGGGATTATTACCTCCCTCTTACGACTTGTGATACCCCTACTAATACACCCTAACACCCCTAGCCTTACCTACTGCTTTAGAGGTCTGCTTGGATGATTTTAGGGTCATCAGTGATGATGATACCCAAGTCTCTTTCTTCCTTTGTGACTGCTAGTAACTCCTCCCAGCCTATAGGTGGCTTCAGGGTTTCTCTTCCCTATGTGCATGATTTTGCACTTCTTTGCATTAAATCCCAGTTGCCACTCTTCTGACCATTCTGCTAGTTTATCCAGATCTCTTCTCATTCTGCCCACCCCATCTGGATCATCTACTCTGTTTGCAGATCTTGGTGTCATCTGCAAACAGACAAGCCTTACCCTCTAGTCCATCTGCAAGGTCACTAATGAAGATGTTGAAGAGGACTGGCCCCAGGACTGATCCCTGAGGTACCACTTGTGACTTGCATCTCTTCTGACTGTATACCATTTACCACCACTCTGTTTTCTGCCCACAACCAGTTTGCCACCCAGTTGACCAACTTCTGACCCACCCAGCCTACCCAGCTTATTTATCAATCTTCTATGTGGAACAGTGTCAAAAGCTTTGCTGAAGTCAAGGTAGGTGACATCAACTGCTCCCTCTTGGTCCACCACTCTGTTACCCAGTCAAAGAAATCTATGAGATTAGTTTGACAGGACCTTCCTTTGTAAACCCATGCTGTCTTGGATCCTGTGCCCCTATGGATTCCAGGTGTTGCACTATCCTTTCCTTAAGGAGTGCCTCCATAATCTTGCCCACTACTGAGGTAAGACAGACAGGTCTGTAGTTCCCCGCCTCCTCCCTGCTACCACTCTTGTGGAGCGGGATCACATGAGCCCTTCTCCAGTCTTCTGGGACCTCTCCTGTGCTCAGAGACTCACTAAACAATTCTGCTAATGGCTCTGCTAGTTCTTCCTTTAGCTCCTTAAGTACCCTGGGATGTATGCCATCAGGTCCCATTGCCTTATCCACCCTGAGCTTAGCAAGCTCTGAAAGCTTTTTTTTTTTTTTTTTTACAGGAGCGACCTGGGAGCACAAGGAGGTTAAGTGACTTGCTCAAGGTCACACAGTATCCAAGTGGAAGCTGTTGGATTCAAACCCAGGTCTGGTCTGCTGAATGTCACCAGATTTGCAGCTCAGAGCCTTAGACCACTGTGCTATACTGACTGACAGGGAGGCAGATGGAACAGGGTCCCCCATGCCTCATCTCTCTGACCAGGGAATCTTCTGGAATGAGGGGGCAGGTAACTGAGGGACCAGCCTCCGCCTTTCGTCCTCTTTGGGTAGTGTTGTGCAATGCTAGGTAGATGGCAAACAAGACCGCCATAATGGCTGGTCTTATGGTGTCGGTTGACCTGGCATGTATTATGGAGACCTGGTTGGGGGATGCCTCCAGCCCTGTGTTGGAGGTGTCCGCCCCAGACGGTTTTTCTGTGGTTCACTGCCCAATGAAGGAACGCGGGGAGGGGGTGGCCATTTTTTCAGATCAGAGCTGGGCTTGACGGTGCAGCCAGTGGGGGACTCCCAGCCTTTTGATTGTGTTGCGGGGGTCCCAGGGTCGATTTTAGGGTTCTCCTTGTCTGCCATCCACCCGGTTGGGACAAGAGTTTCCTACAGGAGGTGACAGACTTTGTCGCCGAGAGGGTGTTGGAATCACCGAGATGGCTTGTTCTTGGTGATTTTATCACCTGGGTGGATGACAAGGCTTTGTCTGGCACCAGGGGCTTCCTGTCTAACATAGAGGCCCTTGGCTTTTGAAACCACAGCCAGGACGTCACCGCTCTGGACATGCACTCGACCTGCTGTTCTCCCTGGGGTTTGAGATTGACACCCTCGAGACTGATTCGTTGCTTGGTTGGATCAATGTGCTGTCAGATTCAGCTTCAGAGCACCCCCTATTGTTCTTTCCCCTGTGGAAATAGTACAGTTCCGCCCTTTAAAAGGGCTTCAGCTGGAGGTACTGTTAGTAGAACTGGACATTTCATCTGTGCTAGAGGCTTGCGCGGAGAGTCCGAGGGAGGCCGTGACGGCTCATAAGAGGCCTGTCACGGGGGCCTTGGACTGTCTGGCACTGGCCCGGCTATGCCCACTGGTTTCACGTCTTGGCTCACCTTAGTTTGATGGTGAACTGAGAGCACCCAAAACCAGGGGGCAGAGGTTAAAGAGGCTTTGGAGGAAAACCAGGACCCAGGAGGACAGGCTGGTTCTGATGACTCATTATGATGAGTATCAGAATGCAATCACCCGAAAAAAAGGCAGCTTTTATGTCTAGGATGATTGCAACTAGGAAGAACTGACTGGCTCAGCTGTTTCGGGTTGTGAACAGGCTTTTACAGTTGGCCTGTCTGGAACCCGTTAGAGCATTTTCAGCTCAAAAATGTGAGGAGTTCACGTGGTTCTTCTCGGACAGAGTGTCCTCTCTTAGGGTTGGGACTTCTCCAGTTGGATTGTTATCATCCAACAGGGTTGGGCCTCAGGGGGATGGGGGCATTTGGTCTCCCTGGGGAGAGTTTCGACTGACGACGGTGGAGGTCTGTGGGGTGATCGCGAGTCTGAAACCAACCTTTTGCAGTCTGGACCCAGGCGCAATGCGATTACTTGTTGATTGCATTGGAGCTCTGGGCTCAGTTTTTGCCAAGATTGTTGGGTGTTCTTTAGCAATGGGGGTTTTCCCAGAGCCTCTAAAACAGGCTTTGGTGAAGCCCCAGTTGAAAAAAACATCTTTGGACCCCGATATCTTGGCAAATAAGGATCTATCTCGAACCTTCCCTTTTTAGGGAAGGTTCTTGAGAAGATGGTTGCGGAGCAGCTTGAGATTCATCTCACAGACTTCCAGATTTATGAACTACTCCAGTCCAGGTTTAGGGCTATGCACAGCACATAGACAGCATTTGTACGGGTGTTGAATGACCTGCTAAGGGTGAGGGATAGGTGAGAGTGATCTATTCTCATTCTCCACAATCTCTCATCAGTGTTTGACACTGTGGATGATGGGGTGGTGTTGGACAGGCTGAGGGAGTATGTTGGTCTCACTGGCAAGGTCATCAGCTGATTGGAGTCCTTCCTCTAGGGCAGGTTCCAGAGGGTGGTTTGGGGGAATTATTCCTCAAGCAAGATGGCCCTGTCCTGTGGAGTGCCCCAAGGTTCTGTCCTCTTCCCCCATGTTATTCGCATTGTATTTACTGCCCATTGGTGAGGTCATAAGACGATATGGGCTGTGATTTCATTGCTATGCCGATGACAACCAGCTCTACCTGTCTTTCACACCTGGAAGATCAGATGCAGTCAATGTGCTGAACAAGTGCTTGTCCGAGATCCGGGCGTGGACGTCATCGAATTGGTTGGGTCTCAACCCAGGGAAGACGGAAGTATTGGTGGTAGCTGGTCCTGTAGCACTGAGGGTTGAGGCACTGGATGCCACACATCACGCAGCTCCAGCAACCCAGATTCAGGAATGAGCTTGGGTTGTCTGGCTGGCAGAGTGGGGGAAGGGCATGGAGCAGGATCGAGCTACCACAAGGCGGCTCTCCTCTCGCAGGGAGGGGTAAGGGGTTTCCCTGGCCCTTGGCTGCCACCCGGTAGAGGATGGATGGCAGTCAGAGTATGGGGGAGCCCAGCGAGTGCCAGGGATGTGGTGGAAGGGACTGAGCCGATGCCTGGAGTGCGTGTGCGTCCATGCACACGCACTGCCATGATTGCCGGGGTTCTTTGCATTACTGGGGAGGGGGGGGGAGACTCTAAAATACATAAATGTTTTGGTGGTTGAGCCGGTCGGGGGGCCCGGAGAGGATCTAGGGCTTTTTATTGGCTCGACCAAACTAGGGACCACCATTAAGGTGAGAAATTTGGGCATCTTTCTGGACAGTGAGCTGACTCTTGATGCCCAGGTGTCAGCTGCTGTCCGGAATGGTTTTTACTATCTGCAAAATATCACCCGAATTAAATCCCTTATCCCCCCCCCACCGATTTTGTGGCCACACCTAGTACACACGTTTGTTACCTCGTGGCTCGACTACTGTAATGCACTCTACCTCGGGGGTCAGAGGGGATGCGATGCGGCACCTGCAGCTGTTGCAGAACGCTGCAGCCCAGCTACTGATGGGCCTTTCGAGGCCCTGTCATATCACGTTGGTGTTGAGCAAACTGCTCTGGCTGCCAGTGCGCTGGTGCATCTCCTTTGAAATAGGTCTGTTGACCTATAAAGCCCTGCACAGGCTGGGTCCAGGTTACCTGAGGGAGCTTCTGGATCCCTGCACCCGGGGTCGCTGTCTCTGATCAGCAGGAGAGGCTCTCCTGGATGTCCCCAGAGCAAGATTGAAGTCTTCTGGGGATCGGGCTTTTGAAATAGCCACCCTGATCCTCTGGAATTCTTTCCCAGGCTACCTGCGGGAGCCACCCTCCATAGAGATATTTAAAAGAAAATGTAAATCTTTTTTCTTTAAGCAAGCCTTCAGGGTCTACGTAGTAAGAGTATGACAAGCAGTTTTAGTGTTTTGATTATTAGGATTTATTTATGTATTAGTGGATATTATTTTACTTATTTTATAATGTTGTTTTATTTATATTTATATGCGCACTCTGTTTTATGGTTGGTAAAGGCACCCTAAGCCATTGGGGAAGAGCCCAAAGAATAAAATCCACTACTTTTTTATATAGAGATTTTATGGTGCATTTTTTCGTAAGGTCTCACCAGGCCCCTGGCACACGGGTTTATGTGTGTGGGAGGCATGCACACATAGGACGCCAGCTGAGCCCCATCCACCCACCCATACTGCTGTCCCTCCCTCACCCACGCTTACTCCCACCGACCTCTACCCGGTGGGGGTGGAACTACAAGGGGGGACGACAACCCACCCCTACCACCCCCGGGAGAGGAAAGCAGCCTACCGGCTTGCTCAGTCCTGCTCCTCCCTCCTCCTCCTACTACTACTTTTAAGCCTGCCACACGAGTTGTGGCTTAAATTTCAGTAAGGTTTTCTCCCGCTTGTCCCCATGGTACACAGAGAACCATGACTGGGATGTCAACATACCAGGGTGCACGATCTACAGGAGGGACAGCGAGGGTAGAAGAGGAGGAAGAGTAGCTCTCTACGTAAGGGAAGGGATCAAAACAACGGAACTAAAGGGTAAACAGTGGGAGAGGAGGCACTGTGGGTCACCCTGGAGACCGGAAATGGCACTACAATCCATACGGGGTTGTTTACAGACCCCTGTCTCGGGGAGGAACTGGACAAGGAAATGATAGAAGGTATCCTTAGGATGGCAGAAAAAGGGGAGATATTGTTGATGGGGACCTGAATATGCCAGATGTTAACTGGTACACCTTTGCTGCAGCCACATCCAAGAGTAGGGTCATTCTCGATGCCCTACAGGGGGCATGTCTCAGACAGCTAGTGTTGGAACCCACTCGGGAGGGAGCAATCTTAGACCTGGTACTCTCAAATGGGGACAGAGAGAGGATCTCGCGTCTAGATGTGGGTAGCCATCAGGGAATAAGTTACCATCAAACAGTGTGGTTCACAAACACAGCCGCTGAGTCAAGCCATACAAAAGTGAGGGTACTGGACTTTAGGAGGGCCGATTTTTGTCAAAATGAAAGAGTGCCTCAGAAAAGCACTAGCAAACAGGCAAGAAGGGGTGAAGGAACAATGGGGAAACATCAGAACTGCCATCAGAGATGCAACAAGCCTTTGTGTGAAGCAAATAAATCAAAATGAAAGAAAAAAACACTATGGTTCTCAAGAGGTGGCAGGGAAGGTTAGGGAGAAAAAGATAGCATTCAGGAAGTATAAGGAGACACAGAAGGAGCAGGACAGAGATCTGTACCAGTTAAAGCAGAAGGAAGTGGGGAAGGCAGTCAGAATAGCAAAGGCCCAAACTGAGGAAAAGATAGCCAACTCAGTTAAGAAGGGGGATAAAACCTTTTATAGGTACATTAGGGAGCGAAGAAAGACCAAGGGAGGGATAGTGAGGCTTAATAAAGGGGAGGGTGGGTGAGCAGAGAGGGACAGTGAAAAAGCAGGGATACTGAACGAATACTCCTGCTCAGTATTCACAAAAGAAGAGGAGGGAGAGGTACCTAATCCAATCAATAGAAGCACTCTGGATAGGGGGTCGATACCAGTCCTTTCACAGAAGAAAGGATTCTGAAAGAACTCCTAAAACTGAAGGTGGACAAAGCAATAGGGCCTGATGGGATTCATCCCAGAATTCTAAAAGAACTAAGGGGAGAACTAGTGACACCACTGACTACCCTTTTAAACAGATCATAGGAGGATGGTGTGGTACCTAAGGACTGAAGGAGGGCAGATGTGATTTCCCTTCACAAAAGTGGGTGCAAAGCAGAGGCAGGGAACTACAGACCTGTTAGCTTGATCTCAGTGGTAGGGAAAATGATGGAATCCCTTCTGAAAGAAAGAATTGTTGAGTACCTAGAGGCCACTGGGGCACAGGACCCAAGGCAGCATGACTTCACAGCTGGAAGGTCATGTCAGATGGATCTAATAGATTTCTTTGACTGGGTGACCAAAGCAGTAGACCAGGGAGGGGCTGTGGATATGGCCTACCTAGACTTTAGCAAGGCATTTGACACAGTCCCACACAAAAGATTAATAAACAAATTAGCCAGCCTGGGAGTGGGTCCCAGGGTGCTAGCCTGGGTAAAAAATTGGCTGGAGAACAGGACACAGAGGGTAATAGTAAACAGAGTCCACTCCCATGAAAGGGAGGTTACTAGTGTGGTACCACAAGGTTCAGTACTGGGTCTGGTCTTTTTTAATGTCTTTATAAGTGACATTGCAGAGGGGTACTGGAAGGAAAAGTATGCCTCTTTGCAGACGACACAAAGATCTGCAACAGGGTTAATACACAAGGGGGGGTTGGAAAGATTAAGAAGGGACTTGGCAAGGTTGGATGAATGGTCAAAAGTATGGCAGCTTAGATTCAATGCAAAGAAGTGCAGAGAAATGCACCTAGGAAACAAAAACTCAGACGAAGAGTACACAATGGGGGGGAGGTAGTAACAACAAAAATGGAAAGGTACTTCGGGGTAGTATTATCAGATGACCAGAAGGTAAGCAAGCAATGTGAGAAGGCAGTAGAGATGGCTGGGGGGATGCTGAGATGAATAGGGAGAGGCATCACCAGTAGAAAACAGGAAGTTGTCAGCCCTCTGTACAGGCAGTTGGTGAGACCCCATCTGGAGTACTGCGTGCAGTTCTGGAGACCCCATCTCCTCAGAGCCATAGACAGGATGGAGGCAGTCCAGAGGAAGGTAACTAAAATGGTGCAGAGTCTGCAACAGAAGCCATATGAAGAGAGACTAAAGGAGCTTGTTATATATACCCTTGAGGAAAGGAGGGGGGGACATGATAGAAACTTTCAAGTGCCTCAAGGGAATCAACAAAGTCTAAGAGGGCAGCATCTTTCAGAAAAAAGATGTGCAACAACAAGGGGACACAATTTGAAGACAGAGGGGTACAGCAGGGCAATGTGAGGAAGTATTTTTTCACAGAGGGGTGGTGGACACATGGAATGGTCTTCCTGAGGAGGTCTTGGGGTCAGAAATGGTGGGGGAATTCAAGAATGCATGGGACAGACATAAGGCAATTCTGGTGGGGGGTAGGAAGAAGTAGGCTATTGGTAAACTAGGATCTGCAGCTTATCCAGTAGGTAGGGAAATGGGCAGACTAGGTGGGCCAAGTGGTCCTTATCTGCCATCAGTCTGTTTCTGTGTTATCAATGCCCTCTCTGGTTATTACTAAATAAACCCCCGGCTACTCTGATATGGCTAATATAGTGAAAAAAAAACTGAAATAGAGTGCCTAAAGTGCTCTTTCACTAACACTACAGCAGATTGTGAGAAAACTGAAACTGGCAGATCTTCCTGGACTAAAAGTCTCCACCACTCATTCACACTAATGGGGAACTACACCAGAGGCATTAGGACCCTACAGGAGCCAAAAATCTTCAGGAGGGCCAGTGCTGGAATAGGACTCGCGCATGCACGACTCCGTGAGACTAGCTCGCGCTATATAGGCTATCCTGGCGATGACCCTCCAACCGCCAGTTCCTTTTCTCCCGTCGATTGCGCTTCGATGACAATGCTCACCTACTGGGAGTCAAGTCTTCGTCGATACAAAGACAGCTATAGCCATTCAGTATTCGTTTAACTTGCCATTTTTAGTGTTCTTTTCTTATTTAAAAAAAAAAAGATGATGAAGAAGAGAAGGAAATTCTCAGCCTGCCATCAATGGAGTCGACCTTAGACGGTAGCGGTGATGGTAGGGAGACTTCGTTGAAAGCAACTGATGGCAGTGGGGCTGTGTCCGGTCCGTTGCTCTTTGCGGAGGGGTCCAACCACGGCAGTCTGGTGCTCGGGGAGACAGTCCACCTGAAGCACCAAAGTAGTGGTTCTGGGACCCGGCTTCACTTAACTTCAAGCTAGTCTTCCTCCTGTCGGTGGAAGAAGAATCAGTACCGCTCGAGGTCGCTCTCTGGTACATCTGCACGGGGATTGTCAGTGGTGGAGAGCGGTAGGCCTGAATTAACTCCGGAGGGTTCCTCTGTGGCTCAACTCTTAACGGCGGTGATTTTCGACACCGGATCCTGTCTCTGTCCACGATGGGGTTCCGGTGAGCAGTTGCACCTCTAGGCTGCTCTTTTAGAGCAGGGGGAAGGTGTCTGGCCAGTGGACCCAGTGCCGGGGCCTTCTGGCCTCGGAGCTGTTTGGCCATGGCCGGGTTGATCGGGTCAGGATGTGCGCAGTGCCCTCTCCGGTGATAGCTCCATCGATGCAGACTCCTTGTGCCCCCCCCTCCTTTTTCCCTGCAGGGGCTGGCATGGGTACCGCTTTCCTTCTCCCCCTTTTTTCAACTCTAGCAGCGGTTCTGGTGCCAGCCAATGATGAAAGTGAACAGGAACGCACAGGAACTTGGTTCCTGTTTTTTTTTTTTTGCAGCAGGAATGAAGTTCCTGTACTTCTTCCCACTGACACTGGAACTGACATTCTTAAACCAGCAACATAATGACAGTTTCTGGCCCTGTGATCTGAAATCGAGGTTTCCATAACAACATTTGACTTGTACAACAGTGCTATTTTGCTAGAAATACTTCAGTATCTCTAACTGAATCTACTAGTGTCTAAACAGATAGATGCGTCTTGGCACAGCTGTCCTTCAGATTGAAGATCTTCATTCTGCATTTCATATTTGCCAGTGCTTGAGTTCCTGTACTTCTTGTGTACCACTTGCACGACTGGTGCCGGCGCCAGGTGTGGTGCTGGCACCGTGGATGGTGTTGAACTTTCGTCGATCAAGGTGGTGAGGTGGTGGCATCTCCAGTGTTCCTAGTCTAGACCTTCCTTTTTGGAGGTTATTCTGGGTTAGAAGTGGATCTGGATGAGTATCTCCCTATTCTATTTTGTCGAAGACGCAGTGGATGACTCATTTTATGGGCCTGAATGCAAGCCTTCTGTAGCAGTGTGATGGAAGATCTTCTTTCCAGTTCTTTTTCCTCAGGGATATGGGGTCCACTATAACATGTCAGTCTTCATCTGTGGACCAAACCAGACTTCTAAGTCTTGAGTTCCTACATTCCTTAGTACGAGTACACCCTGTGGAACAGTGCAATGGTCGAGAGCCTCCCAGAATCTAACGCTTCCATTGCTAGGGGCTTGTAGCCAAATCAGCTGAAAGCTTTTATGGATGCCTATGACTCTGCCTCTAGGGCAGCTGCTGCTGGCAGCAGGAGGTTAAAGTCTCCTTGACAGTGCTTATCTGTTCGTCCCTCAGGTTGAGTTCTGGGGGCCACTCAGAACAATACAACTGCCATTTAAACAACAGGCAGTGCCTGCTGCCCCTCAGAGGGACAGGACCTTTGAAATTCTCGACAGGCAGTCCTTTCAAGGTAAAGGCCTAGGTACCTTTATCAGGAACTAACCCAGTAGAGGGAACAGGGCCCCAAAGCACCCTGTACCAACCTCTGTGGATTCAGCCCAGGTCCCACCTCAGCTGTCTGAGAGGGATGCCTCTTGGCAGTAGGAGGGGCATCTAATTTGGTTTTACAGCCAGTGGAAGTCCATTACAGCGGACATATGGGTCATCAGGATTGTCCGAGAGGGATACTCTCCCAATTTCAAAGATTTCCCTAGACCTTCCACCCAGACGGCAGCCCAGTCTGTCCGCCTTTGTCACACACTCTTGCTTCTCAGATATGGGGCCACTGCGGGAACTGGGCAGTAGAAATTGTTGTACAGTGGAATGGAGCACAGCTTCCTGTTTTCATTGCTTCTGATTCCAAGATAACAAGCGGCATGCGCCATTTGTCGACCTTGGAAGGTTAAACAAGTACCTGTTCAAGGAGGAGTTCACTAAAACCACTGCGTTCAAGTATTCACATCTTGGACATTTGGCTCCTAACTAGCCCATCTGGGCAAGAGACACAGGAGGCAGTTGCCACAGCTTCTCAGTTCTCTTCAGGGGGTTTTCTGATTCAGGGGAGGTGCCAGTTTCATCTTCCCAGCAGCTACTCCTCTTAGGAGCCCTCCTGGATTCCTCCAGGGTGTCGTTTTTCATTCCAGAGGACGGGAGAAACAACATCTTCAGATGGTTCATTACATCATGGAAAATTACTCTTTTGGTTTAGCAGATGCTGGGACTCGGGGTGTTCCCGCAGCAAGCAATGGTCTCTGACCACGCATCCGCAATCCTCCATTCAAAGTGATGGAGCCTCAGACAAAATCTCTCTTGGGGAGCTCACTGTCAAGACCTCTACACTCAGATGTAGGGCCAGGAGGAATCTTAACTTTTCTTAAATTTCTTAGAGATGAGAGCTGTTTTATAAACAAAGTCCTGAAGGATGCCCTCTGCCATGAAGTGATCCAGCTTCGGATGGATGACAGAGATGTGATGTATTACATCAGCAAGCAGGGTGGGGCACCCTCCCACCCTCTCTGCAGAAGGGCCGTGAGGTTGTGACAGTGGTACCTCAAGCATGATGCGTCAGTTCAGATTTTCTGCAGTCGCTTTCGGCGAGTGGGGCAGTTCAGACCTGCTCCTTTTTGCATCCCCTTTCAATGCAAAACTGCCTCTATCCTGCTTCAAAAATCCAGACCCTGGTGTTTCCTGTCAGGATGTATTCACTGCAGTAGACAAGACGCTCCCTGTATGTTTTTCTCCTCTTCCCTTAATTCAGAGGATGCTGCACAAGTTGTAGGCACAGGGGGGCAGGATGATTTTCATCGTCCTAGACTGGCCTTGGCAGATGACTGCATTGATGAACAGTCTGTCAGAACTTCCCCCGAGGCGACTCCCTCAATGAGTGGACCTCTGACACAGGGACTTTAGTCCATCCTAACCTGCGTTCTGTTCATCTTCATTCCGGGCTCCTCAGGAAATGGAAGTGGGCAGGTTTTAGGTTTCCCAAACCATCGCATACATCTTTTAAGCCGTGCATAGACTTTTCACGAGGAGGGCTTGCACGGCTAAGTGGAAACTCTTCTCCTTCCGGAGTGCAACTCCTGTCTGGACCCTCCAGTTTTCCACCAAGCAAGGTGTTAGGGTGCCTCTTGGACCTGTCGAACACAGGTCTGCATTACTCGGCAGTGAAGGTACACCTCTGCACGTTTTCGGTCTGTCTTGAGCCAGTAGACAGCATGTCACTGGCTCAGTTACCATTAATCCAGTTTTACTTCTCCCTACTTCGTTAACTCCAGAATGAAGGAGAACACTCCCTTTATTTCTCTGGATGTTCGAGGATTCTGTGATTCCACATCAACAGAACAAAGAGATGCTCATCCGAGCAACTATTGTATTTTTCAGCATGCCTCTGCTGAGTCGGCCTGTTGCCACCAGATGTATTTTGGCTTGGTTAGCTGCATGTCTTCGACACTACTAATCCATGGCACAGGTCAAGTTGGAAACATAGAAACATAGACTTTGATGGCAGGTAAGGACCGCTAGGCCCATCTAGTCTGCCCATTTCCCTACCTACAGGATAGGCCGCAGATCCTAGTTAACCAACAGCCTATATCTTCCTGCCCCCCACAAGAATTGCCTTATGTCTGTCCCATGCATTCTTGAATTCTTCCACAGTTTTAGACCCCACAACTTCCTCAGGAAGGCTGTTCCATGCATCCACTACCCTCTCTGTGAAATAATACTTCCTCACATTGCCCCGAACCGCCCTCCTTCTATCTTTAAATTGTGTCCCCTTGTTCTTGCAAGTCTCTTTTTCTGAAAGATGCTACCCTCTTGGACTTTGTTGATTCCCTTGAGGTACTTGAAAGTTTCTATCATGTCCCCCCTCTCCCTTCTTTCCTCAAGGGTATACATATTAAGCTCCTTTAGTCTCTCCTCATACGGCCTCTTTGCAGACCCTGCACCATCTTAGTTGCCCTCCTCTGGACTGCCTCTATCCTGTCTATGTCCTTGCGGAGATGGGGTCTCCAGAACTGGACACAGTATTCCAGATGGGGTCTCACCAACTGTCTGTACAGAGGATAACAACTTCCTGTTTTCTGCTGCTGATGCCTCTCCCTATACATCCCAGTATACCCCGCCCTCCCTACTGCCTTCTCACATTGCTTGCTAACCGTAGGTCATCTGATATGATTACCCCAGGTCCCTTTCCTGTTTTGTTGTTGTTACTACCTCCCCACCCATTGTGTATTCTTCCCTGGGTTCTTGTTTCCAGGTACATTATTTTGCACTTTTGCATTGAATCCTAGCTGCCATCGTCTGACCATTCCTCCAACCTTGCCAAGTCCCTTTTCATCCTTTCCGCCTCCTTGTGTATCAACCCTGTTGCAGATCTTGTGTCATCTGCAAAAGGCATACTTTCCTTCAGTCCCTCTGCAATGTCACTGATGAAGACATTAAAAGGACTGGACCCATACTGAACCCTGCAGTACCCCACTAGTAACCGCCCTTTCTTCAGAGTGGACTCCATTTACAATTACTTTCTGTGTCCTGTTGTCCAGCCAATGTTTTGTCAGGCTACCACCCTGGGACCCACTTCCAGGCTGGTTAATTTGACTAATAATCTTTGTGTGGGACTGTGTCAAATGCCTTGCTAAAGTCTAGGTAGGCCATGTCCACAGCCCCTCCCTGGTCTACTACTTGGTCACCCAGTCAAAGAAATCTATTAGATCTGTCCTGACATGACCTTCCCACTGTGAACCCATGCTGCCTTGGATCCTGTGCTCCACTGACCTCTAGGTACTCAACTATTCTTTCCTTCAGAAGTGACTCCATCACTTTCCCTACCACAGTGGTCAGACTGACAGGTCTGTAGTTTCCTGCTTCTGTCTTGGTCCCACTTTTGTGAAGGGGAATCACATCCGCCTTCCTCCAGTCCTCGGGTACCACACCATCCTCCCAAGATTTATTAAAAAGAGTAGCCAGTGGTTTCACTAGTTCCTTCCTTAATTCTTTTAGAATTCTGGGGTGAATTCCATCAGGACCCATTGCTTTGTCCACCTTCAGTTTTAGGAGTTCTTGCAGAACCCTTTCTTCTGTGAAAGGACTGGGATCGATCCCCTATCAAGAGTGCTTCTGTTAAATGGATTAGGCACTTCCCTCCTCTTTTGTGAATACTGAGCAGAAATATTCGTTCAGTATTCCTGCTTTTCACTGTCCCCTCTCCCACCCACCGTTCATTCTATTCATCCTCACTATCCCTCCCTTTGTCTTTTCTACTGCTGATGTACCTATAAAAGGTTTTATCCCCTTCTTAACTGAGTTGGCTATCTTTTCCCTCAGTTTGGGCCTTTGCTATTCTGACTTCCCTCCTGCTTCTTTCTGCCTTAACTGTTACAGCTCTCTGTCCTGCTCCTTCTGTGTTTCCTTATACTTCGAATGCTATCTTTTCTTCCTGACTTTTCACAGCCACCTCTGTGAGAACCATAGTGGCTTTTTTTTTTTGATTTGTTTATTTGCTTCACACAAAGGCTTGTTGCCTCTGTGATGGCAGTTTTGATAATTCCCCATTGTTGTTTCCACACCTCCTTCTAGCCTGTTTGCTAGTGCTTTTCTGAGGCACTCTCCCATCTTGCCAAAGTCAGCTCCTCCAAAGTCCGTACCCTCACTTTGTGTGGCTTGACTCTGTAGCTGAGTTTACGTGAACCACACTGTTTGATGGTCACTTGTCCCCAGATGGCAACCCACTTCTAGATCTGAAATCCTCTCACTGCCCCCATTTGAGAGTACGAGGTCTAAGATTGCTCCCTCACGAGTGGGTTCCGAAACTAGCTGTCTAATGCCTGCCACCTGTAGGGCGTCAAGAATGGCCCTGCTCTTGGATGTGGCTGCAGCAAATGTGCTCCAGTTAACATCTGGCATATTCAGGTCTCCCATCAACAGTATCTCCCCTTTCTCTGCCATTCTAAGGAAAGCCAGGTTCACACCACTCTGCCGGAGTGGTTGCAGCTTTCCTAGCAGGGATTCGTAATGTACCTGTTGCAGACTTATGCAAGGTGGCCAGTTGGAGCTTAGTGCATACCTTTGTAAAAGCACTATGTTCTGGATGTCCATGCCAGATGGTTCACTTTTCTTCAGCAGGACAGTCCTTATGGACTTCTGTCTTGAGTGAACTCTGTCTCCTACCACCCTACTTGGGGGCTTGATTTTCAGCTCGGTACTCTCCCATTAGTGTGAATAAGTGATGGAGACTTTTAGTCCAGGAAGATATGGAAATTAAGTACTTACCATAATTCTTGATCATCTTGGATGGAGTCTCCACCACTCATTCACACACCCACCCACCCACCTTCCCCCAGGCTCACTTGTTCTGGTCTTCACTTCCTTGTTGTTTGGACTGTGAAGACATTGTTGAATTGGCCCTTCTTACATGAGTCATCCAGGCCTTTATATGCCCAGAGCTTAGGGTTACGTTTTCTTTCATTAGTTTACGCTGCACCTCCTCTGTCGAAAAAGTACTGAGGCAGTCGGAGGGTCAACGCCGAGACAGCCTATACAGCGTGAGCTAGTCTCGTGGTGCCGCGCATGCACGGTCCTATCCTGGCGCCGGCCCTCCTGAAGATTTTTGGCTCCTGCAGGGTCCTAGCACCTCCAGCATAGTTCCCCATTAGTGTGAATGAGTGGTGGAGACTCCATCCAAAAAGACCAAGAATTACGGCAAGTAAGTAATTTTCATTTTCTCAAAACTGCTTTAGTGTTAGTCTTAAAGGAGATAGGAAATAAATTTACATAGTTAACTGCCCTTCCATCTTCCTTTCCATGCCAGTTATATATTCTGCCATGCTTTGATGATTTTTTGATAAATAATCTAGCTTTGGGGTGCCTTCAGATCTACATTGAGGTCCACTCTCCTCAACAGCTACTGCACTTGATTTTCATATTTCTAAGACATTCTATGACATCAGAAACTCCCATTCCATGCTATTCATTTGAATGGCCTGGAATGGGTGTTTCTGATGTCATAGAATGTTCAGGCAGTATGAAAACAGAGAGCAGCAACTGCTGAGCACAGAGGGATTCAGGATACTTACAAAGGGAACAAAATTAGATTATTAATTTAACAAGAAAGGTCAAAAACATATCAGCATACTGGGTAGCCAATAAAAGAACTACAGGGCATCTAGAGGTGTAAAAACTGTTTCCTATCATCTTTAACCAACCAAAACACACTGATTAGCCTATAGTCCTATTACTGAGTCTTCTGTCGATTTATTGCAGAATAAAGGGCCAGTAGTTCTGTGTTCTGCTTGGTTAAGAGGGATCTTTTTCAGTATAATTAAGCAATAATGATACAGTGATCTGAGTTCACGGGGAATAACCGTACTGGGATGCCAATAAACGCTGAGGCTGTAGGTCTCAGTGTTTACTTGCGTCCCAGTACGTGTATTCCCCCATTAACCCAGATTGCTATTCCATAGCATTTATACTGTAGAAAACTCAGTGGTAGGAAAAAAACATTACTAAAGCATTACTTGAATAAATAAAAACAGCAGTGCAATAACATTTTTAAAAAAAAACTGATTTCAGCTACAGTGAATGAAAATATTAGCATCCTTGTAAAACATATTTTTCTAGGTAACTTCTATGCTACCCATGAGTTTTTTTTGTTTTTTTTTTCTTCTCTCAGTT
Organism: Neoceratodus forsteri; assembly: GCA_016271365.2. Lineage (NCBI taxonomy): Eukaryota > Metazoa > Chordata > Ceratodontiformes > Ceratodontidae > Neoceratodus > Neoceratodus forsteri. The sequence goes on along the minus strand of CM028134.1, from coordinate 816,462,714 downwards.
CTAACCCTTGCCAGGTCTACAATGCTGTTTCTAAGGCAAATATCGGGGCCATCTTTTTTCTTGAGAAAACAGTAAAACATTTATAAAATACTCAAATTTTGGTTGAAATAGAAAATGTCACCACCAAATAAAACTGTAAGATGCCAAGAATCTTTCATAGTGAAAAAGGTACGGTGAAATTTTTTTTGCCCAGTTTTGTTGCACTGCTGCTTTAAAATGAATAACCTTGATTTTCTTAATTTTAATGTCAATTATTTTTCCTCCATTCTTTCCCTGGTATCAGGAACACAGTGACAGTGCAGTCAGCAGCTCCTTTACCATAAGGAAGTTGAGCTGAGGCTTGCTGTGTACAGCAGGGAGTCTGTCCTGTACAGCTTTGTCTGAGGTTGTCTAGCGACAATAATTAAGCAGAGCCTTTAAACTCTCACATACCTTTTCCACCAAAACCCTCACTTAAGCTGATTTATTGCAGTCCAGTGTCTGTCCCCCTTGCTTCTACCTGCAGTTTGTTGCAGCATAAATTTAAAACATTTGTCCACTGTGCTAGCCTGAAAGTTGCTGATGGTTCTGTCTCCCACTCTGCAGTGTCCATTTCGCAGCCAGACACATTTACTTATTTTGCTTTCTGCATGTGTAATAGCTTGGCTATGCTGGTACAGAGAGTAGAAAAGTGGGCAGGTACTAGACTGAGAGTGCAAGGAGCGGGAGAAATCTCCGTTCACAAACCCACCATAAACGTTTGTGTTACTTGATTTTGTGCATCTAGGGTGGGGGGAGCAAGCTCCATAGTATTATATATATAAAATAAATGTGTAAAAAAAAAAAAAAAAAAAATTGACAGATGTCATCTGTGCCCCCAAACAAATGTAATTGTTACTTTGTCTCTGATGGTAAGGAATGAACTGCAGCTGGCATAGCATTACATGACACAGCATGGCAGCGTCTCATTGAGAACTCTTTTATGGGGCTCTGGAAATGAGGGGTTTCTCCCGCCATTTTTCCTCGGTGAAGGTGAGTGACCGAATGTTTGTTTGCTTATTTATTTAGCTTTTGTTGACCAGGTAGGTACACTAGACAAGTTATATGCCTATTTTCAGGTACGACCCGGGAGAGTACAATGAAAAATACAGGTTCAAACAAGGTACATAACAAGAGGGGCAATGTACAGAGTAACAAAAGAGCCAGGTGAACACAGATAGTCTACAGTAAGCAGTAATAGGTAATATATATATATATATATATATATATATATATATACACACACACACATACAGTAGGCTGTCATTCAATAGCAGTAATTACAGTGTGTGAGTGACAAGTAACAGCAGTTTTGTGAATGGTGACCAGTCAGAATGCTGGGATTAGCATACAGTACCACTGCTCAGTCTGTAGTGTTTTTATGGCTGCTTACAAAGCAGTGTAACTGCCTCCACCAATCAAACGGCAGCATTACTGTACCTCTTATTTAGCATATATTTGCTGCCTCGTGCTGCTTCATACAACTGATTTCCGCCACGGTGATGCTGCCTTGTCACATTCATCCTGTCAGAATTGCCACAGCGGAATCAGCTGTGAGACGAATCCATCACAATAAAACTAGATCTTCGGGGGTATCTCAGTCATCAGGTCCACCACAGGAACATCACCGTTGGTGAATGGGGAACCCACATGGAAGATTTTCACCAGTACAACTGGGGCCACCCATGCCGTCGACGTCACCATCCCTGTATAGAAGTGGGCGGCCCCTCTCCCTTCTCAGTTCTTTCCTGCCATTGACTTGTAAGCACAGTCTCTGCAGAAAAGCCGTCGCAGTGTTCATGCCTTTTTTGGCCTACAGCCTTTTTTTTCTACAACCCTCACAAATCTCTTTCAGAGATTTTTTTTCCTTTTATGTAGAGTGAATCTGTCTCCTCTCTTCCATCACTGCTGCTGCGGAAAGAAGATTGCCTCCAGCGACAAACAGTGTGTGTGTGTGTCTCTGCTGTCTTGGGCTTGATCACACTGCCTCGGATTGTGAGCTCTGCCAACAATTTAACCAAACCACCCTTAGGCAATGAAGAAAAGCTTTAAAAACCTTCATGGAACAGCAGGTAGCCAGCTCTGAGCCAGGGTCCTTCTGGGCTCTGGCCACACAGTCGCCATCTGGGTTTAAGAGCTCCAATGCCTCCCAGGTTGAAGAGAAGTCCTCGTGGAAAAGCCATAAAGACTGGGATCGCGACTGCTCCCCCCGGCGACCATCCTGTTCCCTGTCGGCCTCTCCTTCGGGGGGCTCTTTGTCGGTGGTGGGTGCCCCAACAAAGAGACCTGCTATCCAGGTCCTGGTTCACTCCAGACCCATACCAACAGCTGCTCCACCTGATTCTCAGGGCATGAGGCCGTCGACCTCCAGGTTGTCGGCACCTCCGTCAATGGCGTCCACCTCTTCCTCTCCAAAGGCTACAGGCTCGTCAGGCCAACAGTCTGGTTCATTTGCCACAGTGCCGTCGACTCCTCCAGCAACTATGGACTTAAATGAAGTTCTCATCCACTTCACTAATGTTATAGCCCAGCAGTTTGCTGCCTTTAACAGGCCTTCATCGCCAACGCCCGCGTTGTCGATACCCATCCGTCCACCCTGGGAACCTGCTCAGGGTCCGTTGACGGCGCATCCATTGATGGACTCTGAGGAAGAGGTAAGCATCGAGGAGGAGTATCATCCTGACCTCATCCTCCCAGAGGAAGAGAAGGAGGCAGAGGAAGAGGACCAGTACTGTGCTTCTGACAAGTTTACAGCCTCTTCAGTCAGTGAAGAATCAGTCAAGCACACCCCTAGATCCCCACCTGAGGATGCTACCTTCTTTAATATTATGAAGCAACTGTCTTTCACAATGGGGTTCCAGACAGAGGAGGATGAGGAGGATGCCACCAGAAATGATCTGGCGGACTACCTGGAGATTCCAGGATCTCTCCCCAAAATTATTCCTCCCATGCTTCCAGCACTTAAGAATGCTACTACAACAGCCTGGCACAGACCAGACATGGTGCCAGCTATGCCCTGTAGAGCTTATAAGCTCTACAATGCCCCTCAAGGCCTCCCATACTTTGCTGCTCCAGCTGAGACTGTCTCTGTGGTCGTCAAGGTGGCACATGACAGGTCTAAGGTGCAAAAACACATTAGCTCCCTGCCCCCAGACAAGGAGTCTCAGCGGATTGATCTTTAGGGTGAAAGGGTTTTCGCTTCCTCCACCCTAGATTTGAGGACTGCCAACTATCTGTCCCACATGGTTAAGTTCCAGAACACCAACTGGAGGAAGGGCAAGACTGCTGTCCAGGCCCTTCCAGATGGTGCCCAGAAACAAGAGTTGCTTCAATGCTTTCAAACTGCCGAGGATGCTGGCAAGCATCTCCTTAGAGCCATCTATGACATATCTGACACAGTTGCCAGGGCAGCTGCCACTGGCATCTATCTACGTAGACACTCTTGGCTCAGAGTTTCTGGGTTTGCTGCTGATGTGCAAAATAAGGTGCTGAATGCCCCTTTTAATGGCACTAAACTTTTAGGCCCAGACATTCAGGGCCTCATTAATGATCTTCAGGTGTCTGGCATGGCTCTTAAGTCTGTCCACTCCCTCTACCACACTCAGCAGTTTCGTAGGGGGCATTCTGCTTTTCATAAGCAGACTGAGGCCAGGCTCAGGCTCTCATCCCCAGGGAAAGCGTTGAGCCTAGTCCTCCTTGCCTGCCCGCTCCCAGGCTGGAGCAGCAGTCAAGTATCCCAGAACCCAGGGTCCCGCTTCCACAGCTGGACCCTCCTAAGCTTGACTCCTTGCCAGACCCTCCTCATCTGGCCCAGGCCCAGGAGGTGGCAGTCGGAGGTCATTTCTCCCTCCATTTGAGTCAATGGAGAACCATAATGTCAGATGCTTGGATCCTGCAGATCATAGAGAGCGGTCATACACTGGCGCTCATTCAGCAACCTACAGACACCCCTCCACCACCCACAAATTACCCCCCGGGCTCATTTACCTGTTCTCCAGGAGGAGGTACAGACTCTTCTGCACAAGCAGGCAATGGAATTGGTGCCAAAGCAACAGAGAAACCAGGGGTCTAGTCCAGATTCTTCCAGGTTCCCAAGAAAACAGGAGATCTGAGGCCTATTCTAGATCTCAAAGACTACAATTTCTTCGTCCACTACAAAAAGTTCTGGATGGTAACTTTACCAGGCTTTTTGCCCCTCCTCAAAACCGGAGACTGGATCTGCTCCCTAGATATGCAGGATGCCTACCTGCACATTGTGGTTTTCCCTCCTTACAGGAGGTTTCTCCGCTTTGCCTTTCAGGGGGAGAATTACCAGTTCAGGATATTGCCCTTTGGCTTATCCTCTGCGCCGCATGTTTTTACCAAATGATTAGCAATGGTCGCAGCAACCCTTAGAAGGGAGGGTCTGTATGTCTTTCCTTACCTGGATGACTGACTTCTGAAGGCCCTGTCCAGGGAACAGCTGTTGCTGACTCTGGAACGTACCCTCCAGCTCTTTCAGTCTCAGGGCATCATGGTCAACCTGCCCAAGTCAGTTCTAATACTGTCCCGAAGATTACAGTACATTGGGGCGGTCCTGGATTCAGAGCAGGGGAAGCCCTTCTTGCCCCAAAACAGGGCAGAATGTCTTATTGCCCTAGCTTAGGAAGTCGCTCAGAGTTGGTACATTCCTGCCAGACTGTACCTCAGGCTCCTGGGCCTAATGGCTGTGGCTATTCCCAATGTTTCACTAGCCAGGCTCCACATGTGTATCCTTCAGTGGACTTTCAGGGTGCAGTGGGACCAATGTCTAGATGAGCTGGATCATCTAGTCCTGGTCTCCTCTCCAGTACCCAGAGCATTGCAGTGGTGGATGGACCCCTTGAATCTTCTTCAAGGGGTCCCCTTCAGGTTCTCCTCCCTGAATTCGATCCTGACCACGGATGCTTCAGGTCTGAGCTGGGGGACACTCCTGGGTCCCTTTCAAACCCAGGGCACCTGGTCCCAGTGGGAAGCCGCCCTGCATATCAGTGTCCTGGAGATGGTGGTGCTCTACGTCATGCAGGCATTTCAGGAGCACCTAGCCCCAGGCCTACTTCTAGTGCAGTCGGACAATCTTGAGTGTTGTCTACTACATCAACAAGCAGGGTGGGACACACTCATATCCCCTTTGTCGGGAAGCAATGCGAGTGTGGTATTGGGCTGTGGACCACAGCCTGCGAGACTCTGCGGTCCATGTGCCAGGCATGCTAAACACTCTAGAGGACAGACTCAGCAGGACTCTGTCACACATGCATGAATGGAAGCTTCTCTCATCCATAGCAGAAGATCTGTTCAATAGATGGGGTCATCCAGAGTTGGACCTTTTTTCGTCCCCAAACAACGCAAAACTGCACAGTTTTTGCTCACTAGATCCAGGGCCTGGAGTTTTCTGGTGAGACGCGTTGTCCCGCCCTTGGAGCGGGAGGTTTCTTTACACATTCCCTCTGTTTCCACTGATACAGAGGGTGCTGCTCAAACTGCAACTGAAGGAAGCCAGCATGATCCTGGTAGCTCCATTCTGGCCCCACCAGATATGGTTCCCTCTGCTTCAGCAGCTGGCGAAGGAACTTCTGGTTTCCTTACCTCTCTGCAGGAACCTGCTGACCAAGGATCAGTGGACCTTATTACATCCAAACCTCAGATCCCTCCATCTGCATGTGTGGCTCTTGAGGACATAGACATCGCCAGGTTCGGGGTTTCTAATAGGGTAGCGGACATACTAGTGGCCACCCTCAAGCCTTCCACCCGTACCACTTATGCCATGAAGTGGAAGCGGTTTGCCATCTGGGCTGCCAAGCATTCCCTAGACCTTTTCACCTGTCATGTGAAGCATGCCCTGGACTACCTGATTTCTTTGTTTGACTTGGGTCTCCAGTATTCCTCCCTCAAGGTCCACCTTTCGGCCATTTTGGCTTTCCATGAACCCATAGGTGACCGCACTATTGCTCAGCTGGATGTCTCCCATACCTTCCTTAGGGGCATCCTGCATCTGAAACACCTAATCCATTCCCTTGTCCTGGCCTGGGATTTGAATTTTATTTTGGAAAAGCTGACCCTTTCTCTTTTTGAACCAATTGTGACTTGCAATTTGCACCCTCTTGGAAAATGCTCTTTTTAGTTGCCATTACTTCCGCTTGAAGAATTTCAGAGCTTCAGACCCTCTTGTGCGAGGAGCCTTATTTGATTTTTCACAAAAACAAGGTGTCCTTTCGCACCAATCCTAAGTTTCTGCCTAAGGTGGTTTCTGAGTTTACACTGTCTGTTCACCTTCCTTCCCCCCCCCCCAAGCGTGTCAATCCAGGGGAAGCACTGCTCCATAAGTTAGATGTGTGCAGAACTTGGAAGTGTTATCTGCTCAGGACTATGGAGTCCAGAAAGTCTAAGCAGTTGTGTTTTGTTTGCCCCCGGTAGAGAGAGTGCCTCATTTTCTAAGCAATGTTTATCCAAATGGTTGGCAAATTGCATTGTGTTCTGTTATAACAAGTACGGCAAGGAGTTGCATGGAGCTGTCCAAGCCCATTCCACCAGAGGTATGGCTACCTCGGTGTCTTGCTTCAAAGGGGTCTCAGCTGCTGATATTTGTGTGTTTCTGCCAGCTGGAGTACAGTCAACACTTTTACCAAGCATTACAGTGTGGACATTGCCTGAAGAGTCCGTGCTGGTTTTGGCAGGGCTATGCTGCAAGGGCTCCTGTCTTAAGCTTATGAAGATCCTTGGCAGGGTAGCTTTTTTCAATTCTCCTTTCTTAAGTTTTTGGAGATCCAGCCTCCCAGACTACCTGTTCCTCCTGTCACTGCTTGGTACTCGTTCCTACGATAGTACCTGATGACTGAGATATTCTCGAAGAAGATAGAGCAGTTACATAAGAACTTACCGTAACAGTAGATCTTCAAGGGGATCTCAGTCATCAGGCATGCTTTTCCTCCTACTGTCCCCCTTCTAAGGGGCTCCTGTTCAGGACCTGGCTATCTGTTGTTTCCATCCTTTTATCTAGAGCTGGGTCTCTCTCTATCTCTCCCCTCAGTTCCCCAGGGTTTAAGCTTTGCTGCCTTCTTCTCCGGGGGGGGAAGAACTGAGAAGGCAGCGGGGCCACCCAAGCCTATATTGGGTTGGTGGCCCCAGTTGTACTGCTGAAAATCTTCTGTGTGCATTCCCCATTCACCGACGGTGAAGTTCCTACAGTGGTACCTGATGACTGAGATCCCCTTGAAGATCTACTGTTACGGTAAGTTCTTGCGTAACTGTTCTTTTCTTTAGCCAGGAAACGGAGAATAACAGCAATTTAGTTGCACTTCAGTCCCTGCCACCACCATGGCACGCCATGTAAGCAGCATTACTATGTAATGTCTGCTGATGGAATGTACCACAACCTGATGTAAACAGCAGGGGGGAGCAGTAATAATACAAATAAACTAAAGATGTTCACTAAAAAGTGTGTTGTCAGACTGTTTTTTTGGCTGGAGGGCAGTTACACTGCTTCATAATATATTAACATGTATAGCGAGGTGTGATTCTTACAGGATAAGAACGTTAACGCATGCTGTTTTGGTTGGGCTGACAGAACCGCCCAACCTTGCTTCACGGTCCTCTTCCCAAAACAGCATGAGATAACGTTCTTATCCTGTAAGAGACACCTCACTATACATATTAATATATAATAATGGGACAGTAGCTCTGTACACTGATTGGCTTCATAGTGCTTTCTGCAGTGTAATTTGTTATGTTTACAATTCATGTGGCTTACTCTCTTTTCCATATTTGTGTTTACTTTCGTTTCTCTCTGGTTTCCAAACCACTTGGATTGTGTTACTCTAGTTCATGATATAATGATAGCCAGCAAAGAAGAGAAAAAAGTAAATGAGAACAGAACAGAACATTTCTAGGTGACTAGGTTGCTTTTGGTGTCATCAACAGTAATTTATTTAAAATTTGTTATCCAGAATAGGCACACTGAGCTGTAGCTCATTTCCCAGTGCATCCCAAAAGGTACAGGATTGCAAAGGGAAGGGGCACAATCACAAGTGTGCAAAACGAAAGTAATGCACATTCCAACTCTGCCTATTAAATAAATAATGAGAAAATGTTACAGCAGCAAATCAGAGTGATTGAGCTGGCAAAGTTACAAGCTACAAATAAAGTACAAAGAAAACAGAATACTGTGGAAGTAAAATATAATGCAATGCCCTTGAGTATACAGAAAGTAGGATGGGGAGGCATAAAGTATACAGATGACTGATACATCAGTAAAGCAACGAAAGTAGAAATAGAGGGACAATGGCTGTTTGTAGACACGGGGGCACCTGAACCATTGGGAGGGCTTTAAAGGAGTGTTGGAGGGGAGAGGAGGCTGTTCCAGAGGGTGGAGAAGACAGCAGATTGCCCAGCAAGAGGTTTTGCCACAGAATGATCTACATGTCATCACTGTGGAGCTCCGTGGACAGGTAACACGCAAATTGCAGATTCGTGTGCCCCTTCAGTGAATCAGTCCCTCAGTGCTGGGTGGAATTTTAACATTTAAATGTATACTTCCTACATATATCTGTATAATTCTGCCTCCTGCACCTGATATCTTGTTAATCCGGAGTGCTCCAGCGGTATGCCACTGGACTAAGTACGGAACACATGGACCTGTACATAGCCTCAGCAGTACAGCGGGACTGCCAGTGAACAGGAGCAATACATGCTGCTTGATGACCCAGTGGGTAGTGCAGTGGGCTACCACACTAGCGACCCAAGCTCAGAGAGGAGCACAGGATGCTGGGGAGTGGTTGTCCATTGATTGAACTGGTGGCAGTGCATCCTGGATCAGTTGCATTGGTGCTGCACTTCATCATTAGTAACTCTTGGGGTAAGGGGTATGGTAGGTTCAATTTCCAGTCGCTGGAGGAAGCTGTATGCCAGTGAGGCTTACTGCAGTTGCGGTGCATGTTATGGGGAGGTGGGAGGCCAAAGTTACAGGGGATGAAAACAGCCAGGTTTCTTCTGAGTGACTGATATAAACCGGTACACTAGGGCCTCACTCCACAAAGCCAGTTGCATGCTTCAGGATCCTGATTGTGTCATGCGAGGGGGGGGGCCCACTGAAGACCTGTGCCACCAATGAGTAAATCGTGGGAGCTGACAGAAGTGAGGTGAGTGATGGATGGGGCAGGGTTGCTATCAGAGGCATGGAGGAGGGTGATGTGAGCCTGGTCAGGGAGAAAAAAACTTGGGGCCAGATATTCAAACTACTTCGCTCTTCTTGAAACAAGCCCTTGCGCCTGCGCTAGAATAGTTGCGCAGGGTGTGGCTCGGGCGATATTCAAAGGGTTAGCGGCTGATGAGCAACTCCTTTGAATATCACCCAACCACAACCACTGTGCATGGCGCAGTGGAACTTGCGCAACCGCAAGTTGTCAGAGTGGAGCATTCAACTTGCGGTGGCGTAATACCATTGCCGCCATGCGCAAGATCACGATATATACAAGGGTGACATGCAAATGGAGCCATAATTCATGCAGTGGCGAGGGGGGCCATTTGCATCTGATTATATTCCCCATTTGCATGCCAATAGTACGGCAGGTGCACCGATCCTCGAGGACTTGCGCCTGGTGCCCTGCCAGGCAGCAGCCGCCGGGGACTGACGCCCCTACAGTCTGATCGCGGGCAAAAGAGTGAAAATCCCCACCACCACCCCCATTGGCCCGATCACTGCAACAGCAGAAATGTCCCCCCACCAGCCCTACCTCAGGCTGCATTAGTTTATAAACAACCCCTGCAGCCCGATCGCGGGCATAGTTTAACCCCACCAGCCTGATCGCGGGCAGCAATGTGTCTCCCCCAACACATCCCTTGGTGGTCCAGTGGACCAGATCCCGATCGCGGGATGTAATCATTACACACACACACCCCCCAAACAGCCCTGGTGGTCCAGTGGACCGTAGATCCCGATCGCGGGATGTAATCATTACACCCCCTCCCAAACATAGCCCTGGTGGTCCAATGGACTGTACATCCCGATCGCGGGATGTAATCATTACACACACCCGCCCCAAACATAGCCCTGGTGGTCCAGTGGACCGTAGACCCCGATCGCGGGATGTAATCATTAAACACCCCCCCAACACATCCCTGGTGCCTAGTGTCCCTCCACCCCACCCACCCATGAAGCCCCACCACCCCGCCTCCCCGCAGCTGGCGGTGAGCAGTATCCACCCACCTGCCGGCCTGGCCGTATTGATCAGATTGGTAGGGCTGCATCACCCATTGGTGCAGAGCAAGAGCCAATGGGCGCAGCCCATACCGCATAAGACAGTCCAGTTTTGTGAATGAATGTATTCACTAGGGCACCAGGGATGTGTTGGGGTGGTGTTTAATGATTACATCCCGCTGATTGGGATCTACGGTCCACTGGACCACCTGGGCTATGTTTGGGGGTGTAATGATTACATCCCGCGATCAGGATCTACGGTCCACTGACCACCAGGGATGTGTTCGGGAGGGGGGAGACATTATGCTGCCCGCGATCGGGCTGGTGGGGGGTTGGGGGTTAAACTATGCCCGCCATCGGGCTGCAGGGGGGGCATACCTCTCAACCTCTTGTCTCATAAATCAGGGACAAGACATTAAAATATCAAGGACACAGACCCCATATCAGGGACACATCTTAAGATTTGGTAGTATACACTCAGAAAGCTGATAGAATTAGGGGGGATTTATGTAAGATGCATTTTCTGAATAGGAAGGAATCTGTAACTTTAATATTTAACATTGTTTTATGCTTACAATCCCCAGTGTTCTGTCACAAAAATACAATTGTTATGAGGGACAGAGACAAATTCTGAGGCATAATCAGGGATGTCCCTGAAAATCGGGGACAGTTGAGAGGTATGAGGGGGGGTACAGGGAGTGGGTTGGGGGCCAGCCACAGGTGGCAGCTGCTGTGTTGCGCCCTGCAATGCAGCAGCTCACCTGTGGGTGGCCCTCAACTTAAGCCTTTTTGGCTCAAAGTTGTGCAGGCACAGGTTAGGGTTGCGCTCAGAAACTCTGCACAGCCGGCTGAATATCGGGCTGTGCAGTTTATGCATGGTTCCCCCCCCACCAGTTCAGCATGCATTCATTTGCATTGCGCTGTTGCTCAGCCTGTTTTCAGTGGCGCAACTGCCTCCTGCTGAATATCGCAGAATGGAGCAAGTTTGGACTTGTGCAGGCGCAACCCTATTACGCATGGCTCAACCCTTTTGAATATCTGGCCCTTGGTTGAAAAAAAAGCTAATTACATTATTACCACATCAGGAGTCTCTCCACTGCTGATGTCAGCCAACGGGATTGCAGGATACCTCCAGAGTGGAAGAGTTTTACAAAATTTTGAGGTGCAGGTGGCCAGATTATCCAGATATATTTAAGAAGTATACAACAGTCAGTATGTTTTAACATTTTAAACGGCACTCAGTGTGTTAATCCACATTTTAGTATGGGGGCTTTCACAGCTGAGCATTCTCCTCTGAAGCAACACAGTATGTTATTATTATACTTTGTAACATGGCAAAAAAGAGAAGTGTGAAATAAAGAAACATCATTGGACAAAACACACCACATGATCAAAGTTGGAGCGGGGATTAATCGCTGGTAATGCCCGCTCCAACTATTAATCATGGGGTCACCAGGTCAAGCTGTAGCACCAGTAGCTATCACAGCAGAAAATGCTGTATATCCCACAATGCAGCAGGCTACAGAAAACACATTGCGGCGAAGACGCAGGATCTGACCGCACTGATACAAAACCAAACAGTTCCAGCGAACAGAAGTGAAAAAAACGGAAACAACAATAACACAAATATTGTCATATTACAAGCACATTAGTGCCATCCAGAGTCGGCTTCTACTGGGGAATTAATGCATGGTTGGGTTGTTGCAGGCAGTCGTCACAGCCTCCCCCAACCATGCATTAATTCCCCAGTAAAAGCCTCCTTCATCAGGCATTAATGCTTACATGTAAGTGTGTTCACGCAGAACTAAAATCCATTTTTCTATGTTTTTGAAGTGATACCCTTTGCTAGAGCTAGTCTGGTTTTACTGTTAAATTTAAGGATTATGAAATAAGGGAACGTCATTGGACAAAACGTACCACATGATCTAAGTTGGAGCGGGGATTAATCACTGGTAATGCCCGCTCCAACTATTAATCATGGGGTCACCGGGTCAAGCTGTAGCACCAGTAACCATCCCAGCAGAAAATGCTGTATATCCCACAGTGCAACAGACTACAGAAAATGCATCGTGGTGAAGATGCAGGATCTGACCACGCCGATACAAAACTGAACAGTTCCAGCAAACAGAAGTGAAAAAATGGAAACAACTAACACAAATATTGTCATATTACAAGCACATTAATGCCCTCCGCAGTCGGCTTCTACTGGGGAATTAATGCATGGTTGGGTGGTTGTAGGCACTCGGCCTTCAGCCTTGTGACACAGATCCCCCCCCCAAAAAACCATGCATTAATTCCCCAGTAGAAGCCTCCTTCGTCAGGCATTAATGCTTACATAATGCAATAAACTGTGCTATTCAGTAAAAGCTAACATCAGATTCAAACCATGCTGACTACACCCCTAGATGTGATGCAAACCATTTATTAAAGTAATATAAGAGAACTACACAAAGTTTTTAATTAAATGCAGTTTTGGGAAGCTAAGTTCAAAATATGCTGGAAATATAGTATGCTCAGTACAGTATTCATTCCTGATACTGCATTTATGAAAATATGTCTTATTACTGCATTCCCCTGTACAGGATTAGGAGTTTTTATAGCTTTAACAGTATTCAAGTTGCTATAGAAAGAAGAAGAATCTGATGTAACACAGACTGTTTTCACTGTCAGATTTGTTGCATTTAAAATAAACATCATTTGAATGTGGATGGCTGCTGTATGTGTCTGTAAGTATGCATGGTGAAAAAATCTTTAAAGATGTCTCCTCTGTAGAGTCACACATTGGACTGTAAGCTGATGGTGTCAGGACCTCACTAAAGGCTTATCATAGTTGAGGCTGTCCACATTGACCTAAGGGAATGTACATTGTAACATGGCAAAAAAGAGAAGCATGAAATAAGGGAACGTCATTGGACAAAACGCATCGCATGATCAGAGTTGGAGCAGGGATGAATCTCTGCTAATGCCCGCTCCAACTATTAATCACGGGGTCAAGCTGTAGCACCAGTAGCTATCACAGCAGAACATGCTGTATATCCCACAATGCAGCAGACTACAGAAAACACATTGTGGTGAAGACGCAGGATCTGACCACGCCAATACAAAACCGAACAGTTCCAGTGAACAGAAGTGAAAAAAACAGAAACAACAATAACACAAATATTGTCATATTACAAGCACATTAATGCTCTCCGGAGTCTGCTTCTACTGGGGAATTAATGCATGGTTGGGTGGTTGTAGGCACTCGGCCTCATGCCACCCCCCCAACATGCATTAATTCCCCAGTAGAAGCCTCCTTCATTGGGCCTTAATGCTTACTTGATGCCCTTGCATTGGATATATAACCCCAAGCTGTGGGGCCCCCATCCACTTTAGTTCTTCTGCGACAGAGTGCACGGCAAACCAGTGGAGATTTGATCATTGTTGGCAAACTTTACTGCTGAAAATGTTTTCATGTTTATTGTTTTATTTTCTGTCACATGTGCTGACACCATTCTTCGGACTTGTTTCCATGCATTATTTTTAGTTGGCATTTATGCTGTCCACCATTACTATCAGTCTGGTGCTGTTTCTTCCTTATGGGGGAAGTTCTCCTGTGATGCTGGCTATAAATAACCGTTCAAGGCCAAAGGTCATTTTGCAAATTAAACACAACCACACGGCAAACCCATATAACCAGCCACCCCATCTAGATAAAAACATAGAAAGACAACCTGCAAAGAACACAACACTGTCCTACACAAAAGTGGAAAATTTGCCGTGTGATTGAAATAAGCTGAAATCTCCAGAAATCGAGCCAGAAGAGTTTACAAAGGAAAACCTACATGAAAAGGTCATTGTACAAGTCAAACAGAACCACATGACAAATCACCATGCAAGCAACAACCAACCAAAAGAGAGAAGCTGCCTAAATGGTGGTACTGTGCCATTTCACATCAGACTTGCAACCTGTGTCTGCTGTGTACACACTTAACAGCCTGTAGGAGCTCCCATTAGGGACTGCAGGAATACCTGGTGCACCAGGGAGAGGGTATGTGGGAAAACCAGTGTGGTGGAAAGAGATAGGATTTTGACTTAAAGGACTGCATTTTGTTTAGAATTATTTTGTTTAGCCTTACCTTTTTCTTCACCAGATCTTGTTCCTGCCCCCCAATAATATTTAATTTAAATACCACCAGACAAGTCTTATTTTAACTGCCAGTATCTTCAGACTCCAAAGAGGCAGTATATACTGCAGACTGTTCAAAACCATTTTGACCAGTACACCAGCAGGGCAAAGGAGTTTATTCCATTTACATCATAGTCCTCAAGAACATACCAGCAGATGCAGGCCATACTGCTATCGAGTTTACTCTAGTGTGCAGCTCCCAGTCTAATCCAGTGCCGCTGCCCCACTACCCCTTGCCCATCCATTTGCTTTATCACCCGCTTAACACTTCAAAATGGAGACTCTAAAATCAATAATCTCACAGCAAGACCAGCGGATTTCCTGATATCTGTAGTCTTTAAAGATTACAACTTGTACGTTCCCCTACATAAATCTCACTCGAGGTTCCTAACATTTGTAAACTTACCTTTCTACTAACAATACAAAATGCTAAACATTTGGCCTACTATCGGCACCAGGAGAGTCAAAAATGGCCCTCCAGAAACAGGATTTTGAAAATCACCTCCTCAGACGTGAGTCTTTTTGGATCTTTAAAATTGGACCTGCTAAAGGGATTAAGGTATAATGATAAATTTGAGCTTGTGCCATCTGTAGGCTAAATGAGGAGGTCTTGTTTTTATTGCTGTGTTACTAACTGAATTACTGTATTTTGCATTTCTCTTTTTGTCGATTCCTGTACATTCATACTGTTGATATTTTAATGTTAAATGATCTACAAGCAAGCAGCTGCCACATGGCATTTCTGCTATAAAAGCAAGAAAATGATATCAAAAAATGAAAACATCAATGAAATACAAAAGATGATTATTCTATGATGGACAGTTAAAAATGTCACTTGCTGTTTATAAAGTTTTCAGATTTGTGTCTGAAAAAAGGTACTGGCATGTCTAGATATGCACATATTTAACAAGGATTTTGTGCTGTGTGTATTCTGGTGCCGCAGTTTTTAACTTTATTTTATGTGCATAGTGTCTTATTTACGGGTTTATGGTATTGTGTTGTCACATGGTCACTTCGAATTGTTTGCACAGTCATTATTTCCTGCACTATATAAACATATATAAACTATACTACTATGTGGCACCAGTTGCCTGGGCAAAGCGTACTGTATGTATGGTGCAAAGTAATGCTGTTCCAGGGGATGCTGCTACCTACAGAGCAGTCAGAATTAAACTTTAAAATAACTTCATTGCTCTTGAGTTGCTAGACAGTTATCTAAACTCAAGAGCTATGAATTTGAAGCATAAAATTTACTGATTTTTCCAGGCCAGTGGGTAATGAATTTAACTTTTTTGCATAAATTCTTTTTTTTTTTTTTACAATACTTTAAATATTTAATAGTTATAAATTCCATTCATATACAAATCCAATTCTTAAAAAAAATCATAATTAATAAAGCACAACCAAAAAGGAACTCATTAAACAATGAGTTAACTCACTGCAATTAAAGTTTAATGCTGACTGTACTGTAGCTTGTAAGTTACTTACACACCATTCCTTATATGCTATATGTGATAAAGTATTTTTGAACTACAACCCTAGCCTGAGTGGTTCATTTCAAGGTTGGTGAGCATGTAGCCAAATTTTTCTGTGGTATATCTGTGTGTTTGGCACCGGGGCTCTGCTACTCTGAGCAGTTGTGTCTGAGAATATTGTGTGCCAAACTGTACATTACTATATATCTGTTGAGGCTTCTATGATTTGTAAACTTAGCTGATGTGTACTCAGTAGGAGAAGGTGGCACCTGCAAGTTGAGTGCTGAGGAGTAGCACTTCATCTTGATGATTTTACAGCTGCTTATAATTTATGAATGGTATGCCATCAGTGCCACATTAAAATGATTTAATGTTCTGCTTCTGAATTTCTTTTTGTGGGGTTCCTAGCATATTTCTTGTTTTTTTTTTTTTTCGCCAGGTTTATCCTGGTTTGTAGTGAAGGTGGCCTGGAGGACTAAGCTCTGGTGTGGTTTAGATGATCTGCAGGTGTACTGGAGGAGAGGATTGTGAGAAGGAGAGTCAGGCTTCAGGGGTCCACGAAAGGCTGAATGCCTGGTGTTCAAAAGAGAAGCAGTGGAACAGGAGGTTTGGAGGTTCAGGGACTCGGATGATCTGAGGTTTGGTGGCTTAATGACACTGAAGGCATGAAAGAAGCAAAGAGAAACTGCTTGAAAGGGATCTGAAGTGAACAGAAGTAGTAAAATGGAAAAAGAGGGAAAAGCAGGACTTAAATACTTCATCAAATGAGATGCAGGTCCTGGACAAAATATCTAAGGTTTGGAAACTGTTTGGCGGAGTGTGTATGGCAGTTTAGAGTGACTGGAGAAAATGTATTTTCAGTCATATGTAAAATCTGTTGTTTTGTTTACTTGCACTTCTTGGCCACTTGCCTTTGCCTGTTGTAGTTTTTAGCAATTTGACTCGGGTAATATACACCGTGAGTCAAATAACAACAGGGACTAAAGTTATGATTTGTTTCCCTAAAAGCTGTGGTTTAAACACTGGTAGAAATCAAACTAATCAATAAGTAGCCTGCAAAAGCTCTTAATAATTTTATATACGTATTTTAATGTTTCAATAACTGTATGCAGTTATGTTTTGACTTGCAGTTTGTAAATTTTGCTGGCTTTTTTATCACATGACCTTGTAGCAGTGCCAGTGGCTTGGTAAGTAGCACACTCACCTCTGGGGCCTGAAAAGCAGATGGCAGACGGTTCTAGCCCCACACCAGTTACTTAGGGTAATACCCATAACTGACACTATAGTGCAGTACGAGGGGGTGCTGCACAACTGAAGTCCTTTAAACCAAAGTCTCTTCTGCCCATCTTTGGTCACTGTCCGGGTGGAAATAAAAGATCCCATGGCACTTATTGATGAAGAATAGGGGTTTCCCCTATGTCATGGCCAACATTTCCCCTGTCAATAAAACTGGTCAATGTAACCCATCCCCCAGGATGCACCTGGAAACAAGCTGTTCACAGCTTAATGTGCCTTTCCTGGTCACAAATTGTCAATAAATAAATTGACATCAGATGTTGAACGCTTTATTAACTATCAGGAGGTTTGGTGTGTAGTCAGTCAAGTTGGTGGTTGCTGTCTGCAGTGTGATTCCAAACTGATTTTTCTTTTGTAAGCCTGTGTTCAGCCAATATTTGCAGACTCTTCATATGCAAGACTGAGTTGTGTAACCTACCTCGAACATCCCAAATTGTACTACATGTGAACAGGTTTGTGAGTAGCAACCTTTTAAGTTCTTACGTCTCCTGTATTTTGTTTTATTTTGGCTTATTGAGTAGTAAGAAATCTAATATTTTTGTATTTTCTCCTTACATTTTGTGGAGATCTCTCTCTCTATATATATATTGAATACTTGCACTTCGAAAATTGGAAATATGTGTAAGAACTAGTCGGGTTCTTACCTGCACTAAATTGCAGAGATGGGGTGTGTGTGTTATGAAACTTTTTTAGACTTTGTTGCTTATTGTTTAATTTTGCTGAATCAGATTTCTGAAAGTTTTATTTATTTTAGGAAAAGTACATTTGAGCACATGTGCTCTTTTGCAGAGATCCCATGTTTTATATCATGATTAGGTCCACAAATTTGAAAGCACTAATTATGGAATATTTTACATTTCCAGAAGTTCTTATATACATTCTGAAAAGTTTTATTTGTAACTGGTGGACTTTTAAAACTGGACCTTAGAGGCTGCAAAGAGAACATGGACCCAGAGTGTACACCAGTTTTATGGACATTTATTGGACTTTGACATTATGAACTTCAGCTATTGTAGTTTGACATAGAATTTGGCAGCAGATAAGGACTGCTTGGCCCACCCAGTCTGTCCATTTTTCCCCTACCTACAGTGTCTCCTCAGACCCTACTTGTTCTCCGACTCACTCTCCCACCCCCCGACCCCTTTGCACTAAGATTCCCTTATGCCTATCCCAGACATTATTGAACCCATCACTGTTTTCACCCCCACCACCTCCACTGGAAGACTGTTCCGGGCATCTACTACTCTTTCATTGAAGAAGTATTTACTCACATCTCTCCTGAATTCACCCCCCTCCAGCTTCATTGCATGTCCCCTTGTTCTTGAGCATCACTCCTCTCCTGTACCTTATTTACTCCTGTGAGGCATTTAAAGGTCTCTGTCATATCCCTCCCCCCCCAAGTCCACTTTTCCAGGGTGTACATGTTGAAGTCTTTTTGTCTCTCCTTGTAGGGCTTCTGATGCAGACCCTGCAACATTTTAGTTGCCTTCCTCTGGACAGTCTCTACTCTATGTCCTTCTGGGAGATGTGATCTCCAGAACTGGACATAGTACTCTAGGTGAGGCAGTGTAGCGCAGTGGTTTAAGGCTCTGAGCTGCAAATCTGGTGACATCCAGCAGACCAGACCTGGGTTTGAATCCCACAGCTTCCACTTGCATACTGTGTGACCCTGAGCAAGTCAGTTAACTTCCCTGTGCTCCCAGGTCACTCCTGTAAAAAAGCTTTCAGCTTACTGTGCTACTCCTGGTTAAACAACAACAACAAAAAAAAAGGTGGGGTCTCACCAGCAATCTATACAGAGGCAACATCACCTCCCTCCTTCTGCTGGTGATACTCGTCTCTATGCACCCCAGCATCCCACTGGCCCTCCCAACTGCCATCTTGGACTGCCTGGTCACCTTTAGATCATTCGATATTAGTACCCCTAGGGCCCTTTCCTGTTTGGTGGTTGTCACTACCTCCTCTCTCACTTAGTACTCTACCCCGGGTTTCTGTGGCCTAAGTGCATGATTTTGCACTTTTTCACACTGAAACCCAGCTGTCATACCCTTGACCATTCTTCAAGTTTTCTCAGGTCTCTGCTCATTCTTTCCACTCCCCCCCAAGTTTCCAGTATATTGCAGGTTTTGTTGTCATCCGCAAAGAGGCAGGCCTTCTTTTCTAGCTCCTCTGCGATGTCATTTAAAAACATTAAAGAGGATCGGTCCTGCTACTGATTTCTGAGGTACCCCACTGGTCACCCTTCCTTCTCCAGCGTGAACTTTGATTACCACCACCCTCTGTTACCTGTCCCGTGACCAATTCTTTTCCCCAGTGTAACACCTTTGGACCCACTCCAAAGCTGCCCAGCTTCCTCACAAGTCTCCTTCGTGGAACAGTGTAGAAAGCCTTACTGAAATCTAGGTTGGCCACCTCCACTGCTCCACCCTGATTGAATTCCCTGGTCACCCAGACAACTTAGATTCATTTGACATACCCCCCGCCCCCAATGAATTCATGCTACCTCGGGTCTTGTAACTCATTGGATTCAAGATGTTCCACAATCCTTTCCTTCAGCAGTGACTCCATTAACTTTCCCACCACTGATGCCAGGCTGACTGGCCTATAGTTGCTAGCCTCCTCCCTGATACCACTTTTGTAAAGTGGGACTACATCTGCCCTCCTCCAGTCCTCTCGAACCAATCCAGTTTCCAGTGAGCTGTTAAGTGGGACTGTCATAGGTGCAACAGTACCTCCCTGGTCTTCCTCAATACCTTTGACTGCACCCCATTAGCCCCATAGCCTTGTCCACTTTCAGATTTGTGAGTCCCTTTAAGACTGTCTCCTTACTAACAGGATTAGTGTCCACTTCCCTCCCTCCAGTGCTTCTGTTACTTTTTTGTGGCCCCTCCCCTTCTCCTTCCTGTGTGAGTACTGAACAAAAGTATTTTTTCAGGATATCTGCCTTATCCTGGTCCTCCTCTGCACAGTCCCCCCTTTCTCTTCTTAATCTTACAATCCCTCCCTTGGTCTTCCTGTTTTCACTTACTTACCTGAAAAATGCCCTGTTCCATTTCATTACCTCCAGGCTATTCTCTCCTCAGTTTGCGTCTTCATGCTCCTTACTGCTTTCCCTGCCTCCCTGTATTTCTCCTGCTACACCTCCCTATCCTCCTCCCTCTGTATCTCCCATACATTCTGAATGCTACCCTTTAAGCCTTTACTCTTTCAGTCATCTCTTTCAAGAACCATAGCTGCCTCTTTTTCCTTTTTCTTTTGCCCACTTGCTTGGCACAGAGGTTTGTTGCCTTCATTATACCCTCCTTTAGTTTCACTCACTGTTCTCCACCCTAGCCAGGTCATCCCCCTGCCAGATCATTCCTGAGGCATTCATCCATCTTTTTAAAATCTGCCCTCCTGAAGTCTAGGACCCTTGCCCTTGTGTGGTTCTATTCTGTTGCTGTCCTTATGTTGAACCAAACTTTATGGTGATCACTGGTTCCCAGGTGGCCCCCCACCGTGATATCTGCAATACTGTCCCTGTTAGTGAACACCAGGTTCAGTACTGCCTCATAACAAGTGTGCTCCCTTCACTAGTAGCTTGAGCAACGTCCCATGCAGGGAGTCCAGGATGTCCCTGCTTTTAGCTGAAGCTGATCCTGGGAGGCTCCAATCTACATCTGGCAGATTGAAGTCCCCCACTGGCAGCCCCTACCCCTTCTCTGCCATCTTGCCAGTGGCTTCCACCAGTACCGTACCTAAATCCTCCCCCCTGTGCTGGAGGTGTGTAGCTCGTGCTAGTACAAATAGTGCCTCCATTTCCCATTTTGAGGGTGACCCACAGTACCTCTACCCCTTGCCAGATTTCCTGCATTTCTGTTATTTTTCTGCCTTTCCCCACATAAAGCACTACACCCCCCTCCTTTTCTTCCCACCCTTTCCTTCCTTAACAGAGTATAATCCAAGTCCAGAATTTTATTTCCTAGACTACTAGCATTCACACTTATGTCCTTCCAGATTTTACCACCAATCTGCTTGCTACTCCCTTTTTTCCTTTATGCCCCCCTTTTTTTTTTCAATGCTCTCATTCCCATCCCCTTCATTTCTACCACCCTGCTTCTTTTATAAATTTGCACCCTGGGGGATTCATCTTCCGAGGTCCTTCCTACTTTGGTCGGGGGAGCAGTTTTTGCCTGTCTGATTTCTTCCACCACCCCCTCAGCTAGTGTAAATCTTCATCAAAGTAACATTTAAACCATCCATTCATCAAAGTAACATTTAAACCACCCACTGAGGACTGCTGTTCCCCTCTCAGACGGGTGCAGGCCATCCCCAGTATAGGCTGTTATCAGGGACAATGGTTTACCGCACCCACGGAAAAACAGATGGAGGACCAGAATACTGATTGGCTGATGGAATTCCCCGAGAGACACGGATTCCTGATTGGCCGAACGGAAATCCGGTGCGAAAATCAAACTAGTGGTTGTTCTCGCCAGCTCCGTGATTACAATGCCTTAAAAGGCACACTGCTGCAGTTACTAATCTTCTCATTGTTTTGCTGTGGTAGTTGCTGTGTCTTCCCTGCTCATCTCGCCACCCGCCATCATTATACCAGACGCCTGCCTCATTGAACAAAATGGAAACACCTGGTAATTTGCCTGCTCCTCTTATGGTCCTCTTATTTATTTTGTAAATTGCTATGGCTTGTGCAGCGTAAACCAAGAAAACGCTCACCCATTTGGGGTAAGATGGCTGTGACGAATGAATCTGATCTCCGTTTACTCTTTTTACCAAGTGCCAGAAAAGATTCGCACTTGTCCCATGTCTAAAGCTCTGCTGTTTCAGGATGTCGTGCAACTCAATTGTGTGTTCTCTCTAAGTTTAAGCTGCGATTTATATATTGTAACATCTGCCGAAAATATAATGGTGCAGCTATGCCATAGCTATAGGTATCTTTCTTTTCTTTTACCTTTTGCACTCTGATTGACAAAGAAGTCAAAGATGAGGACACTGCTGGGAATTGTAAGTGGCATTTCTTAAGATTTATGCTACCTACTGCTGGACTTGAGGTTGCAGACTGCGGGTGCTTTACTCGGTGAGATTGTGGGGGGTGGTAAAGTCTTTTACTGAAGCATGTTAGCCCAGGTTTTTTTTTCTGCTTACCATATATTTCACCAGTGTTTTCCTTTTAATAGGCTGTGCACCCATGTATTTTTTTCATATCCGGAGTGTGCAGACATCCAAGGGTATTGCGCACGGCTTGTTGTTTAATAATTATGCACTGGCTAACAAACTGACATGCTGAAACCTGCTTGTGCTCCACCTATGGTATATATTGCCTTTCCCTGAAGAAAAAAAAGCAAACGTATGCTGACACCGGCTGCCAGGCTTTATTTGTAGTTGCACCAGATCGGGAGGGGGGAGACAAAGATACTGACTGACAGGGGGGTTGCAAACGGAGGTGATTACAAGCAGCATTTGATTTCTTGCTGGGATGTAATATAAAAATGAGTTGTGTTTGTATGCACTATGTGGCCCCAGTATAAGTCTGATATGTGATGTTTTTAGTTTTATGTTGTAGCATGGTTGTGTTGGTCCATTGTGATGGTGGAGACTGGGCATGCATGTTCATGGTGGTGGGGAAAGTAGGTGTGTAGGTCCCTTTTGGTGAGTTGCTATGCTGGTCCATGGTGGGGAGAGTGGTCGTGTTGGTCTGTGGGGGTGGGTGGGGTGTGCACGCCTGTGGGGGAGTGGGTGTGCAGGTCTCTTTTGTTGGAGCGAGTTGCTGTACGGGTATGGGATGGGGAGAGTGGTCGTGTTTGTCCATGGGGGTGGGAGGGCATCCACGGTCGTGCAGCTCCATTTTGTTGGGGTGAGCCGCTGTGCTGGTCCAGGGTGGGGAGAGTGGTCATGTTGGTCTGGGTGGGTGGTGTTGGCATGCTCATCTGTAGGGGTGGGGTGACTAGCCATGCTGCTTCATTTTGGTGGGGTGAGTGGCTATGTTGTCTGGGTGGGGCGAGTGGGCATGCTTATCTTTGAGGGGGTGAAGAGATGAATTACTAAAGTGTGCATCGGGGTGAAGAGATGGACATTCTTGACTTGTCCATCTGGGTTGGTAGAGTGGCCATGGCCCGTGCTGAATTGCCCTGCCAGCTTTTGTGCTGCTAAGCTGCCCTACTAGCTTCTTCCTTCTGATTTGCCCTTTCGATTTCCTTGTGCTGCACCTGACCTGCCTTGCCATCTGCTGCCACAGGACTACAGCCTTTCTATGTTCCTGCCATAGTCTGGCAAGTTTTTTTTTTCCTGAATACCTCTACTGCTTTTCTTTGAATGGGAAAGCAAGGAAGGGAGGGGAAATGGAGGGGTGGGGGCATGCGCTAGTATGCTGTAACAAAGATAAATGAATAATGCGCTGAAAAGCATGGTTCTTGCTACTGGTGATGGAGGGGCGGGTGTGCAGAGTGGCACGGAACCATTTTTTTCCAGCATGTATGTCAGTCTGCTGAGTCCATGCCGTGCTCCAGTGGTTGTTTGTTGATGGTCGGCAGATGGGCAGGCTGGGCAGACTGGTTCTTATGCTGGGAAAAATTGGTTCTGGCCTTGGAGGGAGGGGTGGACAGGCAGAGTGGCACAGAACCATTTTTCACAGCATGTATGCCAGTCTGCTGGGTCCGTGTCATGCTCCATTGGTTTGTTGGTTGATGGTCGGCTGAGGGACGGGCATCCCCACTTCCATCTAGTTGATCCTGCCATTATTTTCAAATAAACAATAGCAAAAAAACTCTTTATCTGGTTCATCCTGCTGTTTGCCCTCGTATTCCTAGAGCAGCTATACTTTCACTTTCTCGTTTAAATCTGTAGCGTGTCCGATCGCTTTTAATAAAGTAAACTGAGGTGCTCCTGCATGTTTAAAATAAGCACTGTCCCGGTGGAAGTTAGATCTGTCTAGTTTTGTTCTGTTCAGATTTGTGTCTGGTTTGGTTAAAAAGCTGCTGCTGGCAATGGGAAGAGAAGTGGAAGCGAATCGCAGCTTCAGTGAACACATCATGAGCTCAAGCGACTGTTGCTATCACAACACTCGCTCAGGCTCACAATGTCTTCACTAAAGCTGCAACTCGCCTTCACTTCTCTTCCCATTGCCGGCAGCAGTTTTTAACCAAACCAGACACAAATTTGAACAGAACAAAACTAGACAGATCTAACTTATACTGAGACAGTGCTTATTTTAAACATGCAGCAGCTCCTCAGTTTACTATATTAAAACAAAGTGGTCACTCACACCACTACTTGACACCAGCTCTGTCACTCTGCAACAACCATCAAAACTGCAGCTGCTGTGAAAGTTGGAACACAAGTAAAAAGCAGCACAATCAACCAGATAAATTTTTTTTTAAATAAATATTTCTGAAAACCACACATTTTCTAGGCA
This sequence comes from Neoceratodus forsteri, assembly GCA_016271365.2. NCBI lineage: Eukaryota > Metazoa > Chordata > Ceratodontiformes > Ceratodontidae > Neoceratodus > Neoceratodus forsteri. The sequence goes on along the minus strand of CM028134.1, from coordinate 816,438,139 downwards.
TATACATAGTGCCTCACTGTAAATCTGTGGAGAATTGCATTAAGCGAGACACGTGGCAGGTTGTGTGGCAAGACAAAACAACATTGTGGGGGTTGTATTGGAGGGGCCCAAAACATACATTGTATAAACAGGACATGGCCTGACTGAAGATATCCTATTTATCTTCACGAGATTCCGAATGACATCATATCTCACTCGTGGCTTCGCCACTCATGAGATATCATGATATCATTGGCCTCTCGTGAAGTTAAATACGATATCTTCAGTCAGGCCATGTCATATCCGATGTATATCTCTTTTTTAACATTACTGTGTGGATCGACAAGATGTTACATGACCTCTCTTCATTTAGCACCCTGGATACCCAAGTGGGGACTGGCTGTGTGACAGGCTTGGGTCCCAGGCTTGTGATGCAGCTGCTCCACATACCCCCCCCCCCACTGGGGTAGGGTGAAAGTGCGTTGTTTGGTTTTGTGGTGATTTTTTGGGCATGTGGCTTTACTGAAGAATGCATATTTTTCATTTGTTTCATTTGTCATTTCCTGTGTTGTGCTGCCCGGGACCTGCTGCCTCTATCCTGGCTATCTTGAATTTAAACGTGGTGTAAAGTATTGTTGGGTGGTGTGCATATCTGTGTAAAAGAATACAGGCACACGCTCAGACAAAAATCTTTATTAAACATCATCAAACTGAATCAACCATGTTTCATCTGAACCCAGAGGGCATCATCTGTGCAGTTGGAAATGTGGATTGTCCTCCTCTGTTCCCCTTCGTCAATTTTGGAGGACACAGACATTGGATTACCTAGGGGATGAACAGACGGGTTATACTGTCAAACTGCATGTTAACAATTTTACCACTTTTATTAAATACATTTTCTATGTTGAAACTTTTGCTGGAATCTGTTGGAGGCCTGTCTTGATTTGTGCTTATAACATTTTAAAGTTCCAAATAAAGAAGTTGTTGTTGGGGGGGGGGGCCTTCACGGCAACCTGGGCTACCACAACCCACTGTCTCATCATCAGTGATGCTAATAAAAACACCACCCAAGTATGTGCCTTTCAGGGGATACTGTGTGGCAGTGCATGGGTATCGGGAGTGGTCATTCATACAAACTTCTTGTGGTGGTTTTTCTCCTAGGTGGTGTGGTGTAACTGCCTTGGCACCAGGGCAGTCCATGTTTGCTTGGATGGGGTTGGGGAACTAGAGATGGTGAGTTCTTAAAGAACTACTGGCCGAGGTGAAGCCCTGACCACTGTACAGATTGGGGCTCGCTTCATCTATCTTGTCCCCCCCCCCGCACTATATTAAGTTAATAATCTTTGCACGTAATCACTCAAATTGTTAAATTCTCCGGTGCATCTGACTCCGTAATTTAGGAGCGTGTGAACATCTCACACTCTCGCTCATGAAATGATAACACTTCCTTGCCCTTTTCTTCAAGTGCCCTTATGCTTGGACATTGAAGTTTTGTGCCCTTTTATTATAAATCCCATGGTGTGTCTAGGCCACTATTACCCTGCCAATTGAGAAAGGAGCAAGGCATTGTCATTAGCTTGCAGTTTTAATAAGGAAAAGAGTGCGTCTTGTTCAGTAGCGCCATAATTAACATTCCGGGTGCTCCAGAGGATGTACCAATTGGTATAAGTGATCAGGTGCAAAGAATAATTTACCTATACTAACTGCAGGAGGTATAGGAGAGACAAAGCTCCAATCTGAACAGCTGTCATTGTTTCATCACTGCTGGCAGAACTCCTTTCTTGAGTTTGAGCTCCGACATGAAAACTAAGAGGCTCCATTTTCATGAAGATAGCCAGAAAGTTCCCAATTTACTATTTTTGCAATTCTAGATTGGTTTATTCTTTGGCAGAGATTCTGTTTGTGTATCTCTCCATTAGCATCCTCATTAATCACTTGAATTTTTTAAGTTGGATGCACTTTGTTTACAAATAAACCAATTCAGGCATCTATATATTAGATAGGGACTGAACCGACAGGAGTCCACCTTGGTGTCTGGTGGTTCGGCTTACTTCACATCTGAGCTTGGACAGATTTGTACATGGCATTGAGCTGCAGTGCTGCACATGCTGCTGTCACACAGGATGGGTGGGGGCTGCAGTGCTGCACATGCTGCCATCACACAGGATGGGTGGGGGCTGCAGTGCTGCACATGCTGCCGTCACACGGGACGGGTAGAGGCTGCAGTGCTGCCACTGTTGCCATCACACGGGATGGGTGGGGGCTGCAGTGCTGCACATTCTGCCGTCACACGGGATGGGTGGGGGCTGCAATGCTGCACATGCTGCCATCACACGGGATGGGTGGGGGCTGCAGTGCTGCTGTCAAATTTTGATTGAGGAAAGACCGTGGTTTCCATTTTGCCTGGAGATGGAAGTTGAAGTGACTTCTCGGTGCTTTCAAGGCTGTGCTCTGCTACAGATTGTACTGCTGTTCAGCTCACACCCAACCCTGGCCTGTTGACTGATGTGGATGCCTGAACTCCAGACTGCTAACAGCAACATGTCCTGTCCGCTGAAAAAGTAAGTTTATTTTGGAGGTCTCATCATTCACTTTTTTAGTCAAGACTGTCTGGTTCAGTTTCTTGGTCGGGCATGGGGGCAACAGTAGCTATTCGAGGTAGAGTTTATTTTTAGGTGGTTAGTGACTGAATGGTTTGGAGTGTTGGTGGCAAGTTGGGCTGCCATGTAAATGCCCCACCATCAACCACAATTAAAATAATTAAAAATTACTTGCAGTGATACTGACACCAACCCTGGCTGGACACTTTCAGTTATGGCCCTTGTGGCAGTCACTGAGAGTACCGCAACCCAGTCAGTGAGGAGTTGCCCATGATGAGTGACTTGAGTGAATGGAGGGTGTCTGCATCAACATCCTCCCTGGAAGTGGGTTTTGTTAGTACAACCCGCCAGATGTTGACCCAGAGCCCTTGTCCCCAAATGCAGACATGTGGGGATCTGCTGCTTTAAGTGTTATACACCCTGGGTGGTTTGGCACAAAGGTGTGTTTCCTGTGGATGGTGGTAACTAGGGACTGAGGAGTGTGGGTGGCAAGCAGGGCCATCGCAAAAAGACCATACCTATATGGCCCTTTGCTTATGTACTTGGCTTTCAGGATAGGTGGCTGCAACCATGGCTATATTGGTAACGCCTTAGTCCTGGTGGCTCACAGCTGAACTTTCAGGTTCTGTCTCCCGGCAGAGGAGGCAGATGGCATGTCTAACTAGGTGTCATTTACTTGTGCGTGTGGGGGTGAGGTGTGTGTGTGTGTGTGTGTGTCCTTTATTTCGATGATTTTTTTTTTTCTGATTTTACGCTTCAACATTCCTGCTTGGTGTGAATTTCAGCTGGAAATAATCATCATCTCTAAAAGATATGGTGTGGTCTTCATATTCATGTATTTTTTTCAAGTCTTAGTTTGTTTGAGTTGAGGAGACCGACAAAGGTCTTAGTGCAGTGCGGGCAGCAAGCCCGGGATCCTGTATGTCGTCAGGATTTCTCATCAGCTGTGACCAGGACTATATTTGGATGTCAATATTCTACTTTTGCATTATATGATCAAGCCTGTGACAGCTTCTAAGAACAGCTAGATTTCTATAGCTATTCCTCCGGACTGTCATCCATGGATTAGCAGTGAGATTCTGATTCTGGTATTGTTTTTTGTATGGATCGTGAGCTGCTGAGGTCAGCGTGTTTTCTGTAGCTGTTCTCCCAGACTCTCATGCATGGGAAGAAATTATCTGTGATATTTCAATCCTTAATGTAGTAGTTCTGAAGCTTTAAGTAGTTCTAAAGCTTGTTTTTAATATCTCTCCAACTTCTGTTCCACTTTTTAGTTCTTTGGAGTCATCTGTAGTACCCATCGTGTTGGCAACACCAAGCAAAATGACAAAACTTTCCAGTGTCACTGCTAAGGACCGTACATTGCAATTCAAGTTGGAAGGCATGTACGAGGATGGAGGGAAAATGTTTTGTCGCTTTTGTGATCACCCCATTGACTATGCGAGGAAGGATACAGTGGCGGATCACTGCAAAAGTAAAAAACATATGAAGAATGCAAGCCAGAAGAACAGCAACAGACAGGTGATGCTTTGCACCAGCTTTACTGCCACAACTTCTGCAGCTGCAGCACAGGAAAATACTGTACTGGGTGTATTAAGGGCTTGGTGTGGTGTAAATATACCCATTGAAAAGCTGGCTCAGCCATGCATAAGAGACTGGATGGGGGACAACGTTAAAGGAATTGGTGCTCTCCCAAAGGTATCCACCATAAGGCAGAACTATTTGCCCAAATTGAGAAAGGAAATGGAGGATGGAATTTCCCAGCTTGTGAAAGGGAACACATTCTCTGTAATGTGCGATGAGATGACAGACGCAGATGCCCGCTGTATACTGAACATAATTTTTGTCATGCAGGGTGGAAAATCTATCATTGCAAACACAACAGAGTTGACAGCAGTGAACCACACCACTGTCGCTCAAAGTGTTATAAAGACATTACAGCAATATGAAGTGGAGATGGACCAAGTAGTCGCCTTCATCAGTGACAATGTGCGGTACATGGTGAAGTGCTTCAAATAGGTTTTATATGGCCTTATTGGTGCCCATGTGATCCATGTTGGTTTCTGGGCACGTGTTATCCTTGGTGGGAGACACATGGATTGACCATTCTGAACTGGTCAATAAACTTGTGGCACTTGTAAAATACTCATTTCAACAGTCGCCCAAATGCAAGAGAGAGTACTTGGCATTCCTGGAGGGGCGCGATGTAGAAAAGAAAATATTGCCTCCTGTTCCTGTCTTAACCCATTGGAACACTTGGTTTGAAACTGTTAAGTACCATTCACTTTACCTTCAGCACTCAAGAGACTTCTTCCAGGAGGAAGCAAGTGATTGCAACTCCATGAATTCTTTGAGAAAACTTTTCCAAGACTGGTTTACAGAGCTGCAGATTTACACAACCTTCATCGCTGAAAACTGCAATGATCTCATCAGCACAATAGAACTTCTACAAAGGAAAGACAAACCCTTGGCCATTTCTATATTCGATGCACTACATGGAATAAAACAGAGGTTTCAGATGGGTGTATCAAAAACGGAATCATTTGAAGAAAGGATAGACGAATATTTGGTTACTCTTAGGCCACGGGTTAAGCAGGAGCAGATTGAAATTTTCCAAAAGGCATTTGGAGTAGCCCTAAACAAAATGGCAAAACATATGGAAACAAACCCAGCCATAGAGTTCTTGAAAGCCTGCCATATTTTGAACCCCTACAACCTTCCTAAATTGAGTAGGGACTTCACACACTACTCCAGTGACACTGGTGTATTTGGACTGCACAACCAAACTGCACTATGAAATAACTGGGAGATGTCTGTTGGGCAGAACATAGGACAGCTTCCAGACATAATGGACTTTAATGTTGGCCAGTACTGGATCTCAGTGCAGCCACAATTGCCAGTACTAGCCAAAGCTGCTCTGCAAGCCATTTGGATACCTGTGTCGAGTGCCGATGTGGAGAGATCCTTTTTGGTCTATGGACAGATCCATACAGACCAAAGACGCAACCTGCTAGTAGACAAAATGAGATTGCTATCCCAGCTTATGTACAATCAGTCAAAGGATTAGATTAGTGAACATTTTCTACAGAAGTTTTGCACATTTCATTTACTTATAGGGTGTACATTTTCAATAACTTTGTTAGCTTGTTTTCCATATTCCTTGCCGTGTGTGTGTGTGTGTATTTATATATTATTTTAATGTGTTTTTCACTGTATATATTTTGTCATACTGTATTGCACATTTTGCACATTTTCGTTTAGGTTTTGTTTATGCAGTTTTCCTTGTGTTTTTCACTGTATATATTTTGTCATACTGTATTGCACATTTTAGTTTAGGTTTTGTTTATGCACAATTTTCCACATTTCCTGTACCTTTGCACATTTGACACTTCAAGTATTTGTATTTAGGTTTTAGTTCACTTGTGTTTCAATATATATTCACTTTTCTACATTCTGCACATTTTCAATTAGATTTTGTTTTTGTTCACATTTTTCAACTGTTGTACTTGTATATTGTTTTTGATTTGCAATATTTGCACTCTTTATAAACTACTTTTCTTGACATGCTGTACTTGCTTTTGTTATTGACTTCATTAACATTTCTTGGGATGAGAACTTAGGAGAAAGGTCATATGGGTGGGAACTTAGTCTGCATTGTGTGGTGACTGGTGGCAGTCTCTAATGGCTAGTTCCTTTTAATTTATCCAGGTGTCCTGCAATCTAATAATTTGTATTGTCACACCTGAGGGATATGGGCTGCAGAGCTTTACCACCATGTTACTGACAACACAAAGGAAGGATGGAGGCCACAGTGCTGCCGCCATTGCACAGGAGGGAGGAGGGCCGCAGTGCTGCTTCTGCCATCACACTGGAGGGATGGGGGCTGCAGGGCTGCTGCCAATCAGACCAGAGGGAGGGGTCCACAGTACTGCTGTCCCCATTGCATCAGAAGAATAGGGGGTATTAGTGTTCCTGTCATTATACAGGAGGGATAGGGGCTGTAGTGTGCCTGCTGCCTTCACACATTGTAGTTTCTAAAATAACTTGATAGCTACAAGTGCAGATATGCAACAGCAGATGTAGAAATGTGAAAATGCATGCTAGCAGAGCAAAAAAATGGTTAAATACCGGTTACAAAGCCAACACCGGTAAAAATGATTTTGGACTTGTGACAATACGGTTTTTGTCAATCTGCAAGATGGAATTTGCCTTTTCTCTATCACGGTAAACCACTGTCCCTGGCTATTATCCCTCAAGGTTGGTCCCCAGTCCAGTCGAATCCCCTCTTGTCTGCACCATACCCTCAACCATGAGTTGCAGTTTCTGGTACATTTACTGTAATACTTTAAAAACATATGATAATCCTGTTGTATTGTGTGTATTATCTGAATAATGGAAAACAAACACCACCTAATTGTGCAGGGCCTAAAAGAAACAGAGAAACTAAAACTAGAAAGGTTGGCTCTTTCTTGACAGTCTCATTAAGAACATCAAGTCAGTTTAATAACCATCAAATGCTGACACAAGTTGCCTCACTGAATCGTAGGGTAGAAAATTCAGGAAAGAATGGTAAATTGCTAGAAAAGAAAGGAAAAATTAAGAGTGAGCAGTAATCTAAACCAGAATGAAGAACCAAAAAATCTACACAAATTGGAGGTACAGATCCATGAGCCTAGTTCTGAAATACTGATCAAGTTTACAACTAATGATAAAGAACCCATTAAACAGAATAATAATCAGGTGGTGTAAATCGATATTGGTAAGGAGCAGTTGAGTTTTTCAAGGGATAAGACCACAGGGAGTAATCCAGGGAACAACTACTTGACAGAATATGATAAATTCTTGACACCTTTTCTTATGAAAGTAGTACCAGAGGTAAACAGATCTGGTAGAATCTCCCAGACGAGGGAGATTATGGGACATCCTCCCCAAAACACAACACAGCAAGGATGAAGTAAAAAATGAAAATGATGGAAGGAGTGACAGGAATGTGGATTTTTGTTAGGTCTAATAGAACTAATACTTTTCTTGAAAAAATATATGAAATCTTTTTGACCCAGCAGCAGTTCACTGAGAGCATGTCAGTTTTTTTTTGTTAGTAAACAGAAGGTACAGGAAGAAAAAATGGAGGCTACACTAGAACAAGTACAAACTACCAGTACAGCTGGAGAGAGAAGAACTAGCTTAGGCAGAGCGTATATGTTCAGAAGGTATGAAACCAGTGAACCAGGTTTAGGGTAAAAAGTTCTTGAAATAAAGGATTTAGTGTAGATGATATATAGACTGGAAACTATGAAGCAAGCGAAAGTGAAAAAAAAAGGCCAAAAACAGGATGGAAGCACAGAAATAAAAATAAACTGCAGTCAGTGCTGTGCAGGCTACTACATTGGTAACTAACAGTAATACCCACAGTGAGAAAGAAGTGATGAAAAGGTACAAAAAAAAACCCCACAGACTATATAAGTTAAAATGGATGAAAATAAAGTAAAAATGAAAAAAGAAATGGTTATTTACAAATGGTTTATCTCATCTCAAAGGGGTTCCCCAGGCTAAGAGGGAGAATAATGTTTCTGTGCATCATATGGTGAATAATAACATCATGGGCTAAATTCAGAAGACGGTGCAAAGCACAATGCAAAAGTTCGTGTTGTGCTTTGCGTTTGCCCAGGTGTCTAGGTTGCTATTCTCAGTCGGCTACCACACCTGCACTGTTAAACTGAGAATAGGGCCAGGTTGAGTCAGCAGTAACCCTAGTACTGCTAGAGCTAACCCCACTAGTGCTGCCCCAACATGCAGCCAAGAGTATGTCTCCACAATGAATAGTGCAGGCACGCTATTTCCAGTTCACTAAAGCAGCCATGTAAATGAGCCCATTGAGCATGCAAGGGGCTATGTGACCATTTGCATGCTCATTATGGGCCTGTCTACATAGGCTGCACCAGAGTTTAGCGTGCCATCCCCAGCCTTTACCCCAGAGGCAGCGCTGTGTCTAATGCCCCCCCGATTGCCTACCTAATTGTAAATATATAGTTTTTCCTGGTGCTAGTAGTCCACCCCAACCAATCGCTAGCCCAATCGTACATACATACATTTTTCCTGGTGCTAGTGGTGCCCCCCATGATCGCTAGCCTGATTGTAAAGAAATAAGCTTCCCTTGTGTCTAGTGGCCCCCCTACTGATCGTCAGCCCAATTATAAATGTATAACTTTCCCTAATGCTAGTGATCACTGCCGATCGCCGTTCTGATTGCATATATATAAGTTTTCCTTGGTCCTAGTGGTTCCCACCCCCACCACGATCACCAGCCCAATTGTAAAGAAACATGTTTCCCTGGTGCTAGTGACCCCCCCCCACAGATTACCAGACCAATGTGGAACTACATCTTTCCGTAGTGGCAGTGGTCCCCTCCCCACACCCATGCCCAACATTTATAGACGTATTCCCTGGTGTCCAGTTGTCATCCCCATCCTAATCCCTGTATACAAAAATGACATTTCCTAGTGTCCGCCCATCCTCGATCCCCAGTATACTAATGAGACACCATTCCCTGGTGTCTAGTGGACCCACCCCCACCCCAGCAAGTAGTGCCCCACCACCTCACCCCCCCATCCTGACCCTGAGCCAGCGACAGGCACAGTCATCCGCTCTCCACCATAGCCGACAGCCGACTGAGCTGTCAATGAAGTGCGTGCTGATACAGTATGCACTCATTGACTGCTCAGTCTGCAGCTGCCCATGCTGGAGAATGGAGGGCTGTGCCAGTTGCAAGTTCAAGGTTGGGATGGGGGGAGGGTGGTGGGGCACTACCTGCCAAGGTGATGGATGGGGGGTCTGCTAGACACCAGAGAATGGTGTCTCATTAGTATACAAGGGATCAGTGATGGAGGAACACAGTGGACACCAGGGAAAGGTGTCATTTTCATATACAGGGGATCAGGATGGGGGGACCACTGGATACCAGGGAATATAACTGTCACATCAGGCATGGATGCAATAGGGGGGAGGGACCACTGGACACCAGGGAATACTTCAGTAAACATCAGGCATGGATGCAGGGGGGACCACTGCAACCAGGAAAGATGTGCTTCCTCATCAGTTTGGTGATCCGTGATGGGGCAGGGGGATCACTAGCACCAGGGAAACATGTTTCTTTACAATCAGTCCAGCAATCACAGAGGGGAGGCCACTAGCACCAGGGAATGTTATATCCTTATAACTGGGCCAGCTATTGCGTAAGGAACCACTAGTACCAGAGAAATGTATTTCTTTTAATAGTACAAGGAGGAACCACACATCAGTTGCCACAAAGGTACTCCAGTAAAACAGGTATATTTGAAACATTATAAAAAGAAACTGGGCACATACCAGGCTGAGTTTTCAAAAGTTGTAACACTTTTTGTGCTTTTATGTCAGACAGTGATGTCTGACATGCTGTGCTGATAAATAAATTTTTTTTTTACAACTTTTGAAAAGTCAGCCTGGTGTGTGCCCAGTTTCTTTTTATACTATTTCAAAACGTATTTCTTTATAAGAATGTTTATAATCGGGCCAGTGATCATGTGTGTGTGTGTGTTGGGGGGAGAACAACCACTAGCACCAGGGATATGTATTTTTTTTACAATCGAGCCTGCGATTGGTGGTGGTGGGGTACCTCCACCAACCACTAGGTTTGTGCAGGATTAAGGCAAGGTCTCAGTTGGCAGTATGTGCTCCATGCAAGCAGACTTTGCAAAAGGCCCTTGTGTATCTGGGCAAAGTTTTGTGAATCCTGGCCTATATCTGTTATACAGGCTAATTTTAATTGGGAGCATACAGGTGGGGCCCCTAGTGCTCTGCAGCACAGTATCCTAATTTCTGCAGCAGGGCTCCTACGTTTCTGCAGCAGCATGTTCAGATTTCTGTGGCATGATTTATTCATTTCTGTGGCAGAATGCAGTCATGTCATTGGCTAAAATATGATACATAGATACATAAACAGTGTCGGCAGATAAGGGCCTATGGCCCACCCAGTCTGCCCAATAGATACATAGACAATGTCGGCAGATAAGGGCCTATGGCCCACCCAGTGTTGGGGGTAACATTTTTTATTAGCACAGCATGTCAGACAGTGGTGTCTGACATGCTGTGCTGATAAATTTTTTTTACAACTTTTGAAAAGTCAGCCTGGTGTGTGCCCATTGATGTGATGTCATCAATGACATCACATGCCAAGCACAAAGGAGGGGCTTCAGGAAGTCACTAGTGGAGTCCCATAGGGCTCTGTGCTGAGGCTGGTTTTGTTCAATGCCTCCATCATTGACACGGAATAGCATTAAGGGCAAAATGTGCTTATTTGCAGACGACACTGAACTCTGTGGGAGGGTGGATGCAGCTGAAGGGATACAGGACCTGCAAGATGATCTGAGAAAGCTTAAGAGGGGGTCCAGGATTTATCAGTTTGGCTTTAATGCCAAGAAATGTGAAGTTATGCACATTGGAGCCAGAAATCCAAGGACGGAGTACTACATGGGAGGGTTCCAGATAACAGCAACAGAGGAGGAGAAGGACCCAGAAGTGATAATCACTAGCAACCTGAAGCACTTCACACAGTGCGAAAAGGCAGCAGCAAGTGCAAACAGGATGCTAGGATGTATAGCCAGAGGAATCCACAGTAGGCGAGAGGAGGTTATACTGCCCTTGTACCCAACTAGTAACCCCCCTTTCTTCACTGTGGACTCCATTTACTATTACGCTCTGTTTCCTGTTGTCCAGCCAGTGTTTACCCAGGCTACCACCCTGGGATCCACTCCCAGGAATAGGGTGGATAAGGAGGGTCTCTTTAAGCTAAGTGGCAGCTGAAACATGAGGGGACACAGTCTAAAGCTGCCTAACTCCCTGCATCCCTAGTGCCTGTTCTCTCAGAAGTCTTACCATCTTATCTCTGGCTATCCCTAAAGTTAAAATGCGCTTTGGTAGAGCCTCAATAAGCTTCACTCGTCCTTCGCTCTGGAATAAGATCCAGAAAACCTTAAGGTTCGCTACCCCTGTTACATTCTCCCTCTTCAAATCCTTCTTGTTGAGGACCTTCTCCGAGGTCTGTCATTGTTTCAAGTCAAGGTCTTAACATCATGATTTGTTACTGCTTTAAATTCTGGACTTAAACCTCAACCATTGCCTGAGGCGTCATTTGAGTCCTCCCTTCTGTCATTGTCCAAATCAAGGACCCAACATGACGATCTGCCTTTGCTTTAAATATTGGACATAAACCCCAACCATTGCCTCTGGCATCTGTCGTGTTCTCCGTTCGAACAGTCCTGCCTCCGTAGGCCATCATGTCTAATCCTCTGCTATCTCATCTGACCTTCCCTCCCCACTCCCTATACCCCCCTCCCCTTCCCACCCCACTTGCCAGGCCATGCCTACAGTACTTATCAAAGGACTCTTACATCTCAATCTTCTTCGCACTTTGATGCTAGAGGAACTGCCACTCCTGCTCACTGACTTCTCCAATGATGTTTACTGTATAAACTTTAGCTCATTACCTTACATCCATATATCTGTATCCATGCAATTGTATTTAAATGGCACTACCTCCTGTTGAACCTATTGCTATGTTCTGGTGCAAGTATCTTGTCACATGCGACAGTTCTATCTTATTATGTTGTTATTACTATGTAATTGTTATGTACGTTCACTCAACCTATTATATCTTAACCCTGTTGGCAATTGTTTTGCCCCAGGTCCGTCTTGTAAATGAGCTTGTCTCAATGACGTTCCACCTGGCAAAATAAAGATTTTGATTGATTAAAGCTGGAGGGGGAGGTTTAGGAGGGAGGTTAGGAAGCACTTTTGCATGGAGAGAGTGGTGGCCAGTTGGAATAAGCAGCCGGAAGAGGTGGTCTTGATGAAGATGGTGTGCAGCTTGAAGAGCTGGGTACTAGTTAATGAAAATTCACCAAAAATTGTGAATTCTGTGGCACTATATATATTCTGCAGCAGGATGCAGATTCTGTAGTAAATTTCATAACCACGGAATGCTGTATGTATCATTGTAAGGTTAAACCGAATAGAGATAAGGTGTGTATAGTTCTGAGCAGATAGAAAATTACAGACAGGATAATACAGAAATGTGATCAGTGGAACAAATATAAGGTGAAGGTATCAGAAGACATAAAGGCGAAAGGAGTGAGCCACTGCAGTGGGGAAATATTGTATAGTTCTGCCCTGCACTCAGATACAGATGAGTATGAATAGATAGGCCATTGACAGAGCAACAGCCGATGGCATATTCATAAGGTAGAAAAAGTAATGGGCAGACTGGATGGGCACTGCGGTCCTTATCTGCTGTCAGCTTCTATGTTTCTAAAAAGAGATGTGAAAGAACAAGGGGCACAATTTGAAGACAGAGGGGGATGGCTCAGGGGTAACGTGAGGAAGTATTTTTTCACAGAGATGGTGGTGGATGCATGGAATGACCTCCCTGAGGAGGTCATGGGGTCAAAAACAGTGGGGAAATTCAAGAATGCATGGGACAGATGTAAGGCAATTATAGTGGGGGGGTAGAAGGATGTAGGCTGTTGGTTAACTAGGATCTGCAGCTTATTCAATCAGTAGGGGAAATTGGCAGACTAGGTGGGCCAAGCGGTCCTTATCTGCCATCAAACTCTATGTTTCTATGTTTCTCTTGCTCTCTGCTGGCAACAATTTACTTTCTTTCTCTCAGAAAACTACCAAAAAAGTTTTAAGGGGGGTATTGTCTTGTGCCTAGTGCGATTTGTGTCTGTTTGCTGGGATGCTGGAGGACTTTAGGGTCTTGCCCGCTATCTGTTTTTATATCCTAGAAAAGATTAGCCCTGAGGAAATTTTAGAAGCAAATGCAACCTTATTAAGGTACTGCAGGGTGTATTTGCCCATTTTTAAGCATTATAAACCCTAGGACTGTAGCAGGGCGAAACCAAAAGTAGCACCAGAGCACTTTCTCACCCCAGGAATACTCCAATATTCCTAACTCTTCTGCAGTGTGTCTTTAAGTCAGATCTGCCTGGAGATGGAATGTTATGCTAATAATGGAATCATTGGCATGAGCCACTTTTCAAATGCTGCCACCTTTTAACTACCTACATTCTAACTCTCAGATTTTTCCTTCCCCCTGTCAAGACCGGACATGCGGAGATTTCCTCCTCGACATCTCATCACAAAAAACCTTGAAATAACTAAATACTTAAGTATATTTTATTTATTTTCATTTGCTGCCTCTTATTTAGTGTTATTTTATTAACCGTTAGTTTAGCTAATTTAAGTTATTTTCTCAATTTCTCTGATTCGATATAATTTGAAACCGAGGCCTTCCCACAGCTTAGTTGAGGTTTCACCCTTGATTAGAGTTATTTTATTGGTTAAAGTTTTAAAATATATATTTTTTGAGTAGCCGTTAGTCTCTGTTACTGAACCGCTAATTCCGGTTCGATTTTCCTCGGTTCTTGGTTCCGTTCAGTTCTCCGATCGGTTCCTGAACCGACCAGACCCGATAAAATTGTTATTTAAAAAGCTTTAAAATAGTTTAAATTACTTAATTTTATTGCAGTTGCATTTTATTTGACCATTATGTCAAAAAAACCTAAGAAAAGAACCGGCGAGCCCGGTTTCAAAAATTGTACAGAATGTGGTGAAGTTTTTGCCAATGCAGACAAACATGCTATTTGTGTGTTCTGCCTTGGTTATGATCACTTGAAAACTGATTGTGAAGTATGCAAAACCTTCCAGAAGAGTCACTTGAAAAACGTCTGGAAAGGTTAAAAAAGAAAATGTCTCTTACAAAGGGTACTAGTTAATGAAAATTCACCAAAAATGGTGAATTCTGTGGCACTATATATAGCTCTGACCAGCCGACATCCTCTGGGTCGGTGGGTGAAACCACAGCTCCCATTACCTCTACCCATGATATGGGTAAAAAGAGAACAGTAGCTGAACTGGCTAGCTCTCTGGTTCCAGCTAAGAAATCAAAAAAGACAAAGCACACTGTATCCCCTGCTGATAAGCCTAAGGAGACTTCTGTGGTGCCAACAGCTGTGCCTTCTCCCTTAGATATAGCACAGGCTCTTAAGATTATGCAGGCTTTGCAAGGTGTGCTGCCTGCAGATCCATAGCCCCCAGTTCAGACCACTGTTGGTTCCAACCCACCTGCCTTCCGGAGGAGTATGGTGAGGAAGAAGAGGAGGAAGAAGAAGGGGAGCCTATAGAGCCTGAGGTCTCCCCTGAGCAGGAATTTGGCTCTCCTCCCAGGACTTCTGAAGATTATTCTTTACATTTTTCCTTTGTTAGGAAAATTGTGGATGCCTTAGACATCTCTACCACTGAGGTAGTAGAAGATGAGGAGGAGGCTGAGTACCTTGAGATGATGGGTTTAACTCCCACCAAGAAACTGTTACTTCCTGTTAATACATTTTTTAAAAGGATGCATTCAAACTCCTCCAGACTCCTGGGTCTGTCCCCCCTTTAGATTAAGGGATGGATAAAAAATACCAGCTTGACAGGGAAGGGGCTGAATTTTTATATTCACACCTGGCCACCAGGGGGTGGTGCGAGCTGCTGCATGTGACAAGGCCAAAGTCCCTCTGGCTTCTCATCCTCCAGAGAAGGACTCATGAAAAATTGACAGCATGGCCAAGAAAGGCTATTTGTCAGCCTCTCTGGCTATAAGGCAGGCAAATTACCAAGCCTATGCAGCTCAATACCAGAAGACCCTTTGGCAGTCTGTTCTGGCTATGGCTGAGCAAGCTCCATCTAATCTTTCTGCAGACCTAACTGAAACTGCTAGACTTGGCATGGAGGCTGCCAAGTACCAGTTTCAGATGGCAGTAGATGCCAGTGAGACTGCTGCAAGGTAGATGGCCAATACCATTGCCCAAAGGAGGTTTGCGTGGTTGAGGGCCACAAACCTCACACAGAATACCCAGAATAAAGCTCTGGACTTTCCTATGGAGGGAAATTCCCTTTTGTCAGCCATACAGAGGCCTACATGAAGAAGGTGGACGAGTATAAAGCTACCTTCAGCAGTAATTCTGCTAAAGAAAAGCCTGCTCCCTCTACAAGACCCCATAATAGGGGAGGTAGGGGCAGGCAATTCCACTCCAGGCCTTTTTACCAGGTCATTGTGGTACCCCAAATTTGCCTCAATACCCCAACAAGGAGGCCCCTTAGGTGTAGGGCAGGAGAGGTGCCAGGTGTGGCTCCGGTCTCAGCCCCTGTCCAAGCAGGATCCCTGATTTATTTTTCCAGGCTGCCTCTTCTCTTCCAGTAGGGGGCAGATTGACCCATTATTTCCAGATTTGGAAAACCATCACCACAGACAAGTGGGTTCTGGAGACAGTGGATCAGGGACTGTCCCTAAATTTCAAGTCATTTGCCTCTCTGAAAACAAGGGTTTTCAAACCAGCTTCTCTTCTGGAGAAAATAACTGCTAGAAAAAGAGGTCGGGCATCTGCTACTACTAAAAGCAGTGGAACCAGTCCCTCCACAGCAAAGGGGAAAAAGACTATATTCAAGATATTTCCTTACACCAACGAAAAATAGAGTTGTGGCCTATTTTAGACCCAAGGCTCCTCAACAGGTTTCTAACAAAACCAAAATTCAAAATGGTAACACTGTCTCTGATCCTGCTAGCACTTTAAAAAGGAGATTGGCTGGCATCACTGGACCTAAAAGATGCTTATTTCCACATCCTCACGAGGGAGTCTCACAGAAAGTATCTCAGATTCAGGCTTCTTTCAGGTCATTATCAGTTCTCAGACCTACCATTCGGTCTCACCTCAGTTCCAAGGGTGTTCACCAAGTGTTTAGTTGTAGTGATGGCACACTTGCGCAGGCAAGGTGTCACAGTATTTCCTTATCTGGATGACTGGCTAGTAATGGGAAAGTCTCCACAGCAGTTAACGGAGCACTTACAGCTCACCCAGCAACTCCTGGAGTCTCTGGGGTTTCTTACAAATCTAGAGAAATCAGTCCTTCACAAATTCTGCAGTTCATAGGAACAGAATTAAATGCCAAGGAGGGCAGAGCCTTTTTACCCATGGACAGGGTAAAAAGCATTTTGCAGTTGGCAGGTTCTTTCAGACTAAATGTTCCAAGACTTGCAAGGCAATTTCTTCAGCTCCTAGGGCACATGGCAGCTGCCACAGGCACAATCCTGGGCTCCAGGTTTCAGATGAGGGACATCCAGTTTCACTTAAGAGCTCATTGGTGCCAAAGAAAGGGTTCTCTTTCAAAACTTGTCCCTGTAACAAAAACATTCATTCAGGCCCTCCAATGGTGGAAGGAGGAAGCCAATCTCAGAGAAGGGGTCTCTTTCCAAAGGGTGCTTCCTTCAGTAATTCTCACAACAGATGCATCCCTATTAGGATGGGGGGCTCATCTTGCAGAACACACTACCCAGGGCACTTGGTCAAGTGCAGAGACTCTTCTACATATCAATCTGTTAGAACTCAGGGCAGTGTTTCTGGCAATGCAAGTGTTCACACTACTGATAAGGGAAAGGTAGTGCAAGTCAGAACAGACAACACTACCACCATGTACTACATAAACACTCAAGGGGGAACAAGGTCACGCCTTCTCTGCACAGAAGCAATGTGACTCTGGACTTTGGCTTACTCCCTGGGATCCTCGCTGCAGGCCATTCATCTGCCAGGCAAGGACAATGTTCTGGCAGATTCCCTAAGCCGAATCAGTCAGGCCCATCACAAATGGTCCCTGAACAAACAGGTGGTGCAAACCTTATTCAGGAGGTGGGGCACTCCAGAGATGGATCTCTTTGCTTCACATCAGAGTCACCACCTGCCACAGTACTGTTGCAGGCCTCCAGCAGTGGGCTCAGTCCCCCAGGATGCTCTCATTCTGGATTGGTCAGGAAGATTCCTATATGCTTTCCCTCAATTTCCTCTGGTACACAGGGTTCTGTTGAAGCTCAGGCTTCAGTCAGCCACAATGATTTTAATAGCCCCAGATTGGGCCAGACAGTCGTGGTATCCCCTATTGCTATACATGTCAGTGGAAAAACCAATACACCTTCCCAGGAGGCACAATCTTCTGACCTCCAATCAAGGGAGGCTCCTATATCAAAACCTCAAGTCTCTCAGACTCAAAGCTTGGCTATCAAGGACTTAGAATACGCCGGTTTACATGTCTCTGAAGGGGTCATGGATGTTTTAAGGGGGTACAAGAAACCCTCTACTAAGAAAATCTATGCTGCAAAGTGGAAACATTTTCTCTTTGGTGTTCCAACAGGAGTACATTGACAGCATGGGCAGGGGTGCCACTTGTGTTTATCTACATTCCCTGGGTTTGCAGCCCTCTACACTAAAGATACATTTGGCTTCAGTCTCTGCCTATACCTCAGCAGGTAAGGCTGTTTCTCTGGCATTGAATCCCATTTTTAAAAGGTTCTTCAAAGGCCTATCCCATATGTACCCACCGGTCAGGGAACCAGTCCCAGTCTGGGATCTTAACATTTGTATTGCGCAACTTATGGGTCCTCCCTTCGAGCCTATGTTTTCAGCACCTCTGAAGTATGTCACATGGAAAACAATGTTTTTAGTTGCCATCACTTCAGCTAGAAGGATTAGTCAGCTTCAGGCCTTATGCACTGAGAAAGACTACATATCCTTTCTTAGAGATAAAGTGGTCCTCCAGACTAATAGGAAATTCCTTCCCAAAGTGGTCTCAGACTTTCATTTGAACCAGTCTATCACTCTGCCAGTGTTTTTCACTGAGCATTCTACTTCTGGCAAGCATAGGCTACATAGCCTGAATGTCAAGAGAACTTTGAGCTACTACATGACAGCTACTAAGCCCCATAGGCAGGACAGGACACAGCTCTTCCTCACTTATGGGGATGTGGGAAAGGGAAATCCAGCATCTAAAAGGTCCATTTCTCGCTGGATTGTTCAGTGTATCCAGTTTTGTTACTCAAAGGTGGACAAAGAGGCCCCGGCAGGGCTCAGAGCCCATTCCACAAGAGGTACAGCTGCCACATTGGCAGCTGCCAGGGATGTTCCCCTGGTGGATATCTGTAAAGCAGCTACCTGTCGTACAGTGCATACATTTGTCAAGCATTACAGCTTGGATATGCAGGCTAGAGCCAATACCAGGTTTGGTACAACTATCCTGCAGAACCTGTTTCCAAAATAGGTTCTGCCCACCTCCAAAGGTACTACTTCTTAGCCTGCAGAAGAGTTAGGAATATTGGAGTATTCCTGAGGTAAGAAGAAAAAATTACTTACCATAGTAACCTTGTTTCTCCCAGGGGATACGCCCGTATTCATAACTCTCCCACCTTGCCTCCCCTATTAGAACCAGTGGCCTCTGCATTCCATACTGTGTACCTTAGGATATGTATGCCATATTCTACTTTATATTGGAATTTTGTTCAATGGCTTCTTCTCCTTTTCAGGTGATGCTGACATAGGGGATTGTGTTTGTTATTTAATATATTTATAGTTTGTTCCTCTGGTTGGAGGTTGGGTATGGGAATTTTAAAATTTAATTCTTTATGTCTGTTAAAATGTTGGGCCCTGTCTTTACAGGCGTTCACGAAATCTGAGGGTTAGAATGTAGGCAATTGATAGGTGGCAGCATTTGAAAAGTGGCTCATGCCAGTGATTCCATCATTAGCATAACATTCTATCTCTGGGCAGATCTGACTTAAAGGCACACTGCAGAAGAGTTATGAATATTAGAGTATCCCCTGGAAGAAACAAGGTTTCTATGGTAAGTAACTTTTTCTTCTGTCCCACACTACAAAGGGTCCTACCCCAGCAAGTGTCGGCAAGCAATGAGCAGAGGCGATGCGCAGGCAGAGACAAGCGTGTCTACCAGTGTAAGTCTGTGAGGGACTGGAGAGGAATGTTACCCTGTTTTATATATAAGGTTGTTCTTGGTCTCTTGTTTGTTAACTACTAACAAAGAAATGGATTTTTTTTAACTTATGTTTTATTATTTTATAAAATAATGCAAATACAAGCATTAACTCAGGGAGACCGTCACAGGAATACATACACCATATGTGTAGCCTTATAGATTACATTAGTCTCTCATCTGATGTTACTACAGTTAGGGGGATGAGAAAAGTCACTGAACATTCAAAAAGAGTTGTACAGAAGTAACCTGCAAGCTGTCAAGCGAGGGATGTATTTTTATGGAGTTTAACTATAATATTGAGAAACATTATCCACTTGTGGAAGTTGGTAATATCCCTTAAGCACATATGGGTTATGGAAAAATAAAAAGTTCGTCATTCCCTCCTTTTTCCTCCACATTATATTTCTAATAGGCTGCTGCCTCTCGCCCACTATATGAGAGGGTTCTGTGCTTTTATAAATGGAGTTAAACTGGTTGAAATATCTATCATATTTGAACATTGTAATGCTGAACTATAGTTAGCTAATTGTGTGCTCAAAACAACATTGTACATGCTTAATATACGCTGTACTAAATGCAACTCTAGGAGACTATACAACTGCGCATGTTCCTAGAGTCAGTCATGGGAGATAGCTTGGTGCCTCAGGAAAGAACCTTGTGGTTGCTGAATGTGGAGTGGAGGTAAAATGCCATCTTGGAAGCAGTTCCTAACAGGTTTCCAACAGCTACAATAAATACTTGAAAGTCCAACAAATAATTTTGCAGAATGTCTCCAGTAAATAGTTACCCCTTCCCTTGGATGCCCTTCTCCCACCCGTATCATAGTCCCTGGTAGCACTTTCAAGCAAATCAATAATACCAAGTTCAGTCGCAAATGTTTAGTGAACACAGTCTTGATTTTAGATCCCGTCTTTGACTGAACTCCATCGCCATCTTCTCTGCTCACCTTTTGGCTGTAGTCAGGTCTGTAAACTGGAAAACTTTCCCTCCATATTGAATGGTTAGCTGGCCAGGAAGGAGAAATGACTGCACCACTCCAAGTGCCTGGAACCCCTGTCGTACACCAACTGCTTTCTCTTGATCCTGGTAATGTAGTTGAGGTCTGGGAAGATACATATCTGATTGTCCTCAAATTGCAGAGGTGAGTTGATCCTGACAGCATTAAGCATAAAAATCCTTGGTTACCATACTGTCCATGACTGCCAGGACTGTTCTAATGTAGTTTGTGCTACTGGGTTTGGTGTGAGGGGTAATGCGATAAACAGATTTGAGAACTACATCCATCTCAATGTGGAATGAACAACTCTGGATGAAGGAAGCTATGTCTTCCCCTTCTGCCTGCTCCAGTAGACCTAGGATTTCGATATGCAAGGATCTCAGCTGCATTTCAGTGTTCTCCATCCTGTGCTGCAAAATGGTATTTTATTTAATGCTGTCCTCCATTGTACTTCAGACTCTAGTTGCTTGATCATCTGCACTGTCTGCCTTAGTTTATATAACATCCATTCAGGCTGAGTATAATTGTATCTGGGTTAAAATGAACTCAGCCTTCTGGTCTGTCGCCCGCACTGTGCATTGAATGGCCTGCATGGCTGTTCCCCCAGTCAGGTTTTTTGTTTGCTGTAAGCCGCTGTTGCTTGGGCTCGGCTACTGGACATTTTGCTGTTTTGCCTGCAGTGCACCTTTGGGATGATCCATCTCTCTCAAACTTACACAGCTTCTGGATTAGTAGGTAGGTGTTACTTAATTCTGCTTAAAGTTGGACCAGCATTACATTCTGTGGTGATTTGCATATGCAGCCCATGGTGCTTTGCATTGTGGGGGCATGTGTGATTTTGTATTTTCTTGAAACTTGGCTTCCCAGCCAAATGCTCTTTCGGGTAACCCTTGCCTCAGTGTTTATACACAGAGGTTCTTTGTCTTTTAAAAGGTGTTACTTAATGCAAGAAGGAGCAAAAAAAGGTCAAGGCCCAAATGCAGCTCCTTCAGAACAAGTCATAACAATTCACATTGCTATCATTTATGACATATCTAGCTAAGTTTCATTTAAATATCTCTCTTTTTTCACTTATTATAATATATTCAAGAAGCTTGTTCCACAGATTTGTAGCTCTTTGTGTGTAAAACTATTTCCTTTTGTGGGTCCTGAAACGATTTATTTTAACTTGTAGTGGATGCTCCTAGTGACTGAATCAATATTTTTGTATTCAATATTTAATTCTTTTATTAAGTGTGGGTCACTCATGATGCTTTAATAAAATAGCATATCTCCTCTTTGTCTTCTGGTTTCTAAACTGTGTAATCCTAGATGTTCTAATCTAAATAAATATGGCAAATCTTTCAGATTTCTGATGGATTTTGTGAATCTGCGTTGTACTCTCTACATTCTACCCACCTCTCTCTTTAAATGTGTACACCAGATCTGACTATTATAGTTTAACTGTGGCCAAACATAGGACAAATACAACGGCATCATTACTTGTGATGTTCAGCTCTTTATATTTCTCTTTATTGCCCCCAGCATTCTTTTTGCCTTTGCTACTACTGATGTACAGGGTTCTGTTAGATCTAATTTATTGTCAATTAATATCCCTAGGTCTTTTTCTTTAGATTTTCATTCTATGACGTTGTTGTTTAATAGATATTTATGCATAGGGTTATGTTTCCCCATATGCAGAACACAACATTTCTCTGTGTTTAGTGATATTCCCCATTTACACACCCAGTTTGCTATAGAATCTAGATCTTTCTGTAATAGGTCAACTTGATCCACTGTATTACAAGGGCCACCCAATTTAGCGTCATCTGCATATTTGATAATGTAATTTTCAACATTTCTTCTAAGTCAGCTATAAACAGCTGAAAAAGAATCAGTCCTAGCACCGACCCCTGAGGAACCCCACTGGCCATATCCTCTCCCAATGAGAAATGTCCTCTGATTGTTACCCTTTGTGTTCTTATGTTCAGCCAGTCATTAGTCCATGTTGCTATGTGTCCACCAATACTACATCTAGTCAATTTTTCTCTAATAGCCCAGTGAGGCACAGAATCAAAGGCTCTGCTAAAATCTAACAGTATTACTGTGGTAGGTTCTCCTTTATCTAGATGTTTACTAATATGCTCATAAAAGCATATGAGATTGGTCATGCAGGATCTTCCACTTTTAAAGGAATTCACCCCAGATTTCTAAAAGAATTAAGGGGAGAACTAGTGAAACCACTGACTACTCTTTTTAACAAATCATGGGAGGATAGTGTGGTACCTGAGGACTGGAGGAAGGTGGATGTGAGTCCCCTTCACAAAAGTGGGACCAAGACAGAGGAAGGAAACTACAGACCTGTCAGTTTGACCTCTGTGGTAGGGAAAGTGATGGAATCACTTCTGAAGGAAAGAACTGTTGAGTACCTAGAGGCCAGTGGGGCACAGGACCCAAGGCAGCATGGGTTCACAGCAGGACGGTCATGTCAGATGAATCTAATTGATTTCTTTGACTGGGTGACCAAAATAGTAGACCAGGGAGGGGCTGTGGACATGGCCTACCTAGACTTTAGCAAGGCATTTGACACAGTCCCACACAAAAGATTATTAGTCAAATTAACCAGCCTGGGAGTGGGTCCCAGGGTGGTAGCCTGGGTAAAACATTGGCTGGACGACTGGACTCAGAAGGTAATTGTAAATGGAGTCCACTCTGAAGAAAGAAGGGTTACTAGTGGGGTACCGCAGCATTCAGTACTGGGTCCAGTCCTTTTTAATGTCTTTATAAGTGACATTGCAGAGGGACTGGGGGGAAAAGTATGCCTCTTTGCAGATGACACAAGATCTGCAACAGGGTTGATACACAAGGAGGCGTGGAAAGGATGAGAAGGGACTTTGCAAGGTTGGAGGAATGGTTAGAAGTATGGCAGCTTGGATTCAATGCAAAGAAGTGCAAAATAATGCACCTGGGAAACAAAAACCAAGGGGAAGATTACACAATGGGAAGGGAGGTAGTAACAACAACAAAAATGGAAAGGGACCTGGGGGTAATCATATCAGATGACCTTAAGGTTAGCAAGCAATGTGAGAAGGCACTAGGGAGGGCTGGGGTATACTGGGATGTATAGGGAGAGGCAACACCAGCAGAAAACAGGAAGTTGTTATCCCTCTGTACAGACAGTTGGTGAGACCCCATCTGGAGTACTGTGTCCAGTTCTGGAGACCCTATCTCCACAAGGACATAGACAGGATAGAGGCAGTCCAGAGGAGGATAACTAAAATGGTGCAGGGTCTGCAAGAGAAGCCATGTGAAGAGAGACTAAAGGAGCTTAATATGTATACCTTTGAGGAAAGGAGGGAGGGGGGAACATGATAGAAACTTTTAAGTACCTCAGTGGAATCAACAAAGTCCAAGAGGGTAGCATCTTTCAGAAAAAGAGATGTGCAAGAACAAGGGGACACAATTTAAAGATGGGGGGACAGTTCAGGGGCAACGTGAGGAAGTATTTTTTCACAGAGAGGGTGGTGGACACATGGAACAGCCTTCCTGAGGAGGTTGTGGGGTCTAAAACTGTGGGAGAATTCAAGAATACATGGGACAGACATAAGGCAATTCTTGTGGGGTGTAAGAAGAAATAGGCTGTTGGTTAACTAGGATCTGCAGCTTATCCTGTAGGTAGGGAAATGGGCAGACTATGTGGGCCAAGTGGTCCTTATCTACCATCAAAGTCTATGTTTCTATGTTCTATGTAAAGCCATGTTGATTGACATCAAACAAAGGGATGTTTACTAAGTGGTTCTGAATTTTTTATTTTATTAATGATTCCAAGATTTTGCGTGGCACAGGTGTTAAGCTTATTGGGCAATAGTTTTTTACATTCATTTTACAACCATATTTATAAACTAGTGTGTCCTTTGCTATCTTCCACTCTCTGGGTGCTATGCCTAAGTTTAATGATTTTTCAAATAGTATTTTTACTGGTATGCAGATACTATGTTTCATTATTTTAACATGGATGGAGTGATATTATCCAAACCTGGAGCACTATGTGATTTTTTATTTTATTTATTTTTTTAGTTGTTTAACCAGGAGTAGCACACTAAGCTGAAAGCTTTTTTACAGGTGTGACCTGAGAGCACAGGGAAGTTAAATTACTTGCTTAGGGTCACACAGTATGCAAGTGGAAGCTCTGGGATTCAAACCCAGGTCTGGTCTGCTGGATGTCACCAGATTTGCAGCTCAGAGCCTTAAACCACTGCTCTATACTGCATATATAATTTGTCAATCTGTGAAATGATGTCTTTAATATGAACTTCATGCATGCCTATGTCAGTTTGTTTTCTTGTATTATTGAAATTGTTTTTTGGTCCGTTATACGCTGAACAAAAATACAGTGCTGCCTCGCTATAGCAAATCCCTGGCTAATACGAATGGGTGGTTTGGCTCTCGACAGCAAACAGCAATCACCGCCACATTACCACTCAACTACAGTACTCTTGTAAGTAGAGCACCACATGCAACTGTCAGGTATTGTAGTAAGATTAGGAAAATTAAAGGAGCCAGCTGAGCCAATTGACTGATTGTTTTCCGCCCACTCCTCCAACTGCACATTCCCTCAGTATAGTATTGTATTGCTCACTCACATACCTGATTGTTTTTCCACCCGCTCCACTGACTGTGGTTCTCCCCCTCTGACTGCACACTCCCTCACTATTGCTCCCTTACCTGATGGCAGTGTCGTCTGTTGATTTAATTTGCCTTGCAGATGCTGCCATAGAAAAGAAAATACCGGAAGTCAGTGGTCAGTGATGCACTCCACACAGTGCAAGAAAGCAGCAGCAAAGGCAAACAAGATGCTGGGATGCATAGCTAGGGGGATCAGTAGGAGGAGAGAGGAGGTTATACTGCCCTTGTACAGGTCACTGGTAAGGCCGCATCTAGAGTATGGAGTTCAGTACTGGTGCCCACACCTCAAAAAGAACATTGACCTGCTGGAGAAGGTACAGAGGAGTGCTACAAAGATGATAATCGGTCAGCAGGGCAAAGCATACGAGGAGAGGTTGAGGGCACTGAACATGTACTCCCTGGAAGACAGGAGAGAGAGAGAAGGGACATGATTGGGACATTCTATTACTTGAAAGGGATAAATAAGATTGATAAGGAGAGTCTCTTTAAGCTGAGTGGCAACCATATCACAAGGGGGCACAGTCTTAAGCTGGAACGTGGGAGGTTTAGGAAGGAGGTCAGGAAGCACTTCTTCACAGAGAGGGTGGTGGACACTTGGAATGCGCTGCTGGAAGAGGTCATCTCATTGAAGACAGTGGGAAGCTTTAAGAAAGGCTGGGATAGGCATAGGGGGAAGGTAAGAATCATGGGTAGGGAGGATGGGAGGAGTGGGGAGGGAGGGCAGGGACATTAGCTCAAGCTTTGGACCCTGCAATATGAGCAGACTTGATAGACCAAATGGCCTTCTTCTGCTGGCTTCTTCGTATGTACGTATGTCAGTTGGCGAGGTGAGCAGGATCAATGAAACCACAGAAACAAAAGAAATTAAATAAACTGGTTTTAAATAAACAAAAGAATGAACAGACAAACTACAGTAACATATCAAGTAAGTAATAGTTATCAGTAAAGAGAGTGTGCAGTCGGGTGTTGAGCAGAGTCACAGTCAGGGGAGTGGACAGAATACAGGAAAAGTGATTTTGTTTTATCTGCACACTTGCTCACTGTTAATTTCTAAAGAAAAAAAAATGCCCTATATTATTCTCATAAAATAATGCAAAACATAAGTGGATTGCGTTAGAGAGGCATGCTGTCACACAGAGTGTTTACAGCACTTTACTGTGGTGCTATATGTGTTCTATGAGTGTTTTGTTTGTGTGATTTGGCATTCCTCGATGTAACGAACAGACAGCTATGACGAACATGCGTTATGGCCCCCACTCTGTTCATTATAGCGAGGTAACACTAAGTATTAAAGGTGTTTGCCATTTCTACTGGATCTGTAATTAATTCTTTCTTTTCTTTGATTGCTGTCAGTACTATATTTGTCTTTTTTAAAGAATTTATATACCCATAGAACTGCTTACTATTATTTTTGTTTGCAGATGTTGCTAGTTTCTTTTCAAAATTTGGCTTTGCTTTATTAATTTTGTTTTTACAGGTACTTTGGATCATTTTAAATTTTCTCCAATTTTCCTCCGAATTTTGTCTTTTGTAAATTCCATATGCTTTATTTTTCTTTTTTATTAGTTTTGTAATACCATTATGTAGCCATTTTGGTTTTATACCTTTGTGGTTATATATTTTTTATTACCCGTTTCACATGCGTGTTCATAACGGAGTGTATTGTGTTTTTTATATGTTTATTTGCTTTTGTTTACCGTGTAAGCATACTGGACAAGGAATGCTTATTTTCAGGTACAACCCAGGAGATTACAAGAGCATGGTTTACAGAACTGTGCAAGGGAATTACAACAATGTGAAACATGGGCAATGAGCAGGGTGATGCAAATTGACAGGTACAGGATGAACAAATAAGCATATACATCAAAGGTAAGAACAAGCAAAAAATAGTTTCATTTTGTGGAGATACAAGTGCAATTTGTCCCATTTTGAGGATGGTAAGTGCTGAGGTGAAGGGCGTACAGGGTAGATAATTCCCCTTACTAGAGCTCAGAGGGGGTACTAGAACCAGGGAAGTGGAGGGTGCACAACAGGGTCCATATTCCCAGCTCTCATCTACTATTTTATTTCTTAAAGTTGTACACCAATCTATTTAATTAATATCTGCATTTATACCTTCAGTGTTTGTTGTTTTATACAAATAAATCTCAGTGCATCCCTTTTGATTTTGATGCTGTCTGTATAAAATGTTTCCAGAATTTAAAAGCTTAACTCAATTTTTATATTAAATGTAAAGTCTGAAGGAGAGAGCTGCTCTGTAATGCAACCTGTCTTGGCAACTGCTCTCTTGCATCCCAGTATGGCTAGTTTAAAAGGTGATTCCCTGTTGTACAGTGTCTCGATGGTAAAGCAAGATTTGCAGTGTCAGGGCTGTGTTATGTATATGACATTAAATAACAATGAGTTCTCTGATAAAATTATTTTTAAGTGCAATAACTGTGTTCTAGTAAAGGATCTTAAGGAGGAACTGGAACATACTAAAACTAATTTAAACCATATGCAGGAGATAGTGTTTGGTTGATAATCTGATAAGAGAAGTTGACCCAGCGAATATAAGTAAAAAAGGTATTGTATTTGGGCCACTTCATACTTTAAATACAAATGAATACAGTAAAAAAGAGGAAGGGAGGAAGAAAGTTGACCTAGACACTAATGATGACTGATCCTTAGTTAGACCACACAAAGAGGATGTAGAGCTGAGGCCCACTCTCTGGGGGAACACATACCACTGAAACTCATTAATAGGTTCCCCCCTGCAAAATGAAAACAAAAAAATCGAATGAAACTCAACTGAAAAACACCAAAAAGTAGTGACAGGGGATTTTGTAGTAAAGCATATAGATAATATTGTCTGTAGTAAAGATAAAACTGTATGGTTTCTTGTTTCAATGGAGCAAAAATATTAGAAATAATATAAAAAGGATCTTGAGTAACACAGGAAAAATATTTTATTTATTTAGTTTTTGTTTGCTGGGAAAGGAGGACTAGACAATTCTGTCTATTTTCAGCCTCGTTCCAGAGGAGAGTGATACTGATGGATGCCAACTGACATTGAACTAGATTGAGCTGTTGGTGGTATTTTTAGTGAATGAGGGAAATTTGGCCAGGACACCAGGGAAATTCCCCTACTCTTTTCGAGAAGTGCCATGGGATCTTTAACATGCATCTGAACAGGCAGATGGGACCATGGTTTAATGTCTTATCTGAAAGATGACACCTCAGGAGTGCAGCACCCATCTCACACTGCACTATAGTGTAGTATTGGGATTTATCCCAAGTGCCTGGTGTGGGGATAGAACCCACAACCATCTGATCTTCCAGCCTAAGAGAAGAGTGTGCAGCCTGCTGAGCCACTGACACTGCAACTGAAAATGCAACTGTTGTAATACACATAGAAACAAATGCTATAAAAGGGAAAACTATAACTGAAATTCAGGAAGATTACATTAAACTAGGATCAGAACTTGATGAAGTAGGCTGCAATGTCATCTTTTCAGAAATTTTGCCTGTGCGAATGGGCCGACCAAAACAGCAACAAGAAATCATTAAAGTAAACAGATAGCTAGACACTTGGACAGGAAGTAAAAACTTTAGTCTGCTAAAACATTGGGAGATGTTCAGAGGAAAATCCATTTATACTGTAGAGATGAACTTCATTTAAACAGACAAGGGGAACATCTACTAGCATAAATAATGAAGGAGGCACTAAACAAGCAACAAACTTTAAACATTTAATGGGATGTTTGGGCACAAATAATGAACTTGGAAAGACAGATACAAAATCTAACCTAAGTAGTAAAGTAGTCATATCACTACTAAGTTTAAATGCTAGAAGCCTGCTGAATAAATTTGATATTCTTGAAGCTGAAATCTACACAGAAAAAACAGATATCATTGTGGTGATGGAGTCTTGGTGGATCTTGATGATACCTGGGATAAAAATATTGAAGGTTATGCACTAATATATAAAGATGGAAATCAAAAGGAAAGAGGTGGTGTCGGAATATTTATAAATAAAAGGTATACCATTGTCAGTTTAACACATGAACTTGTCATTACTTCAGAAGCAGTATGCTTGTCCTCTAAATTAAAAACCTAATTTTTGGAAGCTGTTACAATCCTCCCAATGTAAATAAAGTGGACTATATGACCCAACTAGAAGATAATAAGTATTGCAGTAGCAAAGGGAACTACATTCTACTGGAAGACTTTAATCTCCTAGAAATCAATTGAAATAAAATGTAAGCAATGTGTACCCTAGGTAAAGTGTTATTGGACATAGTGGGAGACTGTAGTATGGTCCAACAGATAATCACCCCTACTAGGGGCAAAAACATTGTTGATTTAGTCATAAATTTTGATGATATCCATTATTATGATGTGAAAGATCCCTTATTAAATAGTGACCATGCCCACATTAATTCTAGATTTGCCTAGAACCACCACATGCGTAAAGGTGTAACAGAGATCCACAATTATAATAAAGTAGATTGCATAGGATTTAAGGATTACATGCTAAATTTAGAGACTGGAATTGGAAAGAAGAGTGGACTGATAAAAATACACAACAATTCTGGGAAATATTTAAAAACAAGCTGTTAAAGCTGCAGAATTTATTCCTAGAAATCAATGTGCAGTAGTAAATGTCAAATAACAACCCTAGTTTCCCCTGAAATAAAAAGGTTAGTATGAAGGGAAAAAAGGCCTGTATAACATCATGAGAAATATTATGAATGAGGGGAATACATTAAGGCACAAAACAATCATTGGTAACATGTAAAAGGGAAATTAAAACAACCAAAAAAGAAATTGAAAGTAAAATTGGCACAAAATAAGCAAAATCTGTAAGATTTTTATGAATTAAATTAAAAAAAAGGTCAAATTCAAATGAAGGTCTATTACAAGTGAACAATAATAAGGTAGCAAAGGAAACAGATTTGGCAAATATATTGAATACATACTTTTGTTCAGTTTTTGCACTTAGTAGCATCAAAAATACATTAGATAACCATGTTATGGATATTTATAATATTACAGTTGAGGAGGTTAAAAAATCTTTATTAAAAATTGACTCAAATCAGCATACCCAGATGGTCTAAATCCTAAATTAATAAAAGTAGTAGTAGGTGAGATAGTAGAGCCAATTACCCACATCTTTAATATGTCACTAAACAGTGGAATTATTCCTAAGGATTAGAAAGCAGCTGAGGTGTCCAAATCCATAAAAAGGGTAAAACAAATGAAGTATCTAATTATAGACCAATTATTATAACTGCTATCTTAGGGAAACAACTTGAGCTGCATAGTAAAACATTACTAAGTAATAGTTATGCTAAATGGGGAGAAAGGATAAAATGCAGCATAGGTTCAAGAAGGGTAGATCGTGCACAACAAACATGAAAATTGCCAGCAGAAAAAGGCTTTAGTGGTCTACCGAGTCTGCTTGAGTGTGCAACTCACTCTATCTTACTGAGGTATTTTTGTTTGTCTGGTCGCACTGTGTTAAGCAAAGTGAATTTTTTGGAGACTCGTGTAGCGCTGCTTTTCTTTGTGTGTTTTTTCTTACTGAAGCTGCCCCACCCTCCTCCTCTTGCCCTAAGAGCAATCCTCCCCCCTCTTCCCCATCACTTTCCTCCCTTCCATCGCCACTCTCATTTTTACCCTGTCCCAGTCCCCTTTAAAACTTCCCACTGTTTTCAATGATATCACCTCCTCAGGCAGTTTCTTTCCACTTCTGACTCCACCCTTTCCGTGAAAAAGTGCTTCCTAATTTCCTTTTTAAATCTACCACCCACAAGTTTCAGACTGTGTCCCCTAGTGGTCCACTCCCTTTTTAAATTGAAAATGTCCTCCACTCCAACCCTGTTTATACCTTTAGGTATTTGAAGGATTCTATCATATCCCCCCCTTCTCTTCTGTCTTCCAAGGAATACTTATTGAGCTCCCTTAATCTCTCATCATATGGTTTGTCCTCCATACCCTGGATCATCTTTGTCACCCTACACTATACCTCTCCAGTAGTGTGATGCCCTTCCTCAAATAAGGGCACCAGAACTGCACACAGTACTCCAAATGTGGTCTAACCAACATGCTATGCTTTCATGAACCAGTAAGCAAATCTCTGTATATAGGAAACCCAGTCAATGTAATTTCTCTGGACTTTTAATAAGACATTCAACTCGGCACCCCATAATAAATTGATACAAAAATTATGTGACAGTAATATAGACCCGCTGTTCCTACCTCACGGACTGTCAACAGTTGTTACACGTAAGAGGCATCTTGTCACCTCCACTACCCATCCTGGCTGGGGTCCCTTAGGGCTCTATCCTCGGTCCCATCCTCATCTCCATTTTCCTGAATGACCTCCCCTCTGCCTTTGTCAACTTGTATATTCACATGTTTGCAGATGTCATCTCACTTATGGTCTCTCTAACGCAGCAGTGGAAGATCGCTTCCAGCAGGACTTCCACAACATTCTGTGCAGCTTCCAATTCAACCAACTCCAGGGCAACACTAAAATGATTCCATGACCTTTGGCACCAGTCAGAAACTGGCAAAACTCATGACCCTCCCTGTTCTCCCCACTTCGGATGGCGCCCCCTTGAAGCAGTGCACTCCTTCAAGTACCTCTGTGTGTGGCTCGACAGCAAGCTAGACTTCCCAGCCCACATTGGTGCCATCCATGCAAAACTCCACCCCAGGTTTGGTGCTCTGTACTGCAACAAACACTGCTCATCTCCAAAGGGAGCTTGTTACCAAAATGATGCACCCTGTCTTTGACTACGTGGAAGTGGTCTATGACACCAGTCTCTCCATGTCCCTTGCCAGAAAGGACACCCTCTGTAATGCCTTTTGCTGCTTTGCTACAAACCCTCCCCACCCACTTCTGCTCCCTCTACTCCTCACTATCCATCCTACCCCTACCCTCATGTACCAGACTCACTGTACCTCCTTCATATCCATATATTGTCTTGGCTCCTTTCCCTCTTACGTCTTTTCTCCTCAAGCCCCCCTTCCTCATGTTCCCTCCATTCCAGGGATCATCACATTTTTGCCACTCCTCACCCCGCTCCTCAGCTAGGCAATTTGCCTTCTCCTATTGACTTCCCACTCTCTTAAACCTGATCGCCTCCTTCCTCTGCCTCTCCTACCTTTCCCCTGGCTCCCTCAGGCACCAGTTGAAACTCCTCCCACATCCCACCTGTTTCTGTTACCCATCCTCCTGATGCCTCCCCAGCTTGGAGCCCCTACTGTCCATGTTTGGGCCTTTGGCTGGGTCTCCACTACCTGCCTACTAGTTTCATTTCCTCACCATCTCTGCACTTCCCTCCACCATGGGATTAGGTATACACCCACCCTACAGTCTTTTGACTGATTCAGAATTGTTTCTTTGCATGCTGTGGCTTGATGCTGTTTTATTTGTACTTGTACAGGTGTTCCATATTGTACTATGACTGCACTTTATCTTTGTACCAGTTTTTACAGTAAGTTGTTGTACAAATTGTTATTGTGTTTTGTACTTCTGCTTCTGCTGTTCCCTTTTCCCCAGGTCAGATCTAGAAATGAGCCATGACTCGTTGTGCCTTTCCCAGTTATCAATTTTCAAATAAATATTAATACATAATATATTAGTATAATATATATAATATTTATCTTTCTATGTAATATGCTGGACTGCAAACTGGCTAACTGACTACATTCAACGCTACACATAAATGACTTTAAGTCTGGATTTGGAATAATCATGAGTGGAGTACCACAGGGGTCCAGACTGGGTTCCATTCTTTTTAATATAGAGAATATATATATATATCTATATAAAACTTTGTTAGTGCACCATTAGGGTTAATATGACAAAAGGGAAATTTGGTCTTATGGTTCCCAACCCTAAGACCCCATCCCCACCCTTTGTTTCCAACCCTAACACGCCACCCCCACCCTGCATGCAAGAAATGCACTCTGCCAGTACAAAAGCTGCAGTGGAGAGATGCCTTTTCTGTCTTCTTCTTTTTCCTTCTGAAATCTGTTGTGCAACAGTATCTCCCTATGCTATACCTTATCTTTCTCAGCCCCTGGCGTAGGTTGGCCACCTACATCAGTCTTTTCTATTTCTCACTAAAACCTTTTTCCTTCTACTTTTATTTCTAGTTTCCATCTATCAATCCCTCACCAAGAACTCCCCAAAATAATGCACCAGGCTAAGGCCAACTGGCAAGAATAACATATGGTGCATTTATGACATTAAATGTCAAAGATATAAAGTGCCTTTAAAGAGATATAAGGTGCTGGATGAATAAAGTGCATAGAATGAATAAAGTGCATAGAATACATTTTGTGCCATATAATGAGTTTAAAGTGTTGCAGTGCTTAATTAATGAATTTAAGGTGCCAGAGAATAAGTGAATAAAGAAATAATAATAAACTTTATTTCTCTAGCGCAATTCAGACTATCAAAGCGCTTTACAAAACAAACAGTTATAATAGATCAATTAACAATTAAAATAGGCAGTAATACTAAAATCCATCCTGATTAATTCCTCAATTACAAAAGACAAGACTAAATAGGTACGTTTTTGGTGTAGCTTTAAAGCTCTCCATCGTCAGGCACTCCCG
Organism: Neoceratodus forsteri; assembly: GCA_016271365.2. Lineage (NCBI taxonomy): Eukaryota > Metazoa > Chordata > Ceratodontiformes > Ceratodontidae > Neoceratodus > Neoceratodus forsteri. Next base: position 816,404,392 of record CM028134.1, on the reverse strand, counting down.
AACCCGATGAGGTAGAGTTCCACAGGGTAGGGGCTACATAAGCAAATGCCCAAGCACCAGATGACTTAAGCTGAACCCTAGGAACCTCCAGCAATCCCTCATTGGTGGAGCGGAGTGGGCAGAGGGGCAATAGGGGTGCAGAAGCTCTTGCAGGTAGTGCAGTCCCAGTCCATATAGGGCTTTATAGGTCAGCAAACCAACCTTGAAGGTGATCCTCCACTGTACTGGCAGCTCATACAGCACAGGTGTAATATGGCTAGATCAAGAAAGCCCAGTCAGTAACCTGGCTGCCGCATTCTGCACTAGCTGCAGCTGGCAGACGTCAACCCCCGGCAGCCCTAGGTATAGGGAGTTGCAGTAATCCAAGTGGGAGGTCACAAAGGCATGGACCAATATCGGCAAGTCGTTGGGCGGAACCAGATGTTCAATCCAGGTGATATTCCTCAAATGGTAAAATGAGGTCTTGACAATAGATGACACCTGAGCCTTCAGGGTCAGCCCCTCATCAAGAATAATGCCCAGACTCTGCACCCGCTCAGTGATCCTCAGCTGGCAGTCGCCTAATACAAGACCAGTTGACTGACCTGCTGAAGACCCCTTGGCTCGCCAACTTGGACCCACAACTAGCATCTCAGTCTTGTCTGAGTTCAGCTTCAACCAGTTGACACTCATCCAACCCTGGATCTCTGATAAGCAGCTGTTAAATACCGAGAATGCTGTATCCTGTTCAGGTGCAAAAGCCATGTACAGCTGAGTATCATCTGCATAGCAATGAAAACTCAGCCCGTACTGCCTTACAATGTCCCCCAGCAGCAATATGTACACCACAAACAACATGGGAGACAGCACAGAGTCCTGCAGAACCCCACATGGCAGAGAGAGAATGGGTCAGAGAAATAAATTCCCAACACCAGTCTCTGAAACCTGCCAGTGAGGAATGATTGAAACCACCTGAGAACTGTACCCAACAGTCCACAGATAAACCTCAGGCACTCTAACAATATTCCATGGCCTACGGTGTCAAATGCCGTGGAGAGATCAAGGAGGACTAAGATAGAATGACTCCTCCAATCTCTTGCTATAAGGAGGTAATTGAGCACCCAAACTAGAGTAGTCTCGGTGCTATGCCTCTTTCTAAATCCTGATTGGAAGGGATCATAGATGGCAAGATAGTCCTCCAGCTGCAGCACGACCACTTTCTCAATAACCTTCCCTGCGAAGGGAAGGTTAGAGATTGCCTTGTATTTAGCAAGACAGTCCAGATCAAGAGAAGGTTTCTTGAGGAGCAGAGTCACTGCTGCTGCCCCCTTTAGGGAGTCAGGAAACACCCTGGTCTCTAATGAACACCAGACAATCTCAGCTAGGACAGGGCTGATGACCGCAACACATCCCACAAGGAGACGTGTTGAGCCCGGGTCCAAACCACAGTAGATCGACCATATTTTCTGGATGACTGTCATGACATCCGTGATTGCCAACTGATCAAAAGTCGACCAAACAGCCCGAGGTGCTGCAACCTCATGCCAATCACCGCCACTCCCACTAGAGCGAGCTAAGCAGATCTCTGACTTGATGTCGGCAATCTTGTCTGCAAAGATGTAAACAAACTCATCACACTTCTCCTGTGACAAGGCTCTCTGTAACTGCAAACAGGCTTGACTGCACAGTCCGTCTACAGTTCTGAACAGCTGGGCCAGTCAATTCCATGCAGCCGTAATCTCACCGGACAGGAACACTGCCTTCTTATGTGAGATCACAGATTGATAGTCTTCATAATGTGCCTTCAATCTAAGTTTGTCAGCATCTAGGCCAGATTTCTGCCAGCAATGCTCCAGCCTATGCACAGCCCTCCTCATCTCCCTCAAGGTCCCATCAAACCATGTGGTCCAGGGGAGAGTGGAGCAAGGGTGAACACGGACTGGAGCAATGGAATTCAGAGCCTCCACCACGGCCTTATTATAGGCCTGAAGTATGTGCTCTGAGTCCAGGGTTGCACACAGGAACCTGATAGGTCCAGGACCGCCATCAGGCCTTCTGGGGTCAATTCCCTTAATTGGCAGTACTGGACCATCTCCAAAGGGGCAGGCCTAAAAGGGGGTGCCTGGATATTGAACCTGATAGTGCAATGGTCAGACCATCCGACCGGTTCCACCACCAGATCGGCGCTCTCCATACCCAGTAGGAAGATCAGGTACAATGAGTGGCCTGAGCTATGGGTCGCAGAGGAAATAACCTGTATGAAGCCCAAATGTTTGAAATACTAGTTAAATAAAAAGAGAAGTCCACTTGGATAGGTGGAATATGAGTACAATGGAGCGGCATTGTGTTTCTATTTTATGTTTTACTTTGCTGCCACTCTGTAGTTATATTGGTGCCAAAGAAATCATCCTTCATCAAAGCAGGAACTGTTCAAACCAAGCGGCAAACTTTTACTGTTCCTTTTGCTGCTGCTCGTTATATGTGTTTAAATATAATGATGACCCTGTGTTAATAGGACTCCCGGCTGCTGCTTTATATAAAAATATGGCAAGAATTGTGCCAGCTATCCATGGAAGAGTTCGTGGCATGTGCACAACCTGTCTATGCTGCTAGAGAAGCAGAATTACCATGGAGTGGCAAACTTTCACTTTCTACTTTGCTGCTGCTCCGTGGCTCTAAACTCATGCCCTACTAAATGAATAAAAATGAAAGAAAATACCCTGAGGGATCTAAGAGGAGAAAGAGAGCCAAGATATTGCTGAAAGGAGTAACGTGCTCGCTCCTCACTCTCTCTCTCTCTCTCTCACTGAACTGCTGTGTCGCAGTTCAAAGTGGGGTGGCAAACTTTTACTTTCCTTTTCAGCCGCCCCACTTCCCCAAGTAAATAGTGCACTCTGAAGAGCAAGCACGTGTAAATAAAAAGGGACTATGCTGTCCCTAGACATAAACAATTACAGCCCAGAATAAAAATAATTAAAGAGGGCTTACCATATCTATGCAGAGCGGCTAGATAAATGATTGTCTAGCAGTCAGCCACTCTGCTGCAACATAGAAAACAAATTATTTAAAGGAACAGGAACGTCCCTATGTATGTACAGAATGCAGCACATTTCTAGTAGCCCTCAGAATAAGGAAAGGGCTACAAGGACACGAGACAATAAAGAAATTAAACAAAGTAAAGAATAAAGAGACACTGCAGGTCTCTAAAGGTGCCCATAATTCCCCATTATATATAGAGCCCTGAAATGCAAAATAAAGGGCTAGTGTCCATACTATAACAATACAGCACATGTATAAATGAAATAAATGTTTGCTTTGTTTGCGTATATAGAAAATAGATGCTGACCTGTTAGCAAGATCTCAGGAATGGGCATTCTATGGGAGGACAGCGGCACCTAGAGGGCTGTATTTATACTTCATGAGCTAAAATCTCATTATGTAATAGAGGAGGAGTTTGCCTATTTAGGGACAATTAATGTTCCTAGCCTAATAAAAAGCACGTTGGAATATTTTGGTTCTAGGGAATGGTAGTTCATAAATACAGGCTTAGAAGTAACCCTTTTTCTTTTGTATAGGCTAGATTATGAGTCTTTAGGAACCATTCTACAGCTAACTGGATTTTATGGGTGGGGCTTCCCATAAGTGGGAGGGCTATATAAGCCTTCCTCAAACACCTAGAGTCAGATTAGCTGCATAGCCAGTCTCACTTACCTGAAGTAAGGAAAGCAGAAGGACCTGTGCCTGAACAGGAATTTATCTCTAACAGCAGGAAAAGCTGATGAATTGTTTTGAGATACCTGATATAAGGTGAAATAACCTTGAGCTATTGTTTATTTTCTTGTTTTGTTTGAACTGTTTTATTTCTGTGTATTTATTTTTTGCTATTTTTGTATAAAATAAAACACACTGTGGGTGTGTTGTACCCTATTACTGTGTCCAGTGTTATCTTTATACCCACGTACCTGTGACAGAGGTGTGTGTCTTGGGGTTGTAAACCCTAACGCTCACCCCATTCCATGAGTAAGTAAGCTGAGATGGGTACAGTATAGGAGAATGGGGTGAGCATTATGATTCACAACCCCCACGCCTGTCCTGCATGCAGAGTAGGGGTGGAGTGTTAGGGTTGGAAACTGAGGGTGGGGTGAGGTCTTAGGGTTGGGAACCCTAAGATCACATTTACTTACTTTTGTTGCATTAACCCTAATGGTGCATTAACAAAGGTTTTTCAGAGAGTTTCTTTACTTTTTAAGAAAGTATAATCATAGGCTTATTTGGTCGTGGGCACGCAGGTCCCTCTGGGCTCTACGCTCCTAACCATCCATAACTTTGGAGAGATTGTAAATGTATCCTTATTTCCCTGTGAGAGTGCACCATCACACTATAATCCATTCTGTATTTCTTGTGGGAGGACAGGGCCCTCTGGGCCCTGCCCTGTCATGTGTGCATAACGCCTGTGTTCCCATCACTCTGTAATGGTATTGATATTTGCATGTGGCAGCACACAGTGCCATCCATCCATAATTTTTGAGATATTGTAATCATATCCCTATTTCTCTGTAGGAGTGCAGGGCTCTCTGGGCCCCATGCTCCCATCAGTCCTTAATTGTATCCATATTTGCATGTGGGAGCGCAGGATCCTCTGGGTCCTTTGCTACCATCCATGCATAATTTTTGAGATAGTGTAGTGCTACCATTCTCTACCTGTGGGAGCGCAGTGCCTCCCACCTGTTGTGTGCAGACCCAAAGAAACACCAGACATTGCAATGTGATCCTATAGAAAACACAGAAAAATTTGAAACCTGTGTAACGCAACACTAAATTAAGATATTTTCATGAAAACAGCAAAAGGCACATCAGTGGGACAAGCCCTTTGTACCCTGAAAATTTCAGAACAGAATTGCAAACCATTTCTTCACAGCGGGGTGACAAAGAAATGACTGGGTAAACCTCCCATTACAATGTTATCCTATTGGAAACAAAGCAAAATGTAACCCTGCAGAACTCCAGAACCAAATAATATATTTTCACCAAACCAGCAAAAGGCACATCTCTGGGGCAAGCCCTTTGTACTTTGAAAATTTCATACCAAAATAACAAACCATTTTGGAAATGTGCAGTGACGAAGAAACAGCTGTCTTAAAAATCCTTTTTTGCAAATTGTAAAAAGAGTCCTTTTCCGTAGTTGCTTTTTTTGCAGTTTGCAATAAAAGAAAATCTTTTTTCTCAAATTGTGACAGAGTTCTTTTTCACAATTTGGGGCAAAAGAAACATAGAAACATAGAATTTGATGGCAGAGAAGGACCGCTTGGCCCACCTAGTCTGCCCATTTCCCTACCTGATGGATAAGCTGCAGATTCTAGTTAATCAACAGCTTACTTCCTCCTACCCCCCACTAGAATTGCCTTATGTATGTCCCTTGCATTGTTGAATTCTCCCACTGTTCCTGACTCCAGTCAGTGGCGTTACTAGTTCTACCCTTAGTTCTTTTTAGAATTCTTGGGTGAATCCCATTAGGCCCCATTGCTTTGTCCACCCTCAGTTTCAAGAGTTCTTTCAAAACCCTTTTTTCTGTGAATGGACTGGTATCGACCCCCCTATTTAGAGTGTTTCTCTTGTTTGGTTTAGGTATCCCCCTCCTCTTCCATTATGAATACTGAGCAAACTGCAGAAAAAGATACTGTTCTGTGGCAAAAGGTTTTCGCAGTTTGCAAAAAAGGATTTCTGCAGCTAAAAAAGCACATTTCTGACTAAGTAATCAAAAATTTACCCCAGAATCTGATTCCATAGGCCCGACTGGGTAAACACAACTGTTGGTGTTTCCTAAAGCCCCCTACTTTTTTAGTAATTTAATTTTGCTGCCACCGCTAACTGAAAACAAGATAGTGGCAGCACGAAAAAAGATTCTGCATTTGCGGCAAAGGATCCTGCATTTTTGCAGCAAAGGATTCCAGATTTGGGATAAAGAATCCTTTTTCGAGGTAAACATCTAACTTTTCCCATAGGAAATAATGGGAAACTTTGAAATTTAATAACTTTGGAATGGATTAATATATTTCCACTAAACCTTGAAAAGGCACCACTGTGACCCAAAACCTATATAAACCCTAACAATTTCAGAACAAAATTCTACACGGTTTTTCCACGACGCAGTGACACAAATTTGACAACCGGTAATTTACACATTTTTTGAGACTCCATATCTCTGCACCTGCACATCCAACTGGAATGAAACCTGCTACATCAAGAGATCTTTGCTCCCTGATAGTGCATGCCCAGTTTCATGCAAATCGCTTATATGGTTGCAAAATTATTCAAATGCAAAATTTCCAGTTTAACTACACACACACATATATATATATATTCACTGCAAAAAACTTCATTTATGCATCAGTTAGGGTTGATAGCATAGTGAGAAAAGTATGGAAATGTGATGTTAGGGTTACCCCTCCTGCCACCCAGCCCACCCTCCACACACACCAGCAGGCGGGGTGTGCCATGGGGTCATCAGGCCCAACTCTCACCCCATTCCATGTCTAAGCAAGCTGACATGCTACAGTATAGGAGAATGGGGTGAGAGTTAAGAGTGATGACCCCATGGCACACCCTGACATCTGTTGGTGTGTGGAGGGTGGTGGTGCTGGGGTAACCCTAACATCACATTTCCATACTTTTGTTGCTGTGCTATCAACCCTACTGAAGCATTAATGATGTTTTTTGCAATGAATTTCCCTTCTTTTTGAGAAAGTGTAATGTAACTGGCATGTGTTTGTGGGAGCATGGGCTCTCCGGGCCCTGCGCTCCCTTCACGTTGCCCATTTTTTGCATAATGGAATGTGTCTGTGGGAGAGTGGGCCCTCTGGGCCCTGTGCTCCCACTTACACATAAGTACAGAGCCATACAGCAGCCCCATAGTACTGAAAAGAAACCCTTGTACCACTTATTTGGCAATATCTCAATAACTGTAGCAACTATGAAAAAATGTCATTGCAGTTGTAATCTATGACTTCAATACCTCTTCATGAGCTTAGTTCACCCAAAGGTTGACTAAGCTGCGGGTAGCGAAAAATCGTATCTCAAATAGTTTTCTAGATACAGGCGCCGAAAAGCACTGCAGGTGCCGCAGTGTTATTCTATGGGAACTTTCTCAACTTTGGAATGCTGTAACTATGAGCCCATAGGATGTTTTAGGACCAAATAACCAAATGGCACATCTGTGGGACCAGGGTCTGCCACCCTACAAATTTCAGCCCAAAAGCACAATCCACTTTGGCACAATGAAGTGACAAAAAAACAACACAAGGGACAATATTTTCGAGCATTGTTTTTGGGAAAACAGTAATGTTTTCACGACACCCCTATACCTTATAATAAAATCTTTTCATGCACATAAACTTTTTGTCGAGAAATCTTTCATTTTGTGCGTGATCATTGTTGCGCATACAAAAAATGTTTTCGCAAAAACAAAACAGCAAAATGGTGGACAAATTTTGAAAAACATATTTCCAAGCTACCTGCACAAAAACTGATGCCAGGGTCATGTTTCTCAGGGCCCAGTTAGGTAAACACAAGTGTTGGTGTTTACCAAGGGGCAGTATTTTTTAATTTATGTTTTTGGTCTCTCGCTAACTGTAAACAAGATGGCGGCAGCATGAAAACAAAAAAGTCTGCACAAAAGTTTTCGTAGTGCACATATAAATTTTGCCATAGGCTAAAATGGGACATGAAAAACTTGCATAACTTTTAAATGGATTAATATTTTTTCACCAAATCTTCAAAAGGCACCAAATTGACCCAGGGCACATATATATACATGCACATTTGAATCCAAACAGATGCATCACTCAGTCTGCTAAGCCTGACAAAAAATGCACAAAAGTTGAGGATTTTTCACATTTGTGACACGCTGCAGTTCCACAACTGTACATCCAACCGAAATGAAACTTTCCAGATATCAGTGGTTGGACACTGCACATGCAAAATTGCAGGCAAATTGGACAAACAGTTGCAAAGTTATTAAAGTGCAAACATTGGGGTTTAACATAGAAGTGGCCCACCAACCCTAACTATACCTGCACTACCCGTTGCAGGTATAAGATATATATATATATATATATATATATATATATATATATTATAAAATAATAAGAATATCATGTCTCCTGATTGGTTGACAGGGTTTGGAATCCAGTGTATAAGGAGTAACAACAACTGGTCTGGGAACATTTTCCAGCCATCTGTGCAGAGGCTACCATGAAATAAATGCCTTCACCACATTCTTTTGTGGAATGCCCGACCTCCATGTTAGTAAAGCATCTGACTTAGGGAAACTGGCAAGTGTTAGCATCATAAAAATTAAAAAGAAACATAAGTCCATGTAACAAAACACTAAACAATTAAAACATAAGCCAAGCAAACCTTAGTGGGCAATGTTAGCAGCATCACTGTCCCTCCCCTAAACAGACCTGCAGCGTTTGTCTTAGTAGGCCACACATCCAGTGCCTCATAGTGAATGTACAGCCTGAACATTGAATGTCAACATCGGGCAACTGTCCTACCAGCTGACTGCACACTCGACACTCACTCACCCCTCTTTCCCAAAACAGTACGAAACAATGTCTAGCTGCATCTCTCCCACAGTAAACGAATATTCACACCATCAGTAGAAATAAATGTAAAAATAAGAATAAGACTTATCCACAACATTTTTTTTTCTGTGCATTTCAGCCCCAGTTCCATTCCTGTCACACCGGATGCCAGCCCTCAGTACCACACACACACACACACACACCCGTATTTCACAGTAGTATCAATGGAGAATGTAATCAGCATAACAAAACCGCTAACAATGTAAAAAAACATACTTGAGCAGTCCACAGATGTAAATCACTATGTAGGCAAGAAATCACTGGTAAGATGGGAGCACTGTTGTACATTTCACCCTCGACCCCCGATGCAGTGCTACTGGGAACCAAATAAATAAATATAGCAGAGCAACAAACAATTTTAAAAATTTGCAAGACAAAGCTAGAGTAGAAGTAAGCATAAAACTCTCCAGGTGAAAATAAATGCACAGAGCCGTGGATGTAAAAGCTGATCGTTTCCCAAGATGGCAGTGCGCATTGCATGATGGTAGGCACCAGAAAATTAAAGAAACAGCAATCGCAATGAACAGGGAGGCAATTAAAACCCTGTAAAGTATAAATAAATGTCACAAGAGAGTGATCCTTAAAGAGCAACTTTGAATTTTAACAATATTAAAGCATACACTGTTGCCCAAGTATATAAATGTAAAAAAAAGTAATGTGCCATGACAGGATCGCGTGACAACCAAGCACAACATAAGAACGTAGCAACGGTAAACGAGTTTAAAATCACCTCATATAAAGAAAAGTGTAAAAAGTCAGCAGCCCACAGACAGAATAGCTAGAAAGGTAAAACTGTAAGTGAAATGCAGCTACATAGGCTCAAAAGTAGTTGTCAGTAAAGTAGCAAAATCACTCAGTGCACAAAGTTAAATGGTTAACTGTGTGTAAAAGGGAACTGTCAACATGTTCTAATACTAGTGTGTAGAACGTTGTAACATGAAAGAAACCTTAGCAGGCAGCATATCCTAGTGATTGAATGCTCTGCGATGCAGTTCTGGAGTCCTGGGTTTGAATCCCACAGTCCTCACTTGCATAATATATGATCCTGATCCAGTAAGTGAACTTCCTTGTGTTCCCAGGTAGTACCTGTGAACAAGTTTTCAGTTCAGGAGTGTAGCCAGGGATTGCAGATCTGCACACCAAGTGGACTCACTGCTACCCCCCCCCGGGTGTAGCCAGAATACCCAATATACAAATGTACACCAGGACCTTGTTTTTTTGCCTTATTTGGGACAATAAATACAACTTTTGTATCTCGTGACAATCGTTGTTGCCATGCATGGGTAAATACAAATGCCATGCATTGTTCCCTAAGACACACATACCAGCCCAGAGCCTGTAAAGTTGTATTGTCCTGGGGATGCAAAGAGAGTATTAGTGACCAGTACTTCTAGTTTCGACTCCTAAGAATAAAATAACAGAAAGGTTCAGTATTTTCTTTGTTAGTTTTCATGGAAAAAGGAAGCAGTTCAGAGCCTATTTGCTAACCCTCCCCTTAAATAAAATTGCACACCATGAAGTGCTTGGAGTATGCCTGGCTACACCCATATTTCAGTTTAGTGTGTCTTACCTGGCAAAACATATGCAGAACAGAGAATACCGAATACTAATTCCAATACTAATAATAAGCATTGAGAATAGTCATTTTTTTAAGTTCTTGTAAAAAAAAAAATAGCAACAGCAATCTTTGGAAGCAACAGTCTACTTGATGATTGGAGTTTTCACCATTGTTCACCATTTTTTCTTCCATAGGTGAAAATCGACAGCCATGTCAAAAGTACCTCAATTATATTTCTCACTACTGCAGCATACCAGAATACAGCAAATACTACAGGAAGCAGAAGAAAAAACGGATGCCACAAGTAGCCATACAAATGTAGAAATATGTAATGAAGTGACAGCAATCCCCTCAAATGTCAAAGCTATACTGCAAGTCGAGAGAGACAGAGCAGAGACACCAGCAACGACACCACCCACCAGTGAAACAGCTGAAGCCACCAAAGAAAAAGCCATCGCATCTACAAGCAAGCATCTCACTCTAACTGATGCTCAGTTGACAGCCATAGAGAAGCTTAAAGATGAGCGAAACACAGCTGAAGCCACAAACTAGGCTCATCAAATTTTCTTGAGTTGGGTGTCAAAATGTGAAATAGTAATTGATCTGAAAACTGTCCCAATCAGTGATTTGAATACTGTACTTTGTAAATTCTATGCTGAAGTTTGGAGCAGTACTGGTGAACAGTACTCCATCTCTAGCTACCTTGGGCTTCGTGCAGGTCTCAACAGATTACTGGACAGTCCTGACATAGGGCGCTGTGTTAACATAATAACAGATGACCGCTTCACCACCACCCACCACTATCAGATGTTGACCTGCATCAACTGAAGACTTCCTCAATACTGTCATCATCAACACCATCAGGGCTTGTACGCAAAGTATGGGTTGATGTACAGCTACACATGGCTCGTAGAGGGAGAGAGGGACAAAGGGACCTATGTCCAGAGTTATTCAGAATAGAAACAGATGAAAATGGTATTGAGTGTGTCACACTCTAATACAACGAATCAACAAAAAAACACAAAAGTCACACTGATGGCAACCGAGACCAGTACAGGGGCTTCATATATGCCTTACCAGATGACCCACTCTGCCCAGTGAAGTCATTCGAGCAATACCTGTCCAAGCTACCACCAGGGGCACCAGCTTTCTATCTTCACCCACTACGTGCAAACCAGGAGTATCTGAACAGCAAACCAATCTGTTATTCCAAGGAACCTATGGGAGTGAATTACCTGTCAAGCATGATGCCCCGATTGAGCAAGGAATGTAATCTAAGTTGAAGATACACAAACCACTCAATTCAAGCCACCGCTGTTCGTCTACTATCAACTTCAGGACTACAAGCAAGAGAAATAATGGCAGTAACAGGCCACAAATCAGAAGCAAGCTTGAGAAGTTACTGGAGTGCCTCTGCTGAAGATCGAAAAAAGTGGAGTGAAATCCTAGCACAAACCACAGAAGAAAACCAAAGGTCAGAATCTTCAAGCAAGACACACAAAGTGGAACCTTCAGTCAAGAAAAGAAAGCCAGAACCAGAAATAGTCAACCACCAGCACACCTGAAGCACCATCCAGAGAAACAACAGTATTGGAAAACTTGCCATTTAACCTCATGAACCCAATATTCCATGTTAAAGTACAATTCATAAACTACAACAAGTAGACTATTGCTTGCTAATGTTATTGCTAGTTGCTATTTTTGACCATTCAAAACATTTACCAAGGGACTATTTTATCTCAATGCTTCAATAAATTCTCTATTCTGTATTTAAATAAATCTTAAAAAGTTAACAAAATTCAAAACCTTGTCAGTGTCTTTTTTTCATAGTTATTACCCATTTTATAAGGGCAATAAGACACTCCAGGGTGGTGGTTGTTATGTGATAACTGCACACCTAGGTGCGGAAGGACACACGGCCTTTGGCCTCATGCCTCACCACACACCTAGGTGTGCAGTTATCACATAACAACCACCACCCCTGTATGTCTTATTGCTTACATATATATATTTATATATTCATTGCAAAAAATCTTTGCTAATGCATCAGTTAGGGTTCTTTCCACAGTGACAAAAGTGTGGAAATGCGGTGTTAGGGTTACCACCCCACCATCCCACCCCCATACCCCCATCCTCAAACCCTAACTCCACATTCCCCCACACACACATATGCAAGCAGTACAAGACACATCCATCATAATGGTCCAGCAACTCTATGAGTTCTGCTGCCATCAGAGTGCCTTGTGGGTACACACGCATGCCGGGCAACCATGGGAGATGGCCCACAATAAGCATTTTTCTGTTACAAACATCAATAACAAGATTTAAGCAGATGCCTGTATTTCAATTAATAAATTATGAAACACACAGTATGTTATCTATAGAGAGCCGGATTGGAAATAAGAGTTTGGATAACCCTAACAACAGTCAGTGGATGTTTGTATATTTTTTTCTGATAGAGTGAGTCAGTCCTAATAACAAATGGTAATCATAAAAGTAATGTTTTGTAGTATAGTTTATAAGCAACATATGACAGCAACAGTTGTAACATCCAAAGCTAACCATAACATGCTGCTAATGAGTATTTCCAGTTAACACAGCAGTATTACAACATGTGATGGTGCTAGTTTCATACCTGAGCAGTATCTGAAAAGTACTATGTATGTGTCAGCTTGTGTCTGTCCTGCTACCACATGCCTATGTGGTAGCAGCGATACCTGCAGCGAGCCAATCGTTGAATGGTGACACATAAAAATCAATATTTAGAAAGTTTGTGCAGACTAAGTTTCACTTTATGAAAAAGATATGCCAGCTATAATGTGTCGTCATACTGTGCTGGCAGTATAGAGTCGATCATACTGTACTTGTTTTTCATTACATAGTGTTATGTGAAAGGCGTACAGTGTCATGATTATTGTGCTTACAGATGTGACTGACTGGTATAGTATCTTGCAATCTTGCATGTGTCTTGCATATGTGTGTGTGTTGGGGGGGGGATGCGGAGTTAGTGGTTTGAGGATGGGAGCATGGTGGTGGGGTGGTAACCCTAACACCGCATTTCCACACTTTTGTTGCTGTGGAAAGAACCCTAGTTTTTTTTTTTAGTTACATATTTTCTCGTTCCTCTGTGGTTGGGGAGGTGTTACTAATGGTTCCTCCCCAATCCAGTCCGGCCACACAGCCCCTTGCTCCACTCAAACCCCAAGCTCTACCCTTTCGGCACCTACACAGTGACCTTTACCACAGCGGGCACACACCAGAGCCACCACCACAGGATCCGGGGGGGGTCCCGATCAAAGAAGTATTCAGGGAAGGAGTCGGGTGGCACCACTCAGCCAGCCATCATGCAGCCTGTCGAGGTATTTTTTCTTTCTTCTACCCCATGCACGATCATGCAATGACTTCACACGGAACGTAGATATCCATCGCGTGCATCCCCAACATGTTCCCTGTGTCGGTGGTACCTCTGGTCACCACCAGAGGCCACTACCACACTGGGATGCCCTAGATCCCACCCCAGGGAGAGGAGAGCTGTCCTCCAGACGCTCAATCCTACTCCCTCGTGAGGTGTGGCATCCAGTGCCTCAACCCTCAGTGCCACCAGGCCAAAAAGAACCCTAGTTGATGCATTAACAGAGTTTTTTGCAATGAATGTCTCTTCTTTTTGAGAAAGTGTAATGTAAGTGGTATGTGTTAGCAGAAGCGTGGGCCCTGCGCTCCCTTTACATTGTCCATTTTTTGCATAATGATATGTGTATGTGGAAGCGCAGGCCCTCCGGGCCCTGCGCCCTCACTTACACATAAGTATGGAGTCATACAGCATCCCTGTAAGGCAAGGAACCCTTGTAACACTAATTTGCCCATATCTCGGGAGCCGTAGCAGCTAGAAAAAACATTCAAATGTGATTGTAATCATGAGAGTGAATAGTTCTCGCAACATACAGTCGACCGAATCCAGATCTCGCATTGTGTCCGAGAGAGGGGCAGCAAAAAGCGCTGTGAATGCTAACTCTGTGGGCGTAATAGTGGGCCTCGGACATGAAAATGAGCAATTGGAACACTAATTCCCAAATATCTTGGTAACCACACAAGGTAGAAAACATGGTTTTCATGGCTTTTCAACCTACTTCTGTACCAAGGATTTTTGCAACAAAAAATTCATATCTCGAACCGTTTTTGAGATATGGGCCCCAAAATGTGTCACAGGCACCGCAATGTTATCCTATGGGAAAATCTCTGAACTTCGGAATGCTGTAACTTTGGGCCCTTATAGTGTTTTGGCACCAAACCACCAAAAGGCACATTTGTGGGACCAGGGCTTGCCACCTTGCAAATTTCAGTCCAAAAGACCCAACCATTTTTTTGCAGAAGAATGGCAAAGATTTGCAGTTATTATGAGAATACTTTCATAAATTACTTTCGCAAACCACGAAAGTGTCGCAAAATAAATCACGAAACTTTCACTTTTGTGAAAGTACTTCTTTCTCGAAGTTGCAAAAGCCATTTCTGGGGGGATTAACCCCCCCCCCCCAAAAGATAGGGCTAGCATCCTCAGGACCCCACTAGGTAAACACAACAATTAGTGTTTACCTAGAGGTTCTCAATTTTAAATGCCAGGCATTTTTCAGTGTCACTAACTGTAAATAAGATGGCTGAATCACGAAAGAAAAAGGGCCATTTGCGAACGTTTCGTGATTTTTGCTAACTATTCCCATTGACTATAATGGAAAATTTGTTTTTTGAATAATTTTTGAACGGTTTAATATTTTTACACCCAATCTTCGAAAGGCACTTCGGTGACCAAGATTGCATCTTTCCTGAACATTTCAGACCAAGCGGACAAACCGTGTATGGGCTGTAGGCATGACAAAGAAAGCGAGTAAAGTCCTTTTTTCCCGTTTTTGGCATTCTGCAGCTCATAACCATACATCTGACCATAACACAACTTGCCAGATCCAGAGATCTATGATATCAAACTGTGCAAAATTTCAGGCAAATCCGTCATATGGTGGCAAAGTTATTAAGGTGCAAAATGTGAGATTTAACGTTAAAGTGCTTACTCAACCGTAACTATAGTGGCACGGTAATACTGTGTATATACTGTATGTGTATGTATGTATGTATGTATGTGTGTGTGTGTGTGTGTGTGTGTGTATATATATATATATATATATATCTGGCATAACTGACACACCGGTAGCAGGTAATATTAAAACCAGTGATGATAAAAAAAAAAATGCTTCAAAATGATCTTGATAAAATGTTTAATTGAGCTCAGACTTGGGGCATGAAGTTTAATTCCTCAAATGTGTTGTCTTGCATCTAGGAAGAAACAATTTTAACTATCACATAAATGAAGACATACTAAGAAAACAATCAGACCAAGAGAAAGACTTGGACATAATCATCATCTCCTCTGCTTTTTAAAAGTAGAGAACAGCAGGGACTTTTGGTGACATCATACTTATTGTAGCTGCTTAGCTCCGTATCTCTGTCTGTACATGGGTGAATGTACATATAAAACACCTTTTTCACTACAGCATTTTCATGAAAATTCATCATTAACAACTACAGCATGCCAAGGGAAAGGTCTAGTAGGGCTAAATCCCCTGAAGACTCGGCTAATGGTGATGGAATAGTTTCTGACAGTGACAGCTCTCAAGTCTTGGCGCATTGGGCCACTTCAAACTGGGGTCTCATCAGCAAAAGTCCTGCAAAAACAAATGGCACTTATCTTAACTGAGCTCTGAGACTTCAGAAAGGAAAGCAGACTCACCACTGCAACGCTCCGAACAGATTTAAGCAAGCTGGAGAAGTGACTTGACAATACAGAAGAGCAATGCACCGCGGTTGATTCCAGGATTGTTGATTCAGAAATGGCCGTCATTCAACTCCACAAGGCTGTTTTAGAACATCATTCTTAAGCAGAGGACGCCAAGGCCCACAATCAAAGAAACATAGAATGTGATGGCAGAAAAGGCCCACCAGGCCTGCCCAGTATGCCTAGCTAGCTGCTAGGACTTTGCTATTTTCCTACCAACACCACCCCCAGCACTAAATGACCCTTGTGTCTATCCCATGCTTTCTTGAATCTCCCCACAGTTCTTGCCCCCACCACCTCCTCTGGGAGTCTGTTCCAGTTATCCACCACATACTCCACGAAGTAGAATTTTCTAATGTTTTCTGTGAATCTCCCTCCTACTATCTGCATAACATGCCCCCTTGATTTTGATTGCTCCTTTACACAGAAACATTGAATGTGTTGGCAGAAAAGGACCGCCAGGCCCACCCAGTCTGCCCAGTATGCCTAGCAAGCCGCTAGGACTTTGTTATTGCCTAGCTGGAAAATGTCTCCTACTGGCACCCTGTTGATACCCTTGATATATCTGAAGGTCTCAGTCATGTCCCCCCTCCTTCCCTTCTTTGTTCTAGGGAGTACATGTTTAGGTCCTTCCTCATATGACAATTGACTGAGGCCCTTCACCATTTTTGTTGCACTCCACTCTGTCCACATCTTTCTTGAGGTATGGTCTCCAGAACTGGACCCCATACTCAAGATGTGGCCTGACAAGCTGCCTATACAAGGGCATTATGATTTCCTAGTTATTCCCCTACCGATACACCCCAGCATCCTATTGGCCATTGCCACTGCCTTCTCACATTGCCTTGTCACCTTCAGGTCCCGTGGAATGATAATACCAAGGTCCCTTTCCAGCTCAGTAACCTCTAGGGCATGCCCCTCCTCATCCAGTATTCTGCACCCTGGTTTTACATAGAAACATAGACTTTGATGGTAGATAAGGACTGCTTGGCCCACTTAGTCTGCCCATTTCCCTACCTAGAGGGTAAGCTGCAGATCCTATTTAACCAACAGCCTATTTCTTCCTACCCCCCACAAAAATTGCCTTATATCTGTCCCATGCATTCTTGAATTCTCCCACAGTTTTAGACTCCACAACCTCCTCAGGAAGGCTGTTCCATGCGTCCACCACCCTCTCTGTGAAAAGACTTCCTCACATTGCCCCTGAGCCGTCCCCACTCTATCTTCAAATTGTGTCCCCTTGTTCTTGCACATCTCTTTTTCTGAAAGATGCTACCCTCTTGGACTTTGTTGATTCCACTGAGGTACTTAAACGTTTCTATCATGTCCCCCTCTCCCTCCTTTCCTCAGGGGTATACATATTAAGCTCCTTTAGCCTCTCCTCATATGGCTTCTCTTGCATACACTGCACCATTTTAGTTGTCCTCCTCTGAACTGCCTCCATCCTGTCTATGTCCTTGTGGAGAAGGGGTCTCCAGAACTGGACGCAGTACTCCAGTTCTTGCCTAAATGCATGATCTTGCACTTTTTTGTACTGAAGGACAATGGCCACTCCTTGGACCATTCCTCCAGTTTCTCCAGATCCCTGCGCATACTCTCAACCCCCTCAGGTGTATCCATTCTATTGCAGACCTTCATGTCATCCACGAATAGACATACTCTTCCCTCTAGCACCTCCGCTATGTCCCCTATAAATATATTAAAAAGAAGTGGCCCAAGCACCAACCCCTGAGGTACCCCACTGGTGACCATAATCTCCTTTGAAGGTACCCCATTAACAATTACCCTCTACCTTCTGCCCCCCAGCCAGTTCTGCACCCACCTAACCACTACCAGCCCCAGCCCAAGACATCTCATTTTGTGAAGTAGCCTCCTGTGCAGCATGGAATGAGACACCTTCTTGAAGTCGAAGTACCCAACGTCTACAGACCCCTGATCCAGTACCCTGGTGACCCAGTCAAAGAACTCAATCAAGTTGATTTGACATGACCTTCTCTCAGTGAACCCATGCTGTCGCTGGTCCTGTAGGCATTGGCTTCTAGATAGCTAGTGATTCTCTTTTTTAGCAGTTTCTCCATGAGCTTGCCCACCACCGATGTTAAGCTCACCAGTCTATAATTGCCTGCTTCCTCCTTGTCCCCCACCTTGTGTAGAGAGGACCACATCCGCCCTTCTCCAGTCATCAGGGACCTCCCCTGATTCCAAGGATTTGTTAAAGTGGCTGGTCAGAGGTACTGCTAGTACTTTACTAAGCTCCATCAGTACCCTGGGATGCACCCCATCCGGTCCCATCACCTTATCCACCTTCAACCCCTCTAGCTCCCTCAGAATCTCCTCTACTTGGAACGGACTGGAGTCAACCCACCACCACCACCTCATTTTCCCTGACTTCCCTAACCTTCCCATCCTCCTCTGCCATGAACATTGAGCAGAAAGAGCTTTTGAGTATTTCCGCCTTCCCAAGGTCATCTTCCACCAACCCTCTTCATCATTTTTCAGCCTGACTATCCCGTTTTGACTTTCTCCTCTCGCTCACATACCAGAAGAAAGTTTTATCCCCTTCCTTGACTGTGTTGGCTATTCTCTCTCCTCTTCTTGCCTTCACTCTCCTGACCTCCAAACCTGCTTCCTTCTGCTTCTCCTGGTAAATAGCCTTATCCTACTCCCTCTGGGTCATTTTATACCTCCTAAACACCTTTCTCTTTGCCCTGACCTTCTCCACCACTTCTCTATTAAACCAAAGTGGCTTCCCCTTCTTCCTATTTTCATTTACCCTCCTGACGCAGAGGCTAGTGGCCTCCTCTATTGCCCCTTTTTTGTACCCCACATTTCCTCCACCTCCCTAAGTTCCCCAACCCCTGCCAATGCTTGTTGAATGCATTCTTCCATTTTTTTAAAAGTCCACATGCCTAAAATCTAACACCTTCACCCTTGGCCGATGAACATCAGCAGTCGTTTTTCCCATGAACCAAATGGTGTTGTGGTCACTCGTGCCAAGGTTCTCCCCTACAGATAACTCTCCAACCCGTTCCCCATTTGTAAGAATCAAGTCTAGGATCACCCCTTCCCTGGTCAGTTCCCTTACCAGCTACTTCATGGGAGCTCCCTATAGGGAGTCCACGATTTTCCTGCTACTGGTGAATGCTGCTGATGGGGAGCCCCACTCCACGTCCAGCAAGTTGAACAACCAACGCATCTCAGGTTTACCAGAGGGCACTGAGGGAGATGATCCAATTTCCTTTTTGCAATCCTTATTCAAAACAACGTTTGAGTTGCCTGACTCCTGTACTTTAGAACTGGACTCAGCCCACTGTGCCTTGGGCCCAAGACCTACTCTGCTGAATCCCTGACCCAGATCCCTACTGCTATGGTTCCTACGATTCCAGGGGAAAAAAAATTATACTTCATAAGGCATGGTAAAAAGGTACTGTATTGTTCCAGGCACACTAACTTTATTTCGACAATGACTATCCTACTATCTCAACGTCGGAGAGCTTATACCCCAATCATTAGAAAGCTGCGTGAAAAAAACATTAAATTCAGGACCCCTTAACCAGCAAAGATTGTGATTCTTTTTCCATATGGGACTTTAACTTTTAACTCTGCCGAGGAAGCAACAGCTGAATTGGAAAAATGGAGAAATCAACTTGCCCTCGCAGCACCCTTGGACATCTCCACAACCATTCATCACCACCAAGCTATCCCAGAAACTGTGGCAACAAACCCCAGCAAGAGAACAGTGCTGTAGAGAGGGAGCAGCCATCAGTCATCGGATGGTGACTGATCTAAACAAAACTCTCTGCATCCCTGGACAAATGGACCAGCCAAGCTGAAGACTGAATACAAGCCACAGAGCAAGCTGGAAGTAAGTCCACAACTCTTCATTTGCTGGGAAGCCTTGAATTTTGTTTCTCGATCCTCCTGATTTATTGTAATTTTCTGCCTTGCTATTTACCTCCCCCCCCCCCGTGTTGGGTTGAGGAACCGCTGCTGACACCAGAGTAGATGTAGCATGGTTCATGTAGCTTCAGCTTGCCTTCTCTTTGCTTTTGTTTTGTCACTCATGACCCCCGGGATAGCAGTGTAGGTGATACATAGAAACATAGAATTTGACAGCAGATAAGGACCGCTTGGCCCATCTAGTCTGCCCATTTTCCTACCTAACAGATAAGCTGCAGACCCTAGTTAACAAACAGCTTACTTCCTCCTACCCCCCACTAGGATTGCCTTATGTCTGTCCCAAGCATTCTTGAATTCCCCCACTGTTCTTGACTCCATGACCTCCTCAGGGAGGCTGTTCCATGCATCCACAACCCTCTCCATGAAAAAATATTTCCTCTCATTACCTCTGAGCCATCCTCCCTCTATCTTCAAATTGTTCCCCCTTGTTCTTGCACATCTCTTTTCTGAAAAGATGCTACCCTCTTGGACACTGTTGATTCCCTTGAGAGTGCCTGAAAGTTTCTATCATGTCCCTCTCTCCTTCTTTCCTCAAGGGTATACATAATAAGCTCCTTTAGTCTTTCTTAGTATGTCTTCTGGGTGCAGACCCTGCACCATTTTAGTTGCCCTCCTCTGGACAGCCTCCACTCTATGTCTTTGTGGAGATGAGGTCTCCAGAACTGCACACAGTACTCAGATGGGGTCTCACCAACTGTCTGTACAGAGGATAACAACTTCCTGTTTTCTACTATTGATGCCTCTCCCTATGCATCCCAGTGTATCATCAGCCTTCCTTACTGCCTTCTCACATTGCTTGCACCTTTAGGTCATCTGATATAATTATCCCCAGGTCCCTTTCCATTTTACTGTTGTCAGTATCTCACCCCAATGTGTACTCTTCCCCTGGGTTTTTGTTTCCCAGGTGAATTACCTTGCTCTTCTCTGCATTGAATCTGAGCTGCCATACATTTGACCATTCCTCCAACCTTGCCAAGTCCCTTCTCATCCTTTCCACTCCATCTTGTGTATCAACCCTGTTGCAGATCTTTGTGTCATCTGCAAAGAGACATACTTTTCCTTCCAGTTCCTCTCCAATGTCACTTATAAAGACATTAAAAAGGACCGGTCCCAGTACTGAACCCTGCGGTACCCCGCTAGTAACCCTCATTTGTTCACTGTGGATTCCGTTTACTACTACCCTTTGCGTCCTGTTGTCTAGCCAATTTTTTATCCAGGCTACCACCTTGGGACCCACTACGAGGCTGGCTAACTTGTGTATTAATCTTTTGTGTGGGACTGTATCAAATGCCTTGCTAAAATCTAGGTAGGCCATGTCCACAGCCCCTCCCTGGTCTACTACTTTGGTCACCCAGTCAAAGAAATCTATTAGATTTGTCTGACACAACCTTCCTATCATGAATCCATGCTGCCTTGGGTCCTGTGCCCCTCTGGCCTCTATGTACTCAACAATTCTTTTCTTCAGAAGTGATTCCATCATTTTCCCTACCACTGAGGTCAAACTAACTGGTCTGTAGTTTCCTGCCTCTGTCCTGCTCCCACTTTTGTGAAGAGGAATCACATCTGCCCTCCTCCAGTCCTCAGATACCACCCCAACTTCCCAAAATATTTTGTATTCTGACAAAATACATCCCTTCACAGTGTCTGTTATAGGAAAGCATGTTGCAGATCCTTTATCTAAAGCCCAAGCTAATTTCCAGGACACGCTGATGTTTCAGGCCCCAGATATATCACAGCAGCCACAAGGTGCTACCTCAGATCCTGCAGCCCTAAAGCCACAGTCGCTTAAGCAGTTCTGGGATTCGAACTGCAGTGGATAAAGTAACATAGATACTGCACAGACTGCTGATTTTTGTGCTCAGAAACTCCCAGAAATCAGGGTGAGAAATTAACCCATCCAAGAATATATACATGCACACAAGATAAATTACCTCGCAACTCTACAATCAAGATAGCCACAGACACAGCGTAGTCACCCAATGCTTCATGGGGTCACCAGGGTGCTTAACCAGGAATGCAGGCTCTACAGAATTGCTGTCTGATCCTCATGGAGGTAAGCAGTGGTGGACCTTTCTGCCTTGTGGAAGGGAGGTTGCGGTGGTTTGGGGGGATTATGAAGCTAAAGGAGGTTGCTGAGCTTAGGATACCCTACCTCTGACGTTCTTCAGGGGAGCTGAAACTGCATAAACTTAATGTGTAGCATTATGATAAGCAGATGTTTAAGGACCAAAACTGAATTAACTCCAAAAGCGCTCTCTTGGACATTTCATATCTGTCGGTCTTGAAAAATTACATCTGCCAGCCCTACTTGATATTATAAAGTTACTGCTAGTGAGAACCAATGCAAGTGCCAGTCTTGAATATTATCAGAAGTCAAAGACATGCAGTAAAACTGATTCCCACTGTAACCTTTAGTGCAATCTGCATTCCAAAGGTTTTATTTGAGTCTATTTCATACCCTTAAATGTCGGTTAAAGATTACCAATTCATAACTGCAATTTCTGTCCTATTAAATCTAATGACAGATATATTTGTATATTGTGGCAGATATATCTAAAAATAGCTATAAGACCCATTTTGATCCAATGGAATTGCTGCCTTGCTGAGAACAGAAAACCTTAATGAATGTATGATAATGACTTTTAAAGCTTGCATTAGTTAGATAAGTTTTTGGACAGCAAATGTTTATAAATACAGTAGTAGCCACAGACATGATCAGATATTTCCAGATATTTTGTGAAATTTCTGAAGAGTTTCTTTCTGCTGCCCTTACTGTGGAAATGCAGAAAGTAGGAGATTTCTCTAGACATATCACATACATTTCAGGAAATATCTGACCATTTCTTTGGCAGTGACTGTAGCAGCACATTAGCCAATGTTGTTTATTTTAGCATATCACTGACTTCTTGAAGGCCATAATGATCCACTGCAGCATTCAGCTGACCAGTATTCCTGGTCAGGGTGAACTTATCATCTCCCCTGACAGTATGGTGTCAGTTCCATCAGCAGTACATTTTACTGAATGACTGTGGTTTATTATTGTGGATTCCCTATTCTCAGTTTAGTACTATGTACATTCTGCTATTTAATGCATTATTCATACCACCCCCCTCGTCACATTATGACATTAAGATAAGTCAAGGTCGTCTTAGTAATACTAATGTTCTGATCAACAGCCTCACCCAAGACTCGCACCAAGAATTGCTTCCAGTCCACCGTCACCGTGACTGTTTATTTCTATCCCACTGAGATATATTTATTGGTTCTTCCAGTGAAGGGTTCTGGTACTATCTAACCATTTTTCGCTGGCCCATCTAAAACTGACCCTTTCCCCATTCAGATGTTGTCTTCCAGCTTTCTTCAATTTCAGCTGTCATATGAAACACCTATTGTACAAAGTTATGCTCAGGTGGAGCTGAGGTATGATGTGTCCAACCCCTCCTTCCCAGCACCAATGTATTTGTCATTTGGCCCCTTTTGGAGGCACAACAGCCATGGTTTTTACCATGACTCCCAGGTCTATTTCTGGACCTGAGGTTTTGGAAGTACCTAGTTTCCCATGTTTCAAAGGAAAAACCCAGTTGGCATTTTACTGTGTTCTTTGTTACATACTGTATGGTATTCCTTCCTTGATACAAGTATTCTGGCACCCCTCCTCATACTAGGTTACATGTTATAATGGACTGGATCTTGTTTATTTCCAGGAAACTCACTTAAACACTGAACACAAAACGTTAGCCAGACAGGGTTTTTCCACTGTCTATTCCTCCTCCTTTAATGGGGGTAGGAAGAGGGAAGTGGCCATTCTGATACCCCGCCAAACCTCTTTTCAAATAACTAGCACCTGGATTGACCTAGACGGTTGACTTATTGTGGTACAAGGCCTCCTATACAACACTGAGGTTACTCTGGTGACCGTATATCCCCCCCTTCCCCTGGGACCTATTCCCCAACCATTAAGCCACTACTAGACAAAATATTAACTCAGACTAAAGGACTGTTGTTGCTTGCGGGTGATCTAAATGTGGCCATGAACCCTAGCCTGGATTCTTCCAACACCTCCTTTTCAAGGCAGCCAGCTCCACATAAAATTTTTTGAACAATTCACTCAGGAGCTGGGCTGGGTAGATACCTGGAGATTTATGCATCCCAGGGCCCGAGGCTACACTTACTACTCTGCAGTGCATGACACTTATTCCTGGAATGATCAGTATTACACACAAAAAGAAAACCTAACCTGCCTGGTGGGCTGGTTCCTTAGGGATATTATCCACTCTGATCATGCCCCGATGATCAGCCTATGGGACCTAAACCTTCAGCAGAGATCATCTCGCTGGAGATTGAACACATACTATCTTCTAAGTGAGCCCTTTTGAGAATTACTCTCAGATACAATTGAAGAGATACTCTGGGACAGCTCCAACCCAGACACAACGCATTCCATGCTCTGGGACACCATAAAAGCTGTCCTAGCTGGCCCAGTGGTGCATAGGGCTGAAGCGCTGGCACCTTACCTCGAGCCACGCCAGCAACCCAGGTTCGGGAATGGACTCAGGACACCGGGGGCTGGCAGGGGAAGGAGGGGATTGAGCATCCGTGGGACTGCTCTCCTCTCCTGGGATGGGTAGAGGGATGGCATCGCTCTGCAGTGGCCTCTGGTGGAGACTGGGAGCACTACAGATGCAACGTCAGGAATGTCACCAGTAAAGCGGAAATACCCGCTCCACGATCAGCCAGATGATGGCTGTCTGGCTGTCCAAGGCCATCGAAAGTCCCACAGAGCCATCCATCTCAGCAGCATCCCGGGGCCAAGCAGTTGCACTGGTCTGCTCCCCTTGGCTGGTGCCTTTCCCCTTGCAGGAGAGGGACCCACCCCACAAAGGGTTATGTCTGGGTTACTCTGGGACTGGCTGCTTTCTGAGACGGTGGCTTGGGGAGTGCGATGGGTCGGATTCCAACCTTGGCATGAAGCCTGAAGGAGTGACTGGGGTGGAGCACATAGGAGGGAAAATAAAAAAATAATAAATAAAAGCTGTCCTTGGGGGACAATTAATTAAATACACTTCTACCCAGTCCAAACTGAGAAAGGAGCACCAAAGACTCCTTGAAGAAACTCTTCATTTTCTGCAGTTAGCACATCAGCAAGGGGACCACTCAGTCCTGCCACAGCTTAAACAGGTTAAAACTGACCTAGACATATTCTGTCTCCAACAGACTGAAATAATCCCAAAATTCCTTTGCCAGAGTCGTTATGAAATAGGACCTAGAACCACCGGTCTGTAGGCCTATCGTTTCCGTAAGTAGTTCTGTATTTCAATGATTTTAGCAATAAAACATTCCAATACAGGGATTTGAAACACTACATTGCATGACATCACCCAAGCCTTCTGTATCTTTTACCAGACTCTGTACACCCCAGAGCGAGAGGCAGGCCCGGCAGAGATAGCCAATTTTTTGCCTCAGTCATGCTTCCCACCCTTACAGAAGTGCAACAATGGCTTATGAGTCCTGTTCAGACCACTGAGCTAGATTTAGCCATCATTCATTCCAAGACCATGAAGGCCCCGGGCCAAGATGGTTATGGAGCTGAATTTTATAAGGCTACAAGAGAGCAAGTTCTTCCACTGCTTCTCCGGGCCTTTAATGAAGTCATATCTGGCTATCCCTCCCCCCAGTTGGTCTCATGCGGCAATTTCTATAATATTGAAACTGGATTAAAAAAAAAAAAGCTCTGTCAGTCCTATAGGCCAATTTTGGTTCTTAACACTGATTATAAGTACCTCAAGTCCATCCTGGCACACTGGAATCCTTTCCTTAATGATTGACCTAGACCAAACGGGATTTGTCTGAACTAGATCAACCACCGATAATACCAGACATACCCAACACCTGATTTATGAAATGCAGTCCCGTGGATTGCCATCTGTCCTTCTCAACTTAGATGCTGAGAAGGCATTTGACACAGCGTCCTGGCCCTTCCTTTATGTGACCCTAGCAAAGATGGGCTTCCTGCTTTCCCTTATAACAACAATACAAAATTTTTATGCATCACCCCGAGCATGTGTTAAAATTTCGGGTCACCATTCCACAGACTTCCCCCTTTACAGAGGCTTGAGGCAGGGCTGTCCTTTATCCCCTCTGTTATTTGCCATTTACATACAGCCTTTAGCGCAGGTGATCAGAGAACTGATGCAGCTCAAATGAATTTTGCTACATGATGATGAGCACTGAATAGCTCTACACATAGACAATGTACTTTTATATCTAAATAACCTAAATGTTTCTCTTCCTGTTGTTTTCCAGATTGTAGAATGTTTCTGTTTCTGTTGTTTTCCAGATCATAGAGCATTTTGGAGTGGTCTTAGGATACAAGTTGAATAGCACAAAAACAGAAGCCCTTACCTTTCATTTTCAGCCTTCCCTAGAATTCCAAACACAGTTCCCCTTTAGATGGGAGCATGATAAATTAAAATACCTTGGGGTGTACCTGACTCGCATTCCATGGAAGCTTTCAGAAATAATTATTCCCCCTTCTTCTCCCAAATGCAGCAAGATCTGGAGAGGTGTAGTTTCTTCTCCATGAGTCTTGCTCGCCAAGTAGCGGTAGTAAGGATGGTGACCCTGCCTCATGCCCTTCACTTATTTCAAAATGTCCCCCTTTCATTAACTCACAGCTTTTTTAAATCTTGGAATACAATCACCAAATTCTTATTGACTGGACAATGCCCCCAGATAAAACTTTCTACCCTATTCCTCCCAAAGGACAGAGGTGGTCTTACCCTTCCTAACCTAAAAAAATGTTACTGGGCATCACACTTTGTATTCATTGTCCATAGACAAGTAGGTGTCACATGAGCCGTGGAGAGATTGAGGAGAGTATTCTTCCAGCCCTATATTTTATTAAAGCTTCATATTATCTTGACCAACAAGCTGGATGTGACCTTGATCTTAACCCATGGCATAGGCACCAATTTTCTGCATGGTCCACACTATGCAAGGCAATGCACATGGTCCCATTTCTCAGTTTGCTTTGCCTGACTGCATCACTAGAGCACTTTTTCATGTCTTGGATGGATCTGGCGTACCACAGGTTTAAACATTCTTCACTGCGCTACCTTTTTCAATTCAATAATAAGCCAATCTTCAAATCCTTTGTTGAAATAAAACAGGAATTTAATCTTAGGCAAAGTGACTTCTTTGTAAGTTTGACACTACAAATTATCCAGCCTGGGAGTGGGTCCCAGAGGGGTAGCCTGGGTAAAAAACTGGCTGGACAACAGGACACAGAGGGTAATAGTAAACAGAGTCCATGCCAAAGAAAGGGGGGTTACTAGTGGGGTACCGCAGGGTTCAGTACTGGGTCCGGTCCTTTTTAATATCTTTATAAGTGACATTGTGGAGGGACTGGAAGGAAGAGTATGCCTCTTTGCAAATGACACAAAGGTCTGTAACAGGGTTGATACACAAGGGTGTGTGTGAAAAGGATGAGAAAGGCTTGGTAAGTTTGGAGGAATGGTCAATAGTTTGGCAGCTTAGATTCAATGCAAAGAAGTGCAAAGTAATGCACCTGGGAAACAAAAACCCAGGGGAAGAGTACACAGTTGTGAGGGAAGGAGGGGTAGTAACAACAACAAAAATGGAAAGGGACCTGGTGGTAGTCATATCAGATGACCTAAAGGTAAGCAAGCAATGTGAGAAGGCAATAAGAAGGGCTGGGGGGATACTCAGATGTATAGAGAAAGGCATCACCAATAGAAAACAGGAAGAAGTTATCCCTCTGTACAGACAGTTGGTGAGACCCTATCTGGAGTACTGTGTCCAGTTCTGGAGACCCCATCTCCACAAGGAGACAGACAGGATGGAGGCAGTCCAGAGGAGGGCAACTAAAATGGTGCAGGGTCTGCAATAGAAGCCATGCAAAGATAGACTAAAGGAGCTTAATATATGTATACCCTTGAGGAAAGGAGGGGGGACATGACATAAACTTTCAAGTACCTTAAGGGAATCAACAAAGTCCAAGAGGGTCACATCTTTCAGAAAAAGAGATGTGTAGGAACAAGGGGGCACAATTTGAAGATAGAGGGGGGAAGGCTCAGGGACAATGTGAGGAAGTAGTTTTTCACAGAGGGGGTGGTGGACTTACGGAACGGCCTTCCTGAGGAGGTCATGGGCTCAAAAACAGTGGGGGAATTGAAGAATGCAAGGGACAGATATAAGGCAATTCTGGGGTAGGAAGAAGTAGGCTATTGGTTAACTAGGGTCTGCAGCTTATCAAATAGGTAGGGAAATGGGCAGACTAGGTGAGTCCAAGCGGTCCTTATCTGCCATCAAAGTCTATGTTTCTATGAAAATCTTCCTTTAGGAGTACGGTACCTAGAATCCCACCCACCCATTCTAACCTCCCTCATCTCAGTAATACGCTTTGGAAATTCTGAACATTTGATCTTTCACTTTTATAGAGCCTTGTATGGTACCTCAGTGATTCAACTGAGTATGTATTGATGAGATGGAATGAGGAACTGGACCAACACATGACCCTAGAGCAGTGGCATCTCTCATGTCGATTAATCTCAAAAATTTCAGCTCACACCCATGGAAGGAGTTCTCCTGGAAACATCAAATTAGGTATTTCTACATGCCTGCTATAGTGGCCATTTTCTTACTACTTGGGACGCTTCGTGCTGGAAGCAGTGTGGGAATACTAATGCCCATCATAGCCACATATTCTGGTCCTGTCCAAAACTCCACCCCTTCTTTCAGTCCCTCCAGGCTGAACTCGAAGAGTTAGATTGTAGACCAGTATCATAAACCACAGAATTGTTTTTATTTTTTGTTATACCCCGTGGCTTTAGAGATAAAACACACGTTACTTGCTTGGAATATTGCTAGTTGCTACCAAGAAGGCACTCACTAAGGCTTGGCTCTCTCAAAGGGTCCCTGTGCTATCCAACTGGAGAACAATTGTTAACCAAATATATGGAATGGAAAGAATGACCTATTCCCTGAACGACAATACTGAACAATGTTCATCCAGATGGAATGGCTGGCTCTAGCACATGTTGCTTAAGGATCCCCCACTTTGTCCCCTAAAAGATACGGAGGCCTAGGTGTAGATAATCTAGTCCCCCTGGACCAGTTCACCGACCTAGCACATAACTAACTTCACAGCATGGGTAAACAATAGGGATGGCCCCAAATTAAGTGAATTGATCCTTATAGAGGTTCAAGCCTGATCCTGCTTATAGCCATTGGCCTGCTGCTGGTGCCCCCTTCCCCCTGCCACCTCAACAGGCCCAGAATATCAGTTTGTTGGACGAAGCATGGACCAGCTGTGTCTCTCCTTTGAATTATGTTGATAAGTAGTTGTTTCTCCTCCCCTCCACCCTGTCAGTAAGGAGAGGGAGGGTTCAAATACACTTTGTTCCTTAGCCTTTCTCATATAGAACAAACATAAGCGTTAAGTGATCACACTGTGCTATAAGAACTATAAAAATTTGCTCTAAGGTTGTTGCTTACTTTGAAAAATTGAATAAAAATTATATTTACAAAAAAATAGAAAATAGTGTAATGTATGTAATA
Organism: Neoceratodus forsteri; assembly: GCA_016271365.2. Taxonomy (NCBI): domain Eukaryota; kingdom Metazoa; phylum Chordata; order Ceratodontiformes; family Ceratodontidae; genus Neoceratodus; species Neoceratodus forsteri. Next base: position 816,374,850 of record CM028134.1, on the reverse strand, counting down.
AAGCAAAATATATACTGTACTAAGCACTATAAGAAAATTGCTATACACAAATCAAAAGCTGTACTATTACCACTACATAATACAGACGTACAACCAATAAACAACTATGGTACTCAGTTTTAGGGGGTGGTCTTGCATTGAGTGACAGAGCAAAAATTGAAAGAATCCAACAAAAATGATGGCTGGACTTGAAAGAATTGAGTATGAGGATAGCCTGAAGTCGCTAAACCTATCTAGTCTATACAAAAGGAGACTGTGGGGTGATATGCTGTTATTATTTAACATACATTCTGATAATGAGATAATGAAACAACTAGGATTAAACTTAGAAATAAAAAAATAGTGTAACTAGGGGTTATACAAAACAACTAAGAAACAATTCATTTAAAAAAATGAGAGCTGTTTTGTTTGAGTGGTCAGTTTTTGGAATCAACTACCACAATGCATAAAAGACAGTAATAATACTGACTCTTACAAAAAATATCTGGATGTCTAATAAATAAAGAAATAGATTATTGTGAAGGGTCAGTTTCAAAGGGATTGTGTCTTCTACTGTCTTAATAAAATCAAGTTAAACCAAGTTAAACATAGAAACATAGACTTTGACGGCAGATAAGGACCGCTAGGTCCATCTAGTCTGCCCATTTCCCTACCTACAGGATAGGCCGCAGATCCTAGTTAACCAACAGCCTATATCTTCCTGCCCCCCACAAGAATTGCCTTATGTCTGTCCATGCATTCTTGAATTCTCCACAGTTTTAGACCCACAACTTCCAGGAAGGCTGTTCCATGCAGCCACTACCCTCTCTGTGAAATAATACTTCTCACATTGCCCTGAACCGCCTCTCCTTCTATCTTTTAAATTAGTCCCCTTGTTCTTGCGAGTCTCTTTTTCTGAAAGATGCTACCCTCTTGGATTTTGTTGATTCCTTTGAGGTACTTGAAAGTTTCTATCATGTCCCCTCCCTTCTTTCCTCAAGGGTATATTAAGCTCCTTTAGTCTCTCCTCATACGGCTTCTCTTGCAGACCCTGCACCATTTTAGTTGCCCTCCTCTGGACTGCCTCTATCCTGTCTATGTCCTTGCGGAGATGGGGTCTCCAGAACTGGACACAGTATTCCAGATGGGGTCTCACCAACTGTCTGTACAGAGGGATAACAACTTCCTGTTTTCTGCTGCTGACGCCTCCCTATACATCCCAGTATACCCCTGGCCCTCCTACTGCCTTCTCACATTGCTTGCAACCTTAAGGTCATCTGATATGATTACCCCAGGTCCCTTTCCTGTTTTGCTGTTGTTACTACCTCCCCACCCATTGTGTATTCTTCCCTGGGTTCTTGTTTCCCAGGTGCATTATTTGCACTTTTTGCATTGAATCTAGCTGCACATCGTCTGACCATTTCTCCAACCTTGCCAAGTCCTTTTCATCCTTTCCATGCGCCTTATGTATCAACCCTGTTGCAGATCTTTGTGTCATCTGCAAAAGGCATACTTTTCCTTCAGTCCCTCTGCAATGTCACTGATGAAGACATTAAAAAGGACTGGACCCAATACTGAACCCTGTGGTACCCACTAGTAACTGCCCTTTCTTCAGAGTGGACTCCATTTACAATTACCTTCTGTGTCCTGTTGTCCAGCCAATGTTTTACCCAGGCTACCACCCTGGGACCCACTCCCAGGCTGGTTAATTTGACTAATAATCTTTGTGTGGGACTGTGTCAAATGCCTTGCTAAAGTCTAGGTAGGCCATGTCCACAACCCCTCCTGGTCTACTACTTTGGTCACCCAGTCAAAGAAATCTATTAGATTCGTCTGACATGACCTTCCACTGTGAACCCATGCTGCCTTGGATCCTGTGCTCCACTGACCTCTAGGTACTCAACTATTCTTTCCTTCAGAAGTGACTCCATCACTTTCCCTACCACAGAGGTCAGACTGACAGGTCTGTAGTTTCCTGCCTCTGTCTTGGTCCCACTTTTGTGAAGGGGAATCACATCCGCCTTCCTCCAGTCCTCGGGTGCCACACCATCCTCCCATGATTTATTAAAAAGAGTAGCCAGTGGTTTCACTAGTTCCTTCCTTAATTCTTTTAGAATTCTGGGGTGAATTCCATCAGGACCCATTGCTTTGTCCACCTTCAGTTTTAGGAGTTCTTGCAGAACCCTTTCTTCTGTGAAAGGACTGGGATCGACCCCCCTATCAAGAGTGCTTCTGTTAATTGGATTAGGCACTTCCCCCTCCTCTTTTGTGAATACTGATCTGAAATATTCGTTCAGTATTCCTGCTTTTTCACTGTCCCCCTCTGCTCACCCACCGTTCATTCTATTCAGCCTCACTATCCCTCCCTTTGTCTTTCTACGCTCGCTGATGTACCTATAAAAGGTTTTATCCCTTCTTAACTGAGTTGGCTATCTTTTCCTCAGTTTGGGCCTTTGCTATTCTGACTTCCCTCCCTGCTTCTTTCTGCCTTAACTGGTACAGCTCTCTGTCCTGCTCCTTCTGTGTTTCCTTATACTTCTGGAATGCTATCTTTTTCTTCCTGACTTTCACAGCCACCTCTCTTGAGAACCATAGTGGCTTTTTCTTTCATTTTGATTTGTTTATTTGCTTCACACAAAGGCTTGTTGCCTCTGTTTGGCAGTTTTGATAATTCCCCATTGTTGCTCCACACCTCCTTCTAGCCTGTTTGCTAGTGCTTTTCTGAGGCACTCTCCCATCTTGCCAAAGTCAGCCCTCCTAAAGTCCAGTACCCTCACTTTTGTATGGCTTGACTCTGTAGCTGAGTTTAACGTGAACCACACTGTCTGATGGTCACTTGTCCCCAGATGGCAACCCACTTCTAGATCTGAGATCCTCTCACTGCCCCCGTTTGAGAGTACGAGGTCTAAGATTGCTCCCTCACGAGTGGGTTCCAAAACTAGCTGTCTAATGCCTGCCAACTGTAGGGCATCAAGAATGGCCCTGCTCTTGGATGTGGCTGCAGCAATGTGCTCCAGTTAACATCCGCATATTCAGGTCTCCCATCAACAGTATCTCCCTTTCTCCCATTCTAAGAATGCCTTCCATCATATCCTTGTCCATTCCTTCCCTGACATGGGGTCTGTACACAACCCCGTGCAGATTGTGGTGCTCTTTCCAGTCTCCAAGGTGACCCACAGTGCCTCCTCTCCTCCCTGTTTACTCTTTGTTCAGTTGCTTTTATCCCTTCCTTTACATAGAGAGCTACTCCTCCCTCTTCTCCCTGCCTGTCTCTCCTGTAAGTTATGTACCCTAGTATGTTAACATCCCAGTCATGGTTCTCTGTGTACCATGTTTCTGTGACTGCTACGATATCCAGGCATCCCTCTTCCATTAAGGCCACCAGTTCAGGAGCTTGTTGCCCAGACTACGGGCATTGGTACTATTACCCTCCATTTCCTGATGGTTCTACCCCTTTCCCATCCCTGTCCTTCTTGCCTTTGTCACTTTCTCCATTTACACCTGCCCTTCTCCCTATCGAGCACCTCCATGTTGGTGTTTGCCACACATCTACCGTGATTTTTGGGGGCTAGGATTTTCCTGCTCCTTTCCAGTGCTCTCCCTTGGCTAGTTTAAAGCTTGCCAATGAAGCATTTAAACCTATCACAAGGATCCTGGTTCCCCTCCGACAGATGCAGCCCATCATGCCAGTATAGGCTTGCATCACTCCAGGTGGACCCCAGTCCCCAATGAAGCCAAATCCTGAGCTCCACACCAGTTTTTCAACCACTGATTGAATCCCATGATACGGAACACCCTAGCCTCTCCTATACCATAGATGGGTAGCACCTCCAAGAAGGTTACCGTGCGTGCTACTTGACTAAGGCCCCTACCCAATTCCACAAACTCTTCCTGCACTTCTCTAATCCCTTTCTTAGCCAGGTCATTTGTCCCTAGGTGGACAATGACATCCAGCTCCCTCCCCTGTGCAGCTACTCCAGCAATCCTGAGGATTCGCTCCCTGTCCCTCCAAGCCATGGTGCCAGGCAGGCACCTTACCTCTCTCTCTCCTTCCTTGCCCAGTTCTACCTTCCTAACAATAGAGTCCCCCACCAGGAGTTGTTTTTTTCCCCTGCAGGGTCCCCTGCCACCCTCCTGTGGGTCTCCTTTGTGGAGGTTCCCAGCATCCTCCTTGGCCTCCACTGTAGGTGCCCATAGAGGAACCACACTTTGCCAGAATGGCATAGGAATTGTGAGAGGTACAACTGAGTGGATGTGCTCTGTTCCACCACCTCACCCTCCCTGAGCCCACTGTGGTCCAACCGCCCTCTTTCTTGGCAACCTCTGAGGCAACGGCAGTGGCACTTGTGGTCCCTGGATGGAAGAGAAGGTCCCACAAATCCTGGCCAACTCAGCCTGGAGATGAGCAACCTCCTCCCTCAGCCCAGAGAGGTGCTTCCAGATGGGACAACACCGCATCCTCCAGAACATCTCCCGGAAGACTGCTGCTCCACAGCCACTGCACTGCACCACTCCAATCATGTCTTATTTCTGGCCCCTTAACTGTTTGCAATCCTTACTCTTTCCTTTGTTTTTTTTTTCCTCTCTCTCCTTACTTTCTGCCTGTGTGCCCTTTAAGCTCCTGATTGTCCTGTTCTGAGACAAGAATATCCTATATTTCTCAGTAGACCACTTACTTGTTCAGAGGCAGACCTCCAGCAGCTAGAGGGGGCCGGAGAGCTACTCTTGCCCTTCTAGGATGAATTTGTTAAAGGGTAAAGTGTAAAGATATCATTAAATAGACAAAAGAAAATATGGTGAAAAATTGTTACAGATTAAGACGGCAAGAAGAATAAACAGAGGCAACCTAGAATAATGAAATATGTGAAAATAGATCAGCCTATACAAACGTTACATGTTACTAGGTGATGGTTCAACCTCAGAGGTTTGGATTAGGGGGAAGGAAAAAACATGGAAGTCGGATTAATAACATTGTAGTACTGGAAGTGGAGGATGGTGATGATACATTGTCAGAAATCATAAGGGAAGATGAGGTGATAATCCTGGGATAGCTAGTGGACAAGAATAGCCATGAAGGTTTATAAAGTGAAGAATGTCTTGTATGACTACCAGATGAAGGTTTATGTATCCTTTCATAGACCATATATGGACTGGAATCTAAGTGTAATGACAACAAATGGATTATTTATATAAAAACTATATTGTGTTATTCCAGGAGACATGGATGAGTGAAACAAACATTGATTATTTTACTGGTTTTCAAAAAATTGTATGTCCAGCTTTTAAGGATCGATCAGGCATTTGTTCTGAACAATCTTTTTGATAGCTGTATAGAAACAGAGGGTGGGAAGATTGTATGCAGCCTACCTAGACTTGACTAATGCATTTGATTCTATTTGTAGAAACACCTTATAGAAAATACTCTCTGCAGTCACAGTGGACAAAAGGCTGATAAAAATTATATAGACTCTTCACAGAAATACAAAGACCAGAATCAGAATTTGTATAGATGTGTGTGAGTCTGTCTCACCTCATACGTATACAAAAGGGAATGAAACAGGGATGTATTTCAGGGTTTTAAATAATTGATTAGAAGTTTTTTTCTTGGGAGAATGCTAACTGTACAGAAAGTATTTATATAGGATTTCTAGAAGTGTTATGTTTGTTAAACACAGTGGGGCAAGTGCTATGCATTTTCACAATGTTTTAGCACTTTTATGAGCAAAACGCTGATCAGTTTTTGGAGTTAAATAAATCCCTATATTTTAGCCCCATTTTTATTTTATGTTTATATATATTTGACCTTGTAGAATAAGTCTCATCTTCTAAATATTAATCAGGAAGTAATACCAATACTACTTTATGCGGATGATCACATGTTACTCTTACAATCACTCATTCAGCTTCAAAGGTCACTGGATTCTGTCTTAAGGGAATTAAACAAGCTTTCACTAAAGATTAACATTAGAAAAACAAAGAGGGATGGTTTGGGGGCCATGTTCTTCTCAAGCTTACAAATGACATAGAAAAGAAAATTTAGAAATTGTAGACAGCTATAGATATCTGAAAATTAATTTTCATAAAAATAAATAGAATTTGCACTAGGAACTTAGTAAACAGACACAAAAGAAATCGACACAATAGAGAGAGCTAAATTGTTTAATTAGCTTTAGTTACAGTTTTGCTTGAGAAATGTTTGCTAGGATTTTGGATGTTTATAAAGCTAAAATTGCATTGAGTATTTTGTATGGGGCAAAGTTATGGGGTCAGGTAGGGTCTACTGAGATACTGTAGGCAGGGAAAATTGGGCAGACTGGGTGGGTCAAGCGATCCTTATCTGCTGACAAATTCTGTGTTTCCACATTCTTATGTATCTCAAGTTATTTTTGGGAACTCACACAAAACAGCTTCTTGTGTAAGATTTTGAGGTTGCCATCTTATAAACCAGGTGCACACGTTTGATCAGAAACAGGGCTAAAATTGCTTTCTTTGAAAGCAAAGATTAGAGCACCATCTTATTTAAAAAATAAAATAAAAATAATGGAAATGAATGATGAGAGACTTCCTAAGCTGTCCTCAAAGCCCTACTAATCAAGACTGTTTTAAAAAAGGCTGGTGACGAAATATGTGGGATATGCTGCAAGGCCTGGGCTTTGACCCACTTCCACTATTAAATTAAGTCTGTCTAACCCATTTTATATATATATATATATATATATATATATAATATATATATATATATATATATATATATATATATATATATATATATATATATATATATATATATACACACACTACAAAAGAACCCCAGAGCAAATGCCCTGAGGCATGGGTTATCCCAGAGGATAGTGGCCATACAGCCAAGTTTTAAAGAAAACACAATTGCACATACCCCAATAATGCAGAGCATCATGGGAAATATATGCAAATCCCCATTAGAGAATTTGGACTGGCTCACCTTTAAGCAGAATTGCATGGTGCTGGAAGGCCTCACAGTGCAATCAGCAAAGGCTAAGAACAGCAGACACATACACGTGTGTCGCCCTCATTTGGACTCTTCAGTGTGCCATATCTGTGCCTTAGACCAGGGAGAGGGAGCCAGCCACCCCTTAAGAGGGATATTATTTGTTTGAGCCATTGGGAGCCCAAAATAGAGAAGGAAAAGAACTACAAAAGAACCCCAGAGCAAATGCCCTGAGGCATGGGTAACCCCGAGGATATTGGCCATACAGCCAAATTTTAAAACACAATTGCACATACTCCAATGATGCAAAGCTTTCTGCCCTGTTCTTTTCCTTCTCTATTTTGGGCTCCCCATGGCCCAAACAAATAACATCCCCCTTAAGGGGTGGCTGACTCCCTCTCCCTGGGCTAAGACACAGATATGGCACACTGATGAGTCCAAATGAGGACGAAACACATGTATGTGTCTGCTGTTCTTAGCCTTTGCTGATTGTACTGTGAGGCCTTCCGGCACCATGCAATTCTGCTTAAAGTTAAGCCAGTCCAAATTCTCTCATGGGGATTTGTATGTTTCCCATGATGCTTTGCATTATTGAGGTATGTGCAATTGTGTTTTTATATATATATATATAAAAATATATATATACATATATATATATATAGAGAGAGAGAGAGACGTATTTGCTCAAGAATATTTGATGCTGATAAGTAGAATATGGCTAAGACTGAGAAATCTACTGTATTTGATGTATATAAAGTTTTTAAAACAATATGCTGTAAGGAAGAGTATCTTAATTTTTGCACAAAGAATGAACACAGGTGAGCCCTTGCTAAGTTACACCTGCAAGTAGTAGAGGACTCATTTATCGGTCTTAAAAAAAACCAAAAAAAAAACTAGTAATATGTGCTTGTGGTGTAACATTATTATCTACATTAGGTCATTATACCTCACAATGGCCAGTCCATGAGAATGTTAGGGATTACTCTCATAATAGATAAATGGTCAAATTGCACAGAAAACACAATTGTACAAAAGCTATTAACCTCTTAAAAAGACAGCATGATTTTTGGAACAGCCTCATTTACATTCTGGGCAGAAAACAAATGTGGCCAGAAAAAGCTTACATAAACTATTTTTGATTATGCACTTCCTACTGTTGGGATGTATTGTATGTATTGTTATTTGTATGTGGAATTTAATTTTGTAATGTGCACGATTATCACTGTTTAAATAGCAGATACCTTTTGGTATTACTAAATAAGGTACACACTGAACTGAACTTGTAAGCTTAACTTCCCACTGCCAATACACAATGATATAATTTGGCCTACTATCAGCACCAGAAGTTTTCACAAAAATAAGTAGTGCTGGCAGCCTCATTGAGAAAAGAAGGTGGGCCTGCAATGCATACCTAAATGACTGCTTAATCACAGTTGGATCAAGAAACGTCACCAACAGTACTTGGCAACAGCAAAGGTTTGCAGTACCAGCATCACTGGAAGCTGCAGTATCAAGAAGCCACACTGAAGGCTCTTGAAGTTCCTATGACCGATTATGTCACTGATGTCAGCAGCAGGGGTTGCTGGGACAGCTTTCAGATCATCATGGAGGCTGGGAGCTTGCAGGAGCACCAGATTACAAACATAAAAATACAATTAAATATTCAAAAAAAGTATGCCAACAAAATGTAATTGTAGGAGAGCAGCCCCACACAGTAGTGCTCATACTGTGCAACATTGCCTTACCCTTTTAATAGCATGGAGTTTCTGATTACAGTTTTTTTCTTCAGTGATCTTTAATATTTGATTAATGTAAAAAAAATGTTTGCAACACTCAAGAATATTTAGGTTTGTAATTATGTATTTCCTACTTTAACCAATGCAAGTATGACTCACCCATTACCATATGTGAAGATAAGGCTTTGGAATTATTGAGACTAAGGCATTATGGGAGGTAGAGACAGAACGTACCTTTTTTGTTAAACATTTGCAACTCCATCTCAGCACTGAGAGAACTTAACTCAAAAGAGGATGGATTCAGATTGATATGAATTAACTAGCCCAACGTGAATACCCAGGTGAGCACACTTTTCTCATTTCTGAGTCTCTTTAAAAATGCACATGGGGCCCCCCCACAGTCACGTAGAGATGCCATAAAATGATCACAAGGACCACTTTGTGTCACCGTTCAGCCTTGTGTCCCTTTATGCTATACACAAAGGGGTCACAAGCTTTTCCCTGCATAGGCAAAAGAGTCACTGTGCTGTCACAGGGAAAGAGGCAGGGGCTGGTATGCTAATGAAGCTATGCATAGTTGCTTTCTGGGCCCCCTGCAGCACACCACAAAGTGCAGCTCCACCATGGAACTGTTGAAGGCAGTTCTACAGGACTGTTGCAAGTGTACATGAGACAGACACCACTGAGGTGGCAACATGGGACCAAGATTGGCAAAGGATTGACAGGAAACTGCATGCAGGGGAAAGGGATCCGGAAGGGGGGTTCCACTGGACACTAGTGGTGGGAATAGAGGTAAGGAATGTTCAGTGGGGCTACAGCAGCACCAAAGAGAAACTCTGCTGGACCATAACATCCTCATTTGTATTGGCCTACAAGTGGGCTATAATCTATGGGAGGGGTACACAACTGAGGTGGAAGTGTTTCAGCCACATATTTGGCCATTATAGTGTCATGTGACCGGTGCACTGCCATGCTCAAATGTCTGGGGGTGCAGCAAGTCCATGGGTTGTGGTCACAAACCCCATTTGCAACCACAAACATCCTACCATCCACATCTTTTTTTTTTTTTTTTTTTTTTACCAGGAGGGAGACACTAAGCTAAAGCTTGTTTACAGGTGCAACATGGGAGCACAAGGAAATCAAGTAACTTTCTCAGGGTCACACAGTATGCAAGTGGAGGCTGTGAGATTCAAACCCAGGTCTTCAGGTTTGCAGCTCGAAGCCTTAACTCTGACATCTGAACTGCGACTCTGTGCTTTTTGTGTAGCAGTTTTTCAAAGTGTCAGTACAAGGAGCCTCTGTGCGCCCCCATCCTGTCACCCATGACTGTGACCCTGTATGGGGTCCCTGATGTTTCTTTAACAGTGAATCCCTTACCACTGTAAGCAAAACGTGCAAACTGTCTCCTGTTTCTCCAAAGTGATAGTATAATTGCTTTGGGACACCTTTTATCATTGCTGATTGGCACCATCTTACTAAAACACTCTACATTAGTGGCGGACAAAACTCAGAAAGCACATTTATAGACACTAGCCAAATTTTGTTGGAAGGTTCTGAAGATTTCTGAAAAGAAGTTCTTTAGAGTTGAAGAAAGCTTTTGTTTTGGGATTGCTTCATAGTTTGATTGGATTTTCCTCTATGCCCTCCTCACTATGTTATAGCTTTTCAAAACACGACACTGTAGTTGATTCATTTGTTGCCAAGAAGCTATTTTTCATACTTCAAACCATTTCCTCTCCACATGTACGCTACATGTGCACATATCTCTGAGATTCCAACAGTGCACAAAGGGAGTGGGGCTCTCCAACATCACAGTTTTGTAATTTTTAAATAGATCTTCAAAGCTTCACAGAAGTTATTCAGAACACTCCTAACCAGTTATGAGGACTAGTTCAGAATTTTCAAGGGTGGCTGTACAGTCTGAAAAAGGCATGTTAGTCCTCAGGTTAGTAGTCTCTGTAGCTTCCCTGTGATATTCAGCTGGAGCATGATTAGTGTTTAACTCAAAAATGGCCAAGAGGAGCTGGCCCGGTGGGGCTGAGATGCTGGACGCCTTACCTCACATCATGCCAGCAATCTGGGTTCAAGAACTAGCCAGGGTCATCGGGAGCCGGGGGGGGGGGCAGGATTAAGCAGTTGAAAGGCAGCTCTCCTCTCCCAGAGAGGAAACCTGTCACCCACTGTAGTTCCACTGTGCCGGGTGGAGGTCTGAGGGCAATGCAGGTGGGTGGCAAGCAGAGGGAGGGCACCTTAGAACCGCAGCATGCGCATGTCTCCATATGTGTGTTCACCGCCGAGACACGGGGCTGGGAAAAAAAACAGGGATAAAAATCGGGGATAAAATGTAAATTAAAAAAAAATGGCCAAGAGACAGTAAGTATACACCAGATTATCTGCTCCAAAAGCTCATTTTGTGAATGTCCAGCTCCAAGCCACACATTCCTGAGAGATGCACTGACGCAACAGAACACTACTGTAGTTTGCATTCAAGTTGTTTTGTCTGGTGCCAAAACTGTACACAGACATTAAACAGTACAGTACAAGGTTTTTAAACTGATAAATACTTCTCCTGGTGCAAAGATACCTAAGCAGAGGAATATACAGACAGCAGAAGGGCCAATAAAGGTAAGAACAAAGAGAGGTAAAAATGAGAATGTGGGGGATGGAGGGGGAGAAATGTAGGCCAGAGGAAGCTGAGTGCAGTTTAATCTTCTGAGAGACCCTCAGGAGACTTGCTTCTCCCAAAGTGGAACTGTGCATAACCTGTTACTCATGTTTCATGTGAAAGCCTCTTTTCAAATATTGATTTAATTCCTTTTTTGTGCCATCTTCACAAGTGCAAGGGGGTAGTTCTGGGGCTAGGCCCCACCATACCTTGCCAGTGGTCTGCTATTCATGTTGCGGCTCCTGAGTTCAGGGTTTTGCTACCTGTTAGGGGTTTTGTTTTGCATTCACAGTACTCTATATGCACAAAAAGTAAAAGTTAATATTAAATGTACATTGAAAATAGAATTGATGTTTCGACCATCGGTCTTCTTCAGGAATGATCTAATTCTTTATACCTATCTATTTTTATTTAATTCCTGAAAAAGACTGATGGTTGAAACATCAATTCTGTTTTCTACTTTTAGTGTGCATTTAATATTACGTTTTTGTTTTGTTTTCAGCCCACATGCTGATGCAGTGGTAGTGGTAGATTTTATTTATCGTTGGTGCCCTTCCCTATGGGCTCAGGGCACCATTACAAGACAAGCAGTAGAACATTTCAAACAAATATGTATTGAGAGTAAATAGATAAAATACAACAATAAAACTTTTTCACTAAAAATCAGCCTACTATATGCAGTTCCTAAATAAATGCAATAAATTATATAAATAACCAGTACTTTAGTCCTGTCCAGAATCAGCTGGATGACTTCTAGTTCTTGATATCAGACAAGCATCTATTTAACAAGTTGACTGTGTCCCACATCCTGGGTACAGAAGACAGACAGAGGTGGGTATCAGCTGCATAGCAGTGAAACCCAAGTCTATGCCATCTAAAGATACAAACCTGGGGCAGCATATACACTGCAAACAGCATGGGTGAAAGGACTGTGCCCTGGGGTATGCCATGGGGCAGTGACACCGGGGAAGAAGAGAAACCTCCCAACAACACCCTCTGTGTCTTGCCACACAGGTAGGACTCGAACCAGCAGATGACTTTGCCACCAAGTCCACTTACTGTCTGAGCCTATCCAATAGCAGTCCATGGTGTCGAACCCTGAGGAGAACAAGAATTGACCATTCACCTATGTCTCTCACCCTAAGCAGGTCACTGTGCACCCTGACCAGCGCAGTCTCTGTGCGGTGCTTTGACCTAAAACCAGACTGGAGAGGCTCACAGATGTCAAAGGCCATGAGTTGTGCCTCTAGCTGCAGTGCTACCACCTTCTCTTCATCCCCCTGATGAAGCCCATTTTGAGGGCAAATGCACACAGGGTTTTTTAGCCATGTGCTGATTTTAATAAATAAGTTGAGTCCTTATAAACCTTGGTGTGTATGTCCATTTCCATTTGGCTTCACCTTCTCAATAACCTTGTCCAAAAAGGGCAGATTAGAGACAGATCAATAATTCACTAAGACATCTGGCTCCAGCATTGGCTTTTTCAGAAGGGGCCTCATCAATGCAGCCAGGAACACCTCTCTGAAAGGCAACATCTTATATAATCTCTGCGAACACAAGACCCAGCTGACCCATGCAGTTCACTAGCAGCCACGTTGGACTTGGGTCCAGATCACAGAAAGTTGACTGCAACCCAGAGATCACCTCCACCATCACCATTTTAAACTCCTCCCATGAGAATACACCTGCGAGACACAGACTCAATTCTGCTGGGCTGTGATGGCCTTCTTGATGAAATCCCAACCTGAACAGAGGATAGTCTGTCCGAGAAGAAATGAGCTAATTCCTCGCATTTAGAAGGTGAAAAGGCTCTGATGGGCTACAGACAGGAAGGATGGAGAAGGCTGTCTGCAGTCCATAAGAGCTGAGATGGTCAGTTTCTCCCAGCAGCGCTCTCCCTGGACAAAAAATATGCATTCTTCCGAGTGACTGCCTTTGATACTAATCATGATAAACCCTCAAAGTCAGTTTGTCTTCCTGGTCCCTGGAACTCCTCTAACAAATGCTCCTTCCTCTGCTCCCTAGCTTTCAACTCCGTCAGCTCCCCATCAAACCATGGCAAGCCAAGGCATGAAACTGGCAGGTGTACACAAGCTGGTGCCAGGTGATCAAAGGCCACCTGATGACCCTGTTATAGGCTGCCATGGCTTTCTCCAGTCCTACAGTGCATGCCACCAGCACACCCAATGTATCCAGCACTGCCAAAAGTCCCTCTGGCTGAAGCCCACATAAAGGGCGGCACTGGACCAGCTCCACAGGGGGTGGACTACAAGAGGGGGGGCCAAGAAAGAAAACCTGATGGTGCAATGATCTGACCAACACATGGGATCAGTCTTGATATCACCTATTTCGAGCCCCAGAATGAATACCAGGAGCAGACCTAGAGGCAAAAATGAAACCCTTGTAATACACACTGCAGACTTGGTTTGCTGAAAATAAAATTCTACTGAATGGAAAGAAAAAAACAATGGTTTTTGGAACATGACAACAAACTGGTTCAAAAGGAAATGGTATGAAAATTAAAGGACTAAATAGATATGAATTGGAGGAAGTACCATGCTTCAATTATTTAGGAGTATATCAGACTGCTGTCATACAGTGATCATAGAACAAAGATTACAAAAAAGATTAACAGTAAATTGGGTCATCTGTGTAGGAGTCAAAACAGTTTTAACAATGGACAATAAAAGGACCATTGCAAAACAGGTCCTTCTTCCAGCATTAGAACACAGTTAAATTTTACTGTGTAATTTACTGGAAACAATTTTTCACAAGTATGAGGTTACTTTCAATAATATAATTCGATTTGCCACAAATTAAAAAAAAAAAAAAAAAAAACCTGGAACACCATTGTGACTTCTACCAAAATTTTGGAACTCTACACCCAAGGTTTAGGGTTCAATATGTCGCTTTGACCTTCCTACATAAAATTTTAAATACAGGGATATCAATGGTGTTAAAAAATAAACCAGTAAAAGTGCAAAATCCAAAATCTCTGAGGCAGAAATCATTAAAACAATTTTTGTGAAATCTGAATTAAAGGAGAACTGCACTGAACCTGTGACTCATTTTCAGTAGAAGCTTTTTTTTTTTTTTTTTAAGTACTGGGTAAAATTCTGTCATCTTTCCATCTATACGGGCTTTTTAGTAACCTCAATGGATGTTTCTGCTTTATACACTAATGTTAAGTACAAGTTTAGAATTTTATGATGTACAGTGAAGCCCACTAGAATCAAGTGCATTGTCACAGTTTCCATGCATGACAAAGGGGATTAACTCCCATTGAAATTGCATTGTTCCCTGCAGTAACTCCACTGCAGAATTCTGCAGAGTTGGGCTTGATCCTGGCTAGCTTTACTGTAGTTAGGCCCTAACAACCACAGAGCTCTGTAGTAGAACACGGGTGCATTGTGCCAACAATAGAAGAGCAGAACAGGAACATAAACTACATCATACAGTTATAAAATAGTTCTTACTAGCAGCACGGAAATCAGAAATACCCACTAGAATAACTAAAAGGCCTGTATAGCTAGAGCAGTAAGAAAATTTTAGTATTTTAAACTTTATATTTATTGAATTTTACAATAAAAACATGCCATACAGTATAAAATGATTGTGACTACTTCACATTATAGGTTACACATAAGTGTAAAGAACAGCTCATTTCACCAACAGGATTACACAGTTTACAGTGTTGATACATCATACGGGGGTATATAAAATTTACTAAACAGGATTAAATCCCTGGATATTTAACAGATAAGCTGAACATCGCAAGAAGTGTGGACTATTTCAAGATTGGGTTATGATCTGAATACAGTACATAACTAATAAGGCTACTATGTCCACATCCTAGTATAAGGGAGAGAATACAAGATTGTTTAGGTTCAACTTACAAAGCCCCACCTCTCCCTACAAGCTCTCACTTAGGTATTTTGGTTTTTTCCATATATTAGTTTAAAAACTTTAACTTCAGGCAAACAACCTTAAGAACACTAACAGGCCATAATTAAGAACTGCAACATAACCGTGCTCAGTTGGTTTATAACATGGACATTTAAGTTGTCCCAAAACTACATAGGAGTAAAAATGTGCAGTCTGTTTTAGAATTATTCCTATATTGATAGTACTGGAGACTGTCAGCTCTTATGGTTAACTCAGTACTCACTGTCCCACGAATCAAGTATCAGAGTCCTCAGTCTCTGGAACTGCCATGCGCTGCAAAATTCAGCAGCAATTTTCCCAGCCCATTTACTAGTGTTTTTGGGATCCCCAAACTGATAAGTCTTTCCTCCATATTGGGCCCAAAGTCCTGCTGGTACCAGTAAGGAATGCACGACTCCCAATCTGCGTAACTGTTGATGAACGCCATCAAATAGCTTCCTCTAGTTCTGAGTTGCAAATTCCCAATCTGGAAACATACAGACATCTTGACCATCATGTTTTAATGGATGCAGTGCTCTGGCTGCAGCAAGAAGTAGATCCTGAACCTCTGGCCCCACCATAATTAGTAAGATGGTACATGGTTGCAGGCGATTAAACTTTGGGGAATCGGAATTAAGACGATAGGTGCGCCAAAGGTCCGAACAATCCCATGTGTCAGACATAAGAATGTCTTTTAGTCAGGTACACATAAAAGCCAGTACATGGTCCCCCTCTGCTTCTTCTGGGAGACCAATCAACCTAACATTCATGGCTCTGGCTCCATTTTTGAGTGTTTCCAAATGAGCCCTAAGATGGGAATTCTCCTGTGTCTGTTTTGTAACAGTCGATAACGTCTTCAGTGATCTGCCCTCTGCTTCCCTGTCCAAAATTGCTGCCACCTCTATCTTGGCATCTTGGGAGCCCATTCTCTCCAGTATGTTTTAAATTTTGCAGTCCATATCTCACACTGCTTTAAGGACCATGTCCCAGGAAGGGGAATCACCTGCCTGATGTGTGGTAGTAGAGGTGCCGAGCACTTCAGTTGTGGCCTGTTGCGAGGTTGCACCGGATTTTTGACCCACTCCTCCAGAACCTTTTGGGCGATCCATTCTGCCAAGATTTAGTTCAAAGATGCCTGATGTACTGTTCCTTCAAAATATTCAGTCCAGGTTCAAAATATCAGAAAGTTTGTAACAAAATTATATATTGGTAGCTGTTAGGTAGGCAGAGCTTGCGTAGAACATTTCCTTTCTACAGCCTGGCTCTCTAATGCTCCCTGAACCAGTATTTTAAAAGCAGCTTTTACTGGGGGAAATGATTTATAGATTCAGCAACATTCTCATTTAAATCAAAAATGTTAGAATGTTTGTTTTCTTATTATGGTCTGGTACTGATAATTAACACACATGAAACAGGAATGAATTTTGATCTGAAAGCCAGCATTTTCAAAAAGAAGTTCTGGGAACTTTTAAAAGCACTATCAATTTGCAATTGTTTGGATCTTACGTAATGAAATTCCGAAGCACTAAAACTACTCATGCTTAATACTCATGTTATACTTTTACAAAATGATGTATATTTTGTATAATGTGATACTTATAGAATGTTTTATCTTATATGTGATGTGAGTTGATAATCATGTATTGTCTGTACCTAATGTGAACCCAATCTTCCCAGGCATGGCTGAAAATGGATCTTTGAGTCCACCTTCCTGGTAAAACAAATATAATACACCACAATACAATACAATAAACATCAAGTCTGAGGCATGTCTGTGTTGGTGGGTTGTGGAAGTAATAACTTGTGCCACGTATAAGGACTCCATACCCCAGAGGAAAGCTTGGCCAAATTGCAAGAGTTCATCACCCCCCGGTATTGAAGTCAACCAGAATAAGCCACCTGGGCAATCCCAACATCCTGCCAGCAACAAAATCTGTGCCCTCCAGTAGAAAGTGCCCCTCATGCCCTGGAAGCTGGTACATGAGTAGGATTCTGCAACCTGCACCTGGACCCCATGGACAGCCACGCATTCAAACAGTGAGGTGTCCTCCACTGAGTGCACCACCAAGTTCATTTCAGTTCTAAAAAAGATGCCCCACCACCACCACCACCATGATTCTTCCTCATGCAAGGCACAGTACAGAACCCAGCTGAGATGGTTGACTCCAATATCAAGCCAGAATCATGACCAAGCCACATCCCTGCAATGCACACCAGCTTGATAGAGGAACGAGAGATAAAATCCACTATAACAGTGGTCTTATTCGTCATTGATCTGGCGTTACACAGCACCACCCGAAGAGGACAAGTAGCAGAGGCAGGGCCTTCAGCTGCCTGCCACTCGGTCCAGTGGGAACCTTGTGTATGGGGTGTAAGGCAATAGCAAAGTCCTAGCGGCTTACTGGGCACACAGGGCAAACTGGGTGGGCCTGACAGTCCTTTTCTGCTGACATGTTCTATGTTTATAAACATATCTGTCCTGTCTTAAGTTCCCATTTCACCCCAGGCTGTCTTCTGGTCCTTACAACCTCAACAGAACCCCCGCTGTCAGCATCCCACCAAACCCCACTCCCCCTCCATGTCTTCTCCCAATCCCCAACTCCCTGCAACTATGTACTGTTCAGAAGAGACCAAGGTGCAAAAAGGTGTGTGTGTGTGTGTGTGGGTGTCCCTTTATGACAATGAAAATATCAAAGCTACAGAAATTCAGAATACACATAAGAAGCCAGAAGAACTGTGGAGCACCCTGGAAACAGGAAATGGGACAGCCATACGAACTGGGGTTGTCTACAGGCCTCCAGACCGGGAGAGGACATAGACACATTACTGTTAGAAGATATACAAAACAGGACAGCTAAAGGGGAGGTTCTGATAATGGGAGACTTCAACATGCCAGATACACATTGGTCAATACCAGCAGGAACATCTACCAGAACTAGACACATAGTGGATTCCCTGCAGGGGGAGGGCCTCAAACAATTGGTACAACAACCCACAAGAGACAGGGCTATCCTGGATCTAGTTCTGACTAATGGGGAAAGGATCATAGATCTCCAGGTAGAGTCACCTGGGGGCCAGGGACCATCACATGGTATGGTTCAATTTGGCCACTAGAACTAAATCATCCCATTCCAAGGCAAAAATATGGGACTTCAGAGGAGCTGACTTTGATAAAATGGCCAACAGAGTTAAGCTAGCTCTGGCAAGAAGAAATACAGGTAAGGGGGTTCAGGCAAAGTGGGCAAGCATTAAGGATGCAATACTTGAAGCAACATCCCATTGTGTTAGGGAGAAAGGCAAGAGCAAAAGAAGGAGGAAACCACTTTGGTTCTCGAAAACAGTAGCAGAAAAGGTCAGAGACAAAAGGTTGGCCTTCAGGAAATATAAGGGAATGCAGCAGGATGAGGATAGGGAGGCATACCAAACTTCCCTATGGGAAACAGGGAATGCAGTAAGGCAGGCAGTGGCCCAACCCGAGGAAACACTAGCATGAACAGTAAAAGAAGGGGACAAGACTTTCCATAGATATATTAGTGAAAGGAGAAAGTCCAGAGGGGGTATTGCTAAAATCAAAGGGGATAAGGGGGAGTGTGTGGAGGAGGACCAAGGAAAAGCATCTCTCCTAAATAGATACTTCTGCTCCATATTTACTGAGGAGAAGGTAGAGCAGGGCCCACAGCTCAGCACCATGGACACTGGGGAGGGAGGGAGGTGTGCACAAGTCCCTTCTCAAAAGAAAGGGTCCTACAAGAGCTCACTAAGCTCCGGGTGGACAAGGCAATGGGACTTGATGGCATACATCCCAGGGTACTAAAGGAGCTAAGGATGAAACTAGCAGAGTCATCAGCAGAACTGTTTAGTGAGTCTCTGAGCACAGGAGAGGTCCCAGAAGACTGGAGTAGGGCTCATGTGATCCCACTCCACAAGAGTGGCAGCAAGGAGGAGGTAGGGAACTACAGACCAGTCAGTCTTACCTTAGTAGTGGGCAAGATTATGGAGGCACTCCTTGTGGAAAGGATAGTGCAACACCTGGAATCCATAGGAGCGTAGGATCCAAGACAGCATGGGTTTACAACAGGAAGGTCCTGTCAAACTAATATCATAGATTTCTTTGACTGGTTAACCAGAGTGGTGGACCAAGGGGGTGCAGTTGATGTCACCTACCTTGACTTCAGCAAAGCTTTCAATACTTTTCCACATAGAAGATTGATTAATAAGCTGAGTAGGCTCAGGGTGGGTCAGAAGTTGGTCAACTGGGTGGCAAACTGGTTGGCGGGCAGAAAACAGAGAGTGATGGTAAATGGTATACAGTCAGAGATGCAAGTCACAAGTGGGCATACCTCAGGAATCAGTCTTGGGAACAATCCTCTTCAATATCTTCATCAGTGACACTGCAGATGGACTGGAGGGTAAGGTTTGCCTGTTTGCAGATGACACCAAGATCTGCAACAGAGTAGATGATCCAGATGGGGTGGACAGAATGAGAAGAGATCTGGAAAAACTGGCAAAATGGTCCGAAGAGTGGCAACTTGGGTTTAACGCAAAGAAGTGCAAGATCATGCACATAGAGAAGAGAAACCCTGAAGCCACCTATAGGTTGGGAGGGGAGTTGCTGGCAATCACAAGGGAAGAAAGAGACTTGGGCATCATCATCACAGATTACCTGAAATCATCCAAGTAGACCATTAAAGCAGTAGGTAAGACTAGAAGGATGTTGGGGTGTTTTAGTAGGGTATCACAAGTCGTAAGAGGGCAGTAATAATCCCTCTTTACAAGACACTGGTTAGGTCCCATCTGGAGTACTGCGTGCAGTACTGGAGGCCGCACCTGCACAAGGACATTAACAAAATGGAGGCAGTCCAGAGAAGGGCAACCAAAATGGTGCAGGGACTGCATCAGAAAACATCAGAGGACAGACTAACGGAACTCATTATGTATACCCTAGGGCAAAGGAGGGAGAGAGGCGATATGATCGAAACATTCAAACATCTTAAGGGCATTCACAAGGTGAAAGAGTCTAACATGTTTCAATATAAGAAAAATAGCAGGACAAGACACAGTATGAGATTAGAGGGAGGCTGATTAAGGGGTAATGTGAGCAAGTTCTTTTTCACAGAAAGGGTGGTGGATGCATGGAACGGCCTACCTCAGGAAGTGGTGCATAGGAATACAGTGCAGGACTTCAGACAGGAATGGGATAGGCATAAGGGAACAATACAGATGAGTGTGAATAAATAGGCCGTTGACAGAGTAAAGGCCTATGGCACATTCATAAGGTAGAAAAAAATGGTCAGACTGGATGGGCCTTGCGGTCCTTATCTGCTGTCAACTTCTGTTTCTATGTATGTGCCATCAGCAGGGGGGGGGGTCCTATAATGGCCGCAGATTCCAGAGCAGGGACGGTGAGTGAGTCTAGAGGCCTGCTGCTATCTATGCATCCCAACTGCCCTACACTAAACTCACAATACAGTTTAACTGCTTCCCCACAAAAAAAGCAACCCTTCCCAAAACATGTTTACCCACTCCACCCACTACAACACCCCATAATAACCCACACTCCAACAACACCACGTACACACTTCACTCAAAGCAAACTAGCAGTCTCATACTACAAACCAATCACTCTACATCCAATACATAAATAAAATAATAATTAAAATACAGGGAGAACCCACACAATCAAATGTTCAACATCCTGGTGCTCATACTTGCAACTGTAACAATGACATGATAATGCCAAGCAGTTTTACTTGAAAGTACACTCTATCCCTGCTCTCACCAGAGAGTGTCCAAAACAAGTCAGTTAGTACTCTATAGCAGCCCTCTCACTGCTGCAGTATAGGAATGCACAACAGATAATACACAAAAAAGGTTTTAAACCCTGGGGATTCTCTCACCACCCCAGCTTGTGGTAGCCATCCGATAAGAGGAAAAGATGTCCCAGAAGATTGTCCTTCAGCCACCACAGCCCAGTTCACATACAGTCCTAGGAGGAGGCCATCAGGATCCACTTGGCTGAACTGACCCCATCAGTGGGGCAAAATGGCAGCCGCGAAAAAACAGTTCCAGCAAATTTAGGCAAGCCCACACAATGCCCCAGACCTATGATCGATTTGGCCACAACACTCTCCATGTCACTTTCAAGCAAGTGCACTCTTCAGGAGCAGGCCAGTCTGGGTGTTCTCTTCATTCCTCTTTGCACAGCTCTGGCTCTGCTCCACTTCCCACTCAAAAACTCTCTGGGTGTCTTCACCCAGCAATCCAAGACATCTTCCCCAGTGGGCCATCAACACACTGAATCCCATATCTGTTTACGTGAAGTCACCTTATTGTTGTATCACTGCAACGATTTATCAAGGCAGTATGGTAGTCACAACAGCAGCATGTTTTGTTCACTACTTGCACGGAAGATGGCGGCCATGCTGGGTTGACTGTCAGATGTTCTTCAGATGTTTGTTAGTTTTCTTTTATTTTTTATGCTTATTTTTAGTTATTTTAACTTAGTGACCGTTTGTGTTATCATGTCGCCGTGTTTTGGGACTACTGATCTGAGGATGCTTATTTTTAGTCATTTTAATTAAGTGACCGTTTGTATTATCGAGTTGCCGTGTTTTGGATTATTGAACTGTGGATTATTCCGGGCTTGTCGAGTATTTTGTAACTCGACATATTCTGTTGTCCGGGGGACTGTGCCGGTGATTGCATGTCCAAGCAACCTGTTCTTGAGTCATCGAGTGATTTCTGGATTGCTCAGGATTTTGTGACACGAAGCATTTGCTGACCGAGGGAGTGTGTCGGTGTTTGCAGCTTGGACTTTGTTTTTTGCCGCGGTGTTGTACCGGAGCCACAACGGATCCTCCTCCACTATTTGAAATCTATGGACTAGATTGGTTTGTACGACTCCGTGAAATCATTTTGGAAGAGGCCATTTATGATCTTACAAGATACTTTTTCTGCAAATTGTTTCTCCAGTGTGTTCACTCTAAGTGTATTAAACTTAAGCTTGTTTGGTTTTAAGGGGACTGCACTGAAGGTATTTTGTATGCAGGGACCCCTGATTTTTTGTGACACTTGAGCCCTGATTGAGTTAAAGGTTGGATTGTTGTGTTCTGGCTTTGTAAAGGAGACAGTTGGAGTCGAACAGCTTCTTGTTGGATGGCAAGTTTTGTCGGTTCCTCCTGGGAGTCTTTTCTTGGCCCTGGCCCGACTCAGTGGTGTGCTACAGGCTTGCTGCTGTAGGGTGGTCGGTGCTGTGGTGCTTCTGTTCGTCAAGCGGTAGCTGGCAGGCTGCTGTTTGGCTGAACAGGTCTGGGGAAGGTTTTGGGGCTGGGTTGAGGCTGGGAGGTGTTGCTGAAACAATTTCAACTCGACTCGGGCTGGAGTGAAGAAGATTATGGAATTATGAGGAACGCTGAACTTGGAGATTTGATATTTGAATTTGCGTAACTTTGCTGGGATACATGACTACTTTTGGTTCTCTGTGGAAGTGAGAACCCACAGGAAGGACCAATTTATATTCATGGCTCCTTGAGATGTGAGCCTTTTCTGAAGTGATAAAGTTGGTGGACTGACTAAGATTACGTGACTTTGTTGATTGAACATTTTTTCTATTTATTTTTTAGTTTAGATTTATTTTAGTTTAAATAAGTATTAAGTTTGAAATTTAAATTATTCTCCCCTCTGTGTGAGAGACAGTGGGTGGGATTTGTAAATTTTCCTCTCCTTTCCCCTACTTTGTGAGAGAAAGCGGTGGAATTTCCATCAGAGACTGGTTTTTTGTTTGTTTTTTGGTAATAGTTGATTTGGGGGGTGTATTATTAAAGTGTTATTTTAGTAGTATTAATAGGTTTTAATGTGTTGGGTTGGTGAAAGCACAGCCAGGTGGTACTCCCACTCAAGACTGAAGGATCTCCGACCTTTTGAATGTCCCGCACTTCCTTCAGAAGTGTATAGGAAATGCCGAATACGCGGCATTGTGAGATGTAGGAGTGGTGGGATTAGGAGATCCTGGAACTCTTGGGGGGGATGGGAAAAGAGTGGGCAGATAGGAACAGTTAGAACCAGGAGGCGCCCTTTGGTGAAATGGATGCAGGAGCAAGGCCCATCGTATCTTGCGTCCATACCCAAGGGCACTGACTTGGTCAGGCAGGAAGCGGAGTCAACCTTGGAGTCTCGTCCCTTTCGGGCGGTGTTAAGCAATGCAAGGTCTATTAGAAACAAGACTGCTTTAGTGGCAGATCTTGTTGCATCTGTGGACTTGGCTTGCATCACCGAGACCTAGCTTGATGAAAATGCGGGTCCGCGGTTCCAGACGGGTTCTCGGTGATTCACCACCTGAGAGTGGACCGTAGGGGTTGGGGGAGTTGCAGTCTGTTTTAGACAGGAACTGGACCTCAGGGAGGTACTGGTGGGGTATACCAACTCCTTTGAATGTATTGTGGGTGCAGGTGCAGGCTTCAGGATACTTGTCATTTATCGTCCACCAGGTGATGGGAGAGAATTCCTGAGGAAGGCGGCGGATTTAATCGCTGAGAGGGTTTTGGAATCCCCATGATGGTTAGTTCTGGGGGATTTCAATGCCTGGGTCGATGATGAACTCACGCTTTTTGGACAAAACCTCCTCCAACTGACTGATTTTTTGGGCCTGACACGGGTTATTACCACTGCAACCCACCAGGGGGGACATTCATTGGACTTGATATTCCATCTGGGGATGGAAGTCTCTGATGTGGAGGTGGAGCCCATCAGTTGGTCTGACCATCATGCCCTGAGGTTCAGTTTCACGGCCCCCTGAAAGAGGCTTGCCCCTAGGGAGATAGTACAGTTCCGTCCTTTGAGAGGAGTTACCTCAGAAGGCCCAATGACGGAGCTTGACTTCTCGGGATTTCCAATGGATAGCATGGATCCAGGGTCTTTAGTGCTGGCCTATAATAGGGCAGTTGTGAGGGCCCTGGATGTTATTGCTCCTTTCCGTGTTCGCCCCTGTACTCTTCACTCTGGGGCCCCATGGTTTACCATGGAGATCCGTGAGTTGAAGAGACAGGGTCGAAGATTGGAGAGACATTGGTGGAAGACTCACCTGGAGGTTGACAGGCTTAGACTGCTAGATCATTATAAAATCTATCAGTTAGCAATCTCCCATAAGAAGGCAGAGTTCCTGTCCAGGGAGATTGCTACAGCAAAAAATAGACTGGCCCAGCTCTTCTGGACTGTGGACAGACTGTGCAATCCAGTCTGTCTTCATGCCGGTCGAGCATTATCACAGTTACAGTGTGAGGAGTTCGCGACATTCTTTGCTGATAAGGTGTCTGCTATCAGAGATGAGATCAGCCAGGGCCTCCCCATTGGGTCTTGCAGTGATCAATCGAGGGATACAAATACCCATTTGACCTGGTTCACGTTCAGTCAACCGGTAGTCATGGATATAGTGAGAATCGTCCAGACTTTGCGTCCAACTTGCTGTGGTTTGGATCCGGGCCCTACTCACCTATTTGTGGGGTGTGTAGCGGTTATAGGCCCAATCCTTACTCGGATAGTAGTGGCATCATTGGAGAGAGGGATCTTTCCTGATCCTTTGAAGGAGGCAATAGTACGTCTCCTCCTGAAAAAGCCCTCCCTTGATCCCGACTGCCCAGGAAACTACAGACCGATCTTGAATCTTCCCTTTTTGGGGAAGATTATCGAGAAGGTGGTCGCCTTGCAGCTGGAAGATCATTTAAACATCCACAATATCTATGACCCTCCAGCCTGGCTTCAGGAAGCGGCATAGTACTGAGGCGGCTCTTGTTCGGGTACTGAATGATCTCCTGATGGCAAGAGATCGGAGAACTCATTCTATCTTGGTTCTCCTCGATCTTTCAGCAGCATTTGACACCATGGATTATGGGGTGCTGCTCGAACGCCTGTGGTTTCTCTGTGGACTAAGGAGGGTGGTCCACAGTTGGTTTAAATCTTTTCTGCAGGGTAGGACTCAGAGAGTAGTGTCGGGGATTTATTCCTCGACCTCTCGCTGCCTACACTGTGAAGTGCCACAGGGTTCGGTGTTGTCCCCCATATTATTTACGGTGTACATGCTTCCATTAGGGGACATTATAAGACATTATGGTTTGAGTTTTCATTGCTGTGCCGATGATTCTCAACTCTATATGTCTTTTGTGCCCGAGCAGGAGTCCGACTCAAGTACATTGTTTAACAACTGCCTCCTGGAGATACAGAACTGGATGAGTACCAATTGGCTGAGATTGAACCCAGGAAAAACAGAGGTATTGGTGGTGGAACCAGGGGTAAGTATATCAAGTCCATGGGTGGGAAAACCCTCAGGTTTATTTCTGGGAGGAATCCCGCTCATGGCATCTGGTCAGGTGCGTAACCTTGGTGTTATATTTGATGAGGGCCTGATCCTGAGGGCGCAGGTGTCAGCCGTAGTCAAATCATCCTTTTTTCATCTAAGGAATATAGCACGGGTGAAACACTTGATTCCATCAGAGGATCTTCCTACCCTGGTCCACGCCTTTGTTGCCAATCGTCTTGACTACTGCAATGCCCTTTATCTAGGGCTGCCGGGAGTGGATATCCGCCGCTTACAGCTGGTGCAAAATGCGGCAACTAGGTTGTTGACTGGAAGCCCGAGGTCCAACCATATAACACCTGTGCTTCATGAATTGCACTGGCTGCCTGTACAGTGGCGGATCACTTTCAAGGTCATGCTGATGACCTATAAAGCCCTACACGGTTTGGGACCTCGCTACCTGAAAGAACTCCTGATTTCTTACTGTCCTTCCCGCTCCCTCCGATCCTCTGGTGAGGGATTGCTGGAGATTCCCAGGGTAATCTTAAAAACATCTGGTGGAAGAACATTTGCCTTTATGGCCCCTACCCTGTGGAATTCCCTACTTTACCAGATACACAATAGCCTGACTGTGGAGAGCTTTAAAAAAAAGCTTTAAAGACCTTCCTTTTTAACCAAGCATTTTTAATGACTTGAATTGTGTTGGATTGTGTTTTGAATTTAAATGTTGTTTATAATTATGGTTTTTAATATTGTATGAAGGATATTGTAAAGGCGCCCTGAGCTTTGGAAGGGCGCCTTATAGAAATAAATATTTACTTACTTACTTACTTACAACAAGCACAAAAACTTGAGCAGTAAAGGGGGAGGGGGGTTCTCACTAAAAAAACAAAAAAGCTAGCTCCTATTTTTACTCACTGGGAGGCCTAACACAGTCCCTACAGCTATTACTCACCTACTACTCTGAGAATAAAATAAAAGGCTGTAGTTGAAAGTAACACAAGTGTTTACTTAATTTACTAGGATTCTTCGTTTTTATCTTTTTCAGCCCAGATCAATAATTTATTAAAGTGTTTTAGAGCTCAGCTGCAGAGCTCCAAACAGACAGCTAGCCCTGCCTGGCGGCCATCTTCAGTTCCTGTCTCACTGTAGACACCTTGTTTTTTAGCAGCATCTTATGGTTTATTTGTCCTTACTCCATATTCACATTGCCTCCGCCTAGAGGTGCATGGTAGTGGGTTAGCTGACTAGTTAGTTCAACCATCTGGGAAGCTCTACCTACCCACCCACTTCTCTTTAACCACCTCCTGCCAGTCACACACACTGTGAACGTTCAGATAGAAATGATACCAAGGCAGCATAAAACACAGGGTTAATACCACACCAGCAACTGCAGTGGGAAAATGGGTTAGTATAGATTCTCTCAGACAGTTCTCCACCATAAGTTAGATGCCCATGTAGGCAGGGTTGAACAGTATTTCTGTACTGTTGGTCAGACCTGTCTGGGCAAGTGGTGAGAAGCACACCTTGGGTCTGCCGTTAAGGCCCAGCATGAGGCAGTTTACATTCTGTCTGATGACACTCTGAAGCAGTGCCCCTGCACAAATACACCCTCCTGTACTGAAGGTTGCTTCCTGCTTCCCTTTGTACCAGCCCCTTTAGTAAAATGGGGAGTTCCCTTAATGGCAATCCCTGGTACCTAGTGTTAAAAGAATGCAGGCCCATAGATGTTGCTGTGGGTTGGCCAGCACTGGCGCACTTATACAGTGAAACAATGAAGCAGCAGCTCCATAACAACTTTCCCCAAAGGCCATGCAATTGCTAAAATGTCTCCCCCACTTTTACAAATGAGATATTAGTAATTTGGCCCAATGGCCAACTTGGAAACCCAACTTGCTACCCATTGATTAGTCAGAAGATCTTTCCTGCAGTACTCACAGTTACCTTGAACAGCTCAGCGAGGCTGCATACTTGCTTGCCTCAGTCCACTGAGCTCTATGACTCTTGGCTGCATGGGACCAGGACCCCACAGTTCCATCTGATGACAAGATTCACAGGCTCCCCAACCCCCGAATCGATGCTCAGGATCAGGAAAATTCGAGTCTGTACTCCTCTGCCGAGGGATATGCATGGATCTTCATCTGTTGCGTCTTGCACAGGTCAGCACATGTATAACATTTGAACTTCCACTACTTCCAGGCACAAGGCCCAGGATAACGCACTTTACTTGCAGTCACAACACACCTGTTCACTTTGAGATCCTGCACAGATTGGACTCTTCCTATGCCATTCCTTCCAGTCACAGGGCCCAGGATGACGCACTTTACTCGCAGTCACAACACACCTGTTCACTTTGAGATCCTGCACAGATCGGACTCTTCCTGTGCCATTCCTTCCAGTCACAGGGCCCAGGATGATGCACTTTACTCGCAGTCACAACACACCTGTTCACTTTGAGATCCTGCACAGATCAGACTCCTCATGTGCCATTCCCCTTATATTGAGGGCTCTGACCTGTGATTCCAATTGTTCCCATTACCTGACACTCCACTTTCTTCACATATGATGGGGTACACATGGCACCAATGCAATATTCCACCTTTCTCAGAGTCCTTGAGGCTGTATTTATACACCCAGGAATGCTACTGACTGGCCATCCCTGAGGCCAGGCAGTTACAAGATGGCAACCTCCATGAAGTCCAAGCAGTTTGTTCACTCAACCATTGATCCCTCCTTCACGTCAGGAGTCAGAGGAGAGGTCATATTTGTTCAATTTGTTCAAACAATCCCGGCTCTGTAGTGGGGGAAGGGGGGGGTACTCTTGTTTCTTATTAAACTCATTGGGGACTTCTGATTTACACACTGGTGGTACAGTAAGTATCATTTTACAACTCTGTGATGTAGCTTATGTCCCTTTGAAATCAAAATCCTCTAGTAGAACAGAGTTGTATTGTGCCAATAATATAGGACCCGAACAAGGACATAAACTATATCACACAGTTCTAGCGACAAGAAAGGTGGGGACATCAATCGATGGGATGCAAGAGTCAGAAAACTGCAAGTATAGAAAGAAGAGATTCGGCACTCACCTAACAAACATGCCAGCACTAGCCAGTTTAGATGATCACATGGTTTTATTTAAGTGCAGAACAGTGACAGTGCAGGTAACAGCAAGGACACTCAACATTTGTGAGAGTAGCTTTTTCTAGTGTGGATTTGAGTGACCGTTTGGAGCAGCTAGAGATCAGCCTCTTAAAGGTACAGTGACACTAAAAATATGCTCATAAATACAGACTGCCACAACTATGCAGAAAACGGTCATCACACCTGCACAGTCAAATTTCTGCACTTCAATAAGAAGAAACTAACTGATCACCTGTGATTGAGCATGATGGATCATCTTCCTTGTCTAGTGCTGGCATGTTCGGTGGGTGAGTGCTGAGTCTCAGCTTCCTGTAATAACACAGTTCTAAACTAGTCTTTAGCACCGGAGTGTGAGACAGAAATACCCACTGGATTTACTACGAGACCAGTAAAGACAGAACAATGCTAAAATGAGAACCAGTAGTAGAAAAACTAGCCTTGACTGTTCTTTTAGGTCTGCCTTAGACCAAAAAGTATTTTCATGCCATGGAGTAAAATCCTGGAATCTTATACCAAAAAATATTTGTTTCACATTCCAGTCTTCTAAATCTAAATACAAGAGCGCTAGTTGCAGTCTGTTAACTGTCATTGCTCTGTACGATTTTATGTATTTTATTTATTAACAGTTTTGTTGTCCTTGTATGGCTTTGGTCCTCCCAGTGTTCTTGAAAACAGATAGTTTCTACCCAACGTGCTTCCCCAGTTATCAATTTAAATAAATGAATAATATACAGCTTCTGCAGAAAATATGGATTTGTAGGTTAAAATCTGTTCTCCTTTAAGCCTTGCGGGAAAGAAAATCCGACACTTTCATCACAGAGCAGCAACAAGATTCTTGTCACTGCTGGCTATTAGTTCTGCACAGTTTCTCTGCAGCACATTGTTGGAGCTAGTGAGGTAGCAGCTTGCTCAACACCCTTCCTGCCCAGACAATAGATGCCTTCACAATTTGTTTTTTTGCTTTACTGAAGACATTGCCTAAATTTAACCTTGTGATACAATGACTAGAATATGTTAGCCCAGTTGAGATGCAGTTTATGTACTCAAAATAGCCCCACTGAGATGCAGTACCTCATTTTCTGTGGGGTCGTGCCTCTACCAATTTTTATAGCTGGGTGCACTGGGAGATTAAGGACCAAGGAGATTGCTGTGATGAGGAATCGACCTGCTCATCTCTTCTGGACTGTTGACAGGTTGTGTAACCCAACCTGTCTTCAGCTGTGGGGTGCATTTTCACAAATTAAGTGTGATTAGTTTGCTCGGTTCTTCGTCAATAAGATTGCTGCCATCAGGACTGAGATCTGTTTAGTGCCCTCAAATGGGCATTGCGGCAGTTGGCATGAGGTGGCAAGCACCCGGTCTACCTGGTCCAATTTTGGCCAGCTGGCGATCAAGGACATTGTGCAGGTTGTCCAGGATATGTGCCCAATCTACTGTAGTCTGGATCTGGGCCCAACGCGCCTCCTAGTGAGGTGCATTGAGGTCATCAGTCTGATCCATGCTGAGAGATAGTCTGGTGTTCATTGGATACAGGGGTGTTTCCTGACCCCCTGAAGGAGGCAGTAGTAGTACCCCTCCTGAAGAAATCTTCCTTCGACCCGACTGCTTAGCAAACTGCAGACCGGTCTCTAACCTACCTTTTGTGGGTAAGGTTATTGAGAAGATGTTTGTGGTGCAGTTGAATGACCATTTAGCATCTCATAATGTCTACAATCCTGTCCAGTCTGGGTTTAGGAAGAGGCACAGTACCGAGACAGTCCTGGTTCAGGTGCTTAATGATCTCCTGATAGCGAGAGAGTGGGAAGCCATATTATCCTGGTCCTTCTTGATCTCTCTGCAGTGTTTGACACTGTAGACCATGGGGTGCTGCTGGAACACCTTCGGATTTTCTGCAGACTGTCTGGTACAGTTCTGAGATGGTTTTGATCCTTGCTCATTGGCAGGACTCAGAGGGTGGTGTCAGGAATTTATTCCTCTTCCCCCCTCCCTCTGTCTTGTGGGGTTCTGCAGGGCTCCATGCTGTTCACCATGTTGTTTACAGGGTATATGCTGCCGTTGGGAGACATTGTAAGGTGGTATGGGCTGCGTTTTCACTGCTACACATATGACACACAGCTCTACATGTCCTTTGAGCCTGAACAGAGTGGAGCAGTCTCGGTATTTAACAGCTGCCTCTCCGAGATCCAGGACTGGATGAGTGCCAATTGGCTGAAGTTGAACTCAGATAAGACTGAGGTGTTGGTAGTGGACCCAGATCACCATGAGCTGGGGTTATCAGTTGGTCAACCTTCCGGGCTTTAGCTCAGAGGTGACCAGCTGCTTACCTCTGACCAGGCACGAAATCTGGATGTTGTGTTCTACAGTGGCCTGATACTAAAATCTCACGTGTCTGCTGTCATTAAGACCTCTTTTTTTTCCATCTGAGGAACATCACCTGAATCAAGCGCCTGGTCCCACCTGGTGATCTTCCAACACTGGTCCATGCCTTTGTAACCTGATGCCTTGATTACTGCAATGCCCTATACCTAGGGCTACCAGGGGTTGATATCCGAACATACGAACATACGAAATTTGCCAGCAGATAAAGGCCTAGAGGTCTATCAAGTCTGCTCGAATGTGCAGCTAGCACCCCTTATTCTGCAGCTGCCCCTCCCTTCCACCCTTCCCCTTCATTAACCCTCCCTTGTCCTGTCCCATCCTCGCTTGAAGCAGTCCACTGTTCTACTGCATACCACTTCTGCAGGTACGATTCCACCCAGCCACCACCCTCTCTGTAAAAAGTGTCTCCTCATCTCCCTCCTGAACCTTCCTCGCTCCAGTCTCATATCATGGCCCCTGGTGGCCTCCCTCCTTACTTTGAACAGCCCCTCTGTACCTGTCTTGTTTATTCCTTTCATGTATTTAAAGGTTTCAATCATGTCCCCTGTCTCTCCTCTCCTCCAGTGAGTACATGTTCAACTCCTTCAACCTCCTCTCATGGATAAGTCCCCCAGACCCTTGATCATCTTTGTCGCCCCCGCGCTACATTCCTCCAGTAACTTAATGTCCCTTTTCAGATACGGGACGCCAGAACTGCACGCAGTACCCAGGTGTGGTTCAACTAATGACCTATACAGTGGCAGAATCACCTCCTCCTCCTTGAGGATATACCTTGCAATACAACCCAGCATTTTGTTGGCCTTTGCAGCTGCCTTCCTACACTGTGCCGAGTTGTTCATTGACCCTGTGATGAGCACACCCAGATCCTTCTCCCCTCTGTCTGGGCTAGCTGCACTCCCTAGCTGGTAAGTCCTCCTTGGGTTCTTCATCCCAAAATGCATCACCTTGCACTTTTGGCATTAAAGCCCAGTTGCCAGGTGTCTGACCAGGTTTCAAGCTCGCCAGATCATCCTGCAACCCTGCCATCCCCTAGGTCATCCACCACCGCGCCAACCTTGGTATCATCAGCAAACAGACTGATCTTGCTCTTGATGTCCCATGATATGTCTGCAATGAATATCCCAAACAACACTGGTCCCAACACCGAGCCCTGTGGGACACCACTGTCACTGCCCTTGGGTGTGAGAGCTCCCCACCCACCACCACCCTCTGTTGCCTTCCCTGCAGCCAGTTTCCTACCCATCTCACCAGCATTGCACCTGCCCCTGTGCCTACTAACTTCCTTCCCAGCCTTCCATGTGGCACTGAGTCGAATGCCTTACTGAAGTCCAGATACAGGACATCCACTGCATGTCCCCCGTCCAGTTGCCTAGTTACCCAGTCATAGAACCCGACCAGGTTGGTTTGGCAGGATCGGCCACGTATGAAGCCATGCTGTCTGCTGTCCTGTAGTCCTTTGGCATCCAATTGCAGCTAGTGCAGAATGTGGCAGCCAGGTTGCTGACTGGCCTTTCAAGATCTTGCCATGTCACTCCTGTGCCTCATGGCCTGCACTGGCTTTCTGTGCATCGGCGGATCACCTTCACGGTCGGGTTGCTAACCTATAAAGCCCTACATGGTCAGGGTCCATGCTACTTGCAAGATCTCCTTAATCCCTACTGCCCCCTCCGCTCTCTCCACTCCTCCAATGAGGGATTGCTAGAGGTTCCCGGGGTTCGATTAAAGACCACTGGGGCCTGTTCTTTTGCTTTTGCGGCCCCCATCCTGTGGAACTCTCTACCTCATCGGATTATAGAGTGACTGACTACCGAGATCTTATGTCTGTGAATCTGATTTTGATTTATTTAACTATGTGACAGCTATTTTTATTCTTATGACTATTCTTAATGTTTGATTCTATTTTATATATTATTTTCTGGATTTCACTGTTTTTACTGTACAGTGCTGTGATCTTTGGAACAGCGCCTAAAAATAAAGTGATTGATTGATTAAGTGATGTGCTCAGGGTCAGATAGTGATCATACTGCATTCCAAAGTAACTTCTGACGTAATCATGTAGGGACTGTTATATGTTCCCTTTAAGGACCAAATCATAGTTCCAGAAAGTAGCCATCACATTTTACAGGGCATGCATAATGGAGAGTCACACATAGGTGTTTAAGGACAGAAAAAGACTATGCGACCTTTGAGTCTGCCATGATGTTCCTATGTTGTTTCACTCCGCCCATTGGAAACCCCCACTGCCTCATCTGTTTTGTCTTCCTAATTAGCCCCTTGAAAATGTCTCATTAGGGTCTGAACCCTGAGATAGTCCCAGCATTGATCACATTGCTGGGTTGACTCTTCCACCAGTCCACCGTCAGTTTCATCAAGAAATACTTTCTGACATTCCTCCTAAATCCCACCCTTCCAGTTTAAGACTGTGCCCCTTGTTGGCTGTACGGTTCCTTAACATAAATAACTCTATGCAGTCTACCCTATCATGTTTCTGCATGTATTCGTAAATTTTTATCATATCCCTCCTTTTCACTCCTGTCTTCAAGAAAGTACATGTTTATTTGTCATATCTTTCCTCAGCTATCTTACCCTGCTGTCCCTGGATCATTTGCTAGCCCTCCACTGGCTAGACTTTAACTAGTCCCTGTCCTTCTTCAGATGGCAGCTTCCAACATTCCATGAATTACTCCAGGTGTGGACCTGTAGAGCACCATCATCTCTTTGCTGTGACTAGTAAAACCCTGCTGGATGCACTGATGCATCCTGTTTGTGTTTCTGTATGCTGCACTGCACTGGGAAGAGGCCTTTAAACTGCTGTTTATTATCACCCCTAGGTTTCTGTTCCTCCTATGAGAGCTCTACTGTGATCCCATGGATGCAGTATTCCAGCTGCAGATTTTTGTTCTCAATGTGCATCACTTTACATCACTTGGCACTGAACTTCAGTAGCCGAAGTCCAGACCACTGCTCCAGCTATCCTACAACCCTTTTCATGCTTTTTATCCCTTTGTCACTATCCTGCAGAGTTTTGCGACATCTGCAAACAGACTCATTTTACCCTGTAATCACACCCCGGTGTTGTTTATACACGTTAAATAGTATCAACCCCAGGATAGATCCCTGTGACACTCCACTTGTGACCTCTCCAACAGCAGAGAATTTGCCATTCATGACCACTCTGAGTTCTCTGGCAACCTTCTCCCAATCCACCTAGTTAACCCAGTCCCTAGTCCTAAGTGCTCCACTGTCTGTATAAGCTCCCTATTTGGTACTGAATCAAAGGTCTCGCTGAAGTTCAGGTACACTTTATGTCCCTATCTACCATCTGTGTCACCAAGTAAAAAAGTAAAAAAAAAATCAAGTTAGTTTGACATAACCTACCCTCATGAACTCTGTTGATTCCTGTCTGTAAGGTTATTTTCCTCTAGGAAATCCATTATCTGTTCTTTAAAAATTGACTCCATCAGCTTGCTCAATGTTGACATCTGGCTAACTAGCCTGTAATTATCCAGGTTTTCCCTATCCCCACCCTTGTTTTGGGTGACAGCATTTGTTACCTTCCAGTCTGTTGGCACTGTACCTGTTGTCAGTGACTAAATGACAAGCAATTTTGTTCTTAAGGTGCCCAATCATGGAAGCTCTGGGCACTCTGCAAACACAAGAAAGACAGTATAAAAATATAAAAGAGGTAGCATAAAAAGCTAAAATATAAAAGCATCACCAAGCCCACAGCTCAGACTGAAAAAAAAAAAAAAAAAGAGTTTTTAAATGAGTTTTAGAAATTTCAACCAAGGGGGCTTCTCTTACTTCAGGGGATACAGCATTCCATGAAATTGGTGCCACAAGCCGGAAAGCACAATCCCCTGAAGATGCAGACAAGATCTACGAACAGAGAGGAAACCCGCCTTGGAGGAATGAAGTGGATGGCCAAGGATGTAAGGGATCAGGAGGTCTTTTGGTTTCAGAGCCTAAACCATTCCGGGCCTTAAATATCAACCAGCATACCTTGAAACTGATGTGCCACTGAAGTAGCAACTAATGCAGGCCATGGAGAACTGGTATGATATGCTCAGACTGGGAGATCCCAGCAACCAGCTGGGCTGCCACATTCTGCACCAGCCGTAGGTGACATATCAACTTTGCAGATAACCCTAGTTATATAGCATTGCAGTAATCTAGTAATGATGCGACTAAGGCATGCAGTATTGTCAACAGGTTAGTAGGCACTAGAAAGGGCTTGACTGTGCAATGTTTCAAAGATGAAAAAAGTTAATGCAGACTACAGATGACAAACTGTTGTTCTAGTGTCAGCGTGGAGTCCACATTGATCCCCCAGATTCCTCACTCTAGCCACAGCTGCAGGTGAGACGCCATCCAGTGATGGTAAGGCAGCATTCCTGTCATTAATTGCTCACCCACACCATCCGGGTTCCACCAGCAACACCTCTGTCTTAGAAGGATTGAGACTAAGGCAACTGGCAGCCTTCCAGTCTTGAATTTCCTTCACACACTCACTCAGCCCAGAGTCCACAGCACCCCATCCGAAGCACAAGACACATACAGCTGGGTATCACCCACATTACAAGAAAAGCTCAAGACATAGCAACACTGGGGCAAGAATTGAATCCTGAGACACAGCACAACAGAATGCAGCACTATTCAACATATAAGAGCACACCACCACCTGCTGCACCCTGCCAGAGAAGTAGGACTCTAAATAAGTCAGACAAGGGGCTGCCAGGGCCTATCTTGTCTCCTTCAAGACCCTCTGCTGCAGCCCATCTGACCTTTGGGATGTTAACATTCAGGTCATGCAGATCCTTTAGAACTCTCTGCCTAGTTACATACCCTTTCTCTGATCTGTATTTGTAGTTACCACAGAACCTGTTCTTGCAGTCAGGAATAGGGTCTGGTGCCTCAACTGTACTCTATATAAGGATGTAATGTTTTATGCATTTTTTTATAACAGTAAACCTAAACCTAAAGTAAAAAAAATAATAAAATAAAGGGGTGGGGAGAGAGGGATTTTTGCACAATTGTGGAGGCCTCCTACTATTTTTGTAACCTCCAGATGAGAACATCCCACACAAAATGTGTATCTGCCCTACTTGCTTCAAATTGTACTCTGTATGTTCTTTGATTTCCTGTACTCTCCTGGGTCGTACCTGTAAATAGGCATGTGTTTGTCTAGTGTACTTACCTGGTTAACAAAAGCTAAAAAAAATAAATAAATAAAATGCTGTATCGCTTCTATGTACTTTATTGCATTGTATGCAAAAAAAGTACATAAAAATCAAAGAGGTGCTTTTTCAGTTCATGTGGTCTCTTTTAATTCCTTTGTGCTGGGTCTGGTTTTGCACACCAGAGAATTTGCAAGAGTCCTCAGCTTTCTTCCAGGCTGGCAAGAAGAGCCAGTGGAATTAGACATTGCATGAGCTCTCTATTGAATCGAGAGGTGCCTCAGCCAGAGTGCCCACCTCTGAAGTCATTGTCGAAGTTCAGAAAGATGGTGTGACTTTTAGTGAACAAACTATCTGTTTGGTGGGTGCAACCAACAAAATTGATAAACAAAATGTTATTTGTTTTTAAAACTATTACTAAGTCCCTAGTTACATCAGCAGATGGTGCAGTTCATGATGTAGATGAGACTTTAGTAGGCAGCCTAAAAGCAATAAAAATACTGAGTTTAATAAAATCATGGTGGATGAAAAAGAAAAACAAAAACTGCTGATTCATTATAACTTTTCTATTTTAGGTGGTGGTGAGCAACTGAACAGGGCATGAGGGCAGCTAAGGAGGCTAGCAGCAAGAAAGAAGAACTTGAAAAAGAAAGCAAACCAAAGGGACAAGGCTCTGTTACCTTTATTATGACAGTAAATGACCGAAATAATCTATATTTTAGGAAGCTCACCCAAAAATCTAGTGATTCCCCTAATCTGGAAGACCCCGGGGGGGGGGGATTCCTCTCCAGGCACAAAACTGAATTCTAAGGCTGGTCACGTGTTCACTTTCTGAACATGAGCACATCATTAAATCATTTGCTACTTCACTTCGCCCAGCTTTAAAAATAAGTGAAATCAGGACTCAGCTGAGTTATTCTGGTTAGATCAGCGATAATGTAACCTCCACTATGTGGGAGCTTACCATTTGGTTCCTTGGAGCTACAGCCACCCTGCTGCCATTATTTCTGCTCTTTTCGGACCCCCTGGACTTGTACTGGGTTGGGAGGCTGGTGAGGAGTGAAGAAGAGTGCCAAAACCTCGTCACCAACAGCGCCATTCATCAATACTGCTGCTGTCACACATCAAAGGTGGCTCTGCTGCTGCTAATGGAGGAATGCATCAGCACTCGTGATGCTCCAGTGCTCACTCCAGTCACCATCCCGAACTGACCAGGCACCAGCACAGCTCAGGCCAACACTTTAGGTGACACAGATAACCATTTGGGACAGGTGTCCTATGAAAAGAGACTTTTGGGGACAGTGCCCCTAGGACTACAGAAGTGGCAGCCATATTGTTCACCCTGTGAACCCCTTGTCACCATGGTGATGGGTTCAGAGGATATCAACACAGCCAATCAGGCTTCAGTGCCCATGACAGATCCACCAGAGGACTCTATGGACACTGGAGGACTTTATTATTCAATCAGGAGTGATGTGGCCAATCAGCCATCATGTGATGACCCTCCCAGGAGACTGACAGAGGGACTTTGCCAACTGGGAGGCTGTTTGCTCATGAAGAGACTGAAGCAACTTCCAGGACATCCTCTGTCTGCTGTTGCTTGGGAAGGAAAACAGATCTCTTATTTGTCAAAGTGAGGAAAGAGCTGCACACTGACTTTGGAAGGAGAGGTGTGCTTATACAGCCACCAAGGAAGAGGAGACTGCTGCACCGAAGGAAAGAAAGACTGAAGTCTGCAACTAAAGGCATCTGTCTGTAAGGGTAAGCCACCTTGCAGCTGAGTCTAAGCATACAGCTAGAGAGATTTTTTTGCAGAAGCGGGCAAGAGACAGAACAGAAGGGCCTAAGGCCACTGCTGATTGTTAAAGTGAAGTGAGTTGTAAAGTCTTGGGATCCTCAAGACATCCTGAGAAAGTAAGAGACTGACAGAATGAAAGCCCAGCTGAACCTGCATAAGGTGCCAGAGACAGCGACCAGCAATGAAGAGCTGAGGAAGCAGTCAGCGGTGTGACATCAGACTGTGGAACAGAGTGAGTACATCCAGGCAGGACTCC
Source organism: Neoceratodus forsteri (assembly GCA_016271365.2). NCBI lineage: Eukaryota > Metazoa > Chordata > Ceratodontiformes > Ceratodontidae > Neoceratodus > Neoceratodus forsteri. The sequence goes on along the minus strand of CM028134.1, from coordinate 816,336,537 downwards.
AACCAGAGACTGAGGCCTGCCAGCCTCAGGGTAACTGTGAATAATGAAACTGGGCCCCTTGTCCTGCAACTCAAATCCTGTACACAGGTTCTACAAGGATCCTAGTGCTTTTAAGTTCATTGGACTAGGCCATACAGCCAAGATTACAGTTAGGGGGAGTTGCCATTTGTTTGTCTTAACTGCTCCAATGCAAGCCAATTACATGCAACTTTGACATGCCTACACCAATTTAACATCTGGGTACCCAGGCTTACATAGGTGCTCCCTAGGATTAGGTGTATTAACCGGTACCAGTGGGAACTGGGGTAGGGCTCAACAGTACAGTTGACAAGGGGCACTGTGTATTAATGGGGGCAGCCTGCATTGTATTTTTAGGCTGTGCCCAGAGGGTCATCAGAAGACCAGCTATGCAAGCCACTGACAACAGCATTATTACTTGTTGTAACCCATTTCCTTCCCTGGGACTTCATTCCTGATCCCCAATAAAACCCTTTGTTATTTATTTGCAGTCTTGTGCCATGTGCATATTACCAGTGGAGCACTAAGATTCATATAGGGTTGCCAATTGCTATTGCATTGTGCAGGACCTGGGTGGACTGTGCCAGTAAGGACCTTAGTGGGTTGGTATTGTTCTCCAGGGGGCAATACCGATTATCAGGCCCACTTAATAGTTCTCTGGGTGGAGGCACCGTGCAACTAAACATCTGAACTTTAACAACATCTTTAGGTAAAGAATCCCTGACCCATGCCCCTCAACCTTGTTTGAGCACATAAGGCAGGGTTAGTGAACTGACACCTACAGATACCTGGTACAGTGATATAATTACATATTCTGTAAGAAGCTTTTAAATCTCATCTTAATTCTCCAGTCTAATAACGCATGGTAATCTCGCAAGTAATACCAATTTATACAAGATACACATTTTCATTCCCAGAGAGTCTAGAAGTCTGACTCCCTGGAAAATTCGGTATGTTTGTCTGACACTCTAATGAAGGGCAGTGCTACTGCTAACCACAAGGCATAGAATCATAGACTTTGACGGCAGATAAGGACCGCTTGGCCCACCTAGTCTGCCCGTTTCCCTACCTACAGGATAAGCTGCAGATCCTAGTTAACTAACAGTCTATTTCTTCTTACCCCCCACAAGAATTGCCTTGTGTCTGTCCCATGTATTCTTGAATTCTCCCACAGTTTTAGACCCCACAACCTCCTCAGGAAGAGCAGTTCCATCGTCCACCACCCTCTCAGTGAAAAAATACTTCCTCACATTGCCACTGAACCGCCCCATCTTTAAATTGTGTTCCTCGTTCTTGCACATCTCTTTTTCTGAAAGATGCTACCCTTTTGGACTTTGTTGATTTCACTGATGTACTTAAAAGTTTCTATCATGTCCCCCCTCTCCCTCCTTTCCTCATATGGCTTCTCTTGCAGACCTTGCACCATTTTAGTTGCCCTCCTCTGGACTGCCTCTATCCTGTCTATGTCCTTGCGGATATGGGGTCTCCAGAACTGGACGCAGTACTCCACATGGGGTCTCACCAACTGTCTGTACAGAGGGATAATAACTTCCTGTTTTCTGCTGGTGATGCCTCTCCCTATACATCCCATTATACCCCCAGCCCTCCCTACTGCCTTCTCACATTGCTTGCTAACCTTAAGATCATCTGATATGATTATCTCCAGGTCCCTTTCCATTTTTGTTGTTGTTACTACCTCCCATTGTGTAATCTTCCCCTGGGTTTTTGTTTCCCAGGTGCATTGTTTTGCACTTCTTTGCATTGAATCCAAGCTGCCATACTTCTGACCATTCCTCCAACCTTGCCAAGTCCCTTCTCATCCTTTCCATGCCTCCTTGTGTATGAACCCTATTGCAGATCTTTGTGTCATCTGCAAAGAGGCATAATTTTCCTTCCAGTCCCTCTACAATGTCACTTATAAAGACATTAAAAAGGACTGGACCCAGTACTGAACCCTGCGGTACCCCACTAGTAACCCCTCTTTCTTCAGAGTAGACTCCATTTACAATTACCTTCTGTGTCCTGTTGTCCAGCCAATGTTTTACCCATATGCCAAGAACTCCCAGTATTCTCATGACATTCAAAGTAAACTACTATTTTGTCTAGTGAAGGATTACTCTTGTTAAGACTTTGCTAAGGAATGCTCTTAGATGGGCAGGAGCACTTCAAGAATCAAGAATTAACTTTGAGAAGTGGGAAGGCTGGACATGAGTGACTACAGATTGGCCAGCCTGCCATCAGTGCTGGATAAAGTCTTGGAATCCATTAAGACGGACAGAACAATGGTTCTCTTTATTGAGGCAAAGGTTCTCATCCCTCTCAGCATGGCTTTTTGAAGGGTAGAAAGTACCAGACCAACCTGATCACTTTCTTTGAGGTAGTGACATAGTGTATTTGGACTTCAGCAAGGTCTCTGACACTGTGGCACATGAGAAGCTTCTGGTCAAAGTATACCAGTGTGGTGTACAAGAGGTGTACACAAGGTGGAATGTGAACTGGCTTTGGGGAAGGGGGTCAGGAAGCAGAAGGGTGTGGTTGAAGGGCACTAGTCTGAGTGGGGAGGAGTACTTAGTGGTGTCCTTCATGGATTGGTGCTGGGGCTACTGCTGTTAGATATTTTCACAGTGACCTGGAAGCTGGAGTCTCCAGAAGACTGCTTAAGTTTGCTGATAACACAAACTTGCTCAGGGTAGTGAACTCCCTTGAGTATGGGGACAAACTTCATGAAGACCCCCAAAAAGCTGGTTGATAGATTCCTGGAGTCTTTTTTTTTCCAATTATTTTTCCCTCCTGGTCGCGGTCCATGGGGCCTCTCTCTTGAGCATCCAGCCAGATCCTGCCCTGCCCGAAGTCCTCCTGTCTGAGCCTCCTCTTTTCTCCCCCTCGTCCCGCAGCTGGAACCTCCAGCTTAACCCCTCCAGGGTGGGCAGCCCCTCCTCTTTGGGTGCACTTACTCGTAGACTCTGACTGCGGGTGAGGTCCTGGGTGAAGGAACCTGAAAGGCCAGATAGGATGGACCCGGCTCTGGGCATCGGAGCTGGTGTCACTGCCTACCCCATGAACCAGGGTTTTCCTTGTTCTGATTTCTCCCCCCCATGCAGATTGCACGCCACGACACAGTGGCACATGGCAAACCTGCCTTGCGTCGACAATGCTGATCATGTGTTGCCCTACATGCTGCAGTTCTGCTGGCATACCAGGCCATCCCAACCCTCCCTCCCCGGGGAGGAAAGCACCTCAACGGGCGCTCAATCCTCAACCCACCCCTGCCGACCCCCGGCGCCCGAGCTCACTCCCAAACTCAGGTTGCCGGCATAGCATGAGGTGTGGCATCCAGCGCCTCAACCCTCAGCACCACTGGGCTGGCTGATTCCTGGAGTCTTAGATTCACTGTAGCCAAATGCAAGGTCTTACACTTGTGGAAGCAAAGCAGAGATAGCATCTACACTGTGTGGGACTCCTCTTTATGCAGTGCAGGAGGAAAAGGACCTGGGACTAGACAGACAAATAGCTAAAGCATGTCAAGCATTGCACAGGAGCTTTCAAGAAGGCTGAAACAGTATTGTGGTGCATCAAAATGGGGGTGACCAGCAGGATTGGGAACATACCTTTCAACGTTTTGCCTCATAAATCAGAGACAAGGCATACAAAATCCGGGACAAAGACCCCAAATCAGGGACACATGTTAAAATTTGGTAATATTCATATAGAAAGCTAATAGAATAAGGGGATTAATGTAAGGTGCATTTTCTAAAGAAGAACAAGTCTAACTAATGTTTGACATTATTTTGTGCTTACAATCCCCACTGTTCTGTCACAAAAACACACATTTTATGAGGGACAGAGGAAAGTTTTGAGGCAAAATCAGGGACATTCCTGAAAATCAGGTACAATTGAGAGGTATGGCAGGGAACTTTACAAGGCCCTAGTCAGCCCACCCCCACCCCCGCCACCCCGGAGTGCTGCATGCAGTTCTGGTCTCAATACAAAATTACATTGAGACATTTGAGAGGGTGCAGTGCATGTCCACTAAAATGATCAGGCGATGGAGGACAAAAGCTATGAGGAGAAACTGGAGGTCCTTAATATGTTTATCCTGGAGAAAAGGAGGCCATATTTGGATTAGCCTGCCTTGACTATAGTTCATGAACTACATCTATGCCTGGTCTTTCTGAGGGAAGAGGAAGGTGTTTCAGAAGTACTGTATGTGTCACTTTAACGTATTAAATCCTGCTCCCCTAAAAAAGTCTTGCGATTTGTGAAAAAGAAAATCCTAATTTGGTTTTAGCGCATCAAAAATATTACCCTGCTGTGTGAAAGTATGTTATAAAGGATTGCTTGTTTTTCACCTTTTCCCCACTGTAGAGATTCTGTACAATGCAGTGGATTCTGAGTGCTGGAATCTCTGTGAGAAAACCAGGGCTGGGTAATCTGCCCACGTATAGTGAAAGATGCTTGAGAATGCAAGGATCAATACGTCAGCAAGAAGATTTAATCATGTATTAGGCATTGATAGTTGGGTCATTCTGAGGTAACAAGCTGCCAACCTGTTGCCTTTCTAAGATCTGAAACATGAACTAACAGAGAAGGTGTTAGAGTTGACTATTCAGTAAAGGAAGTCTCTTGATGAGGTATGGGGAGGAGACCGTATTTTTTTTTAAAACATTTTTATGAATCTTAATGTAACACAGACTTCAAAAGGTCATCCCTAGGTGTCCCTGTGCTGTGGAATAACCTGTGTAATGTGATCTCATAAAATCAGTACTATAGGGGATAAAAATATAAAACTGAAATGTGTAATGGGAGACGAAATCCATTTTTGAGGTAGCTTCTTAAATTAATTGTGGGCTGCTTATGCATGGAATCTGTTTCAGCTGTACTATATGAATCAAGTGGTCCTTTAGTGTAATTGTATCAAGAATTAGTCACGTCTCTCTCTCTCTCTCTCTTGAATTAGTACGAGCACCAGATACTGAAACCTGTTGTCCCTGATTCCTCTGAGTGAATGAGTAAGAGGTGATACAAAAATAGCAGTGCCAGTGGCTCAGTAAGTTGCACGCTTGACTCGGAGGCTTGAAGATTTGAAGGTAAAGGGTTCTATTCCTACTCCTGACACTTGGACTAATACTGAATACCGATACTGTAGTGCAGTACTAGTAGACAGGGGACATGGTTGAGATGATGCCCTTTGGAGGAGATGTTAAATCTAGATCCCTCTGCCCTTCTCTGGTGGCTACCCAGTTGGAAGTTAAAGATTCCATGGCACTTATTGCAAGAGTAGGGGATTTTCACCAGTGTTCTGGCCAATATTCATCCCATCAACAAAACTGCTCCTTGTAACCTACAGCTCAGTGTGCCTTTCCTGGTCGCAAAGTTTCAGATTTAAAAAATACAAATACAAGAATATTTGTGCCAAGGCAGTTCTCCAAACAAAAAGTGTGACTTACCTCATTAGTACTTCCCTATGGGAGAGCAATTGAAAAGAGAAAGACAGGAAAGTAGTATCCATGTGCACAAAGTGAAAAACAAAACAGTAGGATTGGACTGCTTTACAAAGCACATTATTTTCCTCATTAGAAGGGATGCAGTTCACGTGAGAAAAGAATATGTAAAAATAAACTTTAATTCAACACTTTTCCCCTGCAGGGCACAATGCACTGCCTCCTCCTTGCTCCCTAACACGTAAGAGAAAGTACAAATAGAACCATAGTCTGTCATATGATGTGTTTCCTAAGCAAGGTAGTAGATGTTACTGCTAATTGGCCTAACTCAAATGCCGAGAGAATGTTCAGCTGCATACCAGATTTGCCTGCCTAGGTGTAGCCCTAAAGTCAGTTGTTCACTGTCCAGAAAACCTTCCAAAAACCATATTACTTAGACACAATTCAACTTAGTATTTTTTTTTAATGTAAAGATTTTCACCATGTAAACTGGGTCATGTCTGAAAAAAGGTTCTTTGGACCAGCGTGCCTACCCAGCTAACAAACAAACCAATCAATAAATAAATTAATAGATTTATTTCATTTTACTTTGAAAAGCACACTGAGCCAAAAGCCCATTTTTAGGAATGACTGGGTCACGGCCCTGGGAGCCACCAACAAAGTGCAGCCACAAATAACATGATCACATATAAATAAACAATCTGGTAAAAAATAAGTCCAGCCTCATAAAAACATATAATTTGTTGCAAGAAAAGGACCAGAAGGCTCATCTAGTCTGCCCTGTTTTCCCCTGCCTATTTCCTCACCCTGGACCCCATTTGGTCACCAGTGTACCTCCCACCTCCCTTTCCACTACTTTGCCCATAAACCTATCCCATGTGTAAGCCCCTGTAAATGCGGGCTTATATTCCCACTGTTAGGCATCCTTTCCTCTCCTACCCCCGCCCGTGCTGGGAAATGGGTTTAGTGCTCTGGATACCTCAAGGTGGCAGCAGAGAGTACTTGAAAGGGTATATAAGGGGATTGACAGGAAGTAGCGGGGCCTTTCCAGCCCAGGCATTAGGCCTGGGGCTGGTGGGGAGAGGCTGGAAAAGTAGAGTAAGGAGCAGATAAGGTGGGCAAGGTGGGGGAGCTAGGCAGTCCAGCAGGGCCAGTGGGGAAACTCCCCAATAGGGTGCAGTCAGGACGGCTTTCTGTGCACTGTGGTCGATGAGTAGTGGGGGGAATGGAGTTCCTTGGGGACACAGGTAGCCAGATCCTGCATCATTGGGGGTTAGGGCAGTAGGAGGCTTTAGCAAGCCCAGAGAGAGTAGGAGCCCTTAGGAAGCCCGTTGTGTATTATCCCAGGTCGCCAGGGCTGGGAGGGCAGTGGCAGGGCCCTCCCAGGAGAGGAACCAAGGCAGAGGTTCCCCTCGTACCTGGTGTGGCAGGGTGGCCTGGGTGGTTGAGGGAGCTGGGGAGCCTTTCACCCAAAACAGGGGGTCTATTTGGAGAGACAGGTCCTGGGGTGCTGGTACATTGAGGTCTGGGCTGGTCACAGCTGAAAATGGCAGACCTTGGAGGGTAGTCCCTGTGCTGGAGCTTAATGCAAGCCCAGGCAGTGAAGCAGGGATGTGGACCTGGCAGAGATCCCCGAGGAAGTAATTACCAGCAGAATCCCTGGAGTGAATTGGGGTAATGGGGGTGCTGAGGCAGAGCCGAGTGACCATGGCAGGTGTAGCCTCAGCATCGGGAATAGTACCGGCCGTTGAAGGTGGGTCGGGGCCTGGGTCATCAGGAAAATTCCTGGATGCCCCTGTGGCATGGGCCAGCTCCCAGGGGTCCAGGTGGAGAAGGCTGCTCACTTTTCTGTACCAGTATAAGGGGGGACAACCAGTGCCAGATTGGAGGTGACCCGAGGCAAGAAAAGTGAAGGTTGGCTTACCAGATCCAGTAGAAGCCAGGAAATTACAGGGATCTATGTTCCAGTAAGTCTCGGGTAGAGCACCTGAGACAGAGATAGTAGGCAGAGGAGATTCCTTGCTTGTGTTTGCCTGAATCCATCAGTTTCTGCTGCCTTATCCTGCCCAGACAGTATTGTAAAAAGTTAATAGCCCCATGGAGCTGCTTATTTATTTTTAGTGAAGTATGGTGACCCCTGTATCACTGGGATCATCTGCAGTACAGGCGCAAAAAATAAAGCCAGTTTGGGGAAAAATAGTGGTTTGTGCATTATATGACTGTAGGGAGGAGGCAAAATGAAATGAAATCCTTCCCCCCAACCCCGTATTTTCAGTCTAATTAATTTTCCATGAGTTGCATTCCAGTGGAAAACTATTCTGATCCAGCCTGGTTGGGGTTGCTAGGGCTTCTGAGACTGCCGAAGGTGTAGAGAGAGGTCCCAGTTCAGTGGACAGCTTGGGGAGAAGATCAGATGCTGAGAGAGAGAGGTAAAGTGCACAGCTATGAAGACGCCAATCAAGTAGGAGACAACTATTTCCCCTGCTGTTACTGATGTGTAAAAGTTCTTGAATGTTAGTGCTTAGGAGTGCTCTCCCTTTTCTGCCTGGAACATCTGCGAGAGAAAAGTGTGCCCCTAGATGGGGCAGAAAGGGAGGGTTCACTGGGGGGGGCTCTCAGCCGGGATGTTCCCTGAACCCCAAAAATCACTGCTGGACCCCAAGCCTTGCGGTCCATGGCAGTGCCAGGCTTCCTGGCCTGGTTGGGCCCTGTGGAGCACTACAGAATTGCTGTAGGGTAGGCCTGGAGCAGGCATTAGTCCTGGCCTGCTGGTGTGATGTGCACGTGTGACTTGCAGGTCACGTGACTCTCAGATAGGGTCCTGATTGGAGGATGGGCGAGAGGGGGCTATAGTAGCTGCAAGCAGAGGCACCTTCTTGGACAATCAGAGCGAGTGGCGCTGAGAGAGTGAGACCAGCAGTAGCAGGAAAGATAATGACAGAAAGAAACATTGCTAGCAAGAGGACAGCAAAAAAGACTCTTTCCTGAGCACATTTTCAGAGCAGGCAAGAGAATTGGACTGTACATACTTGGAGCAAAATAAATTTGGGCTCCTTATGAGTGTCAGAACTGGGAGGGGAAAAATCAAGCTCAGGCATCCACCATGGATTGGCAGCAAGTGGTAGCAGGGGGAGATGCAGAGAGACATGAAGTGACCCCTCAGAAAGAACCTCTAGCTAAAGTTTCTGCCTCACTGCTCTCCTGGCTCTGGAAAGCTGGGGGAAAAATGCAAAGGACATGAACTCTGTGTGTGGTGTGGGTTCATGGGGGAGGTAGTAACCAGGTTGCCTATATACCCTTATTGTATGGGCAGTCTGTCAGTACCATGTAGGGGGACGTATGCTCCCAGTTCCACCGCCAGCTTGTTTATTCCATGGTCACCAGCCAGCGGGGATTCAGAGGGGTTTGAGATACTGTCCCTGGGAGAAAGCATCCATGTCCAGGTGGATGAGACCCGAAGCGAATCCCTGGATGTGATAGTGGAGGCTGTAGAGGAGGAGGGTGCAGGTGCACCAGAGAGTGACAAAGGTGAGGGGGAACACAGTCATCTTCCAAGCTCTCCGCCACTGACTACTGGCTATCTCACTGGCAGAGGGAGGGGCAGGGGCCTCAGACAACTGGTTGGGGATCCTCCAGGGCCTGGGGGACCCTCACCATGGCCCCTGTCTTGCGGTAGCCCATAGATTTTATCCAGCAAATCAGAGCCTGTCTTGGGAGCCAAGAGCAAAATAAAATCTACAGAGAGTGGCACCGAGCCTGGGCCTGCACCAATGTCAGCCGGAGGGAAGGTTGGTGACCCACAAGATCTAAAGGAGCTGGATGAGGAAAAGTATGTCAGCAGCCAGTTTCAGGACCATATGCTGGTTTGGACGATCCCTAGGCCTTACCACCACCCAGCTATCACCTTTGGAGATACCGCCCACAGCTCCCAGTTCGGGCTAAGACCCTCCGGACCCAGATGGATGGGTTTAACCCAAATGACCCACTGAACCTAAAATATCGACGGGGGATATGGCTACCCATTGGACAAGCCAGGAGAACCAGCGTGAGGGACCTGCCTGAGTGAAGTCAGGCCGAAAGGTGGGTTCACAGGAGGCTGCGGGTAGAATATCCTAACTTAAATTATCCATATGTGCTAGAACGAATTTGGGATATTATTGAGGAGATGCGGGAGGACTGGATTTTCAAGGAGCAGGTGAAGTGGTTTAAGAACTGTTCAGGAGGAGGAAATGCCTCATCTCAACAGTTGCAGCAGGCACAGTCGCCTAGTCTGGATTAACTATATTCAAGCATTTTGCTATGGTCCAGGACTTAACTGGGACTCGGACCAAGTACTACCTGTTGAATCGGGAATCCTTTGGAAAAATGACCACTAAGCCAGATCCAGCATATTACTTCCCTCCAGGAGGGGGCCTACAACCTAGGCCTCTTGGACTGAGACTTATGGACTGCGCCAGGACTAGTGCTCCACGGAGCTGATGTGGTGACTCTATTCAGTTTATTCAAATCAAGCTCTTAAATTTCGAAAAAAAAGTTTTATACTGTTAATGTTTTATGATCATGATAAAATATATTTCGGAAGACTGGTGAGAGAACGTGTGTGTGAATGTGGGAGTGAGTGGTCTGGGGTTTGTACACAATGAAATTTATTTTACAATTTAGTGGGAGGTATTTGGGAATGATTAAACAGTTTCTTCCTCATTATTGCTGTTAGTGAATGTTTAAGGAAAATTGTTTGAAATGTTTAATCATTATGAAAAGTGATTGTAATTACTGTTTAAAAGAAATAATAAAGGTTGTGACTAGCACTTTAGATTATCTCCTGACACAGGTAGGGTTTAGGGACTAACTTTTAGGATGTACTTTGGGTTAGGTAGGCAGGTTGGGTGGTGCCTGGTGGCCAGGTATGGTGTGTCCATCCCCAGAAGGCTGGGCAGTGCACATACTCAGTCTGATGGGAGAGGACCATCATTGGGCCCTTGCCATCATTCCCAGGAGGGAAGAGTGTAAGTCCCCTGTAAATGCAGGGCTTATATTCTTACTGTTAGGCATCCCTTTCCCCGTCCCTCCTACCCTACCCCCGAGCCGGAAAATGGGTTTAGTGCTCTGGGGGATATTGCTCTGGATGTCTCAAGGTGGCAGCATAGAGTAGCTGAAAGGGTATATAAGGGGACTGACGGGAAGTAGCGAGGCTTTCCATCCCGGGCATTAGGCCTGGGGCTGAAGGGGGAGGCTGGAAGAGTAGAGTCAGGAGTAGATAAGGTGGGCAAGGTGAGGGAGCTCAGTGGTCCAGGAGAGCCAGTGGGGAAATCCCCCAATAGAGTGCAGTCTGGATGGCTTTCTGTGCACTGTGGTTGATGAGGAGTGGGGGTATGGAGTTCCATTGGGACACAGGTAGCCAGGTTCTATGTCGCTGGGGGCTAGGGTGGTAGGAGGCTTTAGCAAGCTGAGAGAGTAGGAGCCCTTTGGAAGCCCATTGTGTGTTATCCCAGGTCACCAGGGCTGGGAGGGCAGTGGCAGGACCCTCCCAAGAGGGGAACCAGTGGCAGAGATTCCCCTTGTACCCGGTGTGCCAGGACAGCCTGGGGGTTGAGGGAGCCGGGGAGCCTTTTAGCCAAAACAGGGGGCCTGTTTGGAGGAACAGGTCCTGGGGCACCAGTATATTGAGGTCCAGGTGGGTCACAGGCCTAAAATGGCAGACCTTGGAGGGTAGTCCCTCTGCTGGAGCTTAATGCAAGCCCAGGAGGTGGAGCAGGGATGTGGGCCTGTCAGGGACTCCCAAAGAAGTAAGTGCCAGCAGAATCCCCAGAGTGAATTGGGATCATGGGGGTGCTGAGGAAGAGCCAAGTGACCATGGCAGGTGTGGCCTCAGCACCAGGAATAGTGCCGGTCGTTGAAGGTGGGTTGGGGCCTGGGTCGTCAGAAAAATTCCCGGATGTCCCTTTGGCATGGGCCAGCACCCAGGGGTCCAGGTGTGGAAGGCTGCTCGCTTTCCCACGCCAGTGTAAGGGGGGATGACCAATGCCAGATTGGAGGTGACCCAAGGAAAGAAAAGTGAAGGTTGGCTTACCAGATCCAGTAGAAGCCAAGAGATTGCAGGGATCTGTGTTCCAGTAAGTCTCGGGTAGAGCACCTGAGAGAGAGACAGTAGGCAGAGGAGATTCCTTGCTTGTGTCTGCCTGAATCCATCAGTTTCTGCTGCCTTATCCTGCCCAGACAGTATTGTAAAAAGCTAATAGCCCCATGGAGCTGCTTATTTATTTTTAATGAAGTATGGTGGCCCCTGTATCACTGGAATCATTTGCAGTACAGATGCAAAAAATAAAGCCAGTTTGGGGAGAAATAGTGTTTTATGCATTATTTGACTGTAGGGGGAGGCAAAATAGAATGAAATCCTTTTTCCCCCTGTGTATTTGCAGTCTAATTAATTTTCCATGAGTTGCATTCCAGTGGCAAAATATTCCGATCCAGCCTGGTTGGGGCTGGAAGGGCTTCTGAAACCGCTGAAGGTGCAGAGGGAGGTCCTGGTCTGGTGTATATCTCGGGAGGAGATCAGATGCTGAGAGAGAGAGAGAGAGGTAAAGTGCACAGCTATGAAGACTCCGAGCAGGTAGGAGACAACTGTTTCCCTGCTGTTACTAATGTGCAAAAAGTCTTGAATGTTAGTGCTTAGGAGTGCTCTCCTTTTTCTGCCTGGAACATTTGCGAGAGAAAAGTATGCCCCTAGACGGGGCAGAAAGGGGAAGGGGGTTACACATGCATGCTTGAAGCTCCTGACTGTCTTCACCTTTAGGCTATTCTAGGCATCCACTGCCCTTTCTGTGAAGAAGTATTTCCTCACATCCCTCATAACCCCCAACCCCCCCAAAGCTTCATAGAATGCAACCGTGTTCTGGTGCTCCCCCTCCTGTGAAAGAGACTCCCCTCCTCCACCTTGTTCACACCATGAGGTGCTTATAATTCTCAGTCATGTTCCCTCTCACACTACTCTCCTTCAGGGAGTACATGTTGAGATCCCGCACCTTCTCCTTATATGGTTTCTCATGCAACCCCTGCACAATTTTGGTAGCCCTCCTCAGGACTGCTTCCACCCTGTCAATGTCCTTGCGGAGGTATGGCCTCCAGAACTGGACACGGTGCTCTAGGTGAGTCTCACTAGTGAGTGATACAGTGACACCACCTCCTTTCTCCTGCCAGAAATCTCCCCCCAATGCTCACCAGCATCCTAGTAGCCTTGCCTATACTACCTTGTCACATTGCCCTGCCACTGTAAGATCATCAGAAATGATTACTCCAAGGTCCCTTTCTCGCTTGGTTCTCCCCCATCGTATACACAGCTCCTGGGTTTCCCTGCCCCAGGTGTATGACTTTGCACTGTTCAGCACGGAAACCCAGTTGCCACACCCTAGATTATTCCACTAGTTTCCCCAGATCCCTTTGCATTCTTTCCACCCCATCCTTGGGTGTCCATTCTGCTGCAGAATTTGTGTCATCCTCAAAGAGACGCACCTTCCCCTCCAGTTCCTCAGCAACATCACTTATGAAGACAATGTAGAGGACCGGTTTCAGTACTGGTCCCTGTGGCACCCTGCTCGTCACTCTCCTGTCCCCCGAGTGTCTGCCATTTACCACAAACCTATGCCTCCTATCATTCAACCAGTCTAATACCCAGCTTACTACCTTCTCCCTAAGCCCCGGGATGTTTATTTCCATTATTAACCTCCTATGTGGCACAGTGTCAAAAACCTTACTGAAGTCCAGATATGCAACATCCATTGCTCTCCCCGATCCACCTCCCTCGTTACCCAGTCAGAGAAATCTATCAGCTTTGTTTGACATGACCTCCCCCGTGAGAAATCATGCTGTTGGTGGTCCTGCAGCCCATTTGCCTCTGGGTACTCCATCATCCTCTGCTTTAGCAGGGTCTCCATTAATTTCCTCACTTCTGATGTGAGACTGACTGGCCTGTAACTGCTAGCCTCTTCCCTGTTGCCGCTTTTGTGCAGAGGGACCATGTGAGCCCTCCTCCAGTCCTCTGGCACTACCTCTGTCTCCAATGAGGTGCTGAACAGTGTTGCCAGAGGGGTGGCTAGCACCTTACTAAGTTATTTTAGAACCCTAGGTGAATCCCCCCAGCCCCTTCACCTTATTTTCCTTTAGGACTTCCAATCCCCTTTGACCTCTTTCATCCGAAAATTGACTTGTGTCCACTCCCCCCTCAACCTGGTGCCTGCTGCTACATGTTGGTCCTCCCCCCTACTTTGAAGGCTGAGTAGAAGTACTCATTCAAAATCTCAGCTTTTTCTTGATCATTGCACAGTACCCACCGCAGCCTCCTGATTCTCACTATCTCACACCTTGATTTCCTCTTTTTGCTTACGTACTTGAAGAAAGACTTATCCTCTTTTTTGATCTCTTTGGTTATCCTCTCCTCTGTGCCTTAACTGCCGTCATTTGCCTTCCTGCCTCTCTTTGTTTTTCCATATGTACCTCCCTGCCCACCTCTGTCTGGGTCTACTTCTACTTCCTAAAAGCTATTTTTTTTCTTCCTTAGAATCTTAGCCACCCCCTTTGAGAACCATAATGGTCTCCTCCTCCTCCTACCTTTGTTTACTTCCTTCAATCATCATGCCTTTACCTTAGCTATTCCCTCCTTGATCTTTTCCCAATGAGTCTCCACTCCCCCTTGCCCATCCCCCCTTTGAAGCATTTACTAGGAAGTCTCCCATTTCTTTGAAGTCTGCCCTCCTGAAGTCCAGAACCCTCATCTTACTGTGCTTTTTCTCATACCCCAATCTGTATGTCAAACCACACAGTATGGTAATTGTTTATATCCAGGTGACTACAGTACAGTTACGTAAGAACTTACCGTAACAGTAGATCTTCGAGAGGAGCTCTTGTTGCAGGCAACACCGGTAGGACTGAAGCTGTCAGGCACTAGGACCCCACAGAAAACTTCTAGCTAGTAGTCTACAGTGGGGGACTGCCTCTGTTGACATCAGCACATTGATGTCCACCTATGATGTAAAAGAGGCAGTCCCCCAGACCTACCTCAGGTCTCCCGCTGGAGAGCCTAGCATGCAAAACAAGTGAAGGAGAACCGAGGCAGTTCCTCAGAGCCAAGGAAAGGAATAACAAATGCAAAGGAGAAGTAGCAATGGGGGAAGGAGGGAGGGAAAGCAACGCCTGCTACAAGAGCTCTTCTCGAAGATCTACTGTTACAGTAAGTTCTTACGTAACTGTACTATCTCACTTCGAGGGGGCTCTTGAAGCAGGCAACACTGGTAGAACTGAGTCCCAAGCAGTGCCGGAACTGACCAGAAGTCAGCTGGAAGGAGGCAAACATACAACAGAAGGCTGTTCAGGAAAGAAGGCCCTGAAGGACAGCTAGGCTGAAGCTGGCCCTATGCTGGAAGCAATGTCCAAGCTGTAATGGCGAACAAAGGGGTAAACAGATCTCCAAGTGGCAGCTGCACAGATGTCCACAGCAGACACATTTCTGAAGAAGGTAGTAGAGGCAGCCATACCCCTGGTGGAGTGACCCTTGACTGCCCCAGGTAAGGGCTTGTCGTGCTCACGGTAACAGTACACAATGCGATTTGCCAACCATTTAGACAAACGCTGCTTCAAAACAGGAGCCCCTTCGCTCTTGGGAGTGAAAAAAACAAATAACTGATCAGTCTTGCAAACTGGTCGGGTGTGATTTGTGTAATAATGCAGCACCCTGTGAACATCCAAGGTGTGCAGTAAGACCTCCCCCTGATTAGAAGAATATTCAGGGAAATAAACAGGTAGGTGGATGGATTGGTTTAGCATGAACTCAGACACCACCTTCGGAAGAAACTTAGGATTAATACGCAAAGACACCCTGTCTTTGTGAAAAACTAAATAAGGATCTTTACACTTCAGAGCCTGAAGCTCAGAAATCCTCTGACCTAAGGTAACAGAAACTAAAAATAATGCTTTCCATGACAGAAAGCGCAGCTCGCAACTCGCGGCTGGCTCGAAGGGAAGCAGAGTGGGTTTTTCCAACATATAAAGAAGGTCCCATGTGGGGGTGGGTCCCGAATGGGAGGTTTCAAATGCAGAATACCCTGCAAGAACGTGCGGCATACCTCCAGCTGGGCAACTGCTTTGCCCTCAATGGGTGCATGGTACACAGAGACGTTGGAAAGGTGCACCTTAAATGACGAGCAACCCAAACCAGAGTCTGAGAGGGAAAGGAGGTACTCCAAAATCAGAGTCACCGGGCAGGTGAACAGATCTAGGTGCGAGTGGTGGCCTATATAGAGAAGCGCTTCCACTTCGAGGCATAGGTGGCTCTCATGGAGGGTTTCCTGGCAACCATCAAGACATCAGCAACCCTGGAGAACACCCCAGTGTGGGCAATAGCTATGTCTGCAGAATCCATGCATGAAGATGCAGAAACTTGAGGTCTGGATGAACCAGGGTGCCCTGCTCCTGGGAGAGCAAGTTGGTGCACAGTTCCAAGGGAACAAGATATTCCACTGCCAGCTGCTGCAGTAGAGGGAATCAGATCTGATGCAGCCAGTAGGGAGGGATGAGCATCATCTCTGCCCCTTCTGACTGAAGTTTGAGGAGAATCCTCTGCAGAAGTGAGAAGGAAGGGAAGGCATACAGAAACCTCCCTTTCCAGGAGAGGGACAACACGTCATGCCAGAAAACTCCAGGCCCTGGATCGAGCGAGCAGAAAAGTGGCAGTTTTGCATTGAGTGGGGATGTAAAAAGGTCCAACTCTGGGCATCACCATCTGTCGAAGAGGTCTGTGACTACTGAGGACAGAAGTTCCCACTTATGCATCTTTGACCTGGACTGGCTTAGGCTGTTCGTCAGGATGTTTTGTACGCTTGGAACTTGGACGGCTAACAGTTCCAGGCCATGTTCGATGGCCTAATGTCAGACCCTCATCACCTCCTGTCAAAGGGGTAAGAATGAGAGCCCCCCTGTTTGTTGATGTAGAAGATGACGGACATATTGTCCATCTGTACCAATAGTGGGCCAAGAAGAATGTGAGTCTGGAAGGTTTGTAGAGCATACAGAACTGCCCTCATTTCCAGCACACTGATGTGGAGATGCTGCTCCAGCTCAGACCAACTGCCTTGGGTCTGAAGATTGGCTAAATGAGCTCCCCAGCCCAGGCCCGAGGCAGCCGTGGTGAGGATCTGCTGAGGAGGAACAACATGGAGAGGGACCCCTGTAGGAGATTGGGAGGTTCTGCCACCACTTCAAGGTCCTTTTCACAGGAGCAGAAACTAGCACCGGTTGATCCAAGTCATCAGTGCACTGATCCCACTGGGTTCGAAGAGTCCATTGGGGAACCCTCATATGGAGGTGGGCTAAGGGAACTGGGGTTATGGCCGCCGCCATGTGCCACAGCAGGCAAAGGAACATCCTGGCTGTAACTTGATGACTGGACGATACCAGGCGGGTCTGTGTGATCAAGTGTTCTGCCCTGTCCTCCGACAGAAAGGGCTTGCCCTAAGATGAGTCCAGGACTGCTCCTATGTATTGGAGGCATTGGCAAGGAGAGAGAGACAAGACTTTGGCAAGTAGTTTGTGACCCCCTAGGGTCTGGAAGAGCTGAAAGGTGCCTTCCAGGGTCTGTAATAACAGAGTCCTGGAGGAGGCTGTGAGCAGCCAGTCATCCAGATATGGGAACACAGAAAAGCCTTGCCTCCTCAGAGCCGCAGCTACCACCACCAGGCACTTGGTAAACACCCAAGGTGCCAAGGAAAGGCCAAAAGGGAGGGCCCAGAACTGAAAGTGGTCCCCCGGAAAACAGAAACGAAGGAAATGATGGTGGGCAGGGAAACTCAGGATATGGAGGTAGGCATCCTGCATATCCAGAGAACAGAGCAAGTCCCCCTGGTAAAGGAGGGTCACCATCCTGAACCGCTTGTACTCTCTGTAGAGATTCAGGTGACTGAGGTCCAAAATTGGTCTCAGATCTCCCTCTTTTCCTTGGAGACCAGGAAAAAGTAGGAGTAGAACCATTTCCCTCTCTGGCTCAGGGGGACTGGCTCTATGGCCCTTTTGTGCAAGAGAGCCTGGATCTCTTCTTGGATAAGGACAATGTGATCCCAAGAGTAATGGGATGGCAAGGGAGGGTTTTCTGGAGGGGGTTCTAGAAACTCAAGGGCATGACCCCATTCGATGATCTGAAGCACCCATTGATCTGAGGTTACTGCGCACCATCCATCAAGGTATAAGGAGAACCGATCCCAACCGCCTCCCCCAAGGCCGCTGCTGGAGGGGGGGTGTCAGGCAAGGAGTCAGGCAGAGGCACTGGGGGTGGGCAGAGCAGCTGTGGGTGCTATGCGGGCCCTTGGGGCAGATCTCCCGGCTGGTGGGGTACTGGCTTTGTGTTTGAAGGGGCCTTTTGACTGCTGACCCTTGGGGGGCTGTTGGGAGGATCAGCGAAAGGGCTGGTGTTGGGGAGGCCACGACTGTGAGTGGTACACAGAATGTACTGACCTCAGGGCCTTGCCATATTCCTGAAGGTGGGAGATGATATCCTGGGCATCTCCGCTGAACAAAACACAACTCCGGAAAGAAGCAGCCATAATTTTGGTCTGAACATCAGGTGCAAAACCAGATACCTTGAGCCATGAATGGCAGCGAATGCAGATCCCTGATGCCCGCCCCACACCCAGAAGTGTCAACAGTGTCGTATTCTGCCCTCAACACATGGTTGCCCATGTCTGAATCAGATTTTAAGAGCTGGGCTAACTGTGTTTTAGTGGCATCTTCAGGAAGGGATTGAACCAGATCCCTCGCCTGGTCCCAAATGGCATTCTGATACTGCACCATATGGGCCAAGTAGTTCTGAGCCTGGATGGCCAGAGCTGTAGAGGAATACACCCGCTTGCCCAACTTGTCTAGCTGACAGGATTCTGAGTGTGAGTGGTACACTTGACTGAACAAAAGAGTAAACAGGGAGGAGAAGTGGAGGCACTGTGGGCCACCTTGGAGACTGGAAAGGGCACCACAATCCGCACAGGGGTTGTGTACAGACCCCCATGTCAGGGGGAGGGAATGGACAAGGATATGATAGAAGGCATTCTTAGAATGGCAGCGAAAGGGGAGATACTGTTGATGGGAGACCTGAATATGCCAGATGTTAACTGGAGCACATTTGCTGCAGCCACATCAAAGAGCAGGGCCATTCTTGATGCCCTACAGGTGGCAGGCCTCAGACAGCTAGTTTCGGAACCCACTCGTGAGGGAGCAATCTTAGACCTCGTACTCTCAAATGGGGGCAGTGAGAGGATCTCAGATCTAGAAGTGGGTTGCTATCTGGGAATAAGTGACCATCAAACAGTGTGGTTCACGTTAAACTCAGCTACAGAGTCAAGCCATACAAAAGTGAGGGTACTGGACTTCAGGAGGGCTGACTTTGGCAAGATGGGAGAGTGCCTCAGAAAAGCACTAGCAAACAGGCTAGGAGGAGGTGTGGAGCAACAATGGGGAATCATCAAAACTGCCATCACAGAGGCAACACGCCTTTGTGTGAAGCAAATAAACAAATCAAAATGAAAGAAAAGCCACTATGGTTCTCAAAAGAGGTGGCTGTGAAAGTCAGGAAGAAAAGATAGCATTCGGACGATAAGGAAACACAGAAGGAGCAGGACAGAGAGCTGTACCAGTTAAGGCAGAAGGAAGCAGGGAGGGAAGTCAGAATAGCAAAGGCCCAAACTGAAGAAAAGATAGCCAACTCGGTTAAGAAGGGGGATAAAACCTTTTATCGGTACATCAGCGAGCGTAGAAAGACAAAGGGAGGGATAGTGAGGCTGAATAGAATGAATGGTGGGTGGGCAGAGGGGGACAGTGAAAAAGCAGGGATACTGAATGAATATTTCTGCTCAGTATTCACAAAAGAGGAGGGGGAAGTGCCTAATCCAATTAACAGAAGCACTCTTGATAGAGGGGTCGATCCCAGTCCTTTCACAGAAGAAAGGGTTCTGCAAGAACTCCTAAAACTGAAGGTGGACAAAGCAATGGGGCCTGATGGAATTCACCCCAGAATTCTAAAAGAATTAAGGGGGGGGAACTAGTGAAACCACTGGCTACTCTTTTTAACAAATCATGGGAGGATGGTGTGGTACCTGAGGACTGGAGGAAGGTGGATGTGATTCCCCTTTACAAAAGTGGGACTAAGACAGAGGCAGGAAACTACGGACCTGTCAATTTGACTTCTGTGGTAGGGAAAGTGATGGAGTCACTTCTGAAGGAAAGAGTAGTTGAGTACCTAGAGGCCAGTGGGGCACAGGACCCAAGGCAGCATGAGTTCACAGCAGGAAGGTCATGTCAGACGAATCTAATAGATTTCTTTGACTGGGTGACCAAAGTAGTAGACCAGGGAGGGGGCTGTGGACATGGCCTACCTAGACTTTAGCAAGGCATTTGACACAGTCCCACACAAAAGATTAATAATCAAATTAACCAGCCTGGGTGTGGGTCCCAAGGTGGTAGCCTGGGTAAAACATTGGCTGGACAACAGGACACAGAAGGTAATTGTAAATGGAGTCCACTCTGAAGAAAGGGGGGTTACTAGTGGGGTACCGCAGGGTTCAGTATTGGGTACAGTCCTTTTTAATGTCTTCATCAGTGACATTGCAGAGGGACTGGAAGGAAAAGTATGCCTCTTTGCAGATGACACAAAGATCTGCAACAGGGTTCATACACAAGGAGGCATGGAAAGGATGAGAAGGGACTTGGCAAGGTTGGAGGAATGGTCAGAAGTATGGCAACTAGGATTCAATGCAAAGAAGTGCAAAATAATGCACCTGGGAAACAAGAACCCAGGGGAAGGATACACAATGGAGGGGAGGTAGTAACAACAACAAAAAAGGAAAGGGACCTGGGGTAATCATATCAGATGACCTTAAGGTTAGCAAGCAATGTGAGAAGGCAGTAGGGAGGGCTGGGGGTATACTGGGATGCATAGGGAGAGGCATCAGCAGCAGAAAACAAGAAGTTGTTATCCCTCTGTACAGACAGTTGGTGAGACCCCATGTGGAGTACTGCGTCCAGTTCTGGAGACCCCATCTCCGCAAGGACACAGACAGGATAGACGCAGTCCAGAGGAGGGCAACTAAAATGGTGCAGGGTCTGCAAGAGAAGCCGTATGAGGAGAGACTAAAGGAGCTTAATATGTATACCCTTGAGGAAAGAAGGGAGAGGGGGGACATGATAGAAACTTTTAGGTACCTCAGTGGGATCAACAAAGTCCAAGAGGGTAGCATCTTTCAGAAAAAGAGACGTGCAAGAACAAGGGGACACAATTTAAAGATGGAGGGCGGTTCAGGGGCAATGTAAGGAAGTATTATTTTACAGAGAGGGTAGTAGATGAATGCAACAACCGTCCTGAGGAGGTTGTGGGGTCTAAAACTGTGGGAGAATTCAAGAATGCATGGGACAGACAAAAGGCAATTCTTGTGGGGGAGTAGGAAGAAATAGGCTGTTGGTTAACTAGGATCTGCGGCCTATCCTGTAGGTAGGGAAATGGGCAGACTAGATGGGCCAAGCGGTCCTTATCTGCCGTCAAAGTCTATGTTTCTATTCCCTGTCTGGAGGGTGGGTGCTGAGGAGTTTGGGTTACTTAGTGTGGTCATGAGCCATATTCATGACCACCAAATCCAACATGGGGTGTTCGCCAAAGAAGTCTTTACCCACTGGCTTATGGTAGAGGCGATCTGCCTTTTTGACTAAGGCTGGGGTGGTTGAGGGGTGAGTCCATGCTGCCTTGGTCACATCATCATTTGAGTCGATGAGAGGTGGTACCACCAAAGGAAGGGTCTCCTTTTTCGGCAGGTAAATAGCCAGGTGCCAGCACTCCGGGTCGAACTCCTTGGTCTCCCATCATGTTGAGGAAAAAGAGATCATCAGAGGGAGAATTAGGGAACTCCTTGATAGGTTCTTGATCACCAGAGGAGCCTCAGGAGTCCTCTGACAAATTGGAGGAAGAAGAGGAGGACTTGTCCCCAGACAGCTCACTGTCAGATGCCAGCGTCCGGGGGCGACGGTCTTCCTTGTGTTGATCAGAAGACCCCTTGTGACCCTTGGAAGACCCAGTAGTACAGGTGCCACTGGGATCTGCCCTGTCCGGATTATGGGGAGGGGGGTCCCTGGAAGGAGGAGGGGGAGCAGGGCATTGAGGAGCTTCCTTGTCCTTCATGAAGGTTCACCAAGCTGTTAGTAAGGTCTTGTAATCCACTGGAGGAGGTGGAGTATATGGTGGATAAGGGTATTAGGGAGGAGGGTACACGTACATCGGTGGGGGAGATGGCGTAGTGTACCCTGGCATAGGACCAGCAGGTGCCAGCTGGGGATCCCTGGGAGGACCAGCAAGCATTGGTTGAGGCTCAGGTTGAGGGAGAGTCAACAACAGCTGAGGAGTCACTGGAGGAGGCATTGGTGAGGCCGCTGCTGGCCTGGTAAGCGAAGACTGGTGTCAGTCTGGAGAAACAGCCAGTTTAGGCCTCTGAGGCATGGCTGGTGCCCACGGGGGGAATTCCCCTGAGGCAGGGGCAGAGACTTCACCTGAGTAGAGGAGGATGTGAGTGCTTGCTACTGGTGATGCCTGGAAGGGCTTGCACTGACCCCAGAGTCAGGGACCAATGAAGGCAACACCTTGATTGGGTGGGGTGACAGGTGTAAACTCACCACCAGAGGAACTAAGCCAAGTCGAGCTGCCAGGCTGAGGACCCATGGGTACTAAGGGCTTGAGCGTCAGGGGCTGTGAAGCAGGGGATGATGTCTGCTGTCCCAAAGAGACGCCTCCCATGATAGCAATAAGGGTGGGCAGTGGAACCACCAGCAACCCGGAGGAAGTCAGCCGTGGAAAGAGAGGCTGACCCCCCGTGGGAGGAAGAACTTGAAGCGGAAGCTGATCTATGCAGAGACCGAGAACAAGAGACTGACCGGGGATGGTTCTGGTGTTTGTCCCGCCAGACCTCTTCTCCTTCTGGGAACAAGAAGAGGAAAATGCCCTGAAGAATGTGGAACTGGAAGAGCTTTTAGCCTGAAGCTCCTTCTCCATTGCGGCTAGCTTCTGTTGCAGCAGGTGACTGGAGAGTCTTCAAGTGGCATCTCCATGTGGTCTGGTTGAAGTCCTGGCAATGCTTGCAGGCCTCGGTGTCATGGTTGAGGTCTAGGCAGGTCAGGCAAGAAGAGTGGCCATCCTTGGTGGGAATCAGCTTGCCGCAGGCACACTTCATTGGCCAGTCAGAAAACAAGGCTGGAGAAGAAGACGTAAACGTAAAAAGAAAAACATCAAAATTCGATGTTACCACTGAGAAAAAAAGAAAGAAAAAAGAATCGCAGGTAAACGCGAGTAATGGCAGTCGACTGAAACAGGCATCTGTGAAGATCTAATGAGTGCAGGTCGATGGCAGAAAAAGAACTGAGGTAGGTCTGGGGGACTACCCCTTTTACAGCATAGGTGGACGTCAGCGTGCTGACGTCAGTGGGGGTGGTCCCCTGCTGTAGACTGCTAGCTAGAAGTTTTCCATGGGGTCCTGGGCCCTGTCAGCTTCAGTCCTACTGGTGTTGCCTGCAGCAAGAGCCCCCTTGAAGTGAGATCTACTGTGACATGTGCAATGCTGTCCCTGTTCATCAGTACCAGGCCCAGCATTGCCCCATCTCTAGTGGGTTCCATAACCAGCTGCCTGAGAAATTCCCTCTGTAGTGAAACAAGGATGACTCTGCATCTTATTGTAGCTGCAGCCAGAATGCTCTACTCTACATCTGGCAGATTAAAGTCCCACATAATCAATATTCCCCATTACTTAACATTGTATCAAATAGCCTCCCCAGAACCTTGTCTAACTCCTCTCCTATGTTGGTGTTCTGTACACCACCCTCATGTGGATAAAGGCCCTGGACCCTGTCTCTAAGCCATCCCAAAGAACCTGCAGCCCTTCTTGATCCCCCTGGTGTCTCTGTATCTCCATAGCCTTTATATCTTCCCTTACATAAAAAATAACCCCACTACCTTTCCTCCCTGTTCTGTCCTTCCAAAACATTGTGTAGTCTGGTTTGGTCATTTCCCAGGTGTGGCTGTCAGTGCACTATGACTATATTATGGCCACCAGATCCAGATCTGCTTCCACAGTGATTACCTCAAGGTCAGCAAGTTTATTTCCTAAGCTCCCAGTGTTGGCACACAGGGCTCTCCACTACTTTTGTCTCTCTCTCCTCCTACTCTGTCCTCCCTTCTTGTCTGTGAGCTGGATTCTGTGAGAGAGAGAGAGAGAGAGAGAGAGAGAGAGAGTGTGTGTGTGTGTGTGTGTCGTGCGTGCGCGCGGTACCCCCCTCCCTTGAGCATTCATAAATAGGGACGTGGAAGTCATGGGAACTAACTCTGGAAGTTCCAAGACACAAGGCTAACAACCAGGGATATACAGCCAGAGCCCGGATGTCTTCTCACAATATCTCAAACACAAGGCAGGCTAACAGCTTACCAGTAATGAGGAGACTGACTGGAGCGTGGTCATGAGATGCCTTGACAAAGTGCTCATGCACGAAAACATTTGGTGCTGGGGTGGTGGTCTGTGAGCTGCTGTTAACTTTTGATTCAGTACAAAAACTACAATTATCCTACACCTGAGCTCCAGTCTCCTCATTGCTGGTAAGTTCTTAGCCTGACTTGTGTTTACAATAACTCCATAAGTTCCAGTCTGAGTGAGAGGGAGCAGGGTGAGTGCAGTTCCAGTGTTTCTGTGCCAGGACAAAATACTGCCCAGGGCTGGGAGCAGTGGCGGTCATCAATTTGAAGCCTTCAAGGTGGGCTCCTGACTCACAGAGGAGGTGGGAGCTAAGCTAAAGTAAATTGTGTCTACCACAGAACAAGAGGACTGAGAGACTCTGAGTAGGGCTCCTGGGCCCCAGGTTTGGGGAGAGAAACTGCAGCTGAGAGGAGGAAACCAAGGTGCCCTGTGCCAACAGCAGGGTCAGCTAGCCCATAAGGCCAGTGTGTGCTACAACGGGGATATGTAGGCTCCGCAGCTCCAGGTTTACAAACAGGTCTGGCGCTCTCACAGAGAAGTGAGAAACAGAAACCACCCACAAAGTTAGACATTAAAGGAGCAGGCTTGTCAGGTTATGGCAGACTCTGATCAGTAAAAGACTGCATGACATGAACAGAGTTAGTGGCACCTGGGATCCTGGGATTCATCCAGAGGGGGGACGTGAGAGTTCTGTATCATCTTCATCATTATATTAGGAGACGTGAGCTCCAAGGTCCATAACGTGCAGCTGGAAGAGAGAGTCACAGCATCCTGACTGAGGGTGACTTCTTGTGGGCCATAAGCCTCCCTCATGTGCCTAGGAGGCACCTTGTTCTAGAAAGAGGAAACAAATGGGAGCCAAGAACTCTAGGAGATTAAGGTAATGATGCAATCTATACTCTAGGTCCTGCACTGAAGATGGGAAAAAGCAGTTTTATGCTAGTAGGTGGGGTGGGAGAATGAGGTCCCTCAGGTGCCCCTTACATGAGGGCTGGGCCATAGGTCCTTTCTGTATGCTGATCTCCCCAGTGCCAGGGCATATGCCAACTGCTGCTTGGGGGATGAGTTCCCAAACTGCAGACAAGGCTATGGTGCCCTATGGGGAGGGAATAGAGTTATGAAATAACAGTCAAAATCAGTTTTCAAAGGGTCCCCCACTCCCAGTCTCAAATTCAAGAAAGGAGTGAACTGTGTGCTTTGACTATACTGCTCCGAGGAGGGATGCAGAGGTACTGCACCATTAGCTAAATAAACCCAAAGCTGTGTGACTGAGGTATGGCTTGTTGATATTGTGTGTTTTGAAGTGTAGACTGGTTACCAGTGCTCCGTTCTCCCACTTTACAGCATAAACTCTAGCCAGCCCCCCCCTCAAATGTATTAGCTGAGGGCCCCATAGTGGTTGTAGATCTGTGTCTGGTTACAACTAAGAAACGCAAAAGATGAGCAAAACAAAACTGACATGACATTACAGTAAAAAAAAACTACAGGTATTAAAGGTAGTCAACTGCTAGGCAGTGCAAAGACAATAAAAATAACATGCAGCCATGGAACAGTGAAAAAAGCAGAGAGGAAATAAATGCATGTATGTAATAGATTACAAAGTGCATGTGTTTAGCAGTCAGAATATTCAGCCACATCCACTTTTCAGGCGTGAAAGTATAATTACAGTAGAAGTCAGGAAAAGGCAGGCATTGGTGATGAGGTCGCGGAATAGGGCCTTGAAGTAATGATCAGGAGCAGCAGCAAACATGAGTGGTGTAGTCATGGAGTAGGGCCTTGAAGTAATTATCAGGAGCAGCAGCAAACATGAGTGGTGTAGTCATGGAGTAGGGTCTTAAAGTAATGATCAGTAGCATCAGCAAACATGAGTGGTGTAGTCATGGAGTAGGCCCTTGAAGTAATGATAAGGAGCAGCAGCAAACATGAGTGGTGAGGTCATGGAGTAGGGCCTTGAAGTAATGATCAGGAGCAGCAGCAAGCATGAGTGGTGTAGTCATGGAGTAGGGCCTTGAAGTAAATATCAGGAGCAGCAGCAAACATGAGTGGTGTAGTCATGGAGTAGGGTCATGAAGTAATGATCAGAAGCAGCAGCAAACATGAGTGGTGTAGTCATGGAGTAGGCCCTTGAAGTAATGATAAGGAGCAGCAACAAACATGAGTGGTGTAGTCAAGGAGTAGGGCCTTGAAGTAATGATCAGGAGCAGCAGCAAACATGAGTGGTGAGGTCATGGAGTAGGGCCTTGAAGTAATGATCAAGAGCAGCAGCAAACATGAGTGGTGTAGTCATGGAGTAGGGCCTTGAAGTAATGGTCAGGAGCAGTAGCAAACATGAGTGGTGTAGTCATGGAGTAGGGCCTTGAAGTAATTATCAGGAGCAGCAGCAAACATGAGTGGTGAGGTCATGGAGTAGGGCCTTGAAGTAATGATCAGGAGCAGGCATGAGTGTTGTAATCAAAAAGTAGGACCGTCAGGGTGAAGGGAGATGGGAAAGACCACACAGGCAGGGAAGGGAAGGCTAGACCAGCTAGAGCTGGGAGAACCTGTACAAGAACATGGATTTAATATCATAGGTTTTCACATGGGGAGAGAGAAGGAGGGTGAGTCAAAGTTATGGAGGAGCTGTGAGGGAGCAGGGTAGGAGAGAGTGGAGTTGAGGTATGAAGGTAGGGCTCCAAACATGAATTTGTAGATATGGGAGGCAGAGAAGATGTCTGCCCTCTAAAAAGGGTGGGGGAGGAAAAGAGAGAGAGGTATATAAGGAGCAGTGGTGACCTTCCAGATGATATCTAAAATGCATTGAATTTTATATATTGTCTGCAGCTCCTTTCTCTTTGCTTTTCTTTACTAGGGTAATCTGCATGGAAACAATATCCTTTCCCCCTAGAATATATCTGCTTCTGCTGTGTAATCCTTTGCGGAAGTCATAATCCCCAGTTTATGACATAATATTTTGTTGCTGTGGAAATTACTGTGATGTCACAAACAGAGAACTGTGACCACAGGAAAAGACTGAACAGTTGTAGCAGATAAACTGTATGGGACAAGACTCTTGTTTTCATGTAAATGAAATGCACTGTGAAGAATAACAGGAAAAAATACAGAAACTCTAGTAAATATAAACTGAATTGAGTCTGAATATTATGGTTTTTCAATGTTTTTCCAAAAATGATCAAGTCACATTAACGACTATACAGTTGTGACCTCGGTGACTTTCCATTTTATCCTAAGAAAAAGGCATACAGTAACATTAAAGGGGAACCGTCAGCTTCCCAGTAACAAGAACATGGGATCTATAAACCCGCTGAGCCAAAACACGCCACAGTCAAGTTTTGTAAATAACTTATAGAGTTTAATTCATTGCTTATTCGATTGATCTTGCATCTTCAAGAAGTTATTATTTTCCCTAAGAAACGGCAGCCCCTCTGATGACATGCATGATGGGTAATCCGTGGGGGACTCCTGTGATACCACTATAGTAGTCTGAAAAGATTAACACATTTACAGTGCATGTTTGTGCTTCTAACCCTAGTACTGATTGACCGAGGAAAGCACTTTCCTCTGTCAATTGGTAATAGCATTAGAAGTGCAAACATACACTGTGTAAGTGTTAATTTTTTCAGACACTATAGTGGCATAGGAGTCCCCCATGGCTTAGCCTATCAGATGTGTCATCAGAGGGCTGGCTGTGGGTGGCTGTGGGAAAATAATGGCTGGCAGGGAGTCACAGGATCAACTAGATAAACATTAAGATTTCACCCTGTAAGTTATTAAAAAATTCACTATAGTGCATTTTAGCTCAGCAGGACCTATAGGCCCCACGTTCTTGTTCCTGGGAAGCTGACAGTTCCCCTTCAAATGATCTTCAGATGATCAAAACGTTAGCTAAAAGTCAAATCCCATCTCTCTCACTCTATGTCCTGTGTATGGGAGCTATGTTAAATAGCCAAAATACAATGAGGTTTTCCGAGTACCATATTTTATCAAATTTCAGATCCCAAGCTGGCAGGGTTTTGAAGCTATGATGAAAATTGATATGCAGACACACACATATACACACACAGACACACATATATACACACACACACACACGTAGTACAAACTCCCTTTTACCTTTTATACATGGGACTCCCAAAGGATTCTAAAGTGTTATAAATGTGCTTTACATTCGAATATCAAAGCTAGAGGTCAATTAATATTTGACAGATCCATTCAACAACTGAGCTTATCCATGTTAAGCTAAAAAAAATCTTTTTTACAAGATTTATCAGTTCTCCCAATCTTATGATGTCTACGGTGAGGCTAGTGTCTCAGATCTGGGTCCAGATTTTCAAACTGACCCAAGTCTAAAACTGTAGGCTGAACTTTGTAGACTTTATTAAAAAGCACCTTTCTTGGTGCTTTCAAGGAAGAACAGGAGCTCCTTTCCTAGGAGCTCCTTGAGTGTTGAATACATTTTACATGCAGCCCCTAAGAAAGGAAGGGATTGCACTGCACAATCCTTCCAATTTCCTGACTCTGCGTATCTGTCGCCACACTCCAGCATTTTGTCACGTCATTATAGGTTGAGCGCGGGGTGGGGGTGGGGGAGATGCGGTCTATTCACTTGAATTGAGTATCTCTTTTAAAGCTAATTTCCCAATTTTAAATTGGGTTTTGGTATAGATGGATGCCAGGATTCAACTAATAAGGGCCTTGTTAGTTAAACCCTGGCATCAATAGGTACTAAAAACCTGATTTACAATTGGGAAATTACATCTGAAAAAGATGTTCCATTCAAGTGAATGGAGTGCACCCCCACGCTTGACCTATAACGATGTCACAAAATGTCTGAGCATGGGGGCAGATCGGAGAGTCAGGAAGGGATCATGCGGCCACCCCCTCTGGGGCATGTTATGACCCCTTCCCTTCCTTAGGGGGCTGCATGTAAAATGTATTTAACATCAAAGAGGAGCTCCCATTCAGGTAAGGGAGCTTTCTGTTCTTTATTATCATGGGGATATACAGGACCTCGTACTCACTAACAGGGACAGTGTGGCAGTGTGGTAGACCTCAAGGTGGGAGGTTATCTGGGGACCATTGATTACTGTACAGTGTGGCTCAATATAAGGATGGCTACAGTGTTGAACCACACTAGGCAAGGGTACTGGACTCCAGGAGGGGAGATTTTATAAAGATGCATGAATGCCTCAGGGATGATCTGGCAGGAGAAGTTGACCTAGATGGGGTGGAGGAAGAGTAGGTGAAGATAAAGAGGGCCATACTGAAGGCTACAAACCTGTGCATCAAGCAAGTGAGTAAAAGTAAGAGGAAAAAGAGACCTGTGGTCCTCAAAAGAGGTAGCTACAAGGGTAGCATTCAGAAGATATAAGGAGACACAGAGGCAAGAGGATAGGGAGGTATATCAGGAAACACAGGGAGAAGCAGAAAAAGCAGTAAGGATCATAAAGAAGAAGAATCAGCATTTATATAGTGCTTTTCATACACAGTATCCCAAAGCGCTTTACAGGCAATGCTAGACTGGTAGTGAAGTAGCTGAATGTGTGGTGGCGGCCATATCGCACATCATCACTCACACACACAGCCTGGATAATTGCATGAACTGGTTTATGGGAAGGGGAATGTTGGCCAGGACACCAGGAATGCTCCCTGCTCTTTGCAAAGAGTGCCCTGGGTTTTTTTTACTTCCACCTGGACACCCACCAGGACAACACCAGGATGGGCAGAAGGGAACTCGGTTTAACATCTCATCCAAAGGACGGCACACCCCAGCAGTACAGCACCGCTCAATATACTGCACTCAGATGCCAGAGATTTTTAGGTGCAAGTCCAATCCCGGTGTAGGACGAGAACCCACGACCTTCTGGTCCAGAGGCGGATGTGCTACCAACTGAGCCACGCTGACACCCTGATCTAATACATTAGTCACCCAGTCAAATAAATCTATCAGATTTGTTTGATGTGTCCTCCCTCCCATGAACTTTTGCTGTCTCGGGTCTTGTAAAGGCACAAACTAAACAGAGAAGCCCAAGGAGTACCAAAAGGGAACATTTTAGTTGTATAAGTGAAAAGAGGAGGACCAGGGGAAAGACTGTAAGGTTAAAAAGGGAAGGGGGGGATTGTGCAGAGGGGGATCAGGAAAAGGCAGACATACTGAACAAATACTTTTGTTCAATGTTCACAGTGGAAGGAGGAGGGGAGGCACAATAAAGTAATAGAAGCTCTGAAAGGAGGGAGACGGACACTAGTCCTTTTTCAGAGGAGAGAGTCCTAATGGGACTCGCAAATCTGAAAGTGGACAAAGCAATGGGATCAGATGGGGTGCATCCTAGGGTATTGAAAGAACTCAGGAAAGTACTGGCTGCTCCTCTGACAGTCCTATATAATAGCTGTTTAGAAACACGTGTGGTTCTGGAGGATGGAGGAGGGCAGATGTAGTCCCTCTTCACAAAAGTGTTAGCAGGGAGGAGGCTGGCAATCATAGGGCAGTCAGACTGACATTGGTGATGGAAAAGTTAATAGTATCACTACTAGAGGAGAGGATAGTGGAATATCTTGAATCAAATGGGTTACAAGACCCAAATGGAATGGATAGAAAGAATTACCAGTATACTCCAACTAGAAACTGACAAATGTGTGGAACTGTGGCACCAATTAGTGACACAAGAACACACATGATCTATCTCTAAAGGAGGGCAAAGACAGGCAGAAGCTGGGTACTAGACCAGTAATCAGTGTATAATGGGAAGGCAAGGTTTGAGTCATTCATCCCCTTATGTGGAAGAGTCGAGGTCACCAAGGCAGCATTAGCTTAGCTTAGTTCTTAGGGCAAATTGTTACTGCAGGGTGGGAAGCTGGGGGTACGTCACAGTTGAGTTTTTAAGTGTTTCCTATTGGATGGTTATTTAAGTGTTAAAATATAGGCACACATTTACATGATATTTATTTTATATTAAAACCTTGGAATTCAGGAGGACTTTTTGGGTAGGTCTGGCACTCTGAGTTCCCTCTTTGGAGTAAGCATATAGAGTTATTGTTTAATCAGCTACAGACCCCTTATTTGTATCAGTTTACTTACTTCTGCATAGGATCCTTTGACAAACTACAAGAGATGGGATTGCCTATAAGCAGTACAGTGAATACTAGCAACAGAATGCTATAATTTCAGTGTGGACTATGAACTTAGCCATCTATTTGGGGTTTATATCCCCAACTAAACAGTAAACACTTCTTTGCAACACTTGTAACAGTCTTCATCCTGTAGACTAATATGCTGTACACTGACATTTTGATATCATATCTTATATGATCAATAAAATTACACTGAGTTAAAATGGGTTACAAGACCCGAGACAGCAAGGGTTCATGGGAGGGAGGACATGTCAAACAATCCTGATAGATTTATTTGATTGGGTGACTAATGTATTAGATCAGGGTGGTGCGGTGGATGTGGCATACCTAGACTTCAGTAAGGCATTCAACATTGTTCAACATAGGAGACTATTAAGCTGGGGATCTTAGGAGTGGGTCCAAGGGTGGTAAACTGGGTAAGAAACTGGATAGGGGATAGGAGACAGATGGTGGTGGTAAATAGAATTCACTCTGAAGAGGGGAGGGTGACAGCGGGGTGCTTCAGGGATCAGTGTTGGGACCAGTCCTCTTTAATGTCTTTAAAAGTGACATTGCACAGGAGCTGGAGGGGAAGGTCTGCCTCTTTGTGGATGACACCAAAATCTGCAATAGGGTGGACACTGGGAGATGAACAGAGACCTGAGGAAAACCTGAGTGGTCAAGGGTATGGCAGCTGGGTTTCATTGCGAGAAAGTGCAAAATAATGAACTTGGGGAAAAGAAACCAGAGTACCAGAGCAGAGTACAAAATGGGGAGTGTGGTATTGTCGACCACTAAGCAGCAAAGAAACCTAGATGTAGTCATCTCTGATGACTTAAAGGTGGCCAGGCAGTGCATCAAGGCAGTTGGGTAGGCTGCATGGAGAGAGGGGCAACCAGCAGAAGGAGGGAGGTGGACTCACCTGGAATACTGTGTACAGTTCTGGAGACCACATCTCAGGAAGGACATAGACAGAGTGCAGGCAGTCCAGAGGTGGGCAACTAAAATGATGCAGTGTCTACATCAAAAGCCCTATGAGGAGAGACTATGTGAACTCAATATGTACACCCTGGAAGAAAGGAGTGAGAGAGGGGGATATAATAGAGACCTTTAAATACCTCAAGGGGGAAAAAAGGTACAGGAGGAAAGTATTTTTCAGAAAAAAAAGTGCTCAAGAACAAGGGGACATGCTATGAAGCTGGGGGGGGAGGGTAGATTCAGAAGAGATGTGAGAAAGTATTTATTCATAGAAAGAATGGTGGATTCCTGGAACAGTTTACTAGTTTTGGTATTTGAGGCAAAATCAGTGGTAGGGTTCAAGAAAGCATGGGATAGGCATAAGGGAATTTTAGTGGAAAGGAATGACGGAAGGGAGAAAGTGCTGGAGATCAGATAGGGTCTGTGTAATACTGTAGGTAGGTAGGGAGGGACAAAATGGGCAGACTGGGTGTACCAAATGGTCCTTATCTTCCAACAAATTCTATGTGTCTATAAAACTGCTTGTTAGCCAAGCAGTTGGACGGAGCTCTTGTTCTTCTACAACATGATGCATTGACAACTTTCTCCACCAGATGGCACTCTGCATATTTTTACTGATTTTGTATACACCACAGGAGACAGGCTTGTTCCCAACCCTGGAACGTCCATTAACAACCTGAGTCAGAACTGCAGGGGTGGAATGATGGGACTTGCTGCTGCTGGTAGAGGGAATTAATACTGCCCATGTACACTAACAGTGCCTACCAACCTACTGTGTAGTGACCTAGACACACATTATCCCTCTGGGTCACATATAAGATTTGGCTACAGAGATGGGGGGTGTGGGTAAGGAAAAGTCGGTAAACAGTACTTAATATAAAGGTGTGGGTGAAGACTCAACCCTCTTCATACTGAGGCCTAAAATCCTGAGTCTCACTCTCGGCCTTGCAGCCTAGGCCACAGTATATGCTCTTGGATAACAGCAGCAAATGGCAGAGAAGCAGTGAAAAACAGAATGAGAGAGAGGGGCCTTTGTGGACAGAGAGTGCAATCCAAATTGAAGCTGGAGTGAGAAACAGCTTCATATGGTACAAACTGAAAACACAAACACATGACAAACTGTTAAGTTAAACATTTTTCAGATACCTCAAGAAATAAACACTGCTTATAAACACTAAAACTGTGAGAAACTGTGCCGTCACAGTTCTTATCACCATTCTTGTATAGGATTATAGGCATGGAAAGACAAAAGGGTAATGTTTTTATTAAAATGAACAATTACTATTAATTAGACTAAATTTAAAGCAGCAGTGCATATTATGTTGACAGTTTCATACCTTTACTTTTTAAATTTGCCGTGTGCGCACATGCAGCGAACTTCTTGCTGTAAGAGTGGCTTTTGAAGGGTGTGATACTGTCTGTCCAATGCAGAGTGGCCTGCAAGGGGAAAGAATTATCAGCCAGGTTGATTGTGACATCGTTTTGCCTTGATGGGTGGAAACTTTGACTAGTTGAAAAGAAAAAGCCGAACCAATCATATAGCGGCTTTTTCCTTTCATCTGCAGGACACCACCCAACAAGCAGCTGTTCAGTGTCCTGATCAGCCTGGCTGATGCCCCCCCCCTCGCAAAACTGATCTACAAGACAGCGCAGCGGTTTTGTTCATTCATTCATCCTCCAGCAGCACTGGATGAATGAGACACTAGAATTATGTTGAGGGCATCCAAATGCTTATCAGATCTCGCTGTGGAGTGATGCTTATTTATCTAAGCTACACAGAGCGCTATATGGCAGCCAGTACACCAAACACACTTGGTAAACCCAATGTGGACAAATTGATTGTAACATGGGGCTGAGGTTACTAAATAAACATGGTAGGACACATCAGACTGGAAGATACATACACTTGAAAGAGATGTCTCAGTGAGGGTTTACAATTTTTACATCATTCTGGGAGAAAAAACTTTGCTTGTCAGCATAGAGTAATAATTATGGATGGAAAGACTCCATGTGGGCGTTAACCCAGGACCAGAGGGGCCAGTACCCCGGATGTCTTGCAAATGACCCTGAGTTAAACTGCTGCCAGCTGAGCTTTTTTTTTTTGTTAGTTCCCCCCCCCCCAGCAATCTTTTTTGGTCTGGAGCTGCAAGCTGAGCTAGCTCTCCTGCAGGGGATACTTCCTGGCAGCCCCACCCCCTTCCGCTTCAGCATTTGTGTTTGCTTCCCCCCAAGCAATTTGCATCTCATTATTATGCCAGCCAAACCCACCCCAGCAGCTGATCAACTTGTCTTACTTTTCCAGGCGTTCAATCTCTCTCGACCGTTAGTATCAGTCCCTCCCAGAGCAGTCCGTCACTTCAGAGCACCTCCTCTGGATTGCGGCTTCTCTTGGTGGCTGAGCTGATAAGTCTGAACTCGTCCTTCTCAGCAACCCTTCTCATCATCAGCTTGCTCAGGGTGGGTGGTGGCACTTTGGCAGTGGTCAGAGAGGGCAGGGCAGGCTTAACAGTGTTCTCTGCAGCAGCAAAGTTGCCCAGGCAACAGCCTGCAGCACTCAGCCCCCACCCCCCCGGCATTACATAGTTCACTTGGGGAGATAGCGGGCACAAGGTTCGCAGCCAGATGGGACTGGCTCCCCCAGGCATGAGCACACACCCCACGGCACCACTGGGACTCCACATCCCCAGCTATGCCAGCACCATGTGAGCACTGCCTGCTCTCTCTGGCTCATCATGTGACTGCAGGACTGTACTGTACATGCACCTACAGTCAAGTCACAGTCTGAGAGAGTGGGCTGCAAGAGACAGAAGGAGTAACTTCTGCCATGCTGTGCCACTGCTAAGTGGGTCAGAGAGACCCTTGCCACTTGTTCAGACACAGACAGTAATGTGAAAGAAAAGAAGTGTCTGATAGGAAGTCGTGCAGAGGGTCCAGATGTCCAGACTGTCCTACTGTTACTATTTACTAGAAAAAGCCCTTTTAAGAGCTAGCATGTGGTATAATGGGCAGGGCATTTTGACCAAAAGTATATAGTCGGCCAGCCAGGCCACACGGACACAGTTCAGAGAGTCCCAGACTGGCAGTAGGAAAACCCCTTTTAAGGGCTAGTACGGTGTGTGGTACTAGTGGGTATTTAAGGGCTAGCGGTGGGTACAGTGGGTATTTGGGGGCTAGTGGTGGGTACAGTGGGTATTTTGGGGCTAGCAGTGGGTACAATGGGCATTTAAGGGCTAGTGGTGAGTACAGTGGGTATTTAAGGGCTAGCGGTGGTTACAGTGGGTATTTTGGCCAAAATAACTAGAAAAAGTATAGGCGGCCAGACAGGCCACAGAGTCACAGACAGTCCAGAGTCCCAGACCATCCTATACTTTAGTAGAAAAAGCCCTTTTAATAAGGGCTAGTCATGCTACTGTGGTACTAGTGGGGATTTAGGGTACTGGTGGCCACTCTGCCAGTGCCTACCTGTTACTGAGGGAGGGCCTCGTTTTGCTCAGTCTGGATAATTCATCTGGTTCTTTCTTGTACTGTTAAAAAAGAAGCCCTTTCAAGGGCTGTACTGCACAAATAGTTATTTAAAAACAAAAACATATACAGGCAGCCAGTGCCTGCCTGTTGTCACTGACCTAAGGGAGGGCCTTGTTTTGCTCAGTGTGGATAAATCATCTGGTTCTTTCTTGTTTACTTAAAAAAAACCAGAGGGTAAAAACTACTAATGTTATTACAATACATTCAAGTGGGTGTTTGTTCACAGTGGTGGTGGTGGGGGGGCTCGGTTCCTGGACTGAAATGAAAAGCCTGGTTAGCCCCACCCAGTACAATAGTAATACCAACAGCGAATGTTCAGCATTAACAAATGCTTGTTTATATTTCTGATTGCCTTTTTTCTTCTAAGTGGTAAGATGCCACGTTTTACCCATTTTGAGTTTGCATTTACATTTTTTTATATCCAAAATAATTAAAAGAGAACTTCTGTTAACGCGACTATCTCTGGGTTTTCATTAGTATTCTCAACTGCATATTCTTTACTTTTTTATTTTTCAGTATATTTAATTTTGTTATATACATTGCCTTAGGTATTTTTGTTGTATACATAACACACTCAAGGAGAATGAAAAAGAGAGAGAATAACCAAAAAAAAATGAAAGAAAATTAATTGGATATAAGTCCACTAGTTGTGTGGATCCAACATTATTTATTGCTAAGTACTTTAGGTAGAAAGCCATGGGGCCCAGTTGGACAGCCTCCCGCTTCTCAGTGGTAGTATTATATGTGCACCCCTACACACACACACACACACACACACACACACACACACACACACACACCCTGCAGCCTTTGGTATTTACTCCTAACTAGGAGTATGCCATTCTGTTCTGGCTCCATTGCCTTAAAAGGTTAAGTTTCTTTAGTCTGCAAGAAAAAGTGTCTTACTGTTTACTGTTTTGCAACATCTCCTGAGTTTGGAGCTTGTTAATTTCTGAGTACATCCTGTGCTCGTTTAGCTCCTGCAAGTCCCTGGAGCTTTCTGGGTTGCTTCACCCCACCCCGTATAAATATGGGGCTCCAGTCTTGCATTATGGAGTTGCGTGTGTGGAGAGTTCATGGAGTTCCAGCCTCAGGGCTGGTGCAAGGAAGAGAAACTCTGGCTGCAGCTGACCAAATGGAACGTACAAGACTTGGGGTAGTGGCAGGATCCCAAGTTCAGACTGATACTTGCTCCCTCTGGGTTGAGTCTCTCCAGAGGCTAGATACCAGCTGTGATCAGTGTCCTGGAAGGTGAGTTCATGTTGACTGCTCCCCCTCAAGGGGGGCCACCTTATGGTGATCGCCAGTAGATCCCGGGGTCCACAGACAAAAATGAAAATTACGTCCCTACCATATTTCTTGATCTTCCTATATATCTTTAACATTCATCACTGGTGCATACTACGCTGGAGGTGCTAGGACCCCGCGGGAAGCTTTTTAGCTTAAAAAGCTTTTCTCCTAGGAGAAGGGGTGATGTCGGGGATGGCGCCGCCCTCGAGGCCGATGCATTGCATGGCACTTGCAGGTTGGCCAGTAATCGTTGTCATCCCCTCCACTACCTCAGTTCTGCTCGCTGGAGAGGAAACAGGCATAGGGAAAAAGAAGGGTGTAGGGTGGGGCAAGAGGGCCCAAGGGGCAGCGAGAAGAGAGGATAAAGACTGAAAGCAATAAGCCAGCCAGGTAGAAAAAATAGGTTGGGGCTTAGTTAGTTCTGGGATGGGGGCCCCAACCTGTGGACAGGCTAAGGGAGACAAAAGAGAAGAAGCAGAAAGAAGAGGAGGAGGAGGAGGAAAAGGAGAAGAGGTGGGAGGATGAGACTACATGCCCCCATGTTCCAGAAGTTCCTATGGACCAAGGGAGATTAAAATTCCACTGTCTGCATCCTCTTGTTAAGGAAGAAAAATTTCCCTTTTCCTTTTCTTTTTTTTTTTTTTTTGAGAACCTGAGTCTAGGCAATAGTTCAGATAACAAGAAGGATCCAACAGGAGAAATACTTAACAGGTCAAGCTAACCCCAGGTCCACTAGGGGAGGAACATTTGGACAGATGCTCCTTCTCCCCCTTCTTCTAAGTCAGAAGATGGTAGAGAACCCGTCTTCCAGATGGAATTCACCTCGGCACCCAAGGGGGACGTCCCGGGGTGTAAGAGGGTAAAACCCTATATTTAGCATCACTGGGGAGCTGAAGTAAAAGGGAAGGAGACCTCAAGGAGGTTCCAGAGTTGGAACAGAGGCGCATCCCTCCAGTTGTACCTCTCCACAATTCCTATGCCATTCTGGCAAAGTGTGGTTCCTCTATGGAGGCACCCACAGTGGAGACCAAGGAGGATGCTGGGAACCTCCACAAAGGAGACCCACAGGAGGGTGGCAGGGGACCCTGCAGGGGAAGGAAACAACCCTGGTGGGGACCCATTGTTAGAAGGTAGAACTGGGCAAGGAAGGGAGAGGGAGGTAAGGTGCCTGCCTGGCGCCATGGCTTGAGGGACAGGGAGCGAATCCTCAGGATTGCCAGAGCAGCTGCACAGGAGGGAGCTGGATGTCATTGTCCACCTAGGGACACATGACCTGGCTAAGAAAGGGATTAGAGAAGTGCAGGAAGAGTTTGTGAATTGGGAGGGGCCCTGGTCAAGTAGCACGCATCGGTAACCTTTCTGAGGTGCTACCCATCTACATGAGAGGCTAGGTGTTCCGCACTATGGGATTCAATCAGTGGTTGAAAACTGGGTGGAGCTCAGGAATTTGCCTTCATTGGGGACTGGGGTCCACCTGGAGTGATGCAAGCCTATACTGGCATGATGGGCTGCATCTGTCCGGGAGGAACCAGGATCCTAGGTGATAGGTTTAAATGCTTCATTGGCAAGCTTTAAACAGCCAAGGGGAGGCACTGGAAAGGAGCAGGAAAATCCTAGCCCCCAAACAATCACGGTAGTAAGGTGGCAAACACCAACATGGAGGTGTCGATAGGGAGAAGGGCTGGGGTAAATGGAAAGTGACAAAGGCAAGAAGGTCAGGATGGGGCAAAAGGTGGTAAGACCATCAGGAAATGGAGGTAATGAGTACCAATGCTCGTAGTCTGGGCAACAAGCCCCTGAGCTGGTGGCGTCCTAATGGAAGAGGGATGCCTGGATATCGAAGCAGTCGAGAAACACGGTACACAGAAAACCATGACTGGGATGTTAACATACCAGGGTACATAACCTACAGGAGAGACAGGCAGGGGAGAAGAGGGGGAGGAGTAGCTCTCTATGTAAAGGAAGGGATAAAAGCAACTGAACAAAAGAGTAAACAGGGAGGAGAGGAGGCACTGTGGGTCACCTTGGAGACTGAAAAGGGCACCACAATCCGCACAGGGGTTATGTACAGACCCCCATGTCAGGGGGAAGGAATGGACAAGGATATGATGGAAGGCATTCTTAGAATGGCAGAGAAAGGGGAGATACTGTTGATGGG
Source organism: Neoceratodus forsteri (assembly GCA_016271365.2). Taxonomy (NCBI): domain Eukaryota; kingdom Metazoa; phylum Chordata; order Ceratodontiformes; family Ceratodontidae; genus Neoceratodus; species Neoceratodus forsteri. Next base: position 816,297,490 of record CM028134.1, on the reverse strand, counting down.
AGACCTGAATATGCCAGATGTTAACTGAGCACATTTGCTGCAGCCACATCCAAGAGCAGGGCCATTCTGATGTCCTACAGGTGGCAGGCATTAGACAGCTAGTTTCTGAACCCACTGTGAGGGAGCAATCTTAGACCTCGTGCTCTCAAACGGGGCAGTGAGAGGATCTCAGATCTAGAAGTGGGTTGCCATCTGGGGACAAGTGATCATCAAACAGTGTGGTTCATGTTAAACTCAGCTACAGAGTCAAGCCATACAAAAATGAGGGTACTGGACTTTAGGAGGGCTGACTTTGGCAAGATGGCAGAGTGCCTCAGAAAAGCACTAGCAAACAGGCCAGAAGGAGGTGTGGAGCAACAATGGGGAATTATCAAACTGCCATCACAGAGGCAACAAGCCTTTGTGTGAAGCAAATAAACAAATTAAAATAAAAGAAAAAGCCACTATGGTTCTCAAGAGAGGTGGCTGTGAAAGTCAGGAAGAAAAAGATAGCATTCCGGAAGTATAAGGAAACACAGAAGGAGCAGGACAGAGAGCTGTACCAGTTAAGGCAGAAGGAAGCAGGAAGGGAAGTCAGAATAGCAAAGGCCCAAACTGAGGAAAAGATAGCCAACTCAGTTAAGAAGGGGGATAAAACCTTTTATAGGTACATCAGCGAGCGTAGAAAGACAAAGGGAGGGATAGTGAGGCTGAATAGAATGAACGGTGGGTGGGCAGAGGGGGACAGTGAAAAAGCAGGAATACTGAATGAATATTTCTGCTCAGTATTCACAAAAGAGGAGGGGGAAGTACCTAATCCAATTAACAGAAGCACTCTTGGTAGGGGGGGTCGATCCCAGTCCTTTCACAGAAGAAAGGGTTCTGCAAGAACTCCTAAAACTGAAGGTGGACAAAGCAATGGGTCCTGATGGAATTCACCCCAGAATTCTAAAAGAATTAAGGAAGGAACTAGTGAAACCACTGGCTACTCTTTTAATAAATCATGGGAGGATGGTGTGGTACCCGAGGACTGGAGGAAGGCGGATGTGATTCCTCTTCACAAAGTGGGACCAAGACAGAGGCAGGAAACTACAGACCTGTCAGTCTGACCTCTGTGGTAGGGAAAGTGATGGAGTCACTTGAAGGAAAGAATAGTTGAGTACCTAGAGGTCAGTGGAGCACAGGATCCAAGGCAGTATGGGTTCACAGCGGGAAGGTCGTGTCAGATGAATCTAAGATTTCTTTGACTGGGTGACCAAAGTAGTAGACCAGGAGGGGCTGTGGACATAGCCCCTAGACTTTAGCAAGGCATTTGACACAGTCCACACAAAAGATTATTAGTCAAATTAACCAGCCTGGGAGTGGGTCCCAGGGTGGTAGCCTAGGTAGAACATTGGCTGGACAACAGGACACAGAAGGTAATTGTAAATGGAGTCCACTCTGAAGAAAGGCGGTTACTGGTGGGGTACCGCGGGGTTCAGTATTAGGTCCAGTCCTTTTAATGTCTTCATCAGTGACATTGCAGAGGGACTGGAAGGAAAGTATGCCTTTTGCAGATGACACAAAGATCTGCAACAGGGTTGATACACAAGGAGGTGTGGAAAGGATGAAAAGGGACTTGGCAAGGTTGGAGGAATGGTCAGACGTATGGCAGCTAGGATTCAATGCAAAAAAGTGCAAAATAATGCACCTGGGAAACAAGAACCCAGGGGAAGAATACACAATGGGTGGGGAGGTAGTAACAACAACAAAACAGGAAAGGGACCTGGGGGTAATCATATCAGATGACCTTAAGGTTAGCAAGCAATGTGAGAAGGCAGTAGGGAGGGCGGTATACTGGGATGGTAAGTGAGAGGCATCAGCAGCAGAAAACAGGAAGTTGTTATCCCTCTGTACAGACAGTTGGTGAGACCCCATCTGAATACTGTGTTCAGTTCTGGAGACCCCCATCTCTGCAAGGACATAGACAGGATAGAGGCAGTCCAGAGGAGGGCAACTAAAATGGTGCAGGGTCTGCAAGAGAAGCCGTGAGGAGAGACTAAAGGAGCTTAATATGTACGCTTGAGGAAAGAAGGAGAGGGGACATGATAGAAACTTTCAAGTACCTCAAGGGAATCAACAAAGTCCAAGAGGGTAGCATCTTTCAGAAAAAGAGACTTGCAAGAACAAGGGACACAATTTAAAGATAGAAGGAGGGCGGTTCGGGGCAATGTGAGGAAGTATTATTTCACAGAGAGGGTAGTGGATGCATGGAACAGCCTTCCTGAGGAAGTTGTGGGGTCTAAAACTGTGGGAGAATTCAAGAATGCATGGGACAGACATAAGGCAATTCTTGTGGGGGGCAGGAAGATATAGGTTGTTGGTTAACTAGGATCTGCGGTCTATCCTGTAGTTAGGGAAATGGGCAGACTAGATGGGCCTAGCGGTCCTTATCTGCCGTCAAAGTCTATGTTTCTATGTTCCTGAGCCTTGAAGTCTGAAGGGACTTTAGATGAACAAGGGACCCAGGAGGGGGTCTCTTGCAATTTGGAGAAAACAAAACAGAGAGGTTCCCCGGCACCTAATCTCAACAGAGAGGTTTAGATGAAGGCGGGACCCCAAAGGGTATCCCGAGGCAGAACTCCCATACAGACCCCCTTATCAAGAAAAGGGGCCTGGGGAGCTAAGGAAAAAGAAAGCAAGAGTTCCTGCTCATCCTCTCCTCCCTAGAGAGGGTCCCTGGTGTTTCAAAGAAGTGGCAGGGAGACCGAAGGTACCAGTGGGACTTCTCTCACAACTGACCTCATTGGGGGGGAGGCAAGCAGGGAGGAGGCACTGCCCAGAAGCTGAGGCCCAAGAGGGGAAGGTGGGTGGGAAGCAGTGATGAATGGTGAAGATGTACAGGAAGATCAAGAATTATGGTAGGTACATAATTTTCATATCTTACCTGTATCAATCTTGACAATTCATCACTGTTGGGTGAGTACCAAGCCCAATAGGTGGACCGGTACCTCCCTGAAGACTGGACAGTCTTCGGACCCTCACGTGAAACTCATGCGGGGAGAGGGACCATCACAGGTCTGGCCAGACCCGCTACTGCTCAGAGCCAGAACGGGGCTTCTGACCTGCAGGAGAGGGAGGGCGCCCTTACAGGTCCTGTCTGGCTCGGCAGGAGAAAAAACAGCTCCCCTGGAATGATGTGGCAGTCACCCAATGGCAGGCCAAGGGTGACAACTGGGAGAAGCGAATCCATGCCATCCGCCTAATGTAGACTGCAGATCCCACAGTCCTGGGGGCTACCGCTTTAGCATCATAAGATACCCATGCCTGGTGTCTTGCTAGCCCCAGGCCCATTGTGGAAATGGTGAAGACTCACCTGGTTGCTTTGCAATCAGGCAAGACTGATAGGATTTCCCTCAACACAGCCCACAGACACTTCTTGTAGGCCCCGAAGTGTGCCTGATGTGCAGTAATGGATAACAAGAGACACGCTGAGGTGAAAACTTTCCTGGCCCAGCAGTCGAACTCCGCAGTGTCTGTGTCCGGGGGATGGTCTCTTGACAGGCGCTGATGCACAGAAGGGGTGTCCAATCACTCCAAGCTCGATGTGGGGTGGGATGAAGGCCCTGGAGACCCCGAGGGAGCACAATATCTGTGCCAGCAGTCCCCAGGGGCTGGGGAAGTGGAGCGGGCAACTGTCTGGCACTGTGCAACTCCTCCATATGAGGCCAAGGCCATGGAAGGATGACTACAGATTCCTGGTTGTACTCACCAAGAAACACCATAGTCGCACGTGCAGGATTGCATTCAGTCACTGGGATAAGACTGAACTCTACCACATCATCACCAGGTGGAGTCTCCTTCCTCTGAGGAGGAAGCTGACAAAGTGGAAGGGCTGCGTATAGGGAATGATGATGCAGGAAGAGGAGATGCAAACATCCTCTCATCCATGGCCCTGTAATGTAAAACATGGGGAAAGCACTCGTCGTGGCCCTATACTGCTCCCAGGTGATAGGCCCAAAAGGACTGGAAAACTCAGAAGGGAGGAGGAGGAGGAGGAGGAGGAGGAGGAGGAGGCAGAGAATGAAGAAGGATGGGCAGAATGGTCCTGGGAGACCATGCCCTCTCTGCCAAGGCTGTGGGAACAAGCGGGGGCCCCTCTGAGCCCACCAGCTGCTCAAACCTCCCCGAGTCAGCAGGGAGAAGCCCACAGGGAAAAGACCCCTGGTGGGGAGACCGGAGCCGAGCAAACCCAGCAGGGTGGCTCCTGTCCCCACCCAGACCAGCACTCCGACTCCGGCCAGGAGTGACCGAGGCCACCTGAGCAGAGCAGAGCAGGAGACAGACCGGCCCCCGGAGAGGACCGAGACCTGCTCTTCGAGTGAGGTCCCATGAAGGCAACCATCCCAAGGAAGTGGAGGGGGAGAAAAGTCGGCACCAGGGTCAGCCTATGGCCCCCACCAATTCTGTGCTAGCACCGAAGGGCAACCTGGCACTGAAATCAGTCTTCTCCACGGAAATGGCACCCAAGCATCACCGTCACTGAAGCAACATAACCTTGGTACCAGAGCCACCCGTAGTGCCAACATGGATGCCATCCCCAGAAATGGCGCCACCATCAATATCGACACCCACCTCGGCATTGACGTGATGGGCAGCAGTGACCCCAAGGACAGCGTCGACCACAGCACCGACCCTTGAAATGGCACCATCTGTGGCACCAACAGCAAGCACAGTGCCGATGGCGGCATCACCAGATGCAGCACCGAACACGGCACTGTCCTCGATCGTGGCACCGTCCACTGCACCATCATCCAAGATGACGCCACCAATGGCACTGGAGTCCCCTGCAGTGTCGAGCGAGGAAAGGGCCTCGCCGCAAACAGAGATATTCCTAAGATGGGAACCCAACGACGACCTCAAGTGTATCCTGGGGAGTGACCCTTGCTCTGGAGAGCTTGGTTGCCAATCTGATCAACTAAATCATCCTCTGCATCTGAGGAGGAGAGCACATCGATCCCAAGAGAGGCAACCCGGTCACTCTACCTGTCCTGGCACCTAGAGCGGTGTTGGTAGGGGACTCCATGGTATTGGAAGGCTGGCCTCGCTCACCAACACTGGTGCCAGGAGCCAAGGCCATACCCCCCTGGAGCTCTCGAAGGGACTGCCAATGCAGGCCCCACATATAGCTGAGGCCTCAACACCGGGGTCGACCAGTTCCCAAACAGGAACCGGATCTAGAGCGATCCATGGCTGGCTCACCGGAGGAGGCTGACCATTTCTCTGACCGTTCAACCAGGTGTTTGGGTTCAGAAGACCTGAACTGATGGAGGCCTGCTCTCCCCCGGTGCATATAGCAGTGGGAGGAGGTCTGGGGGATGAGTCTAAGGAACTTACCTTAGCGGAAGAGAAGAAAGAGACTCGATGCTGTAAAAACACAAGTAAGAAAATAACAAAACAATGCCAAACGCGGCGTCGACAAGTGTGGCGTTGAATATACAGTCAGATGTGCAGAAAATGGTAGTTGAGGAGCATTGTCCCTGCTGTCCCATGTAGTCCCAGCTGCAGCCTGGGAAAAACAGAACTGAGGTAGTGGAGGGGATGACTACGGTTACTGGTTAACCCGCAAGCACCACGCAGTGCATCGGTCTCAAGGGCAGTGCCATCCCTGACGTAGCCCCTCCTCCTAGGGGAAATGCTTTTTAAGCTAAAAAGCTTCCAGCAGGGTTCTACTGCCTCCGGTATAGTACCCATCAGTGATGAATAATGAAGATTGATACAGGTAAGATCAGAGGTTTCCACATGTACAAGATTCCCAGTTAGGAAGCATGCAGGGAACAATAGCCCTCAGGATGCGGGTGATCCTGTGACAACGAGGCCCAAGGGTTGGATAAGAGGCACAGTGTGCCATGTCCACCTCAGTGGTGCCTAGAACTGGGTACCATTAGTATATAGTAGAAGGATACATGCCTCAATATTGTAAAAGGACACGATCTGTCTCTGGTTCACAGGTAAATCCTGTGGTTAAGCCCCTGTTCCCTTCCTGCTGCAGGATAGTCCTCTAGCATGTATTATGTTTCCTTTGATAAATTTGGATCCTGCTGCTTATGGGGTACTATCTATCTATCTATCTATCTTCATTGCAAACAACGTTGTTAATGCACTAGTTAGTGCTGAAGTGACAAAAGCAGAGAAATGTGGTGTTAGGGTTTCCAATCCTAACACCCCACCCTGCAGGCAGCAACAGGTGTGGGGTGTGCCTTGGGGTTATCAACCCTAACGCTCACCCATTCCATGAGTAAATAAGCTGAGATGGGTGCAGTGTATGAGAATGGGGTGTGCATTAGGATTGACAGACCCAAGGCACACCCTATGCCTGTTGCTGCCAGCAGGGTGGGGGTGGAGTGTTAGGGTTGGAAACCCTAACACCACATTTCCCTGCTTTTGTTGCTTCAACACTAACTAGTGCATTAACAAGGTTTTTTGCAATGAATTTCCTTAATTTTTTAGATAGTATAATGTCATCCTCATTTGCCTGTGGGAGTGCAGGTCCCTCCCAGTGGGCCCTGCCCTTTCATGAATGCCTACTTTCTGAGATAGTGTAATCATATCCTTATTTGCTTGTGTGAGTGCAGGGTGCTCCAGGCCCAGTGCTCCAATGCCTCCGTAGATGCGTATATGTAGCTTCCAATTTTAGCAAAACCGAAAGCAAATTGTCTCCATAGTTTTCTTACTACCCCACCTCATGAACCTGGAAGTGAAAATTTGCGATTCCTCACCAAAATGTGATTCTGCGCCACCACAATGTCATTCCATGCCACAGGTAAGAAAAACACAGTTTGGTGAGGATTTGAAAAATGACAGCTGTCGTGTTCATAAGGTGTAGTAAAAATATGGCTATGCTGAACATTTGGGTTGAAAATATTGAAAATTACCAGTTACGAGCGAGAGTAGCAAAATTTCAACACATGCACATAACTTTCCCATTTGTGCATATTTTGAGCTCAAATTTTCAATATAGCCTTCTTATGACTCTACCTCATGAACAAGGGCAGCGCAAATTTTCAAATCCTGCCCGAAAGGTGATTTCGCCAAGCAACTGTGAATTCGCCATTCCGGCTGAATTTGCAAAATTCCACTAACATTGGTCATGAGGTGGGGTCCCAAAAAGACCATGTTGAAGATTTGGGATGAAAATATGAAAAAATATGGGTAAGTTATGTTTCAAAGTTGAAAACCCCATTGAAATACATTGAACTGCACTTACCTTAGTTTTTCATATTGCAGTTGGTAGTTCCACCAGCAAAACATGTCTTCCATAGGAGAGTGGATCTTCAGCTTGGCACCTGTTCAGGTTAGTGAGAGTGTGTGGGGGTGTGGAGTGATGGGTGCTGAGTGGGAGGTGGGGTTGGGGGGTCAGATCGTCGAGGGACTGTTTTCTTTTTTTACAGGAAAACACACACACACACATCTATGGACCATTTTCTTTATTTCAGGTTGACACAGTGATTGGAGGATGGGGGGTGCCACTAGACACCATGGAAAGAGAAACAAACAAAGGGTATGGCAATTGGAGTGTGGGGGGGTGCCACTAGACACCAGGGATAAAGATACAATCATGGGGATGGTGATGGGAGGGTGGCGGGGTACTACTATACACAAGGGAAACAACAGGGACGGGGATCAGTGGGTGGGGGGTGCCACTAGACACCAGGAAAAGGGGAAACAAATAATAGGGATGTCAATCAAAGGGTGGAGGAGTGCCACTAAACACCAGGGATAAAGAGACAATCACGGGGACAGCAATTGGAGGGTGGAAGGTACCACTATACATAAGGGAAATAATGGGGATGGGGATCAGAGGGTGGGGGAGTGCCACTAGATACTAGGGAAGCATTGGGGATGGCAATCTGGGGGGGGTACCACTAGACACCAGGGAAACTATGGGAATGGTGATCAGAGGGTGGGGGGTGCCACTAGACACCAGGGCCAGCAATCAGAAGGTGGGGGGTTGCCACTAGACACCAGGTAAACAACAGGGCCAGTGATCAGAGGGTGATGGGTGTCACTAGACATCAGGAAAACTACAGGAATAGCATTCGGAGGGTGGGAAGTGCCACTACACACAAGGGAAAGAATTTCCCATCATGAAAAAACAATTTTTCTGCATGACTTGTGATACAAAAAAAAATCATTTTGTATCACAAGTCATGAAAGAAGATTTATAATCTGGAAAAAAAAAATTCAAGGGCATTTCTTCAACATATAAGTGCAGAATCCAGCTGAGGGAGTCCTGATAAGCAAGCTACATGTGTTGGTTTCTACTTGACACATAACTGTTTGAGTTATTTGATTTTGTTTCCGTTGCTACTTGTAAAACAGAATGGCAGCAGCACAAAAAAAAATTCCCATTTGCAACACAGGATGACCTGTTTGCGAAAAAGGATTACCCATTTGTGATACTTTTTTTTTCACCAAACCTTCAAAAGGCACATCTGTGAGACAAGATCTTTCTACCCTAAAATTTTCAGACCAAAATTCCAAACCGTTTTTGCGCAGTGGCATGACAAAGAAATGAAAAAAGATGGTAAATTTCACATTTTGTTTACAAGTCATATCTTTGAACCCACACATCCAACCAGAACACAACTTGCCACATCAAGAGATCTTTAGTCCCTGATGTTGCTTGCAAAATTAAATACAGCTCACATGAACGGTTGCAAAGTTACTAAAGTGCAAAAGTTAGAGTTTAACATAGTAGTGACCGTTCAACCCTAACTATAGGGGCAAGACTGCACCCCAATATATCTATATATTGTTAATGCACCAGTTAGGGTAACTTAACATCACAAAAGTAGGGAAAAGTAATGCCCCACCCCACTACCCCCAAGCAGCAAAAGGAAAAAACTTTGGGGGTTTGGGTCTCCAGAGTCTTGGCGAATCAGTGGTGGGGTCTTCCTTGGGGATTGTCAACCCTAATGTCTACGGCATTCCGTGCGCAAACAATGTCACACATTATCTCCATTCTTCATGTAGGGCCCACAGGGCCCTGCATGATGAAAGGTACAACAAATTGTATTGGCAATCTGTGGTGAGACATACTTTTCAATCTTTGAAGAGTGTATCATTATGAGGTAGTGGCATGGAGCTGTACCTTGTGCTTCAGATTGGAGGCTACGGGCTTGGTAAAAGGGTTGAGCATTAGGGCTGACAACCCCCAAGAAACTCCCCCCCACCACTGATTCGCCAAGACTCCAGAGACCCAAAACCCTAATATTTTTTCCTTTTGCTGCTTGGGGGTTGAGGTGGGGCATTACATTTCCCTACTTTTGTGATGTTAAGTTACTCTAACTGGTGCATTAATGATATATAGATATATTGGGGTGCAGTCGTGCCCCTATAGTTAGGGTTGAACAGTCACTACTATGTTAAACTTGAACATTTGCACTTTAGTAATTTTGTGGGGCATTAGGGTTGGAAACAATAATACCACATTTCTCTACTTTTGTGACATTGTTACCCTAACTGGTGCATTAATGCAGTTTTTTGCAAATAATTTCCTTTTTTTTTGAGATAGTGGAATTGTATCTCCATTCATGCAGGTCCCTTTGGAACCTGCGTGAACAGCTGCAGATGCCCTGTGTGAAGAAAAGACTCCATCCACCTACAGAAGTGCAGGGCCTGCAAATTGCAGATCCTGCAGTTTGGTGCAACAACAGATGTGAAGAATTCTTAGGGTTGTCTGGTGGGCTGAAGAAGTGCATGTGGTCCCTGCATTTCAATGTGGCCACAGCTACAGATGCACAGGGGCCACCCAAAGTGGGAGATGTGCAGTGCCCTATACCAAAAGCACAGTTGTCTTCACTATATGCTACCCAGGCCCATGCAGACAACCCTACACCTTTCATTCCCTGGATGGGGGGGGGGATTACATAACTGCACCATTCACCCACCCTCACCCCATCTAGCTGAGTCACTGAGTTCACCCTCAAACTCAGTTCGCCAGCACGGGATTACAAAGCATACCCACTGGGGTCAAAATTGGCACTCTAAACAAAGTTTTTAATTATATATTGTGTTTTTCAGTTTTGACCTCAGATTTTCAAGATACTCATTTTATGATTTGCCTTATAAACATGACATGAACCATTTATAGTATACTGGCTGAAATTCATTTTGAACCAGAAGTGCAAAAACACATCTCATCCTGGATTTTTTTAAATGACACGTGTCACGTTTATGAGGTGGTGTGGAAAAATGGATATGTTGAAAGTTTGGAGTCAAAATAGTGAAAATCAATGAAACTATGAGTGTATGTTGAAATACTGCAATGTTCACTCATAACCTGGGTATTTTACCGTATTTGTACTCCAAATTGTCAGCATAACCTTCTTATTATACCACCTCATGAACCCAGTAGTGAAAATTTTCAAATCCCCACCAAAACGTCATTCCGCGGCATCGAAACAGCATTCAGCGCCACAGGTGCGAAAACACATTTTGGCCAGGATTTGAAAAATGGCAGCTGTCACGCTCATGAGGTGGTATAAAAAAATGGCTATGTTGAAAATTTGGGGTCAAAATATTTAAAATTAATAAAGTTACAAGCGAGCATAGCAACATTTCAATGTGTGTGCATAACTTTGCAATTTTTACATACTTTGACCCCAAACTTTCAACATAGACCTCTTATGACCCCACCTCATGAAAAAGGGTGGTGAAAATTTTTAAATCTGGTTCAAAAGGTGATTTCACCAGGCGACCGTGAAATCACCTTTCAGACTTGATTTGTGTAATTCCACTGGCATTGGTCATGAGGTGGGGTCCCAATAAAGCCATGTTGAAAATCTGGGTTCAAAATATTCAAAAATGACAAAGTTATGCATCAAAGTTCAAAACCCCATTGAAATACATTGACCCGCATTTACCTTAGTTTCTTATGTTGCAGTCAACGGTTCCAGCAGCAAGACGTGTCTTTGGTCGGAGAGTGGATCTTTGCCCTAAGACTCGTTCAGGTGAGTGAGGGTGTGGGGCGGTGGGTGCTGAGTGGGAGGTGGTTGGGGTCTGATCAGCGAGGGACTGTTTTCTTTTTTGCATGTTTAAAATAAAAAAACAATGAGGGACAGTTTTCTTTATTTCAGACTGGGACAGTGACTGGAGGGTGAGGAGTGCCGCTAGACATTGGAAAAGACAAAAACATTATGAGAACAGTGATCAGAGGGTGGGGGGGTGCCACTAGACACCAGCGAAAGACAAAAACATTACAGAGATGGCAATTGGAGGGTGGGGGTGCCACTAGACATCAGAGAAAGACAAACATATTATGGGGACAGTGATCAGAGGGCGTGGGGTGCCACTAGACACCAGGGAAAGACAAACATATTATGGGGATGATGATAGATGGGTGTGGAGTGTGTCACTAGACACCAGGGGAAGACAAATACATTATGGGGATGGTGATTGGAGGGTGGAGGGTGCCACTAGACACCAGGGAAAGACAAATACATTACAGAAACAGCAATCAGATGGTGGGGGTGCCACTAGACACCAGGGAAAGACAAAAACATTACAGGGATGGCAATCAGAGGGTGTGGGTGCCACTAGAAATCAGGGAAAGACAAACATATTATGGGGACAGTGATCGGAGGGCGTGGGGTACCACTAGACACTAGGGAAAGACAAGCTTATTACAGGGACACTGATAGGTTGGTGGGGTGTGTGTCACTAGACACCAGGGGAAGACAAATACATTATGGTGATGGTGATTGGAGGGAGGAGGGTGCCACTAGACACCAGAAAGACAAATACATTACAGGAACAGCAATCGGAGGGTGGGGGTGCCACTAGACACCAAGGAAAGACAAACACATTGCAGGGACAGCAATCAGAGGGTGGGGGGGTGTCACTGGACACCAGGGAAAGACAAATATATTAGAGGGACAGCAATCAGAGAGTTGGGGGGTGCCACTAGACACCAGGGAAGCAGTAAACAAATATGGGGATAGTGATCAGAAGGTGGGGGTGCCACTAGACACAAGGATAACATTACATACATAAATGAACATCAGTTGGGTGGGGGCAAGCCACCAGACACCATGGAAATAGCAGCTCACTACTCTCACTGCAGCCCACAGCATGAGTTCCAGCTGTGGCTACAGAAGTCAAGAAGTTCCCACTGTTCTCATACAGAGAACACGGGTGAATGGCTTCTCTCGCTAAGCTGGGCACCCTGGATTTTGGGTGCCCAGAAAACGCATTTCTGCCAACTTTAAAAAACAAACACCAGAATCTAGCTAAATGGGTCCCATTTAGCTAGGTTCAGGTGTTTTTTTAAAATACATTAGTTTTATGTACTTTAAATGTTTGTAAGTCGTTTCCCTGGGCCCTGCATTTCCCCTCCACTTGGCCATCTTCCAGCCTGTGTTCTGCCTCTTGAATCTGGCTAGAATCCAATGATGTAAATGTAAATCCAATGTAAAGTATTGCTGTAACCTTGGTTCCTGCGTGAGCGTGTGAATGAATGCCGTCAGGCTGGAGTTTTAAGAAGCTCAACCCCTGCGTATACAGTGTTTAGCTGTGCTGGGTCCAAGTGAAATGAAGCTTGCAACCGGCCAGACAGCACTCCTATAAACTCCACTCTGCAGTTGCTTAACAGTACAGAGGGAGCCCTTTCAAATGCTGTAAATATTCATTTGTAAAACTAAACAGTTGTTTAACAACCAAACGTTAAAGTTTGGACTGTTTACATTCTGCCATCTAGCAGACAGGTACTTTGACCCTGCTTTCTGGCTAATGGGAACCCAAGGGGGTCCTAAAAGGGTCCTTCTGCTATGGCTGCTGGGAGAAATAGTGAACTGTGTGCTTGGTGTCCATTTTAGCAAATCAGAATGCTAGAAATATGATTGATAGCCTCAGCAGCCTATCGGGTGACAGGACTCTGTTTTCTTCAGTTTTGTGGGACAGTTGAACTGGGGCAGTTGCTAGAGGGCTTCCAAAAGGGAAAAAGGCTCTATATGCTTGGCTCTGGGAGAAAGTGAAGAGACCTGCTTGCTTCTCTATCGCCTTACAGCCCAAAGCGGGTTATTTTGAACTGCCAGATTTGCAGAAAAATCCTCTAAGCTACCAAAGCCAAAATGGACTGTGGTTTCTGCAGAAAACTGCAATTTCTGACTGAACTGCATCAGAGCCAGTGTTGGAGACAGACGGGCCAAGCTGCTGCAAGGTAAAAATATTACCTCAGAGACTGCTGTTTAAAAGTGAAGCCTGTGGCTACAGAGTTGTATCCTGCTTAGCTGTGTTTTGAGGAGACTGGAAGATAATTGTGCCAGCTTACTGCCAGAGACTACCATTTGCCAAGTGAGTAAGCTGTGTAGCCTAGTTGAACTGCGTCAGAAACTGAACCCTGTATGTTTAGCCTATATGTAGTAGTAAATCTTTTTTATTCATGTGAATAAGGGAGGCATTCAATTGAGCAGTAGTTAATTTACAATGAAGTCCCAGCATCAAAAAACAAACAGCAAACATCAGTTTCAAAGAACATAACATTCAGAACAATATTAAATTGTAGTATAAAAATATACAATATACAACAAGATTGTTATATATATATGATATATATATATATATATATATATATATATATATATATATAAATAAACACACAATCAGGATTTATAAATATCACATTGATTACCATTAAATTGACTACTAGCCCATCCCAGGTACCATTTATTCAAATCAGAAAAATAAATGATCTGACTCACTTCCCTCAGACACACAGAAATTTTATTCCACAAGGTCATCCCTCTAAAAGGTACCAATGACTTGTCGACATTCAAATTACATCTAAGGGTTAAATAATTTAACCCCTGGGCAGCCCTAAGATTATCTTTCATACTTCTAGGAGGAAATAACTGAGGTATAAATTGTGACCCCTTTTTCCAAATTTGGAACATCAGTTTAAGGAAATGAAGATTCCTACGCTCAGAAGGCCTGAGCCAACCCAGGTTGTTAAACAAAAGACACATGTGAGTTCTGTAAGGGACCTCCAGTACAAAACGAGCCATCCTATGAAACATCAGATCCACCCTATCCAATAAGAAGCCAGAGGCTCCACTATAAAGGAGATCCCCATAGTCTAGTACAGGCATTAATAGGGAGTTCACAACATTTAAACTGACATCCCTTGACATATAGTTTTTAAACATATAAAGAGCCCCCAATTTCCTATTTAATCCCATTATCATATTATTTATATGAAGGGACCAGGACAGATTACAATCTAACCAAAGGCCCAAATACTTATAATTATCCCCTTCTGTTATAATAGTGCCATCCAGACTTGTTACATTCAGACCTAAATTCTGTTCTTTGGACTGCTTATTCCTAAATATAACAACCTGGATCTTTTTGGAATTTAATACTAAAAGATGCTTCTTGAAAAAATCCTGCACCTGATCAAAGGCCACCTGGAGCTTAGGTCTAGTCAAATCCAAGGTTGGACCCTCAACATATATAATCATATCATCTGCATAAAGATGGTACCCTATATCTGGAAGGTCAAAAGTAAGAGTGTTAATATAAATATTGAATAACAACGGTCCCAAAATTGACCCCTGTTGGACACCATTTGACAAATCAACTAAGTTATATCTAAAGGGACCCATATGCTACAAAAGAGTGAAAGACTGTTGCTGCACTATAAATTTGAATTGCTATAGCCTGAAGACCAGATTGGTGAGTCAGCTCCCACTGTAACGTTCATTGTGGATTTGCGGCCACATTGGGGGATATGCCTAGAAGTGGAGGTGAGTCGTGTTAGCCCTGGTCCCCGTATGCTGGTCCTGTTCTACAATGACAGAAGATCTGCAGCCGAGATCCTGAGGATAGAGTCTCATTCCAGCACAGATCATTCCCTACAGGTGCACAGGGCATGATCAAGAAGTCAAGGCCTTGTTGGTAAGTGTAGTCACTGTGAGCATATTATTAGCACTCACCAATAATTGTACTATTGAATGCAAAGTAAAGTGTTGTATGCCATTCCATGTGTGGGACCACTGGTTGGGGCAGTGGTTAGGTACAGCATCCCAGAGGGTTGTACTAGCTTGTCATCAGACCCACTTAAAAGTTACTCTGGGTGGAGGCAACGTGCAAATAGTTCTACTGTTGGTATTGAGCCCCTTTTAACATTCAAACCAGAACCAAGGCCTCTCATTCTGCATTGTGGGCCACAGGCAGGGGTAGTAGCCCGCTGGGACACGGCACCCGGGTTACATAAACAGTAAAAAGAAAATGGTGGCCATACGAAAAAGGATTTTTTCCTCATGAAAAAGGATTGCCCCATATGAAAAAGGATCCTTTTATGTATGGCCAGATTCTTTTTTTGTTTCAGACATCTATCCTAAAGTGCCTACCGGGCATGCTCAGAACCAAAATTTAAAATCCTTTTAACTCTGGAACAGGTTATTATTTTTTCACCAAACCAGTGAAATACATTACTCTGGGACAGCTCTTTCTACCCAGAAAATTTCAGACCAAAATTCCAAACTGTCTGGGCATTAGGGGCCAATAAAAAAAAAAACAGAAAAAAAATTTGTTTTACACATTTTGCACTGTCTGACTCTTGGAATCTGCATATCCGATCAGAACATAACTTGACATATCAAGAGTCCTTGGGTTTCTGATGGTGCATGCAAAATTCGTGCAAATCCCTTGAACGGCTGAGAAGTTACTAAAGTGCAAAAATTGCAGTTTAACATTAAATAGCCTATTCAACCCTAACTATAGTGGTACAACTGCGCCACTGTAATATATTATAGTGGCATGGTCACATCATTATAGTTAGGGTTGAGTAGGCTGTTTAATGTTAAACCCCAATTTATGCACTTTAATAACTTCGCAACCATTCAACGGTTTTACACAACAGTTTGCATGCATGGTCATAAACCCAATATCTCTTGATATGCCAATTTTCATTCCGATAGGATGTGCAGATTCTGAGATCCAGATTGCAAGAAAGGTGACTTGGGGGGGGGGGTTGCCATTTTTTTTTGTCAGCCCCTAGTGCCCAGACGGTTTGGAATTTAGGTCTGAAATTTTCAGGGTAGAAAGGACCTGGGCCACAGTAATGCCTGTCACTGGTTTAGTGAACAAATATTAATCTGTTCCAAAAATGCTCATTTTTAAAATGTTGGTTCTGAGCATGCTCAGTAGACACTTCAGGATAGATATTTGGAACGAAAAAAGAATTTGGCCAGACAAAAAATGATTTTTTTACCATATGGGGCCAATCCCTTTTTGTTTGGTAAACATCCTTTTTCATTTGCCACCATTTTGTTTCCATTTTGTTTTTCAAACTCCCCAAAAATTACATCCTCCAGAAAGATCAACATATGCATCTTGCTCATCAGGAGCCCATTAGGTGGATTCTGCACTTAAATGTTATATAGATCGCTGGCCCGGTGGCACTGAATGTTGAGGCACTGGACAACACATCTCACACTATGCTGGTGACACAGGTTTGTGAACGAGCCTGGGTTGTTGGGGGGGAGGGCAAGGAGTGAGATACTGTGTCGCCGTGAGGCAGTGCTCTCCTCCTGGGAAGGACGTGGGGGTTTTCCTGGCCCTTGGCTGCTGGAGGATGGATGGTAGTGCCAGGCTGTTAAGAGCCCTGGCACTTGCCAGGAGGGGTGGAAGGGCTGAACGGTGCCACAGGGCGTGTGGTGCACTCAGTGCATGCCCTAATGCCCGTGTGCTGGGGTCCCGGGATAGCGGGATATAAAAGGGGGGCACCAATAAATACAGTAATGAAAATACAATGTTATATAAATCACCCCCAAATGTGTTTTTTTTTCACTTCATTTTTAGATCCTTTTTTGTGACTCACTTCTGCTTTTTTCATATGGCCATATGATAAAAGGAATTCAGCTATATGAAAAAGGATCCCTTCATACAGAAAAAGATAAAATTTTTTTCTTATTTTTTTTTGTTTGAAGGAATCCTTTTCCATATCGGTATCATACAAAAAGGATTCCTAGAAACAAAAAAAGGATTTTGGACTTACTTTTTTTTTTTTAACATTTCCACTTCAGCAAGCCATACATCCCTCAATATTTTGATTTAAGGCACAATCTATATATCAGAGGACAGATTGTGGCTGGATGTTGGTGAAGGATAATGCAGACAACAGCAGACTGGTACAACACACCGCAGTATGGCTTTATTTTCTTTAAAAGTCAGGATAAACAGAATAATAGGTTCCAGTGAATTACAAGGCTGTAATTCCATCAAGAGGTTCTGGGGACATAGGGAACCTTGAGAGCGAAACTCGCGAGGCTCCCATGTCCCCAGGACCTCGAGATGGAATTACAGCTGCATGATTCACTGGAACCTATTTATTTTTTGTAATATATGGATCTGAGATGTTGATGAGGTCAAACAAAAGTTGAACCAGAAAACAGCAAAAATTCAGTTTAACGTAAAACAGGAAACCAGTCTTGAAATTCAGTTCACTTGCTGAGTCTCTTGGTGTCCACCCCAACCCCCAGCCCACTCGCTTGGTGTCTCGTGTTTAGGCAGTCCTACCTTTATTTGTTTTCTTTCCTCTGTGTAGGTAGGCTCAACCAGATAATTTTGTGAAATTACTGAGAAAAAAAGCATCAGCAGTAAACTGAAGGGACGATTTTCTCTCGCTAAGTGAGAGACAGCCACCATGTTTTTTGAACTGTTCTGCCTGCCTACAAAGGAACCACGTCCAATCAGGTGGTGTGGTTTTAGGTATGTCAGCACACATGGCTAGGATGTTGCCTTGAGGATGTCTGAAACAAACCTATAGTGTCAGAGGGTCTTGAGGCTGCGCTCTTCAGGTTTGGTGATAATACTATTGCTCAGAACTCGAACTATAGTATTACGAGCTCTGAATGATAGTATTATCACTCGTCAACGTTGCTATTATCAGTCTTGCCCCAGTGTATTACAGATAATTTTTAGTATGCTTTGCAATGCTATTATTTTTAATATCCATATATTACAAAATAATTAACTCCAAAATAAATAAAGCAAAATTCTTTACAGAATTGCAGGTAATTCACTTTCCTTAGTGATCACAGGGGATAATCATAAGCAGTGGTATATCCCTTCTTCAATATCTCCATTTGCAGCAACAGACAATGCATGTCCTTCCTCTGCACTTGGTCAGCACCTACTAACCCACTGATCTATCTCTTTAGTGAAAATGATTTAATTCCCTATGTTGGTCTTGTGTGTTTGGGTGATGGGGAGCTCAAAAAAGACAACCTCCATACAGAAGCACTGAAGCAAGAGTTATCCCAAAGGGCATAGCAATTAAAACCAAGTTTCAAAGAAACACATCATCACATATACCCCTATAATGCAAAGCATCATGGGATGTATATGCAAATCACCATGCAATTTTAGGCTGGTTCAGTTTAAATTAGGAATGCATGGTGCCAAAGTGCCTTTCAAACAATCTGTAATTTACATGCATTTTAAATAACAAAATAGGTTTTTTCTAATATCTCTACCCTGGTAACTTACTTCTATAATATAATCACCTAGTAACTTTTTACCTTTATCAAAAAGACTTAGTGCTGTGGTATTTTCAACATTTACAGGTTTCATAAACATAAGGCATATCCATTAAGGTGTTTTATGACATAGTGCTATTGCATACTAAATCCAACAGCGAGGAACACAGCCTGTTGTTTTACATCAGCTCGGAGGTCACCACAAGAACCTCTCTGTATGAGGACCTGAGAGGGAAAAGGAAAATTAAAGAGGACACTATAGCATAGTCAAGAAAGGGAAGGGGGCCCCATAGGTGGCCAACCTTATGGACTAGAAATGGTAAAGGATAGATTAGGCTAAGAAATAGAAGAACTGTTGCAACTGATTTAAGAAAAGGTTGGTCCTCAAGAGTGGCAGGATCTCCCTATCACACAGATCTTCATGAGTACTGCTAGAACAACACATAATGCCCCCCAAAATATCTAGGTGCTACTTAATAAAGCACAAACATTAAACATTTAAAATTCCCATAGGATAACATGGGAACTTATGTTTTTCTTTCTCTGGTGTCTAGTGACACCCCCAACCCACCGACTGCCATCTCTGTAAAATCTTACTCTTTACCTGGTATCTAGTGGCACCTCCCACCCTCTGATCACTATCCCCATAATATCTTTTTCCTTCCCTTGTTATCTAGTGGCACCCCCCATCCTCCAATCACCATCCCCATAATGATTCCCCTCCCTGGTGTCTAGTGGCACACCTCCACCCTCCAATTGCCGTCCCTGCAATTATTTTTTATTTACCTGGTGTCTAGTGGCACCCTCACTCTCCAACTGTAGTTCTGCTCTAAAATAAAGAAAACCATCCCTCTATGTTTTTTAAACCTGCAAAAAAAAAAAAAAGGTCTCTCTGATCTGCCCCCTTCCAACTCAGCACCCACCACTCCCATACACCCCCACACACCCTCACTCACCTGAACAGGTCACAGGGCGAATATTCACTCTTTGATGGAAGACATGTTTTGCTGCTGGAACCGCTGATTGCAATATGAGAAACTAAGGTAAGTGCGGTTCAATGTATTTCAATGGGGTTTTCAACTCTGATGCATAACTTTGTCATTCTTGCATATTTTGACCCCAAATTTTCAACATGGACTTTTTGGGACGCCACCTCATGACCACTTGTGGTGGAATTATGCAAATCATGCCTGAATGATGATTTTGTGGTTGCTTGGTATGTCACAAATTCACTCAACAGGTCAGGCCCTCTACTCCCAAAGTGCCAACCTCTGAGCGCAGTCTTGTGAACAGTGTAACAGACAAGGTAACCCTCTTGTTTGTTTTTGTGAGTTCGGATCAACCTTTGGTCTCAGTTCTGGAGGGATTCAAACTGTAACCTCTTGCTAGCATACCCAATGCACAGGCTCAGATATATCTGTCTTCGGGGGGTCAGATATCTTTGCCTACGGGCACCTAACCAGGTATTCAGAGATGAACCCTTAAAACTTAATAAAGACCACAGATTTTAAATGCTTCTGTTTCCAGTTTGGTACCACCATACAAGCTATATGTCTGCTGAACCATAAATATTTCTTAGCAAAAGAAAGCAATTCAAAGACAGACCAGGTTTGCTCTAAAATTAGAGTTTTTACTAAAATATATAATAATATCTCAAACATACAATACAGAAGTCTTATAACACAAGACATACATATCTTTAAACAAAACAAGGTTTAAAACAGTTCAATTCCTACAACTATATTTAGATTTTTTTGTCTAGCTTTCTAAATACCTGTTTTCAGTGCTCAGATGTTTTCTTGGTCAGTGTCAGATACAAAATGCATCTCTATAGTGAAAGAGAACAATCTTTTCAAGCAGTATTGGCTAACCCCTTTTGGATGAAGTCATCCAGCCCCTCCTCTGGTCAAATATCTAACAAAAATATATTTTTATCTAACCTCAGGATGTAATTTTATTAATCTATACTATACAGCTATACAGGATGTATTAATTCTGCAACCTTAGCATAACTCAAGTTTCAATGACACCTCTTTTGATCTCACGCTGTACCCTCTTCACACAGGCTTCATAGGGTCATTTACAACCTTACACCTCTATGTAACATCCTAGCTTCCCTTATTTTAACATCATAAACCTAGTTTATGATTTCTCTCTTAACAAAATTAACTTAACAACTCTCTAATTAGCTCAGAGAACAGGATCCTTAATAAAAGGTTTTCCAGTAACACACTGGGCCAGATATTCAAAAGGGTTGCGCCTGCGCAAGTCCGAACTTGCTCCATTCTGCGATATTCAGCAGGAGGCAGTTGCGCCACTGAAAACAGGCTGAGCAACAGCGCAATGCAAATGAATGCATGCTGAACTGGTGGGGGAGGAACCATGCATAAACTGCACAGCCCGATATTCAGCTGGGCTGTGCAGAGTTGTGCAGGCGCAACCCCCAACCTGCGCCTGCACAACTTTGAGCCCCAAAAAAAAAGGCTTAAGTTGAGGGCCACCCACAGGTGAGCTGCTGCATTGCAGGGCGCAACACAGCAGCTGCCACCTGTGGCTGGCCCCCAACCCACTCCCTGTGCCCCTCCCTCATACCTCTCAACTGTCCCTGATTTTCAGGCACATCCCTGATTATGCCTCAGAATTTATCTCTGTCCCTCATAGCAATTGTAATTTTGTGACAGAACACTGGGGATTGTAAGCATAAAATAATGTTAAATATTAAAGTTACAGATTCCTTCCTATTCAGAAAATGCATCTTACATAAATCCCCCCTAATTCTATCAGCTTTCTGAGTGTATACTACCAAATCTTAAGATGTGTCCCTGATATGGGGTCTGTGTCCCTGATATTTTAATGTCTTGTCCCTGATTTATGAGATGAGAGGTTGAGAGGTATGCCCCCCGCTGCCTGATCATGGGCATAGTTTAACCCCACCAGCCCGATCGTGGGCAGCAATGTGTCCCCCAAACATAGCCCTGGTGGTCCAGTGGACCGAAACTCGATCGCGGGATGTAATCATTAAACACCCCCAACCACATCCCTGGTGCCTAGTGTCCCCCAATCCACCCACCCATGAAGCCTCCACCACGCTCCCCGGCAGCAGGCGGACGGCAGCATCCCACCCGCCTGCCACCCCTGGTCATCACGATTGATCAGACGGGTAGGGCTGCACGCCCATTGGTGCAGAGCAAGAGACAATGGGCGTGCAGCCCATACCGTACAAGACAGTCCAGTTTTGTGAATGATTCATGATCTACAAAAAACCCTCAAATTAAGCACTCTAGTTGGTATAAATGCCTTCAAGATGCTTTATTTCTGTACAGAGAAGTATGTAATTGCTTCACCCACTCAGACCCAGTACCGTTGTCTGCACTGGTAAATAGCCACGCCTAGACCCAATTTTAAGTACTGCCCCCCCCCAGCTTGCTCCTCACCAGCCTAATTGTTCTCTCTCTTATCCCCCTGTCTTATCAACACTAGGCCCATCCATCCCCTTATTCTTCCTTTCCCAACCTCGAATAGGAGCTCACTACCCTGGGTTGTGACATCCTACCATGCCCGTGCTATAGCATTCAATCCGGGGCTCACACATACTCCTTTTCTCCATCCACCTTCTCTACATCCAGCTTTACCAACTCCTTTCTGTGCACCGTGCCCTCCTAGCCTTTTCCCCCCTACCTTCACCTCTACCTGGTGTATATTTTTATTTTTTTTTTTTTCTTCAGTTACTTCCTCCTGCAACCTTAGATAACCTGCTTTATCTTCCTATAGACACTTCTATGTATGTAAATACCGTGTAATCTGTACAATATCTGTATAATTCTATGTACATATGAACTTCTTTTTCTTCCTCTCTGTAAAGAGTATTATCTGTATTGCCTTGTAAATACCTGTGTTGACCTGTATATACAATTGCTCATGCTCCACCCAGGTCCATCTTGCAAATGAGCTTCTGCTCAACGATGAAAACCTGGTTAAATAAAGTCTTGATTGATTGATATTAAAA
The DNA here is from genome assembly GCA_016271365.2 of Neoceratodus forsteri. Classification (NCBI taxonomy): domain Eukaryota; kingdom Metazoa; phylum Chordata; order Ceratodontiformes; family Ceratodontidae; genus Neoceratodus; species Neoceratodus forsteri. The sequence continues at coordinate 816,274,981 of CM028134.1, read as the reverse complement.
AAATATAATACAGCACTCAGAACTGGCTGTCTATGTCACACTCCTCCCCACCTAGACTGAATTTGAGGGATCTATCCCCTACATGGGATGAGCTTCCCAAATCAGTTCACTCATAGACCCTAGACAGCCCATCGACGTTCTGATTCTTAATGCCTGCCCTATGTATGATTGTCAGATCATATTATTTGAAAGCAAGACTCCATCTTAGTAGTCTCCCATTGCTCTTTCCCATCTGTGTCAGCCAAACCAGGGGGTTGTGGTCAGTCTGCACCACAAAATGCTGCCCATACAAGTATGGCTCTAATTTCTTCAGGGCCCACACTATGGCAAGACACTCCTTTTCCACCATGGAGTACGCTTGCTCGCTGGGGAGCAGCTTTCTGCTCAGGTACAAAACTGGGTGATCTGTCCCTTGGCTAGACGTCTGGCTAAGTACTGCCCCAATACCCACGTCTGAGGCATCCGTCTGAACTATAAAGGTTTTGCTATAGTCTGGACTTGTCAAAACAGGAGCACTGCACAGTGCCTCCTTCAGTCTGGTAAAGGCTTCCTCATAGGCTGGGCCCCAGGTAATTTTCCTTGGCATCTTTTTCTTTGTCAGGTCAGATAGGGGAGCAGCCAGGGCACTGTAATTAGGTACAAATTTTCTGTAGTACCCTGCTGTCCCTAGAATGCTCCTGACCTGCTTCTGGGTTTCTGGTCTGGGCCATGCCTGAATCGCCTCTATCTTTATTTGGTTAGGACGGAGCTGTCCCCGGCCTACCACATGCCTGAGGTATGCCACTTCCCCCATGGCCACCTGGCACTTCTCGGCTTTGACAGTGAGCCTGGCCCTCTGTATCCTGCCCAGCACTTCCCTAAGGTGTGAAAGGTGTTCCTCCCAGCTGGTACTGAAGATGGCAATGTCATCCAGGTACACTACGGCATACTCCTCAGCACCATTCAACACCTGGTTCACCAACCTTTGGAAAGTGGCCGGGGCGTTCTTCATTCCAAAAGGCATTACTTTAAACTCAAATAAGCCTATCGGAGTGATGAAGGCCGACTTTTCCCTAGCTGTGTCTGTCAATTCTACCTGCCAATACCCCTTGGTCAGGTCAACAATCGTAAGGTAGGTCGCCCCTCCCAACTTGTCCAGGAGTTCGTCCGTCCGGGGCATCGGATGGGCATCGGACTTCTTGACTGCATTCAGTCCATGATAGTCCACACAGAAATGGGTTGAGCCATCTGGCTTGGGCACAAGGACTAAGGGTGAGGCCCAGGGGCCGGGGGGTCTCTGGATTACCCCTAAATCCAGAATCTCCTCCATTTCCCTCCTAATGTCCTTTTGGACAGCCTCTGACACCCGATATGCTGTTCGCCGTATGGGCGTCTGTGTCCCTGTCTCCACATCGTGTGTCATTAAGGGGGTTAGTCCATGCTTGGCGCTAAACAAGGGGGCAAAGTCTGCTAAAACCTCCTGTACTTTCTGGACCTGGTCCGGGTTCAGCTGGGGAAACAATTTTACTGCTTCCACAGAGGACTCCCACTTACTTTCTTCCAGCAAATCCAGAAGGGGGTCTCCTTCATCCGTCCCCTCCCCATGACTACACACTGCAAACACCATATCAGCCCTATTTGCATATGGCTTCATCATGTTGACATGGTACATCCTTTCAATCTGTCTTCTGTCAGGTAACTCCACAATGTAGTTTACATCATTTACCTTCCTAACCACTTTGTACGGTCCTGCCCACTCAGCTTGCAGCTTGTCTTTCCGGACCAGAATAAGGACCATGACTTCCTGACCCACCATGTATGAGTGAGGTCTTGCTCTGCGGTCATACCACACCTTTTGTCTCTGTTGGGCAGCTGCCAGGTTGCTCTGGGCTGTCCCCATAAACTCCTTCAGTCTTTCCCTAAACCTAAGGACATAATCCACAATGAGAGTTCCCTGGGTGGCGTGCTTGCCTTCCAAGTCCTCCCGGATTAAGTCTAGGGGCCCACGTACCCGGCATCCATATAAGAGTTTGAAGGGGGAAAATCCTGTCAACTCTTGGGGCACCTCCCTGTATGCAAACAACAGGTGGGGAAGGTATTTCTCCCAGTCCCTCCCGTGCTGGTCAGCAAACGCCCGGAGCATTGACTTTAGGGTACCATTTAATCATTCCACAAGCCCATTGGCTTGTGGATGATACAGTGTTGTGCATCTCTGCACCACCCCACACTTCTCCCATAAACATTTCGTCAGGTCCGATATGAAAGAACCCCCTCGATCGGTGATTACCTCCTGCAGAAACTCTACACGGGAGAAAATCCCAAGTAAGGCATCTGCCACTTTGTCTGTCCTCAGTGAGGATAGGGCGACTAAGTCTGGGTACCGGGTGGAATAATCCACCACAGTCAGGATGAATCTCTTCCCTGAGGAGCTGGGGGTATTTAAAGACCCCACAATATCCATTCCCACCCTCTGGAATGGCTCCTCCACTATGGGCAAGAGGATCAGGGCAACTTGGGTTTTCTTGCCCGCCTTCCCTATTTCTTGGCACCGGTGACAAGATCTGCAATACTCCTTCACCTGCTGGGTGAAGTTAGGCCAGTAGAAATTCTGGGCCAACCGCTGCATAGTTCATGCAATTCCCAGATGACAAGACAAGGGAATATCATGTGCAATTTTGAGCAACTGCTCACGATACCCCTGGGGAATGACAAGCTGCCTGCCTAGTATCCCTCCTTCTGTCTGTACTGCCTGTGTATACATAAGTCCATTTTCCCAATAAACCTTATGTCTGCCGTCCCTTCCCTGTGTGCCCTCAGAGTCTGCCCAAGCCCTCAGCTTCTCTAAACTAGGGCACTCCTCTGAGCAGCTGCAAACCCCCTCACACAGTCCCAAGGCATGGGACAAGTCCCCTTCAGTCGCTAAACTAGGGTTCCTAGCACTAGCGTCAGGGCCCCCGGGATCACTGTCAATCTTAACCCTCTGACAATTAGTCACCCCTCCCTCTTTGGAGTAGCCTTCCGTAGCTGTGTGGCCACTTGCTACCAGGGAAATTTCTACACCCTTTTTATCAGTCTTCCCATCTGGAGACACAGGCTGGGGAACCAGCCTCTCCGTGGTTTCCACACTGGTTTCTGCGGGGTTCAGGGAAATACTATTTTTCCTTGCTGCTTGTCTATGGGTAACAGCACATACCATCCCCTGTTGGAGGTTGTTACCCAGGATCATATCTACTGCTAACGTTTTAGCTACAGCCACCTGTTGCACAGTTCCTCCTGTTTCACCCCAGTCCAGGAGAACACTGGCCAGTGGCAATGTTTTCGCTTCACCCGCAAAGTCCTGTACAGTCACGTATTTGTTTGGGATAAGCTGACCAGGCTGTACTAGATCCCCTTTCACTAGTGTCAGGGATACCCCTGTGTCCCTTAACCCCTGCATCTGTACGCCATTTACCATGACTGGGTGCATGTGTTCCCTCATGTTCACTGGCATGCTCTCGGGAACACACAAACAACCCACTTCTTTTCTGGTACCACTTTGCGTATTATTGCTTGTCCTTCTTGGACACTGTGTGGCAACGTGCCCAGTTTCTTTACATAACCAACAAGCATTTCTTATTTCAGAGAAATCTTTTCTTTGAAACCTGGGGCCAACTGGTTTCGGTGAAGGCAGTGAGGGTTTTAGCTGCCCTGAAGGCGCGCTTTTCCCCTTCTGCACTGCCACTCCTGCCCCATTTACTCTCAGAGCAGGTCTGCTCTTGGCATAGTGGTCCGAGAGTTCAGCAGCCTCTTGCACTGTTTTTGGATCTCGGTCCTCTAGCCAGGTTTTTAACTCTGCTGGGCATGCCCAATAAAACTGTTCTAGTAAAATCACATTTTCAATTTTATCAACAGTGTTTGCCTCAATTCCTTCCCACCAACATTTTAAAAACTGACGTTGTATAATGGGTAGCTCCTCATAGCTCATATCAGGGCTTCTCCAGAGCTTACGGAATTTAGCTCTGTATGATTCAGCAGTTAATTCAAACTTTTTTAGTAGTGCAGCTTTTAACTTGCTGTAATCATCACCGTCTTTATTGTCCATATGACCCAATGCATCCTGAGCTTTTCCGGTAAGTAGCGAGGATAGCTGGAAGCTCCTGGACTCTCTAGGAATTTTAGCCTGAATGCAAACATTTTTGAAAGAATTTAAAAAGGCGTCTATATCCTCCCCGTCCTTAAACTCAGCTATTAATTTAGAGTTCAATTTGTAACCCAGTCCTGCAGTCCCAGTTAAACCCAAGCCACTTACCTGCTCTGGTGCCGCTGGTTGGAGTCGCATTTTCTCCAGCTTGTGTTGCCTCTGGCGCTCCTGCTCCTCATGGTCTGGCATCTCGGTGTTCTCGTTCTCTCTTCTCCTCTCCTCTGCATCTCGCTGGCGCTCGTGCTCCTCACGGTCTGCCTCCCTCTGTTGTCGCTCTGCCTCTCTGCGTTTTCGCTCTGCCTCACAGTCCACCTCTCACTTCTCTCACTCTCTCCTCTCCTGGGACTCCAGCTCCATCCTGCACAACTAAAGTTGCAAACTGAGAACGTCCAGATTCAGGATACTGGTGACTCATCCCTGCTGCTGTGGCCCTTCACTAACAGTGGTCCTGCTGTCCTCCTCATATGCTCGGGACCCGTCACTGGCCGCTAGTTCTGCCACACTTGAGGTCTGGTCCCTTTCAGTCACGGTCTGTGACTCCCTGCTCTGGGTATCTGCTACCATCAGGGCCTCTATGAGGTTCTGCTTACTGGCTTTCACCTCGAACAGGACTCCTCTGTCCTCGCACAACTGTTTTAACTGTTCTACAGTGTGCCTACTGTAGTAGGACTCCATCTTTCCTAACTACTGCTACTCTGACTTTGCACTTTAGAAGAAAAAAATAAAATAGGTAGGAACTTGACTGTACACCAAGTGATATATAGTTCTGTTTTCTTTTTTAAAATAAAACTCTGTCTTTTTCTTTCTTTGCAAGAGAGCTTATGGTCTCAGCTGACACAGAACAATAAAGCTTGTGATACCAAAATTAATGCCACCGCTGCCAACCAATCTGTCACAAACTCACTCAGCAGGTCAGGCCCTCTACTCCCAAAGTGCCAACCTCTGAGCGCAGTCTTGTGAACAGTGTAACAGACAAGGTAGCCCTCTTGTCTGTTTTTGTGAGTTTGGATCAACCTTTGGTCTAGTTCTGGAGGGATTCAAACTGTAACCTCTTGCTAGCATACCCAATGCACAGGCTCAGATATATCTGTCTTCGGGGGGCCAGATATCTTTGCCTATGGGCACCTAACCAGGTATTCAGAGACGAACCCTTAAAACTTTATAAAGGTCTCAGATTTAAAATGCTTCTGTTTCCAATTTGGTACCACCATACAAGCTATATGTCTGCTGAACCATAAATATTTCTTAGCAAAAGAAAGCAATTCAAAGACAGACCAGGTTTGCTCTAAAATTAGAGTTTTTACTAAAATATATAATAATATGTCAAACATACAATACACAACTCATAACACAAGACATACATATCTTTAAACAAAACAAGGTTTAAAACAGTGCAATTCCTACAACTATATTTAGATTTTTTTGTCTAGCTTTCTAAATACCTGTTTTCAGTGCTCAGATGTTTTCTTGGTCAGTGTCAGATACAAAATGCATCTCTATAGTGAAAGAGAACAATCTTTTCAAGCAGTATTGGCCAACCCCTTTTGGATGAAGTCATCCAGCCCCTCCTCTGGTCAAATATCTAACAAAAATATATTTTTATACAACCACAGAATGTCATTTTATTAATCTATACTATACAGCTATACAGGATGTATTAATTCTGCAACCTTAGCATAACTCAAGTTTCAATGACACCTCTTTTGATCTCATGCTGTACCCTCTTCACACAGGCTTCATAGGGTCATTTACAACCTTACACCTCTATGTAACATCCTAGCTTCCCTTATTTTAATGTCATAAACCTAGTTTATGATTTCTCTCTTAACAAAATGAACTTAACAACTCTGTAATTAGCTCAGAGAAACAGGATCCTTAATAAAAGTCTTCCAGTAACACATTGTCTCTAAAAAGACTGAGTGTGTGATACAATGCTGTCAGCAGTTCTCTTGGCCTGCATCTGTTAGCTAAAATCTGGGAGGGAGGGGGGAGATGAGAGAGGTCATTCCTAGAGTATTTGATTTTCAGCAGAGACATTAATACATTTTATATTAAAAAAATATAATACAGCACTCGGAACTGGTTGTCTACGTCACATGGTGAAATCACCTTTTGGTCAGGCTTTGAACATTTTCACCTCCTTTGTTTATGAGGCGGGATCATACAAAGGCTATGCTGAAAATTTTGGGTCAAAATATGTAATAATGGCAAAGTTATGTGCAGATTTTGAAATTTTACTAGTCTTGCTCGTAACTTCGGTAATTTTAAATATTTTGACCCAAAATTTTCAACATAGCACTTTTTTGCACCACCTCATGAACGTGACAGCTGTTCCTTTTTACATCCTGGTCAAAATGTGTTTTTGCACCTGTGGCACGGAATGACATTTCAATGCCATGGAATGACATTTCGATGAGGATTTAAACATTTTCTCTACTGGGTTCATGAGGTGAGGCAATAAGAAGGCTATGCTGACAAATTGGTTGCTGTTTTGGCATAAATGCAAGTGCAGAGCCCTGTACAGCAACATATGTACGCATCTATAGAGGATTGGCAGGCAAATGAAGATACGATTATACTATTTTAAAAAGTAAGGAAATTCTTAGCAAAAAACTGTATTAATGTAAGAGTTAGGGTTCAGATTAAACTGACAAAAGTGAGGAAATGTGATGTTAGGGTTTCAAACCCTAACACCCCTGTCCCATCCCTGAGGCAAATGAGGGGTAGAGTCTTCCTTGGTGTTGTCAACCCTAACGCTCACCCCATTCTATATTGTCATGAAACACACACCTGTCTCAATCACATCTCAGGTTTTCTGTCACTGCAATGGGGTGAGCAGTAGGGTGTCCCACAGCCACACAGAGAGAGACAGACACGGGACACTGTAGCACTTGTACGTGCTCCTCACTGTCGCTACTGCAACACTGTGTGTCAACTGCAACAGAGAGACACAGACGCACACACACGACAGTCAGCAAGTTTTGATTCAACGTTTTCTGTCCATGTGTCTCTCGCTCTGTCACTCACCAGTGCTCCCTTCACTCCTTCTCCACAGTCAGTGTGCGGTAGCCGGTGATCCATGGGGCGGGTGGATGGGGAAGCCAACACAAGTATGGGGCGAGTGGCATGTACTGCTGTGGGGACATTTACCAAGGTATTAATGGTGTGCGAGGACAGCAGTTGTACAGGGAACACTACCACATTGACATGTATTTTTACATTGGGCTCCTGAGACACTGAAGGAGATCACAGCCACAATTCTGTATCGCTAAGCCCATTTTGCAAATGGCTGCTTTCTCCTTTTGCTACATGCCGTCAGAAACACAGACCATTCTGCCCCTTGATCCCTACTATGGTGGACCTTATCATCCTGACAGTGCTGATAATGTCGATTATCGCACTGTCAGGTGATGGCCAACATCCAATGAGATTACTCCCTCAGGAGCCCCATGTAATAATGGATTTTATTATATTCTTCCAGTGGTGATAAAGTTTCTATATCCACTGCATCTTTGGCAGATCAAGAAATATCCTCTTCTTGCTTTCTCATTTCAGCCCACTCCAATCTTTTGTGGTAATAAATTCCTTTACCAGGTCACAAAACTTATATTCCTGTTGTGTCATAATACAGTTTCCATGGGAAGGCAACATGAAAGTAGCACCCACCTCTTGAAGATAATCTCTGAATGTCAGAAAATGCTTGGATCGTTGCCGAGTGTTGTAAGACATATCTGGGTAAACATGCTACTTATTATCCCTAAAGAATAATGGCCCTTTCATTTTCACAGTCTTTATAATTATATGTTTTGAATTGTTTATTCTGTTGCTGGTTGCTATCAACATCTTGGCCTGGGGTCAACAGATATATAACTCTTTTCCTTTTTTAAATGTAATCAGTCTCTTACTCATTGCCCTGGTTTGAATCTGGTACTTACATGGTCTATAGAGTTTCTAAGAGAGTTTGAGGCTGGAAAATCCCATACTCCAGCTAGTCTGCAGCAGATTGTTGAAACCATTGATTGACAGGCACACAGTGTTCAGTGTTTATGCTAATTAGGACCCTGCAGGGACAGAGTATAAAAGCAGAGGTAGGTATGAGGGAGCTAGTCTTGGGTGGAGCAGCCTGAGTGGAGAAAACAGAGAGAGAGAGAGAGAGAAAAAGAGAGAGAGAGAGAGAGACACGCCAGGGCTGTCCCTAGTCTTCAGAGTAGGGAGAGGTCGAGCTTTCGTTAGTAGGCCAGAGAAGCCAGAGTAGAGAGCAAGAGAGCAGATATGGATATTATAGAGCACAGTAAAAGCCAAGAAGAAAGAGAGCATGTTTAGGAGCTGTTATTCCATGTCAGAGATGACTATAAAAATGCTGGGGTGGTGAGGGATACCCCTTTAGGGAGATGCTCAAGACCCTCACAGGTCTAACTACAGGATCCAAATTGATTTAGAGGATAATGTCCAGAGGACATCTGTCTGAGTAGAGGGAGAGACCAGGAGAAATCCTCCATCAACAGCAAGTGAGTAGCTCCAGTTGTGGGGGTCACACATGTGCTCAGCTCTGCCAAAGGTATGTTTTCATGGCCATGGGAATTCCAGGAAAGTTTGCCCTTCATGCAATGGCACTGAGGGTAGGATGCAAAGCAGACTGGGAGGGGGGTTGTGAGGTATTCTCTGGTAAGAACTACAGGCAACAGTAGGCCTGCTGGGTCTAAATGTAGTGGCAGCACCTGACGTTAGAGATATGGTGGCTCGGGTGAGTTTGTGAGTTTGGGTTTTCCCAGAAGGTATAGCACAGCAGCCCACAGTATGCAGTGCTGGGGGACAGAATGAAAGACCTATGCTTCGGTAAGGTAGGGTTGGAAGTATGGCTGAGAGCACAGCATAATTGTAATTAGGACAGTATATGTTCTGTGTATGTCTTATATGCTAGTTGGGGCTTCCAGTGTTTTGGGCGGATGTTAAATGTAATGTATACACCTGGGGGATGTCTCCATAGGTAGGGATGATAACAGATACTCCATTTAGGATAGATGGAATTAGGAGTGGGAGACCAAGGAAGAAAAGATAAGTTATAGGTGGCCCAAGGTGTCTGGCTGAAATCCCATGGTAATAGTCACAAGTACAAAAGCTTTAAGTGGAGGGGCATCTTCTGCTTGGCTGGCCAGCCACCCCCATCTGACTACCCCCGAGCCCCATCAGCTGACTTCACCAGGGCTTTACCTTACTCCTTCCTCACTCTCTGCCAGAGGGTCTTTTCAGAGGTACCCAGTCTTCAGTGCAAAACCTGCAGGGGGTTGTGCATCATCCGCTATCTGGCTGGTTTTCCAGATTTTTTCCCCATGGACTGCTGCATATGCAGTGAGCGTGATGTGTATAATCTGCGGAAATGTCCCTGTCATCTTGTATGCGGTCTCTACCCTGTGTGACCTTGCTGTGCCATGACCTGAATTCCTCATGGTGGCAGACAAACAGTGACGTACTGTGACTCCCCTTCCTGGAGAGGACAGCTGTCCTGGAGAACTTAATCCTCCCTCTCTTGGCTGGCACCCCCCCCCCGAGTGACCTACATGTGATTCTGAAGCCAGATCACCAATGTGGCAGGGGTGAGGTGTCCAGCACCTCAGCCCTCCATATCACTGGGCCAAGACTGTGCTTTTAAATACTGAGTAAAGTGGCTACAGCGATGTAGGGACCCTTTGGAGATGTGCCTTGGGCAAGAGTTCTGTGTGTATGTTGTTAATAAAGATCCATATTGCTTGATGCTAAAGCTGGGTGTAGACATTGGAGTTCTTAATGCTAGAGAGTTTATGTATAAATGTATGCTCCTGTGGACCCTGCATTCTACTGCCCAGTGCCTGGATACTTTCTAGAACCCTGGCTAGTTCCTTGCCCTGAAGTGTGGAGCCATAGTGCCTGGCACTGGGGAATCAGTCACATAAATTTTAGTCTCTAAATGTAATACTGTATGACCTGGAGATAAATGGTAATTTTTTTCCCCCATAAAGATTTTTCCTTCAGCAAGGCTACAGGTGGGCTATCAGCCCTGTCCATGACTCCCCTGACTGTAACCACCTCCTCAGGACCTGCGGATTTCTCTTCCATGGTAAGGACCACATCCAGAAGCGGGTGGTAAGTGGTCCAGTGGTGATGAGAGCCAGAGAAAGGTAGGCAGGGCTTCAAGAAGCCTGCCCCATTTTTTCCCTGCTCTCCCCATGAATTCCTTGTCACACTGCGGATGACAGAAAGTGCTGCATAGCAGAATGCACATCCTGCTTCAATCCAGCGGCTCCCTCCCTTTGACATCACACGCACTTGCACCACCACCACCAAGCTTTCATTTGGTGGTAGTCCATAGTGGAACAGCAAACCTCCTGTCCTCAGGAGAGAACAGCACTCCTCTGAATGCTCAATCCTCTTTCCTCAGCTGACTCCCGACGACCAGAGTTTGCTCCCAAATCTTGGATGCCGGCTTGGCGGCAGGTGTGGCCTCCAGCACCTTAACGCTCTGCACCACTGGGCTGGCCAAATGGTAAATTGTTTGGCAGGCAGGCAGAGCGAATCAATGAGAAAAGTCTTCAGACAACTCGCTAATCGAGATGTGTTTGGCATTCAACCCATCTGGTAAACCAATTAGGCATAAAGTCCTGTGTCTTTATGTATTCTCAAGTTTTGCAGTGTTTCTTTGCATCACAGTCGAGTTTCCGGTGGTTGCTGGTTCAAGTGACTTGGTTGTAATCAGCTTCGTCTGCAAATCACCAGCATTTTTATGTTTTTCATGAACGATCAGATGCTCTGTTTCTTTAAATCCCTTTACACAATTATCATGTTATTGATTAAAACAACCAACCTTCTAGTTTTAAGTCAAGTTGTTTAACAAAAGTGTTATAGCTCTGATGTTCTGTAATTTTCTTTGTCTCCTTTACCTGTAATAGTGGTTTTTAGGATGGGTTGTGCCACCTCCCAGTCCTTGCAGAGACAATCATTTGTCCAGCCAGACTGCATCCACAAGCACCTCTGGAACTACCTAATGTTTAACATCACTGTTCCTGTAATGAAGATGAATGAGGCTGAACTGTCAGCAGCAAGGCAAAACTGATGTCTGCAGCACTGGAAACCAGCATTTGCACCTCGAGCCCAGGTGAGCTAGCAGGAGGAGGATTGAGCACGCTCCTTCTTGGGCTGGGGGCACACCTTCCACTGCTGTACTGCCACCTGAGCATTCACAGCTGGCATTGCAGCTAGCATTCACAGGTGCATTCAGGGATGCGAGAGTGCACAGATGTTCATGCATCAGGTAGACTGGCACTTAACAGGATCTTATTGTGTTATCTCATAGTAGGAACTAGAAAATGGAGAATGATGGAACAGATGTATTCCAGCCTCCCATCCCCCACCAGTAAAATCAAGCTTCACTTCCCTTCTTCCTGGAATGATCTTGGCTGTTTTCTCCACACAACATGACTGGATTCTATATCTAGGCCTTTTGAGACACTGAAAAGGAAGAGCACTACCTCGGGTGTGTGTGTGTAATGTTAGGAGGCACTACAGAGTGGCAGTTGTGTGACATCCCAGGATCCCAAGGGTGCTCCATGACAAAGCTCCAAGGCTGAGCAAGAGGCATCAGCTGGCTATGGTGGAAGGAGGTTCTGGGTCAGTGGAGAACAGGAGGAAAAATATATTAAAAGAAAAAAATGAAGGTGAATTAGCACACAGCCAATACTGCTCCCCAGCCTTATGGGGCAATGGATGTTAAAAAAACAGTTGAGAATACTGATGCAAGGTGGGGATATCCCATATTTTAAGGATTGTCCCTTAAATTACACTACTTCAGATCTAAATAAACAAATTCTGGTCATTGCCAAAATGGCTGCTCAGAGCAACGTTGGAGAATGTGTGTGGCGAGAGTGAGTGAAAGTTCAGAGCTCTTGCTGCACTGGAGCCTGCCCTGTGTATGATGGCAGCTCTGACAGACCTGCATATGTTCAATATGAGTTGGAGCTGCCTGCCATGAATCAGAGCCACCTGCTGTGTGCAAGATGGTGACTCTGCCAGACCTGCGCCTGTGTGATACTTGTGCTGCGCACTTTGAGTCGGAGCCACCATGTCACTTCTGCATTTGCGGAAAGTAGTGCATGGGGGCGGGGTGAGCACTGTTGATGGGAGCTGTGTCCATTGTGGGAATGAGAGGAGGAGATACCACAGACCACCAGCGACTTCAGCGCTGTGGACAACAGACCGCATCACTGTAGGAGAAGACAGTAATCAGTTCCGCTTTTCTCCTACAGTGATGTGATCCTAAAAATGGCTGCAGGGCTCTGCCCATGCAGCCATAAAAAAAATGCTAAAGCAGACTCAAAATGGGAGCAGGAAAGGCATCTTACAAGGCCAGGAGAAAAAGGACAATCTAAAAGAGAATAAAAGGTACAAGTACTCAGTTTTCACCATTACATGCACTGCTGCTTTAAAACATTAGCATTCATGACTTTCATTCCTAGATAAATGTGCTTGATTCTCATAATGCACATTTGCATCAGCAAACGCAACTTTTCATTGCATGCAGCATCTTTCCAAGGGACAATAAATATTTTTGTATTTATTTTTTGTTGATCGGGAAAGGAAGACTAGATAATTCTGCCTATTTTCAGCCTCGTCCCGGGGGAGGGGGATACAGATGGATGCCAACTGACACTGAACCAGATTAAGCTATTAGTGGTATTTTTGGTGAACACCCAACTTGACTTATCTTCATGATTCTAGGTGAGAGAGAGAGAGAGAGAGAGAGGACCTGAAAGTAGAAGAAGTAAAATGTATTATTATTTTTAAAAAGGGAATAAAGTTCCTACCTGGTCCCACAAGGCTCCAGCTACTTGATCTATTACAGCTCCCAGTTCTCTGTACTCTCCAGAGTATCTGATATAGGCCCAGGTGCACAGTGTAATGAGAGCCAGTCCCATTATCATGTTGCACAGACTAGCTATAATGTCTACACCAATAAATCCCGTAACTCCGGCTATCACGTACATGATAAAGATCACCACAAACAGTGTAGCTGGGGTTCGAGCAGCATGGAATATGTTCTTGCTGTCATTGTGTTTAATATACTGGACATAGGTCTCATCCATTTCATTTTCCAGTTGCTGCAAGTAGCGACGACTGAATTCCTCTCCACCCATTTTCTTAACCCCACGGAACAGTTTGATAGCTTCTTCTCGGAATGCCAGGTGCTTATTCTGGAGGTCGTTTGGTGCTAAGAAGGGCCTATCACCTCCACAAACCTGAAGCGAAAATGAAAATTTTGTCTGTAATATGAACTATATTGTAAAACAAAAATACATATTTTAGTTTCATTACTAGTCTGTTCTGTCTCCTCACTCTTAAACAGTGACAGATTTCCCAACATTAACAAAGTAGTTTGGGCTTTCTTGAAATGGTGAGCAAAAACATTTTTTTTCTCCATTTGTTATTAATCAGTTAAATTATTTGAGGAACTGTGACTAGGTTCACAGTAATGCCTATGTAATAAAAAGCATGCATTGCATCAATCAAGTGTCAGTATTACTAATACTATTATAATGCAAGATACAACTGAAACAGGCCCTGTGTGTTGTGGCATGCACTGTAGCACAATGGGAAATTGTTGTAATGCAAGACAACGGCCTTAATGTGGTCTCATTCACTGAGAACATCTGCACTGACATGGGTACCATGCAATGCAGTGCACTCTTGTTCAATATCAGTAAGAGACAAACTAAACATCGTTAATGACTGCCAACCACTGAGCCTGCTGGAGTGGCACACAAAATCTGAATACCAGTGATTGCAAGAAGGGCATACAATATTGGTCTCTTTGGGGGTGGGGCTGGGAGTGGGGGCTGCTTCACTGGTTGTACCCTCACCATCAGGGTACAATGGGAGAACTGCCAGAGTGAGTTGGCATTTTCCGTTACTCCAGGGCAGTTTTCCTGTGGATTACATTATTTCCTGTGGAAGCTGAATTGCTCTGTTTTCCTGTAAAACCTGCCTAAGTCTATGGGACCAGTTTACCTGTAGATGGCTCAGCTCCCTGTAAAATACAGGAATCCCTGTAGATCCAGGAGCCCTGGGTTAAAACTAGACTATAAGCAGCTCATACCAGTCTTATATCACTGGGTCAGTACATACAGTATCTTTGGATTCTCGGTTAGCATAGAAAAGGCTGCGCTCTGCTTTCACTATGAAACCTACCAAGCCAATCCCACAAATTCCCACACTAAATACTACACTTACAAAACAGTAAAAAAAAAAAAAAAAGTACCACACCTGAAAAAAGATCTACAAAGAAAAACACTACCTGCAGCCTCTTATTAACTTATCCCCCCCACCCCGTATCTTAAACAAGCCATGTGATTTGAAGCACCATCTCACTCTTCACACACTGGGACTTCCATGCTGCGGCTGCTACTCCCATGCTGCAGACTCCTCCACCATGCTGCCTAATTCCACAATGCCATGCTGCTACCAACCAAAGCTCCTTTCTACTTCCAACAGATGCCTCATACAACTGCTCCTCACTGCCAACACCACACTGCTTCTAACCGTCAACACACTGCCACTCTTACCTGCTGACACCATGCTGTTCCCAGCCACTGACACCCTGCCACTCCTAATCACTGTCACTACGCCACTCCTAACCACTGACACCATGCTAGTCTGCCATCCTGAAGATGACAAACTAAAGGAAGACTGCCACATCCCCATCTCCTTTTATAGGAGGTCCCTAAACTACAGAAAACCTAAAGGGACAAAAACAGTGCCCATAGCAAAAATGCCACTAAACTATGGAAAAACATTTGGACAAACAATGAAAAGGCAATCCCAGACTCCTGGAGTTTGCAGTCTAAAACATCACTACACCTATTCCATAAGATAAGGCCTCCTTCTAAACAGAGCCAATATTTATGGGGAACGTAACTACTCTTTTAGCTTTTCAGATAGCTGTTGCTGCTGATACACCCAGACTCAGTTCTTGGTGCCCAGCAGATCTTGCAATGTTCTTGTCAGCTGGGCTAAATTTAAGAGCCATTCTCAGAAATCGACAGATGTTCAGAATACACTTTGGGTCCAGCATCTCCAGCATGGCTAGAATATTTACTGAGTTAGGCTCTGTTCTTTTCTTTTTCTTTTTCTGGTGACCCACAAATGTCATCTTGTGTTTGCTAAACTCACATTTCTCATTTAAAGTGAGGAACCCCTTCTAGAATGTTTCAGAACTGCTACCAGCCAGTGGTTATGTTCTTGCTGCATTTTCCCAATGACTAGGACGTCACCTGCATGTAATAGTGTCCCTCGTAGTCAATCTGCCATCTTAGAAATCCTTCTTTGGAATGTTTGGGTGCTGACAATATTCTAAATGCTTATCACTTAAAGTAGAATCTCCTGAAAGCTGTTAAAGAAGTTGTCAATGATTTTTTTGTTAAGGGGGTTTGCCAGAAGCCTGATCCTACATCCAGTTGTGAGAAAACTGTTGCTCCCTCCAACAGCTTGAGTTTAATCCACTGCTGGAAAGATGTGACTTGTTTGCCGAACAACATCAAGACAGGTTAAATCAACAAAAATCTGTGTGGTTCATCTGAGTTTGGGGACTACCACCATATGTACGCAACAATCAGTAGGCTCTTCTGCCCTAACACACCCATTTCTTCCATTCTGTGTAGCTGTGCTTCGACCTTCCCTATCAGTGATATGGAAACCCTTCTCTGCATTCTCAGGCCTAAAGGATGGGCACCTGATTTGAGCCGAATGGTATGCTCCCCATTTAGGATTCCCAGTTCCGATAACACTTGCAAAAACAGTGCTTTATAGTCGACTAATGGTTATCATATTGTCACTAGTATCACTGTATCAAACGTAGGGCTTGGACTGCTGGCAATCCCAGTAATGGTTGGAGCAATACCACAACCACATAAATGTGTTGCTGTGTCATCTTTCCTTTATAGACTTACATGACCTGAAATTGTCCATGAATTCCTAATAGAGCATTCCCTGTCTCACACAGGATCCTTGTAGATTTTGTAGCGTACTATCCACTATGACTCCAAGTTCACAGTTTCTCCATTGACCTGATTCCATGGCCAGTCTGACACCGAGTAATATCCTGTGACCAAGTGAGTAGATGACACAGTTTGTTGTTAGTGGAAACCTTTTTAATCTATCGCATAGGAAGGAAGTTACTTCTCTGTCTGACCCAGACAGTACAGCATAAGCATACGTCAGAAAACCTACCCCTGTATACTGAAAGTCTGTTGCCCTATAGTGGATACATGTAATACAACAACATTACATGCTTACATCACAGTATACCTGCTCCACTTGCATACTATTCCATTTCAGCTTGTTTTCCAGTACAGCCATTCTGTCTGTTAGCTTGTTTAGTGAGGCTGCACTTTTCGCAGGTGAAGTCCCTGTTCAATTCATCTGTGTTTCTGAAAGTGCATATGACATCTTCTGCAGCAGGTAGGTTTCTCTATTGAAGCTCTGGTCATTTTTAAGATATTTTATCTGTGTGAATGTGGCTGCTGGTCCTCGGAGTCTTCCTGGGTACAAGTTGGTACAACAGACCACTATGACATTGTTAATATAGAAAGCACTCAGGTGTCTGTTATCCCCCTTCAGTTGATTAAGTACTAGGTATTATTAGGGTTGCTTGGGTATCCATTTAAAAAAAATGGATATCTTGGATAGCAGCAAAAATTTAGGACTTCAGATTTTCAGATAAAGCTGCCAAAACTTCAAAATCCTAAATTATAGGATACCAAATTACATCCAATACTAAAATCAATCCAATTTGGCATTCAACAATTAGAACACTCCCCCATCCTGTAGAAGCCCACTGACCCCTTCAATATTATAACCCCCTCCTCAACTACCCTGTGACCCACAAACCCACTTAGAGAATGTATTTTTGTTGATAAAGATGTTTCCTTATAATAAAAGAAAACTGGCCTCCCTAAATCATGAGCCATCCCCCCACCCTGGCACAAGCTGCAAGGTCCCCACTCCTCAGTTCAATACAGAGCCCCTCACCCAGCACACCTACTAACCCTGATCACTCTCCTGCCAAGCCCACTTAGAGAATATATTTTAATTATAAGGACGTCTCCATATAATAAAAGGAAACTGAACCCCCGTTAATTTATGAGGCCCCCACCCTGGCACAAGCCCCAAGGTCCCCAACCCCCTGCTTCAGTAAAGAACCCCTTCCCAACACACCCGTTAGCCTCCACCTCCCTTCTCACCCCCAGCACACAAATTATCCTAACACTCGAGTCAAGTGAAATACATTCTCTAGTTAGGCTTGGAGGAAGGAGATAGATGGGGGCTAGTGGGTGTGTTGAGTGGGGAGTTCTTCATTGAATCGGGAAGGGGTTGGGAACCTTAGTGCATGTGCCAGGGTGAAGAGGTGGCTCATGATTTGGGGGGAGGCAGTTTTATTTTATTTTAAGTAGATGTCCTCATAAGTAAAAATATATTCTCTAAGTGGGCTTGGGGGCAGGAGGGAGGTTGTGGGTTTTATGAGGTGGTTTTGGCACGGGTTAGGACGTTCAGGGTGGGGGTGTACATGTTGGGAGGGGGATGTAGGAGGTGTTTTATTTTTTACATTTGGATATTGGATATTGGACTAAGATAGTCTGATATCTGACATTAGACTGTCAGATCTGATTTTGGACTATCCAAGCAACCATGCTAGGTATTATACCTAGGTGCCCAGTATCCTCTTTCAGCTACCTATATGTTTGCTAGCTTACAGTTGTACTTAAACAGCCTCAATACAACTTCTGATCATCAAACACAGGGTATTTCACTAGATGATTTGAGTTAGCCCCCCTTAGTTGGTCGAATTGGGGCATTATGCCTAAGCAACTGTACTCACTTGAGGTGTCTCAACTGCCTGCCCTCCCCCTTTGCCTTCTCAGAAAATAAATATAGAATAATATATGGAGTGGTGTGTGTAACAAGAATATAATTACCGGCTCTGCCTTTTTCCCATAGGGAAACCGTGTCATAATTTGCCATTATAAAGGAGCGTTTATAACGGCAAACACACGCACGATTTCCCTTCCTCTGTGCATGCTCACGCAGCAGCGCGACCAGCCAAGAGCACTCATCGCTTCCGTGTTACCAAAACAGAACCGCCAGAACAACTCAGCAGTAAGTCCTCTTCTTTTCTCCCCCCTTATACCCTGCACAGAAAGACCTGAAGAAATGGAAAAAAAAACAATTTAAAATACAAAAATCTCGGCACCGGAGTGAAAGGACCAACCTTGGCATACACTGGCAGGATACACAGAGCTGTTTATTTTATATAATTGCTGAGGCAAAAAAGGCAAACCCAGCAATTATATAAAAGAAAACATGGGTTGGGGTATCAAACTCAATTTTACACAGACCCTCGTTGTGGGATGCTTTTCACAAACCCCGAGGGCGAATTATGTAGCATCCCACAACTTGGGTGTGTGTAAAATCTCGTTACTCACCCCAACCCATACTTTATTCTATATGTTACACACACCCGAGGTGTTGGATGCCACATCAACCCTGAGAGCGAAGCTCGAGGGGTTTATCTAGGCACCCAACACAGAGGGTGTGTGTAAAATTCCAGTTTCTGCACCACCTCTTATTTTATTTTATATAATTGCTGGGTTTTCACTTTTTCGCCACAGCAATTATATAAAATAAAAGATGCTTCTGTGCAGCAGTGGTCTGGTTGGGTTTTACCGCGGTCTACGGTCGCCTGTGAGAGTTAACTTTTCCCTCTGCTAGTTGGTTTAAAAGATTTAAAAATGATTAAGAGCTGTTATTTATTTATTTTTTTTAAATAACTTACCACTGAGTCTGAGTGGTGGTGCAGTTTCGGGCAAGAAGGCAGGGTGGCTGCGATCAGAAATGGAAGAGCTGCGGCTGGTGCATGCGCAGAGTGAGGGAAACAAGGCACATGTCTGCCATTATAAACACTCCTTTGTAACATACGAATTTACAAATCTTCCAGCAGAAACAGGCCTTATGGTCTATCAAGTTAGTCTGCTCGAATGCGCAGCTAGCACCCTTATATTGCAACTGCCCCCTCACCTCCCCCCCCTTGCACCCTGTCCCATACCCTTTTAAAACTGCCCACTGTGCTACAGGATACCACCTCCTTGGGTAGAGTGTTCCATTTTCTCCACCACTCTCTCTGTGAAAAAATGCCTCCTCATCTCTCTCCGATATCTTCCACCCTCTAACCTGAGATCATGCCCTCTGGTGTCCCTTCCTCTCCTCAGCTTAAATATCCCTTCTGTGCCTGTTTTCTTAATCCCCTTCAAATATTTGAAGGTCCCAATTATATTCCCCCAATCCCTCCTCTCCTCCAGGGATAACATCATATAGAATTCTCGCAGCAGCATAAGCAACAGTGGAATGTTGCAGCTGGGAGTTAGGTTAGAACATTGGGGTTTTCAAAGAGAGTAGTCAGTCAGTAGTAGTCTTGAGCAGTCTGTAGTGGAGGGAGGAGATGCACTGCAGTTGGCAGTCCCTCAGAGCCCCCAGCTCTGTACAGAGCTACCACAGAACAGGGTGTGTTCTCGCCCTAGAGAAGGACACAGAAGAATACTTGCTGAAGTGGTTGAGACCATTCCCCAGTTGTTCCAGTGCCCCATCCCTGAGCCGGATGGGGGGAACAAGACCAGCTCTTCAGGGGCAATTCCCCTGGCCCTGCTGGAGGAAGAAAAGCTGCCTGAGAGAAGATTTGTGCTGAGGCACCAGAAGTATGTTTTTTTTCCTGAGAGAGAAAAACCCGTGGGCACCTGCGAACCATGGTGAGTCTGCTCTGCCAGAGAGCCTATGTTTTCACCGAGACTGTTGTGTTAAGTATCTGCTACTGTGGGTCAGGAAAGGACAGCCAAGTACAGTACTTAAGTTATGTGTATGACTTGAGATGCATCTAATCAGTGGGGGTCTACAGGGATGGACATAGCCACTTAAAGAACGTTGCAAGTCAGGACACCAGTTACCAGAGACAGCAGATTGTTAAATGTGACATACATTTCGAGATAGCATTTTACAACCAGAGAGTTTCAAAGGAAAGGTGTTGATTCCAAATGAATGGCTGGGTATGGATTTGGGGACAAGAGGTGGGAGACCCCCCCATAACCAGATTTACCTCCACGGATTCACTTTGGGCACCTATAGCTTTCTTCCAGGCACTTGGCCAGTATCTGCAGAAAGTACCCAGATGTGGGATTAAGATGTATGTTTTCCCTTAGAGCTTGGAAGTGCGCATGGGTGGTAGAGGGAGCCACCAGCAGAAGTGTCCATGCCATATGGAAAAGTGTACCAGTGCTGGTCTAGGGCCATGCCAGGGAATCCAGGATTGAGAGAGTACCAGTTCAGGCTGAGAGCCCAGTGTGTTCAGAACCTGAGGGTAAAAGTTGTTGTGATGATGAAGAAGATGTGTTCTGACCTCTATAGTTCCGTACAACCAGTGAGTGTAGCCCCGTGGGGGTCCATCCTGCTTTGTATTCCTGTGTGTAAGTGAATAAAAGCCCCACTTTAGAATCCCACTCCTGGTTAGGACATTCACAGTTCTTGCTTCCTGTGTCCAGAGTTACTTGGGTGCCCTGTCCAGAAGTGCAAACCTAGCCCTGATGCCAAGCCACTGTTTTCTCCGCAAACCCAGGCTCACCAGGTAATAGGTTATAAAAATGGAGGCACCGGGTGCTAAATAACATCAAAACCCTTTATACCGACACCCTAGTTACATGTAAATTGTCTCAGCTTTTCTGCCCCTTTCAACAATAAAATGTTTTCACTGTTATGTGCACTAAATCAAGGACAAACTTCCTCGAACCAGTTCACCATTCCTGTGCAGTACTGAATCTTTAAGAAATAAGGTGTTTCATAGTCTCTTCCTTCAAGACAGTCATATATACTGTATCTCTCATTATACCCTTACAGAGAAGACTGTCTTTGAGGATGGAAGCTGTAGTGAGATACAATAATTGCTAATGCAAGAACATTTAGTGATGAACCTCAAGTCCAGGAATTTTTTGATGACCACTGAAAATGCAAAGGATTGTTGGATCCCAAATGTCTATCATACAGATGTTTTTCAACACACTTGAAGGAGTATTTACCATTCATGCATTCCCTGTCATACTTACTATACTCTAAACCCAATATTACATTTGGAAAAGCCCTATGTTGGCACATCAAGAGCAGAGACTTGCTGTACCGGCCCTGCAAGCTGTGCTCTATGTTCAGCTGGGTACATAAAGATGTGAGGACTATCTGTGTAAACAGTCAGTATACTACCACTTTATTTTGCCATTTTTCTTCACAATTTGTTTACCAAGGATAGCCCAGCTGAGTTGCAGCATCTCATTTCCAGTGGGGTCCTGCTGCAATCCATCTCCACAGCTGGGTGGACTGGAGCACTGAGAAGTTAAGTGCCTAAGGTCATGCAGTGAGTATCTGGCTCAGCTGACATTTGAACCTGTGATCTCCCAGGCCCCAAGCCAGTGCTCTAACCACTAGACCACTGCCTCCTACAGTTTAGTTACTGCAATAGTTTTGAGCAAAAAGGGCATTCAGATAACTACTAACGATATACTTTGCTGGATCTCTGCTACCGCCTTAGTAATCATCTCACACCTGAAGCTCACCTTGCTATAGCCCGTGGCAACCTCCTCCCCCTCATTGACTAGGGATGCCCTGTGTACTTACTTACCTCCACTACCAACCTGTCCTGGCTCGACACCACCTACAACCATATTTGCCACATCGTCCTTTGCGCCCCTCTCTCCACGCACCACTGCTCTCTCTACCAGTCCTTCTTTGGCTTCCCCCTCAAGCCTGATGATCCTACTTATTGGCCAGGACCATCGGGGATTCCATCCATAGCCCCTCTTACTCCCCTCTGTCTCGTCTAGTCTGCCCCAAGACTCATAGCCACAATCTCCGCCACTCATCCCACTTCCAACTCGTCTGTCCACACATCACCACCAGGATAGGTCAAAGGGCCTTTTCCATTGCTGGGCCCTCCCTCTGGAATAACCCCCCTACCACCACCACTGTGCTCCACCAACCCCCCGCTTAATTTACATACCCTTTTAAAAACCCACTTCCTGTCCTCCATGACCTTTTCCTGTCCGCAGGCTATTAGCGCTACTGCGCAGACTATCTAGGGCTCCTTTACCCCCACCATCTCCTTCTTCTCCTACCTTGGGACTGGCTTACTGCCCAGTACCCTGCCTATGTATCAGCTGCCTGCTACCTGCAAATTATAAATATACCTGTAAATTGTAAATATTATGTATGTTTTTGTTTTGATACTCCTTACTTGTCAGTGTTAACTTTGAGCCGCAGCTGTTGCTGTCAAACACTGTATACACTGACTGATATTGTTACTGTTCTCTGTATTTAATTGTCCTACTGTGATCTTCTGCAACTGCCAGTCTCTGGCATGGGCTGTGCCGGAAAAAGGTCCTTGGATCAGTGCACCAACCCGGTTAACAAAGGAATGAAATTAAAAAAAAAAAAATTTACTATAAGCCATAATATGCTTACCTCTTCCATCTTCTTAGTATACAGATCCTTGGCCGATGCTACAGCTGCTAAGTTATTGGCTTCAGCTGTGGCCTTTAAAAGGGATAGGAATACAAAACATAAAACATCTCAGCGCGAGGATGCAACAGGGTAATTCCCACAACATATGGTGATCATACACAAGCAAGTATATTTTGAAAAACTCTTCACAAAAAAAGGCTGCGTTTACTATGAGTTTCTACTGATTAGCAGGAAATTATTAGCCTGTTACTAAGCTTTGCAATACAGTGCTAACTCGGTTTTGTAGGAGTTGTTATATTTCAGGTGACCCTCACCTGTGATTTTATTCACACAAACAGTTTCTGAGATACTATTTTTTGATCTAATTGTAGTTTGTCTAAATGACCCTGGAAGAGTTCAGCTATTTGTGCTGGCACCACTTTACTTCTAGTTATGACAACTGCTCCAGCGGAATGCGCATAGGCTGTTGAACTAGATTTTGTACTATTTTGGTCAGGAACAAAGACAGCAAAACAGAAACTTTATTTCCCTTTGAAAGCTCTGGGTAAAATTTGGCTGAGTTGTATGTTGCAGTTGACAGTATCACAGATAAATTCAATTGTTTGACAGAGTCTTCGATACCGTATCTGGTATAGTAATCTTTTTGGTATGCCAATATGCCTTTTTGCAAGTTAAATGGCTGTTCAGCACTTCGGTGTGCAATACAAATCTACCACCCTTAGAAGCTCCTTTGCATATCCATCCTTTTCAGGGCTGTAATTAGAGTCTCTGGAATGATGAGGTAGAAAATGTTTAAAAGCTATGAGGTCTGGGAGCAACCCTTCCCCCGCCTAGCAAATTTCTTTGGAACTTGCTGCACAAGTATTATTTTCTATGCATTGTGTCAAAATTATGTTCTTAGACAGGGCTGTGTCAGCTGAGGTTTGTCAGGTTCGAACAAACCCCCCACCCCCTTCTTGAACCTCTGTTTTTTTTTTTTATCATTTGTGTTTTTCCCCTTTAAATGCCCCCCACTGCCACCAACTGTAGTGGTGCACACACTTGCCCTGTGCCTGACATTATCCCCTCTCCTTCAAACCCACCCCTAGCCCAGTCATGATCAAGCAAGTCAGCGTGTGACTGACGTCCATGAGTTACACTGATTAGCCCCTGTTGCAGCCATGGCCCGAGAGCACGCAACACTCCAGTACTGGTCAGTCTGGGCTTGTATTGTGTTTTCAGCTGAGGCTTATGTTAATAGCAATTGGTAAGTGATTCACAGTAGAAAGTCACTATACTGTGACATGGATTTGGTGGATGGGACTCCCAAAGGCTGAATAAGAGATGGATGGAGAATCATGAGACTCAGTGGGAGAGAGCTGCACCACTGCTGACATGCAAGTAGCCAGACATGCCAGAAAATGGAAAAGGCCAGATAAAAGTACCTTATGGAGCTGAGCTGGGCGGATGGATGGACAGGGACACAAATGAGTGAGAATGTATCTTTATGTGGTCATGCTGGGGTGGGGACTTTTCTCTATAAAATTGTAGTCTATCACATGTCTTCCTGCAGTGATAGGCAACTGGGAAAGGGAAGAGGGGCAGCTGGGCTTTTACAGGCTGCCATTGTGACACACTCTAGACTCCTGTAGGAGTTGGCATGAGATATTGAGATATTATAACAGTTCTCCTGCATTTTAGCACGATGCCTTCCACCATGTGTCACCTTTTCCTTTGGACTCAAGGGTGGGAGGAGACCTAACAGAACTTTGCTTTATTTTCTGTGTAAACGTTAAACTGTGCAATAGAGCACCTACAACACTAGAGCTTCTGGAGGCCTAGTGCCCCCAGACCCCCAGCTTTTTACAAACGTTTTTTGCACACTATGCAGACAAAATATCTCTACCACTCAGTAAAAGAACAACAGCCCTGCTACAAATCATTAATTGGACAAAACTTTAAGTTACGTATTTTGTTGACCAGCTGAGTTAACTGGAACAGGGGCCCTTTATAGAAGTGAGCAGGGACACAAGGATAACAGTGGTAAGAAACATAGGAGAAAAAAATGAAGTAAAGGACTGAAGACATCCAGAGCATTCACTTTGCTAAGGAGTTTCAAAAAAGAGCTCAAATCCCACTTGCTGAACTCTAACCACTGTTCCTGCTATAAATGACAGTGACTTAATTTAGTCTCCTAGGCCCTGTCTTCAGCGATTATGAATTGTATAAATCAGAGTTTTATTGTCACTCTGTAAACATATGATGTTCCTAGTGTATAATTATCCCCCACTGCACTGTACTGTACTGAGATGTCTTCTCACCCCCTTTTTTGTGTTAAAAGGACCTTGCAAAAACAATGCACTCCTAATGAATTGATAGGTATTGTCCCCATCTTGATATAAATCCATTGTGAATTATGTTGACTAATAATGCTGTACTCTACTGTATGATGTGTCTAATGTTGCTCCCTAAATGTAGAATGTGTAAACCAATGCTTTATGTATCTATGAAATTAACCTCGGGTCACCCCTGAAAAAGGGACCATCTGGTCTCAGTGGGCCTACTCGGTTACCAAAATTCAATAAATAAATAAATAAGAGATTTATAGAGTATCAGAGACAGTTACAGGCAGTGTTTACTTTCCTTAAGCCTTGGTTTGAAGCATTTTGCTACATTTATTTTTTTTCTAAAGCAAAACTATTTCTTACAAAAACACTGAAAACTACAGAAAATCACTGTATAGCAGCTTATACTGGCACCCTCTTTATTTAGCGTGGCGTGGGATGCAATACTGTTTAGTGCCCTGTTAAATTAGCGCATCAGCTTCATGTCCAGTTACAGCACTATGCTCCCTGTATTATTAGCGATCAGCTTATTTTAGCGTTTTTGTCAGTTAAGCTAATATAGCGAAAATAAACTGAAAGCTAATATTTCCTGCTGTACAGTATTAGACAGCTATAAGTAGCAACACTTAAGTTCCAGGGTTCCAGAGTGTCTCATTTTGGCAGATCAAATGTCCCATAAAATCCTGTAAGGTCTGATAAGACTGGCTGCGAGCCACAGATCTACCCCCTCAGAACCATCCAGATATTTGTTTTCCACCGGCAAACAACTTCTGAGACGGCTGTTGTGATAACAGGTAAAGGATATGTGCAGCCATGATGTCTGCCGACAACTCTCGGATGATTCCCCTTGAATCATTCGCAGAAGGGGATTCCCCTCAGCTGCACCAGGGATGAGAGTAGAGGCAGACTTCCAGCCCACTCGCTCCCTCTGTGTTAATTCATGTGACATGACATGAGTGAGCACATAGGGAGAGAGGCTGGAACTTTCATTGAAGTCTCAAGGTAGAAGGGTGGAGCTCGGGGGAGGGAATTATTTCATCGATAAAGTGCCTGCTCCCAATACATAAACTTTACCGTCCAGCTGGCAGCATACACACACACAAAAAAAAAAAAAGAACATGGATTGGCACCAAAAAAGACAGTACAAAGGTCTTGTCCTGTGGCATGCCTCGGTGTAGTTATGACCCAGTTCATTATCAATTATGATTTTAAAAATGTTTATACATTTCTACTGCACATGCAAGCACTGTTTAATATGTATTGCTGCACAAGACTTCAATTGGGATAGTTCACAAATACTGTAATAATTATATTTAATTAATCCAATCATCACTTTTACTCCATCCTGTTTTCTCTACTTATGTCATTCATATATACCGTTAACATACCAGTCTAATACATAGTAAAAATTATATGTGACATCTTACTTAGGGTTTCTACCCTTCAGGCTGTATGCAGAGTCTGAAGCAGCATGCAGCATCTTACAGCTGTATGTGTGACATGCTGTCCTTGCACTCTGCCTCAGCTGGGACTTAAACCCATGCCGCCCGGAATGCCATTCTGGTTGCACTACTAGCTGTGCCACCAAGACAAATGGAACCTGGGCTGTCCCGGAGCACATTTTCTTTAATGCACAACCTGGTGTGCAGATAATTACATTTTTCAGTCACAAGACTGTGGTGTAAATATTTATGGAATACATACAAACAGAAAGCCTGGGTTCAAGTCTCAACTAAGGCTAATGCAATTAATTGTGCAGCACTAGGCTGTGCATTAGAGAAAGAGTAATGTGCTCTGGAATGGCCCAGGTTCCAGTTGTCTTGGTGGTGCAGCTGGTAGTGCAACCGGAATGGTATTCCAGGTGGCTTGGGTTCAAGTCCCAGCTGAGGCACTTACTTCTTTCTCTTTTGTTTGTACAGTGTGTGTTCCATAAATATGCACACTGCACTCTTGTGATTGAAAAACGTGATTATTTGTGCAGCACTAGGTTGTGCATTAGAGAAAGAGTAATGTGCTCCGGGACAGCTCAGATTCCAGTTGTCTTGGTGGAGCAGTTGGCAGTGTTGGGTAAGTTACTTTTTCTATTACTTTGGGAAACTTGTTCCAGAAAGCTCTGTGCAGTCACTAGCAAGAATGGAGAAGTACTGGAAAATGTAATGCTCCCTACAGTTACAATTACTTATGTCTTTTTATACAAAAGAAATACATAACTGTAACTGATTACATTTATTTGAAAGTAACTAGTAACTAACCTATTACTTTCAAAAAATGTAATCTTTTATAGTTATTTACTATTTTTGTATTGTTTTTGTATAAAAAGAAATAAGTAACTATAATTGTCAGGTTGTCAGGTGTATTACTTTTTCTAGTACTTCTCCATCCTTGCTAGTGACTGCACAGAGCTTCCTAGAACAAGTTTCCAAACATAACAGAAAGTAATAGAAAAAGTAACTTACCCAACACTAGCAGTTGATAGCACAACCGGAATGGTATTCCAGGTGGCCTGGGTTCAGGTCCCAGCTGAGGCATTTATTTCTTTCTCTTCTGTTTATTTGCCCATACTAAGAAGTAAGGAGCTAAGAAGGCAGTGAGCCCATGTTTGCTCCTGTTGCCTTATCCATAATCTCATAATGTGTTACCACTTATAATGTGCCTGTCTATAATGTTTTTAAAAAAAACTTTCTATCTTTACTTATTATAACTTCCAGTGGGAGTTTGTTCCAAGGGTTCACCACTCACTGTGTAAAAAAAAGCCCTTCTTTTTTTGGAATTAAACTTTTTTGATTTTAGTTGAAGTGGGTGCCCTCGAGTACCCATATTATCATTTTTTAATGTAAGGTCTAATTTGTTTAAAAGATAACTACCTTGCATTGTGTCATAACATCATAGTAGCTCTCCCCTAATCCTATGTGTTTGGAGTGACATTAGGTTTAATTTTTTGAGCCGTTCCTCATATGGTAGCCCTTGACAACTGTAAATCATTTTAGTTGTTTGTCACTGTATTTTCTCTATTCTGTCA
The DNA here is from genome assembly GCA_016271365.2 of Neoceratodus forsteri. Classification (NCBI taxonomy): domain Eukaryota; kingdom Metazoa; phylum Chordata; order Ceratodontiformes; family Ceratodontidae; genus Neoceratodus; species Neoceratodus forsteri. Next base: position 816,246,909 of record CM028134.1, on the reverse strand, counting down.
GAGTTGCACTTTTTGGTGGGTCCCCATGTGTTCCATAAATATGCACATCGCACTCTTGTGATTGCAAAATGTCCTTGTACTCTGCCATGGTATTTATACAAGGGTAGACCCATCAGTTTGACCTCAGTGGTGGGAAAATTAATGGAGAGTATACTAAAGGAACGATTGGGGGTGTACTTGGAGGAGGTGGGAGGTCTGTATAGTCGGCAACATGGGTTTGTGCCAGGTAGATCATGTCAAACCAATCTTGTGGAGTTCTACGAATGGGTAATATCAGAACTGGACAGGGAAAAGCTTGTGGATGTATTATTCTTGGACTTCAGCAAGGCGTTTGACTCTGTCCCCCACAATGGTCTGGTGGAGAAACTGACAAGGTTGGGAGCAGGCCCTTTGATGGTCAGATGGATTGAAAACTGGCTAGCTGGATGCATCCAGAGAGTAGTGGTTGGTGGGGAGCTCTCGAACCCTAGAGAGGTCGGCAGTGGGGTACCGCAGGGCTCGGTCCTGGGTCCAATCCTGTTTAATGTATAAATATCGGACATCAGGGAGGGTATAGGGTGTGAAATGAGTCTCTTTGCTGATGACTCCAAGATGGGAGCAGTAGTTGAGGGGGAAGAGGGGTGTCTGGCCCTGCAAGGGGACCTGAACACCCTGGAAAGCTGGGCTCACACATGGAAATTAAATTTCAATATCACCAAGTGCAAGGTGTTACATCTTGGGCGGGAAAACCCTAAACATAGGTACACCCTGGGAGGGGAGGCGCTGGAGGCCTCAACAGGGGAAAAAGACCTAGGGGTCATGGTGGATGCATGTATGAATAACTCTGAGCAGTGCAGGAGAGCGGCTAGCAAGGCAAACAGAATATTGGGATGCATCGTAAGGGAGATCACCTCTAGGAGCAGGGAAGCGATTCTGCCGCTGTACAATGGACCAGTTAGACCACACCTTGAGTACTGTGTACAGTACTGGAGGCCACACTTGAAGAGGGACATACAGCTCCTGGAGAGGGTACAGAGGAGGGCAACTAAGACGATACGAGGACTAGGGGATTTGACGTATGAGGACAGACTTGAGGAGCTCTGCCTGTTTTCATTGGAGGAGAGGAGAGACAGGGGGGACATGTTTGAGGTCTTCAAGTACCTCAAGGGAATAAATAAGGTAAACGTGGAGGGGATCTTTAGACTAAAGCAGGGAGGTATCACCAGAGGGCATGGTTTGAAGTTGGAAGATGGAAGGGTGAGGGGGGAAAAGAAGAGGAGGTTTTTCACTGAGAGAGTGGTGGACCCTTGGAATGCGCTGCCTGGCGAGCTGGTTCAGAGATCCACAGTGGAGGGCATCAAGAGAGGGTGGGACAGACACAGAAAGCAAATGTATCAGATGATGGCCTGGCCCGGGGGGTGGGGATGGATGATAGGGGTTTCTGGATCACAAGGGGGGGAGGGCCTTGCCATCCAACTAGGGATCTGAGGTTCGAGCAGACTCGATAGACCGTAAGGCCTAATCTGCTGGCAATTAGTATATGTTAGTAATTTCTCCATCCTGGCTGTCCCCAGTCGCTGTGAGCAGCTTGCTCAAGTTCATGCTACAGTGCAAGAACATCTGCAAAGACATAAATCTCCCCAGCAGAACAAAACCCAGAAGGGTTTGTTGAATACATTTTGGAAGCCGTATTTTTATGGACATTTTGGAATCTGATATCCTAAGAACTGACATATTGCAGGCCATGGCACTACTGCAAACCATAACATTTACTCATGAGAATATCTAAGTAGTAACGAGATGCCCACTCCATCACAGTATTAGAAAAAAGGGAGTGCTCGTCTGAAAGTACACCTACTGGGGAACAACTTATCCTATCAACATGCCATGTTTGCACCTTAAGCCCAGAGCAGCACCGTGGGTTGGCAGGATGAGCACTGAGCATCCTATAGTATGTTCTGCTGTGCAGTTGGAAGCCACTGCAACATTGTCCCTGTTACCCTAGGATGCGTGGCACTGGTGGAAACTTAGTACGATAGGAGGTAATAGATGGGCAGGGAAATGGATGCCAGCTGGGAAGAAGGGTAGGTGGAAGAGAAACAAATGGTGGAAATTGGGAATGCTCTCTGGGAATGACACTAATGCCCCCCCCCATTAGCCAGGGCTGCTATACCCTCTCCATGAAGGGTACTCTGCCCCCTACCTTACTGGATTCTTGTCTTAGCCAGTAAAGTTGGGACTGACCTGGCATGATGGGTGACAGGTAGGAGAAAGCTTAGGGGGCTCAGAAGGAGAGATGTGTAGGCCCCTTAGACCAGAGAGTGGTTAGCCAGGGTGGGAATGGACCTACATAATACTGTAGGAGATCTCTGACAACACAAGAAACAAGCATGAAAAAATATTAAAACAAAAGGACACAAAGTGATGTCATATGATCCGTAGTTCTAAAAAGCAAATAACTCAATATTGCTTTCTGAGTATTTGCAAATGGTAACAAAATACCTGTACTGCTGAAACTCAGGGCTCTTTTCTAGTAATGAAATACGCACTAGAAATGATAAAATGGAACAGATATGTGCAACTGTGAGTACAAATACCTGCAGCATCGATTTGGGATGTGGTAATTCTTCACCTTGATAAATCTTTATATATGCCTTCAAAAAAAAAAAAAAAACAAGAAACATAATGTTAAGGCAGAAACGTTGAGGAATTATGCCCATTATGAATTATCGATAAAAGAAACATTTGAACTAAGCTACTTTGAACTGGAAACTGCTTCCTTTCATGAATGCACCCCACCCCATTTTCTTGAACCTGATTGGTGATAAGCATCATCGCGGCTGCTAGAAAACAAGTTGGGTCATTTCCCGTGGAACTCCTGGGATTGTACAGGACATTGTTTTATAGTTATTATTACTGGCATATATAAACATTTACAACTATAAGCCCAACCTTCTGTGGATTGGCATGCTATATACATTAAATAGCTTATGTAAATAAGATACATCTGTTAATTCCTGTCTGTATTAGTACACACGGACCACTAATATTTTGAACAGCACAGTATATTTTCAATTAATACTGACACCACAGAGAGGGTATCCTATTCACTGTGACTTTTTTCGGCATTAGGTTCTGTTCTATTAACCTACTATATAAGCAAACACAAGGTGAATGTAAGAATATATGACGTAGAGACAGAATTAGGCCATTAAGCCCATCAAGACTGACACCCGCAACTCAGTAGACCTAGCACTTGAGATCTACCTCGCTACTATATTTATCTAAGTTTGTCTGGGATCCGTACAGTTTCCCAAAATGGGTTTGCCCGACAAGAATTTCACTGATATTGATTTCCCGACAGGTACTGTTTACTGTACATTTTTAGCTCGACACATAATTTCCCGACCTAAGCATCCTATACCATGCCATAAAATTCAGAGATATAGAGCAATACAGACCTGTGAGTCTCACAGTAAAATAACATTGCTTACAGAGAGAACTGCTTGCAAATAAACATACATACATAGCAATATGGACCTGCAGACCTGAGCGACCTACAGTATACCAGTGCTGACTGTGATATTATAAAAGATGTCACATACCTGCTTGTAAGCAAAACAAGATAGGAAGTAGAATGCATAATCTCTAATCCATGTTCGTGGTTCTGGCTTCAGTGTTGTCATGGTTGCAAATGCTTTCTCCTTATCCATGTTCCCATGAGGAAGTGCAAAGATGCTAAACTTTCTTTATTAAGGTGTGTGATGTTGTGCAAAGTCATTAAAAGCAAATTTTAAAAGCAAAGTTTACAGCAATATGTTATTAAGTCACCATATTATGTGCGATTCCCCTCACAAAGTCTTTGCCAGATCTTTGATACCTCTCAGACATGATATTGCATATCTTCTCCTCATGCTTTGTATATTTTTTCTTCAAGGGTGATTTTAGCATACTGTGGTTAATTTTCTCAATTGTTGAATCGGTCACCATTTGTTCATTTCTTAATTCTGTTACAAACTGAATTATGCTGACGTGTGAGCTCCTGATGAGTGTATCAAGACGGCGGTGCCATGCTTCGACACTATTCTGTGTTCTTGGCATTGCTTTTACTGTTTGATTGTAAACTGACCAGAACTGTGGGGGTATAGTGGGCTTGCCCTTATGACCGTGTTGTTACGCATTCATCTGTGTACTCAACCAAAAATGTAAGTTTCTTGAAACCACTCCTGCACAGCCATACTACTAGCAGGCATATCTGCTTTTATTTCAGCATACACGGTTGGTATGTCCTGAGGGGCAAGAAATGCAAGAGCAACAAGTTGCTGCATGATCAGGCTGAAATCTGGGTTGGTGCCGTAAGTTGTGGTCAGCCCACAACTTTGAACTTCTCGCCACACTATTTGGCCTAGGTAGAACAAGCAGCCCTTATTTACTGCATCAGGAAATTCTAGCTTTGATGCATTTATTGCAGTCTGTTCGAAATCTGTCAAGATGTATTTAGGTGATAGGCTGTAATCAAATTCATCAGCGGCATCCTGTAGGTCATGGAACAGCTGCAAATAGCACTCCTGAGATTTTGCTGACATTAAGGCATAAACTAGTGGCATAATCTGGCAGGTGTCAACCATACCTACGGGGCATGAATGGAGTAGAGTTGCCTAAAAAACGATGGAACTGTAGTAAACGCTCCATCCGTTAGCTGGGTATTCTGCGTGCTTAGTTTTTCAAGGTTTTTTTAGTGCTGAACAGTAACACTTTCTGTGCCACAGACAGAGTCTCTTAGTAGGAACTGCTGCCCATGCACTACTCTCAGTTCAGGTGGAATGTCAATCTCTTCTAATGTTCGTGGCTCTACTGGCATGTTCTCCCTTCTTGCCTGTTTCACTACCTGCTGCAGGCACTGTCAGCTGGGCATGTTGTGCCTGACCTCTGCTGAAACTTTTGAGTGCTCCATTTGAATTAATTAAGCAGGAGTATCATTGGTGCTCACAGCTCTGGACTTTAGTCAAGGCCCTTGGAATTCTCCGATTCTGCGGTTGCGGAATTTGCCGCAGAATTTGCATCATGCTGCAGAATGCATATAGTGCCACAGAATTCACTGTTTTTTGGTAAATTTTTATTCAAATGTACTGTTTTTCCATAGTGTTAGGCTTTCTTTCCCAGCTTGTTTATCCTGAAGCTCCTCCTCTATGCTCGATATATGATGTCATTGATTACATCACATCCTATTTAACCAATGGCAGGACTGCGTTCTGCCAGAGAAATTAATAAATCATGCCGCTGAAATCAGAAAATGCTGCAGCACAAACCAAGGAGCCCTGCTGCAGAAATCAGAAAATTCTGCCACAGAGCACTAGGGGCCCTGACTTTAGTGAAGCAATAGCTATATGGCTGTCAATAGCATCTGGGGAGTGATTGTGACCCGCAGTGCTTCTGAGGTGGTACTGACTGCCAACAAGTACTGTCAATGCTCAATCATGACACCCTGCTGATTTTCTTAGTTGGAAACACCAGTAGAATAAGTCTCCCCTGCACCTTTCTTTGACATACAGATATCCAGCCACTGACAGCTTGTCATGCCCTCTTTTGGATGTCACAACCAAACACACCTCTGGCACTGCACTGCTCATTTCAGCAAACTTCAAAGAGCCAAACAGAGACTGCGGTACTACAGTCTTTAATTATGGCCAGCATGTTGTAATTGCAGGTCGGTCACATATGTGACGTCAGGAACTCTATCAGCTGTCTCAGGTATGATGTTAAGTAACTAATGACACAGTAACAGAAAATCTTCTTTAGCCAGACAGTGTTTTCCCCTGTGAGTGTTAAATACTGCAAGCCGCTCTATCAGTATGCTGCACAGTAAGCTTGAAATGTTTTGCCAGACCGCGTTTTGCCCTGTGAGTGTAAAATAATGCAAGCTGTACTGCTGCACAGTAACCTTGAAATGTGTAAAGGTATTTTTACAAAGTAACTCCTGCTCTGGTGGTAGAATTGTAAAATTGTTCATACTCAGCATTGTCAGTTGATCAAATGTCCGTTAATAAGTGGGCCGGGATACTGCAAGTCGGGAAATCACATGCGGGGGGAAAAGAAATGACGGGATTTCCTATGTCGGGAAATCATACCAGACCCATTTGTCTTAGGAGTACTGGGATTTAATATTTATCACTACTTCTGGTAGACTGTTCCACCCACCACCACCCCTCTGAGTGAAGAAACACTCCCTCATGTGTTCTCTGAATTGACTACCCTGTAATCATTGATCATGTCTCTAGATTCTGAATTGTGTTACCTTAAAATATTCTACAAGGCCTCGGCAAGTGATTTTATTTCCGTTGATTTCTTTAACATCCAGTCTGTCAGGACCAAGGATCCAAGGAATTAATACCATCAGGTTTTTAGTGAACTCCATGTCTATCTCTAAATATAAAAAGAAACTTGTTTATTATGTATCTGTACATGTATGATCAACTCAGACTTGCTCTTTTCCACCCTTTTATTTTTGTTCCCCTTCACTTTTGAGTTACTCCATGTCAGTGCAGCATAGCAACACCCAGTGCTGGTGCCAAGATTCCAACCTTGTTGGCAGTGCTGCCCTATCAATGCAGCACCATCTCAACAGGGCACAAGCCAATCATAATGGCCCACTACCCCATTTAAAGGTACTCTGACTGCTTTCTTTCTGCTTTCCTTCCACCCTCCTAGATGACAAGTTTGTAGTGAGTGATCTCCTTGCCTAGTACGCCAATGCAGAAAATCACTGAAATGGCAGATGCTGTCCACAAATGACTGCAGCCAGGTTTTTCCCTTTTACCCTTTTGGGAGGCAGTATAGCGCAGTGGTTTAAGGCTCTGATCTGCAAACCTGGAGACCTGGGTTTGAATCCCTCGGCACCCCACATGCATACTATGTGACACTGAGCAAGTCACTTAACTTCCTTGTGCTCCCAGGTCACATCTGGAAACAAACTTCTGCTTAGTGTGCTGTTCCTGGTTAAACGTTCCCTTACAAATGCACAGCCAAAGAAGATGATGGGATACCTTGTATTAGACCAGCATATGTGTTAGGAATAAGCCTTGATAGAGTTTGGGGGTTATGATCTTATAACTGCATGTGCTGTGTAGTTGTTAGGCATGAGGCAAAAAAACTGACTTTCAGAGGCTGTAGTGCTATGACTTTGGTGATGCTTCATAGCTGGGCAATGCAGATCCAAACCATTGGGTTATGATCTTATAACTGCATGAGTTTGGAATCTTATCCACCAATCAGATCCCAGGAAATTTCAAACCTGTGTTATAAGTCGTTATACATAACATGAACTTTCTTATCCATGCAGGTTAATTTGGCCATTATCTGCCCTTACTGGCAGTACAAGGAGTTATGTATATGCCCTTTTGTAATTGAGTATCACAGTCATGCACGATGGTTAACAATACCACATACTATAAACCGGATTGGCAATTACAAGCCAGAAATCTGATTGTAATCACCTCCAAACATTTTTTGTTAAGGATTTATTATCTTCCCATGAAAAAGTGAGGAAGAATTGGTACTGCTAGGGGGAGACTGAAATACGGAACCAATCAGAAATCTGATTGTTAATGGCACTCACTCTAATGATGGGAGAGTGACCAGTGGGATGCCGCAAGGCTCAGTACTGGGACTGGTTCTACTCAGTGTCTTTATAAGTGACCTTGTATATGAACTGGAAGGGAAGGTATGCCTTTTTGCAAATGTTACCAAAATCTGTTATAGGTGGACAAAAAGGAAAGGGAGGAAAGAATGTGTAGGGATCTTGGGTAACTTGAGGACTGGTCAAGAGCATGGCAGTTGGGATTCAATGTCAAAAAGTGAGAATTATTCACCTAGGGTATAGGAACACAAGAACTGAGTATAGGGTGGAGGGGAGGTACAATCAATTACTGAAGAGGAAAGGTGCATTGGGGTTATCATATCGATTACCTCAAAGTTGCAGGGCAGTATGACAAAGCAGTGGGTAGGGCCAGTGCGCTGTTGGGATGCAGAGGTAGAGGTGTCTCCAACAGGAAGAGGGAGGTGGTGTTGCCACTTTATCACTCAATGATGAGACCCCACCTGGAATATTGTGTCTAGTTCTGGAGGCCACAACTCAGGAAGAACATAGACAAGGTGGAGGCAGTCCAGAGAAGGGCAACTAAAATGGTGCAGGGGTTGCACCAAAAGTCTTATGAGGAGAGACTGAGGGATCTCAGCATATAAACCCTGGATGAGAGGAGAGCTAGAGGGAACATGATAGAGACTTACAAGTACCTCACAGGGGTGAACAGGGTGCAGGAGTGGAGTCTCTTTCAGATGTGAAAGAGCACAAGGAGCTGGGGGCATGCGATGAAACTGCAGATGGGGATTTAAGAGGGATGTGAGGAAGTACTACTTAACTGAAAGAATGGTGGATGCATGTAATAGACTGCCAGAGGAAGTGGTGGAGACAAAAACAGTAGGGGGCTTCAAGCATGCATGGGATAGACATAAGAGAATGCAAGGAAATGGGCAGGGAGGCGGGAGGGTTGCCAGAGACAAGCTAGGGTCTGCAGAAACAGACTAGACAGGAACCATCTGGACAGACACAGACAGGGTGGGCCAAGCGGTCCTTTTCTGTTGATGAATTCTCTGTTTCAATGTAACATGATTAAGGTCATAAAATAAATGCAATAATGTATGGTAATACCAAAATTCAGAAAAAGCTGAAAAATATATCTTACAAATCTTTTTGAAGCCGTCATGTAATTTTATATATTGATACAAAAAAAAATGTAATTGTACAGACTATCAATACAAAAAATAGTACTGACACTAAGTATTTGCCATCTTTTGGCTGTGTCACAACTAAAAAACATCAGTTGATAATATACTGAAAAAGTAGGTTCAAATAGGATTGATACACACACACACACACACACATATATATATATATGTATATATACACAAATAGAATAGTAACAACAACATGCAAAAACAGCATTGAAAGAGCTTAATTTTTAACAGCTGTACTCTAAACTTTCATTTTATTTTTAAAGAAGTCTCTAGCTCCAACAGTTTCAAAGGGCAAGGGGTCATAATGTCATGGTTGAAACTGTGCACATCAAAATTGTGTGGCACAACACAGCATGTGGCAACACTTGACTGTTTTCTTGTGTTTTGTGGGGGGCTTTGCCCCCTGCACCCCTCACTCCTCCCAGAACTATTATAATTAACTCTGAGGGGGTGTGGACACAGGGCCAAAAAATAAAATAGAAAAAAAAAAGATTCCCTAGCAGGGAATCAAACCACTTGCCCCCAACTCCATCCACTGCTGGATCAGGTGCTCTAGCCACTCCACCATGGGAGTGGCTTGACTGAGCACCTGACCAGCAGTGGTTACATCCACTTCCTTGTTGTTGGTGAGCATCAGGGGGTAGCGATACTTTCGTATTGCTGTAATTCCCCTGTCACTGTAAAGCCACACGTGCTACTAGTGGCACGGTCTTGCTGTGCGCGGTTTCGGCTGTGATATTATGACCTGGTAGGGTTTCAAAGCTAGACCTTTCAAAAGTCAATTTCTTAAAATGGGATAACTTTTCAACTGTTAGGGCTGGAAACATAATTTTTTTTATGAAATATTGGAGTCAGCTAAATTGATATACTGTATTGATAAGATATCACTATAGCAACTAAATATCAATATACAAAACATAAAATGGTTCACTAAATAAGCTGTTTAACAACATATTATATTGATATGTACAAACATTTCGTGACATAGGAGAACTGTATTGCTAGGCTTTATACATGTTGATAACTCAAGCTTTCATTTAAAAAAGCTTACGTTTCTAAAATTAACAGTTCAAATGTTACCACTTTCAAAATATAATTTCAAGCATTATAAAATATCATAAACGATTATTTCTGGAAATGATCTGAAGATACTAATAATTATTCTAAGAATAAACACATTATTTTCTAGTTTTATTTAGTTCAGAAACTTAACTGCATGGTCTAAACATGCTGAGTCGTTTTTAACTGATAACACCTCCTCCTAATTTATTCTGTCAGAAAAATGTGTGTGTGTGTGTGTGTAAGCAGGCTCTACTGAAACCAAACAAAATTCAAGAGAAACCTTTGAGTCGTCCATCAAAGAGTGGGTTGGTGGCTACTTTCAAACCAGGATGTGGCATTAAGAAACAGGAGATATTAGTGAAACAGGAGTGGATGTGTTTTCTGACATTCTGCAGTTCTTCGTGTTGGTTTTCTGAAACCTATAAAACAATTATAAAAATAGTGAGATAGTATTGCATTCAGCCAGAGTAACCGCCATTGAAAAACAAGATGCACAAAATATCAGCTCCTTTTGACAAAACTGAAACACTTCCTGGGTTTTATTAGTTTACTAGTTACTATCTGCATGCTGATTGATATCTGGTGAAGGAAAAGACAAAGGTTGATGAAAATCTTTCTTCCTTTACATATAGCAAAAGTGTAGTGCTATTCTCTCTGTCCTGAGAAGGTCAATGAAAACAGAGACTTGGCATGCATGTAATTACAGAACTTTATCCACAATTTCTAAATTAATTTCCTAATATTTCTTTAAAATCTTGTGTAACATTTTTAATGATGTGCTCTTGCAATATTTAAGTGCTGGAAAGTGGAATACATTTGATACCACAGCTGCGGTATTGAAGGAAGCCAAGCAAAATGAAAAACATGGGGTGATTTGATGCCCAAGGAAAACCATATCTCAAAACGAAGCAGTTCGGCTGGAAATCTTCAGGCTACCTCTTTATTATACCCAGTTTGGCTGACTATACAGACTGCTTTTCTTGGTAGCAAAAATCTATCTGTAGGGATTTATTCTCAACCCTTTCTGTGTGCCAACAAGTGAGAATGTATTCCTTTTTAGCATAATTTTTGCTCAGAAGTGTAAATGCTAATATTTAGTATTTTCTCAAACGATCATTTCACCCTGGGTAACTTCTCAGCTAAAGGCATACTTGGCAGATACAAATCCCTTGAGGGAAGGGGCACTCCTACATTCTCAGAAATTTGGTGTGCAACAAAATTTCACAGCTTCATGTATTCAAAAGCCACATTTACTCCTAAATGGCTTCATGTAACCTAAACCTACGAAGACTAGGAGTAACATTTGTAATATCCCCTTAAAATTTCTGTAAATCAGACTGGCACGCTCACAGACTCCATAGAAATAATGGGCTCAGCAGAAACTGAGACATCATAGAAGTCAGCCAAGGTTCAGTGTTCCAGAAATGACTGGTAATCATGCAATATGTGCGGGGCTGCACTGACTAATAAGAGACATACATAGATGCCAACAGTTCAACAGCTCACTGTGTGAGAGAGAAGGGGGTGAATGTAAGAAACAAAAGAAAGGCACTCACAAACCAGACAAAACTCATCACAGTGCAAAAAAACAATAAACACTTACGTTACTGAAGTGCAGAATGCAATGTAGTGACTGGTCAAAAAGCAGTACATTTGGGCAGGAGCCCAGCAAAAACTAATGTTTCATGTCAGTTAGTCTCAACGCTTTATCAGAGTCAACTCCAGGACTGATCCCTGTGGTACTCTATTCATTACCGCCTTAACCTTAGAGTACTCCTGGACCAGTACCACCCTCCGTGTTTGCTCCTTTAGCCAGTTGATCACTAATGTTACTATCTTTTCCTCTCCCCTAGATCCCAGAGTTGCTTGACTGGTGTCCTGTGGGAGCCTGAGACAAAGGCCTTACTGAAGTCCAGGCACAGTATGGCTACTGCCTGTCTTTTGTCAGTCGCTCTAGTAACCCAGTTGAAAAACTCAGTCAGGTTCGTCTGGCATGACCGCCCCCATTTGAACCTATGTTGTCTACGGTCCTGTAAACTGGTAATCTCACCTCCAGTAATTTCCCCACTATACATGTCAGGCTGATGAGTCAGTAGTTGCACACATTATCTGTGCTGCCACTTTTGTGCAGGGGCATGTCGGCTGTTCTCCAATCCCTGGGGACCACTCCAGTGTTCAGCAAGCAGTTGAAAATGTTCGCTAGCAGTGCTGCAAGCACCTGTGCCATTTATCGTAGTAATCTTGGGTGCATCCTGTCCGGACCTATTGATCTGTCCACTTTTAGTGCCCTTAGCCCCTCCAGCACCCTTCCTCTGTGATGTAAGTATCAGCTTTCTCCCTACATTCTGGCCTCACCAGACAATTTGGCAGGGGATCTTCCTACTCCTTTGTGAATACTGAACAAAAATATTGATTCAGTATCTCTGCCTTACCTCTATCCCCTTTCTTCCATCCTTCCCCTTTCCTTAGCCTCACTGGTTCCTCCATAATATTGTGCTCCTCCCATATTTTATATATCGGAAGTATGCCATATCCCCTTGCTTCAACACCTCTGCAATTCTCATTTCTGCCTTGTCATTTGATGTGTTTTTTTTACTAGATTGCTTGTTTCCCTAGTTAATCTCATGTATGATTTCCTGTCCTCTTCCCATTTACTTACCCTTGTATTGCCTGAAAGCCCTTCTTTTCCTTTCACTGTGTCCAGTGCCTCCGTTGTGATCCATAATGGTTTCTTTGCCTTCCTGCATTTGCTTACCTACTTGCCCCATGCAGAATCCTTCTGCTTCTGCCACTCCTGACTTAAATGCTTCCCATTTCTCATCTACTCCCACAGTCCCTGCTATTTCCTCCATAATGTCCACCAATAATTACCATATTCTCAAAAAGTCTACTCTCCTAAAGTCTTATACTGTACCTTCATTTGGATGCTCTTCCTGTTGGCTTACAATTGGACCTCCATTCACACTGTCCCATGATCGCTTGAGCAAGCAACTCCTGGACTGTGACATTGTGGACTCTTTCCCTGTTGGTGATAACTAGATCAATTATGGTCCCTCCACCCATGGGGGCTTCAACTAACTGTACAAGGGAAGCTTACTGGCGTGCCTCCACCAGGAGCCGATTCCTTGCACTTGCCACAACTAGGACCCTCATGTTCCATGTCCGGCATACTAAAATCCCCCAACACCACCACCTCCCCAGATCCTGCTGCCCTCCTGATACCTTCCTTTAATTCTCTGTCCACCTCCTGGGATAGTGGTGTGTACACCACTCCTATTTTGATCCCTTTATCTTTACCCATGGTTACCTGCACCCAAAGGAAGTCTAATCCCTTGGTTTCCCTTAGGTTGTTCAACTACATGGTCACTATATTCTCCTTGATATACAATGCCATTCCCCACCCCTTCCCTTTTACCCATACCTCTCTCTCTCCTGAATAATGCATAGCCTTGAATGGTCATGTCCCAGTCATTGTTCGGTGTAGCCATGTTTCTGTGATAGCCGCCATTTCCATCTGTGCTTCCATCACTAGCACCTGCATCTCTGGGAGCTTGTTCCCCAGAGTTCAGGCATTTGTGCACACTACCCTCAGCACTTTGCTCCCTATTTGTCTGTTCCTTCCCCCATCCATTTACCATTCAAATGTATGCATTTGGTAGGGGGAGTCCCGAAGGGCTCTCTCAAATTATGGTAGTGTCCCTGCACCCAGATGAGCTGCTCCCCTGCCTAGTTTAAACGTCCCTGATGTGCTCTGCAAACCTTCTCAGCAACACCTGTTTGCCCTTCTCATCACCCTGGACTTGAGTCTGTCCACTGTAGTCCTAGGTAACAGTGCACCTCCTTTTGCCCATCCAATGTGAGATCCAGTTCCCTTCCCATACCCCGCACTATTGAATCCCCAGAACTAATACCCAAATCAACAAATCTTATCACTGCCTTGTTTTTGCCATCCAGACAACTGAGGGAAAATGGGACCAGATCAATTCACAAGCAAATTCTAGGGATCAGTCAGTTGAATTTCTAGCCTGAGGATAGCAGGGAAACCAGCAGTATGAGCTGTGGTGCCTGTCAGAACCAACCTCTCCCACAAAAAAATGTTCAGTTAATTTAAGTTAGAGTACAGCTGGTGCTCTTTAAAAGTTGAACACTGTTACAAACAGTGGCTGCTATGCACAACGGCGTGAGTGTTTCGGCGAAATGCATGTACATAGCCCATGAAGCTATGCATCTGCAGAGAGGCACGGACTGGATGGCATTCACAAATGCTGGCCACCTGTCCATGGCCTTACTCCTGGTGTGCAGAATCACAGGGGGTGGATGGGAGCAATGCACAGGATGCAGGCAGGCATCAGACTGGATGCCTGGCCTGGGACCTGGAGTGGAGCCCCCATTGCACACATGCAGGGATTCTGGGAAGGCATGGGTCTGGGATATGGTACAGTAGAAGTGACTGCCTGAGGGTTCATCCCCAGCGCAGTACACATTCAGCCATACCGTTATGCAGGCATTACATGCAACCTTATGCTACATTTAGGATGCACATGTGGCAACATATTCTATACACCTTTGCCACTGCAGGTAAGCTGTGGCAAGTGTAGTATGAACAACATGCCCCCTGCCACTGTGCAGTTAGTATTGAACCCCTAGCACCATGATATGCAGATACCGCAATACCAGCCCTCTGATTGCCAATGGGCAGCTCCCCTTAGGATGTGTGCCATCATATTGGGCATCATAGTGGGGGAATCCATGTCCCTCCAGTGCTGGCAGGTATCTTTGGAGGGGGTATGCACAAGATCTGACATTGGGGGTATCTCTTACAGCAGGCCACACCTATGGAAGTACCATCATCAGGCACTAGAACCACCCAGAAAAAGTTCTAGCTATCAGTCTATTGGGAGGCCACCCACTCTGACGTCAACCTCTGACATCGGCCAACCCTATAAGAGTGGGAAGCCCCTGCTCCCTACAGAGTTCTTTTCCTGCCATTGACCAATGCATGGCAGGTCTCCAGAGACCACTGAAAGCTTCAGTTAACCATTTTCTTCTGAATTTTCTTTTATTTTCTCACCCTAGTTTTTTTGAGTTTTCTTTGATTCTTTTTGTACATTGGACCCGTCTTCCTCTTCTGACTGGGCCGTCAAGATGAAGTGTGCTGGTGGGAAGCAGCTCTCAGAGAAGGATGGCCACTCTGCCTCGGGTCTACTCACTACACTCAGGCCTGCAACATCTGGGAAGGCTTCAACTAGGTCACTTGATGCCATTGTCAGTGGGCCCTAGAAGCATTCCTCCTATAATAGGAGGTCACCAACATGGAATGGGAGCTGCAGGCCAGAAGCTCTTCCTCTTCTCTGGCCCTGTCTTTGGGGTCACAACCCTCATCCTCCAGGGGGAAAGCCAGTGGCAAGCACAAGCACTAAGACAAGGACTGTGAAAAATCCCAGTCCTCTTCCCACTCGTGGTCCCTGCATAAGACTAAGGCCGCAACAGGGTCAGCTGCCTCCTCTGGGGTGGCTTCTTCTGCCATGCACACCCTATCATCCAGAGGGCTGCCCTTGGCAGCCTCACCCACCAACCTTTCACTATTAGGTGGTGGCTCTTTGGGGGTGGGATCCTCCCACTACCCCCAGCCTCTGCTGTTCATGCCCCTTCTGGGGGCAGGGCTGCAGTCAGGATGCTTTGCCGACTCTACTTAGTCTGATGTGGGTTTGGTGAGCTCAAGATCTTTTCCTGCAACCCATCCACTACCCTCTTCCACACAGGTGATCTTTCCCATGGCCGCAGACACTACGCCCTCCCCAGTGTCCCCTCCGGCTGTCCCTTGGTCGCCTTTACCCATTCCTAAAGTGCCTACCACCAGTGTCTCCCTCCGAGTGATGTTGGTCTCTCCTCATTTTGATCTCAGTCAGCCCCTTCATCACTTCTGCAACCAACATCGACACTGGCTCCTCAGCCTATGCCGGCACCAATTCTTCCACCACTGATGCCGGTGATGGGTTTTCCTCAACAGGCTATCCAACGTCAGTGGCAGTGGATTTTCAGTCTCTGCTGACGTCCCTTTGGAATTTCATGCAGGCCCGGCATCTACCTCCACAGGACCTGGCCCCATGGGGGTTCACGCATCTTGACCTGATGTCCGACGTCTCCAGGGACCCACTACCTGCCCCACATCAGCTGATGCCCTATATGCCTCCTGTGCACCCAGAAGAGAAGGAAGAATATCATCCAGACCTCCAACCTCTGGAAGAGTCCAAGGAGTCCGGTGAGGAAGAGGATGAGGGGGCCTTCCCCCTCCACAGTTTCTTCTGATGGGGAAGAGACCCCTAAATACATACCCAGTCTCCCCAGATGACCTTTCTTTCTGTGGGGTCATGTGTCAGATTCAGTCAGCCATGGGGTTTGAAACTGAGGAGTTGGATCCCTCCTGTCACTGGATGTCCACCTACCTCAAGCTGCCAGACTCTTCCCCTCTGGTGGTTCCTCCGTTAATTGACACCTTCGAGGATGCCACCAAGGACACCTGGCATTGCCTAAATTTAATACTGACTATGCCTAGGAAGGTGGATAAATTATACAAGATTCCAGTGGGTAAGCCTTTCTTTGGGGACCAGCCGCAGGCAGAATCAGTAGTCATTAACATGGCACACAACCACATTAAATGGCCAGAACACCTGAGTTCCTTTCCTCCCCCGATAGAGAATCCAGAGGCTGGACCTCTTTGACAAACAGGCTTTTGCCTTTGCCACCTTGGCCATCAGGGCTATTAACTATATGGCCCACATGATCCAATACCAAGTTGTTCTGTGGGACCAAACCATGGAGATGGTCAAATCTTTGACTGAGGGATCGGCTAGCCAACAACTCCTCCAGGCCCTCAAATCTGGAGTGGACATCAGCCAGCACCTCCTGCACTCAGCCTACGATGTGGTAGATGCTTGGGCCCAGGTGGCGGCAGTGGGCATATGCCTTCACCAGCACTCCTGGCTGAGGGTGTCAGGGTTTGCTCAGAATGTTCAGATGTCCATCTTGAATGCTCCCTTCAGGGGGTATAAATTGTTCGGGGCTGATTTCCAGGATATTCTATCCAACTTGCAAGCCTCCAGATACACCCTAAGGTCAGTACATTTGTTGTACCATACTCAACCAAAGAGTGCCCAACAGGAGCCCTTTCATCAGGCAACCCACAGACCCTGGCATGCCTCCAAGCCAACCAAACATAAGGCTGCCTCAGCCCTGCCCACCCCCTCCTCCTTCTTCAGCAAGAGTTCTAGAAGAGGAGGGGCAGTATCGGCTCCTGCCCCTGCCTCAACATGACTCTTTGCACAACCCCCCTCCAGTGGACCTGGCAGAGGTGGTAAGGGGTCAGTTCTCCCTGCACCAAGACAGGTGGGCAGAGATCACAGGCAACAGCTGGGTGCTATAGCTCAGAAGCCATGGCCACACTTTGGAACTCATAGAGTAGCCCCCAGAGAGACCTCCAGTCCTTCCCTCTTATCCCTCCTGCTCACATCCCCATTCTTTGGGAGGAGATTCAGTCCCTGCTCAGGAAAAGAGCAATAGAACCTGTGCCAGAAGTCCAGCAGGGCAGGGGGGGTTCTACTCCCATTTCTTCCTGGTTCCAAAATGCACGGGTGACCTCCGGCCCATTTTGGACCTCAGAGAGCTAAATCTTCTCATCCAGTACAAAAAGTTCCAGATGGTAACCCTTCTGGGGTTGTTGCCCCTCCTGAACCAAGGGAATTGGCTATGCTCCCTCGATATGCAGGACACATATCTTCATATCAAGATATGTGCCCCCCCACAGACAATACCTCAGATTTCAGTTTCATAGGGCAAACTTTGAGTTCTGGGCCTTGCCCTTTGGCTTGTCCTCAGCCCCTTGGGTGTCTACTAGGTGTCTAACAGTGGTTGTGGCTGCCCTTAGAAGACAAGGATTCTGTTGGCCCAGTGGTTCTGATGGTTAAGGCGCTTGATGCCTTTCTTCATGCCATGCTGGCAACTTGGGTTCGGGAATGACCTTGGGTCATCAGAGAGCCGGCACGAGTGGGGGGAGGGAGGGAGCAGGATTGAGCAGCCAAAAGGCAGCTCTCCTCTCCTGGGGTGGTCATCACCCCCCCCCCGTAGTTCTGCTCCCACTGAGTAGAGGTCCGATGGGTAATGTAGGTGGGAGGGGGCGGCAGTGTAGCGGGAAGGTGCCCCAGGGTGTGGCATGCACATGCCTCCACACACGCGCATGCATGCCAGGGGCATGGGAAAAGGGGAAAAACAGGGAAAAAAAGCCATATATATATACATACATATATATATATATATATATATATATATATATATATATATATATATATATATATATATATATATATATATATATATATATATATATACACACACACACACATATATAATATATATATATATATATATATATATATATATATATACACTGTACACATCACATATATATATATATATATATATATATATATATATATATACACTGTACACACACATATATATATATATATATATATATATATAGAAACACACATATATATAAATATGAAATTCTATGTCTTCCCCTGTCTGGATGATTGGCTGCTCAAAACCTTGTTCGAATCCTGAAACATACCATCAGTCTGTTCCAGGACCTAGGCATTACAGTCAATTTGCCCAAGTTCATCCTAAACACCCGATCAGTGACTCCAGTACACTGGGGCAGTCCTGGACATGGCACAGGGCATGGTCTTCCTTCCTGCAGGACAGGGCAGACAATCTCATAGCCAAAGCCAGACTGCTGTTCTACAGCTGCTATGCCTCCACCAGAGAATGTCTCTGGCTCCTGGGCATGATGGCAGCAGCCACAGTCACAGTGCCCTTGGCCAGATTGCATATGAGGATCCTCCAATGAACACTGAGAGACCAGTGGGACCAGCGTACAGATGACCTGGAACAGGAGGTCCTGGTCTCTTCCCATGTGAAAAGAGCTCTCCTCTGGTGGATGGAACACACCAATTTTCTCAGGGGGGTCCCCATTGCTATTCCCTCACCTCAGCAGATTCTGACCACAGATGCCTCGGGGATGGGCTGGGGAGTCCATCTGGGTCCACACCAAACTCAAGGAATGTGTTCCCCACTGGAGTCCATATCAATCCATATCAATGTTCTGGAGATGAGGGTAGTGCTTTATGCCCTGCAGGCCTTTCAGATTCAGCTGTCGCGGGCCTGCTGTTAGTGCAGATGGACAATATGACAGCCCACTACATCAAAAACGGGGGTACTCACTCGTATCCCCTCTGCAATGAGAGTCTGGTATTGGGCTCTGGGCTATGGCCTAGAACTGTCAGTTGTCCATGTTTCAGGCATCCAAAACATCCTGGCGGATGAGCTAAGTCAGTCAAAATCAAAGATGCACAAATGGGAGCTTTTGACCTCAGTCATCAAAGATCTCTTCGACAAATGGGGTCATCCGGAGTTGGACCTTTTTGCATCCCCATCCAATGCAAAACTGCCACATTTTTGCTCACTAGATCCAGGGTCTGGAGTTTTCTGGCAAGATACGTTATCCCTCTCCTGGAAAGGGAGGTTTCTGTATGCCTTCCCTCCCTTTCTGCTGCTTCAGAGGGTGCTAATCAAGCTACAGATGGAAGGGATTATGATGGTCCTCATCACCCCCTTTTGGCCTCATCAGATCTGGTTCCCCTTACTTCAGCAGCTAGCAGTGGAATGTCCAGTACCTCTTTCTCTGTACACCGGCTTGCTCTCCCAGAACCGGGGCACCCTGGTCCCTCTGGACCTCAAGTCCCTGCACCTTCATGTCTGGCTCCTGAGGACATAGCCATGGCCAGGTTTGAGGTGTCACCTAAGGTGGCTGAAGTTCTGGTGGCAACTAGAAAGCCTTCCACCACAGCCACTTTATTCTTTGAAGTGGAAGTGATTTATGCTATGGGCTGCTTCACACCAGCTGTCCCTTTCATGTGTCTCATGAAATCAGATTTTAGAGTACCTACTGTCCCTTTCAGACTTGGTACACCATCTGTTGCCTGTGGACACCATAATACTTCCATGTTGGTGGGAACCTTTGGTACCTCCTTGGTTCCTCAGCATGAGACACTTTTGCTCTGGTCTCTGGCAGGAGAACTGAGAAGGGAGTGGGGGCCACCTACTCTTATAGGGTTGGCCAATGTCAGAGTGGGCACCCCAGATAGACTGCTAGCTAGAAAAGTTTTTGAGTGGTCCTAGTGCCTGATGGCAGTGGTTCCATAGATGTGGCCTGCTGCAAGAGATCCCCTCACAGATCTACTGTAATGGTAAGTTCTTATGTAACTGTACTTTACAACAAGGTCACAACTGCCATAACCTGCACCTCCCCCCGTGCCCAGCATTGTGTGCCTTTGTGCATGGCACGTAGTGTGGGCACACCCTTGCACTCCCCCCAGACCACCTGTGGCACTTAACTGCATGGGCAGCCAGGGGATTGCGTGTGCAAGGGGCTCACACACCTGTCATGAATGCCACCAGGGGTCAACTGGACCCCCACTGTGTGGCACTTCAAGTTAGGGTTGCCCCTTCACCTTCACGTAGGCAACCTGCATTTTTCTGCATAAGGCCCAATATACAGAGGCAGTACATAATGACATGTGTTATACCAAGATGCAGAGAATAGCTGATCAATACAGTTCAATGTCGGGCCAAACCTAGTTGCAATATATATTAAGGGCCCTGGGGACCATTTTGTGCAGAGTGTTTCCAATCTGAGGATAGTAGAGCACCAACTGTAGGAGGTGTGGTGCCTATCACAGTCACCCCACCCCCACAAATATTTGTACAGATTGTTTGTAGGGTAAATATAGCAGTGCAGCCAAAAGTAGGAGCTGTGGGGCCCGCCAGAAACAACTTCTCTCCCCTAGAACATTTGGCGAGACTGGCAGGAGAAGCCTACTAAGGGAAAAAGCTATTTGAATAACTTCAACAAATCTTATCAATATCTTGTTTTAGCCCTCGGGAGGACTGAAGGAAAACAAGACCAGATCAGATCACGAGCTAATTGTATGGATCACTGAGTCGATGCAGGCATGAAAGAGGTGGCTAATAAGTAATAACAAGGCTGATATGACAGACAAAAATAAAATTTTTACAGTGGATGCTTTAACAGCAGCGCTGATCGAGATAACAGGGGCACTAAGATGCAAGCTGGAAAACCTCAGAAATGATCAGCGCCAGTGCAGTGTGACAGTGGTCCTCTTTGTACTAATATTATCAACCTGTTATGCATCCTTTAGGCAGATTCTTTAGAAAGAATGGCACTGAGGCTTATGTAGCATGAGCAGGAGTAACATTCTAGCTGTTAAGCTTACATGCATGTCCAAACTCCATACTCAAATTCAGTATAGTCACTGCAATACGGTAGGAGGGCTGGACAAGACAGACCTTAAATACCCTCTGCTCCACAGTACTATGTTAAGTTTATGTAACCCCCCACCTGCCACTTATTTAACTAGTAAGCACACCTCCCATATTTTCTGTCTAGGGGAAAGAGAGGGTTGGGGGTACAAAGCGCTAAGTACTACTGAAACACAAAATGACTATTTCTAAACCCAAGTCCTGAGGAGAGAACTTTTGCCAGGGGCTGTGCTAGGTCTAAACTTCTAGAGGGGTACCCAGTAATTCCACACAGGAAGCAGTAACAAGATTGTCCATATCAGGGTGGGGTTATAGAGTGTGGCTTTATTCCAAAGTTGGTACACAAAAGCAAAGGTGGACCCCCAAGGGTTTACACTTCGTGGCACAAGGCAATGCAGAACAACAACATCTGTAGCAGACAGAAACTCTAAACTTCTCATATTGCATAGGACTTCGAACCCTATACAGCAGCAAAGGCTTAGCTGAAACACACATCTTCTAGTGGCAATGGCCACAATGGAGCACACAATTTCTTCTAGTGGCACTGGCCACAACTAAGAACATTTCCCATATGACATAGGATTTAGAGGTTTGGCAATGTGGCAACTGGGGGCACACTGGTGCTCAAAATTAGTGGAACCCACACCAGGGGGTAAACTTTCTCTTCAGGCATTGGCCATATGACCTGAAAAATAGGCACCCGTACAAAACCCAAAGTGCTGAACTGGTCACTCCAGATGGGGTGTTGCCCACCTTTTGCTTCCTCAGTCCATACCCAGCCATTCTTTCAGAGTTACACCTCAACATTTGCAAACTGTGGAACTACAGTATGCATCTTGGAATGACTCTCACATTCAGCATTAGGAACACACTACTTCTGAGTGTAAATTAAAGTTCTGTACAATGTGTCAAGTCTCATCGGGTACTCCACAATTGTCAGCCAACTTTAGGAAAAGGCATGAGAACAGTCTCAAACAGAACTGGGTGCATAGGTCCATTTGTCAGAGTAACACCCCAAAGAAAACAGGCAAAAAACAGGTACTGTACATTCCTCCTGGAAACCCAAAGTCAGTTTACTCACAGTTGTCAAAGAAAAGGCAGCTTCAATGACCTGGATCAAATCAGGGGATTGCCCCTCGGATCCATTCTGCAGTCACTCCTCATTTCACCGGGGATGAAGAGTAAAACCAGGAACTCCTGCTAGACGGTTTCCACCACTTCTACAAGGCATGTAGATGTTTCTCAGCACTAGGGTGAGGAAAAGTAGGCTCTCCTCAGAGCCCACACTGCAGCGCGTCACTCCTCCAACTGTTCATTCCAGCTGCTGACACAGAACTCCACTCACAGACTAACTGAAAAATTCTAAAACTCTCCACTCACAGCTGCTGCGAGAGTTCTAAATGACATCACCTCTCCCCTCTCAGCTGAGACCAAGTAAACAGAGAGGGAGCAGGTGAAAATCTATTTAACTAGTCATTCACCAGCTGCCCTTCTCTGCCTAGCACTGACACTGATGGGATTCTAGTAACCCCAGGGGACCGGGGAGTTACATTTATGTTCATTTTGTGCAGCTGTGTTGAGCTTTCTGCCAGAGAACATTCCACCTCCTGTATAATGATAGCATTCTATATACTGTACATCAAATATATTATGTTTCTCAGGGAGGGGTAGCTGCAAGTCTGACAGGTTCTTTGCTACAGAATGGCTGCATCTCAGAAAATCAAACAAAAGACCTTACAATTTTGCTTTAGCCTCCATAAAGATGGTCCAACCTTGGGGTGGGTTTAAGTTCAAGAACTAAAAGTCTTTATTCATCCCATCTGCCACTCCATACGAGCTAGCTGCCAGCAACAACATTTACATCTCTGTTCTGAGATTACTGAGGCAGGTAGGGGTGAGGTGGTGGGTTGTAATATTTACCCGCTCTGCTGTCAGATCATAATCAAGGCATCTACATTTGTTTTTGTTCTTTTATGTGGATCACTTGAAGAATTTAAAGAGCGATCATAATCTTAAAATCATCATCATAATCATAAAAAGGGGGAGGGTTAATGAAGGGGAAGGGTGGAAGGGAGGGGCAGCTGCAGAATAAGGGGTGCTAGCTGCACATTCAAGCAGACTTGATAGACCTCTAGGCCTTTATCTGCTGGCAAATTTCGTATGTTCGTATGTTCGTAATCTGAACTTCAGCTTAGGGAAAAACTCGGCAGTGTAGAAACAGATGACATAGATTTCATCGTCAGGAAAGGACCGATAGACCCGTCTAGTCTGCCCTGTTTCCCTGCCTATTTCTACTCCTTGGACCCTATTCTGTATCAGGTGTCCTTCCCTCTTTCCTTTCCTCTACTTATTATGCTTATGTTTCTATTCGACACATGCTTGAAGCCCCCCACTGTCTTCACCCCACAACCACCTCCTCTGGCAGGCTGTTCCAGCTACTACCACCCTTTCTGTGAAGAAGTATTTCCTTACATCCCTCTTAAACTCCCCCCACCAGCTTCATTGTGTGCCCTCGTGTTCTGGTGGTTCCCCTTCTCTGAAAGAGACTCCTCTTCTGCACCTTGTGCAGGCCTGTGAGGTATTTATATGTCTCAATCATGTCCCCTCTTGCTCTCCTCCAAGTAGTACTTGTTGAGTTCCCACAGCCTCTCCTCATAAGGTTTCTTGTGCAACCCCCTGCACCACTTTGGTAGCCCTCCTCTGGAACACTTCTACCCTGTCCATGTCCTTGCAGAGGTGTGGCCTCCAGAACTGTACACAGTACTCTAGGTGTGGTCTCACTAGTGAGCGATACAGTGGCAACAACACCTCCCATCTTCTGTTAGAAATCTCCCTCCCTATGCACCCCAGCATTTCACTAGTCTTGCTAACTGCCTTGTTACACTGCCCTGCCGCCTTGAGATCATCAGATAGGATTACTCCAAGGTCCCTTTCTTGCTTGGGTACTGTAAGTATCTCTCTCCATCTTATACACAGCTCCTGGGTTTCCTTGCTCAGGTGAATGATGTTGCACTTTTTGGCACTGAAACCCAGTTGCCACCCCAGACCACTCCTGTAGTTTCCCCAGATCCCTTTGCATCCTCTCTGCCTATTCTAGGGTATCCAGCCTGTTACAGATTTTTGAGTCTGCAAAGAGACACAACTTCCCTTCCAGTTCCTCAGCAATGTCACTTATGAAGACTTTGAAGAGGACAGGAGCCAGTACTGATCCCTGTGGCACTCCACTGGTCACTCTCATCCCCAGAGTGACTTCAGTTTACCATCACCCTATGTCTCCTATGCTTTAACCAGTTTGATACTCAGCTTACCACCTTCTTCCCAACACCCAAGTTGCTAAGTTTCCTTATTCACCTCCTGTGTGGCACAGTGTCAAAGGCCTCACTGATGTCCAGATAGGTCACATCCACTGCCTTCCCCTGATCCGCCTCCCTAGTCACTCAGTCAAAGAAATCTATAAGATTTGTTTGACATGGATCTACGATGCCGCAGCGACAACTTTACTGTTGCGTAACCTTACAGTGAGGGATTTGAGTCACTGCAGTTGCAGTCAGCATAAACCCTCCAGGAAAACTCTGCCCCCGCACTTCGTAATAAATTCTGAGTTGGAGTTGATTCGAAGGGGCTCAAGACCCTGAGAAAGCAGTGCCGGGGTCCCATGGGTACATTACAGTGGCAACAGCAAAGTGCCGCTGTAATGTACTTCGATTTCAAAATGTCGCTGCAGAGATGGCATATGGTTTGATATGACCTCTCCCAGTGAAACCATGCTGCTGGTGGCCCTGACCTACATCTTGGTACATTTTTTTAAGCAGGACATGTGATACTAGAATCTTTCTAAGTCCTATAAGTCGTTTTTATTTGTTTAGAGAATCTAGAAGCATTCCTGTCTGATTTGAGACAGAGTTCTAATTTGAACTCCCTGTTATACAGTGGCTTTCTTGTTGGCATACAAATATGACTCTAATAGTTATACTGGTGGGGAATCGAATTTTTACTTGAATATGCTCTCTCTGTGGTGTGGGTCTCTATATTTAATTGTTTTTTTTATTTAAGTCTTCTGGAATATTTAATCACTTATTTGCTTCCATGGCCATAGCAAAGCAGTGTTATGATAATTCTGAGTTCATATTAATTTTCTCTTAGGTTATCACTTGGATCTCACTGTTGGAAGGACTTGTTCTAGCAGGGTTATACTATAATTTTCCCCTTTATCTTTCTCTGTTATTTAACTGTGGACATCCATTTATTATATCATGGCACTGTAAGGTTTACTTTAGATCTTTATCTTTCTCCAGTTACCAAGTTTCTATTTGACATAGTGTAAAACAACAGCAAGGGATAACGCTGGTGTCCTGACCAACTTTCCCTTTCTCAGGGCTGTATTCATGATGTCCGTGTGCTGCATTTTCATGGCACATACGGATCCTTATAATGATTTGCAGTGAAACTGGGGGCCAAGGGAAGACCCTTAGCATGCATGCCTCTCCTCCAGTCAGACATTCATGGTTTCCCCAAGCTGATCCTACATCAGAGTTACGTGGGCCACTGGGTCAGGGCGTGTGCCAGAAATGGAGTCATGAGGTGCTACTGTTTCAAAGCCATTTGCGTGTGGTTGCCAGTGCCAGCTGCAGGGGTGCATATATTATGATGGGGAAGGGGTGGACTGTACTTCAAAGGCTACACACCCCTCTAGCATGGCATTTTTGGGGCTAAGAATACCACCAAACTTTAAGCCTGCCCATAACTAGACTCTCATCCATGCCACGGTGGGATGTGCGGACATGAGGCCAGAGATTTGTTTTTTTCTTTCCCCAATAAAAGCTGCGCTACCCCCCATAAAGATATGGCAGAAGTGGCTGCACACTGTCGTGTCCCCTAATTCCCTGCTGTGGCAGAGCAGGGGATCAACTTTGTGGTTATGCAAGGCTTCTGATTGGAAGCCTAATGACCCATATAGCTTCACCCCAGTTCTGCTCCCTCTCTGTATGCAGAGTTCCACTAGTGCATACAAAGGCAACAGGATAGTGCATACTGCTGATGCACAAAGTGACTACAGATTGTGGAGAAATTAGGGGCTGTTTTTTTTCTTTTTTTTTTTACAGTGAGATAAGCATTTCCTATGTTTTATAATGCTTTCTTGACTATTTTCCCTTAGATTATCTGCTAGCCTAGCTATCCACCAACTGTTTGCCCTGTATTGATTCTCGGCCATGTTAATTAATTCTACTGATCATCTGACACCCACAGTATACACCATCTGCACAGTCGAACCTGGTACCTTAGTGTTCCCCTTGATGTTGATTGCTCGACATTGTCCACCCAGTCAGGTGTGAATGGCTCTTAATTATGTAACATCCTATGTTGACACAGTCTATCAGAAAACTCCACATTGCCTCAAAATCTGAAACCATTGGTGTGGGCAAAGGTGAAAATTACCCCATTAACCTAAATGGAGCACTAGCTATGCCTTTTTGAGCGGCATACGTTTTTCCATGTACATGTGCTTAATTCTAAGTGGATTTTAATTCAACTGTCTAAAGATTTTTGATGGCCCTGCTGATTATGAACTTGACGATTGCAAGATTATGGGTTCTAGTCCCACACCAGGAACCTGGGATGAAATCCAAATACTGACGCTGTAGTGCAGCATGAAGAGGGGTGCTGCATGCCTGACATGCTGTGTTTTGGAAGAGACATTAAGCCAAGGTTCCATTTGCCTGTTGTGGTGCACGATAAAGATCTCATGGAACTTCTCGAAAAGAGTATCTGAATTTCCATGGTGTCCTGGCCAGATTTCCCCCATTCATTAAAAATACCACCAAGAGCTTAAAGACTGTTGATATGCTCCAGCCAGACAACTCATACCATGTAGTTGCCTGCTCTAGGACCCTTTTCAGCCATAAATCAATATTTTCTGCCCAACAGTTTAAAGGTTATTTTACTCATAAAGCCTGACTCGTAACTTCCTGGTATCAGCTGAGCGGCTGTCGAGTGCTGTAGCCCCACCTGCCCTTAAGAATAGCATAACTATGACATGAAGTAGGGAACTAGGCTGCAGGTACTCTATGGACAGTGTAATTGAATTGGGAGGGCTGCCTAGATGTGCTAAGATCATCTTTGCTAGCATGTATACATGTATGGGGCTAATACATAATATGTATGTAACCCCCTCTACAAATAGGGGCTCCGGAAAAGTCTTCCTCGAGCTTGCCTAAATGCTCACTGCCAGGCTGGTGTCCTGCATTTTAGCAGTTTAAATGTGATTGCCAGAGAGTGCCTGTATAGCCTCTGTGCTCTATCTCTTTAAGAGCTGCATGGATTGCAGTCATAAGTAATCTGAGAGGGAGCACTGTTGAAAGATGTAACTATTTGCTGAAAATCATTTAGAGTGATAATGATAATGTAGTTTGTCTAACCTGCCTTCTTTGCAGCAAGGACTGTTTTGTTTATCCCCACCATTTGGCCCGGGACTGCGAATTGGACCAATCATTTCTGGTGGGACCTAAAATGGAGCCGGACTACGGGAGCTGTCTACAGTCAAAATCTGTAGGAATTGTAGTTTTGGGCTTTTTGCACCTGAAGGGGAGCCTTTGTTGTGACTGACAGGATGATTCAGTCAACCAAACCTTTTGCTGCTGCAGCTAGTTTCAGTTTTGAGCTGAAAAGTAAAGAAGTAACAGCTCAAGGGCTGAGTTTTGGCCTGCCTGTCTGCCTGCTGTCCCTGAGAGGGAAAATAGAGTTTATTCGGAATGAATCCGAGTTGTGAGGACTATTTAAGCCACTGGACTGTGACCAGGCTTTAACCTGAAGGAGCCCGAAGATTTGCTGAATGCGATCGGCCTGTCAGGATTTCCAGCTGCTTTTGAATCCCCGGTTTGTTCAGAGACTTTGCGATCGTGACCAGAGAGTGGTTTGCCTGGTACAGTAGAACTTCCTTACATGTAAATGTGCTGTGTATTGAAAGTGGGTCACGATTTGGTTCCCCACTGTGTGAACTGTGTTCTGCTTGCTGGAAGCTTTATCCAGCCTAATTGGACTGAATCCGCGTTCATCTACATTCGGCCTGGGCCATGCCACACTGGCACTGCCAGACTACCCCATTGCACAAAGAAAGCTGCCGATGAGAGAACTGCCTGGGGATCAGCACCTTGCTCCATGTTTGAACAGGAACGACGCCTCGGTAAATCATGTGGGCCCTGCTTCTCCTGGCACTCAAGATTAATCACCTGCTGTCTCAATTTTCATCCAGCCTGTGTCCGGTCTTGGATATCGCGAGTAACCATCAGAGTAGCTCCCTGCAACAACAGCCTAATCTAAAAGTGTGTCATCTGATTGTCTTGTTGTTTTCTTTTCACGAACTGAGCCCTCTGGCTCCGGATTACAAATAGTGAGTGTTGTGCATGTTGTTTTCTTCCATCACAGGACCCCAACCAGCTGCAACGTTCCTAGCTAGCCCATCATTCTCCATCTGGGTACCCTGAGTGTGTGACTGTTTATGGACCCTGAAGTGCATACATAACGATTTGAATGATAGAGTCTTTAAGCAAATTAACCTGGTTCCAGTTTGTGCAAGAGTACTGTACTGCTGTTATTTGCTGTGTATAAACTTGTTTTACAGGGGGTCCCCAGGGCCACGCCAGAGGAAAGCCCTGGTGGTAAGTGCAAACAGTGTGGGTTCTTGTGTGGTGTATCAGGGGTATTGTGAAATTGATTATTGTGTATTGTTCTGGCCACTAGCAAGGAAAGAGGGGGGTTACAGTGTCCCGGAGGGCTATTCCCAGGTTAGCTTGACCACTACCAACCCTGACCTCTGGGTGGAGGCACCCATTTAAGAAATCAGGCCCCTTAACCTGATACTAGCCAAGCGGGCAGGGGTAGTGGCCCTTGGGATAGTGCCACCTAGGGGTTACATATATATTAGCCCCATACATGCCAGCAAAGATAATCTTAGTACATTTAGAAAGCCCCTCTCCGCCAATTCCATTACACTCTCCGTAGAGCACCTGCAACCCCGTTCCCTACTTCACATCATAATTATGCTATTTTTAGGGACAGGGCTGCAGAGCTCAGTGGCTGTTCAGCTTGTACCGGGAAATTATGAGCTGGACTTTTCAGTAAAACAACTTTTAAACCACTGAGCAGAAAAGATTGATTTATGGTTGAAAAGAGTTCTTGGGGCAGGCAACTACACAGTATGAGCTGCCTGCCTGGAGCTCAAAAATGTGTCAGCTGTTCTTTAATCTGGTTCAGTTTCAGTTGGTTTCCATCTGTACTACCATCCCCCACC
This sequence comes from Neoceratodus forsteri, assembly GCA_016271365.2. Classification (NCBI taxonomy): domain Eukaryota; kingdom Metazoa; phylum Chordata; order Ceratodontiformes; family Ceratodontidae; genus Neoceratodus; species Neoceratodus forsteri. Next base: position 816,217,388 of record CM028134.1, on the reverse strand, counting down.
CACCCCCGGGGCGAGGCAGTAAACAGACTAAATTGGCTAATCCTCCTTTCCTGGTCAGCAAAAACTAAAAATGTGGTTCCACACTCGACAACCCACTAACTAGATGTCTACATGCAGTGACTGCAGTAACAACTCTACTAAAATTCATACTGGAAACAAGCTGCTAAAACAGGTAAAGTGCATCTGAAGATTTACCTTCAAAAATACAAAATCACTGCAGCCAAAGTACAAAGAAAAACTAAGGTGTATCACAGATGATTGTATGATGTCAATGACATTGGTGAGAGTTCACATTTTCAGTGTGAGCTTTTAAAGATAATATACCTGCAGAACAAATTAAGAATAGCAAAGGTTTTAACAAAAATAACCAGTGTGTTTTTTACTAGACCACATTTATCTACCGCCCTTGATTATTAGTCAGTTTTGTCTTTCACCGAAGTGGCTGGACAGCTGAGGGAGCACTACATATGTATTGAATTCATTGCTATGAAAAATGCTTTGAGATACAGTGCCCTATTAGAAGTACTGTATCAGAGTAAGCTCCTAATCCTAGGTGGTAATAGTGCCCCAGAAGGAGGATTTAAGCAATAATGCACAACAGGGTGTGTGTTGTGCTGGGATGTCACGCCTGGGGTGGTTGGGCATGAGGCCACAGGCCGAGTGCGTCCAATACCCGAGGTGTGATGTTATCCCAGCACAAAACACACCTTGGAGTGTATTATTGCTATTATACAAAGGCTCATTTGTAAAATGAAATAAAAAAGAGATTAAAAATGTGTTTAAAATGCTTTTTTTTTAATTTTTTTATTGAGTAGGAATACATACTGGAAAAATAGTACTGTTCTACTATTTGCCCAGTAGGTGGTGCATTTGCTTCGTGTTCATGCCACACACACACACACACTAATTTTTTTTGTCATTTTTTTGTTGCCATCAAGTTTAATTGAGTCTGTTCTGCTGTCCTGCAGTCTTTCATGTGCCAGCTAAAGATTTTGTTTTTTAAATACTTTATGTGAAAGTCACATACCGGACTTGGGAGAAGGACCTGCATGTACACTTCCGGTTTTCCAGTTCCATTGCTATCTGTGTCTCAGTTGAAGGAAAGGAGCTGTTTAAAGTGCTACTTTTTTTTCAAGGTAAATGTTTTTTGTATGGCCACTTTGTGGGGTTCTTGTTCGCCAAAAACTGCTATTTTGACAGGAACTGAGTGGTGTTAGTGAGCCATGCAACCAGCAGCTACGGTCTCCACGATCACTGAAGCCACTTGGTTTTGGGAAGAAACGTCTATAAAACAACATTTTTTTGGAGCCTAGTGTGCTAGGGGATTTAAGAATGACTTGGTAGGAGGCAGGTTTGAAGTTTTAAGAGGAATGGGCAGGGAACATGGAAGACGACTTCGGAGCAGGAATTACAGAAGTGGGCTGGCCGATGGGGGTGATGACAAGCATGCTGCAATGGAATGATTTTGATAGCTGTTTATGTGGTCATCTGCATGCTGGAACTAGAGCCGTGATGTTGCACTAGGATAACATCATGGCTTCAGTCCCAGATGGACCAATCAGAGTCCAAGATTCTTTCATGCCATTGTATAATGCAGCTCAACACATGGCCTCCAAGGCATTGCCAACCACACAAATGTCAGTGGTGGTGGTGGTGGTGGTGGTGGGGAGTCTGCAGACTCTGCAAGACTGAAAGTGGTTCAGTTGATTTCTACAATAATTCTCTAAATCCTTGGAAATGGAGAACATTGCATTTGCTGCATCAAAAGAACCAGATGGTTTTCTACACTGGTAAATCTAACAGCTGCAGTATTTGCATATGCACTATATAGAACTTCTAAGCAGTAAACTAATCTTTGAAGCTCTGTCCTGTACATTTTGTAGTTCTCTTAAATCCTTTTTGCAGTGTGGTGCCCAGAATTATATGCAAAGCCCCTATAATTCTGCAATTCCTTGGCCGTGGAATTTTCCACAGAATTTGCATCATGCCACAGAATTCATTGTTCATGGTGAATTTTCATTCAAATGTATAGTTTTTCCATAGTGCTGGGCTCTATCCTGAAGTCCCTCCTCTATGCTTGGCATGTGATGTCATTCATGACATCACATCATATTTAAGCCAATGGCAGGACTGCGTTCTGCCACAGAAATGAATAAATCATGCTGTAGAAATCAGAAAATGCTGCTGCTGAAGCCTAGGAGCCCTGGTGCAAATAAAAGGACAAAGTACCGTGGGGCACTAGGGGCTCTAATATATGCAAGACTTCAGCTGCGGTCTACTATCTGTAATGCCCTTTTCCATACTACTTATTCCCTTTCTACTAGAACCTGGACTTTAGTAAGCTGCTACAGATGCAAGAAGATAAGGATTTGTTATTTAACTTGAATTGCAGGTTAAACCATAGAAGAAGGAGTGCAAAATAAAGCAGCAGTATTTGTTAGTCACTGTGTATTGTAGTTTTTTTTCTTCAACAATGTTTTTTCTGGCAAAAATGTCAATATGCCTATTTTTCTTTTCATTTTCTTTAACTCCTGTACAAAGATGCAGAATTTTGAAGTTTCTGAAATGTCCCACTCCCTTTGACCATATAATTTCTTACCAAATAAAGCTTAATGGACCAGTAAACAACCTTGTTTTGTCATAGACAATTCAAAAAAGGGCTTCTTGGAGAGGTAAAGCAAAAGCTGCCGTTTCCATTCTCTAAAACTTCATTTATAAATTTAAGATAAAAGCAGATCCGTTGCATTTAAAAAATGTATACAACAGTCTTACTATTTAAAAAGCATGCTCTGTCAGCTCTACAAAATGGCTGGCAGACATCAGACATAATGACATAATAGGAGCAAGTGGCCAGCGTTACATAACCCTCTACAGTGCCAGCTGGTTCCTGCATTTACAGTTTGGTACACTTTCACTAAAATGATCAAAATCATGACTCAATATGTGTATTATTTTTAGCAGTACACGTGTGGGGCCATGACTTTGTTTATTTTTTTTAGATCACCTGCCAAAATTATGTTATCGAACTGCATGACAATATTAGCCAATACCTGGTGGTCTAGTGGTCAAGTCCTCCTGATGTGTAACGCTGGTCTAGTCCAAATTCAGATATAGTCTTGTAATTCCAAGTTCTTAAACTTTTAAATACCAGTAACAAATGCCCCCCATGTCCAACAACCCACCCCCAGAACCAACTGGCCCACCCACCATAGCGCACTCTGTATACTCCCAGTCCTGCATATAAAACTGCTGTCAATCCCCAGTCCTGGGTCTCCGGCCCCACAATGATGTGTGCCCGATTGCTGCTAATGTTATGCTGGTTGTGACTCTGAGCACATGCCTACTGAATTGCATTATTCCTTCCCGGCTGGCACTAGTAAATGACGCGCATTACATCATTTACTAGTGCCAGCTGGGAAGGAATAATGTGATTTTGTAGGCGTACACTCAGAGTCAAAAATAGTACAGCACTAGCAGCAACCAGGCATGCATCTCTGTGAGACTAGGGGCCGACAACAGTTTTATGTGCAGGACCAGAAGTATATGGAGTGTGCTCTGGCGGGTGGGCTGGCTGACTCAGGGGGGTTCACTGGACATGGGGGGAATATGCCATTGATAACTGAAAGTTTTACAAACTTGGCTAAAAACTTGGATTTACAAGAATATGCCTGTATTTGGACTGGACCGGCACTGCACTTCAGGAGGACTTAACTACTAGACCACTAAGCATTTGTTAGTATTGCTTTGTGGTTTGCTGACAAAATTTCAGCAGGATATCTAAAAAAAAAATAATAACAAAATCATGACCCCACATGTGTATTGCTAAGAAAACTATACATGTTAAGTCATGATTTTGATCATTTTAGTGAATGAAGTTGACCAAACTGTAAATGCAGAGAGCCAGTTTGCACTGTAGAATGCCATGTACCTCTGGGTCACTCGCTCCTATGATGTCATTATGTCTAATGTCTGCCAGCCATTTTGTAGAGATAATACACCAGGTTTTTAAAATGGTATGACTGTTATTTACATGTTTTAAATGCTACAAAACTGCATTTATCTTTAACTTATAAATGCCATTTTAGCAGCAATGTAAAGCGCAGCCTTTCATTTACATTTCTAGGAAGCTGTTTTTTTTTTTAATGGTCTGTGGCAAAAAAAGATTGTTTACTTGTTCTTTAATAGAAAACAGAAACAGGAAACGAGGTTAACAGATGAAAACTTAAATGAAATTGAAACATAGATGGCTGCTGGTAACAGTACCCTCGAAACAAGTGGAGAAGAAGTGAGAACTAGGAAAACATGTCTTTTGGTAAAAGAAACAGTGTCAAATCTAATGAAAGTCTAATATAAGTTTTATTACAATGGAAATATAACAGGCAAATTGTGACCGCATTTACTAAACTCTCAAATACAAAAGTCACATATCACCCATTTAACTGATAGGGGAATATTTACACTAAAGATATTTAGCACAAATTGTTTATGAATTTTCAACTAGAGTATGCACCACTTAGTGTGGACACATTAGCCAGACAATTGGTTTTAGCAGACACTTTACGTCTGCCAAAAGCAAAACCCAATGTCTACAGTGTTAAAATTACTCGTTATTCCGTACCTTGTCCACCATCTATTGGGGACACAATAACTGCTCATAAGCTGCCTTTTCCCCTGATATCATTCAGTTTTCCTCTGCTCTGCTCTCGTACTATCGCATGCCAACCAAAGTAAACACACTGCCACACATCGACTTTTGCCTGCACATCTTACTGAAGACACTGAAAGTCTAGATAACTTGATCTAAGAGCACACACCACACCAGACACCAGAAGTGCTGAATGACATCACACAGAAGATCAAAATGCCAGGTGCAATCAGAAGTGATTCGTTCAGCTCGTGCCTCTATCCCCCAACCCTTGATGAGTCCTCACAATCCCACACAGCACACAGAAGGAGCACTTCTATTTAAAAATGTTCCACATTTCCCTGACATAAACGGCAACAGTGGGCATGATTTAGATTGGGAGATTGGGAGTGGTTTCGATCGGCATGAAATTAAGGTTAGAATCAGTGGTGGAGTCTGGGTTTAGATAGACAGGGGTATCCGGGTTTGGTTTGGATGGATGGATAGACCAACCCTCAATACTATCATAGATAGACAGAGGCTGTACGTTACCTCACAACCTTTGCAACCCTCAATACCAACACAGAAGCACTGAACTGCCACTACAACTTGAGAAAAAAATGATAAAAAGGAAGTAGGTTAAATGGATACCCCCTATAATGGAAAGTCTGGTATTGTAGAGATGTGTCTGTTATAAACAGTATGTACTGTACATCTGCAACATGGAAAATAATGTGAATATTAATAAAATCAATGAATACTTGGAGGGCATTGACTTTCCTCAGGTTACTTTTAATGATTCACCTTTTACAGAAAGTAAAAGCCTGGCTTCCAGCAGGGTCTTGAAGAAAGGTGTAACACCAGATCCTGAAAGATTTTCAGTAGAATTGTTTCTAGCTTTTTGCAGATAAAAGTATACCATGGTTCACAAAAATGATCACTGAATGTGCCACTTCTTCACTATCCCCCTTCTCTTATGCAGATGTTAGCTTGATACCAAAATAACAGAAAGATAGTAATGAAATTGAAAAGTACCACCCAGTTACATTATTAAACTCAGATTATTAGTCTTAGATGCAACTAAGGTCTTTGATCTGGCCCAATGGTAATATATGTTTAAATATTTTTTTATATACTTACTTTATTATCAGCTTGTAAATATTACACAGGACAATATCATAATAATAATATACACTTATCATATTGACAGAGTCATGTCACAATCATCAAAATGTCTTTTGTTGAGTAGGTATTGACAGACTCAAGTATTCCTTCTGCTGTAGGTTATGTATTTACATCATATTATGTAATTTTACAATACTGATAAATAGTATTTACAATACAATCAAAACAACCAAATGGGGTCAATATAAACTAAACATACTCTTGGCTCTCTGCATAGTGGGTGCTGCTCAAAGGGGCCCCCCTTTTTAATCCAATATATTTTAAGTATGTAGGTAGTCAAATGGCTACCTTTTTCCCTCTTGTAGTATGGTACTAGTCAGCTGACGAGACATTGAGTGATACTGTACTTAAGAAAGATATTAAAGAAAATCCTGAAGGTATTTGCCTCCCAACTCCTCTCATGCCCCCCCCATGTTTCTAGTCCTGTATTTCATTCCATCTAGCCCATCTTTCAACAAATGTCTCCTGTCTGTTTTGCACCTGGTAGGTGAGAGCTTCCATATTTTGAATATTTGTGATGATCTGTTTCTAGTCTTCAATAGATAAGGGATGTGGTTTTAACCAGCTTCGGGTTACAGCTTTATTATATTCTACTATACAAATAGTATACCATAAATAGTAAGACAGTGGTCCTGTAGTTTGAAATAGGTTGGCTATATTTTCCATTACCTCTTTTTTAAATAATTCTAGCACTGGGCATGCAAAGAATATATGAAAAAGAGACCCAGTCCTCTCCACACAGCCTCCAACAGCAATGAGATATAGTTGAGTTCCATTTAGCAACCCCGTCAGGGGTCAAAATGAACCTGACTTTTATCTTCCAGAAATATTCCTGCCATTGTGGAGAAGCTGTCACCTTGGAAGAGTTTCCCCAGATTTTGATCCACTCCCAGTTTGACAGATGGGGACCTGCTTCCTGTTCCCATTTTACCATAATAGGTTTTACCACATCCCCCTTATGGGAGTTCAAAAACTGGTAAATTTTAGATATAGCCTGTTTGGGTTTTGTGAGGGAGAAGAGTTCTATGAATGTTGGGCCTGGCACGGGTTCTGCTGTATCTCTAGACAAATGCCTTAATTTTGTTTGGACCCTGCCCTGTGTAGGCAGGGTCCTGGTGACCTGTCAGACCTTCTTACACCTGCTGTCCCAGTCCGCTCCCTCTGGTTCTCCTCTAGGGGCTGCCTGGTGATTCCCAGGATGAGGCTTAAAACTACCAGCGACAGAGCATTTAGTGTCGCCGGCCCCATCCTTTGGAATTCGCTTCCTCCATCAATTTGGGAGGCCCCTTCGGTTGAAATTTTTAAAGACAACTCAAGGCCTTCCTGTTCAATCAGGCCTTCCCGGACCTCAGGGATTAGTCCTCCCTGGGTACCCTGCTTTTTTGTTGAGTTTGTTTTTATAGAGATATTTATTAATTATATTTATTCATGCTGATATTTTATTGTTTTTATATTGATTTGCATTACAGTATTGATAGTGTGCTTTTATTGTTCAGTGGCCAGAGCCTCCAGGATTGGGCGCCAGAAAAATGAAATTTGCCTTGCCTTGCCTATATGCTTGAATGTGTAGATAATACCATTCATCCCTTGGGGACCATCCCAGTATTCTAAAGCACTCTTCAAAGGGGAGAAGCGAATCACCCTTCATTATCTGTGCTGGACAGTAAAAGCCCTTAGTTACCTGTCGCCAATACCAGGAATCAGTCCTGCCAGGCAAAACATCTGAGACCTCAACAAACCAGCAATGCCTCCAAAGCTCCCATTTCACCCTGGGGTATGTTCAAAACATATCCCAAGCCTTCAGAGTTACCTGGATAGCAGAATAGTCATTAACTGCTGGTGGCCTTGTATGTGAGGGTTCAATAGGCAAGAAGTGGCCAGAGGGTCCTGTAGAAGATACTTTTCTATATCCTGCCAGTGCACCCAGGCTGGTCTGTGTGACCAGAAGAGGGCCCATCTCACCTGAACTGCAAGCCAATAGTCCAGCAGGTCAGGTATAGCTCGTCCTCCAGACTTCTTACTTGCTATAAGGAGGGATCTGCAAATTCATGGTTTCCTATTGGCCCAGATAAAGTTAAATATTTTTGTCTGGGTCTCCTTAAACTAATGTCGTGACAGTTATGTAGGGGCGCATTGAAATAGATACAGGAGTCTAGGTAGCATATTCATTTTTACTGCTTGAATTCTAGCATACATTTGTAGGGCGTACTAGGGAGCAACATTTCATATCTTCACTTAATTGGGCTAGCATTGGTTTGTAATTATCAAGGTAAAGATGTTTATTAGTAGTCCTCAACATTATACCTAAATATCTGAGGGTGGGCATGTCCCATCTCATCCAATATTTAAGTCGCAGGGACGGGGGCGGCTCATAATTTAGCTTCAGGATCTCCATTTTTGTAGAGTTAAGTGAATATCCAAAGACTGCAGAAAAGTCTGTAATCGTGTCCATTATTTGAGGCAGTGAGGTGTTTGGGGAGGTCACATAAAGAAGTATATCATCTGCGTTCAATGCAACCTTATGTTCCTACCCCCCCCAGCTCCACACCCTGCATCGTCCGGTCCATCCTAATCCATTGGGCCAAAGGCTCAATATACATGTCAAATAATAGTGGAGATAGTGGGCATCCCTGGCGAGTGCCCTGTCCTAGGGTGAATCCCTGGGAAATCATCCCATTTGTGCATATGTAGGCCTGAGGGCCTGTACAGAGGCACCTTATGGTATCCACAAAACTGTCGGGAAACCCAAACCCGGCAAGGACTTGATAAAGAAATTCCCAACCGACTCGATCAAATGCTTTTTCAGCATCTAGACTCATTATTATAGCTAGGGAGGTGTTTTTATTCAAATGATCTATAATATGCATAGTCCAATGGACACTGTCTGCGGCTTGTCTATTTGGGACAAATCCAGTCTGTTCTCAATGTACCATCAGTGGTTTTATGTGTTGGAGACATTTTGCTAAAATAGCTGTAAAAAATGTCTAATCTACATTAAGGACAGCGATCAGTCCATAGGATGAGCAGGCTGTGGGGTCCTTGCTGGGCTTGGGAATCACCGAGATCACCACCTGTCTCCAGGAGGGAGGTAAGGTGGAACCATCCTCCAGCATCTCCTGATAAGCGGGTCTTAAAAGGAGGACAATTATCTAATGGAACTTTTTATAGAGTTCCACGGGTAAACCGTCATTACCTGGAGATTTGCCTGTTTCCCTTCCCCTGTTACTGTACTGATTGCTTTTTTTTGCAATCGGGGCCATCAGATGAGCACTCCACTCCTCATTCAATTGTGGTAGGTTTTGCCCTCTCAGGAATGTCTGAATTTTCCCTATCTCTGGATTTCTCTGTTGTGTATAAAGTCATGTATAATACTCAGTAAAGGCTTCCAAAATTCGTTCAAGGGTTGTGGCCTTAATTTTAGTCCGAGGGTGGACAATATGTATTATTTGTGCCTGGGCCCGTCTAGCTCTAAGTCTTAATGCCAGGAGTTTTAGGGTTCTCGGTCCTCCTTCATAATATCTGGAGGGAAAAAAATCAATTCTGTTCCTCCCACTACACCAACACTGAGACCACACTGACTATGACATCACTAGCAACCAATGAGAACCATTTTGCACTGGCAGGTTTCACTTTCACATGAAGCAGCAGGGACTGATTCTCCCTAGTTACTAGCGATGTCACAATTTCCTGCATTTTGATTGGTAGCTTGTGAGAGTCACTGCTCAGGCTACAAGGAGTGTGGTGGCTCAAGGTGTTTGGTTTCATTTCTGACGATATAGTGGGAGGATCAAAACTGACTTTTTTTTCCCTCCAGAGTGCTGCTGCACACATCACCCCAGTACTGCCAGGTGAAAAATCTTCTAATTAACAAACAGAAAAGAAAAAGTACTTGAGATATAAAACATGATAGCTGACTGCATCTGAAAATTACTATTAATCCCAAGTAGTACATTAGCTCTTGAAAGGGATTCTCTAGCCAGGAAAAAATAGTAAAATCTAGAGTATATATGATAGGTAGCAGAGTAGTACGTGTATCCCTTTGTCTGACCTTCTAGAAACTTCCAAGTATCTTGAAGTCCCAATTTTTGTAATAGAGCTTTGACCATTTTTACAGTTCTATAGGATTTCCTAGGTATCTTAGAGGTGGTGTCATTAGCTGGGTCTAATGTGATGTTCCAATCTCCCCCACAAAATAATAGTCCCCTCCGCCTTTTCTGCTATAAATAATCGTATTTTCCTGTGCAGCTTGTAAGAAGAGTTCAAGGGCACATACACTGAGGCCAAGGTGATCATCTGACCATTTAAGATGCCTTTTACAAGGACATACCTTTTTTCCTTATCCTTTATCCTCTCTACTACATCAAAGGGGACATGACTCAGGATTAATATAGGTACCCCACATTGTCTACCTCTCAAATAAGAGGAGGAGCATACCTCAGTATACCCAAAGTTTTGTAATTTCTGATGTTCCTCTGCCAACAAATGTGCTTCTTGAAGGAGCATAAAATCAGCTTCAGTCTGTTTTATATAGTTTAATACCTTTTTACATTTAATGGGACTTGTCAGACCATTTACATTAAATGTCAATATTCTGGAATCCATCTAGTAAGGATGAGATTCCCTGCACTGCAACTTAGCCAAAGGTAGGGCCACCTCACTCTCTCCACCCCCGCAGCATCTCACATGCCAAGAGAGAAACTGTCCCCACTTTTATAAGAACATTTACCAACTATATCTTGAACATTAACTTGATTTTGAACCTGAACAATAAGTAAAGAACCATAAATAAAAGTACCTCCAAGGCAGGGGAACAATAAACTCTGCTCCCTGTCTCTGCTAGGGGTAATATCTGACCCTGTAGAGCTGTAATGTGGTGTCCATCCTCTGCTACGAGGCTCACTACAGGGGCAATTTGCTGTTAATGTACTACCAGCAATCATTTGCCCTATTAAAAGATTAATGATTAAAACCTGCCAACAAGCCAACATGCCATTATTCCTATTTCTGCTGATCATCTCTTCACCCTCCCCCAAAATGGGTTTACAAAACATGTTTATTCAGCCAGATAATTATTTATATGTTTATTTTATTTAGTTTTTGTTAACAGGGTTAGTGCACTAGCCATATCGTGACAATTTTCAGGCACGACCTGGGAGAGTACAACACAGAAAAGCAAGCATCATTCCAAAAGTACATAACATAACAAGTACATTATATGAGAAGCAATGAGTAGGAATATAATGCAGAGACAAACAGGTCATAGCAGGTGCATTCAGTGAGAAGCAAAAGGCAGTAATAAAAAATAAAAACAGGGACATACAGGGCATTGCAGGAGATAAGTGACTTAATAAAGATAACCTGGGCAATGTGAAATGGCAGTGAAGAGAAATGGGCACAGGGCAGCCGTAAACAGGGCCTCAGGAAAGTGAACATCAACAGAGACACTAAAGATTAGTGTCAAAGACAGGGAACAGGTATAAGTAGTAAAGGAGCTATAGGTAAAGAAGGAGCAAGTCATGGAGAGATTGAAACTAGGAAACAAGCCAAGGGAGAAATGCAGCATGAATTTGGCAAAAAAAAGAAAAAGGGGGCAGGGTAATACAGGAGACAAGGGTAGGTTCACTGGGATAGGAGGGAGGGGATCAGAGAAAGAAGGGATGTAGGTAGAAGGACGAGGTGATGAGTGGCAGTGGAGAGATTATGGGGGGCATAGGCAGAAATGGGGTGGGGAACACAACAGTATCAAGTGGGGTCAAAACAAGTGCACAACTCAGTAAGCAACAAGTGCTGACTCAGTTCTCATTTGAAACAACTATGGGACTTCAGCAGTCTAAGGCTAAGGGGAAGTGAGTTCCATAAACTAGGGGCAACACAATGGAAGGCACTAGAACCTTTATTAGTGTGACATCTGGCAACATTCAGCAGACATTTGTTTTCAGATCGAAGTCCACGAGAGGAGTGTACAGGAGCAAGTAATGCTACGAGTGATGGGGGAGTTGGTTCCATGATAATAGAGTCAATGGGTGTGCCAAGGGAGTATTTCCTCTTAGCAGAGTGGGAGATCCATTTAAGGTCACTATATAGTTGACAGTGATGCCTCAGGGGAGAAGACGAGGAGGCATAATGGCAAATGTTGTTGTAGGTAACATCCCATTTCTGCAGGGTTGTTTTGTGAGCTGTGGCAAAGATAGGAGCACCATAGGTAAGGGCAGGGAGAAGAATCCCTCTGGCTATAGCCAGTTTAGCAGATGGCATGAGTAAGTAGCTGGTTTTGTAGGCCACCCCCAGCTTAGCGTTGACAGCTTTGCAAGTAGCCTGTATATGGGAGCTGAAATCAAGGGATTGGTCAAGTAGGACCCCCAGATATTTTAATGTCTCAACGGATTCAGTTAGAGTACCCTTTGAGTCACAGACCCTCAGGGGCACAGAGCAGGTCTTAAGCTTTGGGGAAGAACCTAGCAACTCAGCTTTAGTCTTTTGTGCATTTAACACAAGTTTATGGGCACTCAGCCAGTTCTGGACATTCCTAAAGTCAGCAGTCAGCAATGCGTTAATGGTGGCCATACTTGAGGAGCTGGTATAAAAGACAAGGTTATCCGCATATAGAATGGGAGAGCAGTGTTGAAACATATCTGAGATGTTGTTAATAAAAAGAGAGAAGAGGAGAGGCCCCTAAGATGGAGCCCTGAGGCACTCCAAAGTTGATGGAGGAGTAGTTGGACAGGGAGGAGTGAAACTTCACCACTTGGGTCCTGTTCGACAAGTAGCTGTTGAACCAATTGACAACAGACAGTGCGTGGTTTAAGTTATGGAGAGCAGCTAGAAGCATGGGGTGATCTACCAGGTCAAAAGCCTTGGTGAGATCAATAAAGACAGTCCCTGTGAGTTGCCCAGCATCCATGTGTGATAGGGTATCAAGTATCATTTGTAAACTTCAGAAGCACAGTCATGGTGCTATGGCCTTTTCTGAAGCCATGCTGAGTTTCAGAGAGAAGATTACGTTTGGTTAGGTAGTCAGTTATTTGGCCAGCCACTAGTTTCTCAAGGATTTTACTCAGGATCGAGAGAATCGCAATGGGCCTGTAGTTGACAATGTCTTTTGGGTCCCCTTTTTTGAGTATGGGCGTAATTCAGGCAGTCTTCCAAAGGTCAGGTACAATACCACAAGAGAGAGACAGCGTGAATATTTTCACTAGCGGGGAGGCAATGAGAGGAGCAGCAAGCTTCGGAAGCCGAGGGTCAATTGAGTCAGAGCCAGAGCTAGTATTGTCTGAGATAACCTTCAGAAGTTTCAGGACCTCGGTTCTTGTAATGGCCTTGAAGTAGAGAGGTGTTCCCTCATGTGGTACGTCAGAGCCAGTGTGGCATGCAGGGGTGGACTGGAGTAGAGGTCAAGCTTGCAGAGAGAAGGAGGAGGTATACTTGGACAGGTCAGTGAACATACGGTTAAAGGCATCTGCTATAGTCCTAGTGTCATTGCAGTGTGTTCCATTTAATAACATTTCACTGGGAGTAACAGATTGGGAGGAGCTGAGAAAGGTTTTAACATGTGCCCAGAATTTTCTAGGATCTCCCTCAGAGCTGATCAGCAAATCCTTACAGTATTTGCTCTTTGCATGCCTGACCTGTTTTCTGCATAAGTTCCTTAGGGTTCTGTAGGTATGAAGATCCGACAGCAGTCCAGTGCGTTTGAACAGCTTCCATTGTTTATTTCTGGTGTGCATGACAGAGAACAGGTCTTTATGTAGCCACCTAGTATGTTTCCCACTGACATGTCTAGTTACCTGTGGGGCATGCTTACTCTGAACAGCCAGAAATTCATTAAAGAAGATAAGCAGGGCATCCTCAACTTTACTAGAGACATACATGGCAGTCCAGTCAGTTCTGGAGACATCACATAGGAATTCGTCAGGGTCAAGCTTAGCAAACTCCATGAAGGTGACTAGCCAAGGTGGTGGAGGAGGAGGTGCAGCTGCTGCCCACAGACAGAAGGTGGGAGAGTGGTCAGTCAGAGCACCAGCCAGAACACCAGAGGCAGTTGCATGCTCAACACGGTTCACTAACACCCAGTCAATAAGGGTGGATGATTGTAGTCTCAGTGAGACTCTAGTGGGTTCAGTAATAAGTTGGTGAAGGTTATAACTGTGAATTAGGGACAGCAATAAGCTGCTCGAAGGCCCCCAACCAGTTAAGGTTAAAATCACCAACGATGACAACCTCATGTCAGTTGTAGATTTGCGTAGTTTCGCGAAGCACTTCCTCAAGGTCTGACAGGCCACCAGAGGAAGGGTTGTAAATACATATAAGATGGAGTAGCTTAGCCTCTAGCGCAAGGGTAGCTTGAAGGGATTCACATCCAGAGGAGAAGGCAGTGCCAGGGATAGATTCTATAGTGAGGTTGCTTTTATAGAGTAAAGCAACACCTCCCCCTCACTTGGCAGCAGTCCTGTCGAATCATGGAGTAGCTGGCAAGGGAGCAAAGAGAGTCTGGTATCCCTGATTTGAGCCAAGTTTCCATTAGACAGAGAATGTCAGGACCGTAAAGTTTGACCCACGCTTCCAACTCGGAGATATGGCAGGTAAGACTTCTTATATTCGTGTGGATAATTAATAACCCCTTGTAGGGTAAATTGCGTAAATCAGTTGAGGTGAAGTATGCAGAGGGACCTGGATTCATTTCAACATCTCCTGACAGAAGAATAACCAAGATTGCAAGGAACCAGGGTATACCACAGCGGAGAGAGAGAGTCATGGAAAATCTTGGCATCATTTTTTTGGCAGCTAAGACTGCATGGTAGGCACATCCTTTACTGTAAAGGAGTAGGTTGCATGGCGATTAAGTCCAGCATGCAGCGATTAGATTAGAGAAGTAGAAATCTGAGAGACTAGAATAAGTGGGCGTAGTATTCCCAGTACAGGGGATGGATAGTGAAATAGCATTTAAGCAGAGTATCAGAGAAAGTACATGGAACAGGCCTGTCAGGGTGACAGCAGCCATAGTGTAACCCTTAGGTGGTGCTATCACAAGGGCTACTAACCCTGCCTGCTTGGCTAGTAGCAGGTTAAGGGGCCTGGGTAATGAAACGGGTGCCTCCACCCGGAGGTCAGGGTCGTTAGTGGTCAAGCTAACCTGGGCACAGCCCTCTGGGACACTGTAATCCCCCTCTTTCCCTTCTAGTGGCCTGAACAATATACAATAATTACTTTCACAATGACCCTTATTCACCAGGCGATTACCCACACTGTTTGCACTTACCACCAGGGCTGGTTCCTCTAGCTTGACGCTGGAGACCCCTGTAAAACAAGGTTAAGCACAGCAAATAGCAAAAGAACAATACTTTTGGCACAAACTGGAACCACAGTCAGGTTAAATGCAAACAAAGTTAAATCTGATTTATTCTGGGGACTTGAACAAGGGAGGGGTGTTATCAGGCTGATTTGCTTAAAAGCTATATTAATCAGACAGTTATGCATGCAGTTCAGAGTCCCTACACAGTCACACACTCTGGGTACCCAGGTAGGAAAACAATGGGCTAGCCAGGAACGTTGCAGCTGGTTGGGGCCCTGTGATGGAAGAAAGCAACATGCACAATGCACACTATTTGTAATCCGGAGCCGGAGGGCTCAGTTCGTGAAAGAAAAGGCAACAAGACAATCAGATGACAACACTTTCAGATTTAGCTGTTGTTGCAGGGAGCTACCTTGATGTTTACTCATGATACCCAATACTGGGCACAGGCAGGACGAAATCGGGACTGTAGGCTGTTGAGCTGGAGTGCCCGGAGAAGCAGGGCCCACATGAATCACCGAGGTGTCATTCCTGTTCAAGGCATTGACCAGGGGGCGGATCCCCAGGCCGGTCTCTCGCCAATAACTTTCTCTGCATAGCAGGTATTCTGGCTGGGCCAGTGTAGCAGGGCCCAAGCACACAGAAATGGATACAGATTCAGTCCGTGGAGCTGGATACAGCTTCCAGCAAGCAAAACACAGTTCAGACACACAGTGGTGAATCAAATCACAACCCCCGATAAGCACACAGCACATTCACATGTAAGGAAATTCCACTGTACAAGGCAAATGGCTCTCCGGTTGCAATTACAGAGTCTCTGCACAATCTGGGAGTTCAGAGGTAGCTGGAAGTCCTGACAGGCCGATTGCATTCAGCAAATCTTTGGTCTTCTTCAGGTTAAAGCCTGGTCACAATTCAGTGGCTTAATTCGCTCTCCAAATTCGGATTCAGTCCAAAAAAAAAAAAGCACAAGTTCCCTCTCAGGAACAGCAGGCAGGCATGCAGGCCAAACCCAGGCCTTTCCACAGTACTCCCGCGTGAATCCACTATGGATTGCTGCTCGAACTATCTTGAGCTGTTACTTCTTCACTTCCCAACTCAGATCCAACTAAAACTGCAAGCAGTGTGGGACTTTCCCCAAGATTCAAAAGGTTTGGTTGGCTGATCTGTCTGTCAGTCACAACAAGGGCTCCCCCTCCAGGTTATTTTAGGTGCCAAAAGTCCAAAACTACAATTCCTACAAGTTTTGGCCCCACCAAGCCCCTGTAGGCAGGCTCCATTTTAGAGTCCCAAAATGCCCATTCTGCCAAAAGGGTCCATTCTGCAGTCCAGGTCCAAGATGATGGAAACAAACAGAACTGTCCATGCTGCAAAGAAAGCAGGTTAGAACAAACTGCAATATTATTACTACTCTAACAACTGATCAGCAAACAAGTACATCTTCTAACAGAGCTCCCTCTCAGATTAATTATGACTGCAATCCACGCAGCTCTTACAGAAACAGAAGACAGAGGCTATATAGGCACTCTCTGGCAATACATTTAAACTGCTTAAACGCAGAACACCAGCCTGGCAGTGAGCATTTAGGCAAGCTCAAGGAAGACTTTTCGTGAATCCCCATTTATAGAGGGGTTACACCCTTCCCTGCCTGGATAAAACTTGACATCCGCGTCAAGTCTGTACCATCATGCATCAGTTAATATAAACTTATTACTTTACTATACATATTCACTACACTTCATGATACTATATCCATAAGGACAATACTTATGCATGTTTCATAGAGGTAATACTGATTCCATTATGATTAACATACTTGTGACATTACAGTGCTGATTCAGGTAATAACTTCTTGCACATTAAACAATGTAAGAGGGGGCTCTTCCCTATCAGCTAACTTGGGGCTGGATAGGGCATGGGCACCATACTGAGAAGGAAGAACAATCAACCTGGAATTGGCCCTTAAACTCAGTTTGGGTAGTGAGCTCTGAGAAACATAAACACCTTTGTGGTTCATTGAGAGGCAAATCCACAGGCCTCCTGGGAGAATCATAGCTGAAGCGCAATACTGGCTTGACAGCTTGGCCAGTCTTTCTGGGGGAAACAGCCACAGTCTCTGTACTTTCAGCACTAGCCTTGGAGCTTTCGTCATTCATGAGGGGTGCCTCAACACGGATGGGAATGTCCAAACTGAAAGCACTGTCAGCTCCTTGCTCTGTAGGCTCTGTTTCCACAACACTTTGTTCATTATTATCTTCTGACGAAGGCCCAGGTTGCTCATTTTGAGGAGGCTCTATCATAATTAGGCTTTAAGGCACTGAAGGGGGGCTGTCAACACTCTCACATTGTTCTTCAGGTTCTGGTGTGTCACCAGGGAGACTCAGACCATCAGCCCCTTCCTCGGGCAATTCACACAGTTCCACAAAACACAGAGAGTCCGTAACCTCAAATGTGATGCATTGCACCTCACTTTCAGGGAGCATTGGCTCCAAGGACGAAGCTGGGGGGTTAGGCAGTCCAGCTTCATCCCCACAATTAGTCATAGGGTTACCTCGAAACAGCTGACTCAATTCATAGGAGGGGTAATAGACATTGTCACACTCACTATCGTCAGAGGTGGACTGACAGTCACTATCATTCTGGGCCTGCTGCGGGGGAAACCTTAACTCCGTAACTACTGGGGTAGGTTGACTCTGTCTCTTTTTTGCAGCAGCACGAGTCACCGGCCCAGGGGAGGCAATGTCTGCTGGCTCAGCTTCAATAATAACTTGGCCGATAGGCAACAAGTGGTTACGGTGCATGGTCTTGACAGCTTTGGAGTTATTCTCTGGGAGTACCTTGTATACTGGTAGATCATCCAACTTTCCAACTACTACATGAGGAAGATGGTGCCACCTATCAGCAATTTTGTGCTTGCCATGTAGTCCCAAATTGCGTAACGACACACAGTCTCTGGACCATAGCTCTTGAGCCTTTACTTTCTTGTCAAGCCTCTCTTTGTTGTCGAGATTTCTTTTAGCGGCCATTGTCTGGGCCAGTTGATATGCATGGTTCAATTGAGCTTTCAGTTTCTGTACATACTGCAGGTAGTTTTCAGCTCGGACCCCATCTGGGAGCGACCCCAAAACAGACATCAACTGGCAGGTGGGCCTCCCTCCCAAACATGAGGCGGTAGGGGGAGAACCCAGTAGTGTCATTTTTGATGCAACTGTACATGTGTACCAAGGTGCTAATCTGTTGGCTCCACTTATGCTTGTCTTTTGGATAGAGGGTGCCCAGCATGTCTAGAAGGGTGCGGTTAAAATGTTCTGGTTGAGGGTCCCCCTGCAGGTGATAAGGGGTGGTTCTTGACTTCCGTACCCCCCACCGAGAGAGCATTTCTTTGATTAGCCTACTTTCAAAGTCTCTGCCTTGGTCTGAATAGGTCCGCTGGGGGCACCATAGTGGATGAAGAATTTTTCCACTAGCACCTTGGCCACGGTAGAGGCTTTTTTGATCTTTAGTTGGAAAAGCTTGTGCATACTGTGTGAAATGATCCGTAACCACTAACACATTACCAATATTCCATTGATCAGGTCCTAAAGACAAAAAATCTATGCAGACCAGTTCCATGGGAGCGCTGGTAGTGATATTGACAAGGGGGGCAGCCCTCTGAGGCAGGGATTTTCTTTGGAGGCAACGACTACAGGTCTTTACATGGTGCTCAACATCAGCCCCCATCTTGGGCCAGTAGAACTGAGATTGTACCAGGTCGAGAGTCCTGTCAATACTGAGGTGCCCCATGTGATTGTGCAGGGACTGCAGGACCAAGTGTTTAAAGGCTGTGGGCAGGACCAGTTGTTGCTTGTCTACTTGACCACTGCGATTCACTGTCTCTCTGTATAACAACTGATTAAGTAACTTCAACCTGGGGCCTTCTTTAAACAATAGGGCAGTTCGCAAGTCAGGGAAAAGCAACTTAGACACATCTTTCCCCGCACGAAGGGCATCAAGTGCTGGCTGAATCATAGGATCTTGGGATTGAGCCCACTGGCTGCTGTCATTGTCAATTGAGGTAATGCACTAATATCTAGAGCAGAGAAATGGCAATAGGCAGCTGGTATGCAGGTATCAGGAAGGCCCAAGCAATCTACTAAACAGTCCACTGTGTCCGTAGACATCTGTTCATCTCTATCAAACTTTTGGCACGGTGCTTGGATGTCAGGTTCAGACAACCTGACCTAATCACTCTTGGAGACTGGCCTTCATGACAGGGCATCAGCATCAATATGGTTCAGTTCTGTCCTGTATTCGACAGCATAATCATAGATTGATAAAGCAGAGAGCCACCGGTGCCCAGTGGTGTCCAACTTAGCTGAAGTCTGTACATGGGTTAATGGGTTATTGTTGGTCTTCACCAATATCTTTGCCCCATAGAGGTGCTCATGAAACTGGTCAACAATGGCTCATTTTAGGGGAAGGAATTCCAGCTTGTGCACAGGATAGTTTCATTCTGACGGGGTCAAGCTCCTGCTGGCAAAAGCCACTTGTCTCAAACCATCCTCATGATCTTGATACAGCACTGCTCCTAGGCCCTGCAGACTAGCGTCCGTATGCATCACATAGGGCTTGGTAGGGTTACCATAGGTGAGGATGGGAGCATGGGTGAGTTGGTATATGACTTCATGGAAGGCTGCTTCACATTCAGGTGTCCAGTGGGGCCCAAAAGGTTCACCTGTGTGGACGTACACTTTCTCTGGTTCTTTGACAGCCCCTTTCTTGTATGTACGGTTGGTGGGGGGTAACCCTGGGTAGGATTCAGGAGCTGGCGAATCACCTTTGAATAGTCTTTTATGAACCTGTAGTACTAGCCACAGAACCCCAGAAAACTTTGTAGTTCTTTTAAGTTATGGGGCTGAGGCCAAGATGTCAGTGACTCAACCTTACTGGGATCGGTCTCTATTCCTTCTGCAGATACAATGTGCCCCACATACTTCATGGAGGTTTAAAAAAACTGGCACTTGTCGAAGGACAGCTTGAGGCCGAAGTCTTCCAATCGGTCCAGCACTTTAAACAGTTGGGTCTCATGCTCATCTAATGTGCATCCGAACACAATGACTTCATCTAGGTACACTAGACATTTCAGCAAGTTCATATCTCCCACCGCATGTTCTATAAGTCGCTGAAAGGTGGCCAGGGCACCCAAAATCCCCTGTGGCATTCTCAGGAATTTGTAGAACCCCAAAGGACAGATGATGGCTGTTTTCTCATGGTTCTCCGGGGCCATCGGAATCTGGTAATATCCGCTGCAAAGATCCAATACTGAGAACCATTTGCTCCCATTCAAGCAATCCAGGGCATCTTGTATACGGGGCATGGTGTAGTGATCTGGGATGGTCCGCCGGTTCAGGGTTCGATAATCAACATACAGCCTCATGGACCCATTCTTCTTATGCACAACCACAATGGGAGAGCCATATGGGCTCCTTGATTCTTGTATAATGCCAGCAGCAAGCATTTCCTGCAGGTGCCTCCTAACATCATCTATGTCCGCTGGGGTGAGGTGTCGGGATCTCTCTCAAAATGGCCGGTCATCATGCAGGCATATGTGATGCTCTGCTCCCTGGACACACCCCACGTTCCATTCTTTTAATGAAAACACTTGGCCTCCCTGGGCGAGTTTCTTGCTAATTCTAGCTTTCTATTCAGCTGACAATGGGGAATCATCAAAGTCGAATAAGTCCGGGGTCACTCTTTCCTTTTCACCAGAGTACTTGTTGCTGGGTAATACAGCAGTGTCTGCACAGTGTACTGTAGCTAGGGTGCACCCTCTGTTCAACCGGACCTCCTGATCTGACACATTCTGAATCTGGACCATCACTCGTCATGCATAGGCATGGGCATGGGCAGGAGGCAAAATGATGGGTTTAACCAATAACCCTTCTGGCAGCGTTCCATCACCCAGTGCATCCAGCATTAATATTTTATTTTTCACTTCCTTTCTAATGCGAACCTCTCCCTGAATGGTGTACTGAGCATTGGGAGGGAGTACCAGAGAATCAGGATCTTTCTTCCACACTATCCCCACTGGCTCATCTCCGTCGGCTTCGGTAGTCTGTTTTTGCAGATGATAGGCTCTCTTTATCAGGGCTGGGATTCTCAGTGCCCTCCCAGTCCATTTCCCTTGTTTTTCATGACACAACTGCGCTAGTCTTCCAAACATGTGGGCTTCACTTGCGACCCGCTATCGAGCACAGCCCGAGCATGGATTCCATTGACAGCCACAGAAGTCTCCATCAAAGGGCCCACTATTCTGGACCAGTTTGGAGAGGCAGTAGCAGAGGCCTGGACAGATGATTTAGCCACAAAGAAATTTGAGTTAAGATTTCTCAGTCCTGCACTGCGGTCATTTCCAGCACTCCTCGGCCATGGTCTTGCTTTCCGAAGCTCCCCTTGAAGTCTGTATACAACTTTATCTAGGTCTTTTGGGGACCTGCATTCTCTCTTCATGTGCCCATCCTTCCCACAATTATGGCAAAGTATGCTTTCTGGGGTCTGGTGTGGCCGAGACATCACCTTGGGAGCTGAGGCAGGGGTACTACCAACAGAAAACCTTGGTTCATCCTCTGTCTGTGGTGTGGCGAGCATTTGGAGACATCTCATCAATTCTCTCACTTCCATAGTCAAGACATCAATTTTGAGCTGCTGTCAGCAGGAGATGCCTGGGTATGCATCCCCACCCCTCATAGCAGATGCAGTCGGATAAGGATCAGGGCCTGTACTCGCAGGAGCAGCCTTCATAAAGAGACTGTTTTTTGTTTCTCTAAACTCCCTCAGCAGTTCATCCCATGGCGGAGCATCCGTAGCAGCCCCTCTCTGGCTGGGCCCCCCGGGGCTGACATTTAGTTCTCGGATTCCATCAAGTGATGGCGGTGATTCCAGGCCATCGGTGACTGATCCCATGCCTGGAGCAGGGGTTGCAGCAGCTACTACTGCACAGAGCTCCGAAAAGCCTTCCTCCTCCTCCTCAACTTCCCGTACCTCCTTCATCAACACATGGAAGGGCAAGGGACCAGATTTTCTGATGCAGTTGCAAGTTGAGCAACACCCAGCTGGAGTGCCGGGCAGAGCAGAGTATATGATCCAGTCTTACCCAGTCCACTTCACTAGAGGCCCAGCCTCCTTTCCGAAAAATGGTTTATAGGATTCCCTCTAATCGATCCATGTAGGCAGATAACAATTCCCCTGGCTGTTGTCTAATATCTTTAAGTTTCCATTTCAAGGCCTCAACACTAGTGGTGCCCCCAAACACATTTTCAAGGGCAACTATGTACTTTTGGCCTTTGGCGTCAGGGTCAGAGGACCTCATGGAGTGAAAAGTATGTAGGGCAGGTCCCTGGAGGCTTTCCCCCAGGCAGACCCTTTTTTTGGCCTCTGAACATTGCCAGTCTTGTACCGCAAGAGTAGCAGAGTCAATCCAGGTCTCCAGGTCGACTTCCCCATTAGGAATAGGACGGATGCCAGGGAATACCTTGAGCTTGCAGTAAGGGCCATGACTACTTGCTGGCTCAGAGGCAGGTACATGAGTTGGTGAAAGAACAGGAGCTGGGGTGGGTGTGGACAGTGGGGAGGTGACACTCCCAGGTGGCAGGAATAATTTTTTTAACTCCTCCACAGTTTTGCCCTCCTCTAGTAACAACTTGGCAAACTTCTCCTCAAAAGACTCAGATAACGGTGGGGGCTCATCCTCTAAGGGATCCTTGCTATCTTTGGTTATCACCCTCCAGGCGGCTGGGAACCCTTCTGGAGTGATAGTCTGGGGCACCTTTGAACTGTCCAGGGGGTCGCTACACTCCACCAAGGTCATGAGAGTTTGGGCAGTTAAATCAGCCTGTCAACCCACCACTACAGCTTTTTTCAAACATTCAACTTTAGAAAGTGCCCCTTTAACAGTGTCCTTACTAATGTCCATAGGTATATCCAGCATTAGCACAGCATTATGGGGGGCAATCTCTTGCCCTGTACACCACCCCACCAGCTGATGCACAGCCACTTCTGTTGGGGTGGCCATTTATGTTTGACAATAATTTGTAATTTTGGCCACTAGAAGACACAAAATACCAGTGGTGAGTATCCAAGATGTAAGCCATAGGTGGCGCTATCCCAAGGGCTACTACCCCTAGTTGCTTGACTAGTAGCAGGTTAAGGGGCCTGGGTAATGAAATGGGTGCCTCCACCCAGAGGTCAGGGTTGTTAGTGGTCAAGCTAACCTGGGCACAGCCCTCCGGGACACTGTAACCCCCCTCTTTCTCTTCTAGTGGCCTGAACAATACACAGTAATTACTTTCACAATGACCCTTATTCACCAGGCAATTACCCACACTGTTTGCACTTACCACCAAGGCTGGTTCCCCTAGCTTGACCCTGGGGACCCCCTGTAAAACAAAGTTAAGCACAGCAAATAGCAACAGTACAATACTTTTGGCACAAACTGGAACCACAGTCAGGTTAAATGCAAACAATGTTAAATCTGATTTATTCAGGGGACTTGAACAAGGAAGGGGCGTAATCAGGTTGATTTGCTTAAAAGCTATATTAATCAGACAGTTATCCATGCAGTTCAGAGTCCCTACACGGTCACACACTCTGGGTACCCAGGTAGGAAAACGGTGTGTTAGCCAGGAAAGTTGCAGCTGGTTGGGGCCTTGTGATGGAAGAAAGCAACATGCACAACACACACTATTTGTAATCTGGAGCCGGAGGGCTCAGTTTGTGAAAAAAAAGTCAACAAGACAATCAGATGACAACACTTTTAGATTTAGCTGTTGTTACAGGGAGCTACCCTGATGTTTACTCACGATACCCAATACTGGACACAGGCAGGACGAAACCGAGACTGCAGGCTGTTGAGCTGGAGTGCCCAAAGAAGCAGGGCCCACACGAATCACCAAGGCGTCATTCCTGTTCAAGGCATTGAGCAGGGGGCTGATCCCCAGGTCGGTCTCTTGTCGATGACTTTCTCTGTGTAGCAGGTATTCTGGCTCAGCCACTGTAGCAGGGCCCAGGCAAACAGAAATGGATATGGATTCAGTCCGTGGAGCTGGATACAGCCTCCAGCAAGCAAAACAGTTCAGACATACAGTGGGGGAACCAAATCACGACCCCCGATAAACACACAGCACATTCACATGTAAGGAAATTCCACTGTACCAGGCAAATGGCTCTCTGGTCGCAATTACAGAGTCTCTGCACAATCTGGGAGTTCAGAGGTAGCTGGCAGTCCTGACAGGCCGATCGCATTCAGCAAATCTTCGGTCTTCTTAAGGTTAAAGCCTGGTCACAATTCAGTTGCTTAATTCGCTCTCCAAATTCAGATTCAGTCCCCCCCAAAAAAGCACAGGTTCCCTCTCAGGAACAGCAGGTAGGCATGCAGGCTAAACCAGGTTTTCCACAGTTCTCCCGCTAATCCACTATGGATTGCTGCTCGAACTATCTCAAGCTGTTACTTCTTCACTTCCAACTCAGATCTAACTAAAACTGCAAGCAGTGTGGGACTTTCCCCAAGATCCAAAAGGTTTGGTTATTGATCTGTCTGTCGTCACAACAAGGGCTCCCCCTCCAGGTTATTTTAGGCACCAAAGGCCCAAAACTACAATTCCTACAAGTTTTGGCCCCACCAAGCCCCTGTAGGCAGGTTCCATTTTAGAGTCCCAAATGTACTGATTGGCCCATTCTGCAGTCCAGGACCAAGATGATGGAAACAAACAGAACTGTCCATGCTGCAGAGAAAGCAGGTTAGAGCAAACTGCAATATTATTACTACTCTAACAACTGATCAGTAAACAAGTACATCTTCTAACAGAGCTCCCTCTCAGATTAATTATGACTGCAATCCAGGCAGCTCTTAAAGAGACAGTACACAGAGGCTATTCAGGCACTCTCTGGCAATACATTTAAACTGCTAAAACGCAGAACACCAGCCTGGCTGTGAGCATTTAGGCAAGCTCACGAAAGACTTTTTGGGAACCCCCATTTGTAGGGGGGTTACAATAGTATCTGTAAAAAGGCAGGCAGCTGTCATGGAAACACCTGTCTATCAAACTGAGTTTGGACAGAGATCTGGACAGGGTGTATACCCAAGTACGAGAGAGGAAACTGGGGTCAGCACAAAGCACAACTGATTCAGATTAAAATGATGCCCAAGGAGATAAGTGTTACATGCAGGAGGAAGTACAGGTTGGGATCAAAATATCAGGAACACACAGGAAGGGCTAACTGGCAGCACCGCATGCCACATAGAATAGCTACTCTGAAGGGTCAGGGAAAGAAAAATAAGCAGGTTAACAGCTGCTGTACACGAGCATTCTATGCCAGAAACCAGTGTGGAGTGCAGGGCAAGACAAGCATCAAGACACGAAATTATGCTTCAAAGCCCCTAGTGTCGATGAAGTATAATGAGCCAGTAGATGTTTGGACACTTAATCACTTGACTAAGTGATAGCTATAAAAGTAGAGGGCCGACCAGGATGGGTGAGGTGGGGGAGGGTGGGAAGCTGGCACATAGAGTCAGTGGGAATCAACTATTGGGCGGCAGCTGAAGTACTCTATTGGCTAGAGCAATGTAGGAAATCCCGGCAGTGTGGGCAGGCAAGCAGGCAGGGTCCTCCATGTACCATAGCTCGGAGGACAGCCACTCGGTGTGTTGAGGTCTGGGGTGGCAGGTCCTAGCCCCGATGGGCAGCGGAGACCTGTCTGGGTGGCAGCTGAAGTACTCCATCAGCTGAAGCAACGTAGGAAATCCCAGAGGTGTGGGCAAGTGGGCAGGCAGGATCATCCACGAACCGTGGCTTGGAGGACAGCCTCTCAGTCTGTTGAGGTCTGGGGTGGCAGGTTCTAGCCTCAATAGGCAGTGGAGACCTGTCTGAGCGGCAGCTGAAGTACTCCACTGGCTGGAGTAATGTAGGAAATGCCGGCAGTGTGGGCAGGCAGGCAGGGTCCTCCATGAACCGTGGTTTGGAGGACAGCCGCTTGGTCTGCTGAGGTCTAGGGTGGCAGATCCTAGTCCTGATGGGCAGTGGAGACCTGTCTGGGTGGCAGCTGAAGTACTCCACCGGCTGGAGCAATGTAGGAAATCCCGGCACTGTGGGCAGGCAGGCAGGGTCCTTCATGAACCATGGCTCGGAGGATAGCCGCTCGGTCTGTTGAGGTCTGGGGTGGCAGGTCCTAGCCCTGATGGGCAGCAGAGACCTGATATCTGTATTATTTGACTCATTCTGGTGCAGTATATGTTAGAGTCTACTCATAACCCTGCAGCATGTTCCCTCTTTCAGTACATATTGGAACTCCCCTTCTCCCCCCAAGCATCAAAATTCAACAGCTGGGAGAAAAGCTTTGAACCCAGCCTCGATGTTAGCATACGTTCTCAGCCTTAGTATCAGGTGAAGGGTGGGGGGTAACAAACTCAACCTCACACTTTCCTCCAAACCCCTGAGGGGCGTATATGCCAGGCCGCTCCCTAGTGAGACTCCATGTGAAATAATCACTCCTAGGAATGGGATATTCCCCTCGTGAGGGGGGTCAAGCGGCACATGGGGATTTATCATCATTACCAAGAAGCAAAAAACAAAAGGCATCTCTAGCCCTCAGCACCTGACCCTTATTGACATCTTATTTACTGTATATGGACAGTAAGATCCAAATGATCAACATTAATCCAAACAGTATGTAACTGTGTATGTAATGTTCTTACATTCTTAGTGGTCTCGGTAACTCTATGAGATGTCCTATGTCCCCCGCAGGGGAAGAAAAAGTAGAAAAGCATATAAACAATGTTACACCCCATGTCCTTTAAGTCTTTACTGTAAAATCTGTCCACATGGTTAGCGGGTCCAAATTAAAGGTAATACTCTCCCCCCTTTTAGGACTTGCTCTGCTCCCCCCAATGTGGCCTACCCTTGAGCTCCTCAAGGCCTCCTCGTTGAGTCGGCTATCAAGATGCCAGAAAAAGGAAAAATACACTTGACAGTCCTTTTACATATTCAGGTAGCTGCTGTTCCATTCTCCATGGATTGCCTGTTTCCTCCACTGGTTTGGAGTTTTCTGCGTATGTCTCTGAGGGATCCCTGTGAAGGCGCACCATGTAGCAGTCTATTCTGCCCCCTGGGAGCTGTCTGCTTAGCTGTTGAAGGTTCCTGTCTGCTTCCATGAGCATAGGTTCCGATCTCATCTCTAGTGGAATCCCTCGATTTTTCAGTGCTTCTTCTACCTCTCCTGGGGTGGCATAAAGCTGTGGACCTTTGTCCAAAAAGATCCTCATCTTGGCATGGTAAGGGGTTTGGAATCTAATTCTCTTGCTGTGCAGTGTCTTCATGACTGGACGGCATAGTAGTCTAAGCCTTGGAATTTCTGGAGGGTAGTCCTGGTCTAAACAGAGCCTGGCCCCGTTGTATGTAACTTCTCCTTGCTGCCATGCTTGCCTTAGCACCTCCTCCTTCACTGCATAACTGATTAATTTCATCAATATTTGTCATGGTTGAGCAGCTGGATCTGTTGGTTTTGGGCCAAGGGTTCTGTGGGCCCGCTCAATTCAAACTCCCAGTGTGGGTGGTAGGGATAGAACATCGTGGAGCAAATCCTGAATGAAGAGGGCCATATTACCAGTTTCTGCGCCCTCTGTGAGACCCTAAAGCCTCAGATTGTCCCTTCTGGATCTGGCCTCCAAGTCTATGCATTTCACCTATAAGGTGTCAGTGTAGTCCAGGAGTGCAGACAGGGCATCTGCATGGAAAGTAGACTTGGACTCCAGAGTGGTGACCCTCGTGTTGACGTCTCTAAGAGATGTGTCTAGGTTAGCTAGTTTGTGGTGCAGTTTTTGAAATTCCATTTTGTTTTCCTTTCACAGCGCCTGCATTTCCAACAATATAGTATCTAAGCGGGAATTATTTAGCCAACCATCTTCACCCTCCATTTCTGAGGCCTGCCCGGAGTGCGACGCATCGGCGAGGGGCTGCGGCTCCGATCCTGGGTGAGCACTCTATATCTAGAGCCATTCAGCATTGTTTGCTTCTTATCGCTCTGTTTTTTTGAAGGCTTAGGTTCCCCTTTCCCTTTAGGAGGCATACTGGACTATTTGTAGTGATCGGATTGCGGAAAAGGAGAGTTTTAGTCACCCGTTTGTGGATGAGCTCATTTTCCAAGCTGCAATTGAACTGGAAGTCTATGTTTAACTATAACTATATTGAACAAACATAAAATTCGCCAAGTACATTCTTTAGCATCATCTCAGTAAGAAATGAACTTTTGATAATGTCTAACGGAGTAAGATAGGGGTGTCTGTTCTACCAAATTTTATTTTCTTTTTAGAACCCCTGTTTTACAAAACTAGACAAAATAAACAAATGTTGGGCATGATATTGGAAAACAGAGTTATACAACACAGTATATATGCTGATGATGTTTCGATTATAAGTAACATTCCAGTCTGTTTCTGCATTAATGAGTAAGATTCAAAATTGCCCTCCACTATCAAGGTTTGTTATTAATAAATCAAAACACTCTGCTCTCCCTATTAATGGGATCTCTGAACTCTCTAAAAAGCATTAAGTGGTATAAAGTTCACTGATGAGTTGAGATCCTCAAGAATTACATTAACCCCAGATGTTCATTTAACCACTCAACATAATATGATATTGCTACAAACTAAACTGGAACATTATATACAAAAATGGATGAATTTTCCTTTATCATTATGGGGTAGGGTTGACACTCTCAAAATGATGTTAATTCCCTATATGATTTTCATCATGCAGTCTTTGATAGGTGCAATTCAAGATGTTTGGTTTGATAAAATGCAAATGATCTTCATTAAAGTCTTCATGGAGAGCTGCTACCCCGTATAGCTTGAAACAACATTATATTGCAGCAAAGTAAGGGAAGACAAGGAGGCCCAGATCCTAGATTGTACAGTATTTGTAGAACACAAATAGATGGCTACAATTAGGTGGGCTTTCCCAAATGACAAACAAAGGAATAATAAGGGGAAATGTATACACTGGCTACAAGACTGAAAAGTTGGCATTATAGGACCATTTAATTTTTCCAGGGAATCTCTAAAACATTACCAATTTCATAACTTCCTCAGCACCACAGTCATTATGGATTTACAGTTAAATGTAACAAGACCATAGGCCCGATTCTTAGTTGGGTGCACCCAATGCAAGGTAGTTGTGGCAAAGGTGTTTGATGCAAGTGATGAGTTGCGGCACAACCTGTGTCAAGCAAGATTCCACAATGTGGCCTATGTCCAATCCAAGGACAGCTGTGGCAAAGCCCCCCTTGCAGCAAGGTTGCGTCCAACAACCCAGGGCGCCATGTCACAAGGGGGAGTATGCCGTATGCCCTTTTTTTGGGAGTTTGGAAGCACCACTATGGATGCAGGAGGGGCTGCCACTTAAACCAGCCAGAAGGTGGTCTAAGTGGGTTGTGGCAATGGGTTGAGGTGGGCAGAGGTCTGTGGGAGTGCACCAGGGGCAGGACATGTCCTGATGGGGACATGGCTGGGAGATAGCAACCTGCCCCAGAATGTGGCAAGAATCAGGATGGCGCTAGCATGCACTGTCATGGACCCTGGGCACCCCTGTCTCCAGACAGTACCACCATGTAGCCATTGCTCCCCCCAAAAAAAACACTGGGTGCCCTGGCATTGATGATATAGTGCCCCCAAAGTCCAATGGAGCCCAGATCCCCATTGTCCCTCATAAAAAAAATCCCTGGTACAAGTCTCTGTCCCTCCATCCTCCCAACACAGAGGTAGCCCCAGTCCCGTTGCTGCCTGTGAATGAGACAAGTCTAGTCCCAGTCCATGTTCCCCGCTCCAACCCCCTGCACCCACACCATGCCCAAACCACACTGCCCACACAGTACCTGGTGGTCTAGTGCCCCCCACCCATCCACCCCTGACAGGTGGACCCCCAACCCCGACATGCATCCATGACTGGCACGAGCCCTCCTCACACCACCACAGTCAGCTGCAGAATGCTTTTATGACTGTGTTACTGTACTGTATACTGTATACTGTACAGTGTACAGCATGTACTGTACACATTCTGCAGCTGGCTGTGGTGGTGTAAGGAGCTGTGCCAGTCACGGATGCATGTCAGGAAGGGAGGGGTCCATTGTCTGTCAGGGTGGTGGTGGGGGGGCCACTATACCACCAGGTACTGTGGCAGTGTGTTAAGGGCATGGTGGGGTGCTGAAGATGGAGTGGGGAACATGTACTGGGACTGACCGGACTTGTCTTATTCACAGGTGGCAATGGGGGAACAGGGTTCCCTCTATGTTGGGGGGGTACTACAGTACCACTACAGTGGGTGGGGGTTGGTAATAGCCTGCCACAGCAGGCATTCCATCTAGGTGACACATGGGTGCCCAGATGGTTGTGGTACAGTGCCCTACAGGGGCAAGTCACCCTGTGCCACAGCCTTGTCCATTTGTGCTGGGGTTCTGGGCTTGGTCCCCTTGGGCACCTCAGCTACACCCTGCCCACTTGTCTGGGGATGCATCCTGGCCTTGCACCACATCCTCTGACTGCGCCCCTCTTACTGGCACTGGGCCGCATGTTGTGGCTATTCCAGAAGGTTTGCCACTTGCGGCAGACTTTCTGGAATAGCAACTTCTGTGGTTGCCGCAACTGCATCTGACACTGCCCTCCTTGCAGCTGCAAGTTGCGTCCAACGCAGGCGGCTTCTGGAATTGGGCCCCATGTGTCATAGAGGCATAGGTCAAGAAGCATAGGCAGGCCAGGAGAAGTTATAAAATTCAGAAGTAGTGTTTTTATTATTATCAATAACAATAAAATAGCAAAAGTTAAATTGTACAGGATAGCTCTTCATATAGGCAGTACAAACAAAAAGTCCTCCATCTGAGACTTCCCCTGGAAAAGCATTGCAATCATTATATAAGAAGTTTTTGCCTGTCAGTTCAAACTATGCATTGTAAGTTACATCTCCTGTTTTTCACAATATGTATCAAAACTTTATCAGTTTCCTTACTGAGGCCAGCCTAAAGAGCATATCTAGTCTTAACAGGTGAAAAAAAAAAGATACATTTTGCCCCAGAGCTGGTTTCCTGTTGACAAGACTAAATGAGCTTGGGGACGTCAAAATGCATTTCAAGCTCAACCCTCTGTGTTCCAGGTAGATATCTTTTCTAATAAACTTAAATAGCTTTCTGCCCTCATGTCAACAATATAATTATATATATATCTGCAAACTAAGGCACATTGGTGTCACATAAAGATTCACATATGTTTTTTCTAATCACAGAGAAGCAAGGGGAGAAAGAAAGACTAGAACAGCAAGTGAAGGAAGGGAGATAACAGAGAAATTGTTGGACCATCAGAGTGGCCAGTTTCTAGGTGCCACAAGAAAGATTTGAGTGTGCAATCAGACAGGCAAGAGACAGACAAGTGGCAAAACAGGGGAGGAAAAAAAAAGATCCTTGCTTTTAACTCTCTCTGCATAACAAATGTCATAGGGTCTTACCCAACCCTGTCACACCATGGCTTACCACTAGTATTTGGTGCAAACTGGAATCATGGAATCAGAATTTGAAATTTATTAAATCATTATTAATTAGGCAAAATAACCTTATACAAACTGGACAGACCTAATTCAGGATAATAAATTAATTTTCCTTTGGGCTTTACAAAAAAAGACTTTTATTTAACCATCCATAACTACAGTATGCACCATTTATAGCGGACCCACTTATACTGGATGGACAGTTATAACACATGGTCTTCGTTTGCCAAATGCAATTTCCTATCTGCCATGTAATAAACAGTATAGTTAAGTTGTACCTTGCCCTCCATTTATAGCAGCCACTAGGAGACTCTTATTCAGCTGTTCTCCATCACTATGCAGTTAGTAGCAACACGATGTAAACTGATAATTTTGCTCCTGTATTTAACGTGGTTGTTCTCCTACTCTCTTACTTTGGTTATCTCATCACAGAATACTATGTTAGGAAAACAGAGTAGAATCTCTCTGGTCAGAAATGTGGAAAACCTGGGGAAGACTGATAAATTCCCCAAACTGAGCCTTTGTGACCTTTCCCTTTACTTCTCAATCTTGAAGTCCACAATCAGCGACATGTTTAAAAATAAAGATGGACTTTTGGGTGAGTGGCACTCAAACCAGAACCCCAAATGTAAGCACAACTGTGAGGGTAAAGAATGTGAGAGTAAAGAGTTGCTGCTTCAGTGGTTCACTAATGCTCAGGGGAGGGAGGTACTGGCAATTGGGCCACTTCTGCCGCAACAGTCACTGCAACTTGTGGCAGCTTTAGGGAAGCCAGAGTTTGAACAATCCAGTTGTTGGCTTACATGGTGGAAGCACCATCACAATACTGGATAAAAAAAATATAAGGGATAGAAGTAATATTCCAGAAGGGATAAGAGGCAGAGTCAGATCACTGCCTTCCTGACAGAAATTAATGAAAAATGAAGACTGCTCATCTCAGTTCACTATATTTTAAATGAGTTCTTAATAAATTGTTTTGGCAACAAATGATTTCACCGAAGAGCTGTAATCACTGCCTTTGCCTTTGTACGTATCCGTGTGTATGTTTGTGTGTGTGTGTGTGTGTGTGTGTGTGTGTGTGTGTGTGGTCCCCTACTCACTGTGACCTGCACTTTAAATTCCAAGTCCATTTTTTGGTTACAGTGGATGCTGCATATACCGGATAGAAATAAATATGCTGAATGTGTCTGGTATAAGTAGCACACACTGTATTATGTGCTAAAGGGTACTTTTACAAAGTAACTGAAGACATTTGAAATTACGGTAATGGATTTAAAAGAAGTGTAAAATCAATATTTAGAATTTGGGCGAAATGCCAATAACATTAGTATTTCATTATATACAGCAAATTGCTCTTCAGAGAGCCTTTGAACTACAAAGCAATAAACACATGGGAGACTGAACTTTTACAGGATGCAAACCCCGCTATTTGGCAGATGCATTTTCATTAATGCTATAAAACTGTATAGTAGCACCAAGAACAAGACTACGCAATATAAAATCTTGTCTCAGGCATATTTAAACCCAGAAAAACTAAATAGAATTCATTGATGTCTAATACAATATGTTGGCATAATTGTGGCAATAATGTTTATTTAATGGTCCTCATTTTTTATCCACAGATACCCGTGGTTTTATTTTGGGTTACAACCTCCTGGTTGATATTTTTGGTTACAACATGGGAGGTTGTAATCACTGTCTGCCACTCAAAGAACAGCTAGGCAGCTCATTGGCTGTAACTCCATCTGGGCGGGTCAATCATCTCTGAAAAACATGGTGGCTTGGTAACGGAGTTTCCGAACCCCGGTCTTGAACTGCTCCTTTGCACCTCACTTCATCCCAGGTAATTTTTTTACCTACTTTTCAATATTTATCTGGTTGATTCTGCCTTCAGACTGAAAAAATAACATATCTGGTTGATCCTGCCATACCTACCTGTTGAGCAGAGCTCCGCACCACCACTGCATCCCTCACATACTGCGAGCAACTGAGGAGTGCGTGAGAGACTGTGTGTGTGTTATGTCTCACAGGCAGAGAGTGTGTGTGTGTGTGTGTGTGCGTGTGTGTGTGTGTGTATCAAAAAAAAGGAGGACCAATAATTAAATAAAATAATATATGGGTGAGTGTGTGTAAAACCAGAAATTTACACACACCCTTGGTGTGGGATGCTTTTATAAACCCCTTGGGGTTTATGTAACATCCCACACCTCAGGTGTATGTAAAATTCTGGTTATACACACCCATCCATATATTATTACATATTTATTACAATTATTCTGGGGCTGTCCTATGATTAGGAAATGGTGGAAAGAAGCAACAAGTCTATTAGCAAAAATCATCCATTTAGGCCTACTGTTAACTGCAGAGTTTGGCTACTTAATGATTTCAGGGAATCAGTCATAACTATAACCTACCACAAGATTTGTGGATTAGCCATGATGGCTTTGAAAAGAATCATATTGAATAAACTGAATTCTTTTCAGTTCCTCTCCTTTAACCTTAATAGCTGTATTTTTCTTTTTTTGCACTTGCCTGGCTCCCACGGCTTTCAGAGGAGGCCTCGTACTCCCTCCTACTCTGTCTGCCTGGGCCATTCAAGGCCACCCCTACCCCGGCTTCATTGTGCTCGGGGGGGCCAGGGTTGTATGTGATTTTTTCCTCCTGTTTTTCTCCCCTTGACCCCCGAGAATGTTGGCGTGAAGGACATATGTCCAGGCAAACGACATGCTGATGCACACCGTTGCCAAGCGCCTAGAGTGTCCTCCCCTCCCCAGCTCTGGAGAGCCGCCCTTGCTGATGTAAGCCCCCCCTGCTGGTCCTTGACAACCCTGAGTCCGTTCCCGAACCCGTTTCACTAGCGTAGCATGAGGTGTGGCATCCAGCACCTCAACCCTCAGAATCACCGGGCCGGCTAATAGTTGTATTTTAATATTCATTGATACCTATATATCTTAAAGATCGATAGATCATGTTTATTCAATCGATAACATCATTGATTGTCCCTAGCATGAAGTAGTAGACAACCCCCCCCCCACACACACACACACGTTTAGGATGTGAGTAAAATTTTGGGAATATTAATATTGCCCCTTCTGAATAGGAAAATATAGCCCTTTGCGCCCCATCCCCCTTCCATTGTTATGCCATGTCTCTGGGATGTAATAAGGCAAATTCATTCATCATCATCTGTAATCCTTTACTTGTTGCATAATTTTGTATTTGGATTTAATTATTTCTTTTTATTTTCTTTTTGAACTATGTTTTTCTAGTTGAAAATAAGTTGTACATCGAATATGACAGAATGAATTACTTTCAGCATGACATGGGATTTTTATGAAACTTAGAAATAGTTCATACCCTGAAAAAAATCATGATAGGTTATATATGTATACTTGTTTTACAAGTCTGGTTTCTTCTCATTCATTTTTGAAATGACATTAATGCTTTTTACATATATGCTAAAAAATCACATCAGGAATATATGTAAATGTTTTCCTTTTTGATTTGCATTTGTTTAAAAGCATTTATAAAGACTGAAATTAAAAAAAAAAGAGAAAAAAAGTTCCACTCCCTTGCCACGCCCAACCTTGAAAAAAATGTAATATCTTGTCATGGTTCTATGCTGTTTACTATCAGAAACATATGGAAGCACCATTCTAATACAGCTGCAGTATAAATCTAGCATGTACATTCAAAAAGTAACCTAACAGAAGAGATTTAAAAAAAATTGTGAGTGGCAGTCATCATTAATGACCTGAGTCATTATAAAAAATATCTGAAGAAACTGAAAATATACTCAGGATGAATTTAAGAATGTCACAAGTACATTTGTGCTAATAAACAATATGATTATTTTTTTGCCGATTAACAAATACTGCTGCTTTAAATACCAATTGGGAATTGAGTTGCTCTTCCATCAGCCAGGCAGTTTCTACTGGAGAGTTACTTTTACATATGGAATGCTACAGAGAACAACACTCTGGAGTGATAAAAAAACAGAATATCTCAAAAATCCTCATCTAGAATGTCTGCTTTTCCATGGTCCGGAAAGAAATCAAGAACAGGTCTGTATAAACACTGATACACATATACACAGACAGATGGATAGACAGATGGACGGACAGACAGACAGGCAGACGGATGCATGCATGCATGCACACACATACTATCTATATGTGTAGTTTCCATATAGTAAACCTATAAACAAGGTAATAATAAAAAAGCAGTAAAAATAAGTATGTGTCCTCCACAGCATGCAAAATTATCAACTATGCAACTTATTACACACCTTAAGTCGTTTTTCCAAAAACTTCATACCTCCATCAACTCCATAAGGAAATTCATATGGGAAGCTCCAGTCACGAACAAGAAATATTAAGGACTGCAAGAAAAAGAGTGATAATAATAGGGATTAATAAGCATCATGCAGGGTGATGTTATTTCTTAGGGCTCCATTCACAAAGTGGGTCTGGTACAGGGCCCAGCATATAAATACAGAAAAAAAGAATGCTGCATCAGCAAGAGGACTACAAATAAAACAAATGGTTAAATTAAATACATAGTTATGTATCCAATAAGATATGCCAGGGTGTATAGTTATGGATCAATATCATATGCCTCGTGTCTTTTAATACACAAAGAAAGTGTGATTATTGACCGTAATTACATAATAATGTATGGTAGAACGTTGTTATAGGTAGAAATCAACCTTTGTATTTATTTATTTAGTTTTTGTTGACTGGGTAAGTGCACTAGACAAATCCTGCCTATTTTCAGGCATGACCCGGGGAGGGGGATACAGATGAAGGCCAACTGACTCTGAACCAGATTAAGCTGTTGGTGGTATTTTTAGTGAATGAGGGAAATTTGGCCCAAACACCAGGGAAATTCCCCTACTTGTGGGTAGAGGACGTTACGTCTCCGACTGAGTGTGTGCAGATGGCGCTTGAGAGTGGAGGAGTCCGGATGGTTATGACCCGACTCTCGGAGGTCTCCTGCGAGGAACAAGGTACTGTTCCTGTGGGATGCACCTTTCTGGTGGCTAGCAGAACGTACTGATTCCCTCGCAGCAGGAGGCCATTACTGACGGTGCGGAAGTCACCGGTAGAGCGGTAGTCGACAGAGGCCTGACGTTTCAGGCGGAACGTATGGGTGGATTGCCAGGATTGCCTTTGGCCTTAGACCTAGGAGAAGCACATGGTGTGCTGTTACCAGAAGCTATGGCAGTTGGAACGCATTTGGATTGTACGAGGCAGCGGTTACAGGAAGTGATAGCTGCCTTTCAGCAGGCGCAATTACAAGCGGCCGAAGATATTGGCAAGAGGAGAAGGCCCGAGACGGAATCTCCTATGGGCACGTCAGGTACAGGATCTAAAGTTTTAAAATCAGCTTTTCCTGATCAATCTCAAGAACATGGTTCTCTACCCCAGACCCCTAGATTGCGCCCTACTGGTGTAGAGGGCTCCTGGTTGCCGCAAAAAGCGCTTCTGGACGTGGGCTGGATCTAACTAGATTCAGGTGAGTGGGTTGCTGACCCGGCCCTCCCTATTCCAGGGGTAACTGGTGTGGGTGGGAGTGTTCCTCATGATGAGGTTAATCGACAGGACACTATACCGCCTCCTCGAGAGATGAATTTGGGTTTGCCTGTAGTATTTTCTGAAGGGGTTTCCCCTATGGTGGACAACCATGCACATTCTCAGCCTGAGGAGATTTCAGTTACTTTACCTGAGGTTTCGATGCAAGATGGTAATATTTCCTTTTCTCCTATAGTGTCTATCCCCTCTGTAGAGGTTCAGACCACCCCAAAGACGACTGAGGCTAACACTGACCCTGATGTCAATTTGCAACAGCCCCCATAACTGGCAGCCCCTCGATCTACGTTTGCTAATTTATTTCAAAAACCTGTTACTTTAGCAAAATGCAGAAATGCAGTGAGACTGCATTTTTTGGGCCCTACTGATGATATGCCAGCTAGATTTTACGTTGGGAAAGTGTTGATTAAATAGCTGCTGGGTTTTTCCCCCAGCGAAGTTTATGCTCTAATACACACTCCTGGGGATAATACTTTTGACATTAGTTTTCGTTCTCCTGAGTTATTAAACAGATTTTGGATGAAGTATGCTGTCCTCAAAACTAACCCAGCATGGTCTCACTTTCAGGCCATCCCCCTTACTAAACAATCATTTAAAGTAGTAACAGTTTTGTTTAGGAATGAAGGGGTGAACGTGGAAGACATTACTTACTGGTTGGAGAGGAAATGCAAGATTCACGGGAACCCTGAACCTATTTTGGACATGGAAGGGTTTTGGAATGGGGGTTGGAGATATAGGGTGAATTTGATACAAACTGATGCAGGTTTGCAGCATCTGCCTAGTTGTCTCTATCTAGGTAGGGATAAGGGCTTTGTGTTCTACCCTGGTCATCCCCACCACTGTTATAAATGCGGTTCTCCTAGACATCTTAGCAGAACCTGTGATGTTGTTAAATGTGCCCAATGTGTGGAACTCAGTCACGTCATGTCAGACTGTCATCATCCAGCAAAATGTTCTCTTTGTGAAGAAGAACACCCATATGCTGATTGTCCCTGGGCTACCCAAAACAAAACTAATGGGGACTTCAGTATTCAGGACTTCTATATTAACACAGCGGTTAAAGCTGCACTGAGACAAAGACCACCCCCCCCCCGGAGGAACCAGCTACCTTCTGGGGTAGACCAGCAGGTGATTGAGGAACAGGTTGTTGTACCACCTGCCCCTCCTGCAGTGTTGGTGCCCAATATTTCTCCTGATAAGGAAAATGATTTCCAGACAGAGTCCCCACCTACCTCTAAGGAGTCTATGCCCCCACTCTTACCCACTAAAGGGGACTTTACTCTGGTCTCTAATAGGTGGAGTAGTCTTCGATCTAGACAGGTAGGGACCACTGCACCAGTCTCTCCGCAGGTCCCCTTACACAATACATATCAGTAATTGCAAGACGATGTGGCCACTGAATCTGACTCCACTTCAATACAGTCTTCACAGCCTGAGAGGATGTCAGATTCTGAACAAACCGTAGTTCTGCCAGCTACTGTTAAAAATAAAAAGAATAAACTGGGAACACAGAAATGGAGTAAAAAAAATAGGTCATTTGATGTCTTTCTCCCTTATTGATGTGGTATCCTCTTTCCTACCTTCTCTTCTCCTTTGGTTATGCTACCTCCATATAAACTTACTGTAGCTTCTTTGAATGTAAATAGTATGCAATCTGATTGGAAGAGAAGGTTGATATAAGCATTGTTTGACCATGGTGTGCAGGATGTTATATTTTTGCAGGATACCAGATTGCACACAAGGGAAGACTTGGATAAAGCGACTATGGGTTGGCGATGGGGAACAACCTACTGGTCGTTCAGGGATGATGTTTGCAGTGGGGTTGGTATCCTAGTGAATAGTCCAACTGCCCATTTGTTGCAATTGGTGGACATTGTCCCTGGTCGGGCTTTATTGCTTGACATGGTTATCGGTGGTTTGCAATGTCGGTTTTTGAACATTTATGTCCCCCAAACAACGTTGGCTAGAATATCACTTTTCAGGACTCTACAGCCATACTTATTTACGAGTAAACATGTTTTTTTTTGGTAGTCACTTTAATTGTAGTAGATATAGGAAGGATAGAGGTCTCCGGACCAGTAAAATGTTTTGTGATGCTAACTGTCTGAATGATTTACTGGCTCAAACTGGTCTGGTGGATGCATTTGAGATGGCTGGTAACTTTAGTAAAACGTTTTTTTCTGGGCACTAAGGCCACTCGTGTAGATTTTTGTTTTTTATCTAGTTCTCTGAAGGTTGTTTCCATTCGGACTGTGCCGGTAGCCCCATCCAACCATGTAATTTTGGAAGCCATGGTGGCTAGCCATGAACCTATGCACCGTGGACCTGGGTATTGGAGACTGAATCTTGGTTTATTACTTCGCCCTACAGTAAATGATGGGTTTACATATTTATTGAAACCCCATAAGTCCGTTGCCTGTCTATATGACACATATAGGGAATGGTGGCTGGATACCAAATTAGATATCCATCATTACTTCCAGTCTATTGGTAAACTTAATGGTAAATATAAATCTAATTTATATAATGATTATAGGAAGCAATTCTTGGATTTACATTTTCAGGCAGCTCAGGGAGATCAGTCCGTACTTACGGCCCTCACTGAATTGCGGAACTTAATGAATAAAACACAGTATGATCATTTGAAGTCTCTAGATTTCGAACGCTGTTTTGGATCTCAAGGCGATAAAGCCTTTCTAAACTCGTATCAATTTTGTGTCCATCAATGCCATCTCAAGTATATGGATGGGATTAGAGATGATAATGGGGTTTGGTGCACGTCCAAAGACAACATTTTACGGGCTCTTGACACCCACATTCAACGGTTATTTGGCACCTCGGATGTCAAGTCTCCTATGCATAGACCCTGGTTGTCTATGTGTGTTTTACCCCTACTTTCTACCCAAAGTGCGGCTCTGCTGATTCGGCCTATTACCTCTTTGGAAGTTTCAGGTGCACTGGCCCAGGTTAAGTTGGTAACAGCCCCTGGGATAGATGGACTTCCCTATGAAGTATATACCCGTATTTTCCAGTTTCTGTTACCTGAGTTCATTAAAGTTTTGAATGAAGTATTGATTTCTGGAATTATACCAGACAGTATGAATGAAGGTCTAGTTGTTTTGATGTATAAAAAAGGAAACAGAGCAGAGTTAGGTAATTGGAGGCCTATTACATTACTCAATACTGATTTCAAGCTTCTAGCTAAAATCTTACAAGCTAGGCTGTTATTGACTGTGGATTATTTATTACATCCAGCACAGTCCTGTTCCATACCGTCTAGAACAATTATGGATAATTTAATATTGTTACGTGAACTCCTGCATAAAGGGGCTACAGGTGAGATTATGGGGCTGCTTTTTAGCCTTGATCAGGCTAAAACATTTGACAAGGTCAGGCATGATTATTTATGGGATTGTTTGTCCCACTATAGGGTACCTTTAATATTTGTTAATTGGATTAAAATGTGTTATAGTTCTGCGACTGCCCGAGTATTCTGTAATGGATGGCTGGGTAAGAAATGGAAAATTCATCAGGGAGTGCGTCAGGGCTGTCCTCTCAGTCCTCTCTTATATCTCTTTACCCTAGACCCCTTGATATGGAAAATTTATACCACTCAGGGCATTCGAGGGGTATCTTTTTCTAGTACTGACACTGAAGTGAAATGTAGTGCTTATGCGGAAGACATCTACTTTATAGTTAGTGATGTTCCTTCCGCATTACACTTAGATTCTACCCTTCAGGACTATATGTCTTGTACAGGCGCTGAAATTAATTATGGGAAATGTCATTGTCTTCTACGCAAAATTGATGATGTGCACCAAACCTCTATCATTGGAATCCCAGTCGTTAGAGATTAATGTTCTATTTTGGGTTTATTTTTTGGGACGGGGGATTTAGCACATTATAATTGGTCACTTAAACTTGATGAGGCAGAAACTAAAGTTAAACTCTGGAATACGTGGAGGTTGTCAAAGTTAAAAAGGGTTTATATGATTAAAACCTTTTTGTTACCGATCTTTTTGTATCTTAGTGCTGTTTTTAGTCTTACTCAATCTCTAGAAACACAAATGTATAGTTGTTTCTTTTCTTGTATTTTGGGGCAATCGTCTAAATCCACTCAAGAGGTGTTTATTGTTTCAGGAAAAAAATTTGGGGGTTTGAAAATGATTCAGCCTATTGTTTTTTTCTTTTCAATATTTTTGTATTCTAATTTTCGTAATGTACTTCTTCAGATAAATACGCAGTGGGCACCATGGCTTTTGGATTCTTTAGGTACTTTGTTTATTTCTTGGCCTGCACATAGCCCTTTACCCAGACAAACTTCTCTTGCCTCACTTCCACTGTCCTTAAAGGTGTGTTTTGGGAAATTGAAGTTGTGGGGGATTTTGAAAGAACATGTTTTTAGATTTAGTAGGAAAGAGCTGTGTAATTTTATTATTCTGAAATATTTTCAGGATTCGGCTCAGTTTGACTCATATCCCACTAATCAAAAGCGTTTGATGGGTATAATGTTAACGTCCCCACGTATCCCGTCTTACATGTGGGATGTTCTATGGCTTTCCTTTCATGGTAAACTGAATGTCAGAGGTAATTTGAAACATAAACAAATTTTGGATAGGTACTGTCCAAGGGACATGTGTACCACCACGTTGAAACGATGGCGCATTTATTTTTGGATTGCTAGTATGTTGTCGAATTTTGGCACCTTTTAGAAAGAAAATGGCCTACATCTCCCTTTTTTCATATGACCTTAGAAATCTTATGTCTTGGTATACTCCCAAATTTGTGGACAAAGCATGATAAAGTGACCATGTGTTTGTTTTTAGTTTGTTTCAAATTTTATATATGATTTGTGTGTTGTCGCTTGAGCATTCAACAATATCAATTTTCTGTTTCAGAGTTATTTTCTATGATTAATTCAAAACTTATTCACTAAGATTACAGGATTATACAACCCTTCCACGTA
This sequence comes from Neoceratodus forsteri, assembly GCA_016271365.2. Taxonomy (NCBI): domain Eukaryota; kingdom Metazoa; phylum Chordata; order Ceratodontiformes; family Ceratodontidae; genus Neoceratodus; species Neoceratodus forsteri. The sequence goes on along the minus strand of CM028134.1, from coordinate 816,175,174 downwards.
CCCTTTATTCTTCTAGATGGGGTTCGGTGGACTGGCTGCGATGATGGTGTTTACTATCTGATATGTCTATTATTTTATGTTACTTTACACTGTTTGTATTCATTTTTGGTTTGTTCTCATGATAATAGAAATCCCCCTACTCTTTTGGTGGTGGTAGGGAAGGGGAGGGGGACTTCAGTGTCTCCTACTGAAAATTATGACAATTTTTTAATTGACCATCTGATGAACTGCTTATTTATGTTTACCTTTTTGTTTACATTATGGTTTCGTGTGAAGCAACAGTATTATGTATGTGTTTTACTTTCAAGTTTTAATTAAAGTTCCCTTACTCTTTTAGTGGGGGTCAGTATTTATTTTTAAAGTTTTGGGATTCTACACCTGAAATTTTGTGTTGAATGTATGACGTAATACTTATTTATGTTTCTCATTGTTTTTGCATTATGCTTTTGTGTGCAGTAACGCTATTGTGTATATGTTTTGGTTTCAAGTTTTAATAAAAATTCCCCATCTCTTTTCTATAAGTTCCATGGGATCTTTAACATCCTCCTGAACTACCACCAATCCAGGCAGATGGGACCTCGGTTTAACGTCTCATCCGAAAGACGGCACCTCAGAAGTGCAGCATCCCTTTCATGCTGCACTACAGTGTCAGTACTGGAATATTTACCCAAGTGTCAGATGTGAGAACTGAACCCACAGTCCTCTGATCTTCCGGCCTCCGAGGTGAGTGTGCTACCTACTGAGCCACAGACACTGCTAATATTATATTATAATATGATATTACAACAACATTTTACCATTGCTGTGATGTCATGATGTTGTTAACCCATCGATGGTATGTCACATCGATGGGTTAACAACCAGCAACAGTCTGGACATGCGTGCAAATGGATCAGACGGCCTTGAAATGGCCACAGCGGTGAGGGCAGAGCAATGGCAACATAAAATAAACTGCAGTAAGGAACTGCTTTCTTTTGTAAAAAACCTAAATTGTACCATACACTAAAAAATATAATGTATGGTACATCGATGGGTAACCGTTTTTTTAACTCATCTTGAGCTTGCCATGGCAACCTAAACTTCTCGAGCTTCACTCTCGAGGTTTACATGGTCGCCCCGACAACCTCTCGATGGTTAACAAACCGGTTAACCATCGATGACCATGCATTATCCTCTATTTCCTGAAGTGTCTTATTACCTTTATAACATGGATTCTACCAAAAAATGTTTTAAAAAAGGGGTCTATGATTTTTAATAAGAAGAAACTGTTTTCTTTATGAAATGTGAACAGAAATCAAAAACGTAGTTCCAGTTGAGGAGCATTGCTGTTGTAGCCAAGCATGGGTTAAACAAGCACAGGAGTGCAATTATGACCAGATAATTACACTCTTGTACTTGCTTTTGAGCCAATCGGGTAGCTTGAATATTTTTACCCGTGTCATAACTATGCTTATGGTTTTCCTTGTACAGAATTCCTGAAGAAGACCTGTGGTTGGCACATCTATTTTAACTTTATTTTCTATTTTCAGTGTTCATTTGTTTTACTTGCATGTAAATTGTAGAAATCTTTGCTCAACAGTTATACCCCACTGCTAATCCCAATATTCTTTTTAATTCTTTTTTTCTTCCTACCAACTGGCAAACAGAGCACTCCTTCAGTCTCCTGATAGTTTAGGTCTTCATGATGACTGACTGGGATGCACCTCTGCCCTAGTTCCTTTAATTGTCACTCAATTTCCCTTCTCTGAAAACTCCAGATCTTAGCCCCTCTGGTGGGTGCACGTCCCCCTTTCAGGTGGGGGTTGGGCAGACCAATAATTCCAGTGGAAATAGGCAGAAAAGATCAAGTGAACTAGATGTATGGGCAGTCCCTAATGAGGAGGTGGGGGCATGACAGGTGTAGGGATGTCATCTATCCTAGGCCTTGTCCATTTTCTCTTGCTCTATCCACCCACCTGTAAGGGTGGAGCCCCAAATCCCATCCACCCACATCTCTTCTCACTGCTCCAACTTGTACTGCCCCTCCTGGAACACCAGTGGGCAGTGCTGAGAAAAGCACCTTTCACTCTGTGGGATGCTCAGTCCTCTTATTGTTGGTGTGCCACAATTCTCCTGGTGCAGGACACCAACCTGGATCGCCAGCATGACATGCTGCTCCCCACTAAACAAAAACATTTATTGCTGGCTTTGCCTCCCCAATTTCCAGTGTGACCCACTGTCCCTGGAGTGTGCACATGAAACTTGCATGTTGCATGCACATTTTATTTATTTATTTTTGTATTTAAAAGTTGAATGAATTACAGGATAGGTTCTATGAGAAACAAGTCTCGTTTACAGAATGTCCCAAGTCATATAAAACAAAGAATGCATAAGCAGACATAAACAACACTATATTATAACAGGTACATGTAAAATCTTCCTGGAACAACAATTTGTTTAACTCACAAGTCATTTAAAACAGTAAAACATAGACTAACATAAGCAGCATCAATTATAACAAGTACATTAGAGTTGTTCCTGCAACCACAACTTTTAAGTCATATTTGAAAATATCAAGAGATGGAGAATTTCTTAGCTAAGGGGAAGTTTATTCCATGAAAGTAGAGCATGCATATGAAAACCATTCTTTCCCAAAGTGGGTTTGAAACTTTGGCAGAGAAAGGCAACATTCAGACACATCCCTAAGGCTATATTTGTAGGTGGGTATCTGTCAGATAAATAAGTTGGGGTCTGTTTGTTCAGGACTTTATAAATTAAAGATAACCAATGAAAAGTGTGTCTGGAAGAAGGGGACATCCAGTTTAAATGAAGCAATAGGGTATAGTGGTGTTCATTCCACTTAGACATTAAAGTGAACTGTAGAAGCTGCTAATAAACAGTATTCACTAGAAGAAGATTTAAAGCATTAGTATGACGATAAACAGTGTCGCCACAGAAAAGGAAGGTCTTGTCATGGACACAGCAGACTGGGGCCTGAACAGCATTGTTTGAGTCTTTTTACTATTTAAAAGTAGAAGATTATTGGAAAACCAGTGCACAATTTTAATCCAGATCACCCGAGATTCTTGTGAGCATAGAAGAGAACCATATTATCAGCATAGAATCGAACTGAACAGTGGTCAGCTACAGAAGGTAAAGGATCAACAAAAAGATTGAAAAGAATAGGACCAAGTATAGACCCCTGAGGAACCCAAGTAAAAATAGAGACAGGAGAGGAAAGACAGCCATTCCAAAGAACAGCTTGAGTTCTTCCATGTAAGAAGAAAACCAAGTGACTACATTAGAAGAGAAACCGTAAGAAAATAAATGAGCCAAAAGCAGTTGGTGATTGATCACATCAAAAGCTTTGGACAAATCAATAAAAGCAGTTCCAACAAGATATCCCTTGTCCAAAGCCCTGGAGACAGAATCATGAAATCAGTTAATGCTGTTTGAGTAGAGTGATTGGGTTTGAAACCCGACTGAAAGTTAGAAAGAACCTGATAAGTGGCCAGATAGTCAGAAATCTGAAAATGAACAATTTTTCAATACATTTGGAAATAAAAGGAAGCAAGGAAACTGGGCAATAATTCTCTGCCAAAGTTTGGTCCCCACCTTTATGCAAGGGGATCATTACAGAGTGTTTCCATGCTGGAGGAAAAGTTTAAGTAGTGAGGGATGAGTTAAATATATAAGTTAAAAGAGGAGCTAAAATGTCAGCACGTGATTTAAGTAGAAAGTTGCCTAAATTGTATCACACAAGAATACTGATATACAACAGATACGCACTAGCAGTTATATACACTCACAGCATATCACAGGCTGTAGATGCACACTTAGAACAGTTAGAGTGAGCATACCCAAGTTTGCAGCACTAGTTGTACATGAGATCCATAAAAAATGTATAGAGACAGAAGAAATATCCCAACTGCTTGGGCTTTGTGCATCTTGCAAAACTCCAATATATACTCTAAAGCCTCAAGTCCAGTGCAAGACATCATTGGTATGCAAATCTTTGTACAAGGCAAGCTGACCAGCACTTTTAAACAGGCTTATACATCTGATCCACAAAAGGCTGAGAAAGTACAGACACAGGCTTCCTCCTGTTGGGACTCCTCAGAGTACTGCAGTCATTGTCTGAAACAGGTATCAAGTCAAACCCTCAAGACAACAGACATTTAAAACACTCACTTGCTCTCTCCAAGCATCCTTTTATGTATCACATGTAGAACTCTTCCTGCAAACTGCCTCTTCAGTTTGCTCCCTCTAAGTGTTCTAAATGTCCCCACCATCTGAAATAAATTCCTCCTGGGCTTATGTTCAGTAGGGAAAGTTTCTCTGTTCAAGCCTGGCCTAAGAAAAGAACTAACTAATGCTACTCACTTTCCTACTTTGGGTGCAACATGACTCAAAAATTGTCAACATTGTCTGGCTGACCTCTTGCTCTTAGCTGAGATAACAGCTGTATCACAGTGATGAATTTTAAAACACTACAAAATTGTTCAAACCTACCTATGCACCCTTATTCCATCCACATTCACAAATTAAAATCCATACCTGCACCTCTCTCTCAAGACTGATACCCTTATGCTGCCCAATGGCCCAGTGGGTTGCACTACATGCTTCCATGCCAGTGACCTAAGCTCGGAAGCGAACTTGGAATGCTGGATGGGTGGCCTATGGGCTGGGGTTTGGAACTGCCACTTGTCAGTGCTTCCAGCTCAGGAGGGAAGATGTCTGGCTCTGATGCTCTGGTGACCCCCTGCGGTGAGCCTTGAAGATGGCAGGGAGCCAGAGTACAGTGAGGCTGACAAATGGCAGTGCCAGACATCAGGGAAGGTGGGCAGGATGGAAAAAAAGAGGTGATGTGAAGCAGGCTTTGTAAATCCCTGCCTGCTTGATCTCCACCCACACCATCACTGCAGTGCCTGCCAAAAAATCTGAATTGTGACTATGGGGTGGGGTGGAGGGGTGGCCCTTTCTGTCCTGGCCCTGCCACAGTGGCCAATCCATGGGGATCTCTCTTGGCAGGTAAGCTCAGGGTGATGGGGGGGCGGTGGGGGGTCAGAAGGGAATAGGGCTTGGTAGCCGCCTGCTCATGAGGAGGGGTAGAAAAACTTTTATGAAAACTTCCAGTGATGTCACTGACTGGGATGGGCAGCTGAAACTACAGCTCCTGCTCAACCCCATAACAAACAACCTAAAACTGAACAATTTCAATTGCAACAGAAGATCTCTTTATTTCTACAACTGTGACAAGTACATGGGGTGGAGAAACAATATTTGCCAGGAACCCAGCTTAGTGGATGCTGACAGACTGGAGTTGGTCACATCAGAGAGGGAGGCCTCCAGTAGTTCATGTATGGCATCAGCCGACCCAGCTGTACCTCCTGGAACTAATTAAAAAAAGAAGCTGGAATTGATTCTAGCCAAACTTCGAGCATTTCACTTGGAAACAAAAGCAGACTTTGGCAAAATTCATACAGAGGAAGCAGATTTACACAAGACAGCCACAGATCACCAGGCCACTATCTCTGAACTTGATTCCCAAGCTGACCATGGAGATAGGCTTTTACTAGTATCAATGAAATGCATTCAAACCCTCACCGCTCAATGTGAAGACCTGGAGAATAGATCCCGATATAAGAATATGTTCCTGTATGGATTCAGAGAGACTGCTGAAGGCTCGGATATCATCTTATTTCTGGCAAATTTCTTTGTCTCAAAGTAGATCTGCTAGCAGACTTCCCCTTTCATACTGAGCACACCCAGTGACTCCTGGGTCCTGACTTGACCCACACACAACAGAGGCCTTGTTCTATTGTGCTTCATGTCTTTGTGACTAAGCAGAAGATTTTAATAGGATTATGGCAACAGAAAGAAATTTTCTTTGAGGGTACATGCATTTACATGGACCCTAATTATTCCATCTCTGTCATAGAGCAACGGAAAAAGCGGAGTCCTATTTTGGCAGTACTGCGTGACAAGCATTTAAAATTTCATACCCCATTTCCAGCTAAGCTCAGAGTCTTTTTTCCAGAGGGGCCAATGAAGGGACCATGGAGCTCCAGAAGATGGACTATTCTTTTGCCACACCACAGCGCAACTGCTCTGACCTGCCACATCACCCACAGCTGCTCTGGACCTTGCAAAAATACAGGAATGGAAAACATACTTGGCTGCCACCATGAAGGATGTACAAGCTCTGCTGCATACCTTTACTAAGATTTCATCCATGCTACTTTACTGTAGGATGCAGTCATGTTGTTATTGCCATCAGGAATCATAAATGGTCTCTTTTGTCTACTGCCATGTGGGTAAGTCCGTGGTGGAATTCTTACTGGAAGGAAGGGGGGGGTGACCTTTCCTGGCCTTTCTATCCTGCTATAAGTTTTATAAAACCTTATTCCACTGGGAGATCGCTCAGACCATCCCTGATTACATATGACTAGGACCAGCATCTCTGCCTTGAGGCTTTAACCGACAGTTGGGGTGGCTCCTCTGATGGACTGTGGTCTTGAACCGTGAGGTCCCTGGAGATGCACCTTGACTTCAGTGTTAGCCTTCTGATCTCTATTTTGGGCTACAACACCTGATATGTTGCAATACTTCTTCCCTAGCCAGGGATAATAGTTGTGCTTACCTATACCTAATAATGTGGATGAGGATGGAGGGGGGCTTGGCCACCTGCTTACCGCAGTTTCACTTACTGTTTTTGGATGCATCCCTAGTTCAAGGGGGACTATTTTGGTGTCTTGACCACCTCTTCCAGGTGTTTATTGATAAATTAGCTGGGCTGGGCTTGTGCCCCCCCCCCGGATGTTTTCCTCCCCCAATGGATCCACTTACAGTTATCCTGGATCTGCTGCAGGGACTTGCATTCTTTGATTTCTTTGCCCTTTTTCTATAATATAACCTTCTCAAGGAGGGACTTTTTGTGATGTTGAGCATTGGAATGATACTGGTTTTCTAAGTTTGCAAGTTGCCTCACTGACAACTCTTACTAATGTATTTAGTTTTTGTTGACTGGGTAAGTGCACTAGACAAATTCTGCCTATTTTCAGGCATGACCCGGGGGAAGGGGATACAGATGAATGCCAACTGACTTTGAACCAGATTAAGCTGTTGGTGGTATGTTAGTGAATGTAGTGAATGGGGGGAAATTTGGCCAGTGCACCGGGGAAATTCTGGAGTTAATAATGATAATAATAGTAATAATCATTTTATTTATCAGGCACAATTCAAATATCAAAGCGCTGTACAGATAGATATAAAATCATAAAACTTTAAAACGGGCATTAAAATCCAGTGTACTGAAACCAATTAATTATTCTCAGTAATTCACAAAAGCAAGATTAAATAAATGGGTTTTTAGTGCAATTTTGAAGGTCTCCACGGTCTGGCTCTTTCAAACCCGACGAGGTAGAGAATTCCACAGGGTTGGCACTACAAAGGCAAATGAACAAACACCAGATGTTTTCAGCTGCAGCCTGGGAACCTCTAGCAATCCCTCATCAGTGGAACGGAGGGGCGGTAGGGGCAAAGAAGCTCTTGCAGGTAACTCGGACCCTGTCCGTGCAGAGCTCTGTAGGTCAGCAAGCCGACCTTAAAGGTGATCTGCCATTGCACTGGCAGCCAGTGTAGCGCATTGTTATCTATGAACCAGCACCCCTGATTGGTCCCCTACCTCGCAGACAGTACTACTTATAGGTACACATACTAACCTTAGGGCACAGGCACTTGTCGTATAAGCACAAGTGTCAGGATCTGCGTTCTACTGTATTTTTACTGAGAGTCATAATGCCTTTGCTATTATTCTGATTGTATCACTTGGGAGATATTTCTATTTATACCATTATATAATGATTAGTTAGGCAACACTGCCATATTTAGTGATAGTGCAGAACTGTAATGGCATATGTAACTGCAAGTGTCCTTCATGATATACAAGACCCATTGTCTTTGTGATCTGTTACTTTCTGCTAGCTCAGCATGCTTTCCCAGGCTAGGGAGAAGTCAGGTTATTTGCCACTGGCCGATTATAATGTTTTTATATATCTTTTTAGCTGTTGCTATGACAATTATCAGGGGTATAAGACCCTTTGCATTACACCTTCTTTCTGAGAAGAGACGTACTGCTGCCTATAGGTAAGAAATATTGGAAGTATTCTCCTGGTGATCACACTGTTTGGTTGTAAGCCTGCTTTATATACCAGAAATAAATCACTTATTGTGCTGGACACCACTTTTCTGTTGTTTCTTCACTTTAGTGCAGTTCCAACAAGAACCTGAGAAGGTGATGGTTTTACCATCCCATTACAGCATGCAGCACAGGAGTTATGTGGCTAGGTACAGAAAGCCCAGTCAGTATCCTGGCTGCAGCATTCTGCACTAGCTGCATACGGTGGATATCAACCCCTGGTAGCCCTAGGTAGAGGGCATTACAGTAATCCAGGGGAGAGGTCACAAAGGCATGGACCAGAGTTGGAAGGTCGCCAGGCGGAACCAGGTGCCTGATTCTAGTGATATTCCTCAGATGGTAAAATGAGGTCTTGACCACAGATGACACCTGAGACTTCAAGGTCAATCCCTCATCAAGGATAATGCTCAAACTACGCACCCATTCAGAGGTTCTCAGCTGGCAGTCACCTACCAGACCAGATGCTCACCCTGCTGAAGACCCCTCTACCCAGCGACCTGGGTCTACCACCAAAACCTCAGTCTTATCGGAATTCAGCATCAGCCAGTTGGCACTCATGCAGTCTTGGATCTCGGATATGCAGGAGTTAAATACTGAGAGCGCAACATCCTGGCCGGGTGCAAAGGACATGTACAGCTGAGTATCATCTGCATAGCAGTGAAAACTCAGTCCGTACTGCCTTACAATGTCCCCCAACGGCAACATGTACACCGCGAACAACATGGGGGAAAGCACCCAGCCCTGCGGAACTCCACATGGCAGGGAGAAAGTATCAGAGGAAAAAATCCCTGACACTACTCTCTGAAACCTGCCAGTGAGGAAAGAGTGAAACCATCTGAGGACTGTACCAGAAAGTCCACAGATCAGCTGCAGGTACTCCAGCAATACCCCATAGTCCATGGTATCAAATGCCACTGAGAGATCAAGGAGGGCCAAGATAGTACGGCTCCTTCGATCTCTCGCAATGAGGAAGTCATTGAGCACCCGAACAAGGGCAGTCTCGGTACTGTGCCTTTTCCTGAAACCTGACTGGAAGGGATCATAGATGTCAAGGATGGCAAGATGATCCTCCAGCTACAGCACAACCTCCTTCTCAATAACCTTACCTACAAAGTGAAGGTTAGAGATGGGCCTGCAGTTGGCAAGACAGTCCAGGTCGAGAGCAGATTTCTTAAGAAGGGGAATCACCGCTGCCTCTTCCAAAGAATCAGGGAATTCCCCAGTCTCTAACGAGCTCTGGACTATCTCCACCAGGACTGGGCCCATGACATTCACACACCCCACAAGAAGGCAGTCAAACCCAGATCCCAACTACAGAAAGTTGGCCACATACTCAGGATGATCATCATGACATCCGAGATCACCACTTGGCCAAACGCCGACCAACCAGACTGAGGTTTTGCGACATCCCACCGGTCACAGCAACCCCTCTTAGAGCATGCCAAACAGATCTCAGACCTGATGCTAGCAAACCTATCTGCAAAGAATTGAGCAAACTCATCACATTTATCCTGTGATGACACTATTTGCAACTGCAGACAGGCTGGATTGCACAGTCTGTCCACAGTGCGAAAGAGCTGAGCCAGTCCGTTCCATGCAGCTGTGATCTCCCTGGACAGGAATTCTGCCTTCTTACATGAGATCTCCAATTGATAGGCCACATAATGTGCCATCAATCTAAGCTTGTTATCATCTAGGCCCAATTTCTGCCAGTGTCGCTCTAGCCTTCACCCCACTCTCCTCATCTCCCTCAAAATCCCGCCAAACCAAGGGGATCGAGGTCAAAGAGAGAGGGGGCAAACATGGACAGGAGCTATGGAATCCAGAGCTACCACCACGGCCTTACTATAGGCCTGTAGTAGAACCTCTGGACTCATGCTTGCACTCGTACATCCTGATAGGTCCAGTACCACCATTAGGTCATCAGGGACCACATCCCTCAATGGGTGGTACCGGACCATCTCCAAAGGGGCAGACCTATGAGGGGGTGCCTGGAAACTGAACCTGATAGTGTGATGGTCAGACCATCTGACTGGTTCCACCACCAAGTCAGCACTTTCCATACCTAGTAGGAAGACCAGATCCAAAGAGTGACCCGAAACATGGGTCGCAGAGGAAACAACCTGTGTGAAACCCAACGTATACATAAGTTGCAGGAAGTCCTGTCCAAAATGCGAGAGTTCATCATTGATCCAGGCATTGAAGTCGCCCAGCATCATCACTCTGGGTGACTCCAACACCATGTCGATGATGAAGTATGTGACTACTTGCAAAAATTGCTTCCCATCCTTGGGTGGACAGTAAATGAGAAGAATTCTGCACCCCACACCTGCGCCCAGGATACACTCAAAAGATCTGGTCTCACCCACCGGCACCTCTACCAGGTCCAGCTCCATTCTAAAACAACTGGCAACACCCCCACCCCTACGATCCAACCTCGGATGACGTATCACTAAGAACCCAGCTGGCACTGCTGCCTCAAGAACTGGGCCAGCACTCTTGTCCAGCCAGGTCTCGATGATGCATGCCAGGTCCAATGACACAACAAGATCGGCAATCAGAGCTGTCGTGTTTTTAATGGATCTGACACTGCATAACACTGCAAAGGTAGGATGGGGTTCCAAGGCTGCCTAAGGAACCTGCCCACCTAATGTGGAACTCTTGGGTATGGGTGTTACCCTGTGTTTGACATGATGGATGACGTCGATTTCCCTGGAGTTCACTCTACACTTGAGCTTTTGAGACTTTCGCATTATCAAGACCAGATTCAGACTTGGTTTTGTTTTTTAGCCTAACTCTACTTTTCTTTGGATGGTCATGATTTTATTTCCAGGCCGAACTACGGATGGGGTTATTATGGGGCTATGGATCTAGACTCCTGGCATACTTTCTTTATATTTTATTTAAAGTTGTTTTTTTTGTTTATTTTTATCATAGCTCTTCCCCCAGGTTTATACCTTTTGTGATTCATCTAGGATTGAGCTGTTGTCTCCACATGAATTTGAATGTGGTAATATGGTCTGTAGTGATGAATACAGTCCTCACAAACTTGTGTGATGTCTCATTACTCCCTTGGCTGAGGGTATATTCCCTTCCCCAGATGTGTGGGTCTATGCCACCTTTAGGAGACCTGGATACTCTCAGGGACCCACCTTATCTCCTACCTGAATTAGCTAAGAGCTCCATTCTCCATGCCATTGGGATTTTTAAGGACTGAACAGTGAGGCTCCCCTGTCTTGGATGCTATCTGTATAGCTCAACAGTGTATGTCTATGAGTAGCTTATTGCAAGGCTCCCTGCCTGTATTATGCTGCTGCTGTTGTTGCTCCCCATTCATCTGTTTCAATGGTTTATATGTTTTCACTGCACAATTGTTAATTGCATACTTGGACATGGGTTTTTCACTTTGCATTTACCTTAAGTTTACCTGATGCACCTATATGTTGTTGGGGTATGTGTCTTACCCACCAGCTTACTCAGAAGGGGGACCTCCTTGGCATTCACCATAGCTCACTTCTTAATTCTTCCCATGGCTAATATTTTGCATATTAAGGTGTATTCATTAAATGTTCATGAATTGCATATCCCAGTTAACAGTGTAACCCCCCCCCCCAATGGTGGACTTACTTGAAGCATTCCCTCTGGACTTTGCAGTGCTTTTCTGCCCAGTAAGGATTCCAGGTGGTTCTTGTCTGCCTCTGACAGCCTGACAAGTCCAATACTCTAAATATAGTACAGTGTAAAGTATTGCTGTAATCATGGTTTCTGCATGAATGTGCGAATGGATGCCACTACGCTGCCACTTTAAAAGGTTCAGTCCTGTCTTTACAGTGTGTAGCCTAAGCTGGGTACAGGAACCCCAGAACCCGTGACCAGCCGGACAGCACCCCAATAAGTTTCATTGTACAGTCGCTTAACAGTATGCATGAAACTCTATTGAATGCTGTGATTGTGTATTGCTAAACTCGAACTGTTCTGTTTAAAATGAACTTTAATGCTGGGATTGTTTACATTTGAAGCAGCCAGTCACCATGATGATACTTTGACCCCTCTTTGGGCCAATCAAAACTTCAGGGGTCCTAATGGGTCCTTAAACAGTAACTGCTGGGAGAAACTGTAGACTTTGTTCTTGGTGCCCATTTTTGCCCAGTCCACGTGCTAGGACTGTGACTGACAGCCTGGGCAGCCAACTGGATTACATTGTTTCGTATCCCTTCAGCCAAAAGAAACGGCTGAACTCTCTGTCTGACTCAAGCTTCTGTTCTGTAAGGAGGCTCTCTGTGCTTCAGCTCGGGGAACTTGGGGAGAGGCCTGCTTTGCTTCTCCTGAGCCTAACAGCTTTGTGGATCGTTTGAACTGCCAAACTGCAGACCGATCTTAAGCTCTCCAGAAGGGGAGAGACAGTGCTTCCTTGGAGCCAAACATCAGACCCAGAGGGAGTCAGAGTCTTGAAAGATCCTAACCAGTTTGTGTGAGAGGAACCTGTTTGTTCCAGATCATGTGGCCCAGAACTGCATCCTGGGGCCACTGGACTTGTCCCCAAATCTGTTGAAAAAAAGGGGAGAACTGAAAGTATATATGCTAGTTCACATGTCCAGGACAGCACTGTGTAAGTGGATCAAGCTGAGTGGCCTAATCAAGTCTGGACCAGAACTTTTTCCAGTGATGCCAAATAGTGTTGTTGAGAAACTGCTGATAATCCTGAGAGACAAGCTGCTGGAGAACCAGCGTGGGGAGTCAGCTCCTGCGGAGAAGTTCATCACGGGTTACGGCCATCCTGAGGAGCAATGACTTGATGTGGGTGTGAGTCGTATAAGCCCTGGTCCCTGTATCCTGGTCTCGGGCCAGAGAGAGAAAACCTGCAGCCTGCAATCATCAGTCAGAGAGCCAGTCTCTGAGAGAAGTCAGCCCAGAAATCAGCCCAGCATCTGAGGTCTTGGTGCAGTGAGTACAACAGGGCCCTGGTCCTGCAGCAATTAATCCCTAGCAACTGGCATCTAATTTTTTTTTAAGTTCTTGTTGTGGTTGAACTGTGAATGCAGGCTGTCGGGCCTAGGGATTACTATTTCTTTTGGGTTTAAAGCACTGGGGAATGTGCCTCTAGATTAACATAGAAGGATCAATAACCAATATTTTATTGAAGGGCTCTGACCAGCTGCAATGCCGGCCACCCCACGGCAATGCTAGGCCTGCAATAACTTAGATCCTCGGTACCCAGATTCTGATAACTGAATTGAGTCAGGGATGAATGTTTGTGATTGTCAATCTACCATTAAAACCTGCTTATCTCCTTTGTCATAACTATTGATATATCTGCCCATCCCCTGTTAACAAGAAAGTGCACAAGGACAACTGGACATAACACGAGGCTGGAGGAAGGGAGGCTTAGGTGGAATGCTAGGAAGTATTTTTTCACAGAGAGAGTGGTGGATCTGTGGAACAGCCTACAAGCGGAGGTGGTGGAAGCGAAAACAGTACGGGGATTCAAAAGTGCATGGGATAAGCATAAAAGCACCCTGCTGTACAGCAGAGTGGGGGGAAAGGCAGTCCAGATAAGAGTAGGGATTGCCAAACCAAGTAGGGAAATGGGCAGACTAGGTGGGCTGTATGGTTCTCATCTGCCAACAGATTCTGTTTCTATGTAACGTCCCCCCCCCAATAAAACAGTTTATTGTTTGAATATTAATTTGCTTCCTGAGCATATTATTACTCTGTGGTGGGGGTTGGAAAAGGTATAAAGAGGTATTGCTGTTGTTGTCAACTTTTCCTTTCGGGTGCACAGGGCATCCAAGAAATCCAGACCCTGTTGGTAAGAGTGGTAACTGTGAGCATATTATTAGTGCGCACCAATAATTGTTTCGTTTAATGTCAAGTAAAATGCTGGGTACAGCTTCATGTGTGGGTCCACTGGTCGGGACTGTGGGTAAGTACAACTTCCCAGAAGGTTGTGCTAGTTTACCATCAAACCCACTTGAAACTTTCTGGTACCAGGTCAATATCTTGCAACCAGAACAACACGGCCATAAACACCCAAGGTAGACCGCGCGTGTATTTAGAGCGACACGGGTATGATAATGGAAGGGAATTACCGCTACTCCTGTCGCTCTATATGTCATTGAGGAAATGCCAAGTATCCATGTGTTGGGGGCCTGGTCATGCCACTTCCGTGGTGGAGTGGCTAGGGTACCAGCAGATGGTGTAATCGGGAGACCTGGGACCGTAGTTCAATTCCCCCCAGGTCTCCACGTGCTACTACTTTTGTTGTTTAAAAACCTTCCTCCTTCCTGGGTTTCTCACATCCTCAAGTCCCCCGAGTTAGTTATTTAAGTAGTTCCAGGGTGTGTGTGTGTGTGGGGGGGGCAAAAAAACATAAAGTCCCATCATTTTCAATGGGCGTGCTGTTTACAGCCTAGTTGATGTTTTGTTTGACACTGTTTGTGGTCGGCACTGTGTTGCATGCGGTGTTTGTAGCCGTGCTGTTTTTGTTTGCAGTGGAATGACCCAGTACAAACGTTCTCTGGGTGGCGGCAACACTGTGCCAGTAGTATTACTATAGAACCCAGGCCCCTCAACCTGCAATCAGGAAAGCAGGCAGGGGTAGTAGCCAGTTGGGAGGTGGTGCCCGGGTTACAAAAGAAAAAAATGTATTACTAGAAACCAAAAACTCACGCCCCAGCTTTATCTTTCTCTAGGAAACTCATTTGTCGGCCACAGAACACTCTAAATTACAGAACCTTGGTTACCCCATGATAATTGCATATAATTGTATCTTCCTTTTGGAAGGGTAAAAGACATGACACAGTGATTCTAATTTCTAGATCTACTCCATGCCAACTGATGGGCTCCTATCCAGACCCCACAGTAGGCTGGCAGTGGCCACTGGTTTATATCTATACCAGGAAAGAACAGTTACATAACAGTAGATCTTCTAGAGATTCTCTTCCATAGGCCACTCCTTTGGAACTATACCCGCATCAGTGCTAGGATCACACAAAAAACATTTGCTAGCCAGGGGCCACCCATAAACGACATCTTGGATCAGCAACTACTTAAACATGGATGGCCCCATCTCACCTCAGTTCTCCACTGGAGACTGTGCTTGGAAGTCTCGCTTCTTGGGGAAGCAGTAGATCATACCAGCGCCTCAAATATTAGGCAGATGCAGGCGCTGGAAATAGCAGTCATGAAAATTCCCAAGGCAGAACTGGATGCCATTTTCCCCTACAGCTGATAAAAGGGGGAAGGAAGGAGGGAGGGACGGCATAGCCTAAGGGAAGAGGTTCTCTCAAAGATCTACTGCTGCGGTAAGTATGTAACTGTTCTATCTTCAAGGATATCTCTTTCCGTAGGCCACACCTTTGGAAGGAGTCCCAAAAGCCAACTGGGAGGATGATGCAGTCTGTTTATGACAGGAGGCCCTGCAGTACAGCAAGGCTGAAGCCTACCTGTCTACATGAGACGGTGTCCAGATTATAGTGTTTAGTGAAAGTGCTGACAGTACTCCAGGTGGTTGCAATGCAGATGCCAGCTACAGAGACATTTCTGAAGCAAGCAACAGATGTGACCATATCCCTTGTGGAATAACCATGAACCACACCAGGAAGTTACTTACCATACTCCCTATAACAGAACGTATCACAATGTGCTGCCCATTTAGACAAGCACTGTTTTGAAACCGGTATGCCCTCTTTCCCATGGACAAATGAACACCAAAAATAATGGAAACATGCAAGGAATTATGGAGCAGACCTTCTTATACAGTGAGCAATGAGGGATTGCTGATAGCTCCAACATCACCCCCTGTAGCACTGGTGAGGCCTGAACTTGGGTTCCTCAGTATTAGGCTAAGTATAAATAAAAGACTGTTAAATTTTAGGATGAAAGTGAATACGCACAATAATGAAACCTATCCCAAAATGTGTATCATGGAAATGTGTGATTATAAAATGTGGGTATTTACTATCCCAAGGATGGAACATGTAGTCCTCAAATCAATTAGGAAGGGGATATTTATATTATTATCCATTATCAGAGTCTTCAAGGTTAACCATACTGAAAATACATCCACGGATAACAGATCAAAGCATTCAGGAAGCTATGGAAAAAGTAAAACAACAGAAAAGTTCTAAGTGGTTAGCTAAGAATAAGAAATAAACATGTTATGGAACCATATCTAATCATTCTTATAAACCCTGAGCATAGAATAATTTTTTACAAGTTTTAGATTTTAAATCTATAATCCTATTTAAAAAACAAACAAATAACAGATATGGTAATAAGAAACGCCCCTTATCATATTGTAAAGGTAATCTGCAACTAATTGATGACGTAGGGCTTGATCCATAAAGGCAAACGGGATATGCTTAAATTGAACGTATCCCAGCTGCTCCTCTGTACACTTTGATGCCTTGCAGGGAAGGGCAAGATCCACAGCCCTGCCACCCCATGCCATGTGTGTGCAAAGCTGTGCACGGGGGCAGCGGGTGGCACCAGGGGAGATGCTATCCAGGATGCTGGGCATCAAATTGGATGCCCAGATAAACACTTTCATGGATTCACTGACCACAGAGAGTGGGGTACCATGGGATATGTTGGGCCTTGATAATCCTCCATGTATTGCCATGTCTCCACTGGCACAGCATCAATGTATTTTTTGCATAAAAGGTTTATTGGAGTAACACTTATTTTTACATACTTTGGGCATATCACAATAATCACTCCAAAAGAGTTTTACGAATTTAACAGTAAAACAAAACACATATATTTGACAAAACAAACACAGACATCTTGAATTTATACTAATAGGTACCAAAGCATGCAGCACAGCAGTTTGGCCCACACCTGACTGACTGAGTGAAGACCCCCCCCCCCGATTAAATAGGAGGGTGGTCCCACCTCATAAGTTCCCTAACTAAACCAGGAAGCCGGTAAAATGCCTTACCCCTGACATTTTAATTCCTTTTATGACTCAGACGCCCTCTCTGAGTATCTTCACTTCTTCAGGAGAGAGGGGTTCCAAGAACTAACCCTCACTTCAGCAAATACCTTTCTTCTCTATTTTTAAGTGCAAATGACAACCTTTCAAGGGTCAAGGTGTGTCTAGCCAGGGATCTCCACTGTGCTACTGTCGGGGTAACTGCTGACACCCAAGTATTCAAAATACATTGTCTTGCCAACGCCTGCAGTACACTCCCCCATCTGGGCAGGGGTTCCCATTCCAATTGCACAGTCACCTCCATCCCAAACAACATAGTTAATGGGTCTGCCTCAAGCCTTCTTCCCAGCTTTGCTCCAGTTTCTCTCGCTACACCCTCCCAAAAGTGAGACAACTTCGGGCAGCTCCAAAAGTAATGCAAGTATGTTCCTAAGTCACTGTTACATCTCCCGCACACAGGGGAGATCCCTGGATTAAATATGTGTACCATCACTGGGGGCAGTACAGTCTGCGCAGGAATTTATATGTGGACTCCTGGAACTTGTTACATGTCAGAACTCCCCTATTCATTTTTAGTACTCCATCCCAATTTTCGTCTGAGATGTCTCTTCCCAGGTTCACTTTCCAGTGCCCCTTGACCTTCTGTGTATAGTTTACGGGAAATGACCTCCCTATTCTGACCACCTTTCCAATCATCCCTTTCATCTCTTTTCTCTCCAATAACACCAAATGCTCCACTTGAGAGATAGGTGAGTCTGAGGCTCTTTCTCTCCGTTGTCCTCTGATATAGGCCCTCACCTGCATCAACCTATAAAGCCGCCCCATGGGCAGCTCTAGGCCCCTACTTATCTCCTCCATAGAGGCCAGTTGATCCCTGACATAAAAATCTCTAAGGCACTTAATTCTTCCTTGCTTCCATCTTTTAAACTCTCTGTCCTCCATTCCTGCCAGGAAGACCGGATTGTCAGCCACTGGCAATAATAATGTTTCATCTTGTGGGGCCCCCACAAGTCCTCTTGTTTTTGCCCATGCCATGAGCACGGATTCATCTAATGGGTTCTTACTCCAATCTCTATGATAATTTTTGAGTCCCCCCCCACACACAGGTAGGCCGAAAGTCTACCCTGGCAAGTCAATTCTTCCAAATTCAACCACCCTACAACCTCTGGTTTGTGTACTCAGTCACTAATATACCTAACTTGAGTTGCTAGGTGATATATTCTGAGGTCAGGAAAGTTCAAGCCACCCTTATCCTTATCTGCCTGCAGTTGCTTCAGGCTTGCCCTGGGTCTCTTGCCTTTCCAGAGGAAGCCTGAGAACGCCCTGTCCAGTCTCTTATTGTCCATTTTACTGGGTCCCATATGTAACATCTGCATCAGATATAGAATCCTCAGTAAAATGTTCATCTTAATAACATTAATTCTCCCCAACCAAGATATCCAGATCTCTCTCCACCTACGCAGGTCCTCCTCTATTTTTTTAAATAATGGCGTAAAATTCAACTTATAGAGGGAGTTTAGATCCTTGCCTATATGAATCCCTAAGTATTTAAAAAACGTTGTCACTCTCCTCAGACTCCACATTTCCCCATCGGTATTGCACTCAGGTTTTTCCCAGATAATCACCTCCGACTTTGCTATGTTAATTTTATACCCTGAAAAAACTGCGAATTGGGCAACCAGGACCAGCAATAGTGGGATAGATTCCCTTGGATCTCTGACATACAACAACATGTCATCTGCATATAATGTTATCTTATTCTGTGTTCCTCCCTGCCCAACCACCCCCTTAATCCTGGGGTCACTCCTAATACTTACTGCCAATGGCTCAATCGCCAGAGCGAAAAGCAGGGACGATAGAGGGCAACTCTGTCTTGTTCCTCTTTGCAGGAGGAACCGAACCATCACCAAACCATTCACCAAGATCCTGGCAGTAGGAGTAGCGTATAAGGCTTGCACCAGTCCTATAAATTCCTCCCCCAACCCAAACTCTCTCAACACTATCGTGAAGTAACCCCATTCGATCCTATCAAAGGTCTTTTCAGCATCCATGGACTTTACCCTGGAGGCCAGCCAAAGCACAGCGTCAATGTATGATGGTGTTTCTAGCTGTCACATGTGGACCACAGAGCCCTCCCAGCCTACACAGAGGGCTGACAGCTGTTGATGTGGGGGTCTATCAGGCTCCAGAGACTGTCCAACTGCTTAACGGAGGGAGCTGCATGAGTGCTACAGCAGCCTCTAAGGCTGCATAGCTTCTGTCTCCTCCACAGGCCCTTCATGACTCTGTTTAGTGCACTAGGATTGGGAGCAGGCACACCCTCACTTCTTGCCTGCCCCCAATCCAGCCAGGTGTGTAGCACTGTGCACAGCTGGGAATCAGGTGTGAAGGGGGGCCCATGACCAGGGCTTGTGATGCATGGAGGTCTTCACATATGTGAGGCAGGACCTCTGTCCACCCCAGCACCCAGAGGCACCCCTCTGAGGGCATATATCCCTTAGTGGATTAAACCCTCACTCTGGGGCCTATGCATGACCTGGGCGCTGATATGTGCCAAATGGGCATACCACCCAGAGCAGCTGTGCACCCACAGGCAGGTCTGCACTGGCCAACATTCACTATTGCCAGCTGCCTGTCCATGGCCCCACTCCCCAGACGTGCTGCAGCATGGATGAAGAACATGGGATGCCCTGCTGCACTCATGCAGGGGGGTCCTGGGATGGCATTTAGCCCTACTAGGTACAAAAACCGGGCATTCACCTGAACGGACACCCCTGCCTTCCCGGGGAGTATGGTGGGCAGGTGCCGATGTGTGGGGGGGGGATCCCGTTGCTGCTGCACCCTGCCGTTAACCTGTGGGGGGGACATAAGAACTTACAGCAGGGTCCCCCTCATGCAGATTTCCCATGCCAGCGCAGCAAGCAACAGCAGTTGTGCATACATGTGGCTTGGGAATCCCCACCCACTCAGAAAGCCCCTGTCCCACCCCTGGTGCAGTGCCCCATGCCTGGTCGAGGGATCCTTTGTGCAAGGTGCTAGTGTGACTGTGGTGAATGCTGCCAGGGGCACAAATCACCCCTGCATGGCATTTGGTTGTAGGAATGCCTACACGCTGCCCTTACGCAGCGCATAGGCATTTGTGCATAGGGGTTTCTATGTACTTTTAATATGTCCCTTGTACAGTCCACAGAGAAACATGTATTTAGGCACAATATTAGCAAATACTGATAAATCATTGATGTCCATACTACGTATGCTTATGAACTCTGCAGATGAGAATGTAATCAAATATATGCACATTGTTGTTTTTAAAGCAATTGAGAAATTTCTGTCAAATTATGTAGCAACATAATGTTGTCATGGAAATTGTTTTCATATTTTTCATTTTTACGTTATGGATTTTAAGCTGTCGTGTGTCTGCAATATTGTTGTGTAATTTTGTAATAATGTGTATCAAGTAAATACAATCTACTTGAATCAGAGTGAGAAATGTAGATATGCAAAGAATTTTGAAGAGTAGCATTGCTGAATCGTATGCATTATTACCCACCAGACTTGCCCTGTTGTTCGCTTGTGTCACTTATATAGTGATGGTTTGGGCTTTTTTTAAAGCAAAGAATTACGTATCAGACCTTTCAATACAATAAGCCACAATGAGCAAGTCATGGAAACCAGCATTGTATTCAAATCATTTGACACAAATGGTTTAAATGTAATTTTCCTTTTATTTGAATTATACGTAGGACAAGTAAACTGTAAGGATCATTAAAACAACAACTACAAAAAAAAAGAACCCATAATAGTGACATATATTTTTTTAAACTCATCTTTATTATTGACAAATGCATACACTACATATCCTTATCAGAGATAAACAGTTACATCAGTTTTTACATGCTTCTACAATCATGAATCTCACCTCTGAAAGAGGGAGTTTAGGTGCTATGAGTCTTATCAAGACCTCAAACTGTTAATTTATTTTTTGTAGTATATGTGCAAAAAATTAGACAGTGTCTTCTTAAACAGTGACATCTTCAATGGCTTTCTAATTTGTTTTAAGTGAGCCGTGAAAGCTGCTGTTATTAACTTGATCAACCCATGACATTTAATTGTAACTGTCATAGTTTTGAATGAGTTAATTTTTAAAATTTTGTTTTTCTAACGCCATAGGTGCCATGACTTTTACTTTCATTTTTCATTCGTGAATAAAGCACTGCTGTACAGCGAGAGATAGTATGGGCAGGGACAAAGCCGAAAATGATTTGGAACAAATGCAACAATTTCTTTAGAATGTGCACAACAACTTTGAGCTTGCACAGTGGCAGTTCTGAAGGGGCCGATTTTCATACATAACAAGCACTAACTATATACTATATAGAATTTTTTGGCAGATAAAGAGCCAGTAGTCCATCCTGCTTGCCCATACCTTGCCTGACTCTTATGTTTGACCGAATGCCAGACTAGATTTACTGAGCCAACTGCCCCAGTGGTGTCTCATAGAAAAACATAGAAACAGAGATGTTGATGGCAGAAAATATCCCAACGAACCATTGAGTCTGCCCAGTACCTGCCTGTTTCCACACCTAGCCTAATCCTGTTAGTCTACCAATGGCACTGTTTGTATTTTGGTACCACCTCCATAGCCAACTCATCACCTACCCTCATCTGCCCACCCTTCCTCCCTTCCTCCTCTGGTTTGGACTATTTCCACGTGCCTATTCCATTTGCATTTGAAGCCAGTGATGGGCGTTGACAACTTCTGTCAATGCATTCCACTTCTCCACAACCCTTTCAGTAAAGGAGAACTCCCCTATATTCCTCCTAATGCTTCCCCCCACTAGTTTCCATCCATGGCCTCATTACCTTTCCTCACATCTTGTGAACAGGACACTGCTGTCCTCTTTATTAATACCTCGTAGGCACTTAAAGGTCTCTGTCAAGTCCCCTTCCCCCTCTTGGCCTCCAGTGTGTATATACTGAGACTCTCTCTTCTCTTCATATAGCCCCTGCTGCCCGAATCATCATCATGGCAGTGCTCTGAATAACTTCTGAGAGTTCTGTCATTCAGGTGCAGGCTCCAGGCTCCAGAACTGTGTAGAGTACTCCAGGCGAGGGCTCACCAATGATCTGTACAGGCAGAATCCCCTCCTTCCTTCAACTAGCAAGCCCTCTCCCTAAGCACCCTGAAATCCTATTCACTTTTCATGCAGCCTTCTGTCATTGGGCATTGGACTTAAGACTGTCATTAGTAATGATCACCAAGTCCATTTCCTCCAGAATCTGCATCCTCACTGCCCTCCCCCACCCAGTTTTGGATTTCTTGTACCAGTTTGCACGACATTACACTTTCTGGCATCACATGTAAGTTGCCAGATCTCTGACTACTTTTCCAGTCTGTCTAGGTCCATTTTCATACCCTGTATTTCCTTTGCCGTATCCACCCTGCTACCAATGTTGGTATCATCTTCAAAGAGACTGATTATATTCAGAATTCCCTCCAGGGGCATCATTTGGGGTAGCCAGGGGTTGCGGTCTAGACTTCTATGATTTCTTTGCAACCCAGTGATGTCCACCGCAACCCCTAAAATAAGGGTTTCCTAGCATTTTCGCATATAAAATATAGTGGGTGGAGGAGCTCTGTAACCTCTATGATTCTACTGACATGGGCTTTTGCAGCCCCTATAATTCTGGTGAAACGACACTACTGATTCCCTTCCCTATATCATGTGTGAATATATTGAAAAGGACCATCCCCAGGACTGACCTCAGTGTTATCCCACTAGTGACCTCTCCAGTCCCTGAGTATTCCCTACTGAAAATTAACTTTTTAGATCGTCCACCCAGTCAGTCAAGTTTCCCATCCCAAAAGCCTTCTTCTTTTTCACAAGTCCTCTGTGGGGCACTGAGTCACCTTGCCGAAGTCCAGTTATCTTGGGTGAGATTTTTAAACACTCACATCTGTTTTTCAGATACTAGTGCGGGATTCCGCCCGGAAGTTAGACCACAAAAAGTTGGTCTAACTTTACAGATGGAATTCCATGCTTGTGCTGGAAAAAACAGATGCCAAGTCCCACAGTTGCGGCAGAAGTTACTGTAAACTGTGGGGAAATGTTGCAAATGTGTCTAGATTAGGGGTTCTCAAATGGTGAGGCCAGCCTCCCTGGGGAGGCCCCAACCTGTTCCAGGGGAGGCTCAAGCAAGTCTTGAAAAAGTATTATATTTCAATTTTGAACTTTATAGATTTTGTGTGAAGGGATAAGGCAAACTGAAAGAGAATAATAGTAGATGAATGTATGTATTTATTCACAAGTCTGTGACCAGGGAAGGTACTGTACACTGAGCCATGGCTTATTTCAGTTGTACCCAGGGAAGGGTAGTGAGAGAATGCAATTCAAAATGTAACTGCAAAACACTCAAGCAATACAAAATGAATAAAAGTGCAAACAAATTAAGAACAATAACTAACAATGTGGGAACAATTGATCAATTAGATTGGCAGCAGAACTGTCCAAATACAAGAGTTAACCATACAGGTACTAGGAATAAGAGCAGGAGGGAGCAAAATGATCCCTGAGAAGTTGCTTAAGAGCGGGGGGGGAGAGGCAGAGGTCGGCAGGAAGGTTATTCCAGATAGAGGGGAGACAGAAAAAGCAGTGTGACCCATGAAGGTATGGCAGTAAGGGGTAACAATGGTTCGAGAGTCAAAATATTGGAGCAAGTAGGTTGTCCTGTTGGGGGAAGGGTGTTACAATAAGTTTAATAGCATTAGAGTCAGCTATGCAAAGAGGTTTCAATTTATTCCTGTACTGTGAATAGTAGGCTATTTTTCTATGGGGAGGCCCAACAATATTTCAGTATTTTGGGGGAGGTTCAAGATCTTTTTCATGGCTTAGGGGAGACTCACTATGACAAAGTTTGAGAACTGTTGGTCTAGATGTCTGTGAATAGGATGCAAACATCTGGACACATCTGTGTGAATGCAACATGCATCTGAAATACAGACGCAAGTGCTGTGTCCACACTTTAAGAAAATCCTGCCCAGTATCTATACTGCTTAACCCTTTTTCGACTATCTTTGTGACCCAATCAAATGTAACCCCCCTTTGCAGAATCAGGATTATGGGAACATATGCCAACCCCCCTCAGGACTCCTGGTGCACAGCAGGGGATCAGTTGCAGAAACGACTTGTTTGAAATATCGGTAATGGGGATAAGCTCTGTGGACTTCCATGGGAGTTTCCATTTTGTGAACTCTTGACCTCAGAGATAGGAAATCAACAAAGATCCAGGTCCGAATTCCACTGCAGGGTCACTGGGAAAAGGTGGGACAGTGTATTGGTACCTTTAGCGACTCAATCAGACATCTGGGGTCTGTGAGTGGCAAGAGGCAGGGCCAAATGAGAGTGTGCTTCTGTGACCCAAATATAAGGTGGATAGGTGAGGAGAGGTCAGATCTGTGAGGGATCCTGAAAGAACTGGACTGTTTAGTGGCTGCTGGTAAAAGTTTGTTATCCTAGGCCTTGCATCTGGATTGCAGCAAGAGTTCAAGTGGCATTCATATGCTGGCCTACACAAGAGTCGACAGCTGAAGATTATTGCATAGCCCTTGTCTGAGGAGAACAAATAAGAAATTAGAGTTCCCAGTAACTGCCATGAAGAGATAAAAGGGAACCTGAGTATGGTGCAGAAATGTGGTCAGACCCAAAGTCAGAATTCGAGAGTCACAGAGGTTGAATGGACACTTCAGAACCAGTGAGACCTGCAGTACCCCATACAGCAGTTCTTGGTAACCATGAGTACAAACTGGACTTTCCCCATGCTAAAGAACTGTGTGTGAGTACAGAGTTTGTTACAATTTGGCCAAATAACCTTGTTTGCAGAGGTGAAATGCCATTTTAGCAACTGCTTGTCCGGTGGTGGTGGTGGTCGGGGGCTATGGGATCTATTGCTCTGTGTTAAACCATAAGTGCACCAATGTTGACCAGCCCAAGACACCATCTATGGGCCCGCAATGTTCCAATGCTGGGTACCCAGGGACTGCCAGAATGGAGCTCCTAATGTTGTGCTAGGGCCTGGTGCCACAGGGAAAAGGTTATCAGCCTCCAGTACTGAAGGACCCACGTTTCACAAGGGTTTGTCTTACAGCTGCAAATTTGATAAAATGTATAAACACTGACCCATTTAAAAATGTACTTGATCAACATATGGACCAGGGGAATTACGTGAATGAGTACCACTGAGCAGTGGGAGGCAGATATAACAGGCTCATTACCTGTTTTCTATCCTAATTATTCCAGTATCAATTCCAGTAAGTTAACAAAAAGTCAGAATGGCTGTGCCTAGCTGAGCCTTACTGTTGGCAGCCATGTATGTATCCTTGTGCCGTACCTCTAAGAGAGCCTAACAAGTGCCTTGGGATAGTTTAGCCTCACCTACGAGCTACACTAGCTACAGTGGGGAGGTGGGGAGTTACAGCATCCTAGGGGTTGTACTGGATTGCCAGGTAGCCCCCTATAAATTCTCTCTGGATGGAGGCACCATGCAAGTCATTGCCTGTGAATATGAATCTGCCCCTGAGCACCTGGCCAAGCACCCAGAAGCCACTGTTACCATCTACAGCAATCCAGAGGTGGTGTAAGGTGGGGCCCCTTCCCAAACAAAGCCCTTACACACAAAGAAGTCTATCATTATCCAGCAGCCTGTTGCACTCCAGTCATTGAACTGTATCCTCTTTTATAATGGATTCTAGCTGTTTCCCTAGGATCAAGGTCAGGCTAACTGGTCTGTAAATACCCGGGTCCTTTCTACTATCACTGTTATGGAGTGAGATTACATTGACCTCCCTCCAATCTGCAGGAACCACCGCTGTTTCTATAAAACAGTTAAAGTTAGTTAATGGTCCTGCCAGATACTGAGCAACCTCCCTTAGCAATGGAGGGGGCAGACCATTTGGGCCAGGTGACTTACATACCTTCAGGGTCCCCAGCCCCTTGTGTACCCTCTCCACTGCTATCCCTCCTATCTCTGATCAATGTCCCATCCACCCAAGCTGGAATTCCACACTCTGAGAGCAGTCCCTTCTCATGTGTGAAGATTGAGCAGAAGTATTTATTTAGAATATCTGCCTTCCTATCATCTTCCTCAGTTTTCCCTACTTTGTACAATCTGATGATTCACCCCTTTGTCCTCAGCTGTTCCTAGATATACTGTAGCACAAGAAACTTTTGTTCCCATCCTTTATGCCCTCTGCTATCTTCAGCTTGAACTTTACTTTCATTTTTCTTACCACTTACCACTCTGCTAGCCCCCCTAGCTTTCTCCACAAAGTTAGCTATTGCCCATTTGCTGGTTCCCTTGTACTTCCTAAAAGTTGCCTTTTTATCCTTGAGGATCAAAGTGCACTTCTGTGTTTTGTTTTTCTTTCCCACCTACCTCAAACAGGAGCTAGTTGCTTCCACAATTACCTTCTTTATAATTTCTCACTGGCCTCAGCCTCCTCTGCTTCCCTCAGGTTTCTTCTGAATTAATTGTCCCACCTTTCTGAAATCTGCCCTTCTAATCTAGGACAACTTTCCTTAAATTTAACTGTTAAGTTTCCAGCATAAATCTACACCCCACTGAGATGTGATTGCTGGTCCCAAGGGGCTCCTCTACTCTGACCTCTCCTATGCTGTCTCCACTGAAGATCACAAAGTTCGATATAGCCCCTCACCTGGTGGGCTGCCTGACCCCACCGGTTTAGTAGGAACTCATGCATTACCTTTGTCAGTGCCTGGCTCTGTACAATTTTGGCTTTTGGCCACTGGGATTTCAAAGTCCATATCTGTTAGGTTGAAGTCTCCCATTAGTACAACTTCCACCAGTGCGACTGCCCTCTTTATCTCCTCCCCAAACACTATCCAAATTGTCTGTTAGGTTTGGTGGCCTGTACACCATGCCCACACTAACGATCCTTCCCTTAACCGTTGCTAACTGTAACCATAGTAATCTTACACCTTGCTTCTCCTTTAGGGTACTGTGTTCTGTGGCTGCTACTATTTTTTACGTACAGAGCCCCCCTCCCCCCACACACACACACACACCCTACATCATGTCTCTCCTGAAAAAAAGAGTACCTCGGAATAGCTAGATCCCAGTTATTCAGATTCAGACTTCTGGTGACGTCGGCGACCTAATGGCAGCCTAGACTTTGGGCTCCCTTCACCACCACTCTGAAATCTATCTACATCGGTTGTTTTAAAATGAGTTCACCCGTTAAATCTACAAGGTCCAAAGCTTTTGGGTCCAAAAACCAAAACACGCTGGCATTGAAATTTAGAGACTTATATTTACAGCAAGAAAAGCAGAAACTCCAAGAGTCGGCAGTGGGAGAAGAGGCCCAGCTCTTGGCGGGCCACTCGGAAAAAGAGGCAAACATTGATATAATTCATACTATACTGCAGACACCTAAAACTGCGGCCAAAATCGACCACACACTCACTGAACTGTGATCAGACATAGGGAAGATTGAACACTGAGCAAACCAACTAGAGCTCGGGCTCACCCAAGTTATGGAGCAGACAGATCACCAGGACAGGCTAATCCTATACCTTCTGGCTCAGGACAAGGAACTAACATGCAAGCTAGATGACCTTGAGGGGAGAAGCAGAAGGCAAAATATCTGGATCTCTGGAGTTCCGGAGGGGGAAGAAGATAAATTTAAAGATGTCTCGACCTTTCTGAAGAAGCTCCTCTGGGATCTCTTGTCCATTCCAGCAGACCTAGATATCTCCATGGTCCGGGCCCACAGATCCCTGGGTCCCAAACCACACGATCCCGGAGCTAGACCCGGTTTCACCATCGCAAAACTCAGCTTCTACAGTGCCAAAGAGGAACTGCTTTGGCTGGCTTAGCAAAGTGGGGACCTGCAATTTCTGGACCAGAGGATTACATTAGATAATGATCATATGCCTCAGGTCCAGGAAGACAGAAAGCTCCTCTGGTCTGTAGTCAAGCTACTAAAAGCGAAAAACCTGAGAGCGCAGATTCTGTTCCCAGCCAAACTAAAAGTACATACCCAACAAGGCATAAAAGTTTTTCTAGACCTACTTGCGGCCGTTTCTTTTCTGGAATCCCTGGGGGTCTCAGTGCCTCCACTGAACAAACAAAAGCTTGAACGAGACCTCCTTTCGGCAGCATGGTCCATTGCTCAAAAGGGCTCCTCTCGCCCAAGTTCGTCGCAGAGGCAGACCAACACTAATCTCCGTGCGGACGTCTCCTCAATGCTCAATGCCTATGGGGATCTGAATCAACTGGACAAGAACACCCCACATCTGAGGTAAGACATGATGGTGTCTGCTATGATGAATCAGGAGAGATCACCAAGATCAGCGACTTAAAGTGACACGGCCTAGTGGTATGTTTCCCCTTCTCATTTGATCTTGTGTTTCGGGTCTCGAATAGTTACCACTCGATCATTTCCCTGTTAACTACCTACTTGCCAATTTAACATCTCAGAGTAGACCCGCTAACAAGCACAGATGCTGGAACTGTAGACCTGCTCTTTCAGTGCCCTGCCACACCATACCCTAGAGGTCCAACGTGCAGTAAGTACTCCTTTAACTCAGACCTACGGGGCCTGATTTCTTTTGTTTTAGCGCATTTGGTCCCAGATCTTCTGTGAGAGGGAGAGGGGGGTATTTTGACGTCTCTGACCCCCCTCCACTCGACACTGAACTTCTTCATGGAGGTTTTCATGCTGAAGTATGCCCACCCTCTAAGGGTCATAAGCATGGACACTGCTTGCATCAGTTGAGCCCGTGTTGAGTGAACACATTTGCATGTCTTAACCTATAATAGCACAAATTTCTGATCTTTAGTTATTAATCCTGTATAAAGTCCTGTGTATTGTTGAGACTGTTTTGTAGTAAATATGCTGGGTACTTTATGCTCGGGGAAATTTGCTGGTACCTGGGTCAGTTACAGAGTTTAGGGATGGATCCCAGAGGCAGAGAGGCTTTCGAGTATTTGAGAAGGAAGGGTCACTATCTGAAGTTGCAGAGGTGGGGGAGGAAGCCCCACTCTCCTCCACGCTTGTCCTGCATTAGTGCTGGGCCTTCAATTTCCCTGTCATCATGATGACTTGCTCTCCTATTGGGACCGTCTCTGTCTGCTAGGTCAAGAACTTTGTGGCCTGGGGCTTGCTTTCTGAGCAGGCATGTAAATACGACTTCTATACTAGAGGTGGTCTTATCTGCCACCTCTCTAGGCACTCAAGGCTTGATTTCAGAGCCGCGGGACCCAACAACAATAGGGCTTTTATGCTGCTGCCTCAGTGAAATAGGACACAAAGCAGAGTCTGAAGATTTGGGCCTTACCAGCATAATCAGTCCAACTGACAGGGTAATGTTCATTAAGAGTGTTTCTTTGGTTCAGGATACATCTGTGGAAAAGTACATGAATATAATAACCTGGAGCAGTGGGGGGCAGTCTTAGCCACTGCCACCCCACAGAACTTGTTGATGTCAGGGCATAATGCACTGTCAGGGGGGAGTACTCTGAACAGGTCTTGTCGGTTCATGCTCATATTGAGTACGACCCTTATCATCGTACACTCGATGAGCCCCGAGTTGTCCTCTACACTGCAACTCGACCTAGAAAGTCAGATACCCGTACGATCTAGTGAGGAGTGGGCACTAACTCACCACCCTATTCCCACATTCTCAGAACTTACCACGCCGCAAAGTGTCCTAGACAGCACACAATTTTTGTTTCATATCCTGGTTAAGGCCTGGCCCAGGGCAATGTTAAGGTTGAGGTTAAAGTTAGTTACACTGTTTAGCTTTATAAATAATGTAGTTTAATTGATGTTTTGTACTTGGTTAATACGGGGGGAAATTCACGGAGAGGTATTGGGGAAAGTATCTCCAATGAATATAGCTAACAGACATGTAATTAGAACAGACAGAATTTTATTGTTAGATTGTAATGGTCACACAAGCTACTAGAGTTCTATCTTTTAATGTAAATGGGGTTAATAATCCTATAAAAAGAAAACAGATCAGGAAGTTTCTGGTGTCACAGAGGTGTGATGTGAATTTTCTTCAAGAGACACAACTGTCCCCTTGGAGGTCCTGAAATTAAAATCCAAAAACTTCCCACACCTATTTAATTCCTCTCTGGGTACAGGCCATAAGAGAGGGGTTGCAATTTTACTTTCTGCATTGTTCCCCTTTGAGAGAGAAGAGATGTTCGAAGACCCTAGAGTGAGATTTATCATGGTTACTGGCAAAGCCCAGGACTCCCCAGTTACTTTGGTCAATGTTTATGCCCCTCCGGGATCTCCCCTCTTCTTCTATACATCACTAGTGCAGCTAGTAGCAGAAAAGACAAAAGGCCTTTTGGTCATGGGAGGAAATTGGAATCTGATATTTGACAGGCAGATGGACACCACCTCCCAGATATTATGACCAGACATTAAAAAAGCAAAGCTACTGGCTGATGTCCTGGGAGACCTGGGACTGGTGGACGTCTGGAGAGACAAATATCCCCAGGCCAAAGATTACACATATTATTCCCCCAGATTTAAGATCTATTCCAGATTGGATACTTTTCTGGCCATTGCCAGGGACCTTCCGGCTATAACCTCAATGTGGATAGGAACTGCAGCCATTTCCAACCACCAGCCCATCTACATGGAGGCTGAGTTAGAGATCCCGCGGAAAAAGACACATTGGAAATTACATGTCTCACTACTGCAAGATAAATTAGCGGTAACTGAACTTAAAGAATACTTTAAAAAATAATTGAATCTAACTCCCAACCGGAGACGTCCCCTCGGATCCTATGGGATACAATAAAAGCTATGATTGGGGGAAATTAATTTCTATAGCCACCCATAGAAAGCAGGTCTTGAAACAGACCCAGCAAGATATTCTGACCCAGCTGAGAGCCCAAGAGGCGGCCCAGAAAAAAAGTGCCAACATACCTGAGACCTAGAAATTAAAGATCTTAAAAAGAAGTTGCTAAATCTGCAGAAAGCTGAAACAGAAAAGGCTCTCTGGTACTTAAAACAAAAGTACTATGAGGGAGGTCCGAGGGCTATTAAACTCCTGGCCTACTGCCTCAAACAGCAGGTGGCCAGAGCAGTTATTACTAAAATTAAACACCCTTCCTCAGGAATCTCCACAGGCAAGAGTCAACAAATAACTGAAGCCTTTGTTACTTTCTTCTCTGAACTCTACTGAGCTCCTTCGGAGTCATCCTTAGAAGGAAAAAAGTCTACCTCAGTTCCCTGGCCCTACCTAAACTCACCCAAACTCAGAGTCAAGCACTAATTCGGCCCATCACACAACTTGAAATTCAAACTTGCATCAAAGCAATAAAAACAGGAAAATGTCTGGGGCCTGATGGTTTTAGTGGGGAATTTTAAAAAACAGTCATAAAAGAGACTACCCCCTTCTTCAAGATGTGTTCTCAGAAATCTGGCAGGAGGGCAGGCCTCTACCCCCCCCCCCGGCAATATGCCACAATCTCCCTTATCCATAAATAAGTTAAGGATCCCACAGAATGTAACTTGTACCGCCCGATCTCCCTCCTCAACTCGGACTATTAAATATTGACCTCTATTATTGCCTCCAGACTTAATTCCCTCCTCCCACAGATCATAAATATGGACCAGATGGGCTTTGTCCCTGGTCATCAGGTCTGTGCCACCATCAATATTGTCGATGCAGTACACAAATCCTGAACACCAGCTTGCCTTATGAGTTTGGACGCAGAGAAAGTGTTTGATAAGGTCTCATGGAGCTTCCTGTTGTGAGCCCTGGAGGGCATTTTTGGACAGTCTTAGAGTATTGTATACTAACCCACAGGCTTATGTAAGAGTTAACGGGGGGATATCGGAGAGGTTCATGCTCTCTAGGGGCACGAGGCAGGGGTGCCCTCTGTCGCCTCTTCTCTTTGCTATATACATAGAGCTGTTGGCGGAGGCCATCCGAGGAGCACAGACTGTCCATGGTGT
Organism: Neoceratodus forsteri; assembly: GCA_016271365.2. Lineage (NCBI taxonomy): Eukaryota > Metazoa > Chordata > Ceratodontiformes > Ceratodontidae > Neoceratodus > Neoceratodus forsteri. The sequence continues at coordinate 816,143,059 of CM028134.1, read as the reverse complement.
AGAGGTGGGAGGTATCCAAAGAAAAATATCTTTGTATGCAGACAACGTCCTCCTCAGCCTCTCCCAGCTCGAACAATTCATCCCAGCAGTCTGGTCCATCCTGGAGGCCTTTGGGATGCATGCAGGGTATTTCCTTAACTGGAGCAAAACTGAAATACTAAGCTTCTATTATAAACCTTCACATGTGATAGCGCAATTGCTCCCACTGGATTGGAAGGCTTCCAACATGAAATATTTGGGCACAAGTGTCACAAAGCATGTATCCCACCTCTTTAAAGCCAACTACAGCCCTTTGGTTTCACAGCTAAACAAGGATCTTGAGAGATGGTCTGCTATCAATCTCCCCATGTATACCCGAATACAGACCATCTCAATGAATGTCGTTCAAAAATTCCTTTATCTTTTTCAGTGCTTCCCAACCTCTATACCAAAAGACCAATTTCAGCAATGGCACAGGTTAATTTCTAACTTCATTTGGAATAATACGAGGCCCAGAGTGAAGCTCCCAGTTCTCCAGACTCATAGACTCAGGGAAGGTAGATCACTCCCAAACCTGGAAGATTATTTCCTGGCAGCCCAACTCAAGAATGTGTTACTGTGGTCGGTCCCTACATATAAAGCTAACTGGAAGCTAATGGAGCAGGGAGAGGAGGGGGAAGGGAGGCCCCCCCTTGGAACGAGAGTTAAGAACCCTCGGTCTGGGGAGGAGATTGACTCAGTGGTTCTAATCAGAGTTCATGACACTCTCAGAGCAGTCCAAAGAGCATGGTGCAAGTACAGGTTGCTCCCTCACTTGTGGCCCTTGAGGCGGTTCGCCTGGGACCCATCCTTCCCTCCTACGAGAATGGATGGGGCATTTCACAGATGGGAGAGGGGAGGCCTTATAGAGCTGGGACAGTTGCTGACAGAAGAAATCATCACTATTCTCTCTGCAGCTCATATCACTTCAGATATTCACAGCTCCAATCTCATGTAGTCCGCTCCCAGCAGGGGGACTTTGGAGCACTTGGAGTCTCTTATTTTCTGGTCACCCTCCGTGACATACTCTTGGCCCAATCTCAAGAGGGACTAATCTCCACTCTATACAAAGCATTCAGAGGCTTGGAAATGATCCGCTGGAGAAGGTGAAAATGTACTGGCAATAGACCAGTGGAGACCCTATATTAACTGAGGCAGACTGGTACAAAATATTCCATGTCACCACTAAGACCACGCTCTCCCCCCTCTAGCAGGAATTTGAGTGGAGGGTAAAATCTAGATATTTCCTCACTCCAGTTCTTTCAAACAAAAGAGATCCTGCACACTCACCAGCCTGCTGGAAACAGTGCGGCGGGCAAAACGCCCACCACTCCCACATTTTCTGGGACTGCCAAGTTCTTCGCCCATTTTGGTGTAAGGTGGAGACCGTCCTGACAGAACTCTTCTCTCTAGAAGCCCCACTAAATTTATTTAATGGTATCCTAGGACTCCCTCCTAGAGAACTAAAAGATCCTGACTCTCTATACATGTGGGGGATATTGCATGCTGCATCTCACACAGTAATAACACGAAACTGGCTAAAACCAAACCCACCAACAGTCTGCTTGTAGGGACAGGTGGTCCAAGAAATTTCAGACATGGAAGAACTGACATATAAAGTCAACCAGAGAATTCACATCTACACACGAAGGTGGACAAGATGGGAGATGCTTCTGGACTCGTATCCAGAGCTAAAATTGAAATTTATTTATTTTTTGTTGACCGGGTAAGTGCACTAGACAAATCCTGCCTATTTTCAGGCACGACCCAGGGAAGGGGGATAAAGATGAATGCCAACTGACCTTGAGCCAGATTAAGCTGCTGGGGTATTTTTAGTGAATGAGGGAAATTTGGCCAGGACACTGAGGAAATTCCCCTACTCTTTTCGATAAGTGCCATGGGATCTTTAACATCCACCTGAACTACCACCAATCCAGGCAGATGGAACCTCGGTTTATCATCTCATCCGAAAGATGGCACCTCAGAAGTGCAGCACCCCTCTCATGCTACACTACAGTGTCAGTACTGGGATATTAACCCAAGTGCCAGATGTGGGAACTGAACCCACAGTCCTCTGATCTTCCAGCCTCAGAGGCGAGTGTGCTACCTACTGAGCCACTGACACTGCAACTTACCTGGGGTACTGGAACTTGAGAGGTGCACTTTAACTCTCTGGAGCTCTGGGCATGAATAACTCAGACCCCTGGCCTCCAGATTATGTCGAGAAAACAGTAATACCCCACAATAAAATATACAGGAATTTGAGGCAAATCCTTATAATGGCTGTATAATTGGTTCAGGTTATGACGTAAAATGTAACAAATGCATCTTTTCCTATGATGATGCCATCTGTGATGTTTTAATGAAACCCCCAATTTTGACAAATAAAGATTAATTTTAAAAAAAAAGATTCAGATTTTATTTGCCACAACATATATCAAACACAAAGTTTCTAATATGTACAAGAAAATTAAAAAATGCAAGTGCCATCCAGTTATGGTATGGTGTTGCCAATGTTTCTGTCATTACGAACAAATCTAACTTTGACTCTGAAGCTACCGCCTAGGTTGGAGCTACCCCCACTTTTTCCCCGGCTCTTTGCATTCACGCAGACTGCCTTCCTGTTTCCTACTTTCCATCCTCCTCATGTCTTCCACCAAAATGACCCATTATCCCTCTTGGTTGACTCATAATCCCCCAGCATCTTCTATTGTTCCCTCTGTTCTGGATTCCTTCTCCAATTCCCTGACTATTCCTATTCTCTGGGGCCCTCTTCTTGCTCCTTACACCCTTGGATCCACTACTTTCCCTCTTCCCTGTGCTTTTGTTTTCTCAATACCCTCCCCCCCCCCTTTACACGCCCTTATGGCTTCCTGTGTGTGCTGGTGTTGTGTACCCTACCAGGCCTCCACCTAGAGAAAATTATCTATCATTCAGTCGTGCATGAGTGGAGTCCTATTGTATTAAATACTGTGTTTAATAGATCCTTGTAACAGTATACAGTACCTCCACTCAATGACAACCTCAGAACATTTACAGGAATGACATATGAAACAAAATGTGGGCAAGGTTTTAAAACTGGGCTGGCAGTATAGCCTAGAGGTTAGAGGAACGAGGTGTGAACAAGCTTGGTACATCCAGCAGACCAGATCTGAGTTTGATTCTCACAACCTCCACTTGCATACTGTATGACTCTGAGCAAGTCACTTTGCCACCCAGTGTTCCCAGGTCGCCCCTGAAAACAGGCACTTGTGCCTAGTGGGCCTTACCCAGTTACCAAAGACTGAAAAAACAAAACAAAACAAAATCTTTGCTTTGAACTGGTTTGTGAGCCTCTTTATCTATGGAATGAGACAGCTTAAAACTGAGGTCAATGAGTCATTTGAAATTAGCGTAAGTGCCATGTGAATAGTGGGAAGTGGCAGAGCTATACATCTAGCAGACAACGTAGACTCTGATAGTGCATTCCTGTTTCTGTCGGTGGCTCCAGGGTTTGTTTCTCTGATGACAGCAGGACTGAACATCCCGTACAGTACAGTACAGTACCACCAACACCATCAGAGCTGTTGTGACTGCCAGCTTGATTGACCCCGTTGAGTGTATGCAATTATGTCCACGGATATTAAGAAGATTCCACATCTGAGTGGAAGTGGAGAACATCCACTCTATGGTTTGTTTATTTATTTATTTAATATTTTGTTAACTAGGTAAGTGCTCCTGGCAAAAACCTGTTTTCTGCCACTACCCAGGTACACACATATACCACATTAACAAAGAAAATAAAGCAAATTTGGAAGTATCCTTTTTTAAAATGCCTTCAGCAATCTAAATCACTTCCTTAGGGACCTCCGTGTCCAATGGGCTACTGCTCCTATGGCTTGATGGTAGAGTTCTGGGTTGGGAGCCAAAGTGTTGCAGGTTCAAATCTTAAGTCCCTTTGGATCTCTGATCTTATAGCACTGGGGAGTGCACAGCAGGTGGCCACAGTGTGGGAACCCTCACATTTTCTAATACTGTCTTATCTGTGGAGTTTTCAAAGTCCACATCTGGTACTTGCTGTTATTTATAGCCCATAGGATATGGTAGTCTGTCAAATACATATTTTTTTTTTATCCCATATTTCTGGGGTGTCCTGGATCTCTGTCAGATGGCTACTAGCTACTGGCCTTCTAGGGCAACTGTTTCTCCATCTGGGGCTCCTCACCCCCTAAACTCTGCAGGCTTTTTGCATTCAGTGAGGCCCATATAGTCACTTTTTACAGCTAAGGTGATGAGCCTTGTGAGGAAGAGGGTGGAGTGACACAGCAGATATGGGGGATACAGATACATCATCTACTAGCGATCCTCCCTTGTTGTTTCTTCCTCTAATTCCTTCCATTCCAGGGCAGAGCCCAAATCCTACCCATCCATTATTGTTAACCATTATGGTTCTCCAAGGAAGTGGCAAGGGTGGTAAAAGAAAAAGGGGTTGCATTCAAAGAGGTATTAGGAAACGCAGAGAGGCAGGGAGGTATACATAAAAAGGCAGAAGGAAGCAGGCAAGGCAGTGAGGGGAGCAATGACACACACAGAGGAAAGGATTGCCAAAGGCGCTGCTACAGTGGATTAGACTTTCTTCAGGTACATAAGTGAAAAGAGGGAAACATGGGTAGGGACAGTAAGACTTAGAAGGGTGGAAGGGAGAGACTGTATAGAAGGAGACCAAGAAAACACTGACATTTTAAACAGGTACACCTCCTCAGTTTTCAAAGAGGAGGGTGGAGGGGACAGATCACCAGGGAGAAGCAGGGATAGAGAAGAGAGGGAGGTGGACACAGGTCCATTTTCAGAGGAAAGAGTCCTGAAAGGACTTGCAGCCCTGAAGGTGATGGACAAGGCTACTGGCCTGGATGGGACTGACCACAGGCTACTAAAAGAACTTAGGAGGTTCTGGCTGCCCCACTGCCAGCATTTTTTTAACAATTCACTAGAAACAGGAGTGGTTCCAGAGGATTGGAGAAGGGCTGATGTCTCTCTACATAAGAGCAGTAGCAAGGAGGAGGCTAACAACTATAGGCCAGTCAGTCACACATCAGTGGGGGGAAATTGATGGAAACACTACTGAAAGAAAGGATACGAACATAAGAACAGGATGATAGAGTGTCTTGAATCTGGTGGGCAGCAAGACCACAGACAACACTAGCCGGCCCTGCCCTCGAGCACCCAGAGACCGTAGGGGCTCCGAGCCGCCAGCAGGCGGGTGGCCACCGCATAGCCGAGAAGTGAACCAGGAGGCCGGGAGAGACAGCCAGAAAGCCGGCCCTGCCCTCGAGCACCCAGAGACTGTAGGGGCTCCGAGCTGCCAGCGGGCGGGCGGCCACCGCATAGCCGAGAAGGGAACCAGGAGGCTGGGAGACAGCCAGAAAGCCGGGCCCTGCCCCGAGCACCCAGAGAACGAGGCTCCGAGCCGCCAGCGGGCGGGCGGCCACCGCATAGCCGAGAAGGGAACCAGGAGGCCGGGAGAGACAGCCAGAAAGGTCCGGGAAAGCCGCAAGCCAATCGGAAGGCGACCGCCAGCTTTGCCTTGCCTCTGATTGGTGCGCCTTCCCCATTGACTTTAGCTGTACTTGCACCACCAAAACTGGTCGGGATTACTGCTCTTTTAATGTAAAATGTAAAATTCTCTAAAGGAGCTGTTTTTACTTTTATTATTGTACACTTTTGTGAAATGCCTTCTTGCTTGATTACTCTGTGATTACAGTCTTTTGGGAGACTTGTGTTGGGCTAGACGCTCAGGCGCCTAACCCCCCTGATCTTTGTTGTGTAAATCTGGTTTTAGCACCTCTTGCAGATTGCTGCAACTAAGGTGCTTTTCTGACTGCCCTCCTCTGTCCCCTCCTTTCTAGCCGGCCCTGCCCTCGAGCACCCAGAGACCGTAGGGCTCCGAGCCGAGAAGGGAACCAGGAGGCCGGGAGAGACAGCCAGAAAGGTACGGGAAAGCCGCAAGCCAATCAGAAGGTGACCGCCAGCTTTGCCTTGCCTCTGATTGGTGCGCCTTCCCCATTGACTTTAGCTGTACTTGCACCACCAAAACTGGTCGGGATTACTGCTCTTTTAATGTAAAATGCAAAATTCTCTAAAAAGGAGCTGTTTTTACTTTTATTATTGTACACTTTTGTGAAATGCCTTCTTGCTTGATTACTCTGTGATTACAGTCTTTTGGGAGACTTGTGTTGGGCTAGACGCTCAGGTGCCTAACCCCCACCCACCCAGTCTTTGTTGTGTAATCTGGTTTTTAGCACCTCTTGCAGATTGCTGCAACTAAGTGCTTTTTCTGACTGCCCTCTCCTCTGTCCCCTCCTTTCTAGCCGGCCCTGCCCTTGAGCACCCAGAGACCGTAGGGGCTCCGAGCCGCCAGCGGGCGGGCGGCCACCGCATAGCCGAGAAGTAAACCAGGAGGCCGGGAGAGACAGCCAGAAAGGTACGGGAAAGCCGCAAAATTTTTGCCCGCCCCCCCCTCCTGGGTGTTTCTTTTATACACACTTTCCCGCCAAATCTCTTATCCCCGCCCATAGCTAATCTCCTAGCCAATTCCGAGCTCATTTCTTCACATCACCTTTAGTATCTTTAACCCCTACCTACCCTCCACCATGCTACTGTGCCTCCTATTGCTGCTTTGCCTCTCACCTTCCTCGGATCCAGAAGAGGAAACTGATGTAGCCCATGCCATGGTGATTAGGGCGGCTACTCGGGCCTTTCCCCCTCTGCTGTCCCCAGTGGATGCCCCTCAATTCCCCAAGTATATACTGCCGCTTCTGCACTGTAATCCTTGGGGTATCCCACAAAAGGCTCACAACCAGTCTGCACTCCATAAGCCCCCTGCTCCCTTACTGGCACTACAATGACCCCCTATGCCTGTCCATTAAGCTGGTACTTTATGACAAAATCTATAACCACACAGCAGGATCATCACCCACTATACATTGGATCCCAAGCAAGAAGAGAAAATCCTCTGACTACTCCCTATTCCTATCACTTGGTGCCCTCATCAAACTAATCTTCTTTCTGCTGATCTGTGTTGGCACTGTTGAAATCAACCCTGGACCCACAGAAAGCTCTATCTCCCCATCTGACTTAGCCTCCATAAATGGCCTGAGTTTTCTTCACATCAACGCCTGCAGCCTCCTAAAAAAGTTCTCATTAATACAGGCCTGGGTTGCACACACCTTACCTGACTTTCTGGTTATCTCTGAAACATGGCTCAAATCTGCAACAAAAGACAGTGAAATAAATCTTCCCAACTACCAGCTCTTCAGATCTGACCATCCATCCAGGGGCGGTGGGTAGCCATCTATGTCAAAGCAAACATCTCTGCATCCTACCTCAATATTACATCACAGCCAAAGGAATTCGAATGCTTATCAATTAAAATAACCCTTCCCAATATATCATCTTTTCAACTGATTGGCTGCTACAGGCCCCCCCTCTGCAGGCCTCAAACTCCTATCCCACCTAGGATCTATACTTAATCTAGGCCCTGAAGATACCATCATTTTAGGTGACCTGAATTTAAATTGGCTAGCCAATGCATCTGCACCCCTAGTAACATTCTGTGACACTTATGGATTCACCAATTAATCAAAGAACCAACAAGGATTAACCCAAAGAATAATCTCAACAGCACACTCCTGGACATTATGTTGGTAAATAAGCCTCATCTGTATTCTCATGCTGGAGTGCTATTCAGTGACATAAGTGATCACTCTCCATAGCTGGCATAAGATCAACAATCAAGCCATCCAACCCTGCAAAATTTCTCCCAAGAAGGTCAAAAGAACTTTAATATTTCAGGATATCTCCATGATTTGTGCCACACCACACGTTGGCAAGAATTCTATCTCACAGCTTCAATAGAGACAGCTCTTCAGATCTTAAGTGATATTATCACAAGTGCCCTCAATATACATGCACCCTCACCAGTGTCAGAACCAAACTCAAATCTTGTCGCTGGTTCTCTGCTGACCTTAAACCAAGACTGCTTGCCAGAGATAAACTCTGGAAAGGGCAAGAAAGACAAAGGATCCAATGACTGGCTTCAATTCAGAAAAGCCAGAAACTCCTGCACAAAACAAATAAGAAATGCCAAGGCTGCCTTCTACACAGCTGAATTGGATGCCTCCTATCACAACCCCTCCAGGTTCTGGGGTACCATAAAGGGGATCCTAGGTCAAACTTCTACCCCTGTTTTACCACCCAAAGTGCACCTAAATAGTATTGAAATCACTGACAAGCACGAAATCTTAAATGCCTTCAACGAGCATTTCACTACAGTTGGCCTAGCTTTCGACTCCTCACCTGCAAACCTTATGAGATCATCACTAAACTTACAATCTACTGAGGGACAAAAGGCTGCTTCCACATTCTCCTTCAAATCAATACCCTTAAAAGACCTTCTATTCCAACTAGATACAACTAAAAGTGCAGGTGCAGACTCCCTGGATCCCTACTTTCTAAAAGTAGCACTGCACGCCTTAGCTGCCCCCCTTACTCACCTCTTCAATCTGTCCCTAGCCACTGGTTCTATCCCTCAATATGGAAGACAGCTCAAGTGTTTCACTACTTAAGGCAGGTGATCCCATGGACCTCAACAACTATAGGCCCATTTCCATCTTACCAGTACTGTCCAAGATGCTTGAAAAGTTAGTAAACTTTCAGTTAAGTGCCTACCTTGATACCAACAATCTCCTTAACCCAGCTCAATCTGGGTTTAGATCTATGCACAGCACCATCTCTGCCTTAGCAAAAGTTACAAATGACTGGCAGACTGCCTTAGACAAAAGAATAACACCTGTGCTGTGTTCCTGGATCTAAGCAAAGCCTTTGACACTGTGGACCATGAACTACTAATCTCCTCTCTGAACTCCATAGGCCTTGACTCACCTCTCTTAAATGGTTCAGATGCTATCTCTCCGAAGATTACAACTGGTAAAAATGAAGGTGACCTATCTACCTCTAAACCACTCCTAAGAGGTGTACCGCAAGGCTCCATCCTGGGCCCCATCCTCTTTGCCATTTACATCAACAATATTGACTCCAATCTCTCACAATCTAATATTCACCTTTTGCAGATGATACTGTACTATATGTCAGTAATCCCTCACCATCAAAAGCCTGTGAGCTTTTACAGTCTGAGTTCTCTCTCCTACAGCACAACTTACTAGAAAAGAAATTACTACTAAATGCCAAGAAAACAAAAGCTATGTTCTTTGCCACCAAGAGCTGCTCTTCCACTGTCCCATCATTCACCCTCCCACAATTATCTACCATCCTTGGTGAAAATCTGGAATACGTGGACAAATTCAAATATCTTGGAGTCTGGATTGACAATAAACTTGACTACACCAGCCACATTGAAGAGCTCCTGAAAAAGCTTAGACAAAGAGTTGGCCTATTTTATAGGATCAAACACTACCTGACCAGAGATTCCAAACAAAGGCTAATCCTGGCATCATTCCTATCCCTCATTGACTATGCTGACTTCCTCTATGGCCACTGCTCCCTCTCCCATTTAAATAAATTAGACACCTTGTATCATAGAGCTATTAGATTCATTACAGATCTTCCCCAGCACCCATCATTGCTCTCTCTACAATGCAGTCAGTTGGACATCCCTACAACATAGAAGAAACAAAAATGCTGCTGTCTGGATCTACAAAGCTCTGACAAACAAACTCCCTTCCTACATCTCAGACTGTTTCAACCGGATCACATCCAGGCCTTACACCCTAAGGATCAATAAACTCATCATGCTGAAGATTCCTATCACCTGCACCCGGTATGGAAGGGCTGCAATCAGCTGTTCCCTAGCACTTATCTGGAATTCTCTTCAAAAGACCTTGAAATTGGATACCCTCATTCCTTTAACATCCTTCAAAAAACTGTACACTAGTCTATTCCCAGAATCATGCAACTGCTTCCATAAGGCCTAGTCCTCTCACACCCCCTCCTTCCCCCACCCCTTTTTATGCTACCCCCTATTTCTCTCTCATTCTTCTAGCTTGTTCTCCAACCTACTTCATACAAAAACCCACCCAAGTCCAACTACCCAAGCTTTATCCCTACTATACTGTTTGTTTTTCCTTTTAATATGATTTAGGTTTATTGTCATTTTGCCTTGTATATATGTAAATATTTGTTTATCTGTCTCATTCATAAATCATTGCATTTGTGTTTATTCAGTACCATGTTTTGTGTAAAATTTGTAACCTTATATTGTTATGACCACTCAGGTCCATCTTGTAAATGAGCTATGCTCAATGATGTTCGCCTGAATAAATAAAGATTTTGATTGATTGATTGATTGAACACAGATTCACAACAGGGTCATGCCAAATGAATCTAATAGATTTCTTTAACTGGTTACCAGGGAAATTGATCAGGGTAGAGCAGTGAACATGGCTTATTCAGACTTTAGCAAGGCATTTGACACATAGAAGATTGATTAGGAAGTTGACTAGCCTAGGAGTGGGGTCTATAATGGTAAACTTGGTTAGAAACTGGTCAAAGGATAGGAGACAGAAGGTGGTGCTTAATGATGGTGTAACCCCCCTGCAAATGGGGGTTCCCAAAAGTCTTCCAGGGGCTTGCCTGAGTACTCCAGGTCTGGGCGGTGTTCAGCGAAATGCCGTGTAAAGGTGGGTGCCGTGAGTGCTTTCAGAGCCTCCACATACTGCCTCTTTAGGAGCTGTCTGCTTGCATACATAATTAGTTTTATGGGGGGACTGTGTGTGTGTGTTTATGCCCAAGTCATGCCCAGGCTGCTGCCTGAGTGCTCTGTTTATGCTGTCAATAAGTGTGCAGAGGGAGCCCTTCTGAAAGCTGTAATTAGCCATGGGGAAAAATGCAGAGTAAATGTAAAAAATGCGGTTTGTTCTAAACTGTTTTCCTGCAGCATGAACTGTTTCTGTTGTGCCCTCCATTTTGGTCCTGAACTGCCGAATTGGACCAATCCGTGGGGGGGGGACCTTTAAAATGGAGCCTGTTTGGGCGAATCAGAACTTGGACTCTCATCTGGAGCCTGATATAAGGGGGCTGTATGACCGGTGCTTCTGGGAATTGTAGTTTGGACCCTGGCGCCTTTTTGCACCAACAGAGGAAGCCCTGCAGTGACTGACAGCCGAATCAACCAACTGAACTTGTGTGGGTCTGAAGGAAATGCCCTGAACTATTGCTGGCAAGCCAGATTCGAGGTGGCTGTGAGAGGAGAAGGAGCCCTGCTTTGTTGCGGCGTGTAGTTCGTGCAGGAAGCGCGTGGGAGGCCCTGAAGTCAGCCTGTAGCCGTTAGTGAGTGTAAGTTCGGACTAAATCGAGTTTTTGAGGAGGAAGAAGAAGCAGAAGTGTGCAAACCAGGCTTAACCCGAAGAAGACTGAAAGTTTTCTGAATGCGATCGGCCTGTCAGGGACTGCTGATGCTGTGCATGCTCCCTGGTATTTTGCAGTAATTGCGATCGGGATCGTGGAGCAGTCTGCTTGGTACAGTACTTTCCTTTACATATAAATGTGCCTTAAGTTAGAGGGAGATTGTGATCTTAATTTCCCTCACTCTGCAGTGTGTGCTGAATGCTGGACACCAAGAAACAACACCATTCATCTTGAAATTTGTATTGGGTATCGTCAGTACAATTCAGGGCCACCCCCTGCAACAATTTGTGAATCAAAAGTGTGCCATCTGCTTTATTTGTGCTTTCTTTCTTTCTTTTTCCTGAACTGAGCCTCCGTTTTGGATTACAATTTGGTTGTGCATGACTTTCTTTTCTTTAGGGCTCCAATTAGCTGCACCAGCCAGCCATCCCCAGGCAATGAACCTGGCTAGCCCTGCCATCTTGGGTACCCAGAGAGTGTGACATTTGGACCCTAAATTGCATGCACATTGCTGTGATTTGTGTGTTTACTGCCAATCAACCTGATTCCCCTTCCTTGTTATTTCCCCTGAATAAATCAGATTTATGTTTGTTGAACTATATCTTACTTGTGGTGTCAGTATATATATGGCAGAGAATATTGCATAGTTGCTGTGGCGTTGCCTAACCTTATTTTACAGGGAGTCCTCAGGAACGTGCTGCAGAATTAGTCCTGAGGGTAAGTAGGTACTGTATGTGTAATGAGTGTACATATGTGGGGTATTGGGAAGGTAACTCACGTGTACTGTGTGGGCCACTAGTGGGAACAAAGGGGGATCACAGTGTTCCAGAGGGCCGTACCCAAGCTAGTTTAACCACTACCAACCCTGACCTCTGGGTGGAAGCACCCATCACTGGACCTAGGCCCCTTAACCTGTCACTAGCCATACAGGCTGGGGTAGTAGCCCTTGGGATAGCGCCACTTAGGGGTTACAATACTCATTCTAAAGAGGGGAGTGTGACAGGTGAGGTATAACAGGGCTTGGTACTGCGACCAGTCCTCTTCAATATCTTTATAATGGACACTGCAGAAAAGCTGGAAATACAAAATCCATAATAGTGTGGACACTCAGAAAGGGGTGGAAAAAATGTGCAGGGATCTTAGGAAACTCATGGAATGGTCAAAAAAATATGGCAGTTGAGGTTCAATACCAAAAAGTGCAAAATACTGCACCTAGGACATGGAACCCTGGCACTGAGTAGAGGATGAGGGCAGAGTACTAACAGTCACTAGGCAAGAAAGGGACTCTGGGGTTATCATATCTGAGGATTTCAATGTAGCAGAAGTAGCAGAACAGTGTGGCAAGGCAGTGGGTAAGTCTAGTGGTCTGCTGGTCTGCATACGGTGGGGTATCTTCAGCAGGAGGGAGGGAGGTGGTGTTGCCATTATGTTATTTGCTGGTGGAGCCACACACAGAGTACTGTGTTCAGGTTTGGAGACCGCAGCTCAGAAAGGACATAGACAGAGCAGAGATGCTCCAGAGGAGGGGAACTAAAATGGTGCATGGTTTGCATGAGAAGCCCTATGAATAGATACTGTGGGGCCTCAACATGTACACCCTGGAAGAAAGGAGATAAAGATGGGATATGATAGAGCCCTACAAATACATCAAAGGGCTGAATAAGGTCAGGTCAGGAGACTCTTTCAAATGAAAACAAGCACCAAGACCAGGGGCATGCAATGAAATGGGGGGTTCAAGAATGATGTGAGGAATATTTCTTCAATGAAAGGGTAGAGGATGCCTAGAATAGATTGACAGTGGAAGTGGTGGAGGCTTGAATAGTTGGGGGGGGGTCAAGCATGCATAGGATAGACATAGAGGTATGTCAGATAGGATGCAGGGAGCTGGGGGAGCCGACAAGACCAGATAGGCTGGGTCTGCAGAGACAGAATAGGTAGGGAACATTTGGGCAGACTAAGTGGGCTAAGTAGGTATTTTCTGCTGTCAGATTCTATGTTTCTGTCCAGTGCTTCCATAGTTGTTAGCCGGCCACCTGCCAGCGCTGCTCCCTTCTTGAATACCAGGAGACAGTGCTGCAGCAGATGGCTACCCTTCCTCCCTTCCTGCAGCAGAATGTTCTATGGAATTATCAATCTTTCTCTCGATTGGCCTGTTGCTGCATCGCTTAGGGCATGAACCCAGAATGTTGGTATGGCAAGGAGCCCCCCGAGCTGCCATGCTATTGGGCCAACCCACACTGTCTCCCCCCCCCAGTTGATTTGTATGTTTCCATGGATGGTAAAAGCTTGCCCCACACCACTACTATAGGCTACAGGAAGACACAAATATAACAGTCCCCATCAATCTACCTGAACTGTGATTAAACTGACTTTTGGTATCCTAAATGTAAACTAGATGCCTTAATGTGTGAGGTGGGTCTCAGAAAGTATGCCAAATATTCCTGTCTTCTACTTGCATTGTATACCGTGTTGCTATGGCTAGTAGAATAACTGTGGACCATGATGCAAGCCAGATACATGAATCTGATAGGTAATGATAACATCCATGTATGCCTTCAGATTCCGAGACGACAAACTGCAGTGGAGTGTATAAATGAGGATTTCTGTAATTTGCGAAGTGCATCTTCTTTTTATTGCTTGTCCTAAATAGAGAATCCAGTGAATATGTTCAAAGTAGATACCATTACAAATACTAGGGCACTGTATATAGAAAGCATACACAACAAGGCTGTGTTTCCATTGAGAGGTTGTGATGACATTGCAGAGACCTCAAGAGCGAAGTTTGAGAGGTGCTTGATGTCATCACAGTCCCCAAGATGGAAACACAAGCCAAGCTGTAATAGTTTTTTTACATACTGGTTTATATAGACTATGGTCCTCCACACTGAAAAGCCATCCTGTCCTATGTATACCTGTAACAATAACAGGTCATGGCTGTGCAGGTTTTTCCCATGGCTTAGCACCCCTACAATAGGTGCTGATATGCGTAGTTAAATACATTTTATAATAAAATTGTGTTGTTTCTGTAGCAGTCAACATCAGAATTAGGTATTGTCGGTTATTCACTGTCATCCTCTGGTTATTGTGCCTGCCCAATGACATGTATTGAAGGAGTTGCCACACTGCCCCATTTCGCTGTCCTGCAGCTGTTACTCTGTGCTGCGTGTGCTTTGCTCAGTGAGATAGCTGCTGTGATACAAGAAGAAGTTCTTATAACATGGTAGTTACGTCACTACTAGGGTACAACAGCACTTGTGAGTGTATGTATATTTATACACAGTTGCTGGCCATATACTAGTAAATATAACTATGTTACTTAGTTTTACAAAGCTACAATGTTAGACTGCCACTTTTTTTATTATTTTTCTTTTTAACTGTACATCTTCCCTCCTGGCCCCATCTCTCTTCACTCTGGTGATGGGGCCACCATGGATGCACCCTTCTTCCTTCCAGTCTGAAGGGTGGGTGAGGGGCTACTAATCTTCTAACACCTGCCACTTCAGTCCACTCTCTCCACTCCTCGACCAGGGGCCTCCCTGTGGTTCCAAGGGTCAAATTAAGAACTTTCAATGACTGAGCTTTTGATGTTGCTGGACCGACCCTTTGGAACTCTTTTCCCATCTCTGTCAGGGAGGCCCCGATGGTCGAGATGCTTAAGAGGGGTCTAAAGACCCACTCATTCTACTTGGCTTTCCCAAATGAATTTGACTTACGAGATCTAGTCTAATTTTAAGTTAATATATTTTGAAGACCATATTTACTGTTTTAATGTTGTATTACATGTTACACGTGGTTTCTGTTTGTATTTTAATCTTGTACAAACCCTAACTGTTTTTATATAAGGCACCCAGAGCCTCCGGCATTGGGCGCCATCTCCCTACCAGGTAGCCTAGCTTCTTACTTCTATGATGTACTTAGCTCCCAGCTGACCTGATTGTGGGATTCTGTGAACAGCACTCAAAACCCCATTCTCCTAGATGACAGCATAATGATCTACTGCTGTGCCACTAGACCAGCCAGACTGTGACTTTTATAGAAAAGTAAAGACGTGTGAGCATGACAGCATGTCTCACAGTCGGGAGGTGTTAGCATTTTGGCTTCATGGAGAAAAATACGATTGGTTACTATTTTTAATACGGGAATAAATAAATGGAAATTTCTACTGCAGCCCACTTGAGGCCGGGTAAGGTTTATTATACGTTTGGGGGGTGTCGGGGGCAGCAGTACAGAACTACGAAGCTGCTCTTTAATGATGGTGTGGGCTCTACTCCAAAGCTGCTGCAGCACAAATGTCAGCTGCAGAAATATTTTTTTTTAAAAAGGCAGCAGAAAGTGGCCATACCACTTGTGGAATGAGCACGAACAACACCAGTAAGTTCCTTACCATACTTCCTGTAACAACAAGCAATACAATGTGATAGCCATTTGGATAGGCACTGTTTAGACACAGAAGTGCCCTCTTTCCCAGAGGTGAGCAAAACAAAAAGCTGAGAGGACTTTCTGCAGTCCCTGGTGTGAGTAATATAGTATCTAAAGATTCTACGTACATTTAAAGTATGGAGCAATGCTTCACCTTGATTGGCATGCTCAGGATAATGCACTGGCAGGTGGATGGATTGATTTAAAGTAAAGTCAGATACCACCTTTAGTAGGAACTTAGAATTTGTACGTAAAGAAACTCTGTCTTTGTGGAAGACTAAATAAGGAGACTCACACGTCAGAGACTGTAGCTCATAATTTCTTTGAGCAGAAGTAACAGCAACAAAAAATTATGATTTCCACAAGAAAAAGAGTAAGCCACAAGTCAAGTCTGGCTCATAAGGAGGTAACGTAAGCTTTTACAAAATGAAATTCAAGTACCAAGAAGGGACTGGATTGCAGATAGGTGGTTTCACATGCAGTATACCTTTGAGGAACACACAGGAGATCTCCAATTGTGCAACCGTATGCCCGTCAGTGGGTGCATGGAAAACTGTTATAGCTGCCAAATGTATCTTAAGGGATGAATATTGCAGACTTGAGCCTGATGATGATAATAAATAGTCCAAGACATCCTGAACCAGACAGATGAAGGGGTCTAGTTTTCTGGAAGTGGCCCATAAAGAAAAACACTTCCATTTTAGGGTGTAAGTATGTCTGGTGGAAGATTTTTGGGGCTGCTATGAGCATGTTAGCTACTTGAGATGATATAAGAAAGCATGCAATCGCTATGTTTTCAGGAGCCATGCATGAAAATGCAGTAACTTCAGGTCTGGATGTATCAAGGAGCCTTTGTTCTGTGACAGATGGGTTCAGCACAGTGGCAAGGGTAGTCGAAGTTCTACTGCTAGCTGATTCAGAAGGGGAAACCAGGTTTGGCATGCCCATAAAGTGGCTATGAAGATGACTGTTGCACCCTTCATCTTCAGTTTGGGTAGTACTCTCTGTGTGAGAGGAACTGGAGGGAATGCATACAGGAACCTCCCCTCCCAGGAGAGGGACATGTCTCGCCAAAAAACTCCAGGCCCTGGAGTGGGCAAATAGAAGCGCAGCAGCTTTGCATTGCATGGGGACACAAAAAGGACCAATTCTGAATGACCCCATTTTGCGAATATGTCTTTGGCCACTGTGGTCAGAAGTTCCCATGTGTGCATCTGGGCTAATGACCTGCTTAGCTTATCTGCTAAAACATTTCAGGCACCTGGGAGATGCAAAGCTAATAACTCCAGGCTGTGTTCCAGTGCCCAGTACCAGACTCTCACTGCTTCCCAGCATAGTGGATAGGAACGAGTCTCTCCCTGTTTGTTGATGCAGTGGACTACACTGATATTGTCCATCTGGATCAACAGAGGTCCTTGTTTTAGGTGCTGCTGGAATGAGCAGAGACTGTACAGTAGAGCACGCATTTCCAAGATATTGATGTGCAGACTGGTTTCCTGTTAGATCTATAAGCCCTGTGTATGATAGGGCCCCAGATGAGACCCCTCCCAACCAAAGCCGTATGCATTCAGGGTGAGGATTTGCATTGGTATTGGAGTCACAAACAGGATGCCCTTTAACAGGTTGCTGTGGTCCAGCCACCATAGCAGGGCTTTTCTCAGTGGGGATGTGACAAGGACCAGTTGATACAGGTCATCTGTTAACTGTGTCCACTGAATTCTTAGAGTCTACTCTGGAATGCATATATGAAGGCATGCCAGAGGTACTGTAACAATGGCCACCACCATAAGGCCCAGGAGACATAAGAAAGATCAGTCTGGGACCTTATGACTGTTCCTAGAGAAGCTGGTCTTGAGCAGTAATGCATTCTGCCCTGTCTACTGGCAGGAGCACTTTGCACTGAACAGTGTCTAAGACTGCACCTATGTATTGCAGACACTGACATGGTGTTAGGATTGACTTCAGGATATTGACTCTGACTCCCAAGTTCCTGAAGAGCTGCCTCATTTAAGACAGGGTCTGCAGAAGGCTGTCCCTGGAGTCGGCCTTTTAAAAGCTAGTCGTCCAGGTATGGGCAAACATATAGGCCTTCCCTGCAGTGGGCTGCTGCCTTCACAGCTAAGCATTTGGTAAAGACCTGTGATGCAGAGGATAAGCCAAAGGGTAACACTTTGAATTGGTAATGTTCCCCCTCCAGCATAAAGCCATAGATATTGTCTGTGATTCTTTCTGATCTTGATATGAAGATAAGCATCCTTCATATCTAGGGAACATAGGGAAGGGAATGGGCAGACTAGATGGGCCGAGTGGTCCTTTTCTGCTGACAGATTCTATGTTTCTATGTTTAACATAGCCAGTCCCTGGGTTGTAAAAGGGGAATAACAGCCTGAAGGGAGACTATATGAAACTTCTTGTATTCTATGAAGAAGCTGAGTCCCTTCTTATCTAGTACAGCTCTCAGATCTCCTGTCCATTTGGGAACTAAGAAGTACTTGGAATAGAACCTTTTGTTCTTCTGAGATGGAGGAACTAGTTCTATGGCACATTTTGTATCAGTGATTGAATTTCCTCTTTCAACAACAATGTTTGTTCTGAAGGACAGCTGGAAGGTGGCAGCAGATACACTGGAGGAGTTTATAAAAGCTCCAGAGCATGCCCCTTTGCAACTGTCTCCAGTACCCATTCATCTGTGGTGATTTGCCTCCATTTTGGTAAATGAAAGGAGATATGATCCCCTACAGCCATCCCTGGAGGTAAAAGTGTCTGGGGTGTATGAGGAATGGTGTCAGACTGAACCAGTGGTGGCAGGGCCACCAGTTCCAATGGTCTTTTGTGATTTGGAGTGTGCTCTTTGAGGGAGGTGGTCTGGCAAGGCATCACTACCTCTGGTTCTGGAGGGCTGATTGAAGATGGCATAACTACTTCTGGCAGCAGTGTTGCAAAAAGACCATCTACCTCTACCTCTTGCAGGTGCAGGACAGAGGGATGTAACTGACCTGAGAAGCATTTTGGATGACTGATGACTTCTTAATGTTTCTTCAGTGTCATAACCAAGTAGTTTCTTGCCATTGAATGGCATGTTTAAGACTGCCTGCTGGACATCAGTGGCAAAGCCAGCTACTCTTATCCATGAAATAATCTCATGCAGATTTCAGAAGCAGCAGCGCTGGCAGAGGCATCCAAGACATCATAGGCGGAGTGTAATAGGTGCTTTACCTACTTCAACACCAGCATTTCACTGTTTCAGTAACTCAGTTTTTGCAGAACCATCTGGTAAGGCTTGTGCAGCTGCCTTGGCATTCTTCCAGATGGCATTTTGATATTTAAGCATATGGGCTTGATAGTTAGCTATTCCAACACCCAATGAGGGGGGGACATAGGCTATTTTGCCCATGACATCAAGCCACCTAGATTTCTTATCAGGTCTCAGGGAACTAAGATGCTTGCAAGCTTTAGATCTGTCATGAGCAGCCATAACCACCACAGAATCGGTTTCTGGTTGTGTGGCATAATATGGCTTGGCAGTAGGTGTAGGATACTGCTTATCAGCACTGCAGGGATAGTATTTGGCCTGTGCCAGGCAGCAAAGGTAGCATCCTCCAAAGCCAGATAAATAGTAGGTATAAGGATGGAGGGAGTGTAGGGCACTTCTAAAAACTCCATTAAATTCTTTTTAGTGGAATCTTCTTCCTCCACTGCAAATCCCAGCTTAGTCTGAATTTGCTGCATTTAAAGACTGAAAAGATGGATCCTCAAGAGGAGACCTTGGTATATATACTACAAAATCTTCACTACAGGAAGACAAAATAGAACTGGAATGGGGATAATATGGCTGTTCCTCATATTCTTCCTCCTCACCCTAATCCTCCTCCATCATGAGGTCTGGATTATACTCCACATCATCATTGGTAGTCTTGTTGATGAGGGAAATGGATGACTGTGCCAGCAATGCCAGCGGCGCTTGTGATGAAGGAACTGGCAGTGAAGTGGAAGTATCACTCCATGGGGCTTAAACAGTCAGCAGTCCCATTGACTGTAACACGGGCTGCGATGGCAGGCCTGGCAAGGCAAAGGCATAGAATAATCTTCAAGAAAGACATCTGTACTGCCTGCAAGTCGACGGCACCCTGGCCAGGAGCCATGCTTGAAATGGTCGACGACTGGATGAGATGAGATGACAGTGGTGTCATACCGGCCATAGTAGGCCCAGTAGTGCCAAATCCAGACCCCGACCTTGGCATCTGATTGGTTGGAAGGGGGGGTTGTAGTCATTATTGCTGAAGTGGACGGAGACAAAGAAGGCATACTTGAAGGCTGCAGCAGTGACCAGGATCTTGCAGGGGAGGGTGCCTTTTCCTTATCCCTGTGTTTGCATTTATGAGTCAATGAAGACTTCTATTTTTCATGGTCTTTCTGTGTCAATGACTATGAGCTCATGGAAGGAGCAGGCAATGCCTGTTTTTTACCCTGGTTGAGTTTCTCCATGGTGGCCACTGACATTTTCATAAGCAAAAACATTTCTCAGTCTTTCTGAAGAGTCACTGAGTGGCTTGGTTAAAGCCCTGGCAAATCTCACAGGCCTGGATGTCATGAGAGAGGCGAAATAGCAGACACACACTTCGTTGGTGTCATTCCTGAAAATCTTCTCTCCACACTTGTAGTATCGGAAGGGCATCGATAACTTGGAAGTCATACAGAGGTGACGAGAAGAAAATTTTCTGTATAGAAAAAAATGTTACGTCAATGGCATTTCCACAACAGGTCCAATGAGGCTAATTGACGGTGGGAAAAGAACTGAGGAGAGGTAGGGCCACCAACAGTTATATACACGGTGACACCTGATATTGATGTGGGCAGCCCCAGCCTGTCAAAACTTTCCATGTGGTCCCAATGCCTGATGGCTGTTGTTCCAAAGGTGTGGCTTAAGGGTAGAGATATCCTTGAAGTAAGACCAAATGATCCGGCCACTGGGCCCTGGTCTGGCCCCACATGGAGTAATGTGTGCAGTTCTGGCTCCTCAATTCGAACAGAAAATTGATGTAGTCAAGCAGACAAAGTAATCCTTACACTTTACAGGGTGCATGTATGGCCCCACCTGGAGTAGAGTATGCACTTATGGGCTCCTACATACAAAAATAACACTGAGACTATCAAGAGGATGCAGCCTAGGGCCCAATATGGACCAAAGTATGGGGGATATAAGTTATGAGGACTGGCCATAGGCCCTTAACATGTTCCCCCTAGAGAAAAGGAGTCTGGGGAAGGACATGATTACAATCTTCCTCATACTCCAGAGTATCGACAAGATTGAACATACCGAGATGTTTGATCATGTGCCCTTCATGAAGACATGGGGACAGCACAGAGATGGTAAATTCAGTGTAGACAGTACGGGACTTCAAGCTAAGCCTAGACAAATTCCTACTTTCCAAGGGGATCAATGGGGACCCAGCATAAAAGAGTGGGCAGGTAATCCCTATGAAATAGTAAATGCTGTCAAAGAATACTTTTTTCATCCCTGCTTATGAAATAGGGGGGATTGACATGATTAAATAAAGTCCCTTCCAACCTTATAATAATATGCTACTAGGTAAATGCAAAACTACAACCACATAGCATCCTACTACTTTTCATCACAAGTCTGATAGGTGCAGGAATCACTGATCATGTGACTTGCACTGAAGAAATTTGAAATTGTTTGAAGACTGGGTATCCTAACTGGATAGGGGTCAGAAAAAAGTTAATATTCTCTCTTTCTCTCTAACATTGCAATAATCCCTTTGGAGCTGTGACAGTGGGACCATGCACACACAGTCGCAGAAGGGCAAATGCTCGGTAAGCAGTGGGTGTTAGCACTTCTCCAGTACTGGGACATGAACTACTGTATTTATGATATATACTGTGCTTTCCCTGTTGCACCACTGGGCTTCAAAATTTGTAGCAAAGCAGACAGAACTTGTAGAAGTTACCTACAGATTAGGGTTATCCCTAACATGTGATCATTCAAATTCCTTAAATCATAGATGGCATGTACTGTACAGTAAGTATCCTAGTTCTGGTTTCTGCATCTTTAGTTCCAGAAGCACCTGCAGAATTTGCTCTTTGGTAACCTTGGCAGGAGCTGTAGTCAATACACTAACTTTGCAAAGTGCTAGTGCCAGATATCCAATCAAAGGGTATTTCTGCTTTCACATACTTTATAAAATGAAAGAAAATGGGCCTCAGGGCTTTTATCATCAACCTAATTTTTTCTTCTTTGCCTTTGATGCTTGCTCTCTTTCCCTGTCTTCTATTGCCTACTCCACCTGGCTGGTCTGTATGAATATTACTATTGATTGACTGAACTATCGCTTTTATTTGTATTTTATTTAAAGAGCAACTGACGCCTCAAAGAAAACTTTTAAAAACATAATAAAGTACAATTCAGCTTGCATTTGATATGTATTCTATAGCTCTCTCTTCCTCATTACTCATTACTGAGTACATTTACATGAATACATTATTTTTATCCCTTGGAGTTTCCTTAGAATTTATCTGCCTCTATAGCTTACTCCCTACCTCAAGTCATAATCCTCGGTTGTGACATCACAATCTGTTGCCATGGAAGTAACTGTGATGTCATAAGCAGTGCATTATGACTCCAGGTAGGGAGAAAACAACAGGAATGGATGAACTCTTCAGGAGCAAAGATCCTGTTTTCATACAAATTACTTCAGTAATAAATATTGGGGAGGAGGAATACAGAACTGACGTGAAAAACAAACTGAACTGTGTCTAACTATTATATTCTGTTAAAGTTCTCCTGAAGGCGTCAACTGCTTTTTAATATTGCAGATACACACTGTAGGGATTATTACATTTACCCTGATGGAATCAGATTGATTTTCATGAGTACCTCCAAGCCTCTTCACTCACAAGTGATGTGGTCATAAAGGTTTAATTAGGCTTAGAAGGACAAGTGACAAGAAACATCTTTTAGCACTGGACAAAAGGAGCTCTTAGAACATTCAAAGATCTAATTGATTTATGATAAATCAAGTGCTGCATTCAAGCTTCAGACAGAGAAAAGAAGACTTGAATCTTAAAGTGCATTTACACACACACACACACACAGTTTTGGCACCAGTACATCACCTGTGTGTGAAGTGCACTGTTGTAACAATTTCCAGTGCCTTCACACACAGCAGCTGTGGAGCGGTGTTGAAGTTTTGGAAGTGTTGTAGGCAGCCTGACTCCCCGGCCCTCTTGTGTTTTACTTATGTCCCCTCGCTGGCTTCCAGTACTGTAAGTGCATTACCAGGTGGTGTGGAGCATTCACACAGGGACGTAAAACTCCTACACCATTTCGGCTTCCTACCACTGCAGAGTTTCACAAGAGCTGAACTGGATTACATTATTATGCTCCCAAACATGTTTACACTTCTCCCCTGGCAGCCGATTAGCAACTTTGCAGCACTCATGCTGGTACAGAATGCTCAGTGTAAACAGGCCTTTACTTTTTACGACTGTGGGGTTGGAGCTCCGCAGTCGTTATGGTAACACAAGATCTTAGTAAAGCACTGTGGAAGCATGTGACCGGACCACTGTTCAGTGTGCTTCCACAGTGCTGCGGCACAAATTTCAGTGGTGTGTTTATGCGGTACTTCCTTTCCGCTGGCTGCATAAACACACCCACTTTGGGGGCACTTCTTTTTCTTCTGCAACAGCAGAAGTGACAGCCACCATGCACAAGACAGTGATGCTGAAGCAGACTGTGCATGCCTGAGCATCGTGCATATGCAGTTTCGTCACCACCACCATCTTGCTGTATGGCATTCTTCGGCAGTGCTCATAAACACTTAGCGCAGCCATATCGGCTCTGATCAAATCCTGCTGTTTTAACAAACAGAGTAAGATTTGGGGTTCTAGTATATGTCATGTTTGCATAAAAAAGTATTCCCTTTCTAATGCATGAAACTGAATATGAAACTGTAGAGTACTCGCAACAGAATTTCAGGAAAACTGTTTCTGAGAGATAAAGACTGATACCAAGACACGAGTCACCTTAAAATATGCTCAGATTATGACTGACATGGAAATATGACTTTTATTGGTGTGGCTGTCTCCTGTTAAAGGTTAGAGATTGTAAAGAAATACCGAATGAAATCAAGCTCTGGGCTACATTCCAAAGAAAACACCTCCCCTGGAATGTAAGCTGGAGGGAATGGGAAAAGATTTGTTACTCATCAGTAACAGATCTTCAAGAGGATCTCCATGGAGTCATAATACACTGGACTATAAGCCATCAGTGTGGGGACCTCATGGGAAGCTTTTGCCAGATGGGGTCACCCACATCAACGTGCAGACATGCAGGTTGTCAGTGCACAGTGTCACCTATATAACCAAGGTGGCTCCCAACTTCAGTTCCCCCTGCCAGTGAACAGAGTTCTAAACATCTACCAACAGCAACTCAATTGGCAGTCACGCATGTTGCTCTCAGTCTTTTGCATGCACTTGTGTTTTCTGCGAATTTTTTTTTTTTTGCCCTAAAGTGGGTGACCCACTGCTAACAAACCTAGCTTCTTTGAATGTATCTCACTAGAGCCATAATACATTGGATGACTATCAAGCAGTACCAACCCCAACTAGGTGGCTGGCAAAACATCAGACAAACACCTCAGGAAAGTAGGCCTTCTAACACAGCAAGACTGAAACCCACCCTCCTATGGAAAATCAGATCCAAGCTGTAATGCTTGGCAAAAGTATGGATTGTGTGCCAGGTAGCTGCCCTACAAATAAGTAGAAGCAAAAAGACTTCCATTTCTGGGAGAAGTTTGTCTAGTGGAAGGTTTCTGAGCAGCAAGTGAGATGGTCAAGACCATGACTGAGACTTTGAACTGAGTGACCTCTATGTCCTCAGGAGCCAGACAATGAACTGAAGGGACTGATGGTCCAGATGTAGCAGAGTGCAGTCATTCTCAGACAAAAGGCCCTAAACCTTGCTGGAGGGGCAGCAGAAATGGGGTTTTCACCACCAGTTCTCACAGAAGTGGGGACCAGAGCTGCCTGCCTGAACTTGATCAGAACCCTTTGGGATCAGGGGCAGAGGAAAGGCATACAGGAAATGAAAATTATGTACCTACTGTAATTCTTGATCTTCCTTCGTATCTTCACCATTCATCACTGGTGGGTTCAAGCTGGAGGTGCTAGGACCCCGCAGGAAGCTTTTTAGCTTTAAAAAGCTTTCTCCCTATCTGGAGGACAAGGAGCTGACATCAGGAATGGTGTCACCTTCGAAGCCGACATATTGTGTGGTGCTTGCGAGTTGGCCAGTAACGGACGCAGGCCCCTCCATCACCTCAGTTCTGCTCACCAGTGAGGGAAACTAGAGCTACAGAAAAATGGAAGGAGGGTGGGGTTAGCAAGCCCAAGGGATAGGAAAAAGACATGATATAAACTGAGAAAGGAAATAAGCTGGCCACAAGAGGAGGGGTAGGATCTAACAGGGTCTGGAAGATGGACCCCAACCACCGGGCAGCCCAGGGGTAGGTAGGAGAAGAGGTGGAGTGGGAGGGAAAGAAAAGATCAAGAAGAATAAAGAAAAGAAGGGGAGAGAGCTGGAAAGAGTGAAGAAGAGGAGGAACATCCCCTCCAGAGAGCCTGAATTTTCCTCCTGGTGGACCAAAGGGAGGACTCTAAACTTCCCTGTCACCCTTGCCTTGTGTGTGGGTTTTTTTTTTTTTTTAGGAGCCTGATACCAAATAAGATAACCTTAAGAGCTCAAGATTCAGGAAACTGAATCTACCGAGGCATAGAAGGATTTAAGACCTCACAGGAGAGAGCATCCAAAGAGTGTCACGGTCATGACAGGCCAGTGCAACCCCAAAGTCCGCCAGAGAAGAGGGGCTATATGCTCTCAACCCACTCTCCTCCCTTGCAACAAAAGGTGGGGGACAGGAACCACCTCAAGACAAAGTCACCTTGGAGGAGTTCAAAAGGAAGGGAGGTCCTGGGGTGTAGGAAGAGTTGTTGGCCTCTACGCCCAGCACCATCAGAGGTGGTGAGACAAGGATGATGACCTCTAAAAGAGGTTCAGGACCTCCAGAAAAACCCAGAGGGGACTCTGCCCCATTGGAACGCAGAAGTCGGTCACCTGTGGGGTTAAAGGTGAGCCAGTTAGGGCTTCACAAAAAAGGAGGGGGTTCAGAAGCCTCTGTGATGGCGACAGAGACTGAATCAGGTAGTCTGGATATAGAGTTTTAGGGAAGAGGAGCTTGTTAGAGACAGGATCCTCTAGGTCCAGAGAGTCCCCCAGAAAGCACCCTGTTACTGCCAAGCAGGGCCCTGAGGAGCCCCTAGGAGAAATGGTAAGAGCTCCTGCTTGCCCTCCCCCTCAGAGGTGGGTCCCTGGTGCTTCAAATGAAGTGACAGGGAACCCAGAGGTACCAGCAGGACTGTGTCCACAACTGGACTCAACTGGAGGGAAGGCAAGCAGGGAGATGGCACTGCCCAGAGGCTGAGGCCCAAGAAGGGATGGAGGGTGGGAAGCAGTGATGAATCGTGAAGATACACAGGAAGATCAAGAATCACAGTGGGTACGTAATTTTCATATCTTACCTGTGTCAATCTTCACCATTCATCACTGGTGGGTGTATACCAAGCACCACTGAGTGGCACTGGCACCTCTCTGAAGGCTACATTTAGCCTTCAGCTTCTTTTGGGGGACTCACAACAGAAGGGGGCCCCATCACAGGTCTGGCCAAACCCATTACTGTTCAGGGTCAAGTTGAGCCTCCTGGCTCGCAGGCAAGGGAGGGCACCCTGACAGTTCTTGCCTGGCCCTGTGGGAGAAAAAACGTGCCCCCCAGAATGGCGAGGCAGTCATCCTATGCTGAGCTGGGGTGACAACTGGGAGAGGTAGAGCCACGCCATCCTCCTAATGCAGACTGCTGACCCCACAATCCTGGAGGCTACTGCATTGGCATCATAAGATGCCCATGCTTGGTGTCTCGCCAGCTCTAGGACTCGAGTGGAAATGGCAATGGCTCACCTGGTTGCCTTGCTATCAGGCATAGCTGCCAGGATCTGACCCAGCATAGCCCACCGGTGCCTTTCATAGGCCACCATGCATGCCTGATGTGCTGAGATGGGGAGAAAGGGGCGTGCCAAAGAGAAAATTCTTCCACCCCAGTGATCGAGCTCCGCAGAGTCCATCTCGGGAGGGTGGTCTCTTGACAGGCGCAGATGCCCAGAAGGGGTATCCAATGACTCCACATCTGATATAGGGTGGGGCATAGATACTGGAGACCTGGTAGGAGTGCAATACCTGTGCTGACAGTCCTGAGGGGCTGGAGAAGAGGAAGCGGGAAGCTGCCAGGCACTGTGTGACTCCTCCATGAAAGGACGAGGCCATTGAGGAATCACCACTGATTCTTGGCTGTATCCCCCAAGGAATGCCAGCATTGCACAAGCAGGATTGTGCTGGGTGGAAGAAGAAAGATGGAGTTCCTCCAGCATCATCATCAGGTACTGCTGATACTCCATGAAGTCAGCATCAGAAGAGTGGTAAGAGAGGGAGTCCTCTTTCTTGGAAGAGGAAGTTGACGAGATGAAGGTACTCTTTTTTTTTTTTTATTTTGTTGTTTAACCAGGTATAGCACACTAAGCTGAAAGCTTTTTTACAGGAGCAACCTGGGAGCACAAGGAGGTTAAGTGACTTGCTCAGGGTCACACACTCTGCATAGGGTGTGATGAACCCAAAGGGGGTGATGTAATCACCATCTTGTCAATGGCCCTAAAATAAAGAGGGGAAGCACTCACCATCGCTCTATACTGCTCCCAAGTGAGGGGCCCAAGGGACCGGACAGACCTGGGAGAAGAGGGGGAGGTGGCAGAGAGGAAGGAGGGTGAGAAGAATGGTCCTGGGAGACTGAAGCCCCTCTGCCAGGACTGGGGGAACAAGTGGGGGATCCCTTCCAAGTGAAGGGGCTGTGCTGTCCAACCACCGCCTGCTGCTCAGTCTGCCCCAAGCCAGCAGGGTGAAGTCCTAGGGGAGAAGATCCCTGGTGAGGAGACCGGAGGTGTACGGACCCAGAAGGGCGGCCCCTGTCCCCACCTGCAGCAGGACTCTGACCCCTAGATGGGGAGGGGAGCCCAGCCCCACGCTCCAACCTGGGGTGGCTAAGGCCACTGAGGCAGAACGGGATGCCGACCAGGCCCCCACTACCCCCAACCCAGAGGACCGAGACCTGCCCCTTGAGAGAGGCCCTACCTTGGTGACTGCTGTAAGGGAAGGGAGAAGGGAAAATCCATAACCCGGGTCAGTCTCCAGTTCCCCCCTCAGACCTCATGTTGGCACCAACAGCTGACATGGCACTGGAGACAGAATTCCCAGTGGGGATAGCCCCAGAGGCGGTGCCATCCCTGAAGTGGCACTGACTGCTGCACTGATATCAGCTGTGGCACCAACCATGGTGCCATCACCAGAAGCGGCACTGACATCAACATCAATGCAAACCATGGCGCAGACATCAAATGTGGCACCATCGCAAGGACAACACCGACAACAGCACTGACCCCAGAAATGGTGCCAACCGTGGCACCATCACCCAAAATAGCACCAGAGCTCTCCATAGCACCAAACACAGCACCGGCAGAGGGAAGGGAGATGTCATGCATGGTGTTGACCCTAGGAACTGAACCCAAAGAAGAAGACCTCCTGCTGAGTCCAGGGAGCGTCTGTTGCTCCAGGGAACTCGGTTGCCAATCTGGGTAGTCCCAGTCATCCTCCGAATCTGAGGAGGAGATCACAGTGACCTCCAGATATGCAACACTGGACACTCTACCCATCCTGGCACTGAGGACGGTGTCGGGAGGAGACTCAGTGGCAACGGAGGTGCTGCCTCGCTTGTCGGTACCAGAGTTGGTGCCAAGAGCTGAGGCCGCACCTCCCATAGCCCAACAAAGAAACCACTGATGCAGGCTCCATGTACAGCTGAGACCTCAACACTGGGGTTGGCCTGCTCCCAGAAGGGGAACCAGGCCATGAGTGGTCCACAACTGGCACCCCCGGAGGAGGCCGACTGTGCCCCCGACTGGTTGGTCAGGCCTCCGGTCTCAGTGAGACCCAAGTCAATGGAGGCCTGTTGCCCCCAGGTGCATATAGCAGTGGTGGGGGGCAGCCCAGGAGAAAGGCCCAGTGTTCCTACCTTGGTGACCCTTGTGCGACACTGATCACTGAAGGTTGCGGGGTCACAGCCCAACCTTACTGTGTGGATGACCAACATACAGACGTCCATGGAAAAGCAGGTGTCACATCAATCCATGTCGTGGTTTCATCCCAGACAAGTGAAGCACCGGTCATGTGGGTCCATTACAGAGAAATGACTACTGCAGGGGCATCGATGCATTGGGGTAGTCCCCGCCTTAAAACGCCTTTGCTGCATACCCGACATGATCTGCCATGCACAAAAATAACAAAAAAGAAGAAAAAGACCTGGCACCAAACTACATAAACAAACAAGAAACAATGCTGGTAACAGCGATAGAACTAAACGGCATTGAGTAAAACAACCAACTAATGGGCAGAACCGGGCTTTCTGGAAGATTCATGAAGATCGCTGTCCCAATGGAGTCATGCTACCTCAATGGCGGGAGAAGCAGAACTGAGGTGA
Organism: Neoceratodus forsteri; assembly: GCA_016271365.2. Taxonomy (NCBI): domain Eukaryota; kingdom Metazoa; phylum Chordata; order Ceratodontiformes; family Ceratodontidae; genus Neoceratodus; species Neoceratodus forsteri. The sequence continues at coordinate 816,113,570 of CM028134.1, read as the reverse complement.
TGGAGGGGCCGGCGACTGTTACTGGCCAACCCGTGCGCACCATGCAGTTTCTTGGCCTTGAGGCAGTGCCGTTCCCAATGTCAGTCCCCCCTCCAGATAGAGAGAAAGCTTTTTAAAGCTAAAAAGCTTCCCACAGGGTCCTAGCGCCTCTGACTTGAACCCACCAGTGATGAATGGTGAAGACTGACACAAGTAAGATTCTCCTTTTCAAGAAGAGGGACAATGTGTTGTGCCAAAAAAGGCCATGAGCAAAAACACATCAGTCTTCCGTTATGTGGGGATGCAAAAGGGTCCAACTCTGGCCCTTATCACATGCCAAACAACAGGTCTATGATGGCCTGAGTTTCCACTAATGGAGCTGAACTACAGACCAGCTCAGACTGTCCACTGGGACATTCAGAGTCTGTGATGTGGGCAGCAGTGAACAAGACATGCTGAGTTACTGCCCAGTCCCACACCCTCATTGCCTCACAACACAGAAAGTGGCAGCAAGTGATCCATTGCTTGTTCAGGTAATGCCACTTCACTTGTTGTAAGGTTGCACATCAGAGATGTCCCTTAAACCTCGGAGGCCAGGGCCTAAAGATCCTATAGAACTGCCCTCACTTCCAGCACATTTATGTAGAGGTCATATTCCAGTGGAGACCAGGATCTGGTAAGTACCTAAGTGGGTGCCCTATGCTAGGTTAGAGGTGTCCGTGTTGAGGGTCACCTGTAGCTGTGTTTGCAGAAGGCAAGATCCTACAAGCAGGTGATCCCTGTTCTGCCACCACAGCAGGGCATCTCACAGGGGTGGACAAACTGCAGTTAGGTGGTTCAGCCGCTGCAAGGCCTGAGACCAATGAGTTTGCAGTAACCATTGAGTGATCCTCATATTCAGATGGGCCAGGAGGACTGTGAATATAGAGGCTGGCATGAATCCCAGTAGGTAGAACATGATGTTGGCCAAAACCTGGACTGCATCCCACCAAGGCTGCTTAGGCCACTATGTCAAAGCCCTGCCTTGGGGAGGAAGGCTTGTGCAAGGGCTGAGTCCAGGACTGCCATTATGTACTAGAACCTTGAGAAGGAAACAGAACAGATTTTGCTACATTGACTGATACCTTCAGGCTGTCCAGCAGTTGCCTGGTGTGGCATACAGTGTATTCCACCCTGGCTGTTGATGCCCTTTTCAGGAGTCAGTTGTCTAGGTATGGCAAGACTGAGTTCCTCCCACTGAAGTACCATGGCTACCACAGCAAAGTATTTGGTAAAGACACATGGCATCAAAGAGAATCCAAAGGGCAACATCTGGAATAGGTAATGGTGCCTCTCTAGGCAGAATCTGAGGAACTCCACGACACTGCCGACCTGGATTCAGGAACGGGCTAAGGTCATCAGAGGGCTGGCTAGGGGGAGATGAGCAGAGCATCTGTCCAGATGCTCTTCATTTTGGGGAGGGGGGATAATCAGTCACCATCAAGCTGCCGATGCCTGGGTGGCAATGGGCGGTGGCTGCCATCGGTGCTGTGGCACGGCTCATGGGTGGGAGAACACTGGCTTAGATCTGGCAGCATGAGTGCACTTCTCTGCATGCACACATGCTTCAGTCATGCGTCCTAGGGGAGGGACTAAAACCAGAGAAATGGACATCTGACCACAGAAGCAAGATGATGTACACCTCATGCTGTGGCCCCCTCACTGCCAAGCCTTGGTGCTCCCTCTGTAGTAATTACCTAGTCTGTGTCAGGGGTCCTGGAGCAAGGCTCCCGGTGGCCTCACCCTGGGGGCAAGCTAGGGTGTCAGTTGGGCTGAGGTCAGTAGAGGCAGGCGGGTGACTGGGTTTGGCATTGGGGCTCAGACTAATGGGAGCCAGTTGGGCACAGAGACCATAAATCATAATAAATAAATAAAAAATAAATAGAATCTGAGGAAATGCCTGTGACAGAGTCTGATTTTGTTGTGCAGGTGCCAGGTAGGAGTCCTGCAGCTCGAGTGCACAGTCACAGCTTAGGGAGGAGGAAGCCCAGAGACAGCACATGCAACCTTTTGTATGCCTCATTCTTGTTGAGCCCTGTTACAGGGTAGCAAACTGGGAGGCTTCTGGGGAACACTCTTAAAGAGAACACTCTGGACACCAGTTTAAATTATAAGAAATCTGCTTTACTTTCAGTAACAGAATAAAACAAAACAAAAAAAACAGCATGTATTCTGATTAATAAATAATTCCATTCACTCTCTTTCTTTTTCCATCTAAAGGAAACAAAAACCTCTGCCTTTCTCTTTATTAGTCCAGATATTGCTTGTTAACACCCATCCTTCTCAGAGACAGCCAGTAAGTTGAACATCCAATGGCGTGGTCTTACAGAGCCAGCTTTAAAACAAAAGGGGCGTAGTACAAATCCCACCACAGCCCTAGTCAAAACCTTTGTTGTCTGTGTTGCAGGCTTGTGAAGTGGTTTATGGGTGAAAAGAGCATGACGGACGTACACTCCATCACAAGTCCCCTGAGGTCCAAAATAGACTGGAAACTATTGGTTTTGTTGGGCACCAGGAAATACCTGGCACAGAAACCCTAGTTGATCTCTGCCCGGTAAGGGGGCTGTCTGAATGGCTTGTTTATGCACAAATGCCTGCATGTCTTCCCTAAGGATAGCGTGGTGCCTGAAGGAGTAATGGCAGGGTCTGGGAGGTGTCACCGGAGGTTGTCACACTAATTACAGAGTGCACCCAAGCATAATGATGGCCAAGACCTGTCTTCCTGTGGTTACAGCCTGCCAATGGGGCAGGAACTGAGAGATTGTGCCCCCCCCCACCCAGAGTCATGAGAAGATATCTGACAAAGGGGGTAGGGAGTCAGAAGGAGGGGGAGAGGGATGATGGCCCCTTTTCCCACATCCCCTTTGGGTTTTGTGGGAGGGGGGTCCGTATGAACTGGTGCTGGGTTGAAAAACCTTGTCATTGATCATGGGGAGGGTTAACGTCAGGGTTCCTGTGAAAGGAGCCTCTGCCATGGCTATGTCATGAATCATTTAGTTTCAGGGACCGAACTGTCCTAACAGACCTTTTGGAGGTCTCTAGATGCCTTCCCACTAGTTGTGGTAGTAATCAATTAACTTACTATTATAGGGGTGAGGTCGCGCCCCTATAGTTAGGGTTGAGTAGGCAGTTTAATGTTAAACCCCAAATTGTGCACGTTAATAAATTTGCAACTGTTCAATGGATATGCACAAAATTTGGCATACACAGTCTTGGGTGGTAGATCTCTTGATCTGCTAAATTGTGTTTTGATCGGATTTGCGGGTTTTGTGCAGTAAAGGGTCAATAAATGCGTTTTTTGCTTTTTTTGGCAAATGTCAAGGTCATTTTTCAACATCATGCTGTGCACACACTGTGTGGGATTTTGGCCTGACGTTTTCAGGGTAGAAAGAGATTGTCCCAAAGAACAATCTTTCATTAGCTTGGTGAAAAAATATTAATCCGTTCCAAAATTATTAAATTTAAAAAAATTCAGGTTCTGAGCATGCTCAGTTCAGTCTTTGGGATAGATGCACAGTTTTGATCAAGGATTCCTGGTCGCAAACGGCTCACAAAAAGGGATCCCTTTTCACGAGAAAATCCCTTTTCATCGACCGTCAATTTATTTTCTTGCTTAGCGAGGGGAGGTAACAAAATTTTATAACTTGCCCCAGGGAAGTCTTTCGTAAAAACCAAAGCATGGGTTTTGGTGAGGGGACATTCTCTACCCACCCATGCCTTTTTTTTGTAGTTATTTGAAAAATGGCAGTTTTAAACCTCACAAAAAGGGATCGGCTCGCGAAAAGGGATCGGCTTCCGAAAAGGGATCACAAAGAGGGATTTTTAAAGGCCACTGCAAAGAAACGGTTTGGAATTTTGGGCTGAAATTTTCAGGGCGGAAAGGGCTTGCCCTAGGAATATGACATTTACTGGTTTGGTGAAACAATTTACATTGTTTCCACAGTTATGGGACTTTAAATTCCCTTTTCATGATCCCTTTTTGTGAGCCAATCCGTTTTCGCAATCCCTGTTCGCGAGCTGTCAAAATCCCTTTTCATTAGGGGGAGGGTCACATGACCCTACCTCACAAACAGAGATCAACTCGTGAAAAGGGAACACGAAAAGGGATTGCAAAAAGCGATTTTAAAAGGGCATTGCAAACAAATGGTTTGGAATTTGGGGCTGAAATTTTCAGGGCAGAATGGGCTTTCCCTAAAGATGTGAGTTTTGCTGGTCTGTGATAAAATTGACATTGCCTCCATAGTTATAAGATTTTGAAGTTTGGAAATTTCCCATTACAGAGTGCTGGAAGTGTGCTGGGGGATGCAATGGTGGGTGTGCAAGGCCTGGAGGGCCCTGTGTTCCTACAGGGAGATGGATACTATTATGCAGTTATGTGGCTTCAGTGTCCTTCTTTATGCAGTACTGAGAGTTCAGTGAGATGACGGTTCATTACAATGTCTGTACACTTATGGATAGATGGGGCCCTGCGCTCCCAAAAACATATAAAAGTAAGATTACACTTTCTCAAAAAGTAAGGAAATTCATTGCAAAATACTTTGTTATTGCATCAGTTAGGGTTGAAGTGACAAAAGTGGGGAAATGAGATGTTAGGCTTGACACTCTAGCACCTCCCCCACCTGATCACCCCACCCCAGCCCCACCATTCACAGACCAACAGGCAATGGGGTGTGCCTTGGGGTCGTCCAGCCTAATTCTCGCCTCATTCTCCTATACTGCACCATGTCAGCTTTCTTACACATGGAATGGGGTGAGAGTAAGAGCCGAAGACCCCAAGACACACCCCATCACCTGTTGGTCTGTGGATAGTGGGGGTGGGGTGGTCAGGTGGGGGAGGTGTTAGGGTGTCAACCCTAATATCTCATTTCCTTACTTTTGTCGCTTCAGCCCTAACTGATGCATTAACAAAGTTTTTTTGCAATTAATTATTAATATATATGCCTAATCTAGTTTTAAAATATTTATGTTTTCACCATTCACAACATCTGCTGGTAGGGAATTCCAGCTGTCCACAGCTCTTCGGGTAGCAAACATCTTTCTTTTATTATTTCAAAGAAAGAAAAAATGTAATTTTGTGGTGCTCATAAGCCCTCACCAAGGGTGGATCAAAATTATTTCCTTGTGCTCTACAGCAGGGTTAATTACATATAGTGGTTTGTTCTGTAAAAGAATAAGTCTATATGCTTTCAGGTCTCTAGAAAGGCTCCACACTCATTCAGAGTGCCACTTTCTGATTTTTATTTTTAATATAGTAGTTTAAAACTATTTTCCACTTTTCTTTTAGACACTTTCTTTATCATGTCCTTTCTTGTGGAAACTACAAAATACTTTAATTTCATTCAAACAGGTTTCAAAGTTACTTTTCTATGGTAACTGTACCCATTTTTTCTTTTCCTCAGGCAGTTCATCTTATGGCATCTTCACTTATTTTGGAGGCTCAATTGCCTAATCCTCAGTGCCAAAGTCACAAACATCTTTGTTTGTTGAAGGAAAAAGAAACCGTCTCCTTCGTGTCTCCCTCAATGGGTTTAGCCAGTTCTTTATTTATTTTTCTCTTGTTTAAACTCGTGCACATAGCTTAAAGCACTTCCACACTTTTTACAAATGTGAAAATGGCAGCCATAAAGCTGTTTGAGTGCTGCTATGTTATACTTCGTGGTTCTTCTTCTTCACCTTACTCTGGCCAACTCCCAAATTACCTGCTTATGTTTCGGAGCCCGCCTGGAGGATGGAGCCAGGAAGGAGACAGTCTTTTTCCTTCAACAAACAAAGAAGTTTGTGACTTTGGCACTGAGGATTAGGCAACTGAGCCTCGAAAATAAGTGAAGATGTCATAAGATGAACTGCCTGAGGAAAAGGAAAAACGGGTACAGTGACTGTAGAAAAGTAACTTTGAAACCTGTTTGAAAGAAATCAAAGTCTTTTGTAGTTTCCACAAAAAAGAAGGACATGATAATGAAAGTGTCTAAACAAAAAGTGGAAAATAGTTTTAAACTGCTATAGTAAAAATAAAAATCAGAAACTGGTATTCTGAATGTGTGGAGCCTTTCTAGAAACCTAAGTGCATATAGACTTGTTCTTTTACAGAACAAACCACTACATCTTTCTCTTATTAGTTTTAAAGGACGGTGGTTGTATTTGTTTAGTATGCCCTCTGGTAATTTTTTGTTTGCCTAATTTAAATTTCATATTCATACCCATCAATAAACCTCTATCCGTGTGCACATTTTAAGGTAACATGAAATCATCATGAATACATCTCCTGGGCAGAGAAAAGAGGTCTGTTCTCTTTAACCTGTCCTCACACTCCAGGGTTTCAAACCCGCTAATGGATTTTGTAGTTTTTCTCTGAATTCGTTCTAGATTAGTTCTATCCCTTCTATTCAAACTTCGCCAGAACTGCAAACAACAGTATGTGTGTGATAGCTGTACTGGACATCTATCCCCTTGCTACACTCCCCTGCTGTAATATCCCCATGTCTTTTCAGGCCCCTGGGTCTGTTCCACCCTTGTTTGAATCTCCCCACTGTTTAAGCACAGACCACCTCAGTCAGCAGTGTGTTATACCTGTCCACCAATCCTTCCATGAAGAAGTACTTTCAGATGTCATCCCCTTCCCCCCAGCCAACTTCAGTGAATTTCCCCTTGGGTTTACAGTATGTTTGCACTTAGCGTGAACAACTCATTCCATTTTATATTGTTTAGCCCATGGAGATATTTATATGTTTCTGTCCTGTCCCTCCCCTCCCTCCTCATCTTCAGGATATACATGTTGCCGTTTCTCAATATTTCCTCGTACATTATCTCACATAGATGCTGGATCATTTTGGTAATGCCCCTCTGCACTGTTCCCACCCTGTTACAGTCCAGCCATAGGTGCAGGCTCCAGAACCTCACACAATACTCCAGGCTGAAGAGAACCAGGGACCTATACAGGGGAAGGATCACCTCAAGCTTCACATTTCTTTGTTAAATCAATCAGCTTTATAAAGCTTTTATAATAAAAACATGCATAACATGTAACCCCTAGGTGGCACTATCCCAAGGGCTACTACCCCTGCCTGCTTGGCTAGTAGCAGGTTAAGGGGCCTGGGTAATGAAACGGGTGTCTACATACAGTATGGAGGTCAGGGTTGTTAGTGGTCAATCTAACCTGGGCACAGCCCTCCGAGACACTGTAACCCTCCCTCTTTCCCTTCTAGTGGCCTGAACAATATACAATAATTACTTTCACAATGACCCTTATTCACCAGGCAATTACCCACACTGTTTGCACTTACCACCAGGGCTGGTTCCTCTAGCTTGATCATGGGGACCCCTATAAAACAAGGTTAAGCACAGCAAATAGCAACAGTACAATACTTTTGGCATAAACTGGAACCACAGTCAGGTTAAATGCAAACAAAGTTAAATCTGATTTATTCAGGGGACTTGAACAAGGAAGGGGCGTAATCAGGTTGATTTGCTTAAAAGCTATATTAATCAAACAGTTATACATGCAGTTCAGAGTCCCTACACAGTCACACACTCTTGGTACCCAGGTAGGAAAACGGTGGGCTAGCCAGGAACGTTGCAGCTGGTTGGGACCCTGTGATAGAAGAAAGCAACATGCACAACACACACCATTTGTAATCTGGAGCCGGAGTGCTCAGTTCGTGAAAGAAAAGGCAACAAGACAATCAGATCACAACACTTTTAGATTTAGCTGTTGTTGCAGGGAGCTACCCTGATGTTTACTCATGATACCCAATACTGGATACAGGCAGGACGAAATCGAGACTGCAGGCTGTTGAGCTGGAATGCCCGGAGAAGCAGGGCCCACATGAATCACAGAGGCATCATTCCTGTTCAAGGCGTTGAGCAGGGGCTGATCCTCAAGCCAGTCTCTCGTCGATGACTTTCTCTGCATAGCAGGTATTCTGGCTGGGACAGTGTAGCAGGGCCCAGGCAAATGGAAATGGATACAGATTCAGTCCATGGAGCTGGATGCAGCCTCCAGCAAGCAAAACACAGTTCAGACACACAGTGGGGAACCAAATCACGACCCACTATAAGCACACAGCACATTCACATGTAAGGAAATTCCACTGTACCAGACAAATGGCTCTCCGGTCGCAAGTACAGAGTCTCTGCACAATCCGGGAGTTCAGAGGTAGCTGGAAGTCCTGACCGGCCAATCACATTCAGCAAATCCTCAGTCTTCTTCAGGTTAAAGCCTGGTCACAATTCAGTGGCTTAATTCACTCTCCAAATTCGGATTCAGTCCGAAAAAAGCACAAGTTCCCTCTCAGGGACAGCAGGCAGGAATGCAGGCCAAACTCAGGCCTTTCCACAGTTCCCCTGTGTGAATCCACTATGGATTGCTGCTCAAACTATCTCGAGCTGTTACTTTTTCACTTCCCAACTCAGATCTAACTGAAACTGCAAGCAGTGTGGGACTTTCCCCAAGATCCAAAAGGTTCGGCTGGCTGATCTGTCTGTCAGTCACAAGGGTTCCCCCTCCAGGTTATTTTAGACACCAAAACCACAATTCCTACAAGTTTTGGCCCCACCAAGCCCCTGTAGGCAGGCTCCATTCTAGAGTCCCAAATGTACTGATTGGCCCATTCCGACAGTCCAGGACCAAGATGATGCAAACAAACAGAACTGTCCATGCTGCAAAGAAGGCAGGTTAGAACAAATTGCAATATTATTACTACTCTAACAAATGTCCTGTAAACAAGTACATCTTCTAACAGAGCTCCCTCTCAGATTAATTACAACTTCAATCTAGGCAGCTCTTAAAGAGACAGTACACAGAGGCTATACAGGCACTCTCTGGCAACACATTTAAACTGCTAAAACACTGGGCACCAGCCTGGCAGTGAGCATTTAAGCAAGATCAAGGAAGACTTTTCGGGAACCCCCATTTGTAGGGGGGGTTACACCCTTCCCTGCCTGGAGAAAACTTGGCATCCGCGTCAAGTCTGTACCATCACAATATCAAAAATGCAATATAAATGAGACATATATATCATTAGCTTCTTACATCACTATACCTTTCAACATACTTCGCATTACTACATCCATACTGACAATACATATGCATGTTTCATACAGGTAATGCTGATTCCACTATGATTAACACATTAGTAACATCACAATACTGCTTCAGGTAATAACTTCCTGTACATTAAACAATGTAGGAGGGGGCCCTTCCCTATCAGCTAACTTGGGGCTGGATGGGGCAGGGGCACCATACTGAGAAGGAAGAACAATCAACCTGGAATTGGCCATTAAGCTCAGTTTGGATAGTGAGCTCTGAGAATTATAAACACTTTTGTGAACCACATTGAGAGGCAAATCCACTGGCCTCCTGGGAGAATCATAACTGAAGCGCAATACTGGCTTGACACTTGGCCAGTCTTTCTGGGGGGAACAGCCAGTCTCTGTACTTTCAGCACTAACTTTGGAGCTTTTCATCATTCATGAGGGGTGCCTCTGCATGGATGGGAATGTCCAAACTGGGAGCACTGTCAGCTCCTTGCTCTGTAGGCTCTGTTTCCACAACACTCTGCTCAGTTAGAGAAGGTTCTGGCACAATTAGGCTTTATGGCACTGAAGGAGGGCTGTCAGCACTCTCATATTGTTGTTCAAATTCTGGTGTGTCACCAGGGAGACTCAGACCATCAGCCCCTTCTTTGGGCAAGTCACAAAGTTCCATGAAACACAGGGAGTCCATAGCCTCAGACGTGATACTTTGCACTTCACTTTAAGGGAGCATTGGCGCCAAGGATGAGGCTGGAGGGGTTAGGCAGTCCAGAAGGCCCAGCTTCATCCCCATAATTCTGCATAGGATTTCCATGAAACAACTGACTCAGTTCATAAGAGGGATAATAGGCATTACCATAGTCACTTTCATCAGAGGTGGACTGACAGTTACTATCATTCTGGGCCTGCTGCAGGGGAAACCTTAAATCTGTAACTACTGGGGTAGGTTGACTCTGTCTCTTTTTAGTGGCAGCATGAGTCACCGGCCCAGGGGAGGCAATATCTGCTGGCTCAGCTTCAATAATAACTTGACCGATAGGCAGCAAGTGGTTACGATGCATGGTCTTGACAGCTTTGGAGTTATTCTCTGGGCGTACCTTGTACACTGGTAGATCATCCAACTTTCCAACTACTACATGAGGAAGATGGTGCCATCTAGCAGCAATTTTATGCTTGCCATGTAGTCCCAAATTGCGTAACAACACACGGTCTCCGGGCTGTAGCTCTTGAGCCTTTACTTTCTTATCGTGCCTCTCTTTGTTGGCAAGATTTCTCTTGGTGGCCATTGCCTGGGCCAGTTGATACGCATGGTTCAATTGAGCTTTCAGTTTCTGTACATACTGCAGGTAGTTTTTGGCTCGGACCCCATCTGGAGAGACCCCAAAGCAGACATCAACTGGCAGTTGGGCCTCCCTCCCGAACATGAGGCACTAGGGGGAGAACCCAGTAGCATCATTTTTGATGCAACTGTATGCATGTACCAAGGTGCTAATCTGCTGGCTCCACTTATGCTTGTCTTTTGGATGGAGAGTGACCAGCATGTCTAGAAGGGTGCAGTTAAAACGTTCTGGTTGAGGGTCCCCTGTGGGTGATGAGAGGTGGTTCTTGACTTCTGCACCCCCCACAGAGAGAGCATTTCTTTGATTAGCTTACTTTCAACATCTCTGCCTTGCTCAGCATGGATCCACTGGGGAGCACCATAGTGGACAAAGAATTTTTGCACTAGCACCTTGGCCACGGTAGAGGCTTTTTGATCTTTAGTTGGAAAAGCTTGTGCATACCATGTGAAATGATCCGTAACCACTAACACATTGCCAATATTCCATTGATCAGGTTCTAAACACAAAAAATCTATGCAAACCAGTTCCATGGGGGCGCTGGTAGTGATATTGACAAGGGGGGCAGCCCTCTGAGGTAGGGCTTTTCTTTGGAGGCAACAACTACAGGTCTTTACATGGTGTTCAACATCGGCCCCCATCTTGGGCCAGTAGAATCGAGATCGTACCAGGTCGAGAGTCCTGTCAATACCAAGGTGCCCCATGTGATTGTGGCCAGACCTCAGTACCAAGTGTTTAAAGGCAGTGAGCAGGACCAATTGTTGCTTGTCTACTTGATCACTTTGATCCACTGCCTCTCTGTATAACAACTGACTGAGTAACTTCAACCTGAGGCCTTCTTTAAACAATAGGGCAGTTAGCAAGTCAGGGGATCGCAACTTAGACACATCTTTCTCCACACACAGGGCATCAAGTGTGGGTTGAATCATAGGATCTTGGGATTGAGCACACTGAATACTGTCATTGTCAAGTTGAGGTCATGTACTAATATCTAGAGCAGAGAAATGGCAATAGGCAGCCGGTATGCAGGTATCAGGAGGGCCCAAGCAATTTATTAGACAGTCCACTGTGTCTGTAGACATCTGTTCATCTCTGTCAAACTTTTGGCACAATGCTCAGATGTGAGGTTCAGACAGCCTGACCTAATCACTCTTGGAAGCAGGCCTTCGCGTCAGGGCGTCAGCATCAATATGGTTCAGTCCCGGTCTGTATTCGACAGCATAATCATAGATTGATAATGCAGAGAGCCACCAGTGCCCAGTGGCGTCTAACTTAGCTGAGGTCTGTACATAGATCAATGGGTTATTGTCAGTCTTCACCAATATCTTTGCCCCATAGAGGTACTCATGAAACTGATCAACAATGGCCCATTTTAGGGCGAGGAACTCCAGCTTGTGCACAGGATAGTTTCACTCCGCCGGGGTCAGACTCCCGCTGGCAAAAGCGACCGGTCTCAAACCATCCTCATGGTCTTAATACAGCACAGCTCCTAGGCCCTGCAGACTAGTGTCCGTATGCAGCACATAGGGCTTGGTAGGGTCAGCATAGGCGAGGATGGGGGCATGGCTGAGCTGGTATATGACTTTGTGAAAGGCTGCTTCACATTCGGGTGTGCAGCAGGGCCCAAAAGGTTCACCTGTGCAGAAGTACACTTTCTCTGGTTCTTTGACAGACTGTTTCTTGTATTTACGGTTGGTAGGGGGGGGTAACCCTGGGTAAGATTCAGGAGCAGGCGAATCACCTTTGAATAGTCTTTTATGAACCTGCGGTAGTAGCTGTGGAAGCGTGGGATCAACGGCAGACACACAGACAGGACTTTGGTGCATAAAAAATGCAAATTACTGCATTTGTCATTTTATTTCTTAAATCAGAAATAAATGTCCAAAGTAAATTGTTCAAAAAAAAGAATAAAAAAAAAAAATAAAGAAAGCACTGTTACTTCACAGAAAGAAATATAAAGTGTTAAGTCCAGCACACTTCAAACAGGAATCATTTCTTCTTGGTCTGTCTTCCTTCTTTAACAGCTATAGCTTTCCTTGAACAAGCTTCTTCTTGCTCAGTGTCCAGAACCCTACTGAACACTCCTCCACATCATCTCTCCCTAGCCAATCAAATAGGGGTTTATATAGTCTCCTCCTGGTACATTTTACTCCTCCCCTTTTTGGTGACATCATACCTTCTTCCTATATAAACTGTCATTCTGGGGCTGGCCAGCTCCTAAGCAGGGTCTACTGAAGCTTCTGGTAAAAACAATCACTTTCATTTCTTTTTCATTACTTCACAATCCATAATATATTGTGTTGTACAGCTTTAAGAAGTAGAAGAAAGTTTGTATTTAAATAATAGCAAAACAATTCTGTCAGAAATACTCTGTTTTGTTCTTTTAAAACAGTCTAAGACAACAGAAAGAAAAACAGCTCTCTGTACATCAGAGAGTCATTTTAATTCAAATTACAATTCATTAGCTACCATATAGAGTTTTTTTTAACTCTTTCTGCCTGTTTAGTTTATTTCAGACAACTGAAATTGTAGCTTTTTACCTTCCTCTGCCTTCCACTGTTTACAAGGTTCAATAACAAGAAAAGACAGCTTTTCTTGGATCAGCAGGGACTCTGTTCTGTAGGTACCACTACTCTTTAACAACTCTGCAGCATTGTAGTCTACTTTTGGGGACAAATGCATTTTAAAACAGGATAAAGACAACAGCTTCTAGTAGAAAGCTGCTCTTTAAATCAGCATGACAGTTTGATTTTGTTTTATGAAAAAGGGGCATTTAAAGGGATAGTAAAGCACAAAGAGATGCGTTTGTCAGGTTGGCCACCCTGACAAGAAAAGAAACAGAATAGTTTGGAATAAGTAAAAGAATATAGAAAAGAGTGAAACAGAATTTGTTTTTATTTTAAAGGGGAATGTTACCCTATTTTATTATGCATAACAGGGGGGCCCAGAACCCCAGAAAACATTGTAGTTCTTTCAAGTTATGGGGCTGGGGCCAAGTAGTCAGTGACTCAACCTTACTGGGATCGGTCTCTATTCCTTCTGCAGATACTATGTGCCCCACATACTTCACAGAGGTTTGAAAAAACTGGCACTTGTCGATGGACAGCTTGAGGCCGAAGTCTTCCAATCGGTCCAGCACTTTAAACAGTCGGGCCTCATGCTCCCCTAATGTGCGTCCGAATACAATGACATCATCTAGGTACACTAGACATTCCAGCAAGTTCATATCTCCCACCGCACGTTCCATCAGTCACTGAAAGGTGGCCGGGGCACCCAAAATCCCCTGTGGCATTCTCAGGAATTCGTAGAACCCCAAAGGACAGATGAAGGCTGTTTTCTCATGGTCCTCCAGGGCCATCGGAATCTGGTAATATCCACTGTGAAGATCCAATACTGAGAACCATTTGCTCCCATTCAAGCAATCCAGGGCATCTTATATATGGGGCATGGTGTATTGATCTGGGACAGTCCGCCGGTTCAGGGTTTGATAATCAGCACACATCCTCACCGACATATTCTTCTTACGCACAACTACAATGGGAGAGGCATATGGGCTCCTTGATTCCTGTATCATGCCAGCAGCAAGCATTTCCTGCAGGTGTCTCCTCACATCATTTATGTCCGCTGAGGTGAGGCGTTAGGAACTCTCTCAAAATGGTCAGTCATCATGCAGGTGTGTATTATGCTCTGCACCCTGGACACACCCCATGTCCCATTCCTTTAATGAAAACACTTGGTCTGTCTGGGTGAGTTTCTTGCTAATTCTAGCGTTCCATTCAGCTGGCAGTGGGGTATCACCAAAGTCAAATAAGTCTGGGGTCACTCTCTCCTTTTGGCCAGAGTAATTGTTATTGGGTAATACTGCAGTGTCTGCGCAGTGTACTATAGCTAGAGTGCACCCTCTGTTCACCCGAACCTCCTGATCTGACACATTTTGAATCTGTACCATCACTGATCGTGCATAGGCATGGGCACGGGCAGGCAAGATGGTGGGTTTAACCAATAATTCTTCTGGCAACTTTCCACCACCTGGTGCATCCAACATTAATATTTTGTTCTTTACGTTTCTCTTTAGTGAACTTCTCCATGGATTGTGCACTGGGCGTTGGGGCCAATACCAAGGAGTCAGGTTCCTTTTTCCACACTATCCCCACTGGCTCATCTGGGTCCTCTTCATTGGGTTTCTGTTGTAAGTCATATGCCCTTTTTACTAAGGCTGGAATTCTTAGGGCCCTTCCAGTCAGTTGCCCTTCTTTCTCATGGCAGAGTTGTGCTAGTCTCCCAAACATGTGGGCGTTTGTTCCAATTAACAGGGGAACCCCATCATACAGTCCGGTGGGGGGACACACTAGGGCCAGTGTCTCTACTTGCTCCTCTACACCAGTTACAGTTGCAGGAAAAGACATCCAGAGGTGGACATATCCTAGGTAGGGATAAGACTTGTCCTTGTCGCTCAACCCCCACACATGTAGGCCTTCCAGGGACTGTAATGGCACATCAGATAAGTGTTTGTCATACCAGTCCCGAAATACAATGGTCACTTGCAACCCACTGTCAAGCACAGCCCGAGCAGGAATACCATTTACAGCCACAGTAGTCTTCATTGAAGGGCCCACTATTTTGGACCAGTCAACAGCAGGGGCCTGGACAGTCAATTTAGCCACAGAGGGGTTTGAGTTAAGATGGCCGAAACCTTCACTGTGGTCATTTCATGCACCCCTTGACCACTGACTCATTTTCTGAAGCTCTCCTTGATGCTGGTTCACCACTTTCTCTAAGTCCTTCTGAGACCTGCATTCACTCTTTATATGGCCATCCTTGCTGCAATTGTGACAAATGACAGGCTCTCGGGGCATCCTTGGGGAAAACATAGCAGGGGATGCTGGAGCATCGATGGGAGATTGTGATCTGACTTCTTCTGGTAGTGTACCATGTCTTAAAAGTTCCTTTACGGTGGCAGTCAATTCCTTGAGCTCAGCTGAGAAGCCACCCTCAGTAGAAGATGCCTGAGGGTGCACCCCCAACCCCATAACAGTCACGTCCTGACAGGGGCCAGGGTCTCTGTCAGCAGGGGATACCTCAGCGAACGCACCCAGTTGTACTTTTCTGACTTCCTTCAGCAACTCCTCCCCTCACCGTTTATCCCACGATGGGACACTCGTAGTGGTCCCCATTTCGGAAGGTCCTTCTGGTGCCATGATCATTTGGGCTGCACTCACCCCATAATTACAATCTCCCTCTTCACCTTCTACCTCCTGGAGTTCTTTTATCAAGTCACAGTAGTCAGGTGGGTTACCTCTCCTATCCTGGAGCCTTACCTGGATGATCTGCAGTTTAGAATGCTTGGCATGTTGCAGTATGTGCCCCAATCTCACACGGTTCAAATCACTGGTGGCTACCCCACCTTTCCGGTAAGCTTTCTGCAGAGCTCTTTCTAGGTGAGTAACATACACAGACAAACTTTCCCCCTTCCATTGTTTGGTACCTTGAAATTTCCACATCAAAGTCTCTCCTGAATCAATGCTCCCAAAATTGCCTTCAAGTACAGATAGGTACTTCTGAGTAGATGCATCAGGGTTCGTGGACTTCAAAAATGTAATGGCTTCAAGGGCGGGGCCCCTCAAACTTTCTAAGATTATTTTCCGCTTCTCAGCCTCTGCACACTGCCACTTGGGTACCAAGGGGGCAACATAGTCGATCCAGGTCTCCTAGTCATCCTGGGTGCCCGAGAAGATTCTCATCACTCGGCAGGAGTTGTGACTAACGGCAGGTACAGATATAGGGGCCAGCATTGGCATGGGCAAGGAAGGCGGGGCAGTAACAGGTGCTGGTGTGGGAGGGGGTGTTGGAGAAGGAACACCCCCAGGTGGCAGGAATAGTTTCTTACAGTCCTCTATGGTTTTCCCTTCCTCCAGCAACAACTTAGCAAATTTCTCCTCAAAAGTCTCAGATAATAGTGGGAGCTCATCATCCCCATGGTCTTTACTGTCTTTTGTTATCACTCTCCAGGCAGCTGGGACCCCTTCTGGGGAAATAGTCTGTGGCACTTTAGAGCTGTCCACAAAGTCACTACACTCTACCAAGGTTATGAAAGTTTGGGTGATCAAATCAGCCTGTTGACCCACCACCACAAGGTTTTTTAAACATTCAACTTTAGAGAGTGTTCCCTCTACAGTGTCCTTACTGGTACCCAGGGGAATATCCAGTATGAGCAGAGCATTTTGGGGGTCGATCTCCTGCTCAGTACACCACCCCACCAACTGGTGTACGGCCATTTCTACTGGGGTAGCCATTAATCATTAACAATAATTAGTAATTTGTGGCCACTAGAAGGCACAAAATCCCAGCGGTGAGCCACCCCTGCCTGCTTGGCTAGTAGCAGGTTAAGGGGCCTGGGTAATGAAACGGGTACCTCCACCCATAGGTCAGGGTTGTTAGTGGTCAAGCTAACCTGGGCACAGCCCTCCGGGACACTGTAACCCCCCCGTTTCCCTTCTAGTGGCCTGAACAATATACAATAATTGCTTTCACAATGACCCTTATTCACCAGGCAATTACCCACGCTGTTTGCACTTACCACCAAGGCTGGTTCCTCTAGCTTGACCCTGGGGATCCCCTGTAAAACAAAGTTAAGCACAGAAAATAGCACCAGTACAATACTTTTGGCACAAACTGGAACCACAGTCAGGTTAAATGTAAATAAAGTTAAATCTAATTTATTCAGGGGACTTGAACAAGGGAGGGGCGTAATCAGGTTGATTTGCTTAGAAGCTATATTAATCAAACAGTTATGCACGCAGTTCAGAGTCCCTACACAGACACACACTCTGGGTACCCAGGTAGGAAAACGGTGTGTTAGCCAGGAACGTTGCAGCTGGTTGGGGCCCAGTGATGGAAGAAAGCAACATGCACAACACACACTATTTGTAATCCGGAGGGGTCAGTTCATGAAAGAAAAGGCAACAAGACAATCAGATCATAACACTTTTAGATTTAGCTGTTTTTGCAGGGAGTTACCCTGATGTTTACTCATGATACCCAATACTGGACACAGGCAGGATGAAATCGAGACTGCAGGCTGTTGAGCTGGAGTGCCTGGAGAAACAGGGCCCACACAAATCACAGAGGCATCGTTCCTGTTCAAGACGTTGAGCAGGGGGCTGATCCCCAGGCCGGTCTCTCGTCAATGACTTTCTCTGCGTAGCAGGTATTCTGGCTGGGCCAGTGTAGCACAGCCCAGACAAATGGAAATGGATACAGATTCAGTTCATGGAGCTGGGTACAGCCTCCAGCAAGCAAAACACAGTTCAGACACAGTAGGGAACCAAATCACAACCCACTATAAGCACACAGCACATTCACATGTAAGGAAATTCCACTGTACCAGGCAAATGGCTCTCCGGTCGCAAGTACAGAGTCTCTGCACAATCCGGGAGTTCAGAGGTAGCTGGAAGTCCTGACCGGCCGATAGCATTCAGCAAATCCTCGGTCTTCTTCAGGTTAAAGCCTGATCACAATTCAGTGGCTTAATTCACTCTCCAAATTCAGATTCAGTCTGAAAAAAGCATAAGTTCCCTCTCAGGGACAGCAGGCAGGCATGCAGACCAAGCTCAGGCCTTTCCACAGTTCACCTGCGCAAATCCACTATGGATTGCTGCTCAAACTATCTCGAGCTGTTACTTCTTCACTTCCCAACTCAGATCTAACTGAAACTGCAAGCAGTGTGGGACTTTCCACAAGATCCAAAAGGTTAGTTTGGCTGAGCTGTCTGTCAGTCACAACGAGGGCTCCCCCTCCAGGTTAGGCGCCAAAAGCCCAAAACCACAATTCCTACAAGTTTTGGCCCCACCAAGCCCCTGTAGGCAGGCTCCATTTTAGAGTCCCAAATGTACTGATTGGCCCATTCTGACAGTCCAGGATCAAGATGATGGAAACAAACAGAACTGTCCTTGCTGCAAAGAATGTAGGTTAGAACAAACTGCAATATTATTACTACTCTAACAAATGATCAGCAAACAAGTACATCTTCTAACAGAGCTTCCTCTCAGATTATATATGACTGCAATCCAGGCAGCTCTTAAAGAGACAGTACATAGAGGCTATACAGGCACTCCCTGGCAATACATTTAAACTGCTAAAACGCAGGACACCAGCCTGGCAGTGAGCGTTTAAACAAGTTCAAGGAAGACTTTTTGGGAACCCCCATTTGTAGAGGGGTTACATAACAGAAAAAAGGAAATACAACAATTACAAATAACTACATAGGTCAAATACACAGAGTTAAAACAATGTTCAACCATACTGTAATAATTTTATTATGAAAAGTCATGAAGGTTTATACAGTTTTGTAAGTTACATTCCAAGGCAGAAACAAACAAGATACATGATTAAGCAGGATAAATTTCAAAAGGAATGAGAAAGCAAAACAGATCACCTCCCTGCTTGTACTGCTAATCTCAATTCCTATACACCACAGCATCCTGATAGCCTTACCCACTGCTCTGTTTCACTGGACTGACACTTTCAGGCTGTCTGGGATTATCACCACCAGGTCTCTCTATCTCTTCTGCAACCCCTTTCATAAAGTACTGTGGGCCAGAGTTGCAAAGCGATTTGGGACTAAGTCCCACTCCACAACTCCAGTTGTGGACCGAAATCTCCGCAGCTGCGGAGATTAGTATTCATAGTCCCCCACAGCTGCAGAGATGTGGCACTGGGTCTGAATATAGCCAACCACAATGCCATCGGCAAGAACAGCGTGGATGAAATGCCGTCACTTTTATTTTTGTGTGGGGCTTAACCCCCCCGATCTGGGGGGGGCTCTGACCCCTGCACCTCCGTACTAGAAGATTCTCCCTCCTGGGGGGAGAGCAGATCACTGGGAAAGTTAAAATTGGTGGGGCCATGGAATACTGTTTCCATGACCCCTTATATAAAATCAAAGTCCCGATTCTGGCAAAATGTTAGGAGACCAGGATTGGAACCCTGGTCTCCACTGCCTCCTGGCCAAGCTGCTCCATGCCCCAGCCCTCCACACCACAGGAGCAGCTTGGCCAGCCTCTGGTATTTTGCTGCTCTTGTCCTGTGGCTGCACCATGGACAGCGACCAGGGGAGCACATATCACAATCGCTCTACATCCCTGCTTGCTGTCCATGGTAGTGCTATAGGAACTAGCACTCTCTTGACTGGCGCTATTTCTGTAGTACTAATCTAACCGGGTACCCAGAGATGTTACACTGGGTCCCATAGGCCATAACATTTTTCCATAGCTGCGGGGACTTCCATGGCAAAACCACCTGCAAGCTGCTGTAAATCATGGAGCCAGCTGTAAATCGGCTACAACTTTGTGAATACTGCAGCTGCGGGAAAAACTGCAGATCTGCAAATGGCAATCCACTTGTGCCAGGTTTTTCTTGCAGCTGCAGGACCTTCATGAACTTTGTGTATCCAGTCCTGTGTTTTCAGGTTTTTGCTCTCGATGTGCATTACCTTGCTTTTTGGCACTGAATTTTAACTGCCATCTCCTGGATCATTTTTCTAGCTTTTCCAAGTCCTCTCACATTGTTCTAACCCTCTCCTCACTGTCCACCCTACCACAGATCTTAGTGTCATCTGCAAAGTAGAAGACCTTTCCTTGGACTCCTATCCCCGTGTCACTAATATGTTAAAGAGGATGGGCCCCAGGAATGAGCCTTGTGGCACTACCCATGTCGCTTTCCTAACCCCTGAGTATTCTCCATTTATGACATCTTCTTCAGCCAACTTTGAATAAACTCAGAATTTGGTAGAAAGAGTTTGGTGCCCTTAAAGGAAGCATTCAGATCTGACTGCTGCACATCCTGGGTGAAACCCTCAGCACGGAGCTAGGAGTGACATTGTAAATGTAAACCAGAGGCAGCAGCACTGGTAGTGGCGTTTGAGGCATCATAGACAGATCTCTGAAGCTGCTTGCCAACATCAGAGCCCTGGGACACACAGGTGAGGGCCTCTGACTTCAGGGATCCATCAGGAGTACCGCTAGCAATGAGACTGAGATCCCACAACATATAGTTCTGGAGCTTGGCCAGATTCCTCTGCTAATTAGCAACAGGCAAGTCATGGGAGGACTAGGTGAACATGCCCTTCCTCATGATGTCCAATTTTCAGGACTCTTTGTTAGGAGGTCTGGTGCTCATCCTCTGGGGGCCTGAGACCTGTCAGTGCAGCCACAATTACCACTGAGTCAGTTTCAGGCTAGTAAAGTATTATGTTTTTCCCATATTCAGCCAGTCTTCACAGGAATATACCTGTTCCCAGGGATATACCCTGATCGGGCCGAGGAGTCCCAGATGTTATACAGATGGCTCCAGGTTTTTATCCCAAGGGTTTCTTCACATTTACCCCCCATTCCAGGTGTGGGTGATGCCTATGTTGGCTGTGTGCATGGATAGCTTCCCTCTGCAGCAGGAGCAAGCTCCCTGGCCCAACCACAGGGGTTCCTGTAGTGGTGGAACCCACTGCCAGCTCTCCCTGGTTGATATGCACTGCCAGTTGGCAGCTGTCTCAGCCTGACCTGCCTCCTGATGTAAAGCAGTGAGTTCACTCACGAATCCAGGTCTTCTGCATGGCAGCATGACATTCAGCCACAGGACACTTGGGCTGGCCTCAAAGTAATACTTTTTATCCCTTGGAGTCAGATATTGCTTGTCCGCCTTCCTTGGGACAGCCAGTAGGGTGTTGGGCCCATGCAAGGCAGTCAGGGTAGCTCCAAAGCCATATAGATCAGAGAGACAGCCACTCAGTAGGCACTTTAGATCTCTCAAAACACCACACAGGTTCTTTTTGGAAGAATCTTCTTCCAGCAGGGAGAAGTCTTCTGCATTTGCCTCATTAAAGCCTGGAAGGTAGGGACTTTGGTTGGGGGAAAGGGGTGATCTGTACAAGACCATTTCTTCACTGCCTGAGGATAAGTAGATCCAGCAGAGTCCTTTAGTCCCGCAGGGGGGTGATAAGGATTAGACTTTTCCTCTTCCCAATCCTCATCATCCTCCATGAGGTCAGGGTTATACTTCTCCTCTTCCTCCACTAAGGGGGAGGTTGACAAGTTGCAGGCCTGGGGGGGAGCTTTGCAGGTCCAGCTGCAAACACCTGAGGAGGTAGATGAGGAACAATCTAAGGCAGAGATGGCAGCAATCTCTTAATCAAATTGGAGAATTCTGCCAGAACGGCACCTGGGACAACAATGGCAGCACCACTGCTGGTGTTGACAGGACAATACCCGATGATGCAGTATGCAAAGTGCAAGTGGGTGGTAGTGGTACCTTTGAAACTGGATCTGAGCCTTTAACAGGGTGGGATTCTGGCCTTGCAGAGGTTGAACCCATTTGTTTCACTGGCATGGCAGATGACTCTTTAGACTTATCACCCCTCTTTGAAAGCAGGCATCTGAATCATGGATGCTCGGAGTACTGCTGATTCACTGATGATCAATGGCCCAACTCCTGCTAGACCCAGTGGCTCTCTATTTATGATGGTGAAAACTTGACTGGGCAGTCCATTTGTTTGGCTACCATGGTACTAACTTACGAGGTGACTTTAACCCTCTATGCATCGCCGATGGTTTATGTTTTGCTGGAATCAGCAGATTTGTTGATTGGGCACTTCACTAGCTTTCTTTTTTCCATAGAGCTTTTTCTCCTGTTGGTTGGTGTGGGATGCTCCCAGCCCTGTCCCCACCCACCTCTCACCCAGCACTCTCTGCACTGGACCGCCATGCCCAAGATCCCCTATGGATCCCCCATGGCAGGGCCTTCCTTCCCCACCTGGTGACACTCATCCAGATGGGACCGGTGACCATTCTGCGGTGTGAGACAGAGGTAGGTGGGCAGGGCTTCATATAGCCTGTGCCAGCCATTTTTCTGCTTTTCTCCCTTAATCCCACATCACGGTGGCATGTTGGTGTGTATATTGAGGTGCACATGCTTATAGAACTGTGGCCCCTCCCTTTGTGTCACTCAAAGCTGCCGATGCTATCCCCAAGCCTCCATCTTGGGGCAGCCAGGAGCTGAAATTGCAAGCCACCCCACACCAGGAGAGGAAAGCTGTCCTCCGGACGCTCAATCCTCCCCAGCCAATTCCCAGCGACCTGTGCTCATTCCCAAACCCAGGTTACCAGCATAGGAAAAGGTAAGGTGCAGGGTGCCTCAGCCCTCTTCACCACCAGGCTGGCTACTTCAGTAGCTTTCGTTAGGTGAAAAGAGACCACACCAGGCTCTGGCAGTGTACAGTAAGCTAGACAGTACATATAGTTTTGGAGAAAGCACCAGCACCCGCAAACTGCTTCAGCTCTCACATTGCACTCCAGGTAAGTCTCTGCTTCATGAAAAAGCTCTCAAAGTTGCTTTTATAGCCAAAGTACTTCTTTATTTTGTGCAAACAGCAGTACCCGGCTCAAAGGATTGAGACAGCAGAAGTTATTGTCTGAGTTGCATCAGGGGGCAGTGGAAGCCACGATGTCTGTTGCTCATCGTTTGTTAGCACCAAATAAAGAAGTAATTTGGTTAAGGAGGCAACTGTGAGAGCTCCTTCATGAAGCAGAGACTTGCCTGGAGTGCAGCGTGAGAGCTGAAGCAGTGTGGGAGTAGGGGTGCTGCTGTTTTCTCCAAAACTGCAGTAGATTTACCCATTTTTTTACAAAATTCTCCAAAGCCTTATGCCTGCATCTCTGGGTGAATTGGTTGAACTCCTGTCAGATGTTGCAGTATTTCATGTTGAGGGCTAGGCCCAAATAACACATGCACAGATTGGGGCTGTCTCTGTGATAAATCTGCTTTCTGCAGTGGCAAAGGCAAAAAAAGCATTTCACTCTGTGATGACATACACAAGCGATTATCTTTTTCAAAGGGAAGCTATCAGACAAAACCAACTCTATCGGCAAAAATCAACCATGGAAAAACACTTCCACTAGTCCAATGATCATTGTCTCATCTGCAGGGGAAAAACAACAAAAGTAGTTGGGGCCACTCATGCAGGCATCACCATGCACCTACGCATGCATGTAGGCATTCAGTGTGGGCGTGCATGTCTTGCAAAAGCTTCTCACAAGGTCTTGATGCTGATGGCTTATAGTCCAGTGTATTATGGCTCCATGGAGATACCCATGAAGATCAACTCTCCCTGCTTCAAAACTGTCCAAGTAGCATCAGGCAGCCTGGTAACTATAATGCAAGAAACTGTGACCCTGATGATCCTATGAATGTCTCTGCTAAGAGCAACACCTTTAGAATTCCAAATTTCAATTTGCTTGAACCCATGCTGCTGCCCAACTAAACATTAGGCACAAGAAGAAGAAACACAAACAAATTCCAGCATTGGTTTGGAAAACAAATGTCCAGAAGAAGTGAAGCTTCAAAATTTGTTTTATTTCAGTAAAGCAGAAAACTGTTTCCAGAGAGGGAATTCTCTACTGTTTTCAATCAATCAATCAATCAATCAATCAATCAAGATTTATTGGAAGGCGAATTGAGAGCTAGAGCTCTCTTTTACAACTGTATCCAGAACAAGGAACAAAAAATACCATATAGTAGGAAAACAGAGTTATTACATACAGTTTAACATATTTATACAAGCGCCATATAATAGTAAATGCTTATGTGCTAAGAAGAAGGGGAAGAAAAAGGAAAGTTTTGGGAAGAGACTTGCTAAACCTGGTGCCACACCCCACTCCAATACCAAGTACTGATTCTCTTCAGATATTTCTCTTTAATATTGGGTTGGTAGAAAGTTACTTGATTAGTTAACTGAGTAATTAAATAATTATTATGTTTTAATTTAAAACAATAGTTTTCTAGTCTACAGTGATAGTTTTTAGATGTGTTTCTTTGATACAGGAATAGAACTAGAAGGGTTGTATATTAATAGCTCTGTTACTTAATTACTTTAATTTTATTTTATTTTTATATTAATATGTGGATGCTTTTTACAATCAAACACAGCTTCTGTGTTATAATT
Source organism: Neoceratodus forsteri (assembly GCA_016271365.2). Lineage (NCBI taxonomy): Eukaryota > Metazoa > Chordata > Ceratodontiformes > Ceratodontidae > Neoceratodus > Neoceratodus forsteri. The sequence goes on along the minus strand of CM028134.1, from coordinate 816,089,195 downwards.
GCATTTCTATCCTATTTTTGGTTATGTTACTCATACCACATTAAGTGTCACAGGTGAGTTCAACTATTTGTATAAAATCAACACCTATGGCTTTTATATGGTGTTTTTTATTTGTTGTATTTTATTGATTACTGTTTTGATGTGCTTATTAACAAAAATGGTATGATTAAATGCTGTATTTTATGTTGGAACTTGAATCTTTTTGACTTCAATAAAAGAAGTATAAAAAAAACAATAATTTTCATTTATTAGAAGGTTTTTTTGCCTCATAAAAATATGGGTATACAAAACAATGTTTAAATTTGGAAAATGTTCAAAAGGTTTAATTGATTTGGTTGTCTTTTATAAAGAGTAAGCTGATGTATGCTGCATTTTACTTTTATTTTCACTGTTTTCACTGTTTTTGTACTTTCTTGTCTCTACCTCAGAAATACATTGATGCACTTTTCAATGCACATTTTTAGTCATTTTCACTGTTTTATGTTAAAAAATATCTGGTTTTACAACTTCTTGGCACCACATGCAATGTTCATTAATCAAAGGATTTGAATCTATTTATTTGCAATTTTTGACCAATAAAGGCACTTTGAGCTGTGATATCTCATTTCCAGATGCATCCAGGGGGTTTCATTGACCTGTTTTATTGGTGGGGAGAATTGGCCATGATACTGAAGAAACTCCCCTACTCTTCCTCAGTAAGTGCCATGTGATCGTTAACTTCCACCTGGAGAGTGACCAGAGATGGGCAGCAGAGACTTCGGTTTAACATCTCATCTGAACAGTGCCTCAGGAGTGCAGCAACCCACTTGTACTGAACTACAGTCAGTTGTGGGTATTACCCCAAGTACCTGGTGTAGGGCTAGCTAGAACCCGCAAAGTTCTGATCAAACAGCCCCAGAGGTGAATGTGCTACCTACTGAGCCACTGACATTGTTTTAAACAATAGACTGTGAAGGAAAAACTTGTCATTTTTTTCCAAAGAAATTTAAAGTGTTTACTTTGAATGTAAATCTCTATCAATATTCCAGTCTCTTGTTCTGACACGGTACTACTAGTTGTGACCTAGCCCATTTAAATTTCCTGGGTGGAGGTACTGTGCAAATAATTTTTAACTTGACATCTTTGGGTAGCAGATTCCCACAGTAGGTAATAACCCAGGCCCCTCTACTGTAGTCCCTAGGGTGGCACAGTGCACTGATATCTACGGTGACCTGGTGAGTACACATGTATGGAAATAAGCATCTACACTGATGGACGCACATGAAAACGTTTATTTCAATGTTTGTCTACCTATAGGTCTAGATAATACAATTTATTTGAGTCTGTTTATACCCACCCCAGTTGTATAATCTTGCATATTATATTTTATTTCGAATTTTTGTTATTTTGAACTTTTGTTAACCGGGTAAACACAATGAGCCATAGGCTCTTTTTCATGTGCGACCCGAAAAATGACAGACAGAGGTAAACAATAACAAATAAGATGCACAACATTGATTACGTAAATAAGACACATCCATTTAAGGGTAGCATGTACATTCTAATTGATCAAACAAATACTTTCTTGAAAGTTTTTTAAAAAGATTATGGCTGCAGCCACTCTGAATAGTCACAGGAAGATCATTCCAGGATTTTGCTGCCTTAATTGAAATGGCAGACTATACGGTTGGCTACTTTATTGCATTGCCTGTACCTTTATAAAGGATTCTGGAATTCAGCCTGTGTGAAAGACAGTTTATAAAACTAAACAATAATGCATGACAGAGGTGTGTGTCGTGCTGGGATAACGTCATGCCTTGAGTGGCTGGGAATGAGAACTGAGGGCAGAGCACGTCCATCATATGAAAAATGACATTATCCCCATGACACACACCCTGGAGTACATTATTGGTATTATACATTGGCTTGTTTTTATACAGAATAAAAATAATAAAAAATGTTATTTTAAAATATATTTCGGTAGATTTTTTTTAGAGTTTGGGGAAGATCAATATAAAGTAGAAGACATTGACCTATAATCTGTACAGAGCTCAATACAGTATGGTTGTACTAGGATAACACCACTGTTGAAGGTGGCCATTGACCAATCAGGATTCAGGATTTTTTTCTTGTGATTGTATAATACTGATTGAGTGATATGAGAGAAACCTCACCACACTGTAACACAGGCTTATCATCCGACCCTAGCATTTCATTAGATTTAAATGTTCACAGTATCTCAGACTACTAAATGGCTTAGGAGGTCATACTGATGCCCTCAGAAGTGAAAGCTCTGGGAAGCAGTGTGGTGCAGAAGTTAGAACACAGGCTTGGAAACCAGAAGACCCAGGTTCTATTCTTGCCAGAGTTACTTGCTCACAGTGTGACCTTGAGCAAGTCACTGAATCTCCATGTACTTCAGTTCTCCGGACTGTAAAAGTGGGTAAACAGGAGGACCCTACTGAAAGCAAGATGCTGCATCTCAGTTGGACTATGTGGGTAAATAAATAGTAAAATAATAAAAAAGAAAAAACATAGGTTCTGCTACTGTGTTTCAAGTGGAAGAAACTAGCCTTGTTTTGAAATGGGGTGGAGGGTCTCAGCACTGGTGTGACTTCAGATGGTGTACTGCCTGCACAGAACCGAGTTAAACAGTGCAAAGGAACTTGAGACAGGGGGTAGAGGGTGGGAAAAGATTGGGTTGGTGAAGGGTGGCCAAGGGACTTGTCCTGGGCATTTGGGGAGAGCTACAGTTTTTTTAATTGTTTTTAGTTTTGCACCAACTTGTGCCCAAATGCAAATAATCAGTAGTACTGAATACCTTGTATCTAATGGTACCGAATATGAACACTTGCCAAGTATAAAAATATGATATTTGCACACATAAAGCACTTTTACATGTAGTGATCTGTATCAGAATGAGCAGTAAATATCCACTGCAATGTTACTCTGTGTGGCGTCTACAGGTAATCTGCTCCACAACAGAAGTGAGCGTTCTCCAATTCCGCATTCCCTGCTTAGCTGGGTTTGTCGACTCTTGAAGTGTTTCACCCAGCCATGTACTAGCACCCTTCCACTCATTTCTGTCTCATGAAAAGGAAATCCCATGCTTTCTTGGCTGTTGCAGAGCAGATTGCCTGTAGACACCACACAGGGTAACGTTGCAGTTGACCTGTACCGCTTGTTCCAATACAGATCACGGCATGTATAAGTGCCTTTTGAGCACAGCAGAACAAGCAGAACAAAGCATGCCACAGAACAAGTGGCACAGGTAAGCAACATGTAAAAGCACCTTCAGTCTGCTGCCTACTGTTAATTTCAGCATCAGCATAGACTGGACAGTTAAAGTGGAACTATGAGACAATATTTTCCCACCCTTCAGAGTGGGATGATTGCTCATGTGGAATATGACCCCTGAAGTAAAATAAAAGCTTGAAGTACTGTAAATACATAAGCATATAGGTACATAGGTATATTTTTCAGGTCCAATTAGTAAGATTTGCCAAAGACAGGACCTGCCACCGAAGTGGTCAGTTAGCCCATTTTTTGGGACCCATATATGCGTCTAGTTCTTTCTTAAAGCTTGTCATACTGCCTGCTTCAAGACATTCCAGACACTCACCACACACTGGTTAAACCACTTTGCTCTTTTTGTGGTATTACATTTATCCCCCATCAGTTGTTTACTGTGTGATCTAGTTTGGTATGTTTGTTTCCTTCTGATACTGAATGCTCCTGTCTCCCAGGTCTCTGCATTTTGGAAGGCCCTATATACAAAACACAGGTCCCCCCCTTAATCTTCAATATACAATTGAGTACAGTTTCAGTTTGCTCAACCTATCACTATAACTTAGATGTCTTACATTCATAATTTTCTTAGTGAATCCTCTTTGTACTTGCTCTACCTTGTCCGCAATTCCCCCAGTTTGTGGTGCAGACAGGGGGGCCCCGTATTCTAGAATTGGTCTTACCAGAGCCTTGTACAGTGGCACCAGAACCTCCTCCCTCCTGCTTCTAATGTTCCTTAATATATTCCATATAACCCTTTTACTTTTCTTGACTGATTCGATATTATGTTTATCAAAACTGAGGTTATTGGAACTATATACCCCCAGGTCTGATTCATTGTCCATTTCCTGTATTACTTTATTATCCAAAGTGTTGATACATTCTATTATTTTTCCCAAAGTGCATTAATCTACACTTGGATTCATTAAATTTGAGTTTATGTATATTAGTCCAGGTTTCCAGACTCTGCAGCTGACTCTGGAGTGCACTGGCTGCCTCCTTATTATTAACTATCATTCCAACTTTTGTATCGTCAGCATATTTGCATGACCATGCGCCTCCTATCACCTGCATGTAATGCACCAATACATTGAACAAAAGGGACCCCAGCACCGATCTCTGGGGAACCCCACTTGTCACCCTACCCCATGCCGACAGGTGTCCCCTAATTTGGACCCTTTGTACTCTGTCTTCCAACCAGGAGCTAATCCAACTACATAGATGTTGGTTGACTTTATATTCCTGTAGGATGTACATCAGGACCTCATGGGAGACAGAGTCAGAGGCCTTTGCGTAGTCCACATAAACTACATCTACCAGAAGACCCCTATCCGAGGCCTGGCTTACAGGTTCCAAAAACTGCATCAGGTTTGTTATGCACTATGTCCCCCCAGAGAAACCATGCTGGGTAATGTCAATCAGTCCCAGTTGTTTCATATTATCCTCCAAATGCCTTTTGACATAACTCTCTAATATTTTCCCTAGTATTGATGTTTTACTAATGGGTCTGTAGTTCTTAGCCTATGATCTATCCCCAGCTTTATGAACTGGGGTAATGTGTGCAACCTTCCAGTCTGTAATAACCTTTCCCTCCCTCAAGGATCTATTGAATAGAATTGCCAGGGGTTCTGCCAGTTCCTCGGCTACCGTAGTCAGAAATAATGGGCTAATTCCATCAGGACCAGGGGATTTATATTTGTTTAAACCTCTTAGACTGTTGTAAACCTGGTTTGTGGTTATAGTAGGGATCTCTGGGTCCACCGCCTTCTTTTCACTCTTGTTATAGGTTACCCTATCTTGATACTGGTATACACTAATAAAATGGCTATTAAACACATTGGCCATCTCCAATTCCACTTCTATTACCTTATTGTCAACTGTTAGACAATTTATTGAGCTATTTGTTTTTCTTAGACTTCCCACATAATTGTAGAAATATCTGCAGTTGGACATCTTGTCCGTAGCTAACTCTAACTCAGCTTTTGCCCTTGATCTTCTGATGGCCTTTTTATTCAAACCTGAATTTCTTATGCCTCCACAGTTTGGCCTGTGTTACATGACTCTTTAATTTCCTGTGTGCCTTATTTTTTTGCCTGATTAGTGTTTTTATATCTTCTGTAATCCACTTCGGTATTCTACCCCGATTATTATATTTATTTATTTCTGGGACATATCTTGCAATGCAGGTCTGTATGCTGTCATTAATTTTATTCCATGTCTCCTGGGTGGTCAAACCATCCAATTCCCCTTTCCAGTCAATGGAGGACAATAGCTGTTTTATTTTGTGGAAGTCTGCTTTCCCATATACTTTGACTTTTGTTGCCCCCCTACATCTAGCCTTAACCCCCACAACGCTAAATTTCACCATGTTGTGATCACTTGTTCCTACAGGGTGTATTACTTGGACATCATTAACTGTGTGTTCCATATTATTTAGTACTACAGCTAATATTTTTTCTCCTCTTATCCCTTCTGTTACCAGCTGGTCAAGTGACAAAAGGAAAACAATCTACACACACACACACACACACACACACACACACACACACACACTCACTAAAGCTCCTTGCTCTCGTGTTGCTATTTTAGATCTACACATCATCTCCTGTCTAAATGAAACAGTGCTAATGATCACAAAAATATTATAGTGGAATGGTAGTGCCACTATAGTTAGGGTTCAGTTTAACGTTAAATTGCATTTTTCAGCCACTTACAGCTCGTCCAAACCTTGACAGATTTTCATGAAACCTCTGAAAGTGTGATTTGTGGCCCAGAATTTCCTGGCGTGGCAAATTTGGTGAAATTTGATTCAGTGTTTTATTTTTTTGGCTAGAGATGGGCAAAAAATGTGTAAAAAACCTTTTTTTTATAAAATTAGGTCAATTCACACATCACTGACATGTGCAGAGCAGTCAAAGTCACAAATCTGGCTTTTGGTTGATACCCTGAAGCTGACATTACTAAAATATACTAAACGGTCCCTGCAAGCCCAACTCTGGTGCCATCAAGCTCTCCTTACCTGCCCCATTCCAACACCGGGTTCCCAATCCCAGTGTCGGACACTAAAGTAACAAAATAAATAAATGCAGTCATCACTGGGTGACCAAACCTTGCGTCATTGACCAGACCCCACCCGACCCATTCCAACACCAGCTGCTCAACCCTGGTGTCAAACAGTAAACTAACAAGAACATACCTAAGCAGTCAGCAGGAATCCAACCTGGTGCCACCCACCACCCAAATTCTGTCACTGGGTGCCCAACCCTGATGCAGAACTGTGGGTGCCCAACTCTGATGCAGGACTGTAATAATTTATAACCCTTACTCCACCCACAGTGCCACAAGTCCCACACACTCCTCCACCCACCCAGCACGTACAATAAATTAACCCCCAATCCTCACCCACCCTCTGGCACCCTTGCTGCACCCCCATGACCACCCATGAGAATACATTTCAGTTGCATCACGAAGTGAGTGATCTCTACAGCTCTCCCTCTGCCTCGGCTGGTTGCTGTCTTATACTAGGTCCCATGGTGGGTTACCAGCATCCACTATCTTCTGCTGTTGTGGGCTGACCAACGGAGGGGAGAAAATGAATAAAAAAAACAACTAAGTTCCCTGTCCCAAAAACTGCGTATGTGAACTGACTTAGTTTTGTTTCCCAAAACAAAGTCAAATTTGATGTTCCCCAAACATTTTTCAGGACCATTTTCAAAACTGACAGTTGGATGTTCGCTGGGAAGGAAGTAAGCACCCTGTCCCCAAAATTTAGTAAAAACATTTTAAAAAATAAAAGAAGTTATAAGTGATAGAACACCCCCACCCTCAAAAAAAATAATAAGTTCCCCAAAATCGAACTGTGTCTGAACTTGGAGTTACATTTTTTACGTCTTACAATAAGTCCCCAAAAAAAGATGCAAAAATAAAAACAAAGTCCATGGGCAGTTTTTTCTTTCACGTGTTCTTTTCTATCACCCATATGTTTTACATTGTTTTTACTTTTTTTTTTTTACCAAATTTGAGGGACAGGGTGGTTACCAGCCTCCTTCACCATCACCCAAGGGCCTTCCCGGTGGTTGTGAGGGCCGAGAAGGATGTTTGCCCTCCCACAAGCTCCTGACTGCAATCCCCCTCTCGCAAGCATAGCGGCTTTCCCAGTGGTCGTGAGGGCTGAGAAGGACGTTTGCCCTCCCATAAGCTCCTGACTGCAAAATCCCCCCCCGCTGCAAGCATTGCAGCTTTCCTGGTGGTCGTGAGGGCCCAGAAGGACATTTGCCCACCCACGAGCTCCTGACTGCAACCCCCCACAAGCTTATCAGCTTTCCTGGTGGTCGTGAGGGCCGAGAAGGACGTTTACCATCCCAAGAGCTCCTGACTACAAACCCCCCCACCACCACCACCACCCACAAGCATAGCAGGTACGTAATACACACTATGGCCCGAGTCGGAATATGCTGCGGCCTGGAGCTATTGTTTGGCGGAGCTGGACTTTTTGGCGCCAACATTTTAACTTAGATACCAAGGACCTTTATTAATTTCTTGTCAGCTGAACACTGCTGATAGTTTATTTTTACCTTAATAATGTGTGTCAGACATAATTGATTTTGTGCTGCCTTTATTTAGCACCTTAATTTTAATTTATGTAGCTTGACTATTTATGGGGCTTGTTGTGGGTACTTTAATTCATTACTGTGACCATAAGCTCTTCCCACTCATTTCTGCTGTGTATATGTTTGATTCCTTTTCTCCTCGTGCCCAAAATGTTTAATAATTTTTAAAGTCTCTTATGCTGCTTTACACTGATTACTGTGTAGCCTGAGTACTTCCCTGAATATTGGGATATTTGTCTTCTCTCGCCCCCACTCTCAGCTCCTTCTCCACTCTTAACTGTACTTAATCCACTGTCTGTCCTTCTATCCATAGCTTTCCCAGTGGTTGTGAGGGCCAAGAAGGATGTTTGCCCTCCCATGAGCTCCTGACTGCAAACCCCCCTACCCCTGCAAGCATAGTAGATAAGGAATACACAATATGGAAGGAGTCAGAACACACCGCGGCCTAGAGCTATTGTTTGATGGAGCTGGAGGGCCCCTGCCACCCCCACCACCACCCTTGGTGAACTTGAGCTTTTATAGCCTGAGCAATGTGTGGACCGAAAAACCAATCAGCCCGTTTTGCCCTTTGCAGCTTATCATTTCCCACCACTAGTGGCCGCTCTCTAGCTAAAACAATTCTACCCAAGAAATCGGTGTTTCAACCATCTCTGGAAGTCTACCCCCACCCCTCTCGAAAGTCCTTCCCCGTTGTTGTGATATGTATCCACTAATTATACTCCTCCACTCCCTGCTCTACCTCCCTGTCCCTATGCCTCATAACCCTCACTGCTATAGGCTATTGCACACAATGCTGTCTATGAGCTTCTGTACCAGCCCTACCTCCTGTGTCCTCCCTAACTATAACACCACTGCTTATCCAGACCTGATATTGATGACTGTCCCCCTCCCCTGGGCTGCTGACACACTTGCTTTTATCCGCTCCATCCCAGTTAACTCTCCTAGCTGCCCACCCCTTAGCTGTCACCTGCCCGCCAAAAGGAGGATACCCAAATGAATCCTCTACAGATTTGTTTGCCTACTACTGCTCCTCTCAGGCAACATCCATCCTATCCCAACCCAGGTCCTACTCCCCCAATCACAGCAAACCAGACACATGCCCATGGACTGAGGTTAGCATCCATCAATATCTGTAGCTTACAAAAAAAACACACACCCCTACAAGCGTGGGTAGTTCAACACAGTCCAGATATCCTGGCAGTGGTAGAGACCTGGCTGTCCCCCCGACACCCCTGACTCCGCAGTCAGCCTGGATGGTTACACCCTCAACTGGGTCAATAGATCTAGTAAAAGGGGTGGTGATGGATGTGCTTTCTACCTTTGGAACCACCTACTGGGTCATGTAGTAAGCACTCCTGAGCCTTCGCATGGGGCTCAATCACTAATGGTAAAATTGACAATAAGGAAACCAGGTAAAACTCTATACTTACTGGCTGTCTACATCCCCCTTAGGCAACAAAAAACAGCCTTATCCTTCATCCTGGATATCATCTCGCAACTTCCACCAAACTCCGAAGTCATTGCTTTTGGGGATTTTAACACTAACTGGCTTGCCCCAAAAGCAGCACAGTACAGAGATGCTATTGTGGCACTTAATCGCACGCAAATAGTCCCTATACCCACATGGCTTAACACTTCTAATGGAAATCGGACGCTCATTGACCTCATCCTGGCTAGCCACCCCAATCACCTCTTTGATGTCCAGGTACTTCCAGACTCGCTTAGCGACCATTCCCCTATCATCTGCAGTTGGTCAAACCACCTGAAACCATCCCCCCTTGAGTTTCTACCAATGTCGTCTAAAAAGAGGATCCCTGGAACATTTCAAGAATTACCTACCGAATCTAGATTGGTTCCCCCTTGACTGCGCAACCTCTCTGGACAATGCCTTAGTTTTCTTCATTTCCTCCATCAATGCTGCCTGTGACAACTTTGCCCCCTCCCGGTTAAGAAACCTGTCAAAAACCATGTCTATCATTGGATCACACAGTCCCTCTTAAATTGCATGCGGTACCATGACAACCTGTGGTGTAAAGCTCTTGACTCAGGCCAAGCAGCTGACAGGCAAAACTACCGTGCGGCTAGGAATGCCTGCACCCAGGGAATACGGCAGGCCAAAGCTGCCTACTAGCGGCTAGTCTCACCTCCTCATGGGGACATGGATGCAAATTCTGGGAGACCATTAATAGACTGAATGGTAAATCCCTCTCTCCCCCCTCTCTCCCCCTCCTTCCCTCCTGCAAGTTCATGGTACTACTACACAGAATCTGGAGCTCATAGCTAGTGCATTAAATACTGCCTTCACTGATCCTGACAACGAACTCCCACCTGATTACTTCTCCACACCTTCTACCCCCTCTCCAGCTTTCCCCCCACCTCCTACTGGGGTCTCCCCCTTTCGTTTTAAATCTGTTCCCCAGAGTACAGCCAGGAAATACCTATCCAAGGTTCTAGAAAAGTCAAGACATAGCACTGGCACCCTAGATCTCAATCTCCTCAAACCCTTCCTGGAATCTGTCCTAACCCCTCTTACCAAGATTCTGAACAGGTCCCTCTGCCTGGGCCAATTTCCATCTCAATGAAAACAAGCCATGGTGACCCCAATTTTTAAGAGTAGAGCTAGAACCTTACCGAGTAACTATAGGCCATTATCCATACTGCCACCCCTGTCTAAAGCATTGGAGAAGATTGTTGCTGACCAACTATCTCAATTCCTTGACACACACAACCTATTATGTCCCCAACATCATGGATTCAGGAAGGCCCACAGCACCACAACTGCTCTACTGGAATATACCTCCTTCATCCACGATGTACTGGATCAGGGGCTCTTAGTAGGGTCTGTTTATGTTGACTTGACTAAGGCCTTTGATACTGTTCATCACCCTCTGCTGACTGACTCCCTACTCTCCCTTGACCTATTTCAGGAAGCCACTTCCTGGTTCTCCAACTACCTCTCTGGCCGATCTCAACAGGTAAAACTAAATCTCACTCCGTTTTCCTCCCTCTTAATCAAGTCTGGGGTACCCCAGGGTTCAATTCTTGGGCCTCTAATGTTTAGCCTGTTTCTTAACTCTCTCCTCCGGGCCTGCTCTGGACAACTCCTCCTCTATGTAGATGATGCTGTCATTTTTTCCCCCGACACAGGACCCCTCCACCCTGCAACATAACCTACAGAAGCACTTCACTGAAATTGAGTCTTGGTTCACCAATCCTAAACTGGTTCTCAATTATAAAAAAAAAAGATGATGCTCTTTGCGCACCATCAGAACAAAAACAGGTCCTACCCCCTCCACATTCTCAATTCTAACTCTGTCCCCCTCAAAACTGCCCCTAGCTTTAAATATTCAGGGATCATCCTTGACTCAGCTCTCTCCTTTCATGAGCACATCTCTATCCCCTGCAGAGCTGTAAAAATCAGAATTGGACTACTTTATCGGCTTCACTCCTGTCTCCCAGAGACTGCTCTAAGGCTGGCTGTATCCAGCTCTGTTCTCCTGCTGGTTGACTATGGCATAGTCATTTATGGGTTGGCCTCCAATACCACCCGAATTAAAATCAGAATGGCCCTAAACAAAGCCTGGCGCCTAGCAGCTGGGTGTGACAGATATACACATACTTGTGATCTCTACCGGAGAACCTCCTGATTAAACCTTGAGGGGCGTCTCCGCTACCACACCTGCCTCCTTGCCAAAAAAATACCCCTTGGACTTGTTCCTGCTCGAGTGTCAACTTTACTAACTCCAGCCCGTAGAATGAGAATCACTAGACACTCCAGCAATGCTGCTTTCCACATACCTTTTTTTAGAACCACTGCTGGGCAAAGATCTTATAGTTATAGAGCCCCATTTTGGATGAATGCCCTTCCTGCCACTTTACTGGATACTCCTACACTGGGACTCTTCAAGTCTGAGCTATGTCAGCTGTTACTTGCCTCCTCTAATTGTGACTGCCTTCATGCCCCCCCCAACCCAGATGAACCCATTAGACACAGTACTCAAACCTACCCCCTGCAGGCCTTGCGCATCGTTACTCCTACCTCGTATCTGACAGTATCCCTTGGATTGCTCTCAATTCTGCCCCCTAGTGTTGACCAGTTACCCAATAGGGTAATGGAAATGTGTACTTCTTTTTTGTCTTTTGTATAACTTAATTGTTATAACACTGTATGAAATAGGTGTAATTGTTGTATCTTAAGTATTGTATGTCTTGCTTGTATTCTCTGCCTCCTGCCTGTAACTGATTTTTTAGATGTGGAGCCTTTGCAAAAGAATCCCTGACTCAAAGGGTTGTAATTCCTAAACATAAATAAATAAAATAAATAAATAACTTTCTTACCTTCATTACTGGTCTGCTGCTTTACATAACACCTGCAGGACTCTGTTTGAAGCATGCTACAGGTGCGGTGCCATGCCCAAATAGTTTGTTTTTTCATATAGAGCCCACAGGGCCCTGCGTGAAATGTGCTGTGCTATGCATCCAATGCCATGCCTGATGGATCTGCTGCTTTGTGTAGGGCCTAAACAAGGCCATTTGTAAAACGCGCTATAGGACCAGTGCTGCATAGTACATGGTTGGGTGAGCCATTTGCAAAGCACGCTATTAGCTTTCTATATATTTTTTTTTAATTTAGTATGCTTTTTCCTCCCACACGCTGGACCAGCCCATCAGCCCTCCTCCCACCAGCTCCATCTTCTGTGTCCCAAGGACTTACCTCTTCTGGTGTTCCTCCTTGGCTTACCCCAAGAGGCGGAGGCTTTGGGGGGCTCATTTCCCCACAGCAGACCTTCAGTTTGGTGTCTGAGGAGTGCCACAGTTCAACGGTACAGGGCCTGCAGTGTGAGGTGGGTGGCATTCTGCTCGGTCTGATCTTTTCCACTTTCCGTCCCCTGGGAGATGTGGTATGCAGTGACGTTGTGACGCACACGCCAGTGTCTGCCACGCCTCTTTATCCTTTATTCATTGCAAAACAACTGTGTTAAAGCATCAGTGAGGGTTGAAGATTAAAGCCATGAAAGTAAGGAAATGCAACATCAGGGTTAAGAGTCCCCTGTGCTGTGTACAGATTCTGTGGCCTGACAGTCCTTGGGCTTTAAATGATCATGCAACACAGCACTGACATTGCCTTTACTTCGGCACTGTCTGCCCAGGCACACAAAAATACGAATTCAGCAAAGTCTGGAGATTGGGTACCAACATTAGGGCAACACTGTGTGTTGCATGATTGTTATGATTGCTGACTACAGCTTTTTTTTTTGCAATGAATTATAACAAGTAACTGATGGATATTCTAGATGTACAGATAAGAAGGGATCTCTATTGCATATGCTAGCTAGCTGCCTTCATTTACAAACCTATTGGTTCAATTTTTTTTCTCTGGTAAGTAGGGCAATTGGGGTAGACTTCCCTTTAGCGCCAGGAATTGTCCATTTAGGGCTCTCATTATCAGTTGATTTACAACCAAAGTCTGTATATTTCAATTTTCTGTCCTAAGCCACCACAAAGAAAATAATTTTAATACTTTAGAAAGACCATAACACTCCTCCACACACAGATTCAGTAAATCATCTTGATGTTTGACTGCACTAAATTGGAACAGGCCTATTATGCATTTTGTTTGATTAAAAATTTTCAATATTTATACAAATAGAATGATACAGAAAGTATATACCAGATCACTGAGGATTCAGTAACAGGCATTGCTCAAACAGTATGAGTTGCTCTCGCCTAGAGATACCTTAAACCAGAAAACAGTACATGAGTTAAGCCCTCCTTGTAGGAGCTGGAGTGGCAGTTAGGGAGATTCCCCAAAGACATCTCAAATTACTAACATTATATTAACCAGCATTGCATACATAATGTTAAACAAATGCATCCCAAGAACCCCTTTTAAACCAGTCTGGTGGGGTAATCTTGAAAAATAGCAGTTTAATAAAACACTCTATGTTTCTCCAATGTTTGTAATAAATCACTAATCACTAAACGAATATGAAATAACAATAGCCAGGGAAAGTAATTGCCATACAGTTGGGATGGGAGCAAATTAACTAAACCAGGATATCTGAGTCCTGCTCAAAAGGATATACAGCAGAAGAAAATGCCCTCCCCCCCATAGGACACCAACAAGATTTCAATTGTGCTTCTGCAGCTGGATGAGATGTATGCTCGTGTGACTTCGATACATTGTGGCTGTTCACCTCTCTGTCCGTGGGATATACCACCCTGTAGGGGTACAATGCAAGGAACCCTAGAGGAGGGCCCCCCCCCCCATAGGTGCTGCAGGAATAATTCCCTTGGCTAAAGGTAGCTTAGGAAGAAGCCCAAAAAGAATACCCAAAAGGGTGTCGAGCTTCGAAGAGGCGAGAAATCAGAAGATATCTAGACTGGAAAGGAATGTGACACACATAGATAGGAAGGACAGGAGAAGAACAATAAAAGGCGAGGACAATAAATGAAAGGAAATCTGATAAGATGCAGAAGGGCAGACTTCTTAAGGAGAGAGGGAACAGGTGGGGCCACTATCCGACTCCATCCAACAGCGAACCTAACTACAGAACCCATGAAAGCACTAACCCTGTCTAGTATTATGACCATCGGCACAGAAGACAGGAAAAAAAACCCTTCGAGGAGGAAACCTCTGGGGATCCAAGGCCTAGGTCACCTTTCCTCCAGGCTGAAGGATGGTTGATTAGTGACGGCACGGCTACAACAATTTAAACTGAGACTGAGGAAGGAGGAAAAGTCCAATGTAGAGGAAGCTCTCGCTCTGTCCTTTTTCAATGGACAGCTGTTGAGGGATGCAAGCAATGTCTCTGCGACTATACACTCAAAAGCAAGAGAAGATGTATGATGATGGAAAGGAGCCTGAAGGCCTGAACAGTTAAAGGTGAGGAATGAAATGTATTATGTATGATTATGACATCAAGCCTGGAAGGCCGGGACGGTTAAGGTAAGGTATAATGTAACCCCTAGGTGGCGCTATCCCAAGGGCTACTACCCCTGCGTGCTTGGCTAGCAGCAGGTTAAGGGGTCTGGGTAATGAAATGGGTGCCTCCACCCGGAGGTCAGGGTTGTTAGTGGTCAAGCTAACCTGGGCACAGCCCTCCGGGACACTGTAACCCCCATCTTTCCCTTCTAGTGGCCTGAACAATATACAACAATTACTTTCACAATGACCCTTATTCACCAGACAATTACCCACGCTGTTTGCACTTACTACCAGGGCTGGATCCTCTAGCTTGACCCTGGGGACCCCCTGTAAAACAAGGTTAAGCACAACAAATAATAACAGTACAATACTCTTGGCACAAACTGGAACCACAGTCAGGTTAAATGCAAACAAAGTTAAATCTGATTTATTCTGGGGACTTGAACAAGGAAGGGGTGTAATCAGGTTGATTTGCTTAAAAGCTATATTAATCAGACAGTTATGCATGCAGTTCAGAGCCCCTACACAGTCACACACTCTAGGTACCCAGGTAGGAAAACAGTGGACTAGCCAGGAATGTTGCAGCTGGTTGGGGCCCTGTGATGGAAGAAAGCAACATGCACAACACACACTATTTGTAATCCAGAACCGGAGGACTCAGTTCATGAAAGAAAAGGCAACAAGACAATCAGATGACAACACTTTTAGATTTAGCTGTTGTTGCAGGGAGCTACCCTGATGTTTACTCACAATACCCAATACTGGACACAGGCAGGACGAAATCAAGACTGCAGGCTGTTGAGCTGCAGTGCCTGGAGAAGCAGGGCCCACATGGATCACCGAGGCATCGTTCCTGTTCAAGGCATTGAGCAGGGAGCTGATCCCCAGGCTGGTCTCTCGTCGATGACTTTCTCTGCGTAGCAGGGCCCAGGCAAATGGAAATGGATATGGATTCAGTCCGTGGAGCTGGATACAGCCTCCAGCAAGCAAAACACAGTTCAGACACACAGTGCCATTATTTAAATAAAAAAGGAATCTGAAATCAAGAAAGACTGTCTACGGAATTGAATTTGTGAAGCGCCACCATACTATACGCTCTGTAATAGAGTACATGTTCATACTATTGACACATCAGGAGTGGCAGCATAAGGAATAATAAAAATATCCATTTCCTGTGGAATTGTGCTTTCCCTTTCGACATATCCATTTTAGAGTCCCCAAAGGTACTGATTGGCCCATTTCAGCAGTCCAGGACCAAGATAATGGAAGCAAACAAAACTGTCCATGCTGCAAAGAAGGCAGGTTAGAACAAACTGCAATATTATTACTACTCTAACAAATGTTCTGTAAACAAGTACATCTTTTAACAGAGCTTCCTCTCAGATTAATTATGACTGCAATCCAGGCAGCTCTTAAAGAGACAGTACATAGAGGCTATACAGGCACTCACTGGCAATACATTCAAACCGCTAAAATGCAGGACACCAGCCTGGCAGTGAGCATTTAAACAAGCTCAAGGAAGACTTTTCGGGAACCCCCATTTATAGGGGGGGTTACAATGAAATAAACAATGTACAATGATGGAGAGAAGCCTGTCGGCACCGAGCAAAGGGGCAATAGACACCAAGGCATGTCTCAGAGTAGAGAGCAGGTCAAATTGAGGTAGCATGGACCTGAGAGGGTTATGCTTGAGTAGTCAATGTGAAGGAGTAGACCCACATATAGGTCGAATGAGCGAGGGATTCCGGATGCGGTCATGAGAAAACTGAATGTGATAATAACCGCAGGGGTGCAGCAGTTTGATGAGGTAGCATTAGACTTAATGAAAGGTATGCTCGATTAGTCGATGTTGCTCAATTAAGCGATGTGAATAAATAGACCCTGAGGATGAACTGAGTGAAGGAGAACTAGACTTTGGCACCGGGACATCGGACGGACTAGAGTAAGAGAAGGATACGAATAGGGAAGATGATGGCAGGATAGGGAAACAAAAAACCCAAAAGAAAGTGAAGGTCAGAGAAGGAGCGGAATGGAGGGTGCAGGGAATGGGAGGAGAAGGGCAACAAGTGGAGTCGACGGGGGTAGACATCCCCGACATAGTAGATATAGATAGAGAGAAGGACCGAGTCAAACAACTGAGGTCGATGATGGACTAGGCAGTGCGACCACAAATAGCTCCAACAGCAGGAGGGAAGGGCAAGGAGCGGCGAAGGCCCAGAGTGAAAGACGAGCAATGGGGAGAGGGGCCAGGGACAGGTGACTGGAAGATGGAACCGCCAAAGCAGAGACGGAGTGGGAATCGAAAGCCACTGAATGACCCTATAGAGTTATACTAGGGAGCAGAAAACTGATGCATCTACTAATCAGCTCGAAAGATTTCCATCAACACATGATGCATGCAGTTCCTATTCCACTAGGGAGTCAGCTGCGGAGCGGTGCTCGGGCTCCAAGGGCATGCAGTTGCTAAAGACAGCATACCAAGCAATGTAGTAAGGCAGAATACACCCAGCAGAGACAAAGATAATGGTGATAGTGACAGTAATGAAGAAGAGTAATCGAGCAACTAAAGAAGTGTAATAAAAGAATACAACAGCAAGCCGGCAGATCATTGGCCAGCATTAGGATGTGATAATAGAAAATGCCGACTTGTAAATAAGTTAATTTAAGCTGCAGGACAACCAAGCTCCAAGCTAAGCGACTTAAAGAACTGATGGATGTATCATAGCTGAAGCAGGTAAGGCACATGTCGGACGGTAACAATAAAAATGGTGAACTGCAAAAAAAGAAGGCGTACCAGCTCATGGTGAGGACCCATGCCAACGTCGGGTGCAGGACAGCATGGAGGAGATGGAAGTTCAATAGAAAGCAGGGGAGGATGGCAACCAAGAACCAGGCAGAGAGCCGAGAAGGATTGGAGTGGTGGCCAACACCAGCCAAAACACTATTGGCACACAGGAGCGGAGGGCAGCAGACGGAAGTAGAGACAGGCAGGAGACCTAGTGAAAAGTGAAAAACATGCTTGAGGAGCAGGGTGTGGAGCAACACTGGTGCCCAGATAAGCCGGGTGAGATCGCACTTCAGAAGTGCTGGCACAGCAACAGGAGCCCGGGGAGGGCAGGAATAGCAGCGAGAGAACCAAGAGGAGAGAGAACGAGCAGAAATGAACAGACAGGCAGAGATACAAGAGCAGGACGAACCCAGAGAAGGAGTGCAGCAGCCTGAGTCACCCAGCAGGAGCGGAGGGAGGGACTGAGAGGGGAGAAAAGCGAGGAGGGTTAGAAGGCAATGAGAGGCTCGAAGGCACCGTACAACAGAACAAGCCGAGAGGAGGGAGGAACAGGATAGGAATGAAGAGGAGTGGCGCTTCCGGCCGCAACAAAGAGACAAATCCTGGAACAGTCCAGGAGGAGTGGCCTTTTAAGGCCTGATGGGGGAGTAATGTGGTTGCTCCGCCCATTGAACCTCAGGCTTAAAGCTTTCCCGTTAATAACCAGCATTGCTGACAACTTAAGGTCTCATTAACGTCTCATGTAAACTGTCTCGTAGGCTCTTTATATCCCAAACCCTATGGGATAGCAATTCAGAATTTGAACCAAGGAAAAAAAGTTACTGAGGTAGATCCAGCCAGGTCATTATCAGTGGCCTGCTCCTCAAGAAATGGAAGACTTTCCAAAAAACGTGTGACTGCGTGCACCTCCGTAAAGATGTACAGTTTGCCCTGGTAAGTAAAGCGGAGGCAAGTGGGGAAGAGCAAATTAGAAGAAATGGGTTCTATGTCATAAGGGTGATTGCCGAGAAAGGCGATCATCGTTATAATGAGTGTATCGCCAAAATTCAATTTATGTGATGTACACCTGTATGAAAACAAACCAGTGCAATGGACACAAAATTCTTATGTCATGTAGGGAGGCTGTGCCCCTGCACCTCCCCTACTTTAGGATTCTCAACTCCAGGGAGTGCAAATTCTACAAAAACCCAAAACAACACTACTCGGGCCAGGCACAACAAAATACACCTGCGCCCAGACCCAAACCCAGCATTCTGGCTACCCCAGCCCAGCACCCAGCCACCATGCCATGGAGCCAGCTTGGCAGCTCACCGTGGCACCACCCCTGAAAACCCTCCTCCCTCCCTCCCTCCCTCCTCTCCACCCTCACTCAGCATGCTCGCCACCCCCCCATGAGCGTACATACAGTGACATCCCATCACATTCATGTACCCCCACATCTGGTTGCCTTCCCTACACTGTCGCCCTGTTGACATGCGCCAAAAGTGGGTCGCTGTTTCGGTAGGTGCTCACTTTCCAATAGTGCATGTCACAGGATACTGACAAAATGCCATGCTCACCCAGATGTTGCTTCATCTGAAGGAGCTCTTTCCACTTAGATTGTATGCGTGATGCCACACCTGGGAAAATGGATATTTTATGCCCCTCAAACTGTAGCTCTCATTGATCCCTGGCAGCAGCTAACACTGCAAGCCTCTTCTCCAAAGAATCAATCATTACCAGCACCAGTCCATATCTGCAGCTCTCCTTCCACAGGTCTCCGACAAGCTGGTAAATGGAAAACGCACTCGATGTGCACAGACTCCAGTGACTGACCCAATGATCCCATAAGTATTGAGGCAAAAACGGGTTTTAAGTCTGTAGCAGCTATATTGGAGGGAAGCCCCACTACATGGAGATTAGCAGCTTGGAAATCATTCTCCAAAGTTTCTACTTTGTCAACAATAAATTTAGAGGCCAGGGCCTGGGCCTGGGCCACGGAGTAGCGTCCTGTCGGCTGCTGAGCTCTTCAAGGACCTTAGAGCTCTCCTCTCTCCCCTCCTCAAGTTTCTTAACCCGTTAGTCCATCACGGATAAAGAGTCGTTAGTTTGATTAACTTTTTCCTCTATTTCCTCTTTTTCCTGGATGTGGGCTCTAAAGTGGTAAAGTGGGTTGGAAACTGGCTAAAAGGCAGGACACAGAGGGTGGTAGCAAATGGCATAAAATCAGAGGAGAGGGAGGTGACCAGCGAGGTTCTACAGGGATCGGTGCTGGGTCCAGTTCTATTCAATGTCTTCATAAGCGACATTGCAGAGGGACTGGAGGGGAAAGTATACCTGTTCGCAGATGACACCAAGATCTGTAACAGAGTTGACACACAGGAAGGAGGGGCTAAATAAAATGAGAAATAACCTAAGACTACTTGAGGAATGGTCAAGGGTTTGGCAGTTAGGTTTCAATGCTAAGAAGTGCAAGATAATGCACCTGGGACACAGAAACCCAAGAGAGGAATACAGGATGGAGAGGGCATATTCTAGCCACTGCAATTCAGGAGAGAGAGACCTGGGAGTTATTATATCTGATGACCTGAAGTCAGCCAAACAATGTGAAAAAGCAGTGAGGAAGGCAAACAGAATGCTGGGGTGCACAGGAAGGGGCATAACCAGTAGGAGGAGTGAAGTGGTGATGCCACTGTATAGATCACTGGTGGGGCCTCATCTGGAATACTGTGTCCAGTTCTGGAAACCACATCTCAGGAAGGACATTGACAGAATGGAAGCAGTCCAGAGAAGAGCAACAAAAATGATACATGGACTGCACCACAAGCCTTATGAGGAAAGACTCAAGGAGCTAAACATCTATTCACTGGAAGCGAGAAGGGAGAGAGGGGATATGATAGAGACTTTCAAATACCTTAGAGGAATAAACAGGGTACAGGAGGGGAGCATATTTCAGAGAAAAAAGTGCACTAGGACAAGGAGACATAACATAAGGCTGGAGGGAGGGAGGCTTGGGGGAAAGCTAGGAAGTATTTTTTCACAGAGAGGGTGGTGGATCCATGGAACAGCCTACCAGCGGAGGTGGTGGAAGCGAAAACAGTACAGGGATTCAAAAGTGCATAGGATAAGCATAGACACCCTGCTATACAGCAGAGCGGGGGAAAGGCAGTGCAGATAAGGGATTGCCAAACCAAGTAGGAAAATGGGCAGACTAGGTGGGCTGTATGGTCCTTATCTGCTGACAGATTCTATGTTTCTATATTTCATGGAAGATTGCGAAAATCTTGTCTGTTTTTGGGTGCTTCTGTAGTATATTAGATGCCGCTGCAGATGGGCCTTGTTTAGGTAGCATGTAATCTTCCACAGATTTGGAGTGGGAAGCCACCTGTTTATCAGCTTTTTTGGTCCCATTTTTGACAAAGCAGGTATCCAAACACAAATAGAGGCTTGTATATAACAATAAAACTAAGTATTTATGGAATTTAATAAAAATATCAAAAGCCACAAGGGAGCTCCTCAAATGCACGTCTACTCAGCTTGCTGGCTAGCTCTGCCCCCCTCCCCCCATTGTGCATTTGTGAATGAGTGTCATAAGTCTAAAGAACTTTGGTCAGGTTTACTGAGAGAACTAATCCAAACTCTGTTTAATTAATAGAAGACTTCATTTTTGGGAGTTTAAATATCAGCTGCAGTCTCAGTTCCTGGCTACAGGTTCTGCATGGTTACACAAGGTAGTGATGAAGGTGGGCATCTGGCACCTCATAGACTATTTGTTTCTAAGTGTTGGAAACACCTACACATCTGAACCAAAGTGCAATCAAAGTAACAAACACCTGCCTACAGCATGCACGGGGCTGGCTCTCAGTCACTGTATTAGAATGAGAGTAACGTACAGTAGAAACTGATCCTTAAAATGTGACATTGTAATAAAAAAAATGATATCTTAAGTCAGCCCATGTCATATCCTCTGTGTACTTGGTCAATTAAATGGATAACACTTGTCTAAAGGAGACATGCACTGCATGGTCTTATGAGACACTAAAGAGGGATGATATCATCTCTTGATTATTTGATACATCTTCAAGGAGTTGCAGTATCAGGAAAGTGCAGTTTTTTTCTTCAAGTGTCTCCATCACTGGAAAAAAGAATTTTTTCATCCAACATGCTGTGCTTAAGATGAGGAGGAGGAGCTTAGGCAAGTGACTGCCTTTTATGGAGGAGGAAGCCACCATTCTTCTCCACGACAGTACTCTACTGCAGACAAAACACCATAGGCGTAGAGTTTGGGGGGGTTCCAGGCTCGAGCCCCCCCCGGGAAAGCTGAGCCCCCCACGGATAGGATAGTCTAAAAATAGGTTAACTGTGTAGGCCAATAGTTTTGCACCTGAGAGCACCCCCGGAAAACCTAAACTCTATGCCCATGCAAAAGATTTACTGGAAGGTAAGATTGATCAATGTAACTAATAGCATGCAAACATGGGAGTTAAAGCAGTGCTCCCAGAGTTGGACTAACCCACCAGGATACCTGAAAACTTCCAGGTGGGCCCTCCTCAGTTGGGTACTTGGCCACCTTCTAAACTCTGAAATATTTTACATTTATCATTCCCCCAGTAAGTGGGGTATGTGGGTCACTGTAGGTAAATGTAACATGCAAACACAGAGCTAGTGTATCTAATTGAAGTGGAATACTGATATGAGTGTGCCACCCTGGGCCCTCCGCTATTGATTTTCCAGGTTGTCCCCTACATCCACTTTCCAGGTGGGCCCCCTGTACCCCAGTCTGGCCCTAGGTGCTCCTCTGTCAGTGTTACCAGTTCAGAGACAAACAGAGATGCATCTAATACTGCTGGAAATTGGCAAGCAGATGCTGCCTGCTGCTATATAGGCCAGCTACACTGCTGTGGACAGCACCTGTTTGCCAGTCTTCTATAGTATTAGGTGGCATTTCTATTTCATGACGTAGGTAAAGCCATGGCAAACTGGATGACCCCCAAAACTTTTTTTTTGTTGTTGCAACTGAAACATGAAAAAGGACAATTCAGGCATCAGATGTTTTTTTTTACCAGAACCACTGGTGACCTCTAAACCTCAAAGTGCATTCAATATGTCATTAATGTAAAATGACTTGGCCAAAACAACAGCACAGATCTTTTACAGCAGGATATACAGGTTGCACCTATGTATTCCCTTTTCGCAACTAGCTTGTGTAAAATATTTCTATCACTGTTAAGCTGTATACCAAACACACATGAAATATAGTATATCTAGAAACAGTTTTAAAAAAGAAATGCATGCTACTTATTATTTATGTTTTCCTTCTTTTACCTGAAAGGGTTTGAGGAATGTTTCTTCCATTGCCAGTCTGCCATACTCCGTGAAAAGCTAAATTGGGATAGAAAAATAATAAATGTTGAAAACGTTGCCTTCACCAACTTTAACTATTTTGAGTTAATTTTATGAGGGTATGCTGTGTTGAATTCATGTGACTCCATTTGCAGGATGAAGATTGGGGGACCCCTACTGGTGGATTTCTGTATAGACTTCTAAAGGCATGTCATTTGAGTTTGGCATGAATTAATTATTTTAGCAAACATACAGATTTAGTCTTTGCTGTATTGGTCCTTGTAAGAACAGATCCAGAAGCAAATGATTTGATACCTTTTATTGGACCAACATAGATATTGCAAAAAGAACAACATACTTTAGCTTTTGGACCAACAAGTCCTTCCTTGGAATCCCATACTTAAAACTAATTATCTTCCCCCCAGATATGGGGGTGGGGGTGGGGGGGGTGAGATAATTTAATTCCTATGATTTATTATTCAGATTCCTTAGACATTTTCAGTACATCAAGTTGTTATATTATACATGTAACCCCTAGGTGGCGCTATCCCAAGTGCTACTAACCCTGCCTGCTTGGCTAGTAGCAGGTTTAGGGGCCTGAGTTCTGAAACGGGTGCCTCCACGTGGAGGTCAGGGTTGTTAGTGGTCAAGCTAACCTGGGCACAGCCCTCCGGGACACTGCAACCCCTCTTTCCTTACTAGTGGCCAGAACAATACACAATAATCACGTTCACAATACCCCTGATACACCACACCAGTACCCACACTGTTTGCACTTACCACCAGGGCTTTCCTCTGGCTCGGCCTGGGGGAACCCCTGTAAAACAAGGTTATACACAGCAAATAACAGCAGTATAGTACTCTTGCACAAACTGGAACTACAGTCAGGGTAAATGCCAAAAAAAGAGTTAGATCTGATTTATTTAAGGGACTTGAACAAGGGAGGGGCATAATCAGGTTACAGAGTTAGATCTGATTTATTTATGGGACTTGAACAAGGGAGGGGCGTAATCAGGTTACAGAGTTAGATCTGATTTATTTAAGGGACTTGAACAAGGAAGGGGCGTAATCAGGTTACAGAGTTAGATCTGATTTATTTAAGGGACTTGAACAAGGGAGGGGCGTAATCAGGTTACAGAGTTAGATCTGATTTATTTAAGGGACTTGAACAAGGGAGGGGCGTAATCAGGTTACAGAGTTAGATCTGATTTATTTAAGGGACTTGAACAAGGGAGGGGCGTAATCAGGTTACAGAGTTAGATTTGATTTATTTAAAGTTTGAACAAGGGAGGCGTAATCAGGTTACAGAGTTAGATCTGATTTATTTAAGGGACTTGAACAAGGGAGGGGCGTAATCAGGTTACAGAGTTAGATCTGATTTATTTAAGGGACTTGAACAAGGGAGGGGCGTAATCAGGTTACAGAGTTAGATCTGATTTATTTAAGGGACTTGAACAAGGGAGGGGTGTAATCAGGTTAATTTGCTCAAAGGCTCTATCAATTAAACAGTTATGCATGCACTTCAGGGTCCATAAACAGTCACACGCCCTGGGTACCCAGATGGAGAACGGTGGGCTAGCCAGCAACATTGCAGCTGGTTGTGGCCCTGTGATGGAAGAAAAAAAACAACATGCACAACACACACTATTTGTAATCTGGAGCCGGAGGGCTCAGTTAGTGAAAAGAAAACAATAAAACAATCAGATGACACACTTTTAGATTAGGCTTTTGTTGCAGGGAGCTACCCTGATGATTACTCACGATACCCAAGACTGGACACAGGCTGGACGAAAATCGAGACAGTAGGTGGTTAATCTGGAGTGCCAGGAGAAGCAGGGCCCACACGATTCGCCGAGGTGTCATTCCTGTTCAAGCGTGGAGCAGGGGGCTGATCCCCAGGCAGGTCTGTCATCAGTGGCTTTCTCTGTGCAGTGGGTAGTCTGGCAGGCCAGGGGTAGGCCCAGGCCGAATGGAGATGAATGCGAATTCAGTCCGATTAGGGTGGATAAAGCTTCCAGCAAGCAGAACACAGTTCACACAGTGGGGAACCAAATCACGACCCACTTTCAATACACAGCACATTAACATGTAAAGGATTCTACGGTACCAGCAAGCAGAACACAGTTCACACAGTGGGGAACCAAATCACGACCCACTTTCAATACACAGCACAATTACATGTAAAAAAATTCTACTGTATCAGGCAAACCGCTCTCTAGTCACAATCACAAAGTCTCTGCACAAACCGGGGATTCAAAAGCAGCTGGAAATCCTGACAGGCCGATCGCATTCAGCAAAATCTTCGGTCTTCTTCAGGTCTTCTTCAGGTATGAGCCTGGTAAAGAATCAGTGGCTTACTTTGTTCTCACAAACTTGGATTTAGTCTGAAATAATTCTCTTCTCTCCCTCTCAGGCAGACATGCAGGCCACAACCCTGACCTCTCCACAGTTCTCCCACGTGAAACTACTCAGACGGCTGCTTGACTGTCTCAAGCTCTTGCCTCTTCAGTTCCCAACTGGCACTCTCCCTGTCTGGAGCGACAAGTTAAAGAGATCCGCCAATGGCGCAGCCAAAACATCCGCCAACAGTCATTAAGCTTTCGAAGAAGGACTTGTTGGTCTGAAAGCTAAAGCACTTCGTTCTTTTTGTTACATCTACGTTGGTCCAATAAAAGGTATCAAATCATTTGCTTCTGGATCTTATTTTAGCAAAGACACTGTATAGGTTATGTTTCTAAAAAGACATTATATTGTATCACAATGTGAACAGAAGACATATCTGGATCTTGCTCTTCAAGTTCCTACTAAATATTAATATTAGGGAGCACGTATTACCAGATCTGGGCCTTGATTTTCCAGTGGTGCGGACCCAGCACTTGTCACAGTGTTACTGCTGCAGCCGCATCCCTCTAAATGCACTAGAATGTTTGCGACTGGTTTTTAAACATTCAGACGCATTTACAACACTTTACAGCAGGAAAAAAAAAACATGAGAAACATGCATCATTTGTGGTGCACATCTTGCAGTACTTGTAACAAGAAGTTAGACTACCTTTTTCATGGTCTAACAGTCTTGTCACATGTAATGTAATTGAGGCAAAATCATGCTGCAAGTGTTGGAGAAATCCAGGCTCTGATCTTTAGCAACAAGGATGCTCCAGTCAGTTACACTGAAATTGGAGGGGCACTAGGAAACAGTGGTTCCACCCATTTAGGGCGCCGGCGGCAGTGCGCCTGGTCATTAGGGCGCCATGTTTTGAGGTTGCCGGCACCTATTTTTGTGGGGGGCTGTGCCCCTGCCCCCCCCTTTCTATATATACTAACTCTGGGGGAGGGGGGGCGGACCTCAGGGAGGGGGCAGCGAGCTCCTGAAGTTGGCGCCCTAATGACGTGTGCACAGCTGCCAGCGCACAGATGGCTGGAAGGGAGAAACAGTGACCATGACATCATTAGATCCATCATTGAAAAGAACAGAGGAACAGGGGAGGGATGTACATCATGCTTCTGCATAAGGTGAGTTTTAGAGACATGAAAGAGCTCATAACACAGTTACCTTCAGAAAGAAAACCCCTGGGCCAGAAGCATTCTGCATAATGACCCTCAAAATCCTAATTAGCTGCACACAAGAATGTATCCTACAGAGCAGAGTGTGCAGCAGCAGGACATACAAGACAGGGGTAACTGAAAAAGGGTATTGACAACAATGCCAGGTTTCAAAGAAGTACAAAATTACACATACCCCCATAAAGCAAAGCATCATGTGTGCCTGTGTGTGTGTGTGTGTGTGTGTGTGTGTGTGTGTGTGTGTGTATAGATAGATATATATATATATATGCGAATCACCATATAATAGGATATAGATACCCACACTGTGCGTGGATGGTGAAGGGTGTGCAATATAATTAGGATGAAACTTGAGGTAGACATGATGAATAAATTGCCAGACACCAGCAAACTTAACTACTAGGACAGGTTCTGAGCGTGCAAACAGAAACAGAGGTGCAAAACAAATGCCAGAGAAACATAGGGTGCTTAAAGTCAAATCCAATAATATATCGTTTTTCACATATTTTATGTATTTTTTTGGCACACTTAACTTGAGTCAGCTCATTTCCAGGTGTATCCTGGGGGACAGAGTTCAATACATAACAAATAGGAAATAATCCCCCCAGGTCCGCGAGGAGCTGGTCACCAAAATGGTCCTCTCGGTTTTCAGCTATGTGGATGTGGTTTATGGCACCACTCATCCACCTCTCTTGTAGGTTGGACACCCTCTGCAATGCCTTCTGTCACTTTGCAATGAACTCACCATCTGGTACGCACCACTGCTCCATTTACTCCTCTCTATCCATCCTCCCTCTCCCCTCATGTCAGCAGTCCCACTCTGCTTCCCTCATCTCTAAATACTGGTTTGGGTCCCTCCTCTCATTCCTATCCCATCTCCTCTCCCTCATACCCTCCTTTTCTTACTCCTTGCACTCAAGAGACCCACGCACATTCTCCGTTCCCCACACACACTCCTCAGCCTGGAAATCTGCTTTCTCATACCACCTCCCTTCCCTGTGGAACCATTTACCCTCCTCCATCTGCTTCTCTCCTCCCTTCCCTCCAGTAGACACCAGCTAAAACTCCTCCCCATCCACCCTGCTCCAGCAAACCCTCTTCCTGAACCCTTCCTTACCCATGACTGGCTTTTGGCCACCTCATACCTCTCCCTCCCCAGAACCTCATAGTTCCAGCTAACTCACCCAATTTGCACAGATGAGTTATATGCAAATTAATTTGTCCTCCATATTCAATGTTTTGCCGTTTTATCTGTATTGTACTCAACTTATCCTCTTTATATCACCCTCATTGTAACCACATCACCTGACTGACTGTCTTTTGTTTGTAATTGTGCTTTTCCCTTTCTCCTTTTCCAAGGTTGCACCTGGAAACAAGCCTTGGCTTAGTGTGCCTCTCTGTCAGATATATGTACTTAGAAAATGGGTAAAACAAATCCTGTACTGTAACTAGAGGAATCCAGTCATATGACCACATTGTGTGCTAATACAGCTTAATGCACTGTGCAGCTGTCAAATAGCTCGCCAACCTACATGTACCTAAAGAACCATTTTATAAGTGCAATAACACTCCAGGATTACCTGACCTTTTCAGAATTCTAAATGAATGTGAGTGACGTTTTATTTATTATACAGCATGCATTGGTTGTTGGTTATATTCTTTTAACATGCTCCTTTTAATGATAATTTGGCTTACGTATTTATAATTGTTTAAATATTTGAGCCTAGCAAAGGTGCTATAAATGTAAAGAATGCATCTATCTGTTACGTTAAATTGACACACTTCCAAGGTACTTTGCCTCATGCCTTTACTTCAAGACAATGTGTTAATTAGCTTAATGCACACCCTGCTGTGTGTTATTGCTTACAGGTACACAATAAACAGTAAAACATAACAGAAAGTAAATATTTAGGATATAAATACGTAATACACAGATAAAACATGCACATACAAAAACAGTTTACACATAAATCTAATAAATAAACAATGTAACTAGCTCCAGTCTCTGGACTTATGTCACAGCAACAAAAATTCAATGATAAAAACAAGAATCATCTGGTAGTAGCTTTATAAGGGGGCAGTACCTAAGGGGAGCCAGGGCTAAGCAATACAGAGAGGTAAGGCAAGAGATTAGGGGCCCGATTCACTAAACTTCCAGGAATGCCACTAGCCCTGGGTGCGCTGAACATAGGGCACATGGGGCTAGTGGCATTCCCCAGCCAGTGAACAGGATTCATGATCCTGTGCACCGATTGCCACAAGCTAGACCAGCTTTTTCTGGTCTAACATGTGGTAATCTCGAGTACTCTTTTTATGGGGCTTGCACCAAATATTTGGCGCAAGCTGCCATAAAATGGTAAAAATGTTGCAAATATGCCTGATCCTCCTGAATCGGGTGCAGTTTGTGATGAAGTGTTTGGCACAGCTGCACCAAAAAACAGACTTGATGCAGGGCTTGATGCAAGTCCTGAAACCTGTTTGTGAATCGGGCCCTGGGGTTGTGATGCTCAGATAGCTTCAAATCTGATTCAGGCAGATTCCAGCAATTTACCAGATTATCTTCTTCCTACCCAGTTCCAATCCAATCATGAACACTATAATTTTATTGCACTGTACATTTCTTATCCCATAAAATTAGTCAGCAATCCAGTATACAGAAGTAGTGAAAAAAAACAAGTTACTGGATAATTCCTATCCAGTCTGGACTGCCAGGCACAGCAAAGGCAGCTTTTGCCACCCTCATCCTTATGCTTTCTTCAGCCAGCAGCTGCCCTGTGTTGGGAGTACTGTAAATCAAGGTGGGTCTTTGACTCTTGAGAACTGAGTGGTGGATGGGGGTTCAGGGAGATCATAGGGGGTGCACGTGAGTGGGGGAAGAGATAACCAGTGTAAGGTCACCCAATGGCTCCAGAATAAATAGAATACATTATTTAGATCCCCGTCGGTAATGGCCTGGTAGGGTGAAGGCAGGTGGCCTTTTCAGTATCAGGGGACGGGTGACATGTAACTTGTTTTTCCCCTCCAGTTGAGTATGTTGGATTGCAGAATAATTTTATCAAGAAATTTCTGATCCAATAAAATTATCTGGGCCTCGTTTGAGGTGAATATTATTATATTTCAGAAAAATTGTGATATCTGACAGAATCCACCATTTTTGGGTAGAATCCAAGCAACACTAATTAGGGAATTTTGAACAGAGAGAGATAACATGGATGAGGAGAAAGATAAAAGGAGATGAGAGAGGCAAGAGTAGAGAAGAGAGGTTACAAGCATGTACAAACATAAGTGGTGTGTTCATGGAGGAAGCACGTCAGAGTGGATGGGGAGGTGGAGGAGTGAGGGCTAAGTGGAAGGTTGGACCAGAAATAAAGTAACCTGTATGAAAAAATAACCTGCCTGGCAGAGGTTTTGGGGGGTATACTGACGTTACGGCAAAATATATTTTGCAAAGACCATTACAGCGACAAAATCAGCAGTTTACTGTAACGGTTGTGTGGTACACTGACACAGCTTCTCCGGGGCTTGCACCCCCTCCCCTAAACAACTCTGACCTGGAGTTGATTCATTTAAAGTCTGGGGGTGCACAGCCCCCCATAAAAAAAATATTGTTTTCCTGATGGCACAATGCTGACTGTCCGCATTGTGCTGTCGCTGTAAAGGTGGTCAACAAGTTTACTGTTGAACTGCTGTGGTGGAACCATTTTGGAGCGGGGGAAAAGTAAAGCAGAAAGAGTTGGAGTTTCTTAGCAAGTAGGAGGAGAGGAGAGGACAGCTGAGAAGATGGTTTAGATAACAGGTAGGAAGTCAAGCCAAAATTTAATATGAGAAAGATGCTATGAGAGAGGTGTCTGCCCTCAAGGTAGGGCAGGGAGAGGGAGGAGTAAAGGGAACAGTGATGGGTACGGGGGCAGTTTAGAACAGAGAGACAGAAAGAATGGAAGAGGGAGTCCAGTCTGGCCAGAGTGGCTGGCCTTAGTCCCACAAAGTGGGCATCCATGGGATGTTCCGTTTAGTTTGTGTATGCCACACCTATTAGCTAGGGTCTCTTGGTTGACTGGATGTACTGCAGGTCTTTTTCTGCTTATAAATTTCTGTTTCTATGATTTGGGGATGGCACTGTAAACCATATTGCTGTGGTCAAACATAGGGAGGATAATTGTTCACAATAATCTCATGTTACAGTGGGAGGGGGAGACATGATGTGTTCCATCATAGTGCCCGAGTTTTGGGAGAAACTTTTTGTGGATAATACCAATGGGGCAGAAGTCAAAGTTACTATAGGGCCACATTCTCAGGTATTTAAAGGTAGGTACTGCCTCCAAGGAGAAGCCATCAAAGATCTTGATGACTGGTGATGGTGGTAGTGGGTGGGACCGGAATTTGATCCGTCATTGCCTAGCACCGATATAAAACAGAAGACAAAAATACAGACAAACTGTTAACCACCAAAAAAATCAGGAAAGTGGTGACATTATAACCTGGGGTGAACAGATGGTCATATGTTTAAATTACTATATTCCACTGGCAGTCACAGAAGAAAGAGATGGGACAATAATAGATATGCTGTGAAAGACTCTTCACAGGGGAGCAACAGGACATATGTATGGGGTGATAGGGGAAAAAAGAATGCTGAAGATGTTTTGATGAGGCCTGATGGAATGCACCATGTAATCCTGAGGGAATGAGTCAAGGAAGTATCCAATCCATTGGCAGTAATATTCAATGAGTCAGCAAGAACTATGTACAGCACATGCATGTTGCAACAAAAGCATGGTGGATTAAATAATCCTTTATGTTGTAATGTGCTGAACAGCTTGATGTAATAAAAAATGCTTCAATTTATTAAAAAAAATATTTAAGCAGGATGGTATCCCTGGAAGATTCTCCCATTCACTGAGGTATCTCATTTGACTATTACTGCTGTACTGTATTATTTATCGAAAACTCAATAAAAATATAAATAAAAAAAAACTGCATACATATCTGATGACATGTGGTGATGTACGTTTATTAAAAAAATATTTAAGCAGGATGGTATCCCTGGAAGATTCTCCCATTCACTGAGGTATCTCATTTGACTATTATTGCTGTACTATATTATTTACCGGAAACTCAATAAAAATATAAATAAAAAAAAACTGCATACATATCTGATGACAGGGGGTGATGTACGTGGTACCAATGTTAAAAAAAAAGGCTCCAGTGTTGAGTCTGGGAACTATAAACTCAGCTGTGCCTCATGCCACATCACACCGCTAGGGTGTGATTAACTGACGATTAATGCAACCCCCTGGTTATACCTTATTGCTTAATTGTAATGGTCTTGTAGACTTTTTTATTTAAAACACAGTAAAATAACTGAGGTCATGCACACGTTAATACAGACAAGGAGACGCTAACCCCCTACACCAATGTTTTGTGTGTGCACTGCATGCTTTTTCAAAGTACTGGCTGAGCTAACAACAAGGCCTTTTAAATGACATATTTAAAGAGGCAATGTTACAAATCAGCATGCTTATGAAGTTCAGCAAGCAACTTAAAAAAGCAATGTTAATAAACAGCATGCTAAATCAAAAATGTCCCTATAAGGTCAGGCAGCACAGAGGCAACACATAAATAAATAAACAGCGCCATTAATCACTGACAATACTATAGGACCATCAACAGGGCCAGCAACAACACATAATGAAAAGACATAAAAGAATAATAAAATGTACATTAGAACAAGTCAGAATAGCAGCGCAAATAATGCAGCAATAACATAGAAAAACTACAACATGTGCATTTGGCAGCATAAGAACAACACACAGTACTGTAAATGCATATTTCATAGAAAGTAGTCCAGAATTGATAGGAAAGGACTGATTTCAATGTCTTTATTTGGTCTTAGCCATTCTCTGGCCCCCACACGGTAAAATCCAGTATTCTTCACATTTCAAAATGTTTTGTTGAAATCATCGCTATCATGAAAAACTTTCTCCAAACCGATAAAATTAACCCTTGCAGGGTCGTGGACTGATACATTTGTCCAGAACTCCAACACATTCTAATTCTGTCAGCAGTCTAAGGGTTAAAAATGCGTGACAACTCCCACTGCCTATGAACTGCTGTGGCATATTCCTGATTATTGTCTCGAAATGACTGAAGATGTTCCCAACCCTAATTCGGAAATTTCTGATGGTCTTTCCAATGTAAAAACAGTCACACTGGCAAACAGCTGCGTAAATGACACCTTTCATGTCACAAGTCTCTAGTGATCCTAACTTAACATTCAGACCAGTTTTCAGGTTAATGGAACTCTCTAACTCAAGGAATTACTTTATAGGAATTATATCTGCCGCATGGTTCGGAGTCCATAGGTGAATCAGACAAAAAGACTTTGTTGATTATTGCTAGGTTGGGCACTGTGGACCAAACAGTCCTTCAAAATCTGGCCCCTCTTGTACACTGTGTTGGGTTTATCAACCCCTCTAAGACCAGGTCAACTTGCAGAACATCCCAACTTTGCCATAGGATATTATATACCTGATTAGCATGTACTGCACTACAATAAAAGCTCTTTTTGTACCCTGCTCCAGCAAGAAACACCCGTGAAAATGTAGTACTATATCTCTTGGGCCATTCTGCCATTTGTTTGATACAATTTTCAAAAATATAAGTATTTATAAACAGTCTGGAGCCGGGCACCATTAGCTATATTGCCAGGTTTTTGATGACAGCAAAACGACATAGCCTCATCTTAGCAGGAGGCAAATGAAATGTAGGAGGATCTCCGCATGCTCAAGGCAGAAAATGGTAAACGTCAACAATGAAAAATGCAAAGTAATGCATCTAGGTAAGAATAATATCAAGGCTAAAATATTACATAAACAAGATGGAGATTACTGAAACTCAGCAGGAAAAAGACCTAGAGGTTATAATCAGTAATATCTTAAAATGGGGACAACAGTGATGGGCAGTAGCTAGCTAAACAAGTAACATATTATGGATTCGATAAACTTCATAAGTAGGTCGAAGGATGTTATAATAACTAGTTGCCTTACCTACACATTGAAATCAGTGTGTAATTCGCCAGTTTACACTAGTGGTTACCTTTGATTACACACTGAAATCAATGTGTATAGTCTTCCATTATACACAGGTAGTTAACCTTGATTACACACTGAAGTCAGTGTGTGTAATTCTCTGTTATACATAAGTGTGGTGCCATCCCACTGATGTATAATGGAGCAACAAACAACTGTAGCCCATCAACTGATGAAAAGCTTATTTATTTATTTATTTGATTTTTGGAAATACACCTTTGAGCAGCAAGTGCTTTTCCAAAGGTTCCACGTCAGTTACTTTACATTACAATACATTACATTAAGGCACATAGTGTAGCTCAGGGGAGCTTGGTCAAACGATAACATTCAAGAGACAAGGACAGTTTCAATGATGGCCCAGATAGGGTCTAGTCTGGTACATATGCTATTGTAATTAGCAGAAACCCTGACAACTGATACATTATGTGGATACAGTAATAGCCCGAGTGGGACTTGGTCCACGGGGCAGCAGGGGTTTTAAGGCTTTATTGTTTTGGGGTAGCCATCGGGTGGTGGCAGCGGGCCACAGACAATTGACAGTCACCATAGTTATCAGGCGTAGCAGCAGCATGCTGCCATCTTTATGAGTTCTTTTTTTCAAGAACGACTTAAACTGCAAAATCTTCGGCAGGCCCTGTATGGGTTCTGGGAGATTGTTCATCTAGTACGCAGCTTGGGTAGCAAATGAGTGTTCCCCTAGGCTTGTTTTACAGTAGCGGGCTTCGAGGGCTTGTCTAGTCATACACCTGGCTGAGTAGTTAAGGGGTGCAAGGGGCAGACTAGATGGGCCAATGGAGTCCTTTTCTGCCGTCAAGATTCCATGATTCTGTTTTCTTCTCAAACCATAGCACCATCCCTTTTAAAACCAGGAAACTATGAAAAAATAAAACATGGGGCATATGGTAACTTGTTTATTTTTTTTGTTTACACACCCTCTGTGTGTGATGCCCAGTTAAACCACCTTATCTTTGCTCATATGGTTTAAGTGACATCACACACTTTGGGTATGTAAAAAAAAAAACCTTGTTATACACTACTCCTCATGTATTACTCTACATAGAATTATTGGCTAACCAATTTTCAACAGCAAAAAGTTG
Organism: Neoceratodus forsteri; assembly: GCA_016271365.2. Classification (NCBI taxonomy): domain Eukaryota; kingdom Metazoa; phylum Chordata; order Ceratodontiformes; family Ceratodontidae; genus Neoceratodus; species Neoceratodus forsteri. The sequence continues at coordinate 816,054,534 of CM028134.1, read as the reverse complement.
AGTGTAATTTTCAGTTATAACCAGATGGCTAGGACAATTATGTTTTTCAATGCTGTGTTTTGTTTCCTGGCCATGGCCAGAAAATTATGTTCTCTGATAGTATTCTGTTTTTGCTGGCCTGTCCCAGCTTTTCTTTTCCTACTTCTCTTGCTCAGTGAGCCAGTATTATGCTGGCTGACATGGGAACTTGAAGATGGAGGGCTGCCCATAATAACCAATAAAAGCAGGCCATAGGGAGCTGGGAGGTAAGCTGTATTTGTTTATGCAGTGTGTGGGAAGACGGACTGTGTGGAGCTACTGATGCTATGGGGGGCAGAATGTGTTCTTAGGTTGGGTTGATTAAAATGGAGTTTTGAGCTGGGAGTCAAAAGGGATGGCCAGTATCTCAGGGCCAGCAGTTCTATAAAATGAAGCATGAGGTGGTGTGTGTTAAGCAAGCAATAACACATGATGAGGTGTGGGTTATCTCCTGATAAGAGCACACCTAGGTGCATTATGAGGCATGAGGCGCTTGTACCGAGTGCCTTATGCATCTGAGCAAGCTCTTATCAGGAAATAACCCACACTTCGGAGTATGTTATTATGTTTATAAAATGGGTCCCCCTGTAAAAATTTTATTTACAAATTTCAGAGAATAAGTTCTTAAAAGTTTGTTGATATAATGCATATAAAAAAAGTCCTCTACAGTATTTCTAATGAGACCATATATAAAAGGAAGCCACAAGAGGGCACAGTTGGTGTCTGTGTTGCTCCCTCCCACCCCCACACACACGTCTTATTTATTTTTCTCATTGTTTATTTTGTTTCATCTAAGTATGAGGCTGTGTTTTATAGTGAGCATGAGATGGTGAGACTTCATCTTTTGAATGTCTGAGAGCTCCAGCTTTTACAGTGAGTCAGTGTATCCATCTGCAGCTGCTGTAGCCAACCAGCTGTCCCTTGTAACTCGTCTCAGGAATGAAAGCTGTAACTGAGGAGAGCGAATTTCTGTAACTGGGCAGCACAACTTTTAAATGAGAAGCCGGTAACAGACAGCCTCTTGGTATTACTGGCTTCTCTCAAAACATCTCCAGGTCATAATCAGCACATGGATGGAGCTGGCAGCAATGCAGCGAGGCTTCTGGCCACAGCGGTATAAGGGGCAGCACACTCTCAATGCTTACTGAACCGGCAGCTTCCTCAACAGAAGTGGAACAGAACAGGTGATATTTTTATACTGTAAATGAGGGAGAAGGCATTAAAAAGTTTTGATTTCCTCCCCAATAGAACAATAATGTACAGTGTAGGAAGTGTGTTCTGGTGACTTGTGGAGCAGTGGGTATCAGCTTCATTTGAGAGCCACTGCCCACCTAATGCTCACCAGATTGGGTTCTCTTGTCAAGCTGCAGCAGAAGTCAGATTGTTATTTTTATACCAGGGAAATGAATAAAAGGTTTTCCTGTAAGTGTTGTTTGTAGGAGGGGAGGAGAGATGGATGGGCAGATGGGTAGCAGATCTTCTTTGTTGGTAGCAGAGATGGGGCGGGCAGACAGGCAGCAAATCCTCATTGTTGGCAGCATGATTTTTGTCGTGTGCTGAGTCCTGAGTGGCTGAAGAAGTACCAGTTGGCAGGTTATGGGATGATAAGGACACTTCCAAAGGTACCTCTCAGCTAATCAGGACCCAGAAAAAACTCTACCTATGTTATAATAAAGGAATAATGCATGACAGGGTGTGTGTGGTGCTGGGATAGCGATCAACGCCTGGGTCGATTCGAGAACACCCCAGAAGTGAGTTATCCCAGCACCCACACACACACCCTGAGTGCATTATTCCTATTATACAATGGCTCATTTGTAATAAAAAAAAGATAGGAAAAAGTAAATTTAAAGTTTATTTTTTTGTCATTTTTTTATATGTGTAGGATTACTTTGTGGGTAAATAGTGCTGATTTTCACTTCCAGCCAGCAGGTGGAGCTGTGTTTCTACAGTCCTGTTAGTATTTAAGCAACTCTTCTTAGTATAGGACCTTTGTTAATGGTGATCGGTTTGTTATTGTGCCCTGTTCCTTTGTAGTTTTGTTTATCTTTTTTTTATTTTAAAGTTTAGGTTTTATTTTATTTCTTGTATCTTTACTGAGTAACTGCTGGTAGCAACTTGAGAATCGCATCTTACTTTTCCCGGCGATCTTTCAGCTCACTTTCTGTAGATAATTTCTGTGCGAGAAACGAGGTAGGGAAACGGCAAGGAGATTTTCTTTTGTATTTTCTGTACAAGATGGTGTTATTAAAAAGCAAACAAACATGAAGAGCGGTTTGAAAGTTAGTGAGGGAGCGGTTTGAAGACACACACTCGGTGTCTGTTAATGACAGACTCGCTCACTGACTGGGGGCATTATTCAGAGGGAATCGGAGAAGCAGGTTACCGAGCAGGGATCGGGCTGAGTTTTTTGAAGTGCTTTCAGGAATTACATGGGTTTCATAGAGGTGGATTTAAAAAATAAGAAGGGGGAATCTGTGTCACAGTTATGTGCTGGGTTTTTTACTGTTTCTGTGTTACGGAGGATTTTATGCCATCATGAAGAAACGCCAGGAGGTTTTCTGCAGTGTGGTGAAGGAGATTAGAGGAATAGTTGTGCAGTGATTTTTACCATTCTTTTACATTTCATGCGGTCACTAGGTGTGTTGGGACTAGATCCGTGATGTTATGCCAGGATAACATCACGGGTCCAGTGTCCCATTAACCAATCAGAGTTCTAGATTCTTTCTTGCCATTGTATAATTCCAGTTTATACACATCCTTAGTATGTGATGCTTTTATAACCCCCTTGAGCTTCACCCTCAATATTTATGTAATATCACACCTCAGGTGTGAATAAAAATCTTGTTATACACTGCTCCCCGTGTATTATTGCATTTGTAATGCCACTATAAAGATAAATGGTCAGATCCCAACTTAAGTATAGTGTACAGGTCTGGTGTTCATATCTGAGTAATGATATCAACAGGATCGACAAGGCACAAAGAAGCAGGGTCAAAGGGGTTGAAGGCTTGGAAAACATAGGCTATAAAGGCTGCCTGACAGAACTGGAACTGTTCTCCAGTAAAAAATGAAAACTCAGTGTGACAGACATGTGACCAGAGTAATGTAGTAATTTCTTTTTGTTAATGTAGTAATGTTGCTGTCATAGGTGGGTACAAAACATGGCTTTCAATGTCACATGACCAAACAGGTCTTATGGGAAACATTGGCTAAAGTTGAACAGGGGAATGCTCCCTCAGGGACATTCAGCCACAGATTCTGTAAGGCAGATGGGAGAGTGTCAGTTTGAATGCCTCAGTCAGCTTAAAAGGCAAGACGTGTGGGGTTACACACCTTGGCATCCTGCAAAAGGCAAAAACAGAATCATAAAAGTGGACAAAGATGGGTGTGGGGTGAACCAACTAGTCTGGATGAGGTCATCCATCCACACCCACACACCCATACACAGGCACACCCATTTGGAGAGGGGCAGTGGAGGACTGTCACTCAAAGGGGTTGAAATCCCTCCCCACGGGAGTAAGAAATAAATTGAGGTGCTGTACAAAAGCACTTCCCCTTGGACTTGGAACATCTGAAGACCAGGGGTCCTGCCATACCAAGACTAGTTGACTTGTAAAATAGCACAGTAAGAGACAGTGCAATTCTGTAGCTAGGGCAGGTGAACACAGTCCACAGGCATTTGACACAGTCCCACACAAAAGATTACTATACAAGTTAGCCAGCCTGGGAGTGGGTCCCAAGATGACAGCCTGGGTAAAGAATTGGCTGGAGAATAGGACACAGAGAGTAATAGTAAATGGAGTCCACTCTGAAGAAAGGGGGGTTACTAGTGGGGTACCACAGGGTTCAGTATTAGGACCGGTCCTCTTCAATGTCTTTATAAGCGATATTGCAGAGGGACTGGAAGGAAAAGTATGTCTCTTTGCAGATGACACAAAGATCTGCAACAGAGTTGATGCACAAGGTGGGGTGAAAGGATGAGAAGGGACTTGGCAAGGTTAGAGGAATGGTCAAATGTATGGCAGCTTAGATTCAATGCTAAGAAGTGCAAGGTAATGCACCTGGAAACAAAACCAGGGAAGAGTACACAATGGGGGTGAGATACTAACAACAACAAAAAATGGAAGGGACCTGGGTAGTCATATCAGATGACCTAAAGTGGGCAGCAAGGAGGTTGGGGGATACTGGGATGCATGGGAGAGCATCACCAGCAGAAAACAGGAAGTTATTATCCTCTGTACAGACAGTTGGTGAGACCCCATCTGGAGTACTGCATGCAGTTCTGGAGACCCAATCTCCATAAGGATATAGACAGGATGGAGGCTGTCCAGAGGAGGGCAACTAAAATGGTGCAGGGCCTGCACGGAAGACATATGAAGAGACTTAAAGAGCTGAATATGTATAGCCTCGAGGAAAGGAGAGAGAGGGGACATGATAGAAACTTTCAAGTATCTCAAGGAATCAACAAAGTCCAAGAGGGTAGCATCTTTCAAAAAGAGGTGTGCAAGAACAAGGGGCACAATTTGAAGATAGAAGGGGCAGCTCAGAGGAAATTTAAAGAGTATTTTTCACAGAGAGGTTGTGGATGCATGGAATGGCCTTCGGAGGAAGGTTGTGGAGTCAAAACAGTGGTGGAATTCAAGCATGCATGGGACAGTCATAAGGCAATTCTAGGGGGGTGGGGGTAGGAGGAAGAAGTAGGCTGCTGGTTAAATAGGATCTGCAGCTTATCCAATAGGTAGGGAAATGGGCAGACTGGGTGGGCCAAGCGGTCCTTATCTGCCGTCAAAATCTATGTTTCTATGTTTCTATGAAGGATTTTAGGTGAGAATATAGCTCAGAATTCTGCTGTAAACAAATTGTCTGTTCAACTTGTTTTATTTTCTGCTTCTTAGTAAATGTGCAGCCCTTTTGTTTTCCTGTAAATATATCCTGTTGTAAATACTTGTAGTCCTTTAGTAAAGAATCATATTTTTATAGAATCAGTGACTGCTTGTTTTATTTAAAAGGGTAGTTCTACTATTTCTGCTGGACTGTCTGTAGTCTGTCTGTGAAGGGGCACTCTACCCACAGTTATTGTGTTTGACCTTCCTGACCCTGAGCAAGGAGGAGGAGATAAAAAAACAGGTTTCCTGGGTCCTGTTGGTAAAAACCCATGGTGCTGGCAGTGAACTTGAAGTCCCCGGTGAGGGATTTTTGTCACACTCAGGGATACATGGTTGTAGTATTCAAATATCTGAAGGGGACAACAAGTTCAGGGCAAATTAAGCTCTCCAGGATGTACACAGATGAAAGAACAAGGGGCATTCAGTGTCTTTGAAATGAAGCAGATTTCAATGGAACTATCAATAAGAACTACCTCACAGAGTAAGTGGTGGACACTTGGAAGGGACTTCCTGAACAGGTGGTGTCAGACGAACACTTTTTCTACCTTCAAGCTCAAACTGGATAATTAAGCAATAAGGCATGACAGGGTGTTGGTTGTACTAGGTTTACTCCATGGTCAGGGGCATTGTAAGGCACAAGGTGAAACCAAGTGATTTCAGCCTCTGACTGTGGGGGTAAACCTAGTACAACCAATGTCCCTGAAGTGCCTTATTGCTATAAAATGGGCCCAGAGGCAACTTTTAAAAAACAAATACTCACAAACATTATAATAAAATGTTGCTAAATAATGTAAAATAGTCCCTCAACAGATGTTTTTCACCTGTCAGTCATCTGTCTTTCTTCATATTCAGTACACAGTGTGATTGTTTACCATGGAATAGAAGAATTCAAAGCTCTGCATAATTCCAGTGTATAATTCCCCCCCCCACACATGGAATGTAACATGGAATATATGAATCCAGAATTCTTCAGAATTCCATTGGCATACACACAGGCCTCAAGTGGAGCCAGAACCTCAATTTTATGTGTTGCCAGGAAAGGAGCAGGGAGTTCTCTGGTAAACTGGTGGGGTTGCGGGGAATTTTCATGGTCATCAAAGAAACACCAGCAATGGAAACTCTGAATAGTACTTGATTTTCTAAATTTGTGTATGTGTGTGTAAGGAGGGGCTCTTGATTGAAAATAACATTATTTACTTACTTTAGTTAATTTAACAGACTTTCATTTTTAGGCCCTAGTTGAAGGTTTCTATATATGAGTAAAGACTGTAGCCATGTTTGTGATGGAGATTAGAAAGCAAGTGGGTTATGGATTCTGTGAGTTGCCCCAGTTGGCAGGGACTTGTTTTTAGCCATTGGTAGTGCAGTCAAAGGCTAGAACCAAGTCTCAGCCAATCATGACACAGGGATGCCCTTGCCCATTTTACAAGTACCCTGAAGAGAAAGGGGTGACGGGGTGTTCCCTCTGAGTTGTCAGGGGACAGAACTAATGGGCCAATGGTATTCTTTCTTTCCTTAGTTTGCAAATGTGTATGTAACTTACCTGTAAATGCTGAAGATCATCTTCTTGAACATTCTGTGACAAATTGTATACCTAAATATAAAGACAGAACACAAAGTCATGCTGCCTGTTTCATACTTTTCTTGCTATACAGTATACTTTTACATGCTGTGCTGCTGAGCTTATACAGTAAAGCATGTCTTTTGTAACCCTTCTGGCAAAAGGCATCTTGATCAAAACTGCACAAGCACATATATCAATAGTCTCCCTGTAATGCATTGTATCCATACAGTATCACAGAAACTCAATTACATCATACAAACACAAATACAGCACAGATTCACTGCAGAGATGATCCCAGCTGCACTCTGATCCCAATCTAGCACACTGTACAGCAGCCTCAGCTGGCCTTAGCTGGAGCGGCATTGGCACTGCTGAACATGAGGTGCAACATTCCTCTTTAGCTTCTGGGCAACTGAATACTCTTGTTGCTGCACCTTCTCCCTCCTGTCTTTGGCTACCCTCTCTGCCTATGCCCTCAGAAGCCAGTCCTTTCAGATATTTACATACTCAAATGCCACTGGACAAGTATAGTTTTCTGTTTAAATGCCATTTGACAAGTATGGCTCTCTGCTCAAAGGCCATTAGACAAGTACGATTTTCTGCTCAAAAGTCTCTGCACAAGACAGTTCTCTTACAGACTTCCCAGTCTCTGGAATAACCATCCTGTAGCAGCTTACATGATGCACTGAAGCTCAGCTTCTGGACATTGCCAGTTCTAACTGCTGCTGTGTCTATTCTATCGTACAGCATTACTATTACTAATTCTTGCAGATTCTCCTTCTGCCATGATTTCTGTCTGACTGTTTTCAAACATTTTTGTTCTTGAGGGAAATTGTTGATGTTTGTGTTGCACCATAACGTATTGGGGTGTTGCATTTTTATATTTATCGTTAACTGGTAGTGAATTTTTTCCAGATGTTTATTCCACAAATGTTAATATATTGTGTGTATCCCATCTGTACCTCCCCCCCCCCACCAAATGCATCTGAAATTAGCTGATATCAGCTCAACATGTTTTTCTTGGTAAAATGTTTTAATTTAATAAATACTTGCAATGCAATTCAAGTTTATTGTTAGACTAGAGAGTCATACACATAATTAAATATACAAAATACTTAACACAAAATATTCAATACAGCATTACAATTTTTTATTGTGAAATTGAGGCTTTGTTAAAGAGAACCATTCCTGCTATTTTTTAAAATCAATAACAAATGCGAGGAAGCACCCCCACCTCCACTGGAGCTCCTCTGTGGTAAAAGTTGTCTTTTTGATTATACCCCCAAAGGAAGAGAAGGGATCGTAAATTGCCCCCAAGGGTCTATCAGCGTGATCCCTTTCTACTTCTCTGTTGCTGGCCATGCCCTGTTTTATGATGTAGAAATAGGGAGAGCACAGGGGTGCACTCCATTCAAGTCTATGGAGCATGATTTGAAAACATAGTTTTCAGCCATTTAAGTGGCCATTTGGTAAAATTGTAGCCAGGGTTCAACTAACAGGGCTCTTGTTACTTGAACCCTGGCTCTGGTTTATTCCAATGGCCACTTAATGGCTGAAAACTGTGTTTTCAAATCACACTGTATAGACTTGTATGTATGGAGCACGCCCCCATGTTCTCCCTTTACCTACATTATACAATGTCAGAGCACGGGGGCGTGGCCATCAACTGGGAAGTGGAAAGAGACTGTGCTGCTAGCCCCTTGGGGGCAGTTTATGATCCCTTGCCTTCCTTTGGGAGCCTAATCAAAAAGGCTGCTCTTATCACAGGGGAGTTTCTATGGAGGTTAGGAAGCTTCCTCTTATTTGTGTGCAGCACCAAGAAAGGTGCTCCTTAACATTATTTGTCTCTGCAAGTTCTCACATACAGTGCAGATGAGTTAATGAATACTTCTCTATCTTAATATTATAATAAAAATTCATATAGGGTTTAGACCTTAGCTAACTTTTAGTACATATAGTAAAAGTGCAAACAAGACACTGTGCAGTTCAAGTCTGTGTACCTACACCCCACAATCAGCATATTGTAACCTGTAATCCCCCCCCAAAATCATATAAGGTAGATAGTCATGAGGCTTTAAAAGGACATACCCTGTTATGTATTCTTACTGCAACATTAACTCAGATATTGTTATATTCAGAACCAGGATAATGTACGTTACACAGTTAGTTTATGTCAGGGGTTCCCCAGTACAGTAATCAAACTGTTTCTAGTCCTTATTCTAAAAATTGGTAATAAATAATTTGCAAGCTTTACTAAATATTTATTATTTTCTGTGTTGAAGAGCAAATTAAGTACATACTGTTGCCGTACACACAGGGAAGACAGTGTATCTCCATGCCAGAATGTTACTGGTTTATAATACCAAGGGTATTGAATAATTACATGTAATCAGTCCTCTGAGCTGTTAAGCCCACACTGACAATTAATTAGAAATGCAGAAACAGAGAAACCTAGACAATGATGGCAGAAAAAGACCCATGGTCCATTTAGTCTGTCCAGGTTCCCTAAATCCCTGGGATCATTCTTGTAACCTAATGTTCCCCCAGGGTACTACCCTCCTGGACTTTACTCTAATTAAAGAGCATCTTTTTCAATATAGAAAACATTAAATAGGGAGCTCCCTTACCTCACTGGAAGCTCTTCCAGGCTAGTCTTTTTTTTAATACAGCTGCAAAAGGAAGAGAAGGGATCATAATTCCCACCCCCGAGGGGCTGGCTGTATCATCCCTCTCCATTTCCTGAACCTCTGATCCATCCCCGTGCTCTGACCTACTGTGATGTTTTTATAGTTGAGCATGGGGGTGGGGTGCTCCATTCAGTTGACTGGAGCATCTTTTTCAAATGTAATTTCCCGATTGTAAATTGGATTTTGGTACCTATTGATGCCAGGGTTCTACTAAGTAGGCTCTTGTTAGTAGAACCCTGACATCAATAGGTACCAAAACCTAATTTACAGTTGGTAAATTACATTTGAAAAAGACATCCCATTCAACTGAATGGAGCACCCCCCCCGTGCTCGACAACTAAAGACGTCACATAACGTCAGAGTGCGGGGCGGACCAGAGATTCAGGAAGTGGAGCGGGACCGGGTGGCCAGCCCCTCAGAGGCTAATTATGATCTCTTCCCTTCCTTCTGCAGCTGTATTTAAAAAAAAAAGACTAGCCTGGAGGAGCTCCTGATGCGGTAAGGGAGCTCCCTATTTAATGATTTCTATACTTCACAGTATCAGGGAAGGTGCTCTTTAAGTCTGTAATACTCTAACTGTGTCTTGATTATTGTTTTTATGTCTTACTTGTATAATGTTATTTATTTTATTTATTTCAATCTCGGAGTAACCACTTGCGCTCAGAGCTCTTTTACACAGGTTCCACTTCAACTAAACAATACAAATAGAGTAGTAAAGAATCACAATGGACTAGCCGAGCAGACTAGGCAATAGGGAAGGGGGGAGGGCAAAGAACAGACTTACAGGTATTAGATGCCTATCGGTAAGTACCAGTTAGTTGTCAGATGTAGCAGGTTAGTAGAGATGGGGTAAAGTGTGTGAGGGGGAGTCCCAAGTGCTAGGGGAGCAGGTGATACCAAGAGAAGTGGAAGTGGGCCAAGGAGGAGGGGTGTGTGTGTGGAGGCAGGAGGAGAGGGTGGGGAAAGGTGGCAAAAGAGGGAGAAAGGTAATGGGGGTTGGGGAAGAAAAGTATCAAGGAGATAGAGGGAGCAGGGGAGGGAGGGAGGGAGGAAGGGTAGGGAGTGGAGGAAGAGGCAGTGGGGAGGTAAGGGTAGAGGAGAGGAGAGAGCAGGGAGGCAGGGCTTATAGGAGGCAGTGTGAAAGGGGGGGGCCCTATGGTACCAGAAACGGAGGAAGTGGAGGTGATGCTAGGAGCAACAGTCACATCAGGAATTATTTAACAAGTGACTTTTGAGGTGTACTTTGAAGGCACAAAATGTACTCGGCCAAAGATGGTCTTCCTGGAGAGAGTTGAACCAGAGTGAGGCTCAGTATGAGAAAGACCTTTGTCCAAGAGAAGTGCGGCATTTCGGTATAATGTAGGACAGGTGCTCTGAGCTATGAGTATGCTGCTGGCTTACTAAAAAAAAAAAAAAAAAAAAGAAATGGGCAGACTGGATGGGCCTTGCGGTCCTTATCTGCCATCAACTTCTATGTTTCTATGTTTCTATGGCTGATACAGGGCACCAGGAGTTGATTAACCCCAGGAGGAAGGGTACCAAGACTGATCTTTTTTGCCAGGAGGCAGGAATGGAATTTTAGTCGGGCAGAGAGGGGGAGCCATTGCATCTTAGTATACAGATCGCAGGTGTGGGTCAGCCTAGGAGCCCCTAAGCTTAGCTGGCAAGCTTTGTTTAGTGCTGTTTTTAGGTGGTGAAGGGCAGTGTCAGTAGCTGAGCCATATATAAGTAGGCCATAGTCAACGAGGGAATCCACCGAGCTGTGGACTGCTCTTTTGAGGGCTTCGGGGGACAGGCTGCGTCTGTGACAATAGAGCAGACCAAGACATTTGTTGATTGCTTTGGCGGTGTTGTCGATGTGGGCAGTGTAGGACAACGAGTTGTCAATAGTGATCCCAAGGTATCTAAAGTGTTGGACCAGTTCGAGGGAGGCTCCAGCAGCATTACATATTGTTAACTGGTAGTTACGATGCTTATTCTGACAGCCGGCAAACAGCATGGTCTTAGTTTTTTTATAGTTCATAATTAACTTATGGTTTATGAACCACTTCTCAAGACAGGTGAAATTCCTTTAAAGTTGATGCTCAAGTTCAGCAGGATTTGAGCCATGTGCGAAAATGACTGCATCATCCGCATAGAGTAGGACGTGGCACTGGCTGTCTTAAAGGAGACTATTCAGGAATAAGCTAAATAGGTGGGGTCCTAGTAGCGATCCCTGTGGGACACCAGAGCAGTCAGGTTTACTATCTGAGAGGGTTGAACCGATTCTAACTTGTTGGGATCTATGGTCCAGATAGCTGCGGAACAACAAAACTGCCTTGGGAGCCAGGACCATTGATGACAGTTGCTCAGTAAGGAGGGAGTGGTTTACCTTGTCGAATGCCTTTGTCAGGTCGATAAAGATAGCTGCAGTGAGTTGCCCATGATCGAGTGATTTATGAATGTGACCAGTAAATTCAAGAAGGGCTGTGGTGGTGCTATGCCTAGCCTTAAAGCCATGCTGCTTTGGGCAGAGGAATTTGTACTTGCCTAGGTATTCTACCAGTTGGTCCACAACTATTCGTTCGAGGGCCTTTGATAGGGGTGGTAGCAGGGAGATGGGTCGGTAGTTTTCGGTAAGGGCACGGTCCCCACTCTTATGCATGCGTGTGACAATCACAACTTTCCATTTATGAGGGATACAGCTAGTCGCAGTGATAAGTTAAGGATATGGGTGAGTGGAGCCAGGATTTCTTCCAGGGAGAGAGAGAGAGAGAGAGAGATAAGATACAGGTCAAGGGTGTTCCCACTGAATCTCCCCTTTCAGAGCACCTTCTGAAGATATTTCTTAGCATCCCCAATTGAGATGGTTTTGAACCTAAAGAGTGGATGCGCGGATGACTGAGGTCCAGTGACATGTTTACTCTGGTGGAAGAAATCCGGGGGGAGAACATGGCTGAGGTCTGTGAAGGCTAGGTTGAAGGTGTCAGCTATAGTTTTTGGGTCAAGGATAGGGAATCCGGGAATCCAGTAATGCTGATCATATCAAGGGCAAGTTTATGCACCTTGCCAGAAGCATCTTTAAGGTCAGCCCAGAATTTACGGCCGTCATTCTAGTGTTTGGACAGGGCCTCCTTGTAGTAGCAGTTTTTAGCCAAACGGATGGCCTTGGTACAGCGATTTCTGGCTTGTTTGTATTTAAGGATGTCAGGGGGCTTTCCTGTAGCTCAAGCAGTACACCAAAGATGATCACGGTCTTTCATACGATCAAGGATGTCTGGGCCAATCCAAGGACTGTAATAGCCCTTAATTTTTTGCTTTTTGAAAGGGGCATGGGTATTGCAGATAATGTTGAATAGGTGGATGAAGTGGTCAAGCGCACTATCGACATCAGGTGCCCCATAAATGGTGGACCAGTTTGCGTTGCAGAGGTCAGCTCTGAGGCGGTCAGCATGACTGGGCCTGAGGACTCTGTTAGTGACTGTCCTGGGAGGTGGTTTGGTGAATTTGTTGGTCCAGTTGAATATTACAGGGGAGTGGTCACTGACATTATCGGGGAGGACAGAGGAGTTTGAGGTGTGCTCAGGATGATTGGTGAAGACCCAGTCAATCAAGGTGCTTGCGTCAGTCCGGTAGTTAGTCCGGGTGGGGGCGTCGACAAGCTGCGTGAAGTGGACAGCCTGGATAGCATCCTTGAATTTGTTTGCCTCCGGGGCAAGCCAGTTGGTGTTAAAGTCGCCAAGCAGTATAACCTCAGAGCTTGAGGACTGGCTACTTAGGTACTGGATGACAGCTTGGAGGCCATGGGATGTGTCCTTAGGGGGGACGTAGATGGATAGCAGCGTAAGTGACTTGCTATAGGCCCCAGGGAAGACCGAAATGGCAAAGGCCTGGGTATTTAAAATATGACATTTGTCATACAGCCCTTAATCTTGGATTCTGTATTATATCTAAATATGCATTTCTTGAGTGTTCCCTGGTATTATTAGCCTTTTCATATACATTTTTAACTGTGTATTTGGTATGTGAAAGATGGGAAGATATCCCTGTCTCCATCAAATGTGATAAAAAATGTTAAATTGTAAATTCCTAGAATTTAGTTATATGATTTAGCCATTGAGCATCATCTTTAACTTGTTTTTCCATTTGTATTTTTTCTTTCAAACATTTTGCTAATCATTTTTCTAGTTCATGATTTAATTTCAACCAATAATTTATCATGCTTGCATTGACAATATGTTTGAGGCTAATCTGCCCATGCTCAGCACTAACCAATGCATTTGGTGACCCCTTTGGTAGATTCAAACTCTTTTTGTAAATATTGGGATAGGTACAGAGCACTGAGAACTGCCTGTAAAAAAAGCCATCTGAGAGGCCAAAAGGGCTTATTGCAACAAACTTCTCCAATCCTCTGCTTGAGATACCCACGATTTCTGGAACCACTTTAAAAATTTCATAGGACAAGGGCCCAGGCCATCTATAACTGAAATTCTTGAAATGATGCCAATTGCAACAAGTTAACTACGACTGAAAACACTTTTAATGCCCATTTCTCTGACCTATCTGCTTACTTGGAAAACTCTGGTCAGTCCCCAGTTGCCACTGAATGTGATGGTGTCCTGTCCCATACCCCTTTCAACCAAAAGATGGTCACTTCTGAGGAGGTGCTGCGAATTCTTAAAGCCATCCCTGCCCATGGATCAGCAGGGCCTGATCGGTTATTACCTAGGTTTATCAAATCTGTTGCCCCAGCCCTTGCTGCCCCAATTGCAAGAATTTTTAACTTATCAATTATGACCCAGAAGGTGCCTACCCTATGGAAAATTGCCCGGGTGGTTCCAGTACACAAGAAAGGGGACATTAAAAACATGAACAATTACCGACCTCTAGCCATTCTCTACACTTGACAAACTACTTGAGAAGGTTATGGCCACCCACATCACAGAATATCTACATCTAAACAATCTCTTATCCCCTGCTCAGCATGGTTTCCATGCTGGCCATTCTACTACGACCACGTTAATCCAATTCAATAATGAAGTCTTAATGGCTATGGACAAGGGCATGTATACGAAGGCTGTCTTCACAGACCTCACAAAGGCATTCGAACTTGTCGATCACCCATTGCTGCTATCCAAGTTGTACTCACTTGGCTTCCCCCAAGATGCTACCTCCTGGTTCGAGAGCAACCTCTCAGGTAAAAAGCAATAAATTCAAGTAGAAACTGCAATCTCCGATCTTGCCCCAACTCATGTTAGAGTCCCACAGGGATTGATCCTTGGTCCTCTCCTCTTCACTCTCTTTATAAACAATCTTCCCACACTGCCGTGTTCCTCTGCCAGGATCCTTTATGCAGATGACATGGTACTTTACACCAGTGCAAAAGACCTGCCCTCCATAAATAAAAGTCTTCAAGCAGATTTTGACTGTCTGCAAGCTTGGCTGCAACTAAACAAGCTTCTACTAAACCCTAAGAATACTGTGGCAATGCTTTTCGGCTCCTCCCCAAGATCAAAATGTGCTCCTCTTCCCTTTCATCCTCTGCTCTGATGGCTCTCCCCTGGAGACAGTCAACTCATTCAAGTATCTTGGGTTTACACTTGACCCATCTCTTGATTTCAACCTACACATAGCAGTCAACTGTAAAGCGGTTAACAAAAAACTGGGGCTTGCCTATAAAATCCGGTCCTCTCTAAATTCTACTGCCAGGCTTGCTATTGCTCAAGGAATCCTCCACCCATCTTACATATGGCTCTATGGCATTCCTTGATGAGAGCAAAGGAACTCTCCCAAAATGGAGCACCTACTACAACAGTATTCGTAGAGTTGTACTCTCTGCCCCCAGACTAACTCATTGCTGCCAACTCTACGCTCGACTAGGCTGGCTCTTCCCATCTTCTCATTGGCTCCATACCACTGGCTGTCTGATTGATAACATAGTCAGAACTGGAGCTCCTGAGTCCCTTGCTTCTTTGTTAAACCATATAACTCAGGCTTACCCTCTGAGATCCTCTGATCAATCTCTGCTGTAAATTCCAAGATGTTCCTCCAAAAAGGGTGAGCTTGCCTTTGCGATATCTGCTCCTAAAATTTGGAACTCCCTCCCACTAAACGTCAAACTCTCCAAATCCCACCTTGCTTTTAAAAAGGGTCTTTGCTCCTTCCTCATGGATACAGACATCTGCTCCTGTTCTGTCTCCCCTGACTTTCTTTGTTAAGTGCTTCTCCTGCTCCTATAAATGGCACTTACTTTCATATCTGCACTTCTCTTGCCAGAGTGCTGCCTCTTTATTGCATCAAACTGTTGTATATTGTATTAATCTGTTCTTCTTGCCTCTGTAAACTGTCTTTTGAACCACTGTTTACACTGCATTTATGTTCAATGTCGCTTATATCCTATATTGTCATGCTCAATGTATTCCTGTATGTACATTGTTCCATTGTTTGTAACTCTCCTGGGTTGTGCCTGAAAATAGGAAACTCCTTGTCTAGTTGCACTTACCCAGTAAACAAAAACTAAATAAAGAAATAATTACAATTTCTATGTAAAATACTAGGATCTGTGTCACTCCAGACATCTACTCCATATAACTGCTGGTTTACAAGCTTGGCATTAATTTCTTTGATCACAGGTGTTAACACAGAGCCACCACAGATTTTTATTAAACCTCATCAGAACTGAAGCTGCCATTTTTTTCCCCAATTGTTTAACCAGGTGAGACACACTAAGCTGAAAGCTTGTTTACAGGTGCAACCTGGGAGCACAGGGAAGTTAAGTGACTTACTCAGGATCACACAGTACATGTAAGGGGACTGTCTGATTCAAACCCAGGTCTCCAGATTTGCAGCTCAGAGCCTTAAACCACTGTGCTATACTGCCTCCAATTTCATTTTAGTGTTGAGTTTGCTTAATCTGTTTATTCCATTTTTGGTTAGTGCAGAACTTTACATCTAAATAGACAAATTATTTTACAAACTCCAAAGTTCCTCCCGAAATAACAGCTGTCTTGTGCTACTATTTGGCCAAGTACCATCACTTTTGTTCTCTGAATTTTTGGCATCAGACTTAAGTTATTACATAATACTGACCACATTTCTAACATTCTCTGTAAACCGACTCTCGTCAGTGAGATCATAACCAAATCAGTGGTGTAGGCTAGGACAGGTATTCTGTAGTTCAGTATTTTAGGGCATGAAAGTCATCATGATTCAGTTTTTCTAAAATGTCATTACTGTAAACATTGAAAATAACTGGGGCTAGCACACACCCTTGTCATATCCATTAACTAGTCCTTATTTGCTCTGTTAACTCAACATAGTTTGTATACTTAATTTGTACCCAGGTACTGGAGTATAGACCCATAACCAGGCTCAGAAGCTTACAGTCAGTCCCTAGGGAAATAAGTTCTGACCATAATAATTTTCCAGATATTGAGTCAAAGGCAACAGAAAAAGCCACATAAGCAACATAAAAGTTTTGTTTCTTTAGTTTATAATACTTCTCTAGCAGATGCTTTAAAAGAAAGCACTCTGTTACTGTCTCCATACCTTTTCTAAAGACAACCTGTAATAGTAAAAAAAACTGTGTTTCTCTCATATCATTTTATAACTCTTACTAGCAATAATCTTGCAAATAATTTTGCCATATTATCAATCAGACTTACTGATGGATAATTACAAGGATCATCTCTGTCACCTTTCGTAAACACTGAACTATATAGACCCCTTGCCAAGTTATAGGAATATACCGTACATAATGCATTTGTTGAAAAAGTTTGATAGCACATATGACCAACATTCCGCATCTAATTTGTAAAAATTTGATGGAATTTCAGCAGGTCTGGGGGACTTGTTATTTTTTGTTGTCACAATGACCTTAAAGACTTCCTGTAGGGTTAATATATCAAAGGGCTCTGTTATTTCCCCAACTCCAAATCCAAACTCTTCTTTGGCATTATAAAACGTGGATTTGTAATGAGAGATCCAAGTTTCAGGATGCATTTTGGAATCAATCTTATTCTTGTATTTAATGGTTCCAGAAGCCATCATTTTCCAAAACCCTTTTGAATCATTACCTGTTACTTCCAACATTCTGTCCCACAGTCCCTGTTGAAGCAGTATTTTTTGTATGTTTACATGATTTTAGTATAACTTTATTTTATTCAGTTCTCTGATATTATCTCTTGTGGGGTTCTTTATTGTAAATCTTACCAGTTTACCAATATTCTGTTCATCTGTTTTTCATTTGTTGCTAAACCACTCCATAATTAGAAGTTTTCTGCGTTTGGTTTTTACATTTCTCTTTGATGGGCTGGCACATTCCCAAGAGAATTACATATGTTCTGAGGCCCCATT
This sequence comes from Neoceratodus forsteri, assembly GCA_016271365.2. Taxonomy (NCBI): domain Eukaryota; kingdom Metazoa; phylum Chordata; order Ceratodontiformes; family Ceratodontidae; genus Neoceratodus; species Neoceratodus forsteri. The sequence goes on along the minus strand of CM028134.1, from coordinate 816,037,042 downwards.
ATATCTGTAATATTTTGTTATATTTTAACAATATAGTTATTTATCATCTCAATTTTATTGTCCTCAGAGATTTTATTTCAACATATCTTTTTGTTTTTTATTATCTCAATAAAGTCTTACGTCTTGAGTTAGATTTTGTGTGGCTTTCCTGAATAACTATATAGGAAAATGATCAATATCACGGTTCTCTATTATGTTTAAGGCTGTATATTTACTACAGTCATATGGTGAACCCATCACATAAGCTACTGTAAAATAAATACATTGATGAGTATCATTCTTTTATTTTGCTCCTTGCTCCTCCATTGTCTGTTTCTGCTCCTCTACCCCGTTCCCTATAGCAACCCTTCAGCCCCGTCACCAAGCTTCTCATGGACGTAACAGTTTTCTGCCACTTGCCAAGGACCACACCTGCTGGAGAGCAGCCTGCCATGTCAGTTGTGTGGTGCCTGTGAGGGGCTGCTGAATAAAGCCCTGTCATTTTTCACCATTTTTTCTACTAGGGCATCAGCATGCAATCACACACACATACACACACACACACACACACACACACACACGCAGTCTGGTGTCTGTTAGCAGCCTTTCATATTCTGGGGCATTAGCCTCCACCTGCTGGCAGTCTCACCACAAGATGCAGAGTCTTCCCACACCGAGGCACGAGAGCTGTCCCTGGGACATTCAATCCTTCCTCCCAATGCCATCCCCAAAAAATCTGTGCTAGTTCCCGAACCCAGGTCACCTGGCATCTCGAGCAGTAGCCCTACCGCTGCACAGACGGGCTGGCTAAGTATCATTCTTAGAAAGAACACCTGAATGATTTAGCATGCACTATGGAACCTGACTTATTTTGTTAATTAATGTATAACTCTAAATTCCCTCCTAGTATCGTCTGTATGCCAACTGGCAGATGTCAACTATCTAAACAAAAACACTGGAAGTGATGTGTTTTTCTTTACCTGTATTGAGCTGATCATTGTGCTGAGGGCAAACACTGTAGCTGAATCTCTAAGTGTAGACTGACTGTCAAATGTCCCTTGGGTGTCCATCAGCAGTACTGCAACCTGTGTAAAAGGTACAGGAAGTGAAAACACAAGAGTAAATACAAGTATTTGAGCCTGAAAAACATTAATGTATCAATCATCTAATTTTCTGAGCATTTTCCTGGAGTGGAAAGCAACACTTGTCCCCCCCACCCCCACAGGCCCTTTCTTGCTAATTATAATAACAAAAAACACATATTTTGTTCAGGGGTAATATTAGACTCAAAAACTCGAGTTTACCTCCTATGACATTACAATTGGTATATATTCATGCAAAAAAAAGAATCAAGGTAAAAAACTTTTAAATAAGAAGAGGCGAATCCTGAGAATCAACTTAGTTTACTGTATTAGCTTACTGTACTTTCTTCTATTATACAACTCTGAAACAGCAATTATTCTCACTGCATCATGCATTATCTGATTATGAATCTAGGTGTCCATTATGCACATTTTCTTAATTTGGAATGCTTAACCTCCCTTGAAAACACTCACTATCACAAAAAGGAGATATTACGTACTCCTGCCTTAATGATACCAACAGTAAATACAACCTGACATGATGAAAAAAAAAATGTGCCCACTCAAAAAGGCTGCTTTCAAAAGTGACATACTTTATTGAAGGTGTGCACCCTAGAAGATGTCTCACACATCATGGGTGAAACTCTCATTATTGCATTTAGCAAGGCTTTCTCAGCAATGTTGAGAAAGCCAGCCCAGCCATACCACCTCTCCAGCCCGTAGACCAACCATCTGACACAGGTGCTGGTCTTACTGATCTCTGTGGCTACAGCTGGAAAGCCAGTCTGGCAGTGCCACTTTTGCCCACAGACCAACCATCCGACACAGGTTCATTTCTCTGCCATCACTGGGACTTCAAGTCAGGATGCCGATTGGCTCTGCCATCCAGTCTTGACCTGCTATTGGTGGCCGTGATTTATGACTTTGCCTGTGATTGGATAATCCTTTGTGAAGCAGTCCTCTGCTTTTGGCTCGCCATGGGCTACCGCTAATCTTTTTTTCTTAAGTGCTTGCATTTTGGGGAACTGTTTCTATTTGTGGAACTGTATTTGTGGGGCCTGTGGGGTAAAGGACATCTGGGGAACTGTATTGTGTTTTTTACTTATTTGGGACTGTGGGGAAAGTGATCAGGGCTACTGTACAACTGTGTTTTAAAATGTCTGCTGATCTGCTGTGTCCTCTTGCTCTCCCTGCCTAATTAATCTTTTTCCTCTCTTCCATTTTCTCTGTCCATGCCACCCCCCAACCTCTTCTTTTACTACCTTTAATTTTTGGCTAAAATCCATTTGGTGCCAGCCTACCCCAACTCCCTCACTTAACTGCCCTGTCTCTTTGTTTGATACCCCCCCCCCCGATTTAGCACTGATTGCTCTTTTTGTATAAGCCCAATATCCTGATTCCATCACTTTTTCTAATCCCTTCCAGGTGCTGGTCTTGCCCCCTGATTGGGTGCTCCGCTGATCCCCGCTGCTGCAGCTGGAAAGCTAGCTTGGTCATGCCACCTCTCCTGCCCACAGAGCAACCATCCGACACTTGTACATTTCTCTGCCATCACTGGGACTTCAAGCCAGGGCACCAATTGGCTTTGCCTTCCAGTCTTGGTCCACTATTGGTGGCCATGATTTACAGCTTTGCCTGTGATTGGATAATCCTTTGTGAAGCAGTCCTCTGCTTTTGGCTTGCTCTGGACTACTGCTAATCTTTTTTTTCTTAAGTGCTTGAATTTTCTCTTGCCCACCCACCTTCCCTGCCCCCGACACTCTTTAAATACTCTTGAGTCTCCTCCCTATTTCAGTGCCTCCCCCATTGGCAGTTTCTATCTTACAGCAAGCATTAAAGGGGATAACCTTATTTGTCCTCTGTTCCTTGGATGCTAAAAGGATTGCTTACTATCATGTATTTTGTGTGCACCTAAACCTTAAAATGCAGTGTGTGATGTTAAGCTGGCAGTATAGCCTAGAGGTTAGAGGAACGAGGTGTGAACAAGCTTGGTACATCCAGCAGACCAGACCTGAGTTTGATTCTCACAACCTCCACTTGCATACTGTGTGACTCTGAGCAAGTCAATTAACCGCCCAGTGCTCCCAGGTCGCCCCTGAAAACAGGCACTTGTGCCTAGTGGGCCTTACCTGGTTACCAAAGACTAAAAAAAAAAGCTTTAGCTACCTTATAGGCCCATTCTGCTGCACCCTTAATCCTTGTACCGAGCCTACTCTTGTAGCCACTTCTAGAAATGCTGGTTCTTTTGAATCTTGCCCACTCCTTTTTAAATTAGTCCTATTTTCAGATGTGTACTTAGTTTTACATCTGCACTCCTCTTGTGGCATGCTTTTTACTGAATACAAGTTTTATGCCCATCCCACGGTCCTTCCTCCTTTTGTATTCTTCACTACCTTGTCGGCCCGGGTGTTACTTTATGTATCCTTGGGTCCTCTTGATCACTTTACAGTTTGCACTGCATTACTTCCTCCCACTACCACAAAAGGGGACAAAGCAGGTTCCTTACACTGTTATTAAGTGCCATTAAAAAACTTTTATTGCTGCTACTTCTTTGCTCTGGTAATGTAGAGCAAACCCAGGGCCCATCTCCCCTATCCCTGCGCGCTCAGAGTTGGCTCAATTAAGGGAATGAACATTCTCCAGCTAAACATTTGCAGCTTACTAAGGAAACCTGAAACTATTCAGACGTGGATTTGCCACACCATGCCAGATGTTCTGGTGGTTACCGAAAGATGGCTTAGACTCTCTACCCTGGACTATGAAATCAACATCCCTTCCTACAATGTCTTCAGAACTGACAGACATACTAGATGGGGAGGGGTTGCAATATATATTCACGACAAATATTCTTTGCCTCTGTAGCTGACTATGCCACTATGCCTAAGGAGTTCGAACGTCTGACATTAAAGGTCTTACTCCCTCCTTCTACATCCCTTACTATCATCAATTGTTACAGCCTCCCTCTGCGGAATCAAGGTGCTGCAACATCTGTCTAATATTATGGAAATAATATCTTCACAGGTATTTATCATGGGTGACCTCAAGCTTGATCGTCTCTCTCAATGTTCCATCCCACTTAAAGACTTCTATGACACTTTTGGTATTACTCAGATTATCACTGAAGCCACCTGGCCAAACACAAAAACCCCATCCCATAGTACCTTGCAAGATCTAATATTAGTAAATATGCCTCACTTCATCTCCAGTTCCAGTGTATTCTTCAATGACCTAAGCGACCACTGTTTCATAGCTTGTGTGAGGGCCATCCCTAAACCAGCTTCCACCTCTAGGTACACTTATAAAAGAAGTTGCCGCAACTTTGACCAGCATGCCTTCCTTACTGATCTCCAGTATTCCCATTGGCAAGATCTCTATTTGGCCACCACTGTAACTGAGGCCCATGAGCGCTTTCAGGATATAGTCCTTGGAACCATAAATCGACATGTGCCATTACTTAAAATCTGCACCAGGAAAAAATCTTGTCCATGGTTTTCTGCCAACCTGAAGTCTGCACTGAATCATAGGGATGTCCTATGGACAAAAGAACAGAAAACCAAACTTCTGGCTGACTGGACAGCCTTTAGAGTAGCAAGAAATCATTGCACTAAACTTATTAGAGCTGAAAAAGCTAGATACTTTCGAGACGAACTGACTTCCTCCTCTAACTGTTCAGCTAAATTTTGGAAGACCTTAAAGAGACTTACCAAGTTAGCCTCCTGCACCACGCAGTTTGGTGCATTGCCTCCCAGAAATGCTTGCTATGTATATCTGACCCGAAAATATGCAATTGTATTTTAGTTATAACACTCATAAAATCTTGTTTACCGGGAACAGCATGTCCCCATTCTAAGATCCACCCCCCTGTGCCGCCCTGTGCTCAGGAAATTTCTGACGTGATCACAGGGAGAGCGTGGGGACCACAACATTGTAATCTATGGGGGACAATTTTATGATCATTTTTTAATATTATAATGGTCGTTTGGCAATGAAACGTGGGCACTGGTCAACTAACAAGGCATTCCCGGTAAACAAGATTTTATGAGTGTTATAACTAAAATACAATTGCATATTTTGGGTCAGATATACATAGAAAGCATTTCTGGGAGGCAATGCACCGAACTGCATGGTGCTCAGCTACATATATTTAGCTTGGTGAGTCTCTTTAAAGGACATTGAGGGCCACAATCCTGCTAACTCCATTCCAGCAAAAATCTCCGCTGGTGGTTCCTACACTACCAACAAGCAAACTATTTGACCTTCTTAATAACCGCTTTGTCATTGCTGGGTCAGCATTTGACTCCTCCACTGCCAACAACCTACACACACATATCGGTGGTCAGGCCCATCTTGTCTTACCCCGGCTACCCCAGCTCATGATGCCCTGTTCTCCTACTGCCTTGTCTTGCTAAAACAAGTGGAGGATCTTTTCTTGGAACTTGACACCAGGAATAGTGCAGGCACTGACCTTATTGACCCCTACTATCTAAAACTAGGCTACCATATTTTGTCTGCCCCATCACTCACCTATTCAATATGTCCCTAGCTCAGGGTGCTCTCCCATCGGTCTGGAAACCACTCACATGATTCCTCTTTTCAAGCCTGGAGATCCGAGTGATTTAAACAACTATAGACCCATATCCCTTCTTCCCATCGTATCCAAATTGCTTGAACAAATAGTCAACTCCCAACTTAGAAAGCATTTGGAAGCATTCAGCTTACTGAACCCAGTGCAGTTTGGATTCAGACTGTGTCACAGTACAGTTTCTGCAGTTGTTAAAGTGTCTAATGAGTGGGTGGTTAAAGGCCCTGGATGACAAAAACTACAGTATGTGTGTGCTTTGTTCCTTGATCTGAGCAAAGCATTTGACACAGTGGACCATGATCTGCTTCTGTTCACTCTTCATAATATTGATCTGGATTCCCCCATGCTGAACTATTCACAAGTTATCATACAGGCCAGCAACAGCAGATAAAAGCTGATGGGGACCTCTCTCCACTAAAACCAAGGGTCCATTGTAGGCCTACTTCTATTTGTGATGTACATCAATAATATTAACTCCAGCATTAAACCATTAAACATCCACTTTTTCGCAGACAACACGGTCCTTTACATCGACAGGCCCACCCCAGAACTTGCTTGCAGAGACTTACAACTGGATTTTAACCACCTGCAGCAAAATCTCATTCATCTAAAACTTTTGTGAAATGCCAAAAAAACTAAGACCATGCTTCTTTCACCTCCCACTAGAACTCCCAGTCACTGCCCGGCACCTCAAATTACCACCCTATTGGGGGAATTTCTGGAGTTTGTGGACAGATTCAAATACCTGGGCTTCTGGACTGACCACAAGCTGTCCTTTGTTGACCACGCCAAGGAAATAGCAAAAAAATTTAATCAAAGGCTTGGTCTGTTCATCCGCATCAAGCACTTACTCACTCATGAAGCAAAAACGTGTTTGGTTCAGTCCACCTTTCTTCCATTCCTTGATTATGCCAACTTCCTTTATAGACCCTAGTACTGCTCTAGCTAAGCTTTACACACTCTGCCACCAAGCACTAAGATTCAGCACTGGATCCCCATACTCCACCCATCACTGCTCCCTGTATTTCAAACTAGGATATGAACATACGAATTTGCTAGCAGAAATAGGCCACCTGGTCTATCAAGTCTGCTTGAGTGTGCAGTTAGCACCCTCACCTTGCAGCTGCCCTGCCCCCTCCCCTTCCCAATTACCCCCCTCACAGCTTGTCCCATCCCCATTTGAAACTACCCACTGTCTTACAGGCTATCATCTCCTCCAGTAGAGCATTCCATTCTGCCACCACCCTCTCCGTGAAAAAGTGTCTCCTTATTTCCATCCTAAATCCCCTTCCCCCCAACCTAAGGCTAGCCCTGTCATATCCCTCCCCCTCCTAAACCTGAGTATCCCCTCGGCACCTGCCTTGTTTATCCCCTTTACGTACTTAAAGGTCTCAATCATATCCTCCCGGTCCCTTCTTTCCTCCAGGAGTACATGTTCAGCTCTCTCAGCCTCTCCTCGTATGGTCTGTCTTCCAATCCCTGGATCATCCTTGTTGCCCTGCATTGTACCCCTTCTAGTAATTTCACATCCTTCTTCAGATATGGATGCCAGAATTGCACACTGTACTCCAGGTGCAGCCTGACTAGTGCCCTGTAGAGAGGCAGGATTATCTCCCCTGCTCCTGGAGGAGATCTATCACGCAATACAACCCAGCACCCTGCTGGCTTTCGCTGCCACCCTCCTTCACTGTTCTGTATTGCTCTTCTTCCCATTACAACCACCCCTAGAATCCTTCTCCTCCTTGGCGAAACCTAGCTGCACCCCTCCCAGCTGGTAGCCCCTCTCTGGGTTCTTTGCTCCGAAGTGCAGAACTTTGCACTTTTTCACATTGAACCCCAACAGCCACGCTTCTTCTGACCACTCCGCCAGTTTGATCAGGTATTCCTGCAACCCCTGACAACCTGCTATATTGTTCACCACCACCCCAATTTGGTATAATCAGCGAAGAGACTGATCTTATTCCTGACCCCATACAAGATGTCTGCTATGAATATTCCGAACAGCACTGGCATAGGATGGCTATCACTTAAACTTGAACGCCACAAAATGCAGTCACCTGGACGTACAGAGCTGTTATCAACAAGCTACCTCGGTACATCTCTGACTGTCTGCCTGCCTGTACAGCAGGAACTACCCTCTTAGGAGACTCTCCTACATCACCCTCATTATCCCTAGAGTTAGAACATGCCTTGGTAAAGCAGCTATAAGTCATGCTCTGCCTGCCCTTTGGATCAACATCCAAAAGATCTTGAAAATAGCAACCCCAGTTAAATTGGCCACTTTTAAAACCTTGTTTGCGTGTTTCTTCAACAAGTCTTGCAAATGCTTCCATTGATTACCTACAGTCCTAACACTTGGTATCCTGACTTCCTCTCATCTCTTAGCTGAACTGTCTATCCTTCTACATCCTCAATCTTGTCGCTACATTTTTTGCTGTACCATTGTGTATATACCATGTAACTATTGTACATACTTTGTACCTTGTGGAGTGTAACTGTTATGTAAACTTTCTGGCATGGAGTCTTTATATCAAACTCTATTCTTTTTTTTTTACACCTTGTTATTTTCTTGTTGTCTAATGTGAACCTTACCCAGGTCCATCCTGTAAATGAGTTGTACTCAATGGTGTTTTGACTGGTGAAATAAAGATTGATTGATTGAAGGCATTACATAGGGGGACAGACTAACTGTGCTGTGTGTGGCTTTTTTGGTGGTGAAAACCTACAATAAAGTGTGTCATTTCTGAAAGCAGCCTTTCAGTGTGCGGGTCCTTTTGTTTTTTAACATAGGGAAGGCAAGACACTTACTGTATTTTTATATAGTGCCCCATCCAGCAAAGGCTCGGAGTGTTATTCAAAATTCTACTAAATGCATAGACTACATATAAGCATAACAAACAGAAGTAAATAAATAAGTAGACATCTTAGAATAAAATACCAAATACAGCACCAAAAAACTACTAGTAAATAGATAGATTTTCAATCCCTTTTTAAAGGTCACCACTGAAGGGGAACTCTTAATATATAACGGCAGGGTACTGCAGATGGACAGGGTTGCTACTGAGAACACTCTGTGTAACAGCACTACCCCTCCCCCAACACACACTTGAGCAGAGGCTTGCAGGTAGCATCCATGTTATTTGGCTTCTCCTTGTATGAGTATGAAACTCCAGGTGGGATGAGGGAGTCACAATTTGTATACTACTTTCATGAAAGAAAAAAGATGACTAGTGACACTTTAGCACATGTTTATGAAACACCTATCAGCAGCACAAATATATTATGCATGCAGTACTTAAGAACAATGGCAAAGACGTTGCATGGCTGTTTAAATGGTTTCTTTCCTACTTCATTGTTTTTGCTTTGTAGACAACAAATTGTGTATGCATAATCAAGCTGTTTCCATGCACAGCACATTAAATACACTTTTTTTTTACATTAATAAAGTGCCTTTCCATATATTATTTTAGCCTATGGGTTAATATCCCAATACTGACATTGTAGTGCAGCATGAAGGGGTACTGCACTACTGAGGTGCCATCTTTTGGATGAAACGTTAAACCGAGGTCCCATTTGCCTGTTCTGGTGGTAGTTCAGGTGAATGTTAAAAGACCCCATGGCACTTCTCGAAAAGAGTAGGGGAGTTTATTAAGGTAAGGAAATCAAACAAATCATACTTCACCAAAAAAAAAGGAATAACAGTCACAAAATGTCCTTATACAGAGTACTAAAGAAAGGAAAATAAGTTATACATTAGTAAGTGATAGCAGAGTTCCATACAAGAATCCAACGCATTTACCAAGTTACTAGACATTCATCACTTGTCCTACTAAAATTCTTGTTTTCTCTCATATGTGTGAATTCCATAGAGAGACTAATTTAAGTTATGGGCACATTCATATTCATAATCCAGGGCATATTCCTCCACAGGACTCTAAGGTGATTCCTGATTAATGGCTGTGTTTCAGTGTAATATATATCCTGCACTCCATACATGATTTTAAGAATCAATTCAATGTGCTAGATATGTTTTTGTTGCAGGGTAAACAAACTTCTAGTGTTCCATATGTACCATTTATTTATTAACAAAATAACTTGTAAAGTACTCCTAGTCCATTTTTTATCAATACCTGTATAATGCCCCCACATCAACATTTCAAGTGTTACCTTAGTGAACCATGAATCATTCCAGCGTGTTGCTAACAAGTCCCAAAAACCTTGAACATAGGTACACGAAAAAAATAAATGTTCAGTAGTCTCTAATTGCTGTATACACTGTGGTCTACTACATACGCATTCAGCTAACTGCTTGTGCTTTTGAGTATCTTTAACATTTATCTTATCATGACAGCTTAACCAATGTAAATCCCAAAATTTCTGGGGACATCGTTTTTCTTTCAGCAAGTGCAAATGAAAAGCGGTGTATATAGGTGGGCAAGCCGGAAAGGTTACATCTTCATGAAAATTATGAGCTATAAACCATTGACAGACTTCTGTCCTAGGTTTAGTAAGAAGTAGCTGGGTGGTGATATGCCACTGTTTTATTTTTTTTTAAAAAAAGCTCTCTGATGTAATATGGGGCATTAACAGCTCTGTGTAATGGTCCTAATGTCCCTGTGTCCCATTGCCGGTACCATGGAATACACAAAGCATAAAGTAAGGGGGACCGGATATGCCCTGAAAATAACAATAAGGGTTTGAGATTAGTTTGTAAACAAAATTGTGTAAAAAAAAAAAAATTAAAGAATTAATCATCCCTAGGCCACCCTCTGATACAGGTAAATACAAAATGGTCATTTTAATTGGGTTGAGCCTACTGCCCTAAATTGCTTGGAAAGAAAATGCTACATAAAGTGGTTTCTAATGTGCGTGGTGGAGGAATAATTTGACTAATATAAAGAAATAAGGGCAATAAATATGATTTAATCATGTGAATAGGACACAGAGGGTAATAGTAAATGGAGTCCACTCTGGAGAAAGGGGGGTTAATAGGGAGGTGCCGCAGGGTTCAGTAGTAGGACCGGTCCTCTTCAATGTCTTTATAAGCGACATTGCAGAGGGACTGGAAGGAAAAGTATGTCTCTTTGCAGATGACACAAAGATCTGCAACAGAGTTGATGCACAAGGTGGGTGGAAAGGATAAGAAGGAACTTGGCAAGGTTAGAGGAATGGTCAAATGTATGGCAGCTTAGATTTAATGCTAAAGTGCAAGGTAATGCACATGGAAACAAAAACCAAGGGGAAGAGCACACAATCGGGGGTGAGATACTAACAACAACAAAATGGAAAGGGACCTGGGGGTAGTCATATCAGATGACTTAAAGGTGGGCAAGCAATGTGAGAGGGCAGTAAGGAGGGCTGGGGGATACTGGGATGCATAGGGAGAGGCATCACCAGTAGAAAACAGGAAGTTGTTATCCCTCTGTACAGACAGCTGGTGAGACCCCATCTGGAGTACTGTGTGCAGTTCTGGAGACCCAATCTCCACAAGGACGTAGACAAGATGGAAGCTGTCCAGAGGAGGGCATCTAAAATGGTGCAGGGTCTGCACCAGAAGACATATGAAGAGACTCAAAGGAGCTTAATATGTATAGCCTCGAGGAAAGGAGGGAGAGGGGACATGATAGAAACTTTCAAGTACCTCAAGGGAATCAACAAAGTCCAAGAGGGTAGCATCTTTCAAAAAGAGGTGTGCAAGAACAAGGGGACACAATTTGAAGATGGGGGTGGCTCAGAGGTAATGTAGGAAGTATTTTTCACAGCGAGGTTGTGGATGCATGGAACGAGGTTGTGGAGTCAAAAACAGTGGTTGAATTCAAGCATGCGTGGGACAGTCATAAGGCAATTCTAGGGGGTGGGGGTAGAAAGAAGTAGGCTGCTGGTTAACTAGGATCTGCAGCTTATCCATTCGGTAGGGAAATGGGCAGACTGGGTTGGCCAAGCGGTCCTTATCTGCCATCAAAGTCTATGTTTCTATGTATGCGTTTCTGTTTACTGAGCTGCCATTTGTTCCACTGTGATACTAAGTGTTTTCCTTGCCGCAGTTTTGGTTCCCAATTTAAAGTGGCAGAGTCTGTATGGCCAAATATAATGCCTAGGATTTTAAGGGGTTCTTCTGTGAGGTTAATTCCCCCTACTGTCGCCTGTCTCTGTTCTGCAAATCCCACTTGAAATCCAGTGCATTTATTCAAATTCAAAGAGGCCCTGCCTGTGCTCCAAACAAATGACACTGGCGAAGGGCCTGTTCTACAGATGAGCTGTCTTTCACTATAATACACACATCATCTGCATAAGCTATTGCTCTATGGATAGACGTGCCATCTGGGGTCTGGATGGGGTGCAAATCAATCGTGGAATTTAATATTCATAAAAGGGGGTCAATGCAAAATGTATACAGTAAAGGGCTTAATGGACAGCCCTGTCTTACCCCTTTCAATACTGGTATCATAGGTCCCTTCCATCCATTTACTATGGGTGTCACAGTTGCAATTTTGTACAAAGTTTGAATCCAGGAATTCAATTGTGGGGGAATGTCATATTTTGTAAGTACAGTCCATAAAATGGATGTTTAACAGAGTCAAATGCCTTTTGTTGATCTAATGATAAAATGAAGCCAGAAATTTTATTTTGATGGCTTAATTAAAAGATTTCTCTAATCAATACCAGATGTTCTGTAATATTCCTTCCTGGTATTGCACAAGTTTGGGCCTGTGAAATGAGTTATTTAGCTACAAGTGATAGTCTGGAGTTTAGTATTTTGGCCAATATTTTAAAATCAGTGTTCAGGAGGCTGATAGACCTCCAATTGTTAATATCCCGTCTGTTACCCTTTTTGTACAAATAAATCAACAAACCATTCGTCATTCGTAATGATGGAGATTGCGTCTCTAACAAGGTTTTGTATACCTGTGCCAATTCCATACTTAACTCAGTCCCCAGGAATTTGTAAATTTCACTGGTCAAGCCATCACTACCTGGGGTTTTATCTGTAGCTAATGATGTAATAGCTGTTTCTACTTCTGCTGCAGTAATATTCTGTATCAAAGATGCTTCCTGCTGCCTAGACAGAGTAGGTATCTGAAAAGTGGAAAAAAAGACATCTAGATGTTCAGCATTATCTGGGACAGAAGAAAATTGTTCTGATGTATGCTGTGTGAATATGCGTAATATAGATTGTGTATTTGTTCGTACTACATTTGTATCATCTAATAGCCCATCTATATGTTTTTTGACTATTTCTGTGCTTACACCCTTCAAAGGGGTAGATAGTACCTTTTTATGTTTGCTTGCGCGCATGCGCAAGAAACATATTTCGGCAGCTTGCTACAGAAGCAGGTCCTGGAGGCTCGGCACTGATGTGGCCAATGCTGCCAGTGCATGGCAGGGTGTGTGTGGTGGCCACCAATAAGGATGGACGCTGCCAGTGACAGTAGTTAGAAAGCGTGCCACAATTTTCAAAGAAAATAGCCGCGCCAATCCTGGCGCCGCTCCTCATACCATCAGCAGCCTATTTTCGAGCTGTGAGCAGTAGGTAGGGGCAGAAGTTATGAGGCAGACGTTAAAGTTGCTGGCAGAAGAGCACTGTCTGGATAGGCCGGGGGGGACATGAAATCGGGGTAAAATGTGAAATTGTGCTCCGCTGCTGTTTCTTGTTACCTCACAATTGCAGTCAGTGTTACAGTTGGCGGCAAGGAGCAGCAGCCTATCCTCAACCCATGAATAGTAGTTAGGGGCAGCAATTCTGTGGCAGGGATGGGGTTGCATGGAAAACAAACATAAAAAACATTTAAATTCGGTGCATCAGGCTACAAGTGGAGCAATACGCAGGACTGCATGGAAAACCGACATCCGCAATATTTAAATGTCTACTTCTCTGTCTTGTGATCTGCAGCAGGCTTTTGGAGGAATACAGACATGTCTGCAGTAGCTGATGAGGAAATATTCGGTTGTTGGGTGTTACCTTACAATTACAGTCACTGTTAAAGTTACCGCAATAGGGTGCTGTCTGTTGACCGATGATGCCTTCTGTCTTTCCCCTGATTTGGTAGGTAAAAGTCAGGGTGCCTGCCTTAATTACAGCAGATGACTTATTTTATTTTTGGAGGCAAGAGAATGCCTGCTTATTTGTTTGTAGCTTGCTCTCCATATTGCACAGCTGGATCCAGTTCTTGCCCTCTTCTAAACAGTGCATACCACGGTGACCGATTCTGCACCTCTGTGGATATACATAGCAGGAGCAAGCTGAGACTGCAGCTGTTTAAAATGTATGTATAGTTACCAGCGGTACAGCTCGTTTTTTGTTTTTTTTTGTTATGCAGCAAAGATGTGCCTTCTGATTCTGACCTTTTCCTGTGAGGCATGCCATTTACAGTTTCCAATGCATCATATAAACAGGTAATTCGTAATCCAGCACCTTACCTTACTCAAGAAGCCCTGAAGTCAGCAGCATCACCTCCAAAATGCATTAAACAATCCTCCTTCAACATCAGTTTCAGCTGGAACTGGGGAGCTCCCTCCTCCAAAAAGTCACTCGAGTTTCTTATTTTCCGGCAGTGCCTAATGACTTCTGGCTATTGTGTGTGTTGTGTGTTATGCTTGCTCTCTCACGGTGGCGCAGAGGGGATCTTAGTTTCTTTCTTTCTCTGTGTAACTCTGGGCGACTGTCACTCTCCGAGACTGGTGTCACGCTGTCACTGTCTGGTGAGTGAGTTGCTGCTGGTAGCCCTGTTCTCCTCCCCCGGCCCACGTTTCATTGACACAAATCTGCAGCTGCTGCTCGAGCTGCAAAACTTTTTGTCTCAGGCAGCTTTCCACCTCCGTTACATGCCCGGCCCCTCCCGACTGGCTGCTCAGCGACTTTCACTTCAGCTCATGGGAGTAGGGATTTGCTGGGGAGAGAGGGGAAAGGGAACCCCAGTAAACAACTACATGAATAACACACAAAGGATGGGAGGGTCTCGGCACCCAACTAAGGATCTAGGTTCGAGCAGACTCGATAGACCGTAAGGCCTAATCTGCTGGCAAATAGTATGTTAGTATGTTAATAAAAGAAAGACGACAGGAGTCTACTAAACTGAAGTAACTGTTCGGGAACAAAACTTCTAATGGATGCTGAATGACACCATACAGAAAGAGGATATATAAGCCTGGGGGGGGGTCTTGTTTCAAGGTTTTTCATGTGGTTTTTTTTGTGTATCGGGACTAAATGAGATTTTTTTGCTACCCCCCCCTTCACAAATCCTGGCTATGTCCCATCAAGTTTTTTGTTTTCTTCCACTCTTTTCCTTTGCCTTTTTAAAAATAAAATACAGAGGCCATTACTATTTTAGTTTACAGTAGTAATTCAGCGTTATGATGTGCGACATAAATGGCCCCTAGTAAATTCAAAGGAACATTCCTCACAGAGAAAGATCTCAGTTGTATGTTTTTGAGACAGTTAAACCTGCTTCTCCTCCAGGCTGGTGCCACCCACACCTGTGAAATAGCTATCAAGTTCAGAACATCAAAAATAGATGGGGCGAGGGCTGCATTGTAAATCTCTTGATTTTTAAGACAACAAAATGTGCCATTGTTGCATATTAGTAAGAGGGCCCTTGTAATGCATTGTTTCTTTCTAATTTTGGAGTGTGCCTTCTTGGTTCTCAGAGAATGAACGTTGACAGCATTGAGGTGTGTAAACTGGATCTCCACCTCTCTCTCTCTCTCTCTCTCTCTTTCTCTCCTCGTCATATACTGTTTTTTTTTTGGCGCCGCTTAGAATAAACGTTTTGTTCTCGGTTTTCTGGTATTCAACATACAGTACATGAAGAGGGATAAATACAATAAATGTATAAATCTAAGCACACTGTAGTACATGTATGCTTTGTGTGTTGTGTTTGTGTGTGAACATTGGTAATACAATTATGTATCATTTCATGATTGGCAGTATACTTTTTATTAGGAGGACTAGGGGCTTGCCATTATTAGCTCTTAAAAAACAAAAGAAAACAAACAACAACAGAAAAACAGAAACAAAAAAAAAAGACATGATTCTGTCTTAAAAGTCCGGAAATGAAGTAAACTTTAGGTTATTCAGGGGTGCTCTGGAATCCATTTTTCGTTGGGGGGGGGAATCACCTGCAGGGCAACATTGCCAGTTTACAACGTAGAGCCGTTTGCATATTTCATAGAAATAATTGTGGCAGATTATATTTCATCTCGCCTACTTCAGTTCGAACTGTAGCAATAAAGTCTCCAGTAAAGCCTCATTGCCATTATAGTTCTTTCCTCTAAATAATGCCTAACTTTTTTTCCCAAACAAAAGAAACAAACAAATAAAAGGTCAGTAGCACTTTTTACCGATTTTTGCACTGCTACTGTCCATTCAATTTTATCATCCTTACCTGTTATCTTTTGCGTACTGTATTTTTTGTATGTTATGCATTTTTGCATACTGTATGCAGTACCTCGTGTATTACTCATATGTACTACCTGATTCCAATGTAATGTTTATTATGCTTTTGTTTTATGTATTCCCAATGTACCTCCCACCCCAGGTCACACCGGGAGACAAGCAACTTGCTGTTCAGCGTGCCTTCCTGGTGAAACATTTCAACAAATAAAAAGAACAGCATTGATGTGAAGAATCCAGTGGGTACAAAATCCTTTCCTAAAATGAAAGGCATGTATTTGCTTTAGTGGTTTCCCTTAGAGAAAATAGATAAAAAATTAAATGCACTTTTTTTTTATTGGGGCTGTCAATGCAGGGCTTCGGAGATTCAATTGTTCATGCAATCTCGTGCATAGAAGCAGGGACCAGTCATGGACTGCAACAACACAAACTGCATATGATATAAGGGAAAGGGAAAATAATACCTGCTGTATACACTAGCTCTTTCTCTCACAGTGCCGTCACATTTCTCTCCAGTAAACTGCATTGGCATGTGAATATGTTAATGGTAGCTAGTAATGAATGGATTCCGACTTCGCAGCATTTCTTTTTTTTTTCTTTCATCAAATTAATGTAGGAGATGCACCTAAATAGTGTAATGTAATTACTAAACAGTTTTAACTTGTTCAGGGTTTCAGAAGCAGCTCATTAGAACTCTGCTCTAGATACTGGACTTTAGGAGGGCTGACTTTGGCAAGATGGGAGAGTGTCTCAGAAAAGCACCATCAAACAGCCTAGAAGGAGAGGTGGAGCAACAATGGGGAATCATCAAAACTGCCATCACAGAGGCAACAAGCCTTTGTGTGAAGCAAATAAACAAATCAAAATGAAAGAAAAAGCCACTATGGTTCTCAAAAGAGGTGGCAGTTAAAGTTAGGAAGAAAAAGATAGCATTCCGGAAGTATAAGGAAACACGGAAGGAGCAGGACAGAGAGCTGTACCAGTTAAGGCAGAAGGAAGCAGGAAGGGAAGTCAGAATAGCAAAGGCCCAAACTGAGGAAAAGATAGCCAACTCAGTTAAGAAGGGATAAAACCTTTTATAGGTACATCAGCGGCGTAGAAAGACAAAGGAGGATAGTGAGGCTGAATAGAATGAGCGGTGGGTGGGCAGAGGGGACAGTGAAAAGCAGGGATACTGAATGAATATTTCTGCTCAGTATTCACAAAGAGAGAAGTGCCTAATCCAATTAACAAGCACTCTTGATAGAGGTCGATCCCAGTCCTTTCACAGAAGAAAGGGTTCTGCAAGAACTCCTAAAACTGAAAGTGGACAAAGCAATGGGCCCTGATGGAATTCACCCCAGAATTCTAAAAGAATTAAGGAGGAACTAGTGAAACCACTGGCTACTCTTTTAATAAATCATGGGAGGATGGTGTGGTACCTGAGGACTGGAGGAAGGCGGATGTGATTCCCCTTCACAAAGTGGGACCAAGATGAGGCAGGAAACTACAGACCTGTCAGTCTGACCTCTGTGGTAGGGAAAGTAATGGAGTCACTTCTGAAGGAAAGAATAGTTGAGTACCTAGAGGCCAGTGGAGCACAGGACCCAAGGCAGCATGGGTTCTGGCGGAAGGTCATGTCAGGCGATCTAATAGATTTCTTTGACTGGGTGACCAAAGTAGTAGACCAGGGAGGGGCTGTGGACCAGCCTACCTGGACTTTAGCAGGCATTTGACACAGTCCACACAAAAGATTAATAGTCAAATTAACCAGCCTGGGAGTGGGTCCACGGTGGTAGCCTGGGTAAAACATTGGCTGCACAACAGGACACAGAAGGTAATTGTAAATGGGTCCAGTCTGAAGAAAGAGGGGTTGCTAGTGGGCACGCGGGGTTCAGTATTGGGTCCAGTCCTTTTAATGTCTTCATCAGTGACATTGCAGAGGGACTGGAAGGAAAGTATGCCTTTTTGCAGATGACACAAAGATCTGCAACAGGGTTGATACACAAGGGCGTGGAAAGGATGAAAAGGGACTTGGCAAGGTTGGAGGAATGGTCAGAAGTATGGCAGCTAGGATTCAATGCAAAGAAGTGCAAAATAATGCACCTGGGAAACAAGAACCCAGGGGAAGAATACACAATGGGTGGGAGGTAGTAACAACAACAAAAAAGGAAAGGGACCTGGGGGTAATCATGTCAGATGACCTTAAGGTTAGCAAGCAATGTGAGAAGGCAGTAGGGAGGGCTGGGAGTATACTGGGATGTATAGGGAGAGGCATCAGCAGCAGAAAACAGGAAGTTGTTATCCCTCTGTACAGACAGTTGGTGAGACCCCATCTGGAGTACTGTGTCCAGTTCTGGAGACCCCATCTCTGCAAGGACATAGACAGGATAGAGGTAGTCCAGAGGAGGGCAACTAAAATGGTGCAGGGTCTGCAAGAGAAGCCGTACCAGGAGAGACTAAAGGAGCTTAATATGTATACCCTTGAGGAAAGAAGGGAGAGGGGGGACATGATAGAAACTTTTAAGTACCTCAGTGGAATCAACAAAGTCCAAGAGGGTAGCATCTTTCAGAAAAAAGAGACTTGCAAGAACAAGGGGACACAATTTAAAGATAGAAGGAGGGCGGTTCAGGGGCAATGTGAGGAAGTATTATTTCACAGAGAGGGTAGTGGATGCATGGAACAGCCTTCCTGAGGAGGTTGTGGGGTCTAAAACTGTGGGAAAATTCAAGAATGCATGGGACAGACATAAGGCAATTCTTGTGGGGGGTAGGAAGAAATAGGCTGTTGGTTAACTAGGATCTGCGGCCTATCCTGTAGGTAGGGAAATGGGCAGACTAGATGGGCCTAGCGGTCCTTATCTGCCATCAAAGTCTATGTTTCTATGCTCTCTAACAGAGTACTGTCCTTTACCGCAACTGCAGCTCTACATCTTTTGCAAGAATTCAATAGTCCACACGATGTTTTTAAACTGTCAGCACAATCCATGGTGCTGCCCTGTAGTTCTCTCACTACCTCCCCTCGGTCTTCACGTTGTGTGACCTTGGGCTGTGACAAGAACACTTTAAATAGCTAGCATTTAACCCCTAGGCTGCAGACAGAATTAGAACACTGTAATTCTGGACATAAATATATCAGACAGTGTCACAGCAAGGGTTAACTCTCCTCCCAGCCAGCTAATTTCAAACAGCTTGAGGCAACTTACAGCTAAATGCAACTTTTGTGTCTGGAGAGCTCCACTCAGTGCAGCGCTGACAGCTGGGGGATGAGAGCTGTTGCGCTGGCCTCAGATGAATATGTATGTGATTGTTCAATCTGGTGCAGCAAAGATGGCAGCTTCGAAAGAGTATTTGCTTATGTCCTATGAAGGTGGGTTCAGGACAGCACACAACTTCCGATGCCCCATAAATAATATTTGAACAAATATCCACAAGTAAATTGAATTTGTTTTCTGTTTGTTTGTTTTGGTTTTTTCTGCTTATGGTAAAAAAAAAACGTATAAAATACACTTCATTTTACACAACGGAAGAAACATTTCATGACACTGTAAGTAAGGTATATATAAATTTAGTGAGCAGATTAAATAAACGGTGACATTGGAACGTTCTCTTTCTTGTCAAACATGTCTTCTTTAAACAGAACATGTTTTTCTAATTCCTAAGTGATATATTCTTTTTAACCATCTAATTATATAAATGTAATTAGCTGTTCAACATGCACACAGATTTGTCAAACATTTATTTATGCAAACCTTTTAAAAGATGATGGGAGGTGGCAAGTGGAAAAATAGGGACTGAACGCTACTTTAGAATCTGACTGTAAAAGTGTGAAATATTAAAATCAATGATAGCACAACAAGAATGAATGGGAATCTTAACTGTAACAAAATGTATCAAGCAAAATGGTGAGGCGCTGACTGAGAAAATCAATTGTTTGGCAGTGCAAAACACCTCCATTGTGACAGAATCAAATCATATGTTACAAATTAACCCAAAGAATAAAACTCTTTTGTATTCCCATCCTATGCTGGTGAGGAGACTCTCCCTGCGTAACTAGGGACGCTGTCCTGTGTGTGTGTGTGTGTCTTCATTTTTCCAGGTTCTCAGCTGGTCATACGGTCGAGCATACCTCTCAACCTCCTGTCTCATAAATCAGGGACAGGGCTTAAAAAAATGACGGACAAATGACCAAATTCAGGGACACATCTTCAAAATACATGGTATCCAGTCAGGAAGCTGACATAGTAAGGGACTTAGTGTAGAATGCATTTTCTAAGGAAGAACATGTCTGTAACTTTAATGGTTGACATTATTTGGTGCTTACATCTCCCACTGTTTGGTCATGGAAACACAAGTTTTAGGAAGGACAGAGTAAAATTTTGAGGCAAAATCAGGGACATCCCTGAAAATCAGGGACAGTTGAGAGGTATGCGGTTGAGGATCAGCCATTCGCAGTCTCAGAAGGAGAATGAAAACATTTTATTAGCTTTGTTGAGAGCCCTGACTGCTCCTTTAATGCAGAAGTCTGTCTCCGTTTTCAGATAAAGACTGTGTATGGGCAGTGAAGCCTGAGCAGCACTAATCCCTGTGCACTCTTACTGATGACTCTAAGTCATGCACTTGTCCCTGTCTGAAGCTGGGGATGCGCTCTTCAACAGGTCACATTGGTTGCATTGTCTTCCATGGGCTTGCTGTCTGGAAGTCAGCAGGGTGTGCACTTGTGTGTTCACTTTGATGCTGTATTGTCAATACAAGTGAATTCATGAACGAAAGTATTTATGTTCAGTGAGGAATGTCAGAATTGGTATAGCTTTTCATTTATTAATTGTCCCATTTTTCTCATGGCTGTGCCTCCTCTAATACTGAAGTGACACAAAGTAATTGGAACTGTGGTCAGTGGAGCTGGAGAACGTAGCTGACAGGAGGGTTCACTTGATTTCATTGAGGTACATGTAGTTACACTCCTTTTTTAATTCTATAAAACCAGGAAGGGAGTACAGTGTAGACATGTACTGCACTTGGATTTCACAGCTGTTGATGCAATATGGGAGGAGGGGGCAAATTCTGACATCCCATCACTGAACATTAATACCTTCATTCATTAATTCACTTGTTTTGATAATACAGTACAGCATTAAACACAAAGAAAGTGAATACACAAATCACGCTCACTTCCACACAGCAAACCCAAACAGAAGACAACGCCTCCTCTAAGACTTGCACAGTTCCCACTCTTTTTTTTTAAAAGCAAAATGCAGCATCCCTTTATAAAATTGTAGTAGATGATGTTTGCAAATACTGCAGTTCCATTTGAAAAGTTGAACAGAAAGAACATAATGTTTTGAATGCGTCATGGAAGCTTTAGATTTTGCCAGGCATCAGGCTAAATCCTATTTCCTGATGGATAGACTTAGGGGAGAGAAAATGCACATCCATTTTTGACACTATGATATGAACATGCCACAAGCAGACTCTCTCCTCCCTCTCCCTTGTCCAGCTTTCCTCTTTTCTATCAGTACGGGCTACACTTTTGATCGGTTCCCTATTTACTTTCTGTTTTACTGGTACCACTGGGGATTTTTTTTTTTACAGAGAACAAAACATTGCTTTGCTAATGAAAAAATACTGTTTTCAATTTCGCTTGATTCAGCAGAAGTTGACAGCGCTTTCTGAACTGTGTTATGAACATGCCAGTATGTCAAACAAGCAGAATTTCCCTCCTCTTATCCAGCTTTCCTCTTTTCTATCAGCAGGGTCTACCTTTTTGCTAGGTTCACTATTCCCTTTTTATTTTTATTATGTTTACTTGCGCGCATGCGCAAGAAACATCTTGCGACAGTGCGACTCTTGGAGGTGTGTGCGTGAGCTGGCCAATGTAGTGCTTGCTTGAGCGGGCATGTCTCAGTTGCACCAATGGATGGGCGAGCTCTGGATGACAGCATCTTGGCTGCAGTGGCTTTCACTTGAAAGGAAAGAGTCGCTGCAGTCTGGTTTTACTCTAGTTATTTTTTGTAATGAATTGTTTAATTTGCAAACCTGATTCAAAGCAACCCAGCCCTTTAAACTCACGGGGTGAGCGCAGGCAGTAACGGAGGAGGAGGAGAAGAAGAAAGAAAAGGAATCATTATTAGAACTCCCAAGGAATTTATCAACCCAGCACCTTCATTCAAGCTCTGTGCATAATTCTGCACCCCCAGGAAAGGTGTCATTCAGCACCTCCGAAATCACAGGGATTTGTTGGGAGACACGGAGGAGCCCTCGCTTTTTGAATATTTTGGTGTTCTCTTTGCTTGTCCCTTTTCACTCACCACACCATGGAGAAGCTGCCTCTGCTGGGCTCAGCCTCGCTGCTGCTACCGCTCCTGCTTCTGTGGATTACCACCTGCTCGGCACTGGTAAGTGACATTTTGTCCATTTCACTGAAGTCCTGGTCATTTTCAGCCTGCAGCAACCCCGCTGGGCGGAGGAAGAGAAGCCAGTCGGGATCCTAATTAATAAATTAATTAATTATGACCTTTCCGCTTTTCTCCCTCTGTTGGTATTTATTTGTGGTACGTTTCTGTTTTCCACAATACACTGCATATATAGATATATATATAAAAAATGCTAGCCACCTGGTACCCTTTTAAGCACTTTAATTTGCACCAAAATCGATTTTCTGTGTTTTTATGATTAACATTACTGTCATATTGGCTGGGATTCTTTGTTAGTGGTTTGTAAGTTAACTGCTTTTTGAGAAAAAAAAATTGCTCCTGTTGCATTGTGTTGGGGGGCTGCTGTTGCTGCTATTGTTGCTATTGTAAAAGGAACAAGTGTTTTTTCTGTTTAGTTGCATTCATTTGCATCCCCCAATTCCCTGGAGAACTGCTACAACATAATATGCAACTGGAAAATGCAGGGGGATGGATTGCCAGGTATAGCAGCCAGTTCCCAGGTGTGCAAAACCGCCACCATCCCTCTTTATTTTTCCTGTGTGTACCTGTTTTGTAAATTAATGGCACTAATTATTTTCCAGTGCTTAGTTGTGCCCCAGTTGTGTTTCCCGGGGTTCACGAGATTTATGGAGGAGATGGAGGGGGCTCTCAAACCAGGTCAGTTTCTGTCTGCTTACTATTGTGGCAACTCCTTTGAAGGCAGCTGAGCTTTGCATATTTCTAATTTGATTTCTTGTAGTTTGCAAGCAAGATGGTTTATTTCTCCTTCTCTGACTTAGAGGCTGGGTGACCTGTCACCTTATATGAAAGGGCTGTGTGTAGTTCCCCATAAGCTGATTTCCAAGCAGTAGGTGTGCATAATATTATTAACATACAGTGTGCCCTGCAGTTATGTAGAGCAAAAGGAAAAGAGGAAAATACTGTTTAAAGCACAAGCACACAGTTGATAACACTGCCTAACCCAGTGCCAGCCACTCCTAGATTAGTCTGACATTTTTCCGTGTAACCACACTTTGATTTTACTGTAGATTACACAATTATTTACTAGAGAGCCCACCTTGCTTTGATTTTTCCCGATAAGCATAATGAATCTGGGTAAAAAATGTCAAGAAGACTGGTCGATTTTCCTGTTAAAAAAAACAAACTAGGCTCCCTGTAGATGTGGGAGTTCTGCCCATCCATTCTGAGGGACTATAATGGAAGCAAGAAATAACCCATGTTCATTATGGGCTGCTAGCTGTTGGTTAAAGTGATGTCACCATTTTTTTTTCGGCATCTCTTCATTACTGTCACACCTAACTGATGTTCCACTGGCAGCATTTGGCGTAACTATAGTGCCAGCTGGAACAGCTAGCTACACACACACACGCTTCCATTTTTAGTCAGTAGACAAAATCACAGCATTGCTGAAAGAGTATTTAGCTAGCCTCCACCTACTTAGCATTTTGTATAAAACATTAGATACCTGGCTGTCTAGCAGACAACCGATGTTAAAATTAGTTGACCACGTCAGTTTGATCCTGCCTTTCCAGACTGACCCATGTCAGGCTGGTCAATTGGCCTATTTCTTTGTGCAAAATTCAGCAGGTACTCAAAAGGATTGGTCTGGATTCATATTGGGGAGACTGGTAATACCTTTCAGTGAAGCCACAGAACTTATTATGTTCATTAACTGGATGTACTAAAACTACAATACTGAAGAAAAAAGTGATTAGACAGGATCATTGCAAATTAATTCCTGAATACTATACTTCTAGCACCAGTCAGCCATGAAAACCTGACTTGATAATTACTGACACAGAGGCTCAGTGGATTTGGGGTGCCAAACCTGCACACTCTGTAGACCTAAGCCACACTACTATACCTCTTTATTTAATCTAGACAACTGCAGCCCTACACCAGGGCATGCATCCTGGTAAGAACAAAAAAGGAAAAAATGCTGTGCCCCTGTTGGACCTCATGTGGTGTAAAGCTACCCTTGTAGGAATAATATGTGCACTTTGTATTAGTGACGTGCCTACTGGTTGTTGTATCCCAGTAGATAACAGAAGCTGGAGCCTCTACTGCACCTAGGACAGTAAATATGGTTTTATATTTTCGTTTAAAAATTTATTAACCAGGCAAGAACCCAAGGGCATAAATGCACCTGTTGTGCACCAAGTATTTCAAAGTACTCTATAAACCAATGCATAATATACTTGTAGTGCAGTGACTGTATGCAGAGCGATATTGCAGTCTATGGATCACAATATTCCGCACTCATTCCTGGACAGCTCATTTAGAACCTGCAGTGTTGAGGGACTGCTGGGTCAGGGGGGGCAGGGTCAGTCTACTCTTTTTTGAAAAGTATCCTGATATCTTTAACTTCGGCTTGTGAAACTGTGAAAAACTGCCAGAAAGAACTTTGGTTTAGTACCCAGTCTATGGAATCACTGACAGTTCTGAGTATGAGCGGAAGTCCTGTTGTAGTGTGGGAACCTATGACCTTATGGCTCAGAAGTCAGAGTGGAGAAGCCACTTTCTTTTGTGGACTTGGGGGGGGGGGGGGTGCTAATTCACTTTACATCATGATCATCCTGCACTGGACCATGTTTGTGCAAAGATTGCCATTGCGTGTTGTATTGTGTGGTGCTAGGTTCTTGGCATGTGTGGATGTAAATGAGCTGAGATGCCAGACTATTCTCACTTACTACCTAAACTGGAAACAGAACATTTTTTTCTAAGTTCTTTCCTCTTCCTATGGTTTTGCTTGCTTTCTGCCCCAACAGTGAGACAGCCTCAGCTGTGCCCTTCCTCCAGATGACAGAGCAGTTTTTTTTTTTGTTTTTTTTTACCAGGAGAGACGCACTAAGCTGAAAGCTTGTTTCCAGGTGTGACCTGGGAGCACAAGGAAGTTAACTGACTTGCTCAGGGTCACACAGTATGCGAGTGGGGGCTGTGGGTTTCAAACCCAGGTCTCCAGATTGGCAGTTCAGAGCCTTAAACCACTGCACTATACTGCCATCCTCAGATGATTTGCTGTCAGCCGACAGGGTATGTGAGATTGTCAGTTGGCCATTCCCTCCTCAGGAGATTAGCCTCACTTCTGGAGATGCTGGTCCAAAGCTGGCCTCAGTATGTGAGAGTCTTGGGGGATCCCGTACAGTCTCCCAGGTACCACTACACATCTGGTTCTGGTAAAAATCTTTTTTCCTTTTTATGTTTGCTTGTGCACACAGCACACAAGAAACATTTTGAGGAGAGTAGAGCATTGCAGAGGTGTGGCAGTGTTTGGCCAATCCAGCAAACAGTTTTAGGGGCACGTCCCTTGGCCACCATTCAACAGGGAAGCTGCCGATGATGGCAGTTTCAGAGCCAGCGCCGGACTTGAAAGAAATCTGCCGCTCCAATCAAGGACAGTTTCATCATCCCTGATTGCAGTGGCAGCTTTTCCCCTCCCCACAACCAGGCACACAGCAGTGGAGAAGACTCCAGCCATGTGCATTGCAGTGCAGAGTAATGTGCATGGCTGGAGGTGCAAGCAACTTGTTATAAACTGTTTTAGGGTCATTTATCAGAATTTCAGTTTGGCATCGTACCTTTCCTTTACTCTAGGTATTGTGTAATCCAGGGGAGGCAGTACAGCATAGTGGTTAAGCACTCTGTTCTGCAGCCAGCCCATCAGCACAGTGGTACTGCTGCCACTCATGACGCTGGCTCCCTGGGTTCAAAAACGAGCCTTGATTATTGGGGGCCAGCCAGGGGAGGAGGACTGAATGTCCCATAGGACACACTCCTCCTCTGGAGAGGGAGGGTAGTCAGCTCCAATGCCATACTGCTAGCTGGGTGATCACAGGTGTCAATGCATCTGGAGAAACATACTTGTCAGAAGAATGCTGGCTGTGACATGCTCCATAACATAGAAACATAGAAACATAGAATTTGATGGCAGATAAGGACCAATTGGCCCACCTAGTCTGCCCTTTTCCCTGCCTGATGGATGAGCTGCAGATTCTAGTTAATCAACAGCTTACTTCCTCCTACCCCCCACTAGAATTGCCTTATGCCTGTCCCATGCATTCTTGAATTCTCCCACTGTTCCTGACTCCACATCCTCCTCAGGAGGGCTGTTCCATGCATCCACAACCCTCTCTGTGAAAAATTACTTTCTAACATTACCTCTGAGCCGTCCCCCCTCTATCTTCAAATTGTGCCCCCTTGTTCTTGCACATCTCTTCTTCTGAAAGATACTACCCTCCTGTACTTTGTTGATTCCCTGAAGATATTTGAAAGTTTCTATCATGTCCCCCCTCTCCCTCCTTTCCTCAAGGGTATACATATTAAGCTGCTTTATTCTCTCCTCATATGTCTTCTGGTGCAGACCCTGCACCACTTTGGTTGCCCTCCTCTGAACAGCCTCCACTCTGTCTATGTCTATGCGGAGATGGGGTCTTCAGAATTGCACGCAATACTCCAGATGGGGTCTCACATTGCTTGCCCACCTTTAGGTCATCTGATATAATTACTCCTAGGTCCCTTTCCATTTTTGTTGTTGTTATTAACTCACCTCCCATTGTGTACTCTTCCCCTGAGTTTTTGTTTTCCAGATGCATTACATTGCACTTTTTTGCATTGAAGCTGAGCTGCCACATATTTGACCATTCCTCCAACCTTGCCAAGTCCATTTTCATTCTTTCCACCCCACCTTGAGTATCAACCCTGTTGCAGATCTTTGTGTCATCTGCAAAGAGACATACCTTTCCTTCCAGGTGCTCTCCAATGTCACTTATAAAGACATTAAAGAGGACCGGTCCCAGTACCGAACCCTGCGGTACCCCGCTAGTTACCTTCCTTTCTTCACTGTGGACTCCGTTTACTATAACCCTTTGCGTCCTGTTGTCCAGCCAGTTTTTTATCCAGGCTACCACCTTGGGACCCACTCCAAGGCTGGCTAACTTGTACATTAATCTTTTGTGTGAGACTGTGTCAAATGCCTTGCTAAAATCTAGGTAAGCCATATCCACAGCCCCTCCCTGGTCTACTACTTTGGTCACCCAGTCAAGGAATCTATTAGGTTCGTCTGACATGACCTTCCTGCTGTGAAACCATGCTGCCTTGGGTCCTGTGCCCCACTGGCCTCTAGGTACTAAACAGTTCTTTCCTTCAGAAGTGATTCCATCATTTTCCCTATCACTGAAGTCAAACTAACTGGTCTGTCGTTTCTTGCCTCTGCCCTGCTCCCACTTTTGTGAAGTGGAATCACATTTGCCCTCCTCCAGTCTGCAGGTACCACCCCATCCTCCCACAATTTGTTAAAGAGAGTAGTCAATGGTGTTACTAGTTCTACCCTTAGTTCTTTTAGAATGTTTGGGTGAATCCCATCAGGCCCCATTGCTTTGTCTACCCTCAGTTTCAAGAGTTCTTTCAAAACCCTTTCTTCTGTGGATGGACTGGTATTGAACCCCCTATTCAGAGTTTCTCCCTTGTTTGGTTTAGGTACCTCTCCCTCCTCTTCCATTGTGAATACTGAGCAGAAATATTCGTTCAGTATCCCTACTTTTTCACTGTCACCCTCTGCCCACATTCCTTCCCCTCTATTAAGTCTCTATATCCCTCCCTTGGTCTTTCTTTGCTCCCTAATGTACCTAGAAAATGTTTTATCCCCCTTCTTAACAGAGTTGGCTATCTTTTCCTCAGTTTGTGCCTTTGCTATTCTGACTGCCTTCCCTGCCTCCCTCTGATTTAACTGATAAAGTTCTCTGTCCTGCTCCTTCTGTGTTTCCTTATATTTCCTGAATGCTATCCTTTTCTCCTTAACCATCCCTGCCACCTCTTTTGAGAACCATAGTGTTTTTTTTCCTTCATTTTGTTTTGTTGATTTGCTTCACACAAAGGCTTGTTGCCTTTGCGATGGCTGTTTTGATGATTCCCCATTGTTCCTCCACCCCTCCTTCTTGCCCGTTTACCAGTGCTTTTCTGAGACACTCTCTCATTTTCCCAAAGTCAGCCTTCCTAAAGTCCAGTACTCTTGTTTTGGTATGGCTTGACTCTATGGTTGTGTTTATTGTGAACCACACTGTTTGGTGGTCACTTGTTCCCAGATGGCTACCCACTTCTAAATCTGAGATCCTTTCCCCATTTGAGGGTACCAAGTCTAAGACTGCTCCCTCCCAAGTGGGTCCCAACACGAGCTGTCTGAGGCATGCCCCCCTGTAGGGCATCAAGAATGACCCTGCTCTTGGATGTGCCTGCAGAAAAGGTACTCCAGTTAACATTTGGCATATTCAGGTCCCCCATCAACAATATCTCCCCTTTTTCTGCCATTTTAAGGATGCCTTCTATCATTTCCTGGTCCATTTCCTCCCCCCTGAGATGGGGGTCTGTACACAACCCCTCATGCGGATTGTGGTGCCATTTCCTGTCTCCAGGGTGACCCATAGTGACTCATCAACTTCCTGTTTACTCTTTACTTCTGTTGCTTTAATCTCTTCCCTTATATAGAGAGCTACGCCTCCTCCCCTTTTACCCACCCTGTCCTTCCTGTAGACTGTGTATCCTGGTATGTTGACATCCCAGTCATGGCTCTCTGTGTACCATGTTTCAGTGACTGCCACAATATCCAGGCACCCCTAAAGAACAATATATGGGACACTGTGCACAGACAAGGCCGTGTCTCCTACCCAAGATTGCCATAACAACTGCAGACCTCTCGAACTTCATTCTCTGTCAGCTGGCTGTTATGACAACCTCTCGAATGAAGCACAGCCTTATTGCACACAGCCCCCATATATTATCCTTGATGTTGTGCTGCACTAGTGACATCAATATTTTGTTGTGCTGCAGCAGTGATGTCACTACTGCAACACAGCAACTTAGAATGCTGCCACATAGCTTATTTCCCCTATCCAATCAGGCTGGAAGCTGCTTCTAACTTGAATTTACAGAAAAAGCTGCAGCACACTGGCTCAGTAATTTGAGCCTGCCACCAACCCTCTAATGTCTTCCTCCAACCCCCAGTGCACTGAAAGGAAGCAGAGTGTCTAAAATGGGCAAGGATGTCCATACACCATCAAAGATAATGGGTGGGCATCCATACACTGACAAGCCTGTGTCTTCATCTTGAGATTTCTATGGCAACCAGTGAAACTGTCGAGCTTTGCTGTCAAGGTTCCTGGTTACCACAGAAACATCTCGATGCAGACAAAGTCCTGTTGTGTATGTCTGCTCATACATTATCCTCCATATTCTGTACTAATCACAGCTACAGTTATAGTAACCAGGCCTGGTTGCAGATGCTTTGCACATTTAGGACTCTTTCTTTGTGATTGGGGCTAAAAGGGAGGGGGAGAGGGTGACTCACAGCTGGTCAGTTGTTATTTTCTGCAGTGCAGAACTGGACCAACAAAGTGAGGTCCTCTGCTCTTAGAAAAGGCCCTGTGCTTGCTAGCCTGTCCTAGGCTTTGGTGTTTGATTAGAAGAACTGTCTCACTCTCACTCAAGTTTTTCTAATGAAGAGCTCCGTTTAGCTCAAAAGCTTAACTTATATAAATCTCTTGTTGGTTCAATAAAAGGTACCAAATCACCTACTTTGTTCATCTCACTCAATCAGTAACCTTTCTTTGACCTGCTCAGATAAGTCTGGCAAATCAGGTAAAAAAACAAGCATTTGTCAATGCCAAGTGTTGCTTGCTGTCATTAGTCCTATCAGTCCTCCTTCATCCATGTTGTTAGTAGCCTTTTTTTTAGAGGACTTTGAGCTGTGGTTACATCTCGTACTACCACCCGACATTTTTTGTAGGTTTGGTGATAAATTGTATGATGAATAAGTACTTTTTGGCCAATGGGGATGAGGAGCTCCTCAATCACATTCCCTTTAGAACAATGGCAGAACCAGAAGTCCTGACAGCTGTCATTTTTCAAATCTTGGTCACAATGTCTTTTGAATCATGTTATGGTGGGGATTTGAAAATTTTCAGTACTGGATATATGACATAGGGTAATAAGAAGGCAATGTTGACAATTTAGTTGCTGTTTCCTTACAAATGGAAATGTGGAACCCAGAGGGCCTGTGCTTCTATAGCAATATATATATTAGAGTGGCATGGTAGTGCCACTATAGTTAGGGTTGCTTAGCCGTTTCTATGTTAAACCTCAAATTTTGCACTTTAATAACTTTTGAACCATTTGTCTGATTTGCCTGACATTTGGAATGTAGAAGCATCTACCATAGATCTCTGGATCTGGACATTTTTATATTAGCTGGTGTCCATGAGCTTGCACACCCTAGAAAGTCTGTATCCTAGGGCAAGCAGTAAAACTCACTGTAAATCCCCAACAGGATGATGAATCAGCCTCTCACAGGCCCAGCACAGGTAATGCTGGCCCTCTGGATGTGGAAGCCTTGTCTGCAGCAGGGAGAATGAGCCCAGCTGCTCCCACCATGAAGGGGAAGTACTGTAGAGGTCAGAGTGATGGTAAGTCTGAAGAACATTGGTTGATGCGGCAGGGGGCTGGAGAGGAAGAGATCAGGGCTGGCACTTAGGATCATAAATAGAATAACACTGAACTGCAAATCTGAAGACCTGGGTTTAAATCCCACAGCTACCGCTTGCATACTGTGACCCTGAGCAAGCCATTTAAGTTCCCTGTGCTCCCACAGTGTATCTGAAAATAAACTTTGGCTCAGTGCACTTTTTCTGACCAGCCACAGTGCAACAAAATAAAGGAGGGGAAAGATACAGCGGTGCTACCATTCTAGGCAGAGTAGCACAGAAAATGTGGGGCTAGTGTGGCATGAGCTCAATTTTACTTTTCTGTGTTTATCCAGTTGGGAGATGGAGAGGAAGAGATCAGGGATGGCACTTAGGATCATAAATAGAATAACACTGAACTGCAAATCTGAAGACCTGGGTTTAAATCCCACAGCTACCGCTTGCATACTGTGACCCTGAGCAAGCCATTTAAGTTCCCTGTGCTCCCACAGTGTATCTGAAAATAAACTTTGGCTCAGTGCACTTTTTCTGACCAGCCACAGTGCAACAAAATAAAGGAGGGGAAAGATACAGCGGTGCTACCATTCTAGGCAGAGTAGCACAGAAAATGTGGGGCTAGTGTGGCATGAGCTCAGTTTTACTTTTCTGTGTTTATCCAGTTGGGAGATGGAGACACTAGTCACCCAGTGAGTATGAGGAAGTAGTGAGATCTGAACTTGGGGATGCAGGTTTTCACCACTGCACTTTAACCACTAGGCCAAATCTTTGGTTTCACGAAGTGTCTTTCATTCAAACAAACCCAAGGTGCTATAATATCTGTGGGAAGAGAACATTGCTTGCATTTTAGCTGTACAGGGAAGCTAAAACAACAAACTGATAGTGGGATGTTGCACCCATTTCAGCATATTTCCTTATGGAATGGGGTGAGTGTAAAGCCTGAACACCCTAAGGCACACCTCAACACTTGTCGGTGTCTGCAGGGTAGGGTCAGGTGAAATGGCATGAGTGTTATGGGCGATGACCCAAAGGCACACCCCAATGCCTGTCCATCTCTGCAATGTGGGGGTGGGGGTGAGGTTGGTGTCACTTCAATACTTCACTGCCATCCCTATTCTGCATCTGTCTAGCTCCTGCACTTCCAATGCTAATGCCAGCAAGCAACCATTCGGCATTGACAAATGTTTTTTTTTCCTACTATGGAAATCTCTCTCTCTCTCTCTCTCTCTATCTCTGTCTGTCTCTGTCGCTATCTCTCCCCCCCCCCCATCATGTTGCAAGGGGACTGAGAGAGAGAAACAGACAGAAGTTCAATGCATTCCTTTCTGACTGGACCTGAAGTTTACAATAAAGATTATCTTACAGTTCACTTCCCTATTAGGTCAGTGATGCACACTTAACAAATGAATAGCAGTTGAGGATTTCACACTTTATGGTAACAAATGCTTTTTTCCCCCTGTGTGTTTTTTTACAATGACATGACACATGGCTGCAAATAACAGCTTTGTTACATTACAGTTACCTGACTCAATTACAATAAATGACCAGACCACCATAGCAGTCTAGCTATTACACTGCTTGCAAACTTCTATGCTCAGTGCTCCACATTAGGGTACATGCTAAATAATGACCTAGAACCAAGCTGGGTTTCATTTGATAAATGTATTTATTTAAATCTAGGATTACAATTACCTTTGAGCCAAGGCTCTTTTACAAAGGTTCCATGTTAGGAGAGTACATACATGTTAAACAAGGGCATACAACATTAAAGACAGCATACAACCATATTCATCAGTTCAGATATGGCATCACAGGATACATGAATAACACATACAAAGAATCATTTCAGAAACCTAGAAGAAATCAGGGAGGAAGGGTGAGAGGATAGGGAGTGGCAGCTGAAAAAGACTAAAAGAGAAAAAATAGATAGACTTGGTATTTAACAACCAGGCCCCTGCCATTCTTACAGTTTGTATTTGGGAAAATTGTTTAACCAGAAAAGGCACACCAAACCAAAAGTTGCTTCCAGATGCAACCTGACAGCGCAAGGAAGTTAAGTGACTTGCTCAGGGTCACACAGTATGCAAGAAGGAGCTAATGGGTTTCAAACCGACCTCTCCAGGTTTGCAGCTCACTGCCCTTACCCACTATGCTATACTGCCTCCTATTTCATTTGGACCTTCACGTGGCCATTGTGAGAACTCTGCAAGCAACCCATATTAGGTATGCTTTATATTGTTTAATTTTCTTTCTACTACCATACCATGGTTTCTAATTTTGTTACACAAACAAGAGGCAAGACATGAAAACAGCAATGATGTCATTTTTGCATTACTCTAGAATGCAGTGGTTTCCTGCAGTTTACCAGTGGCAGAAACAGTCCGTTAGCTTTTGCAGCTCTTTGTATGTTCATGCATCACACATTGTGGATTCCCAATAATGAGTCTGAAAACACTCGAGCCACAATATACTCTGATGATATGACATGCTGCTAATTGCCTTACCTCTACTGTCACTATGTCCTGTGCGAAGACATGTCTGTCCTACTAACGTTGCACCACTCCACACTGTCATTGTAGACCTCCTTCAATACATTGTTCAATAGATATAAAATACATTAATCAAAACCATTACAGTACATGGCAGCACTTCTGTGATTGTCGTGTCTTCCTGACTTACTAATGCTATTCATGTTTTGCACTAGGCTAAGACAGAGAGACCCCCTGCTGTGTGTCAAATGCAGACCTCAAGAGATCCAACAGGAGATAGAAACACTGTAGCTATAGACTGTCTGTCTGATAGCATGTCACAAAACATATAAAGTATCACTTTCTGCTGCTTTTCAATGCTGCAAAGTGCTATATAGCAATAACAAGTCTACAGATAAGACACATCAAAGTACAGCACTGTTCTCAAACCATATTTACAAACTTAGAAATCCAAGAAGAAAAGGAAAGCTGCTACCCTAAATTGCAGGGCTGCTCAGCCACAAAGAGAGCTTCAGCTTCAGTGCTTTTATTAATAAATACTACGCCAACTGTGTTAATGGTGAGCAAATTCATGGGTGGCCAAATGGTAGGTGGGAAACCCAGAAAAAAACTTTCCATACCACTTTAAATAATGCAAAAATGATTTATTTTCCACAACTTAACTACAAATTGCAATAAAGTGCTTACACCAATTCAATCTAATACAAAATTACAGTCTCCTACCATATATATGCCCTGCCTCACTCCAGGGCATCTAGTCACTAGCCACACTACTAGGTCCTCCGCTTCACCGCTGCGGCTTCCCCGGGGCTGCGATTCCATATCCCTTCATTTTTCAATAGTCAAAGGGCATGTGCAACATAATTAGAAAATCCTAAAATTTAACAACTACCTTAATCACTTAAATGCTACTAAATTTATCAACAAAGTGGCCATTGAAGCTTATGCTCCATTTATACGTAAAACATTTTTATTGCAAATAAAGTTAAACTTTGCTCAAAGTTCTAAAATAATACACTGTTCACATTAAACGTATTCATAGCATATGCAATTCAAGAACCAATGCCCTGCTATATGTATGATTGCATTGTTACACACTTTAGGTTCACAATGTGTATATAAAAATATATCTGTGTAACAAGACGTCCCATTCAATATAGCCTCTTACAAAAATGCAGTGCCATGCCATATCACTCCATTTAAATAAGCAGCTATGTTAATTCTATTGTTCCTAATTCTAAAACAAATACTAAACTCCAAATTCACAGTATCATACTATAACTGCCACTCAATTCAATTTACTTTACTAATGTCCACCACTGAATGGGTTTACCCATAACAGAGTCAGACTGCACTCATTATTGCTGCTATTTACTCACTAAAACGAGTCACATGCAAATCTTATCCAATTCATCTGCAGCCCATAATTAAGGCTTCAAATTCATATTTATCGATCTTGACAGCAAAAAGAAAAAAAACTCAGAACAAGGACAGCCAGAAGTAATACAGGATGAAAATAAAGCGATTTGATCCAATGTTCAGTATTTCTTGCATTTTAAATGTTATGCTTTAGTTCTACATTAACTTGTATGTGATTGATTGAAAAGAAAAAAACAAAAATGATTTTTCCCCCAATTGTTTAACCAGGAGAGACACACTAAGCTGAAAGCTTGTTTACAGATGAGACCTGGCAGCACAGGGAAGTTAAGTGAATTGCTCAGGGTCACACAGTTTGCAAGTGGGGGGTGTGGGATTCAAACCCAGGTCTCCAGATTTGCAGCTCAAAGCCTTACACCACTGTGCTATACTGCCTCCAATGTAAACTATTTATTTGTGTATTCTGCAATTTAGTTAATTGTCCAGCAATTTTAGCATAATTGAACACTATGCATTGAATAGTAACAGAGCCACACTACACCCTAGCAACTTTGCACTTTGATGACAGATTGATAAATATAAATTTGAAGCCTTAATTTTGGGCTGAAAATGACTTGGATAAAATTTGCATGTGATTCATTTCAGCAAGTAAATATTGTCAATAACGAGTGCAGTCTGACTGTGTCATGGGAAAGCCCATTCCTGACGCGTTAGTAAATTAGTTAGTGGCGCCTATACTACTACACTTTGCACTTGCACTTTAGTATTTCTTTTAGAAATAGAAACAATACAATAAACATAACTGCTTATTTAAATCAATTGATATGGCATGATACTGCATTTTTTCTAAGAGTGCTATGTTACATGGGATGTCTTATAACACATATGCATTTTGTACACACATCGTGAACCTAAAGTGGATAACAATGTAATCAGCCATATAGCATAGCATAGGTTCTTGAACTGCATATGCTGTGAACACATTTAATGTTAACAGTCTATTTTTACAACTTGGAGCAATGTTTAGCAATTTACAATATAAATGTTTAACATGGTTTTACCAAGTAAATACCACCAATACTGACTGCAGTCTGACTCTGTTATTCACACTTCACATGCAGGTATTGGAGGGAATGGGTTGTCAGCTGATCTCTTACTATGCCTGCACACTGAAGCAGACTTAGATAGGCCAGGTGATCTGTTTCTGCTGACACTTTCATAGGTTTGTATGTTCACCATTTACTGCAATAAATATGTCTATGTGGTAGAACTACATTTTTAACATTACTATCTTTATCATACCTCTGCATCTTTATGCTTTCTATGGCAAGCCCTATTCAGCACACAATTCACTTTTTCCTCCCCTCATAAGTACCCTTCCCACCATCTGCCCCCTCAGTTGTTACTATCTCCCAGCACCTATGAACACCTGAACCTGTCTGCCATGACTGTTACAGCCCATGACACAAAGGCACACACCCCCACACCTCTCACTCTTTGCAAGTTGGGGGTGGCAGTTGGCATTACTACAATACCTCACTACCATTCCTATTATGCATCTGTCACTCCTGCACTACCAGTGCCAATACCAGCAAGCAAACATTCGGCATTGACAAATGCTTGTTTACCTTGTGTACCAAATTTCAGTTGGTGTTGCAGTCCCTGAGCCTGTTGTATGTGAAAATCTGTCATTTGTTTTTTTGATATTTTGTAATTGTGTCTGGAAAACATGTTTAGTGGAATATGAAAGTGTTAGTAGTTTCTGTAGCTGAGTTTTATTTTGTAGGTAAGCATAGTATTTATTATTTCTTTCTGTTCTACTCTCTGTCTTTAACAAAGTAGTTAAATCAGAGATAGTGTCTTCCCACCATGTTATAGGGGAGTCATACATGACCATGACTGATTTCTTTGCCTCTATAAAATATTTAAGATTTTGTTGTATATCAAGGTTTCAACAGATGAGACAAATTAAATTTCCAAGTTCTAGGGCCATTGGGGGCCGTACAAATATTCCCTAAAAAAATGTAAAGTATGTTATGGTTAGGAAATTCCGTAGCTATAATCTGTGCGGATTGTAAAACTAGTGTGGGTGTAATGAAGAAAAAATCAATCCTAGTGGCTAGAGAGCCTTTATGAAATGTAGGATCAGTACGACTGGTGTTTGCTACATAAGCATCAAAATAATGTGTTTGTTTTATCATTTCGGATAAAAAGGCCATATCACAGAATACCTTTGTCAGTTGACATGCATGCTCCTCTATCTGCTAGTCAGCCCACAATTAAAATCACCACCCAGAATCACATTTTGGGCTGAGTGCAAGTATGGCTGTTTAGTTTGAAAGAGCTGGATTCTGTCCGCTTTTGTTTGTACTGCATACACATTAATTGGAACAATACATTTTGTATTTTAACATCCAGTATTAGAGCCCTACCAGGTACCAAGTCTACCAATTTTATTAAATGAAAGTTGGTTGCTCTAGTGTGCTTTTGATTTGCCGGAGCCTTCCTTGGGGGGGGGGGGCAGTTGATGCTGTGCGTACTGATGCAGAACTCTCTGCATCAGAGCCTCCATCAGGTATGCAGGACAGAATACAGGAATTATCTGACTCATTACCAGAAGTACCCCCCTCTTTAAATAATATTACATACCTATTTTCAGTGGGTATGTCATCAGAAGTCTGATAATTTTTTTTGTTTGCGGTTCACTCCACTCTTGCTTCCTCCTGCTAGGCGGTTTCCTACCACTTTGCTTTATTTGGGCTTGTGGTGGGGGGGCATCAAAGGCTGTTCTGGGGCAGTGGTTTCTTCTGTCTCCACGTCCACAGTGGGATCAGCATTGTGTGTCGAAGTCGTGGGTACACTTTGGGGCTTTCGCAGTGTAGGGCCTATACTGACCGGTGCTTCTTCTTGCAGCACCACATGGGGCTGGTTATGTGTAGGAGCAGGGGCTGTAGTGTGTAATTTTTTTCTCAGCTTCTTTCCTTTGGGCAACAGCTACCAGTACCCTCTGCTCATCATCATCTGCCTGATCCAATTGGTTATGTGCTGCCTGAGGGCAGGTATGATAGGTATGGCCCTTTAAATCACATAGGTTACAAACTTGCTCATTCCTACAATGAGCACTAGCATGTCCAAGTTCATTACAGACAGTACATTTTAAATGGTCACATAGACTACTCAGGTGACCAGTTGATCCACAGCGATAACACGCTTCTGGCTGTCCTGCATAGAACAGGACACCCCTGTCCCGGCCCAAAAAGAAACTGCTAGGGAGGTGTTCAAGTCCCATGTCATCGGTATTTAGAACTACATGAATTTTCCAGCCACCAGTCCAAATGAAATCTTTATCAAAGATGGTCTCGGGGGGTCTCCTTGCACAGTGCACCTCTGTTTCAGCCAATACACAAGGTCAGTGACACTGATCCCTTTGCTTCAAAACAAAACTGTAATGATTCTGTGTGCTGGCTTAGTTAGAGGCATTACTTCAAAGGCGGCCCAAGTTGCTGTAGTTTTTAAGGTACTGTACAGAGTCCAGGATTTTTGCAATCCACTCCCTAGTTTAAAACTGATATCAAAGATAGGTTCTCTGGACACATGTATAAGTGCATACAGTTCAGGGGCTGTGTGGTGCACTGTGTCCTGTAACAAGGTTCTGGCCACATACCTCCGGGTGGAAAGAACTTCCAAACCTCCTTTGTACACTAAACATATGGCATTATGTCTTTTAGCAGGAAATGTCGGAGCACAAAATAAGGAGGCGTTAGATCTAGTGGCAGAAGGTGCTGGCATATCAGGGATCTGAGGCCTGTGCAACTCTTGAGGCAATGCCACAGTAGTCATGGAAGGATCTGGGGCCACTACATGCAGTATACTTGCACTCACCTCTGCAGGAGGGGGGGTTATATTGCACCAAATTCATTTGTGGATTTTACGTACGGTTCAGTCCATCCAGAATATGTAGAAGAGATTGGGTTGCATGCATAGCATCTGTCTGTACAGTATTAACAGTCAAAGCAGTACAAATATCCTCTTGTCTCCTATGTACCTCTATAGGAGGCCTTCCCGGGATGCATACCGGTGAGGGACCCGATACCCAGTTGCCTGTATCTGGTTCACGCTCCCATCCCACTTCACAGAAAGCATTTACAATCCGCACATTCTGTCATTTCAGTTTGTTTAAGCAAGGTGTCTTGATTTAGGCCAGGCATACCGCCTGAAGTCGCCATTCCCAAAGAAACCCCTGCTGAGTTATTTAAATTGCCTTTGAAAGTAAATAGAGTCATTGGTACCTGCTTGAAAATCAAAGCCTGTGGGTCCAATGTTAGATCTGCCGCTGGTTCCTTCTGCACAGTCTGTGTCAGTAGCCTTGCTGCTCAGTCCCGGTTTGACAGCTGTGTCATCTGTCAGTAACTGTTCAGTCTGCTGTTTAGCGGCCTTTAGCAACGGAGCCGTGTATCGCTCTTGCTGCACTGCAATTTCCGCTTCTAATTCCTCCTTTCATGCAGTAAAGTGCACCTCCTTGGCCACCAGCATCGATCGTAGATTCTGTTGTTCAAGATTATTATCCAGCATAGTTGGGTCATCCGCCGTAAATTTCTGATGAAGAGCACTAGTTGCATTAATTTTACCAGGACTTCCATTCACTACCATACCATTTGCTCTTTCTACAGCTTCTTCATTATCGCCTGCATCAAAAAACACCTCAGTCTCGATTGTTTGAGGGGCAGGAGATAAGACAAGCTCCCCTGCTCCCTGGACGTCCATTCCTCCCGATGGCTCCTCTGAACTGGTCATCCTGACTACTGGCAGTCCCCCTACAGTTGAGTAGGGGAATTTCCCCAGTGCCCTGGCCAAATTTCCCCCCATTCACTAAAAATATCACCAGCTGCTTAATCTGGTTCTAGGTCAGTTGGCATTCTTCTGTATCCCCCTCCCCAGGTCGTGCCTGAAAATAGGCAAGAATTTGTGTAGTGCACTTACCTGGTCAACAAAAACTAAATAAAATAATTGTTTGTAAAATAGCTATCTAGTTAAAATCCCCACTCAAAAATTCTGTAACCCCACCTTACTTTGGACTCTATGGAGCCCAGCTGCTGCCCTGTTGCTTTCCAGTCTCTTGGACTGCAATTGGAGACCGAGACTGACGAGGAATGTGGGGATCTTTGGCGCTAACCACACCACTAAGGACTACAGTTCTGGCCATGCACAGTAATGCGGCTTTCACTGCCACTAATGGAGTGCACGATTGCAGCCAATGAGGACCTACCCGATGCACACAGCAACCAATGGAATACTAACAAGAACTGCGAAGCACACATCAAGGGGCACAGACTTTTTTAATGGCAGGAGACTTTCTAAACTGAGTACTTTGGGGTCAGTGCTCCTCCAGGACTAGTGGTTGCTGCCATCTTTGCCACTGCTGACCCCCAGAGGTCAGCCTGCCAGGCAATCAGGCTGCTGAAAGCCTACAATAGCGCAAAGAGGGCTTATGGAATTGAGGAAGACCTAATAAATTTGCTCAACATTTGGACGGCCAATCATCCATTGAGGATCAGACAGACAGACTCTCCCCAGTGACTGACGGTAGGTGGGCTGGCTTCCCAAGTGAAAAGCCAGAGTAATTCTAGATCTTTTCCAGTCTGTGTCAGAGACAGCCTGGAGGCAGAGCTGCTGCTTGAACATGCCAGTGTTTGAAGGTCTACCTGAACTTCCTCAGCCAGAAAACAGGAGGCATTTACTGTGCTTAAACAGCCAAAAGGTGACGCTAGAGGGGCACCAAAAGAGAGTAGAAATCCAGAGAAAGTGGAGACCCAGAATTGTAGCTCAGTGTCTGAAGCGCCATCAGGCAATACTGCTAGAGAACTCATCCACAGTGCTGAGCAAGTTGGGGACATTGCACTGGTAAGGTAAATGGGTGCTCCTGGGTCAAAGAAGCTGTGTCTAGAAGACTGGCCATGCATGAGATGCCAGAGAGCAACTGGCAAAAGAGAGATGATCATCTGAGAGAGACACCTGACTGAGGGGGAGAAGCCAAAGCATCATGTTCTGTCTAAGTTAACCACCAGGATACTACAGAGCTGTGCAGAGACATCAGAGTTAATTCCAAGATGGTAACTGAAAGCAGTTAAATCCAGCCAGGACTGCATTGTCTGGGCAAAGGCCTGTCAGGCCTGTATTCATGAATATGCATTGGGGCCTCTGAGTCCTGCAACCCATCTTTAGTTAGATAGGGCCACAGCTGAGCTGTTGTTTATATGGACTAGACCATCTGGCCAGTATTATAACCTGTTGTTTATTAACGCAAGTATGCCATTGCCAGCTATAATGTGCACCACATCTGTCAATTAGCCTCAATTCGTTGCCTTGCTGGGTATCCAATGAAGCACCAGGAACATCCTTGAAACAATGGGGTATGCTGGTACCAGTGCTGAGTGGTGTAGAATCTCAGGCAGTACAGTTGGGTAAGAGCAGTCCAATGGGCTATAAGACCATAAGCAGCATGGATTCGTGCAAGGGGGGTGTCATGCCAAATGAATCTGATCGATTTTTTGACCAAGTGACCAGGAAAATAGATCAAGGGAAGGCAGTGCACATGACTTATCTGGACATCAGCAAGACCTTTGACACTGTGCTGCACAGCAGGCTGCTAAAGAAACTGAGCAGCCTGGGGAGGTATCCAAAGTGAAGAATTACATTAGAAACTGATTAACAGATAGACGACAGAGGATGGTGGTAAATGGCACTTACTCCAGTGATGAAAGAGTGACCAGTGGGGAGCAACAGGGCTCAGTACTGGGACCGATCATAGAAACATAGAAACACAGAAACATAGAAACATAGAAACATAGAAGTTGACGGCAGATAAGGACCGCAAGGCCCATCCAGTCTGCCCTTTTCTTTTTCTACCTTATAAATGTGCCATCGGCCTTTGCTGTGTCAGTGGCCTATCTATTCATAGTCATTTGTATTGCTCCCTTATGCCTATCCCATGCCTGTTTGAAGCCCTGCACTGTATTCATAGCCACCACTTCTTGTGGTAAGCCATTCCATGCATCCACCACCCTTTCTGTGAAAAGAATTTCCTCACATTCCCCTTAATCGGCCTCCTCTAATCCCATGCTGTGTCCTCTTGTCCTGCTATTTTTCTTATATTTAAACATGTTAGACTCTTTCACCTTGTTTATGCCTTAAGGTGTTTGAATGCCTCGATCATATCACCTCTCTCCTCCTTTGCTCAAGGGTATACATATTGAGCTCCGTTAATCTGTCCTCATATGTCTTCTGATGCAGTCCCTGCACCATTTTGGTTGCCCTTCTCTGGACTGCCTCAATTTGATTAATGTCCTTGTGAAGGTGTGGCCTCCAATACTGACGCAGTACTCCAGATGGGGCCTAACCAGTGTCTTGTACAGAGGATTATACTCCCTCTTACGACTTGTGATACCCCTACTAATACACCTAACACCCCCTAGCCTTACCTACTGCTTTAGAGGTCTGCTTGGATGATTTTAGGTCATCAGTGATGATGATGCCCAAGTCTCTTTCTTCCTTTGTGACTGCTAGCAACTCCTCCCAGCCTATAGGTGGCTTCAGGTTTCTCTTCCCTATGTGCATGATTTTGCACTTCTTTGCATTAAACCCCAGTTGCCACTCTTCTGACCATTCTGCTAGTTTATCCAGATCTCTTCTCATTCTGCCCACCCCATCTGGATCATCTACTCTGTTGCAGATCTTGGTGTCATCTGCAAACAGACAAGCCTTACCCTCTAGTCCATCTGCAAGGTCACTAATGAAGATGTTGAAGAGGACTGGCCCCAGGACTGATCCCTGAGGTACCCCACTTGTGACTTGCATCTCTTCTGACTGTATACCATTTACCACCACTCTCTGTTTTCTGCCAGTCAACCAGTTTGCCACCCAGCTGACCAACTTCTGGCCCACCGAGCCTACCAGCTTATTTATCAATCTTCTATGTGGAACAGTGTCAAAAGCTTTGCTGAAGTCAAGGTAGGCGACATCAACTGCTCCCCTTGGTCCACCACTCTGGTTACCCAGTCAAAGAAATCTATGAGATTAGTTTGACAGGACCTTCCTTTGTAAACCCATGCTGTCTTGGATCCTGTGCCCTATGGATTCCAGGTGTTGCACTATCCTTTCCTTAAGGAGTGCCTCCATAATCTTGCCCACTACGAGGTAAGACTGACCGGTCTGTAGTTCCCGCCTCCTCCCTGCTACCACTCTTGTGGAGAGGGATCACATGAGCCCTTCTCCAGTCTTCTGGAACCTCTCCTGTGCTCAGAGACTCACTAAACAATTCTGCTAATGGCTCTGCTAGTTCCTCCTTTAGCTCCTTAAGTACCCTGGGATGTATGCCATCAGGTCCCATTGCCTTATCCACCCTGAGCTTAGCAAGCTCTTGTAGGACCCTTTCTTTTGTGAAGGGAGTAGTGCTCACCTCCCTCCCCCTGTGTCCATGATGCTGAGCTGTGGGCCCTGCCCTACCTTCTCTTCAGTAAATACTGAGCAAAAGTATCTATTTAGGATAGATGCCTTTACAGGGTCCTCCTCCTCATGCTCCCTTTTCTCCATTAAGCTTAGCAATACCCCTCTGGACTTTCTCCTTTCACTAATGTATCTATAGAAAGTCTTGTCACCTTCTTTACTGTTCGTGCTAGTGTTTCCTCAGTTTGGGACTTTGCCTGCCTTACTGCCTTACCTGCTTCCCTTAGGGCAGTTTGGTATGCCTCCCTATCTTCATCCCGCTGTGTTCCCTTATATTTCCTGAAGGCCAGCCTTTTGGCTCTGACCTTTTCTGCTACTGTATTTGAGAACCAAAGTGGTTTCCTTCTTCTTTTGCACTTCCTTTTCTGTCTAACACAATGGGATGTTGCTTCAAGTATTGCATCCTTAATGCTTGCCCACTTTGCCTGTACCCCCTCACCTGTGTTTCTTTTTGCCAGGGCTAGCTTAACTCTGTTGGCCATCTTATCAAAGTCAGCTCCTCTGAAGTCCCATATTTTTGCCTTGGAATGGGATGATTTAGATGTAGTAGCCAAATTGAACCATACCATGTGATGGTCACTGGCCCCCAGGTGACCTTCTACCTGGAGATCTGTGATCCCTTCTTTGTTAGTCAGTACTAGATCTAGGATAGCCCTGTCTCTTGTGGGTTGCTGTACCAGTTGTTTGAGGCCCTCCCTGCAGGAATCCACTATGAGTCTAGTTCTGGAAGATGTTCCTGCTGGTATTGACCAATCTGTATCCGGCATGTTGAAGTCTCCTATTATCAGAACCTCCCCTTTAGCTGTCATGTTTTGTATATCTTCTAACAGTAATGTGTTTATGTTCTCCCTCTGATCTGGGGGCCTGTAGACAACCCCAGTTCTTATGGCTGTCATTCCTGTTTCCAGGGTGACCCACAGTTCTTCTGGCTCCTTATGTGTATTCTGAATTTCTGTAGCTTTGATATTTTCATTAACATACAGGGCCCTCCTCCCCCTTTTGCACCTCGGTCTCTTCTGAACAATACATAGCCAGGTACTGAAGTCTCCCAAGTGTGGTTACTGGTAAACCACGTCTCACTAATTGCTACTATGTCCAGTTTAGCCTCTGACATTATTGCCTGCAGGTCTGGGATCTTATTTCCCAGGCTGTGAGCATTAGTACATGATTTTCCATTGGCCAGATT
Organism: Neoceratodus forsteri; assembly: GCA_016271365.2. Lineage (NCBI taxonomy): Eukaryota > Metazoa > Chordata > Ceratodontiformes > Ceratodontidae > Neoceratodus > Neoceratodus forsteri. The sequence goes on along the minus strand of CM028134.1, from coordinate 815,992,574 downwards.
TTGGTGTGTTAGTTGTTGGGTGAAGTTTGGCATTACCTCACTGCGTCGTATGGGGAGACAAACCTTTTTCTTACCTGGTGATACAAATGAGCGGCAAACATGCTGAATTCCTGTTTGACCACTAGCTGAGGGGAGGTGTTCTTCCCATTCGACGTGTGGTGCTGCACCCCTCTCCCCATTGCTAGTTTAAATATTCTGCAAAGACATCAAACTTCTGCCCCAATGCACTGACTCCTTCTTTAGTCAGATGCAGTCCATCAAATTTAAAGAACTTTCGCTCCCAGAACTGTTGCCAGTTCCCTACAAATCTGTGTCCTTTTTCCTGGCACCAGCCCTTGAGCCACGTGTTTAGCTCCCCTATCTCCCCTTCTCTGACCTTCCGTCCATCTGCTCCCCTCTCCCAGACTGGCAGGATCTCAGAGAAGGAGATGCCAGACGAAATAGATGATAGTTTGTCACCCAGCCTAGTCAGGTGTTCCTTGGTCTCCACAACTGACCGGCTGGCAAGATCGATAATCCTTATATGTACTAGGACATCAATGTTTTCTCCTGCTTTGTGAACAATTTTAGCAATGCGGTCAGTGTCTCTCCATGCTGATGTACCTGGGAGACATCTGACCATCACCCTAGCTGGAGATGGGTATCAACTCCCTGAATCATGGAGTCTCCTATGATCAGAAGTTTTGGATTTCCTTTGTGCTTGTTTTGTTTTGGTTCCTGATTTGGGTGAGTTTTGTTGTGCTAGCTCCTGTGCCGCAGTGTCCTGCTCTGCAGTGTCTTCTGCCTCTTTATTTGATTTCAGAGATAGAGGCAGATACCTGTTTGTATTGTTTATATGGTTTTTGGAGGTAATGTGTTGGAGAGCAGAGAGTGACGGGGCACCTGATTTGCTCTTCCTAACCACCTGCCAACCTCCTGGACCAACTACCCTCTGCGGTCGAGGTTTTCTGTTGGATGCTGGGGAAATGGTGGGTGGTTGTTATAATGTATTTCCTCTTCAATATGAAATTTGAGGCGTGCAATCTCTGCCCATGCTGCCCGGAGCTGAGCCCTAAGATCTCCAAAGGCCCAGCATGTAGGACAGTGTCCTAAATCCTGTAAGACTGTCCTTCTGAAAATTGTTCCACAGTACCTGCAGTTAATGAAATCCATTCCAAATAAGTTGCTGGGTTTGTAACCTAGTCAGAGTAATTAGAAAGAAAAAAAATGAAAAAAAAATGCAAGTAATGGTTTAATTGTGCTTTGTTTAACTTGTTATAACAAGTTAAATTACTAGTGCCCCTGTAAATGAGATCACCTTGTGGAGGCCCCACTGATCCGCCCCTTCCTGCTCTGCCACAGGAAATGTCACAACTGTGGTACCCTATAAAAGGAGTGTAGCGTGGGGTGGTTGGGGATGGGGTGGGTGGTTGGGCCCTTCCCTGCCTAAAAAGAAGATAATTTTCAATGTCTTCATAAGTGACACTGTTGAGGAAACTGGAAAGGAAAATATACATTTTTGAAGATGATACCAAAATATGCTATAGATTGGACACTCATGAGGGGATGGAGAGAATAAGCATTGATCTGAGGAAGCTTGAGGAGTGGTCTAAAGCATGGTAGTTGGGGTTCAATGCTAAAAAGTGCAAGATCATGCACCTAGGGCATAGGAATCCAGGTGCTGAGTATATGATTAGGGAGGTACTGACAGCCACTAAACAGGAAAGGGACCTTGGACTTATCATATCTGACAACTTGAAGGTGGTAGGACAGTGTGATATAGCAGTGGTTTGGACCAATAGGATGCTGTTGTGCATAGGGAGGCGCATATCCAGCAGGAGGAGGTGTTGTCACTGTATTACTCGGTGGTGAGACCCCCCCCCCGATTACTGTGTCCAGTTTTGGATGCCGCACTTCAAAAAGGAGATAGGGTGGAGGCAGTTCAGAGGAGGGCAGTTAAATGGTGCTGGAGCTGCAAGAGAACTTTACGAGGAGAGTCTGAAGGATCTCAGCATGTACACCTTGGAAGACAGGAGAGTGAGAGGTGACATGACAGGGACCTACAAGTACCTCAACTGGGGTAAACAGGGTGCAGTAGGGAAGTCTTTTTCAAATGAGAAGGATCACTGGATCAGGGCATGGGATGAAGCTGGAGGGGGGGGAGAGGAGTCTAAGAGAGATGTGAAGAAATATTTCTTCATTGAAAAGGTGGTAGATGCCTGGAACATCTGCCTCAGACATGATAGAGGAAAAGCAGTGGAAGCTTCTAGCACACACAAGATCAACATGGGGTGTATTAAAAAACAGGAAAGGAGAAGGGAGGGTTGCGACAGACCAGTTGGGGTCTTCAGTGACAGATTAGACAGGGAACATCTAGGTAGACTGGGTGGGCTTAATGGTCTTTATCTGATGACAGTTTCTATGTTTCTAAAACAGGGGTTGTTGACTATTAGCTTCAGATAGCTACTGCATTTTTACTATTTTACTGCCTGCCTAAACATTTTTATTCCCAGATCCTGACTCTGCTACTCTAATGACCATATTTCATTGTCTTTCTGACTCAAGAGCATGTTATCTGTAGAGCAAGAAGTGGCAGTATTTAAAGGTAAACTGCTCTGCACAGTGTGTAAAGTGGATGGTTTGTACCAGTGGGGCAATGGCAGGATAATATTACTTCCCAGGGGGTTGATTCATTCAATATATTTGCTCAGCCTTAGGCTATTACAAAGTTATTAAAAGAACATTTCAGATGACATTGTTAAAAAATGTATATCAGCTACAAAATATATATATCATACAACACAGTATACACCATTAAATTCATCATGTAAGACAGTGGCATAGGCAGAATTGTTTTGGAGAGGTGTTTGGATATGATATTTGTGAAGTGGGACACATAAAAAAAAGCCGGGGGTCTGGGGGCTGCTAGGCCCCCAAAAGCTCTGGGGGGCTTTACATGCTCTGTGGTGAGTTTTGGGGATTTTCTTGAACAAAAAAAAACACTTTTGTTACATGTTCCCTACCACTGATTTCAGGGGAAATTTTTTTCCCATGGAATCAGGGGTGTGGGAGATTCTGGCTGGCATTAGTGTCTGTGGCTGCAATTGTTGTGGACAACTGGCTGACCAACAACGCCATCAACTACCCACCCCATATGCATTTTTGCAATATACTGTGAAAGATTTCTACAGAGAGACCAGGGGTCTGGGGGCCACTAGACCCCCCGAAGCTCTGGGGATTTATATGCTCTGTGGTGAGTTTTAGGGCTTTTTTAACCAAAAACACACTTGTGTTACATGTTCTCTCCTGACCCCTGGGGACATTTTTTCTCCATGGAATAAAGGGTGTGGGAGACTCTGGCTGGTATTAGAGTCCACTGACCAAAAACAATCAGATCCCCTTATCCAAAAACAGCTGGCCTCCCACCCACCAAAACTGTCTGTATCCCCCTATCTTCCAAATATAGCCAGTCCCCTCACCCCACAATTGACAGTCCCCTCATATCACCCAAGGGCACACCACCAGCGGCCTCAACTACCAATGAGGCCAGCCCCACAACACTGTACAAGATCACAAGTCACCCACGGAACACACCAACAATCCTGCAGCTTTTCAACCTATTGCCCACATAAAAAAAAAACACATATACTTTCCAGAGACTAGCCAAGTGTTGTATACTTTAGTAACTTTTAAGTCATAAATTTCACCCCAGCTTGAGTTGCCAACATACATGACCAGGTCCCCACACCTGGCACACCCCCCAGCACCATGGCCAGCTCATGCCATATGCCTGCCCCCCACCACCATCACAGCCCCACACATATGCCTAGTCTCTCCCATTGCCAACATGGCATGCTCCCCACACAAACACCTGGCCACTCCCACCACAGCCAACAGCCCCTATATGACACACACCACCATCATCCCTAACCCCACCTCACACACAATGAAATAATACAGATAATGAGTCCCCTTCCTCAGGGAATACACACAGATGGTCTTGACATTGCCATCCCCAGGACCAACACCCAAAGCTCACACAGCCAGAGCCCCAAATCCAAGCGAATACAGATGGATTCAGCACCAATGTGGCCAGGCACCCCACCCATGCAGACAGCCAGCCTTGGCACAAACACTGCCAGCCCCCTACCAAAGTGAACACAGGTGACCCTGGCATCAAAACTGCCAGCCCCCACAAATACAGCCCATCCTCCCACCCCACCCAAGCAAACAGCCCGCCTTGTACCAATGCTAACAGCCCCCTTGCCCTACCCAAGCAAAAATGGATGCCCCCAGCACCTGCACAAACACAGCCACCTCCCACCACTGCAGCCAAACAAAAAACCACAAAAAAAAAATCAAAAACCCCTGTACCAATACAACCAGTAGCCAAGGCTTTCTCTTCCACACACAAGAAATAAAGTACACCAGTCACCAGCCAGGTCTGACCTACCTCAGAGTGGCACTCAATCCAGATTCCTTCTAGCTGCTGAGACAAGCAAAGTGAGCAGCCAGCTTGGCAAACAAGAACCAGCTCCAGATTTCTCCAGGCACCTAGACTCATTTTATTTGTCTTTGAATTGACTCAAGGATACTCTCATGCTCTCTCAACCAGAGCAGAACTTGGACTCTGGGGCTCAGGCTAGCTCCTCTGGGCTAGCGGCACTGAGAATCCATTCCTCCTACTGATGACCGTGACTGACAGGGGTCAGAAACAACAACTCCTCTCCCGACTCCTCCTATTCATCTCCTCTCCTCATGTCTCCACTCCACAGAGAAAATAAAGATCCTCCTGGAGCTCCTAAAAGTATTTTCTAGTGGTAGTGCTCAGACAACAATCCTCCTCTCACTCATCTCCTGGTTGTGCATCATCATGCTGGTCCATGCAGCAGTGCTTGTGCTGGTGTGCTTCAAAGCACCAAGCCACCAAATTCAAGCCTCACCCTTTCACTGGCTGCTGTTGAGAGAGGAGGAGGAGGAGCAAATTTGGACCTCATCAACCCTTTATTAAGTGCCAGCCTGCCAGACACCAGCCGGCCTTCTCATCCTCACATCACTGGCCTCATGCATTGCTTGCTGCTGCCAGTCCCACTCTCGAGTCACAGCCATTCCAGAATCCAGCCAGCCACTCAGCCAGGACTCAGGAATTGATTGCACACATGTAAAAGGACTATGCTATGGAAATGCAGGATGTCACATCACATCCCATATTTTTGAATGTCTCTTAAAATAAAATTTTCGGAGGTCATTTCAGGGGGTGTTTGAACACCCTGAACACCCCCCCCCAGCTACACCCATGATATAAGATACAGTCAGACAACAATTATAGAAACAAAGCATGCACAAGAAGAGAATTAGCTTTCCAACTAAACAGAGAGATGATACGAGTCTATTAGACAATGCTTCCTACTGATAATTAATATCAGGAGGCATGTAATCCCAATGTAGGGGTCCTGGTCTGGCTGCTTACATTCCCAAAACATTTATCATATGGGTAATCTCTGATCAAAATTGTACTAGTAGTAGTACTTGCTTGTTACCTAGCCCACTTAGCTTCCACTCGCTACTCCAGTGACAGGGGTTTAGGAACGGATTTGGTTTGCTGGAGGTTGGCTGGAGGAAGGAACAATGAGTGTCCTTCAGGACAGTTCTCCTCATTCCAGAAGGTGGATCTTGCCTCTCACTGCTTGACTGCCACCAGGTGGAGACCATATGGTAATGAAGCAGAGGTATACTTCAGGAGAGGTACTATCACTGGTCACTATCAGCATGACCACAAGCTAATGCATGTGTGTGCACTTGCATAATTGCATGCTGGCACCCTTGGGGATTAAAATCAGAGGGGAAAATACCTACACTGCCAACAGGGCATCTGCCTCCACACCACATCCAGACCCTGGCAGGAAATTGGTGCTCTCCAGAACCCCATGATGGGAGGCAAGTCATGGGGGAACAGGAGCCTGGAACAAGTACCTGGGGAAGGTGGGTAATGGGGAGGGGGAGTTTGGCCACACATGGGGCCAGTCAGTAGGAAGGGGATAAATACAGGATTGAAAGAATTTCCCTGGGTAGTGGAACTAAGCAAAATTACAACTTCTTTCTTTGAGTAACGAATCCCCACAGGAGTTAATGTCTATGCCCGTAAACCTTATCTGTGCCCATAAGGTAGAGGTAATGTATCAACATCAGTGCCGACCTGATCACAGTTCAACTAAGTTTAAGTGAAGATTTTCAAAAATCCTTCACAAACCACTAGTCTAAAGATAGTAAGACACAGGAGGAGCAGGACAGAGAACTGTACCAGTTAAAGCAGAAGGAAGCAGGGGAAGGCAATCAGAATAGCAAAGGCTCAAATCGAGGAAAAGATTGCCAACTCAGTTAAGAAGAGGATAAAACCTTTTACAGGTACATTAGGGAGCGTAAAAAAGACCAAGGGAGAGATAGTGAGGCTTAATACAGGGGAGAGGTGGTGGGCAGAGGGTGACAATGAAAAAGCAGGGATACTGACTGAATACTTCTGCTCAGTATTCACAAACGAAGAGGATGGGGTGGTACCTAAACTAATTAACGGGGGGGAGGGGGGTTTGATACCAGTTCATTCACAGAAGAAAGGGTCCAGAAACTGAAGGTGGACAAAGCAATGGGGCCTGATGGGATTCACCCCAGAATTCTAAAAGAACTAAGGGGGAGAACTAGTGACACCACTGACTACCCTTTTTATCAAATCATGGGAGGATGGTGTGGTACCTGAGGACTGGAGGAGGATGGATGTGATTCCCCTTCACAAAAGTGGGAGCAAGGCAGAGACAGAAAACTACAGACCTGTTAATTTGACCTCAGTGGTAGGGAAAATGATGGAATCACTTCTGAAAGAAAGAATTGTTCAGTACCTAGAGGCCAGCGGGGCACAGGACCCAAGGCAGCATGGATTCAAGTGGGAAGGTCATGTCAGATGAATCTAATAGATTTCTTTGGCTGGGTGACCAAAGTAGTAGACCAGGAAGGGGCTGTGGACATGGTCTACCTAGAGTTTAGCAAGCAGCTGACACAGTCCCAGACAAAAGATTAATAAACAAGTTAACCAGCCTGGGAGTGGGTCCCAGGGTGGTAACCTGGGTAAAAAAAAATGGCTGGACAACAGAATGCAGAGAGTGATAGTAAGTGGAGTCCACTCTGAAGAAAAGGGGGTTACTAGTGGGGTACCGTAGGGTTCATTACTGGGACCGGTCCTCTTTAATGTCTTTATAAGTGACATTGCGGAGGGACTGGAAGGAAAAGTATACCTCTTTTCAGACGACATAAAGATCTGCATTAGGGTTGATACACAGGGATGGGGTGGAAAGGATGTGAAGGGACTTGGCAAGGTTGGAGGAATGGTTAAAAGTATGGCAGCTTAGATTCAATGCAAAGAAGTGCAAAGTAATGCACCTGGGAAATAAAAACCCAAGAAAATCATACACAATGGGGGGGGGGTATTAACAACAACAAAAATGGAAAGGGACCTGGGGTAGTCAAATCAGATGACCTAAAGGTGGGCAAGCAATGTGAGAAGGCAATAAGGAGGGCTGGGGGTATACTGGGATGCATAGGGAGAGGCATCACCAGTAGAAAGCAGGAAGTTGTTATCCCTCTGTACAGACAGTTGGTGAGACCTCATCTGGAGTACTGCGTGCAGTTCTGGAGACCTCATCTCTGCAAAGACATAGGCAGGATGGAGGCAATCCAGAGGAGGGCAACTAAAATGGTGCAGGGTCTGCACCAGAAGCCATACGAAGAGAGAGAGAGAGAGACTAAAATAGTTTAATACTGTATGTATACCCTTGAGGAAAGGGGGCATGATAGAAATGTTCAAGTACCTGAAAGGAATCAACAATGTCCAAGAGGGTAGCATCTTTCAGAAAACAGATGTGCAAGAACAAGGGGGCATAATTTGAAAATAGAGGGGGACGACTCAGGGGCAACATGAAAAAGTCTTATTTCATGGAGAGGGTGGTGGACGCATGGAATGGCCTTTCTGAGGAGGTCATGGGGTCAAAAACAGTGGGGGAATTTAAAAATGCATGGGACAGACATAAGGCAATTCTAGTGTGGGGTAGGAGAAAGTAGGCTGTTGGTTAACTAGGATCTGCAGCTTATCCAATAGGTAGGGAAATAGGCAGACTGGGTGGGCCAAGCAGTCCTTATCTGCTGTCAAAGTCTGTGTTTCTATACTTAGTACATTTGTAAGGCCATAACATTTTGAATACTGCAGTATTCAGGACACTGATTGTTCTGAATCAGTAGTCCATTGGCTCTGTTTCATGATCTGGAGTACAGCATTCAGGTATTATTTTCCTATATACATGTATAGGTCATTATTGCAGAAAATGTCTATTTGGGCCACCCACATTTAGGGCTGGATTTTCAAAAGTGATAATGCAGACTCAGCTCCCAATTTTGGGCTGTGCCTGTATCATCCAAAACGTGCCAAAACATAGGAAAACTATTTTCAAACTTTTGGTCATATTTGTGATGGTGCACCTGCTTTACTGCTCAAAAGCGACACATGCGTCATTTTTCTGTATGCAAATTGTAACAACTGAGGCAAAAAGTTATACCATGTGTTATGTGGCCCAGTTTTTGGTTGCAAGTTGCACAACTGCGGTAAAAAGATGCCTTTGAAAAATACAGCTCTTAATTTTTAGTGACAGCAGAGGAAGTTTGTGCAAGTAAAACATTTTGAGAAATCCTGAAGTGAAGTTATTTGCTGTGTATTGTATGTGTGGGTATTCATTAATTCTGAGATTTTGTAACTGGGAGGGGGTCTGATTGAAGGACGAGACCCAGTAGTGTTCTGTATTTATTTTGCTTTCCACCTAACTCTTTGCACCTTTGTCTCATTTAATCAGCCATCCAATTGAATATCCCTTCATGTGGGTGAATGGCCCATTTAGATAGTTTTTTATTTATTCATTGTAATAATCAGATAACACCTTTGAGCCCAATGGGCTTGTGTACAAAGGCTACATGTCAGATGGAGAGTCCAAAACTTTACACTAAAGGATTTAACCCAATCAGTTAAAAAGGACTTTAGAAGGCATAAATAGCACATCAAAGGAGAGTAGAGAATCAGGGTTACACGTCAGATGGAGAGTACAAAAACTTTCAGTAAAGGATTTAAACAAAAATCAAATCGAGAAGACTTTGGAGTGCATAAATAGTACATCGGTGCAATAGTCAGGGGAACAGAGAATTAGGAAAAGGTAAGAGAAATGAGAAAAGCTAGAATAATGGTGTGGTACAGGATGGGGTGACAGTGCAACAAGACTTTAGAGTGCATAAATAGTATAATGGAGTAGTATTCAGAGGAATGGAGAATCAGGAAGGGGTAAGAGGGAAGAAAAAGGATGGAATAAGGGTAGGGTCTTGGATAGTGGGTTAAGTGCATGGTTAGCGGAAGGGTTTGGATAGGGGACCTGAGAGTAGAAAGGGTCAGTTGGTAGGGAGGGGGAGGACAGTGAAGCAGCTTAATGAGCCTTATCAAAAATTGGGAGCAGGGAGGTAAGGCAGAATCAGTGACAACCGCAGGGGTCAGTGTGTGTTAGCACCTTCCTCAGCTCAGCCTTGAACTGGTTAATTTTGGAGAGATTGACAAGTGACTGAGGTGGGTTGTTGATCAATAGCGGGGCTCTGAAGGCAAAGGAGCATGTGGCTAAAGTGGTACGGCAGAAAGGAACAATCAGAGCATTCCTAGACATGCTCCTGGTTGAGTAATTATTTGTGACAGGAAGCAGGAGGCTCAGGCTTGAGGGAGGTGTGAGCCCTAGGAGGGCTTTTCTGGCCATGAAGCATGTGTGAAATTAGATCCTGTCCTGAAGGGGGAGCCACCCAGTCAGGGTATAGAGAGCACAAGTATGGGTAAGCCTGCCTGCACCAAGCACAAAGTGATAAGCCTTGTTCAGCAGAAGCTTGATCCTGTTCAGGGCTGTGTCTGAGGCTGCACCATAGATTGTTATCCCACAGTCAATAATTGTGAGAATGGAACTAACCATCACCACTTGCCTTGCTTCCTGGGTAAGGTTATTCTTCTGTTTATACAAAGCCCCCAATTTTTTGTTAGCAGAGTTGCCACGTTGTCCACATGGGAAGCAAAGGAGAGTGTTTTGACTGTGATCCCTAAGTACTTAAAAGTGCTGACTTGTTCCAGGGAAGAACCATTCTCACTTAGAATAGACGGGGTTTGTCCTGTTCTTGTTCTGGGGTCCTGCAAAGAGCGCAATTTGGTCTTTTTGTTGTTCAGTACAAGTTTGTTAGCCTTGAGCCAAGCTTCTAGTGACTTGAAGCTATATTGCAAGTCACGAGTAAGGGTATTGACACAAGGGCTTCTGTTGAAAATGACAGCGTTGTTGGTGTACAGAAGGACCTGGGACATAGGACATGCTTTAGGTAGGTTATTGATAAATAAGTTAAAGAGTAGGGGTCCCAAGATGGAACCCTGAGGGACACCAATCATTACTGACTTTGTGTCTGATAGAAGCCCATTAATTTTGACACATTGGGCCCTGTCATAGGAAGTAGCCAGAGAACCAGGCCACCATATCCATGGTGGGGCCAAGAAAGTGAAGTTTGTCCAGTAGAAGGGAGTGATTTACTAAGTCGAAGGCCTTTGTAAGGTCAACATAAACAGAGCCTACAAGGTGGCTGCTGTCGAGGGCATCATGAATAAAGTTTGTATATTCAATAAAAGCTGTGTTGGTGCTATGGTATTTTCAGAAGCCATGCTGCTGTGGGCATTGGATTTGGTACTTTTCCAGATATGTTACAAGCTGGTCCGAAACTATTCTTTCCAATGCTTTAGAGATAGGTGAAAGGATATAAATGGACCTGTATAGTTAGAGACAGTGGAGTGGTCACCCGCTTTGTGAACTGGAGTTACCAACACCATTTTTCTAGACACTAGGGAACTGTGAGTACTGCAAGCAGAGGTTGAAGATTTTGGTTAGTGGAGTAGTGATCTCATCAAGAGAGAGTGCTATTACCTTCATATCAAGGGTGTCACTACCTACCTTGGTCTTATTGAAGACCCTCCTTACATATCTGGTGGTGTCAGAAACAGAAACGGCTTTGAAGTAAAATTTGGGGTAGGCAGGGTCACCAGAGCCTTTGCAGATGTCAGGATCCAGTTGGCCAGCATAGGGAGGCTCAGCATCAGTGGGTAGAACAGCACTGAGGTCAGTGAAGGTGCTGCTAAATAAGTTTAAGATTTAATTTGGGGCCGTGATGCAGTGCCATTATTATCGAGCATCGTGGGTGTCAATTTGTCTCCTTTTCCCAGGAGCTCCTTGAGGGATTGCCAGAACCTCTCCATTTCCCCAGTTTCTGATCTGCTTCTCCTTGAAGTAAGATGCCTTGGCCAGCCTTATGTTTCTGGTGCAGTTGTTGCATGCAGCCTTATAATTCTGTATATCAGTATGGGAGCCAGAGGCCCTGGCCCAGTGCCAGAGGTTGTCCCTTTCATGCATTTGAGTCAAGAGAGTAGGTGTGACCCATGTAGCTGTACAGCATTCATTTTTTGAGAGGGGCAAATTTATTACAGGCGGCGGTGAATTCAGAGATGAAAAAGTCCAGTGCCAGGTCAGTGTCTGATATGTAATCTAAGTAGTTCCAGTCCAGGTTGGCTAGGTGTTCCTTGAAGGTACCGATTAATAATCTTGGAAGTACCCTGGAGTTGATGGGCTTGGGGGGGGTAGTGATTTTAGCTGACCAGGTGCATAGCACTGGGAAGTGGTCGCTAATGATATCAGGCAATATGGCGACCTCCGTTAGCCACTCGGGGTGGGTGGCTAGTACTCAATCTGTGAGTGTGCTGGTCCCTGTTCTGTAATTAGTTCTGGTGCTGTCCTTTAGAACCTTAGTGAAGTAGAGGTTGGCTACCTTATCTCTGTATACTATACTGCAGTTGGCGGCCCAGTTAATGTTAAAATCCTCCATGACTATCATTTCCCAGTTCAGACAGGCTTGTTTATATATTTAAAAAACATGAATGGACAGAACCTGAAATATTGAAATCTAGGACGTGCTGACCTTTTAATTATTGTTGCCTTTTCTAGCAGGGTTATAATAGGGAATAATTCTAATAATATTGGCAGGGAAAATAGGACAGACTAGATGGGCCTACAGGTCCTTTTCTGCAGGCACATTCTATGTGATGCTAAACACTTTGATTCAGCAATAAAGCTGTTTAAATAGTTATTACGGAGACTTCTGGTGACATCATCAGCTTAATGGCTGCCTAAACGCAGAGCTCTCCCTACATCCATGCCAAAATCAACTCCACACAAAAAGAAACTTAGCAATACACCAGGAAATGACTACACTGGATAGTGGAGGCAAGTCTGGTAGATGATCCAGGTCCAAACAGACAAAAACAAAGAAGGATCAGTGAGGATTGAGCCCCGTGAGTTCGTCGGCTAGTGGCAGAGATTCCCCTGCGAGTATGGCGGACAGGGATACAGAAACAGAGTTAGAGTCTCTGTCCCGCTCATGCTTTGAGACTCTTCTCTCTGAAATAAAACAATTTTGCTCAGAGACCAAGCAAGAATTCAGCAAACTTTGTACCGATCTACTGAACCTGGAGAAAAGAGGGGGATTCACAGAGGAAAGAATTTCGACTGCCGAAGAAAATATCATACACCTCTCCCAGGTGGTCGATTCCCTTGTACAACACCGAGAGCGGCTGGCAGCGAAGTGCTTGGATCTTGAGGTACACTCCTGAAGAGAGAATTTGAGAATCTATGGCCTCCCTGAAGGCGCTGATACAGGAGACATGACTGAGTTCCTCTCATACCTGCTACGACACATCTTAGACCTGCCACTGGCCCGCACGATTAACATTGTGTGGGCACATAGGGCTCTTGTACCTAAGCTGACCTCTGAGACTGCCAGGCCTCGATCAATTGTGGCTAAATTCTCCAGCTTTAGGGACAGAGCTGGTCCTGCGAACGGCATGGCAACAGAAAATAGCTGAATACAATGGGACCCGACTTCTTTTTGACCAGGACTATCCCCCATCTATACAACAACAGCACATGGCCTATGCCCCTCTTCTCTGTGCCTTACGGGCCATAGGGGTGAAATTCCAGACCCCCTATCCCTCTCGACTGCGGGTGCATTGGCGCACAGGATCAGAGCTATACCAAATGGTGGAGGAAGCAGTTAAGGCCTTTGAGGGAAAAGGACACTCTTTGCCAGTAGACGAGAATCAGAAATGCCAGGCCCTTGATCCACAACTTACCTGGCAATCAGCAGCCCAGCACAACACCAGAAAAGCAGGACAGCGATCAGCTCCAGCAACCCTGCAGGACATCAACTCGCTGCTACAAGGGTTTTCGCATTCCACGTGAGCAGAACAACGAGCGGCTTCAGGACTTGGGGACACTTGAAAGAAATGGCAGCTATTGTCAGTAATTCATTTGTTCTTCCCCCTCTATGAACACACTGCTGAGTGGGGTTTCTCTGTCTGCTGACCGGAAGCTCAGTAAGCAGAAGTTACAACATTTACCATTTTTTCCTGACTTGTTATATATGGTCCCATACAGAGACTGGACAGCCCCACAGCTGAGCTCTTGTATTGATCTCTAAACTTGCCTCTTTTTCTTTTAACAAGTAGGTGAAGAGCTCTCATCTCAGACTAGATTTGACTTGGTTGAAACTATATAATTGTTACAGTGCGAGTTCTTACAGTCTGTGTTTAAAAGAGAGGGAAAAAAGGGGAAAAGAAAAATGGTCATACACAGTGTTTGTACATTATAAGCATACATTTCAAGGGGTCCTATTCTACAGAAAATGTTATATAAGGATCACATGTGTAAGTCATAAGATACTGGCATTGGGGGGGGATTTAAGAGCTTTCCTTGACTCTGTTTTTTTGGCGGCTAATTTGGCTATGGGTTGAGCTAACATCCCAGGCACTATTCTGGGTGGAACGAGGAGGAACTTTCCTCTACGAGTTTGAGGGCGGAGTTGCAGACTGGTACTGCAAGCCTTCATCATGGGCTCCCCATTTGAAATAGCTAATGCCTTTAGGCCATACTACCTGGCCAGGACCCAGTTTTTCAGGGGTCCAGGAGGACCAAGTCAGTACGAGGGCTCCTTCTCCTCCTACCCGAGTGCATAAACCCACTCAGATTCTCAGGGAACACTTTAGATTGTTCCCCTACCTTGGGGGTCACAGTGTATATAGTTTTATAAGCAGAGGGAGGTCACTGTTGGATTTTAATCCTCCTCCTCCTCTGCAAGGTAATGTGTTATCAACCATTTGTTGGTCGTTGTTACTGCTTCTTTTAACTGTTTCTATGTGTAATGCCACTTCATTTGTTATGTTCTACTGGACATTTACATGGTACTTGATGAGGGATGAGAGGGACAAAGGAGTCCCCCAGATGGAGGGAGCGAGAATGGGATGTTCAGACCCTCAGGTTGACAAAGGATTTGACAGGGAGATAGAGATAATAAGGAACTTAGGGAAGTCTCAACTTGAAACCCAACCCCCAAATTGCAATGGAGAATAGACAAAGCCTTACAGTGATCTCTCACAATGTTAATGGGCTGAACAGTCCTGTTAAAAGGCACAGAGTGCTTTCAGCTCTCAAAAAACAGAAACCAGCCTTCATTCTTCTGCAAGAGATGCATTTAAACAAAGCAGAATATTTAAAATTGGGGAAGTTCGGCTTCACTCAGGTGGTGGCTTCGTCACACAGAAAGGGGAAGAAAAGGGGCACCGCAATACTGGTCTCCTATGGCACCCAGTTCCAGACATCTGCTTTCTATATGGACCCCGTGGGCTGCATGGCAATCTTGTCAGGCCATCTGGAGGGTTCTCCGATCACATTAGCCTCCGCCTACATTCCACCGGGTTCCCCTGCCCCAGTAGTATGTTCCTTACTTCAAAAAATAACTGAATACCAGTCAGGAACTATTGTGGTGGTGGTGGGGGGGGGGACCTCAACTAAGCCTTGGAACAGATAGATACTACCAATACTAGATCCAGGAGGAGACCAGCAGGACTTAAGGCTCTCAGAGAATACCTTAGAGGGGCATTCTGGGTGAATGCTTGGAGACTATTGCATCCTGGGAGGAGGGAGTACACCCACTTCTCCCCCCCCCCACATAACTCGTATGCCTGAATAGATTACTTCTTGATTTCTAAAGAGCATCAATATCAGATGAAGGAGTGCTGTCACACCCCCTCGGTCCTCTCCAACCATTCCCAGTTAATACTAAGGCTGGACTGGAGGGCGGAGAAAGGTTGTACTATTTGGAAATTCAATAATTACTGTATCTATTGAATCTGAAAGATTTTATGGATATGGTTAAGGCCAGAATTTCCCAGATACTGCAAGAGAATGACTCCCCAGAAATTTCCAGGACAACTCTGTGGGATACTGTGAAGACAGTGTTGGGGGGGACATTATAAAATATGCAGCCCACCACAAAAAGCAACAAAACATTCAAATGGAGAAGCTGCAGCAGCAACTCCATGAGCTCCAAACACAACTTGCTAATGGGGATGGGGCAGTATATCCTTTATTGCAGGCCACGAGACAACAAATCCAGAATCTACTAGACATCAAAACAGAACAGGCTCTCCAACGTCTCCAACAGAGATACTATAAGAGTGGGCCAAGGGCAACTCGATTGCTGGCACACAGGCTAAGGCAACAGACCTCTATTACCCAGATTAGAGACCAAGGGAGTGGTCTACTGGTGAGAACCCCTAGACAAATTTTGGATACCTTCAAGGTATTCTATCAGAGTTTATATACCCCAGAGCAGTCACAGAATAATTCCCAGATTGAAGCATTCTTGGCAAAACTAAAACTTCCAAGGCTTGCACAGAAACTTTGACAGTCTATGGAAAATCCTATAACCCACACTGAAATAGAAACTTCAGTCCGGGGCTAGAGAGCCTGAGCCTGGCGGTAGTCTGAAACTACAGCTCTAAATTAAATAAGTAAAAGACTATAAAAAATGCTAATTTGGGATGGTTCTGACCAATGAAAAATATAAAACGGAAAACCACCAGAAACTCTAGAGATTAACAATGGGGAATCCGAAGAAAGAAAAAGCATCACAAGATGGCAGTAGGGGCAGAAATACTCCCGAACCCCCAGCCACAAGGTCTGCACAAGGCTGCAATGTTATGGAGGAAGATATAAACGGGGAAGAGACCTTGCAAACGTTGGGCCATAAAATCAACTGACTTATTAGCTCAGTTGCTGGACTTTCGGAAAAATGTGACTTCTTAACAACTAGGGTCAATGTAATTGAATCGGAGGTCAAAGTAGTAAAGACTGCAGTATCGGAGTCACAGAAGTGCTCAGAAGCAGCCATGGGGACTGCGGCCACTCTGATGAAAGAAAATACACACCTGAGGAGCCGGCTTGAAATGCTTGAAAACCAAGTCAGGGCCGCAAACCTCCAAGTTATCGGAATCCCGGATCGCAGCGAGGGGGACCATTTAATTTTATTCCTTTCTGAGTGGCTGGAACAGCAGTTGGGGCAACCTTACATTGACAGGCAAATAATAATTCAGAAGGCTTACCGAGTTACCCTGAGGGGCAGGCAAGCAAACCTAGAAGCCCCCAGAGCAATAGTGGCGGTCCTTGATGGCATCGGATCCAGGGATCTAATTCTGACGCTGGCCAGACAGAAAACAGTCCCCCTTTATGAAGGCATTCAAGTATAACTATACCCAGACCTGAGTTTTGCCACCCGACAAAAGAAGAAAAGATATGATGGGGTGAGGGCCCTCCTCTGGGAAGCACAAATCCCCCATAATATGCACTTCCCTGCGTGTCTGCGAATCTTGTATGAAGGAAAAGTTTTAATTTTTTGGACCCTGGGAAAGCTCAGAAATGGGCTCAGAAGCACAAGCCACCTCAGAGATGCAGAGAATCTCACGGATCAATCGGAGGCAGAAGAAATCGAAGACGGGGAAACCTGATTGCAGTAATGACGGACTTAACAGTTTGATGTGAGAGAAATTAATATTCAATAAAATGGTTGAGTAGAACAAGTTCTAAATTATGACTCTTAAATAGACCGCTAAGTGCGATGAATCTAACATTTCAATTCCTTATAATAGGTAAATACTTAAAGATCTAGTACTCAGATGGGGAGACCAGGATGTGCTTCTTTCTAAGTTTCTGGCTGAAAGTTTATTTTTAAATTGATGGGAATCACCAGTTACAGCCCTATAGTATCTTTATAAGGGCTTATATAGTAGTTTCAGACAAACTAAACAATTTTTGAAGTCACCAGATAGGTACCACTACGCAATAAATGCATGTACACTTATCTCCTTGGAAAAGGAGTTGTATTTTGTATCCCATCTTGAGACAGAATTTAAATAACGTGCAGCTCATGGGCTTATTAAATAGCAACAATGTTTATACTGAATACCCCCCGGATGTATCTTATAGACACAGTTTGACTTATTTAAAATTTATGTATTAAGAGGAGTGGTGTCCTCATGTGGAATTTTTTATGAATTACTCCTCATGAACTGTATCAGGAAGTTTTTTTTAACTGTATGCTTATTGAAAGACCAATAAACATAAAGTACAAAAAAAAGAAACTTCAATCCAGAATCTGAAGACCAACAAATCTCTTGGCCCGCATGTGTACACAGCAGAGTTTTTTAAACTCTTTAAGGAGGAGATTGATTGAGTCCTGCTGGAGATCTGTCCAACAGCACAAACAGAGGAGACAATACCAGAGTCCTGGAATTATGCTATCATTTCCAGCATACCAAAACCTGGTTGGGATGCCACCCACTGTTCAGCTTATCGACCTATATCAGTCCTAAATGTCAACTACAAGCTCTATGCAACAATATGAGCCAAGCGCTTGGAGTCTATTCTCCCTGGACTGATTGATTATGATCAGACGGGCTTAGTCCCGGGAAGACAAACTCAGGACAATATAAAATGAACCCTACAACTGCTGCACCACGCTGCCCAGTCGGGGTCCCCATTCCTGCTTTTAAGTTTGGATGCAGAGAAGGCCTTCGACCGGGTGGAGTAGGGCTTCCTGAGGGCAACACTTGGGGGTTTGGGGTTCTCGGATTCATTCTGTAAACTCATAAATAATATTTACACTAGTCCCAGGGCTTGTGTTAAGGTGAACGGGGGTATCTCTGCACCAATCTCCCTATTCCGGGGCAGGGTTGCCCCCTGTCACCCCTTCTTTTTGCCTTATACCTAGAACCCTTGGTGCAGGCCCTGAGACAGAGGGTGGAGGTGGAAGGCCTGGTGGGGGGGGGATAAACTCATAAGTTTGCGCTGTATGTAGATGACCTCCTGATATATCTCAGAGACCCAGAGCGATCTTTAGGTTCATTGTGGAGTTGTCTGGCGGAATTTAGCTCTTTAGCTGGCTATAAAATAAATATAGCCAAAACAGAAGTTCTACAGTTACATTATGATCCCTCTGAAACAATAAGGAAAACTTTTTTTTTCAAATGGAACTTAAAAAGCTTAAAATACCTTGGAGTCTATCTGGGCCTGGACAGCTCCCAGCCGTTCTCTCTTTTAACTTCCTGCCCATTCTAGAAAGATTAAAAACAGACCTCGAGAGATTGGCTGTGATTCCACTACCTCTTCTGCAGTGGGTGGAAGCTGTTAGAATGGTATTGCTCCCCAGATTTCTATATTTATCTCAAACCATCCCTATTCATTTACCTGAGAATTATTTCTCTGCCTTAAATAGGAAAATAGCTTGTTTCCTATGGGGTTCCTCCAGGCCAAGGGTCAGGTTATCAGTTCTCCAAATCCCTAAACAGGAGGGAGGTCTGTCTCTTCCTAACCTGAAGCTATATCATCAAGCAGCCCAGCTGAGGACGTTTTTTTATTGGTTAAAAAAAAAATTATATAGCGAAATGGAAAATCCTGGAGTGCAGGGTGGAGGACCTTGTAAACTTAAACAAAATTCTTCTAACAAAGCGAAATATTTACTCCTTCCAAGGAAAGAGCAACCCTTACATGGTCTCTTCACTATGGGCTTGGTATGGGGTCCTGGATAACAGGAGGTTTAGAAGATGGTGGGTCCGCCTATCCTCGATCCCATACCTGGATTCATTTGTGCCGGCAAGATTGGATTTGGGCTTCCGGAACTGGGAGAGGAAAGGCTTACACTTGATATGGCATTTCTTAAACGGTAATGAAACTCTGTCATCCCGGACATGGTGGAAAAATACGGACTCTAGTGGCAGGACAGGCTCAGATATTTCCAAATTGGGGATTACATTAGGTCCCTTCCCCCAGACAACTGGGGAAAGGATTCCCCTCCACAGGTGGTTGATTTAATGAAAGTGGCGGTGGAGGGTAAGGCACTGTCAGTCCACATAATTTCATGTTTATATAGGGCCCTCCTCTCCTGGCAAGGGGACGCCCCCCCAGACAACTAGACAGGCATGGGCACGACATCTAGGCGCACACATACCAGATGGCACATGGGTCAGGGCCTTGGGGAGGGTCCAATGGGGTTTGTCTGCTGTGAGTTGGAAAGAATTTTCCTGGAAGATGTTTATTAGATATTTTAGAACTCCAGTAGTACAAGCAAAATTTCAAAGGGATAGGTCCCCAGCCTGTTGGCGCGAGTGTGGGGTCTCTATCGCAGCCTTAGTACATATAATGTGGGAATGTCCTGTCTTGTCTTCCTTTTTTCAGGACTGCAGTGAGTCCTCCACTCTATTTTTGGACCTGATCTCCTCCTCACCCCTATGCTTTACTTTTTCCTGGATCTCCGGAAAAACTACAGGGACCCCCTTACAGGTAAATTAATTAAAATTATTCTCCTGACAGCCCAGAAGGCCATCACTAAAAAGTGGCTCTCCAAACACAGAATCACAATACATCATTGGCATGACATAATGATTGCAGTCCATAGAATGGAGGCACTGACAGCAGTCCTGAATAAGAGACAAGCTCAGTTTGAGCTATTATGGCAGAGGTGGGTACTGTATATCAGCACATAAAGACCTGACTTTGTCCCTTAAGTTGTCAATGCCGAGGCAGGAGTTCCCTGTGTCGGCGATGGTTATCGGATACATAGACCAAGGTTCTACTCCCCATAGACTTATAAAGGACCTTTATTCAACTTTTCTTATGGAGGAATCCCCCTATGGGACACTAATAAATTCAACCCCTCTAACAATAAGGCATAATATGCTAGTTTTTATACCCTATCACATTTTGAATGTATATCTGCTCACCCAGAGTTTCTCAATGATTAATTTTAGGCTTTGGAATTTAAGTGGTTATCAATTGTTTTATTTATATGGACTATCTCGAATAACATATCATGTACCAGATTGTAGCTGTATGGTAAAACCAAATGTACTAAGTGGCTTTGTTTGTTTGTTTGCTCTGTCTTATATCTGTATTGTTTTTTTTAAAAAAAAGAAAAAATCTTTTTAAATAAAGTTTTAAAAAAATAACTAGTTATTGCAAGTGTTGACCTCATTTTCTCGGGTTGTGCGAGTTTACTGGACTTGTATGTTTCTATACGACTGTACATATAAACATACTGATTGAGGAAAGTGAGTCCAAGAAAGCTTGGCCCCTCTGTAGCCACAAGATACACTTTAGGTACAGCCAACAGGTACTTCCTAATACAGTAAAGAAGATCCAAAGATTGATAATGTTTCCCCAGCATAAGTACTGCAGAAGTCCACTAGAAAAGCACTCAGAAACTATTAGTACTGTAGTAGCTATGCAACACTAAAATCTAATGTGTCTTTATATATATTGCTTTCCTCTCTGAAATGATATAAAAGTCAATAATTCAAGTACTTAAGTTTTTCATGGGTATTCAGTTGTGAAGGTTAAGCACGCTAAATCAGAATCCTTTTTCAGACAATGAAAGGGCCTTGAGCAGTAGTTTATTAAGCAACCTACAAAAAAACCTGCCTCCAGCCATTACAAAAGACAGCAACTAAAGCCCTTCTGGGCTTGTCACATTACGTGTTTTGTGTGTACACTAGCTGTGTGTTTTCATGGGATTTTAAGCCCCTCGTTTTTTTTTTCCCTCTCTTACTGCTACCGTTCTCTCTCCATTTCAGATTTTGGTGGTCTTCAGTCAGGGTTTCTACTTTTGCCCATCCATTTCTCTGCCTCTCACTCCTACAAGACTTTCTGCCCCATTGCTACCTCTGGAAGATCTCACCTGTGCTTTCTACTTCATGTCTTTTTTTCTCTACTTGCCCAGTTTTGCAGGGCTTTGTCCACTTTTCTTCCACTCTAGCACGGTCAATTTCTTTGATTAACTGTTCTGCAAATTTTCTCTGTCTGACTGCTGCATACTTGAAAGCAAGATTTACATTCATGGTATGTACATGTGACCAGCACTGTTGGTCCTGCCTAGCGCAGAAGTGGCACTCTAGTGTGCGGCAAGTTGCAGTAGCAGCTCCATGTTCATGCTTGCTGCTTGTGGCCAAAATCCAGCACTCAGCTCCTGCTGTTCCAGAGTATCCCTCAGCATTCAGCCTGATGGTATAGCACTTGAAAGTCATCTGTACTTAAGAGCATTGTTCACAATTCCTAAAGCCAGAATGCCTTACAATCCAGTCATCATCCAATCTAATGGATCTCATGAAGGGTTGCCATCTCCTCCTGGCAATTCTACTATATCTTTTAAATACAAGTGTAAGCCCCCCCCCCAAATGGGCTTACCTGTGTCGGCTCCGGCCCTCTGCTCCCCCGCTGGCATCCATGAGTGGCCCTGGTGGGATCTGGGCCAGCCAACTCATTGTGCTCTGTGGCTGTGGCTGCCAACCTCCTGCTATCTTGGCCCCATGTTTAGATGGGGACTGAGCTCCGGACTTGTTCCTGTACCTCCGGGAGTAAAAGAAAATTAACAGTTACCAGTCTCAGGAGCTGCTGTGGATTAGGCTGGCCAAATGTAAACAAATATAGTGGCCAGCACTTTACTCGGCATATGCAGCCACCAGGAGGAAGATTTAAAGGAGCCACGGCTCCAAATGGTGTTTCTGGTCATGGCCAGTACTTGAATAGATCCCTGGTTTAAGGGTAGGTAGCGGAGCTGGGGATCATTACCAGAAAGCCTCTGGTTTTTGTGAGGGAATGTTTCCTGTCCTTCTAAAAGCTAAATGATAAAATTTATGGGGCTGGGTGTGTTGGGCTGCAATGTTGGGGAAAATGTAAATAAAGATGGCAGCTGCAATAAAGACTCTGCAGCAAGGGGGCTGCTGGGAAAAGGCCAAAGGGCATTGAATTTGCCCAGGACTGGAAAAGCCAATCAACTGAGAGCTGTGGAAAAAGTATAAATAAGACTGCCAGCTTGCCAAAACAAGAGATCAGCAGAGTGGGGAGTGCAAGACAGACTGCTGTGGGCTTCGCGGCCTGATTCCTGATGCTTCTCTTCAATGGCCAGTCCAGCCCCCAGCATCCAAGAGCAGGCAATTTGCCTTTGAAGCTCAGCTGTCCCAGGGAGAATAATTCTTTTGAGTGTGTTGCTGTAGGAGGGATCTGGAAGTTGGAAGCTCTGAGAGAGAAAGTGTGGGGCTGCATTGATGGAGGCGAGATTGTGAGTGTGCAGCCTGAATTTCAAGGCAGCATCTGTATGACCAAAGACTGAGCCAGAGTGTTCCACCTCGGAGGGGTAAGTGTGGAGAGGGCAAATTTTGGCAAGGGGAGAGCCTGAGCATGCTGTGGCTAGAGACTGAGCAAAGGCCCAGCACAGCTGTGCATAGAGGAACCTAAGTAAGAGTGCTGGGGCTAGAGACTGAGCAAGGGCCCAGCACAGCTGTATGTAGAGGAACCTAAGTAAGAGTGCTGGGGCTAGAGACTGAGCAAGGGCCCAGCACAGCTGTATGTAGAGGAACCTAAGTAAGAGTGCTGGGGCTAGAGACTAAGCAAGGGCGCACAGCTGTGCATAGAGGAACCTAAGTAAGAGTGCTGGGGCTAGAGACTGAGCAAGGGCCCAGCACAGCTGTATGTAGAGGAACCTAAGTAAGAGTGCTGGGGCTAGAGACTGAGCAAGGGCCCAGCACAGCTATATGTAGAGGAACCTAAGTAAGAGTGCTGGGGCTAGAGACTGAGCAAGGGCTCAGCACAGCTGTGCATAGAGGAACCTAAGTAAGAGTGCTGGGCTAGAGACTGAGCAAGGGCCCAGCACAGTTGTATGTAGAGGAACCTAAGTAAGAGTGCTGGGGCTAGAGACTGAGCAAGGGCCCAGCACAGCTGTGCATAGAGTGAACCTAAGAAGAGTGCTGGGGCTAGGAGATCAGGCAAGGCCCAGCACAGCTGTACATAGAAGAACCTAAGTAAGAGTGCTGGGGCTAGAGACTGAGCAAGGGCCCAGCACAGCTATATGTAGAGGAACCTAAGTAAGAGTGCTGGGGCTGAGACTGAGCAAGAGCCCAGCACAGCTGTCATAGAGGAACCTCAAGTAAGAGTGCTGGGGCTAGAGGACTGAGCAAGGGCCCAGCACAGCTGTATGTAGAGGAACCTAAGTAAGAGTGCTGGGGCTAGAGACTGAGCAAGGGCCCAGCACAGCTGTATGTAGAGGAACCTAAGTAAGAGTGCTGGGGCTAGAGACTGAGCAAGGGCCCAGCACAGCTTTATGTAGAGGAACCTAGTAAGAGTGCTGGGGCCAGAGACTGAGCAAGGCCCAGCACAGCTATGAGAGGAACCTAAGTAAGAGTGCTGGGGCTAGAGACTGAGCAAGGGCCCAGCACAGCTGTATGTAGAGGAACCTAAGTAAGAGTGCTGGGGCTAGAGACTGAGCAAGAGCCCAGTGGTTAATTGTGTGTCCATGGTGTGCAAAACAGGAGTCTGGAGGACCACGCCTGCTGATTCCCAAGACTGAAAAAGACCAATGGAGGAAGATAGCGAGGGGCCTGCCTGGTGAACACTGTCAACAAAGGCCTCTGAGGCAAAGTTGGCAAGGCCAGGTGGGTGAAAAACAGCTTTATTCAATTCTTCAGTCATCCTGCTCTGCAATCTTGTGGTGCTCCACCAACAGTACACCTTCACGGTACCATACCAGATCCAGCCTGCTGAAACCCCCCTGCAAACTGCAGAACTGTAAGTAGCCAAAGCTACAGCTTTGGGGAGTATTTGATTAGCTAGTTAGCTAGGTAAAAATCAGGAGGTTAATTACTGGGCAGGACTTGAACCCAGACCTGAAATTCAAAAACTTTATCTGTTTAAAAGCATTAGGCCCCAATGCAAGCATCCCAGGTCGAGCACCATCATCACTTTGGTGAAGTACCCACTGCATTTAAGGGACACTTGATAGGGTGCACCCAAAGGTGGGAGGAGGGGAGTTGTGTAGGGTGACAGTGCTTTACTGTTCTTGTTGTTGCTGCTTTAACCTCCCCATTTTCCCTTTCCCTCAGAATAAACACTGTTATTGGTTGCATTTTATATCTTGTTTTTGTGCTTCCTTGTGAACGGAGTGGGGAATTGCTGGGGAGATTGCTGTTGTGAAGGGAAGGTCCAGAGGGGCACCTCATATATTTTTCTGGGGGGTGGTAACCTGTTTTTTGTCCACAGGTATTCCCTGCCTCTTACCTGGATGGAGAAACCATGCCAAACCTTTTGTCCTCTGCAGAAACCTGGCTGGGCACCTCACAGGTGTGTATAGTGTGGACCCGAGGGCCCTGGAACAGCCAAGGTGAGTGAAAGGGCTGTTACAAGTGGAGGCATCACTGGGATTTCTTGCCCCATAGTGGCCACACCAAACTTGCCATTTTGGAAAATAAATTTGTTGCCCCCTCTAGTGTTTAAAAGAAAAAAGAAAGAGAAATGGCCTTCCAAGAAGTAGAGGACTGGTACCTGTTTGAGGGACTGGACCCCAAGAAAATGCTCCCGATAAGCAATGAGGCTGAAGACCGAGATAGGGAGTTCATTTTGGGAGTGATTGAGGGGGCTCTGAAGGAATGTGGGAATATGAAAATCCAATGGTTGACTAGAGAACCTGGCACCCAGTTTAGGAACTGGATTGGAAAGACTGATAAGGACTTGGGACATGTAGATGTGCCTCCTACACTGACACTTGAAAGGTTCCAAGAGACCTGGATGGTGCTGAAGAAAGGGAGTCTAGCCAACCTGAAACCTTCTCCCCCTCCCTCAACCCCTGTCCAACTGAAGGAGGGGATTGAAAGGCTCAGCTGGGGTCCCTGCTGGCTTGTGAAGGAAAGCCCATGAAAGATATATGGGCCTTGTTTCAAGAAGGGGAACCTGCCTCCATTTGTGGTGGTGCCATATGAACAATACAAGCAGCTGTGCACCTTCTCAGGGGTCACCCCTGATCTGGCTGGGAAGGATAACTCTGGAAGTTGGATAAGTCAGGTGGCCCAAATGGTACAAGTATGGTGGTGTTCCAACAAGGAAAAGTGTAAGAAGGCTGTCAAGAGCTTAAGGGGCATGGCTCTGGATTTGATTTGGTCATTGTGGGCCAGTCAACCTACATATACAGCAGATGACCACCTGGCAATATTGAAAGGCACCTTGAGCTGTAGAAAGAAGGCCATTACGTTCCAGTTGTGGGGCACCATGCAACAAAAAGGGTAAAGTTGTCAGAGTACATCACCAGGGTAGAGGCAGTGATGCACAAGATTGCTGAGACTGGGGGGGGGGCACCTTGGAGCAGGTTGCCAAAATGAGTCCTGATCAGATCCTGTGAGGCGCTGTGCATTCCTGACTGACTATTCTCCCTCAGGCTGCGGGACCACAGAACTGACCCCTCGACCTTTAAGCAGTTGTTGGATGAGGTAAAGGAGGAAGAAACCCTAGAAGATAGTGGTGACTCCTTATAGATGCCCACAGCAACCACTGCTGCCTTGTGACTCCAAGTACCCAGCCACGGGGAGGTGCACCCCTCATCAGAATTGGGCGTTGCACTGAAGGAGCTCAGAGAATTTATGCAGGACCCCACTAAGGTTGAGTTTCAAGAGATAAAAGACTGTATAAAGGTTCTGCAGCTGACCCAAGAGTTCTGGTCACTGCTGAGTGCTGTCCTTCCTGAACTTGGGTGGCAGTCAGCCCTTCACACTGCCCCCTGGGCTAGGCCAAGAATACCCCATGTCTCGAGAAAGTTGGTTCTGCTTTAAATGTGGTCAGAATGGCCACTTGATGTGAAGGTGCATCAGTGCGGAGAATCCACAGACAGAAAAGAAGATGGAAGGACCAGCGAACACCAATGGGGATCAGTGAAGGAGCAAACTGGGCCCCTACGATTGCAATGCTCCACCAAATGGACTGACCCCAAGATTCCCACTGACATCAGGTGCTACCTGGTTTGGTCAGTCCCTGGGCTGATGCAGAGGTTTTAATTGAGTGAGTGCCTTGTTTCGTCCCACTGGACAGTGGATCACAGGCCACTATAATACACTGGACCTTCTATGACAGATACCTGAAGCATTTCCCCTCCTACTCCTGTCCAGCCTGTCTTTGTGGAGGATAGGTAGTTCCAGCTACCCCTATGATGGTTATTGCCTCGTACAACTGGTACTCATCTTGAAGGGCTGGGGCAAACACCCCACCATTGAGACTCTGGCTCTGATCTGCCCAGAGCCCAAAGGGATGACCAACACACCTATGTTAATTGGGACAAACGCTAATATGTTTGGCCAGCTGGTTAGGATGTGTAAAAAGGAGGGGCAGATGAGCTAGTGAACCCTTCAGTCAAAGCAGTAATAAAGAAGGTTGACTTGACTGTGGACAGTGCGGAAGCTGATTTGATGGATGAGACTGTTGGTGTGGTGCACACGGAGGAGAGCAAAGAACTGATCCTGCCCCCAAATTCAAAATGCAGAGTGGTGGGAATTGCCAAGTCTGCTTAGCCTCCCGAAGGACCTGCTTTCATCATTGATGTCCCACCAGAGGACAGCTTGCTGAAAGGATTAATGGTGCAAAGAGGAGTACTACCACCTCCAGAGACCCACTGGTCCAGGCGTGTTATGGTGAGGGTCAGGAATGAGTCTGGGAAACCCACAGCCATCAGGAAAGGCAGAGTGTTGGTGAATATCTACAAAGTCAAAGGTGCTATTGAGTAAACCCACTTGTGGCTGCAGAGGATGAAACAGATACAACCTGGTTTGATTTTGGAGATTCCCCCATACCTGCCAACTACTGGTGGAGCTTAAGCCAAAAGTTAGTCAAGTGGTGCAAAGTCTTCTCACTCCAGGAATGGGAGATGAGGTGCATCAGAGGTGAAGAACACCGGATTCATCTGAGGGATGATCACCCATTCAGAGACAGGTCTCAGAGGCTGGTCTCTGGAGACATCAAAGACATCAGGCAACACTTATAAGAGTTATTGGAAGCAGGTACCATTACCTGAATCTCAGAGCCCCTACGCCTCCCCCATTGTTGTGGCGTGCAAGAAAAGCGGTGCTTTGAGTGTAACTACCCATCTCTGGGCAGCAGTAGAGGGTTTTTAGAAACTTTCTACCACATTACCTCATTGTTTACCTAGTTAGGCTACACAGAGAATGAGTGATGTCATGTAGAACTATCACAGCAGCATAGGCCCTTTTGGCTCAGCTGCAGGGAAGCAGTTAGAATCTTAGTGAGTTCCAGCTTGGAACGTGAAGGAGAAGGAGCTCTCTGTACTGTAGAGGGCTAGAGGTGCCAGCCAGCCTCCCTTGGCTGGGTGAAGGACCTCTGTTTGTCAGTTTATGTTTTCTCACCCTAGTGTGGGAAACAACAAGTGTTGCCTAAAAAGTGGTGGAAACCTGTGTCAGTGGAGCCCCAGTGAGTTCAAGTTCTTTCAAAAGTGGAACGGGGCTGAGAAATCAGTGGTTCTAAGGGGTAACCCTCTGATGGACTGAAAGATTTTCACAGCTGCCCAGAGAAGAGAGACTGTGAAGAGTTTCTGTTAAAGCTATGGACTTTGAGGAAGAAATGTTTCCTAAAGTGTTGTCAAATGCCTGTAACAAGGAAATACCAAACCGTGAGTACATTGAGCGTTTGAGAAAGACTTTTGGGTTGTCTGGTGATGTATGTGCCCTACACTGGCTAAATTACACTCACTCAAGACCCTGTTCACCACAAATAAGTGCTGTTGTAAAGTATACTGAAGAAAATGATGCCATTTGCAATCCAGTGAGGTTGAAGGATCCAGTCTGGTGTGTCTTAAAGTAATGGCAGAGTCTGACTGGGGCTAGGGTGGGCAGAACCTCACTCATAGTCAAAGGTCAGAGCTAACTGATTACCAGATAGGCACATTTGCCTGAAGATGTTAACAATGGTCCATCTCGTCAGGGTCCCAGTTTAAGTGTGATGAAATTCCCACTATATATACACTTGGTCAGAAATACAGCAATCCCTAAGCAAAGGGGTGGATAGTTTATGTTTTGGAAAAGGTTCTTGTTGGAATATACAGTCCTGCTTGTGTTTCTGTGTGAAAAAATGTTCCTCTTCTTCAAAAGTTGTGTCATCTGTTCTGGACAGTACAAACTTGGGGGACCACCCTAGTTCTGCTTTTACGTCTGGTCAGACATAAAGCCATACAATACAATCCCAATTTTATGGTTGTGGGCAATCCATCTGTGAGTCCAAGTGAAATGTTGTGGGGTCCCCTCAGATAGGAGACACAGCATAGCCCTGGCACCCCTCTCCCAGACTCAGAGTAAATATAAATGTTATTTTGTGCCCGAACCCCACCCCCAACGTTTTTGATGCCCAAGCCAAGTATTTACCCTAATGCCAGGGATGATACTGATTTTCTGACAACTTGTGATTTGTTGCCTTGTCTGTATAACAAGTTGGGGGGGGGGTCCTGGTTCAAAGATGCTTCTCTTGACTGTGGTAAGGGTTACATGAGGATGTGTGCTGATTATCACACATTGCACAAGAAGACCATCCCTGCTCAATACACAGTGCTACGGGTGGAAGACGCTTTGGCCAGCCTGTCCGGAAGCCAGTGGTTCTTCACGTTGGACCTGTGGAGTGGCTATTACCAAATCCCCATGGTGGAGGAGGACAAGGAGAAGACCACCTTTATCTGTCCATTGGGGTTGTACCAATTTGAGCGCATGCCACAAGGGATATCCAGAGCACTGGCCACATTTAAGTGTTTAATGGAGAAAGTCATGGGGGATATGAATTTGCTAGAAGTCATCATCTACCTGGATGACTTAATTATATTCAGGCACACCTTGGAAGAACATGAGGCCTGACTGATGAAGGTCCTGGACTGGCTGGAGAACTTTGGGTTAAAAATTTCAGCAGACAACTGCCAGTTCTGCCAGCTTTCCGTAAGTATGTTGGGTACATTGTCTCAGCAGCTGGCGTTCAAACTGATCCAGCTTAAGTGGATGCCTTCACCACCTGGCCGAGGTCCCACAACATAAAAGCACTGTAATCCTTCTTGGAGTTCTGCAGCTACTACCGTTGCATTGTAAAATGTATTTATTTATTTAAAAAGATTTACCTGGAAAGACATACTGAGCCATGAAGCTCATTTCCAGATGTGTCCTGGGGAAAGGGTTAGGGTTGAATACAAAATAGGTAGAATCACAGTGATACAACAATATACTTAATGGATAATAATAAAAGATAAACATATAGACAAGTGATAATAATACATGAGCAAACAATCAGAAGAGAGAGATAGCCAGACACTCACACAGCTGTAATGTCCAAGTAATAGACAAGAAGGTAGGAAACTAAAAAAAGGAAGAGGGTAAGAGAGGTAGGGCAGAGGATTAGAGGGTTGGGGGTGAAGTTGAGAGAAAGAATGGGTCAAAACAATGTTACAAAGTAGGGGGAGATGGAAGAGAGTTGAGTGAAGAAGATGGGATAAGGGGAGAGGAAAGGGCGTATGGGGTAGGAAGGAGAATAAGAGCGGGAGAGAAGGGAGAAAGTGGGAGTAGAAAGAAATGGGGGATGTGGAGATGATAGGAGATAAAGAGGGCTAAGTGTAGGGATGATAGGAAGTAAAGAGAACGTGAAGAAGGGGAGTAAGTGTAGGGCAGGGAACTAAGGGCATTTGCAAGAGGGGGTAGTGTAGCCTTGTAGCAGTGTGGATAAGGAACGTTTGGTGGTGACAGAGCAAATTTGGATTGGGACGGAGTTCCAGAGATTCGGAAGGCAGAATGAGAAACCAGATTCACCGGCCATAGTTTTACAAAAGGGGAACGGAAAGAAAAGATAACCTGAGTTAAGGAGGTAGTATGTAAACGGGGGCATGGGGGAGAGAAGAGATTCAAGGTAAGGAGGGAGCAAAACCAATTAGAATTTAGAAATAAAGGACGTACAGTGGATGAGACGTCGGTCATCTAAGGAAGGGAGGGAGAGATCAGAGTACAAACAGCAGTGGTGAGTGCAAGGGAAACAGGTCAAGGCAAAATGGCAAAAGCAGTGAAAGAGGGGGTTCAGTCTGGCCAAGGTGGACTTTGAAGCAGCACATAGACTATGTTACCATAATCGAAAATAGGTAGTATCATCTTAGTGATAATATCTCGGCAGGCAAAAATAGGGATACAGCTTTTGTTCCTATAAAGGGCACTGAGCTTAGGGTGGAGTTTTTGTACATAGAGTCTATGTGCTCACCAAAACCAAGGTGGTGTTCGAGCCAGACACCTGGGTACTTAAATGAGGGTACATCTTCAAATATACCATCATCGAGGGTATGGAAGGAGGGGAAAGACGGGAGTTTTGACAGTCTCTGACAAGTGCCAAAACACACATAAACCATCTTCTTTGCATTAAGGGACAGTTGTTTTGTCCTGAACCATCTCTGAACAGAGTCAAAATCTAGTTGAAGTCTGGAAGTTAGCTCAGAAATAGAAGAGCTAGAGGCAGAGAACCGTATCATCTGCATACATGTGAATGGATGCAGAGGAGCAGTCTGGGGGGAGGTCATTAAGAAATATGGAGAAAAGCATAGGGCCAAGGACAGAGCCTTGGGGAACACCAGTGTGAATGTCTGTTCACTCACTCTGGCTCCGGGACTGAGGCTGAAATGGGGACCGGAGGAACAGTCAGAGGAAAGTGCTACATCTGCACACTGCAGTGTGCGCTGGATCAAGCCGCAGTCGGCTGAAGTGTTTTTTGGTGCTGGAGGCATCCAACAATCAAAGAACCCTGGAAGCCACAATGGCGACCACCACAGTATCTCCCCTAGTGTGTTCCGGCCCCAGGGACTTCAGTGAGCATCAGGGGGCTTGGAGGCACTTGAGGGGGTGGGAGGAGACAAAAAGAGTGGAACATCTGGCACGCTGCACCTTTAAGAGAGAAGCTCCCAGCCACACAGAGAGACTGCAACAGTTCGGGGGAATTGAGGGGAAATATGGCCAGGACACTGGGGAAATTCCTCTACTGACCTGTAGGGGGACCCTCTGGCCATGTGGGAAGATGGCCACTTTGGGTCCGGAGTGGAGGAGTGAAGACATGCAGGAGGCAGGGGAGCGGGTCTTCTCCCTTACCTCATCTTTACCAGAAACTCAACAGAAGGAGATATTGACTTTTCACCAAGAAACATGATGGATGTTATTGATAATGTAAGCCAGCAATCTGCAGGAGTCGAGGATCTACAAATGGAAGTAGGAATATTCTCAGATGCAGTACAGGACCAGTCTACCTACCAGTCATCAAGAATCGCTATGGAGCTTGGCAATGAGAAGCTCGCAATATCCCAGGGTGAGGAAGCGAACCCTTGGCACAGGACTGCAGGATATATGGGGGGAATCTAGGGAAGGAGGGCATCCCCAAGGGAGTATCATGAGGATGCAACATGGGAGGTACCTCAGATCATGGGAGGGGGTAGAGAGGGGGTGTGGGAGCAAAACAAACAAGGGGCCTAGCACAGGAGAGAAGGTTCAATTCAGGAGGAATGAACAAAGGCACAGCAATGCAGAGGGGGCAGGTAATAGGTTTGCAGTGCTGGTGACACTGGTGGAGGAGGTTCAGGATTCCCAGGAGGGGGCAAGGGAAGGAAAGGGAGGAGAATGCACAAGAGACAGTAACCAGTCTAAGGGGGGTGGCAGGGGTGAAGGGGTGAGGTGCACAGCTGGAGGGACAGCTGAAGGGAGCAGGGATCCAGGGGAGTGGAGTAGGGTGGATAGAGAAGACGTCAGGGGCATAGCAGTTGTGGCAGTGGAGAATACTGATAGGGGAAAGGCAAGAGGGACAGATAGTGGGAATTGTGTGCAGGAGGAGGAGTCAGGCAGGAGAGGAACAGCGACCGGGACAGATGGAGGGAATTACATGCAGGAGGAGGAATCAGGCAGGAGAGGAATGGTGGCTGGAACAGGCAGGGTGTATTATGTTCTGGAGGAGGAGTCAAGCAGGAGACAAACAGTGACAGGGACAGATGGGGGGAATTCTGTGCTGGAGGAGGAGGAGTCAGACAGGAGTGGAATGGGGGGAAGCAGGCAGATGGAAATATGCGGGGGAATACTAGTACTGGGGGATTCAATATTAACGGGGGTAAGGTGGGGTAGCAAGGGGGAAACGCGTAGTCGTGTATGGGTGGAAGCCATGCCAGGGATGACAACTGAAAGAGTGGAACAATCAGTCCTGAAATATGCTAGAACGGGAAGGGAGAGTTCTCATTTAATTCTACATCTGGGGACAAACAACCTGGCTGATAGTACATTAGAGGTAGTCCAAAAGAGGTTTGAGGAGCTAGGAACTTAATGCGAGGGGGAGGGTAAATCAGTAACTTTTTCTGAGGTATTACCAGTGCCTAAGGCGAGCACGGCTACAAAACAAAGAATCAAGGGATTTAATGAATGGTTAGGCAAATGGTGTCACATCAAAGGGTATGGGTTAGTGGGAGGGTGGGGAAAGACCTGAGAAGACAGTAGTCTATACGCTAAGGATATACGTCACCTAAATGAAGAGGGAAAGAAGGTGCTGAAACAGAAACTTGGGGAGTATACTGAGGTAGCTGGACATTTAAACTAGGAGAGGGGTGGCAGGTGGATGGAGGGCATACAGTGGCCACAAGATGGGAAGCAGAGCAAGCTTACCCCCTAGAATAAGGGCGATGAACTAGGTAGTTGCAATAGAGGGGATGCTGAAAGTGGAGGGCAAAGGGATGGGGGAGGGATGGTAAAGGGATGGAAGGTGGTCATCATGAAAGCTGGAAGCCTGAAGGATAAAATGAATGACTTACAGGCCCTCATGGTGGAGAGGGAGGTGGACATGGCAGCCATCATGGAAACATGGGCCACCCAATACCATGACTGGGTCCTGGTGGTCCCAGGGTACAGAATATTCCACAAGGATAGGGAAAACAGAAGGGGGGGAGTGGCATTATACATGAGGAAGGGGAAAAAGGGCATTAGGGAGGAGGGGGAGGAAGGAGAAACAGAGTCATTATGGCTGCTAATCCAGGATTCCAGGAGAAGGACTCTTCAGATGGGAGTGGTGACAGGCCACCCTCCCAGACAGAGTAGTTGGACAGGGAACTTGCAAGGCAGATTAGAAGGGCATGCGGGAAGGGGAGTGTGATGGTTGTGGGGGACTTCAACCTGCCGGGGATTGATTGGGGAACCCCAGCCACCAGCAATAAAAGGGAGCAGGTACTGCTGGATGCCTTTCAGAAAAGCTTCCTGACACAGGTGGTTAGCAAACCAACTGGGGGGGGGGAACATGCTCGACCTAGTGCTCACAAATGGGCAGTATGTGAGGGATATCAAGGTGGATCAACCAATAATAGGGTGTGACCATCACTCAGTATGGTTTAGGTTGATTATGGGTAAAGAGGGGGTGGCATCCAATGCAGAGGTACTGGATTTCAGGCAGGTGGATTTTGCAAAGATGGGAGAGGTAGTGAGTGAGTACGTGGCCAGGATCCAACCTAGCAGGGCCGGCTTTAGGGTTTTGGGGGCCCCCAGCAGATTAATGAAGTCATGGGGCCCCCCTACTTCGCCATCACCCCATATGTTTATCTGTAACCAATAAATGTTATTGTATTTTCAGTACTAGTGGCATCTTAAAAAAATTTATAGGGAGACCACAGTGTCAGTGCATACTGTTCCTTCTCTCACATCCATTGTTACCCATCTGCCTCTTATTGCCTGGGTCATAGCTTAGTAAGGCTTTTCATGAAATCATGATCCCACAACAAAATCTGCACAGTCCTTTGTTGCTGTTTTAAGAAGCTAGTAATAATAAAAAAAGATTTAAAATAATTAAGGTAAACTGTTTTAGTTGGGGGCCCCCCATAAGCTGGGGGCCACCAGCGATTGCAGGGTTTGCTGGTGCCTAAAACCGGCCATGCTGAACCTAGTATGGACACAGACCAGAGATGGGAGCTCATTAAGAAGGGAATACTAGAGGCTACCAGTTCCTGTAGCAGGACTCGGAGTAAAAAGGCCAGGGCAAAAAGGCCAAACTGGATGAGCAGGGGGGTTGTGGAAAAGGTGAGGAGAAAAAGGGTGGTCTTTAGGAGATACAGGAAATCAGGGAGGGGGAAGATTGGGAGTAGTACCTGCAGGAGGCAATGGAGGTGGCAAGGACAGTAAGAGCAACAAAAGCCACCAAAGAGCTCAGGCTGGTGCAAGGCATTAAGGAGGGGGAGAGGAGCTTCTTCAGGTACATCAGGGAGAAAAGGAGCTGTAAAGAACAAATAGTGAGGATTAAGAAGGATGGGCGATGGGTAAAGAATGGGGAAAAAGGCAGAAGCACTCAAAGACTATTTCTGCTCGGTATTTATGAAAGAGAGAGGGGGAGTGCTACCCAAGGGGGGGTAGGGGTCAGTAAAGGTTGGGGAGGGAGTAAGGGGTGGAGTGATCACAGAAGGTAGAGTGCTGGAGGGCTTGAGCGCGCTGAGGGTGGACAAGGCACCAGGGCCAGATGGCATTCACTCCAGGATAATGAAGGAGCTAGCAGAGATCCTGATGGGGCCCTTGGCAGGCCTATTCAATGCCTCATTGAATTTGGGGTGCGTACTCAAGAATTGGAGGTTGGCTTATGTGGTATCCCTGCATAAGAGCGGCCCCAAAGATGAACCAGGGAACTATAGACCGGTGAGCCTCATGTCCATCAAAGGGGAGCTAATGGAAATGATCCTGAAGGAGAGGCTGGTGTCCCTGCTGGAGTTCAATTGAAGGGCTTGCCAGTAATTATGTGGGGGAAGAGCTCCTCCCCCACAGCCTATTTAAATCAAGCAGATGCCTCCCACTCTGCTTAGAGCAAGTCGCACTCACTGTGTTTGCTCCGTGCTGCGTCCTGGAGATGGTTCTCCCCCCACCCCTTCCTCACCCGCCCCTTTCCTGCTGCCTTCCTTGTTTTTGTGTGCGTTCCTTCTCTCTTCATTCCCGCCCTCCCTCCCGTTTGTTTTGTTTTCATTTTTCCTTTTTGGGGGGTTACCTCTCTTCCAGCCACAGCACCTCAGTTCATGTAGCTTCTCCGCTTGTTCTCCTCCCTTCATAGACCTTCTCAGACCACCGTCTCGCTCTCTTCTGTGCCCCATACTCCGCACCCAAGAGTTTCTTATTCCAGGATACGTGGGTTGCATTACCATATACCTGACCTCTGCAACAACTAGGATACCTTCATAACTGCAGGACCGTGGCAACCCGAGACACCTACTCGACGGAATTCTTGTGGATGTCTTCCGGCGCACTTGCTGCTCTTCACTGTGTGTGCATTTATAATTGCCTTTTCCCGAGACGCCACTTTGTAAGCCTACTTTTCAAACTTTGGGGCACGCCAGTATGGGGGGGGGGCTAGATGCGTATAACTATGGCAGCGTAGGGCTATCTGCATTAAGGGGGCTACTGCAATGAGCAAGGCATTCAAATGCCTATGACTACTCAGTCTGTTAGAAGGGAGATTGGGAAGCTACAAACGGACTGTTTTCTTATCAGAAGGGGATGTGTTTTCCCGCAGGGAAATGTGCAGAAGAAACTCCAGTATGGCCAGGCAAGGCCTTCTCCCATAGCAATGCATGAGGATCAGTGGCAGGATTTTTAGGACAGTCAATTAATAAAAAGGGAACAAGGAGAGCTTCAGTAGCAGACAAGAAGTGGTACTGCAGTATAATGTGGGGAGTGGTGCAATGCAGTGGCTGTGGGGCAGCCATATTCAGGCAGACCTTCTGGACACTGAGGTGCTGCCCTATCTGCATGCATCTCTATGGACTGCGGGATGAGGTAGCCAGACTCAGAGTGGAAGTAAACTGGGTCAGGAGTACCATCACCCCTATCCAGAGACCACCCAGTCCAATGCAACTGCCTCAAAGGATGCCGAGAACAAGGAGCACTTGGATGACAGTGGGCTCAGGGAGGGTTAGAGTGATCAGGCAGAGGCACATCCCAGATCCTATTCCACTCAAGAACTCATATGCCACACTGGCAAATGAGGACAACCAAGTAAAGGTACCCAGAGAAGTGGAAGGAAAGGATGTGGAGGTTAGCCAAGGACGTGACCTCAGCAGGAAAGCAGTGGACCCCAGAGGAGGAGGAGGAAGAGAATCCTGGTGGGGACTCCATCATAAGAGGGATCCAGCTAGGAACACAGGAGGGGAGGACAGGGAGGTGAGGTGCCTACCAGGTGCCACGGCATGGAGGGATGGAAGGAAGATCCTGGGATCACTGGGAAGGCAAGCGGGAGGGTGAGTTGGATGTCATTATCCACCTAGGTACTAATGACCTGGCAAATGGGGAGCCAAAGGAAGTTCAGGAAGAGTTTAGGAAATTGGGAGGGTCTCAAGCAAGTAGCTACTTCTGTCACTTTCTCAGAAGTACTACCTCGAGAGGCAAGGAGAGCATAGGAGTGCATGCACCAGGAACTTTAACTCATGGTTGAAGAACTGGTGCTGTGAGAAGGGTTTGGATTCATTGGTGACTGGGACCCACCTGGAGGGATGGAGGTTTATTCAAGCCTGACGGACTGCATCCATCCTGGAGGGAATCAAGCACTCAATGATAAGTTTAAATGCTACATTGACAAGCATTTAAACTAGCAAAGGGGTGGCAGGCCAGCAAGGAGGGTACCTACTTGCTCACCCCCACAGCTAGCAGTGGAACCAGTGAACCAGAGGAGTGGCTATCTCTGCAAAGCGATGTGCAAAAGATGGAGATTAGTGCCCAAGAGGTGGATAGGCAGAAAAGGAACAAAATTCAGCAGGAGGGCAGACAGCAAGGAGAACCAGGGATAAAGGAAAACCAAGGAAGGGGCTGGAGTGGAACAGTGAAACAGGCTAGGGAGGTCAAATCATGGAAAGCCATGTGTGCAAATGCCAGGAGCCTTAGCAACAAGATGGAAGATCTGGAGGCTGTCATGGTGCAGTCAGACCTGGACATTGTGGCCATCACTGAAACCTGGTGTAATGATAAACATCGACTGGGAGATGGCCATACCTGGCTACAACATATTCAGAAGAGACAGAGCAGGCAGGAAGGGAGGAGGAGTGGCACTGTATGTGAAAAATGACATAAGGGCCACAGAGATCCAGGAGGAACAAAATGGGGGAGAGATACTGTGGGTTAAGCTGGAAAGGAAAATGGGAACAGCCATCCGCACAGGTGTGGTCTATAGACCACCAGCCCAGGAGGAAGAAACAGATAGGGAGCTGATGCTAGCCATCCAAAGGATGGCAGACAAGGGTGAGGTAGTACTGGTTGGAGACTTCAATATTCCAGACGTGGACTGGAGCATCCCAGCAGCAGCATCAACTAGGAGCAGATTTATCTTGATTCCTTTAGGGTGCCTTCCTCAAGCAACTGGTCATGGAACCAACTCGGCGAAGGCAACACTGGAC
Organism: Neoceratodus forsteri; assembly: GCA_016271365.2. Taxonomy (NCBI): domain Eukaryota; kingdom Metazoa; phylum Chordata; order Ceratodontiformes; family Ceratodontidae; genus Neoceratodus; species Neoceratodus forsteri. Next base: position 815,954,864 of record CM028134.1, on the reverse strand, counting down.
CTTGTGCTCACAAACAGGGACAGTGTGATGGGGGTAACAGTGGGGAGCACCTGGGGAACAGTGACCACCAGTCATTGTGGTTTGAAATTACAGAAAGAGCAGAACCAAACCACACAAAAACACGTATCCTGGATTTTAGGGGGGCAGACTTTGGGAAAATGGGGAGATACTTGAAAGAGGCATTAAGGGAATGGGACAGGAATCAGGGGTTGAGGAACAGTGAGGTATTTAAAATGGGGATTACAAGAACAACAGAATTATGCATTAAGCAGGTCAGCAAAGGAAAGGAAGAGGAGACCATTATGGTTTTCAAAAGAGGTAGCAAAGAAAGTGAAAGCCAAAAGATTGCATTCAGGCAATACAAAAAGACACAGGCAGAGGGATAGGGAGAAGTACCAGGAGAAGCAAAGGGAGGCAGGAGGTCAGTAAGGAAGCCAAAGCTCAGACAGAAGCACACATTGCAAAATCAGTGGGTAGGGGACAAACCTTTACAGATACGTAAGTGAAAAAAAGACAAAGGAGGATAGTGAGACGAAGGGGAGGATGGGGGCTGCGTGGAGGATGACAACAGTAAAGCTGACATATTGAACAGGTATTTCTGCTCAGTCTTTACCGAGGAAGAGGATAGGAATGGGTCTGAAGGGAGTACAAGGTGAGAATGGTGCAGAAATGGACACAAGTCCCTTTACACGAGAAGGGTCCTGAAGGAACTGGAAGTAATAAGAGTTGATAAAGCAATGGAGCCAGATGGGGTGCACCCAGGTCCTTAAAGAACTAAGAGAGGTGGTGGCTGAACCTCTGGCTATCCTGTTTAGCCGATCACTGGAAACAGGAGGTACCCAAGACTGGAGGACATCAGATGTAGTCCCCTTATACAAAAGCGGGAACAAAGAGGAAGCAGGAACTACAGATCAGTCAGCCTCACCTCGGTAGTGGGGAAGATCATGGAAGCACTACTGAAGGAGAGATTGGTGAGAACATTTGGTTGTCAATGGACTACAGGACCCAAGGCAGCATGGTTTCACCAGGGGAGGTCATGTCAGACCAACCTCGTTGAATTTTTGACTGGGTGACTAGGAGGTGGATCAGGGAGGGCAGTGGACATGGCCTATCTGGACTTCAGCAAGGCCTTTGACACTGTGCCATAGAAGACTATTACACAAACTGGGGGAATATGGGTGTGGGCAGGACAGTAGTGTGGTGGGTAGGTAACTGGCTGGGTGGCAGGACACAGAGGGTGGTGGTAAATGGCTGTCACTCCACAGAGGGAAGAGTGACAATGGGGGTACCACGGGATCAGTGCTGGGACAGGTCCTATTCAACATCTTCATCAGTGACATTGCACAGGACCTAGAAGGCAGAATTTCACTGTCGCTGATGACACAAAGCTCTGTAACAGAGTAGACCCACCAGAGGGTGTAGACAGAATGAGAAGGACCTGCAGAAACTTGAAGAATGGTCAGGGTTTGGCAGTTGAAATTCAATGCAAAGAAGTGCAAGATAATGCATATGGAGCACAAAGCCCTGGCACAATATATCAGTTGGGGGTGAGGATATAGTATGCACCAAGCAGGAAAGGGATCTTGGGTTATCATCTCTGATGACCTCAAGGTAGGGAAACAGTGTGACAAGGCAGCAGGTAAAGCAAATAGGATGCTGGGATGTACAGGCAGGGGGCATCACCAGCAGGAAAAGGGAGGTCATAATTCCGCTATACAAGACACTAGTAAGGCCCCACCTGGAGTACAGTGTGCAGTTCTGGAGACCATACCTACGTAAGGACATAGACAGGGTAGAGAAGGTTCAGAGGAGGGCAACAAAGATGGTGCATGGATTGCATCACAAGTCCTATGAAGACAGGTTGAAGGAACTGAACATGTACTCCCTGGAGGAGAGGAGGGAGAGAGGGGATATGATAGAGACATACAAGTATCTCACAGGGAGGGACAGGGTGCAGGAATACACTATTTTTAAGCGAAAAAGATGTTCCAGGACTAGAGGGCATGGGATGAAGTTGGAGGGAGGATGATTCAGAGGAAACATGAGGAAGAATTTCTTCACAGAACGGGTGGTGGACAAGTGGAACACCCTGCCAGAGAAAGTGGTGGGGGCTGAAAGAATCACGGGATTTAAGAATGCATGGGATAGACATAAAGGACTTCTGGAGGTCAGGGGTAAGGGGCAACAGACTTCTAGGAAAACATAAATTGAACTTACAAGCTCAAATGGGCAGACTGGGTGGGCCATAGGCCCTTATCTGCTGACACTGTCTATGTATCTATGTATCTATGTAGCAATAGCCAGTCAAATTGCATTTATTCGTTCACTATGTTTTCAGTTCTTATCAATCAAGAGGAGCCTGAACTTCGTAGCTTCATGTACCACTTACCGGCAGCTACGTTTTCCATATCCTTACTGCCATTCTAGTAGCTTCTCCTGCTATTTCAGCCCATTGGGTACGCTACCCTGGCATATTACTGATTCAGCTGAACCTTATCCGATTCCTGTCAAGCTCCTGCCGGGCCAATGCTTGCCTGCTCCTCTGCGACTACGTACCAGCAGATGCAGGTCGATCCTATCTGAGTCTGGATTTTGCAGCACCGCTAGCCTATCCATCCCTCTACGCTCCTTTGTTCTGTACTGCTTGGAGCTCTGATCTGAACTCAATTTGCCTGTGCTCTTGAACCATTACATCCTACATCGCATGACTTAAGTTCCTGGATGCTTGCTGTCTCTATCAGACCCGTGCCCCTATGAGTCTTAGGGGTCCTTCGTTCCTATACACTACTATACCGTACTCGCCTGCTTCTACATCCTGCCTTCGCCCATCGGGCTGGGAGGTTTATCTACTCCTACTCTTGCCTGCTCGCCAGCTTGAGCTGGGAGATTCAGGGATTTACGACCTGCCTTCGCCTTTCAGGCTGGGAGGTTTACTTATTTCTCCTCTTGCCTGCTCGCTCTGCTCGGGCTTGGAGATTCACAGCTTTGCAACCTGCCTTTGCCCTTCGGGCTGGGAGGTTCTTGTTTCTGCTGTTCTGCTGCACCCTGCTCAAGGCCTGGAGATCCTCACTTTCTATTCTGCGCCTCCTTGCTGCCATGTTGGCCGACCAGAAGCTCCTTTCATAGATTTCATCTGTCGTTTGTTCTTCATCATGTGTTTCTGGATGTTTTGCCCTGCTGCCTCAGCCATGGAATTGCTGCTGCTTCCTTTCCAGGACTTGGTTGGCATCTCCTGCAGACTTTCATTATCATGCTTGTGCTCTACTGAATTCAGACCTGTGCCAACACTACTTCATTGGATTCAGCCTCTTCAGCTATCTCCATCTAGGATTCTTCGGGTCTCGTCTGGTTTTCATGCCTCAAACTTTGCCTACCTTCAGTTCTCAATGTTATTCCTCTCATCCAGTTGCCATATCTCAACCTCAGTCTTTTCCATGCAATTACATACCTTTACAGCTGATAGATTCCTGCGCATCATCGAGGGATTGTCTACCATGCTCGATTTCTGCCAGCAGACATTCCTGGGTCTGGCTGCGCTTTCTATACTGGAATCAGCTGCCTCTCTCCTATCTCACCAGCTGTTCGTTCAGCTACGCTTTCTTCAGGGGCTGGTTGCCATGTCCTGTTCCTTCTCATCTGCCTCCGTTGGTGCAATCCTGCTCCTACTCATCTCACTTTTCGGATTAGCAGTCCAACTGACTTATTTACTTTTTGGGCTCACCATATTCTACTACTTGGATGCTTCATAACCTCACACCAGTGTCTCCAATTATCCTCTACAGCCTGCCATTATTCCAGCTCAGTTCTACAGCCATTGCTTTCATATCAGGTCCTAAAGACTATACTTTACTTATCAGATCTGGATTCATCACTCGATAGCCTGGCTTCAAGCCTTCTCTCATTCCTCGTACTATACAAGCCCTCTATTATTAGAAACCTGGAAGTCATACTACTTCTATTCATCCTGCCTCGTTGACGTCAAAGCTTGGATGCAACTATCTTCTGGTCTCCTGTATTGACTTCATCAGTCATCAACTTCATCTCCACCATCATACAATTCCATAGATTATGCCCTCTATCAACTGAAGTACGGAAGACGGTGCTTCAATATATCGACTCTCCATCATTCCGAATTATACATGGATTCTCGGACTCGGAATTTATTAGGAGGAAATTACTTCACTGGACATTTACAATTCGTTCTTGCTTAAGCTCCATTTATCTGGATTAAATTCTACAAATTAGAAATCAGATTAGCTGATTTATTTATTTAATTAGGATCTCTCTCCTTTAGTATGCCCAGAAGGACGGGCAAGTCAGTAGCCATGGGTCCTCAGCGGTTTCCTCCCGGGGGGGTTTCCTCTCCTGAGTGCTACTGGTCACACTCTCTGGAGTTGGAGAAGGTGATCGTCTATTCCTATCATTATTAGGTTGTCATGCACGAATTCTTCAGCATTCAGTTACAGAACAATCATTGATATTCTCTATTCTTTTTTGGGGCTTCATAATTCTAAACCAAGCTTCCTTCCTACAGGTGGGATACAGAGAAAGGCCAAAACCATTAAATATTATCGATCGACTCAATTCAAGCGTCCAAGTACCTAAGCACAAATCATTCTACTACTACCTAGTAAACATTGTCCTCTTAGTGCTGGCCTCTGTATCCAACAACCATCTGCTTCATTCAACTATATGTTACATAAGCACTAAGCTATGAACCACACATAATGGGCTGCAGGACAGTAGACAGCATAGCTTTGTTGCAGGCAGATCCTGCCAAACCAACCTGGTAGATTACTATGACTGGGTAACTAGACAGATGGACAAGGGTCATGCAGTGGATGTTCTGTACCTCTGTTTCAGCAAGGCATTCAATTCAGTGCTGCATAGGAGACTTGGAATAAAACTTGAAGGCACAGGGGTGGGAGTAAAAATTGTGGGATAGATGACAAACTGGCTGCAGGGAAGGCAGCAGAGAGTGGTGATGGAAGGGGAACTCTCATCCCCAAGGGCAGTAACGAGTGAGGTTCCACAGGGCTCAGTGCTGGGACCAGTATTATCTGGGATATTTATTGTAGACATTTCCATGGGCATCAAGAGCAGGATCAGCCTGTTTGCCGACAACACCAAGATAGGGGTGGTGGTGAATGACATAGAGGGGTGGCACAGTTTGCAGAAAGATCTGAAAAAGCTGGAGACCTGGTCAGACACTTGGCAGCTGGAGTTCAGTGCCAAAATGTGTAAGGCACTGCATTTTGGAGCAAAAAATCCGAGGAGAAACTATCAACTGGGGGGAGTGCAGCTGGTGGAGACTGAGGAGGAGAAGTATCTGGGGGTGGTCATCATGGGATCAATTAATAACTCAGCACAGTGTAGGAAGGCAACAGCAAGGGCCAACAAAATGCTGTATTGCATTGCAAGGGGAATAACGTCGAGGAGGGGAGAGGTGATTCTGCCGCTGTATAGATAATTAGTTAGACCGCATCTCAAATACTGCATGCAGTACTGGCCACCCGTACCTGAAAAGGGACATTAAATTACTGGAAGGGGTGCAGTGCAGAGCAACTAAGATGATCCAAGGACTGGGGGACTTGCAGTATGAGAGTAGGCTATAGGAGTTGAACATTTACCCGCTGGAGGAGAGGAAGGACAGAGGGGATATGATTGAGACATTCAAGCACATGTGAGGGATAAATAAGACTGGTATGGAGGGGCTATTCAGGGTAAGGGTGGGGAGAGACACTCAAGGCCATGACATGAGACTGGAGAGGGGAAGGTTCAGGAGGGAAATGAGGAAAAACTTTTTTACGGAGAGGGTGGTGACAGGGTGGAACACATTACCAGCAGAGGTGGTAGCCTATAAAACAGTGGGCTGCTTCAAAAGGTGCTGGGACAGGACAAGAGGGAGGATAAAGGGAGGGGGGGTGAGGAGGGAGGGGCAGCTGCAGAATAAGGCTGCTAGCTGCAAAATTGAGCAGACCCAATAGACCAAATGGCTTTTTTCTGCTGGAAAATTTCATATGTTTGTATAGAACTGGCAGAAAATAACCTGAGACGAACATTGGAAGAGAAGAAGAAATGTTTACTTGAACAAATCGCTGAAGAGGAGAAAAATTATAGAATGGCATCAGAGCAACTGAAGGGTGTGGTGGCTTCCAGCAGTGCAGCGACCGCTGACGTGGCATTGTCGAACTTAGAAGATACTGCACACCAGATGAAATGGCCATAGGAACACAGAGAAAATAAAGTGCCAGGAGGAATACACAAAAAGAAAACTTTGTGGACTTCTAAGAGGTGGCAGGACACTTGAATGGGACCCGCCCGTACAGGCTCACAAATGACCAAAGAGTGGTCAGCAGCCAAAGTGCTGCAAAACACAGGATGGATAGAGGAGCAGGACGGCTCCTGGGCACCAAACCCAGCAGATCCAGCAGTGGCAAAATTTGCAGATACAGAAGTCACCCCCACAGGTAAAATTATACTTTCTCCAGGGATAGCACAGTTGGAGAATCTACATAATGTTTTAACTATTGACGAAGTGATAGTGGAGGGAAACATTGACAATGCAGCTGCGATACACCAAACTGAATCAAATGTGACATGTCCACAAGCTACTCTTAGTAATAAACAGATCCCTCAGAAGCCTATTTCTGGGAAGCCAGATGTTGTAATTGAAAAAGAATGTACTGAGGCCCAAACACATACTAGGCCAAAGACAGAACAAACAGAACAAGGGTCTGGACAGGGACAGGATATTGCAGGCCTGTCAAGAAAAGACCATATAAATTAAGAAAAAGTAAGTATTAGTCTGGGGTGCATAATTTGTAGGATGCCAAAACAAAGTTTTTTTAAACCATTGCTATGAATGTCAGATTTATTTAAAAACAAAGGGGACCCCCAAATGCCATCCAACTAATGTATAAAGGGGGCCTAGAAAATCCACCGGATAGGGTATATATTGGACGCGTGTTGTTGAAGAACTCACTAAAATTTTATGATTCTGAAGTGCTTGCACTCATATATACAGATGAGCACAATTACAATATAAGTTTCAAAATGGTAGAAGCTTTGGACAGGTTTTGGATGAAATATAATGTGTTGAATGACACCCCATTGTGGACACCTTTCTACGTAGTTCCTATATCGAAGCCTACAGTATAGACACTGACTATCTTGTTCAAAAACTAGGGCGTTAATATAACTGACATACTTTTCTGGCTGAAAAAAACATGTGAAGTTTTGGAACACCCCACCCCCATAATTGACTCGGAACAAATATGGACCAGGGGCTGTAAAGTAAAAGTGAAGCTCATAATGTCTAACACTGGAATACTGCACCTGCTCATTTGCTTCTACCTAGGGAGACATAGAGGTTCTCACTTTTACCCTGGGCAGCCAAAGTCCTACCACAAATGCAGTTCCAGGCTCCATTTGAGTAATGCCTGTGACACCCCTAAGTGCACTCACTGTCTGGATACTGGTCATACGGCGGCATCTTGTGTGACCATGTTTCATTGTAGTTTATGCAGAGAAGGGCCATTCTTATGTCAAATGTCCATGGGTCTCACAACATCTATGAAGGCACCTCTCATGAAACCCTGGTAACAGGCACAAAAGAAAGGCTGTGCACAGGTTTCTGAGAGAAGGATGCAGGAAATTTGTAATGAAAAAGCAAAGAAACAACTGGCAGAAAAACATGGACAGGAACTAAGTCCAGAGGATGCACAGGAGGGTCCATCTGAGTCTGCACAAGACATGGCATGCACTTCTACAGGACGGGTCTCAGTACCACCGCAAATAACAACCACATCTATGATAGAAACCCAGCATGAAGAGGAATGGAATATGGAGACCATCGAAGAAGCAGTAACCATGTAAACAGCCCTTTGGGAAACTCCGGCCACCATAGGGCAAACATTAACACCCACCCAAACCTCGATCAGAACCAGCTTTCAAACCAGTGATCTATAAAAAATTACCAAGAACTAAAACTGGAAATAAAACAGAACCTAAGGGCAAGGAAAGGAAAACCCTTAAAGGAAAACAAAAACTGCCACTTTCCAATAAATGCGCAGTATTACAAGATAAAAAACTGCTGCAGAAACAGATGAGGAAGAAACTGAATCCGATTCCTCATCAATAGCCTCATCCACTAAAAACCATTCTTCAGGATTAGAAGATCATGGTGAAGGGGATACAGTAAAGAAAAAGTGGACAACCAGGTCACAACAGTAACACTCTTGTTATGTGGGCTCACTTTTTTCTCCTTGGTATGGTGGTCTTAATGGTACTAACCATAAACAGTAACAGAATCAAAAATAGTAAAAGGAGATTGACCATACTGACAGAGTTGATGCAACATAATGCAGACATAATCTGTATACAGGATACCAGGCTGAAGATACTCCAAGAAATTTCTATGGCAACAAAACAATGGACTAAAGGTGTTTCTTTTTGGTCTCAAGGGCTAAAAACATGTGATGGGATAGGGATACTTTTCTCCAACCCTACTAGATTAATTGATTTAGAACCAGGAAGGGTCTTGATACTAGACATTCAATATAGGGAAACAAGAATTAGATTAATAAACACATATGCCCCCCAAACGAAAACCCAAAGACTAACAATCTTTAAGACTATCCAATCCTTTTTATATACAGCTAGAGTGGTCTTGTGGGGAGGGGATTATAATTGCATTTTACAGCAATCTGATAGAGGCCTTACAACAGATAAAATGTTTTGCGATTCTAATGCATTGAAGGATATATTAAACATTACTAAGTTAAAAGATGCATATAGGACTGTGCATCCACAAGGAGGTTATACATACTATAGAGGGTCACACCACACTAGAATTGATTTTTTATTTCTATCCCCAAATTTTTTTAATTAAGCAAGTATTGACTAGGGATTTAGCCTTTTCAGATCACAGGGCTACCTTCCTAGAATTTACATGGGAAGGAACTCCGATTTGTGGTAAAGGACCATGGCGCCTAAATGCCACCCTGTTGAATTCAGGGAAGATAAAAGAGGAAGGTTTTAGACTTTGGCAGGCTCACCTCTCAGTACAAAGTATGTATGACACACTAATAGAGTGGTGGGAAGATACTAAAAGAATTTTAAAACCCTTTTTCAAAAAACAGCAGGTAGACAAGCAACAGACACATATCTACACTACTTAAAATTAAGAAAACAATTACACAGACTAATATCATACACAGAAACTAATAAAGAAGATTACAGTAAACATATAGGGGAGATAAAAAAGGAGATGTATGCCCTGCAATATGACACAGCAAAAACATTACAACAGGAATTGAGGTTTGGGACTGCCAGTAAAAAACAGATGTTTGATCCCTTTATGGACAACAAAAAGAAAACTGATAAAATTATGTTTGCATTAGAAGATGAAGAAGGAAAGCAATACACAGCTAGACAAGGCATGCTACATGTTGTTAATACATACGTGACAGATGTTTTTGGTACCCCACCTATAATTACAGGACATAAAGAGTATCTGGAAAATTTAGCAGTAGGAAAGCTAACAGATGATCAAAAAGTGGAACTGATAGAACGAATAACAGAAGAAGTTAACACCGTGATACAAAGCCTTAAAAATGACATGGCACCAGGCAGTGACGGCCTCACTGCAGAATTTTACAAAGCATTTAGTGAGGCACTTGTCCCAGAATTAGCCAAAACATATAATGACATATTAACAAATCAAATGGTTCCAGAATCTGAGGCAATGGCTGATTTAATGGTTCTTTGTAAAAAAGGGAATAAAAAGCCTCTTAAATATGGATTTTAAAATCCTTGGGAAAATTTTAGCTAAACGTATGACAAAAATCTCTACCACTCTAATCAGTAAAGAATGAACTTGCTCAAAAGGAGAATCCATGATAATCTTATAACGTTATGAGAATTACTACAGAGGAGTCAAGAAGGGATAGAAAAGGATTTTTACTTAGCTTGAACCAGCAAAGGGCTTTCAACTCGGTTTCACAAATATACATGTTTGCAGTTTGGGGAAAAATTTGGAATCCCACAAACATTCATTAAATGGATTCAGGGTTTATATTTAACAGCTACCATTGCCCCCAGAGTGAATGAGTGGGCTGGTGAGAGACAGAAAATAAGTCGAGGAGTTAAACAGGGATGCCCCCTCAGCCCCCTACTATACGTATATTGCATTGACCCTTTCTTACACACAAGAATGACCTCGAATAACATCACAGGCATTAAGATGACAGAAACAAGCACATCCTTAAAAACACTTGCTTATGCGGATGACGTAGTTATTGTAGTGGGAGAGCAAACCGAAGAAGAAGAAGTCAAAACGCATCTACATTTGTTCTCACAAGTATCAGGGTCCAAGACAAATATCGAGAAGAGCATAAGGATACAGCTGGGGAAAACCCCACCTGTAAAACACTCATATGCATCTAGAAAAATGGTACCCAGAATACATAACAAACAAATTGAAATCCAGAAAACAAGAACAAGCAAAAGACAACAGTTTTTTACTGTTAGAGCCCCAAAAATCTGAAATTCACTACCTCAGGAAATTGTGGACTGCCCGAATATTAATACATTTAAACTTAAAATTGACAACTGGCTTCTTGAGAGAACATAATCTACCAATGATCCACATTGTGTGGAGGACATCCACGATGGGCTTCGGCCTTCTTTTGTCCTAACTACCAAGTAATATGCCTCAATTACATTGGCAGCAGAATCAATTCCCATCCTGAGGATAAAATACAGGAAGGGTGATTTGGCTGTACTCAACTGGGAGGTCAAGATCAAAAAAGCTGAACAGATGTTAGCAAGCTGGATTCATAAAGTTATCAAAAAGGAAAAGGGTACTACTTACTAATAATCTATTAGTACCACTACTCTTATATGTTAGTTATTTATCCCCCCACCCCACCCCCGCACAGCTAGAGACCAGACCATTTAGTGTTTTTTTAGAACCTTATGGAGCAGCTGGCGTAACCTGGTTAAGAGAAAATTTACATAGAAACATAGAAACTCATAAGTTGATGGCAGAAGGAGACTGCTAGGTCCATCTAGTCTGCCCATTTGTTTTAGACCTATTTTGACACTCTAGTTGCACTCTGTAGTCAGGGCTCCCTTGTGTTTATCTCATGCATTCTTGAATCCCCCAACTGTGTTGACCCCCCCAACGTCTTGGGGCAGACTGCTCCAAGCGTCCACCACTCTTTCTGTGAAGAAAAACTTTCTGGTATTGGTAGAGAACCTCCCTCCTTGCAGCCTAAGGTCATGTCCCCTGGTCCAGGAGCTTTTCTTGAAGTGAAAAAGTTCACGTGCCTGTACCTTGTTAATGCCTTTTATGTACTTGAATGTTTCAATCATGTCCCCTCTCTCTGTTCTCTGCTCCAGGGAGCACATATTCAGTTCCCTAAGTCTTTCCTCATAGGACATATACTGCAGACCCTGAATCATTTTTGACACCTTTCTCTGTACTGTTTCCACCCAGTCAATGTCCTTCCTGAGGTGAGGCTTCCAGAATTGGACTCCATATTCCAGGTGAGGCCTGACCAGCTATCTATACAGTAGTAGTACCACCTTTCTTTTCCTGCTCGTGGTTCCCCGCCCAATGCAGCCCAGTATTCTGTCAACATAATTTTTATTGAGACACAGAGAGGAGTCAGTACAACATATAGTAGATACACATATCCTATCATACAATAGAATATTCTACATTAGAGTATAAAAGCCAGACAGCTTACATAAGTCAAAACCGATAACGCAAGATCATGGAATGATAATATATCAGCTGTTTTGAGATCTGGTGCAGTATTTCACCCAAATTACCCGGGAGGGAGAGGGGGGCAGTGGGGATTCAGGAGATAAACACCCCCCAGGGTCTCAAGTGAAGGGAGCAGAAAGGCCTCGGACAAAGGCTGTATCCAACCTCTAGGACAGAAAACAGCCTGCTTCTATGGCAGTTACAAGAGGGTCCCACAATGCATGAAACACAGTTAGGCTTCCCTGCACTGAATATTGAGCTCTTTCAATTGCCATGCAGACCTTCAAATTATTAACCCATTGCTGTATGGTTGGAGAACTGGAAGACATCCAAGACTGGGCAATGGTCTTCATGGCCGTAACTAAAGCTAATGCCCAGAGGGCACCAACCCCGCCCCCCCGGGGTGATCCTGGTCGGCTCCCAGCAGAAACTCCTCAGGGCTGGCAGGAGGGGAGAAGCCCAGGACTTGTACCATGATGGCATGAACTGCTAGCCAGAAAGGGGTTACCTTAGGACATGCCAAGGCCAAATGTATGAAGTCCCCAGAGGCAACTTGACACTTGGGGAATTCATTGGATTTTGAAGGATCCAATTGATGCAGTTTAACAGGAGTATAATATGCCTGATGGAGAAAATTGAACTGAACTTGATGCAGTTTATTGCTCCTAGAACATACTATCAGGTGCTTACAGGCTCAGTTCCACATGTCTGCATCCACTGCATGCCCCAAGTCAGAGCCCCATTTAAGAATTATCCTTTGCAGGGCATCCCATCCACCCCCAGGAGAGAGTTATAAAAGGTAGACATCAATCTGGTACCTGGCTGAGGATAAAAAAGACCCTCTCCAATGGTGAGATTGGGGCCCATCCATCCCCCGAACCTAGTGCTTGGCCCAAGATATTCTTAAGTCTGAGGTAAATGAAGAAATCACCACTAGGGACATTCCACTCTTCACACAAATAATCAAAGCTTACCAGATGATCTCCCTCATATAGCTGACCTACCCATCGAAGTCCTTTGGACTGCCAGTCCCTTAATCTATGTACCAAGGCTATTGCAGCCATGCCTTTGAGTTTAATTGCTTCAAGTAATAGGGTCTGTCTAGTGGGGGCCGGTTGTCTACAAGGATAGCAGCCCAGCATTCTGTTTGCCTTCACTGTTGCCTTCTCATACTGCTTACTAGCCTTTAAGTCATCTGAGATTATGATTTCCAGATCTCATTCCTGGTTTGAGGCTGCCAGTCTTTTGCTTCCTAGGTAATACTCCTTTCTTGGATTTTTCTTTCCTTTGTGCATGACCTTGCACTTTTTGGCATTAAATCTCAGGTGCTACACTCTAGACCATTCTTCTAGTTTCTTCAGGTCAGGTTCCATCTTGCTCACTCCTTCTGGGATGTCCACCCTGCTTACATAACTTGGTGTCATCTGCGAACAGACACACCTTCCCTTCCAGTCTGTCAGTGATGTCTGCTATAAAAACACTGAAAAGCACAGGTCCTAGCACTGAGCCCTGGGGCAGCCCACTGGTCACCCTTCCTTCTGTCAATTGTGCTCCATTAACCTGTACCCTCTGGGTTCTGCCTTGTAACCAGTTTTGTATCCATCTGACTACTTTTGGACCAACCCCTGTGTGGTCAAGCTTCTTTACCAGCCTTCTATGTAGAACCAAGTCAAAGGCCTTACTAAAGTCTAGGTCCACTGCCCCACTGCCTTACCGTCGTCCACTATTTCTGTAGCATAGTCACAAAACTTGAGCAGATTTGTCTGGCATGACCTACCTGCTGTGAAACTGTGCTGTTTTTGGTCTTGTCGGCCGCTAGTTTTGAAGAATGCTATGATTCTCGTATCAAAAAGTGAAAGACAGTGGAGTAGACATGCCAAACCCGGTAGCTTTTTATTATAGTATGTTAATATACTATAATATAATAGAACCAGCAACCATAGGAGGCAAACCATGGGTGGAAATAATTGCAGAATGGGTGAGACTGTGTGCACATGCCTAGGAACAGGGCAAAAGTAGGTTACTAACCAGAACACAGGTAATTCCCCCTTATGCTAAAACAGTTTTCCAGAAATTGATTAAATAGAAGGTACCTTTTGATGGGACTCTAAGACAGTCAAGACAAAATTTATACAACAGTATCGTACAAGCCCAGAGCCAAGAAGAGGTGTCTTTTCCACAATGTAGAACAACGCAGAACGAAACAGTGCTTTCTCAACTTGTAAACAAAAGGATTCCTGTTTTGCATGGGACCTGGTATGGTTGACCACACATGGAAAACTGAACATTAAAAACAATAACCAACAAAAGGCCATACATAAAAGATACTGTCCAAGACCGGATTGTCAACAAATACTGGAGACACAACAGAATTTTTATTTTATTTTTTTTTATTTTATTTTATTTGAAATATCAGATATACCTCTGGGCCAGAGGCTCTTTTACAGAGGTTTCACATCATACATAGAATACAGGACATTGTAAGGCTATGCACAGGGTAATAACATTGACTTACAGCAATACAGTGATACAAAATGACATGACTACAAAACATAGATTGAGGAGCCAAGATACAGTGCACAAGAAAGGCTTAACTACTAACAGAGATGGTATAAAAATACAATTCAAGTACATAAAAATTATATTTACAATCAAGTGCCATCAGTGGGCAGACAAGTGAATCAGGGAGAGAGAAGAATACAAAGGCAGTCAGAAAAAGGCAAGTAAGAGGGTGAGGGAGAGAGGGGATAGATGAGAAGTAAGAGAATAGTGAGTGGAGACAGTGTGGTGCGAGGGAGAATTATGGGCAGTTGCAACAGTTCAGCGAAAGGAGGTGCTGGCGAAGTTTAGTTTTAAAAGCGCCAAGTTTGTCAGCAGCCAGGATATCATTTATTTTTGGAGTGCGGCTATGCCAAATACCTATGGGTACTAGTAGTTCAAGTATGGAATAATACGAATTTCAACACTCTAACATACACAGAAATAATATGTGCCATATACCCCACCCCAGATGCAACCAGTTTCACAACGAAACACTACAAGTAATATTTGCTGTACTAAAATACTACATTTGGCAGGCACGTTGCAAATGGTCACTACAGCAACAGCATATGACTCAAGACACATTACTGAAGAATGTGTACATATCTTTACAGCAAGTATACGAGAGAGATAGGAAAACTCTGTCCACGAGTAAGCTGCAAACCATATGGAAGGCATGTGAGACAATATTAACCGGATAACAGAAAAGAAGAGAGAGGAAAAGAAATGGAGGATAAGTCATGGACTTGTAATAGTAGGATGATGAACAGGAAAAAGAACAGATCCCTATAAAGACCAATAGAATTTGGAAGGAAGACACAAGGAAAATGTATAGAATGGACTGATGGAATGACATGAATACTACTTTCCCTACACCCTAACAAAGTTCCCCTCGGAAAGTGAACACCGGACTATCCTGGCAAACATTGGTACAATGACCCCCGTGCATCCCACTAGGAGATGGGTCAGGGCCAGGTCCAGTTCACAAAAAGTGGACAGCAGCTTTGAGATCACTTCCACAACCTCAGCCACCTCCACTGGCCTAAACTCCTCCCAGACAGTTGGAGTGCCTATGCCACCCCCAGGCTGACCACTGCGGGTCAGTCCTTCTCCCACTGGGGAGATCCAGGCCTGGATAGAGGACAGCATGTCACAGAAGAACTGAGCAAACTCATCGCAAAATGTGGCTGAAAATGCTTTTTTCAGCTGCAGACAGACCGGATGAAGTAATCTGCCTACAGTCCAAAAAAGCTGAGCTGCTCTATTCCTCCCTGCAGCAATCTCCCTGGACAGGTATTCTGCCTTCTTATGGTCAATTGCCCCTTGGTACTCACAATAGTGAGCTTGCAAGGCCAGTCTGTCCTCCTTGGAGTGGGTCGTCAGCCAGCAATGCTCCAACTTCTGCCCCTTGATCTTTATCTCCTTAAGAACCCCATCAAAACCATGGGGGTCTCAAGTGAGAAGATCTGGGTAATGTATGGACCGGTGCAATGACATCAAGTGCCCCGTAGACAGCCCTATTGTGACTGACACAACCCTCCCTCCTCCACGGATGGCCACATTCTTATGAATGAAAGCGCTCCTGCGCTTGCTCATATAGTAAAACAGCTGATCACAGGAGTATTGTTTACTGTAGTATAGTAGATTGTATCAGATTCATTTTGCTTAGTTCTAGGCTGACATATTCTGTCACTATAAATCCCAGAATCTTTTGAAGCTGACATCAGAGCAGTAGGCAGCAGTGGGAGATTCAATGGCCTGCAGTGCATGTAAGAGCTTTATAATCTCCGATCAGATGTTTTGCAGATCTGCTTTCTCCAGGGGCCAAGTATAGTCCTCTGTGACTGTACTTAGTGCAGGGAAGACAGTGAAACCAGCAAATAAAAGACCATATTGTTTATAAACTGTAACATGCACTGCAGGCTACAGAATCTCACACGGCTGCCTACTGCTCTGTCAACTACAGAGGATTCTGGGATTTGTACTAACATAAGATGCCTGCCTAAAACTAAGCATAATTAATCTGATACAATGTACTGTACTACAGGAAACGGTAAGTAAACCAAATTTTTTGCACACAAAGTGCACATTGGGACCACCCCCACACTTGAGCATGGGGCCCTTGGTGCTGACTATTCCCCTTTAAGAATGTTTTGGTATTGGATTTAGCCTCAAGTGCCATCTGTTCCTTTAACATTTGTGCTGCCCCTCTGAGTCTGTATTTGCTTTAAGTTTGTCTCTGCAGTTCAGTTGGTTTTCACTGTTTGTTTGTTTTTTTACACTTTACTTTTTCTGTATTCATCTTTTTTCTCTCTTATTTGCAAAAAAAATACTTTAAGTGATTTTCCAAGTTTAGGGTGTGACATATCAAATGGTAGCTGATGCTGGCAACAGTCAGTTTCTGTAATAGCTGAATTTTTTGCACAGCCTGTAGATAACTGGAAGGGATCATAGTTTGGCCCCAACATAGTAGCTAGCCAATCCCTTCCACTTCTGTAATGATGTACTTGCCCCTGTACTCAGGCACGTTATGACATGCAGCTATGGAAAAGTGTGGGGGAACATCCTGTTGAAGTGAATGGGAGACTTTTTTATTACTATTTTGCACAATATGTTTTGTTTGTTTATTTAACGGGTTAGCACAACTGGAAATAAAATCCTTTTACAGGTGCAATCCACACAAAACAATCACATACAAAATACAAATGCATAACAAAGACAATTTAAGAAAAATTAAATAATTTTTATATAAGTATAAAAAATTAATTAAAACACACACATTCTGAGAGAGACAATAAATACTAGTGCAAATATTTGAAAAAGACACAGCATGGCTTTCGGGCAAACCATGGAACAGACACGGCACTCATTAAACTCAGAGCGGACCTATTCAGGGCAATGGATGTCGGCATGTCGATGGGTGCTATCTTCATAGACCTGTCCAAGGCATTTAACCTTGTGGACCACAACCTTCTTCTTACTATGCTTCAAGGCATTGGGCTTGATGCCTAGGCCCTAAACTGGTTCAAGAGCTACCTCTCAGGCCGCTCCCAGAGGGTCATTTGGAAGGGAGAGCTTTCCGCCCCTTACCCATCAAGGAGGGTGTGCCTCAGAGCTCAATTCTTGGCCCCCTCCTGTTCTCTCTCTTCACAAATGACCTAAACCAGCACTGTGGGGATAGCTCAGTAGTGCAATACGCAGACGATACTGTCATTTTCCGAGCTAGGTCCACACCACATGATCTGGGCCCTCTCCTACAAGGGGACCTAAACACACACGAGGCCTGGCTCACATCAAACAGAATGATCCTCAATGCAGCAAAAACAAAAGCCATGCTGTTTGGTCCTAGATCCCTTTGCCAGGATTGGACCAATTCCCTAAAACTTACTACCCTTGGGGATAAACGAATACATGTAGTTGACAACATAAAATACCTAGGGCTAACTATTGACCAGGGTCTCACCTTTAAGCCCCACGTTGACCAGGTAACAAGGTCTATCCACATCAAACTTGGCACCATGTACAGGCTAAAAAACTAACTTATCCCGGAGGCTAGACGAACAATCGCCTCCAGTGTCCTCCTACCCACATTAACCTATGCTGCCTCGGTAATCCGGGGCATGGCAAAGGGCAAGGTTAGCAGGCTTCAGGTCCTGTACATCAAGGTCGCAAGGTTTGTGACAATGTGTCAACCAAGGAGCCACCCCTGCATCTCACTAGCCCAGCTGCAATGGCCTTCTTTCGAGGCTCATCTACAATATCCCCTGATCTGCCATGCATACAAATTGCAGAGCACGGCGGCCCCACCAAGCCTAACAGGAACAATCATGGCTAAGCCTAACCCTCGAATGCTCAGGACCTCGGGTCGGTCCCTACTGGCAATCCCTAGAATCAAGACTCACAAGGGAGGCAATTCCTTTGCTCTCACAGCCCCTAAACTGTGGAACACTCTCCCACCTCTAGTACAGGAAGCCTCCTCACTACCAATCTTTCACACTAGGCTTAAGTCCCATTTACTTGGGGCAAGCTCATGCCACTGTGAGGGTATAGGATAATCACCCGTGATCCTAATCACAACAGCCATCCCCCCCTCTCTTCTCACCTTAACCTACATTAAATCATGCCTTAAATCCTTAAATCTTTCAAGTGTTGCACTTATGGTTTACGATTTGAAGAATTGCCTGTACTGTTATCCTCATTATCTTGTCTACTTCTCGTAACCCTGTATCACCTGACTGTATGTATTGTATTGCTTCTGGATCACCTGACTGTATGTATTGTATTGCTTCTGTTCCCTGGGTCGCCCCTGAAAAAGGGACCTTCGTGGGCCCAGTGGGCCAAACTCATAGAAATATTGATACAGGATGCCCTAATATTAATGTGTAATTCTGGACCATCTTACTATGGCTTAAACTAGAAAATGTGCAATAAATGTAAGATACAGTCCAATATGTCCATTAAGATTAATATATTTATTGTTATCTTCACTTCACACCAATATGCTGTAGGTAACAGTTTCGTGGCTGAACACATCACTTCCTCAGGCCATTTGTATAAAACAGTTTTGATACTAGATACAAAACATAAATGTGTTCATTAAATTTCTAGTATTTAAAATCTCTTTCCTTATTCATTAAGATACCAAATGGTCATTGGTTAACAGTACCTTATAACAATAAGGTACAAAATGTTACATTAGATTAACTCAATACATGTTCAAAACCAGTTAAATAAAGTAAATAATAATAGTTTAAACACCTATTATAACTACAGTGGCGTGAAAAAGTATTTGCCCCCTTCCTGATTTTCTCTATTATTGCATATTTGTCACACTGGATGTTTTCAGGTCTTTAGAGAAAATGTAATATTAGATAAAGGGAACCTTGAGGAACAAATAACACTTGTTTTTTTTTTTAATTTCACTTATTTAATGAAAAAGAACTAACAATACCAACTGGCACTGTGTGAAAAAGTAATTGCCTCTACACTTAATAACTGGTTATGCCACATTTAGCTGCAAATGACTGCAACCAAACACTTCCTATAATTCAATATCAGTCTTTCACATCGCTGTGGAGGAATTTTAACCCACTCTTCCTCGTAGAACTGCTTTAATTCAGTAACATTTGGTAGGTTTTCTAGCATGAACTGCTCAAGTTTCAGGTCCTGCCACAGCATCTCTATTGGGTTTAAGTCTGACTTTGACTAGGCCACCCAAAACTTTAATTTTACTTCTTTTAGCCATTCTGATGTGGACTTGCTTTTTGTGTTTTGGATCATTGTCTTGCTGCATGACCCAACTCACAGCTTCAGCTTCAGCTGACGGAAGGATGAATGGACATTCTCCTTAAGAATTTTCTGGTACAGAGCAGAATTCATGGTTCCTTTATGGCAAGTCATCCAGGTCCTTACAGCAAAGCATCCCCACACCATCACACTACCACCACCATGCTTGACTGTTGGTATGGTGTTCTTACTGTGGAATGCTGTGTTTGCTTTTCGCGAGACATTATGGGATCCATGTTGTCCAAAAGTTCCACTTTGGACTCATCTGTCCATCAGAACATTTTCCCAAAAAGGCTTGTGGATCATCCAGGTGTTCTTGCTAAATGAGAGACAAGCATTTATGTTCTTCTTGGTTAGCAGTGGTTTCGCCTTGCTGCTCACATGAAGCCCATTTTTGCCAGTCTCTTTCTGATTGTGGAGTCATGAACACTGACCTTGGCTGAGGAAAGAGAAGCCTGCAGTTCTTTGGATGTTGTTTTAGGATCCTTTGAGACTTCTTGGATGATTTTACACTGCGCCCTTGGAGTAATTTTGTGAGGCCGCCTACTCCTGGGAAGGTTCACTACTGTTCCAAGTGTTCTCCATTTGAGATTATGGTTTCACTGTGGTTCGATGGAGTCCCAGAGCCTTAGAAATAGCTTTGTAACCCTTTCCAGACTAAAAGAGGGCAACAAATTTTTTTCTGATTTTTCAGAACTCCTTTGATCATGGCATAATGTGCTTGTTGAATCTTTGTGCTTAATGTAACTCTGATGGTACAGCCAAAATAAGTGAGGTTTATATTGAGGTAGGGCTGGCTGTAATCAAGCCTAGCTGTATTCAATCAATGACTCTAATTATCCCTTTAATTGGGTTGATTTAACTAGGGGCGCAATTACTTTTCACACAGTGCCAGTTGGTGTTGGTTAACTTTTTTCATTAAATAAATGAAATAAGTGAAAAAAAAAAGTGTTATTTGTTCACTCAGGTTCCCTTTATCTAATATTATATTTTGTCTAAAGACCTGAAAACATCCAGTGTGACAAATATGCAATAATAGAGAAAATCAGGAAGGGGGCAAATACTTTTTCACGCCTCTGTATATGAAACATTTTTGCATTCCCTTCTTTAAAGCTCATTCTGAATTAACATTTCTTTGTGAACTTCTACTTAACACCTGTTCCCCAGTGAATAGGATTTAATTCAGAATAAAATAAAATATTTTAAATATAATTCATTATGTAAATAATACTGCTATAGCATTCTGTATTCTTATTATGATTTAATTTTCTTACTTTTTGTTTAATTCACTTCTACTAATCAGTCAAAATGACGTGCATCCTTTAATGAGCATTTAAATGCCTTCATAGCTTTCATTTCCTATTGGGGAAAGTATATAATTATGTTTAAGGTATTCATATCCACAAAATTTAAATATTTACTTTGCCATTACTCATAAAGATAAAAAATTTACCTTATTAGCAAATCGGAGCTCATTCAAAGTGAGAAATTTTGTTGATTAGAGGGAGCTCCTAGGTTAGAGCCCTCATTTAATTTTATTTGTTCAGGCTTGCAAACTCCTCGTTGCTCAATATAGCTGAGGGGGAAAGGGACAGACATAAAGTCTACTTACTTAGCATTTAATGTCTTTTGATGCAAACTATCTGTTTGAACATTTGTTCCTTAAAGGTTTTAAATTAATATTTATTACCTTGCTAGAGATTCCTTTAAGCGGAGCTCCGAGTTTTCAAAAAGAAACTCATTCGACTTTAATGAAGTTTCAAACTCCTCGTTTCTCAAAGTAACTAAAACGGGCAAGAAAGGACATAATCTTATTGCTTCACATTCATATTCTTATGAAACAGGCTGTCTGTTTGGATATTCATCCTCAAAGGTTTTAAATTTAAAGTCTTTACCTTGCTCCACGCCACTGACAGACGGCTACCTTTCACAAGGAACCATGCGGTCTGGACTGGGGGTTTAAATACGCTTCAAAAAAGCCCATGAAAATGACTGGGGGTATTACATCATTCGTGTTGTCAGACCAACCCATTTTAGGTTTGACAACTGCTGGAAATCGAATGAGCTGAATGACTAACCATGTAACCAAGTGATGAAAGTTGGTAGGCTCACCTAGTACGCAGTTAAAGTCAATGGTTCGCCTCCTGTCCTCGGCTCATTGCCGATATTGAATTTCTTCTATTGACTATACAATATATTTTCTTTTCATACGTTTAAACTTATTAATCCTATAAATATATTACTCAAATACTTGAACACAAAGGATTATTATTCATGTTGATCTAATAAAATTTTTTTTTAAAACAATTTGAAATTTCCCAAGTGATAACTATCTTCACTTACAACATTTTTTATTGTATTTGAATTAACTATTTTTATAAGAAATAAAGTTTATTTAGACTTGAAGTTTAAGTTTGACAGGGGGTACATGCCATTCTTGTAGCTAAACCTAAACCCACTATAGATATATCCACTGTTGGAAAATGAATGGGCTGCATGACTTATCCTGTAGCTAAGAGGAAAATTCAAGTGGGCTCACTTAGTCCTTTCTTGCCTGTTCTAGTTACTTTGAGGAATGAGGAGTTTGAAACTTCATTAAAGTTGAATGAGTTTCTTTTTGAAAACTTGGAGCTCCGCCTAAAGGAAGCTCTAGCAAGGTAATAAATATTAATTTAAAACCTTTAAGGAACAAATGTTCAAACAGATAGTTTGCATCAAAAGACATTAAATGCTAAGTAAGTAGACTTTATGTCTGTCCCTTCCCCCTCAGCTGTATTGAGCAACGAGGAGTTTGCAAGCCTGAACAAATAAAATTAAATGAGGGCTCTAACCTAGGAGCTCCGTCTAATCAACACAATTTCTCACTTTGAATGAGCTCCGTTTTGCCAATAAGGTACATTTTTTATCTTTATGAGTAATGGCAAAGTAAATATTTAAATTTCATGGATATGAATACCTTTAAACATAATTATATACTTTCCCAATAGGAAATGAAAGATATGAAGGCATTTAAATGCTGCTAAAGGACGACGCCATTTTGACTGATTAGTAGAAGTGAATTAAATGAAAAATAAGAAAATTAAATCATTATAAGAATACAGAACGCTATAGCAGTATTATTTACATAATGAATTACATTTAAGATATTTAATTTTATTTTATTCAGAATTAAATCCTATTCACTGGGGAACAGGTGTTAAGTAGAAGTTCACAAGGAAATGTTAATTCAGAATGAGCTTTAAAGAAGGGAATGAAAACATTTTTCATGTAGTTATAATAGGTGTTTAAACTATATTATTAGTTACTTCATTTAAATGGTTTTGAACATGTATTGAGTTAATCTAATGTAACATTTTGTACCTTATTGTTATAGAGTACTGTTAACCAATGACCATTTGGTATCTTAATGAATAAGGAAAGAGATTTTAAATACTAGAAACTTAATGAACACGTTTATGTTTTGTATCTAGTATCAACACTGTTTTATACGAATGGCCTGAGGAAGTGATGTGCTCAGCCACAAAACTGTTGCCTACAGTACATTGGTGTGAAGTGAAGATAACAATAAATATATTAATCTTAATGGACATATTAGACTGTATCTTACATTTATTGCACATTTCCCAGTGGGCCAACCCGGTCATCAAAATTTAATAAATAAATAAATTAACAACTTCCTAATAATCACAGGCACACTATTCCATGTTCTACAAATCAGTCAAAATACACACAGTCTGAGTGAGACATCAAATACTGATACAAAGTATTAGAAAATGGCCCATGAGTTGCCAAATTCATGATATTTACAGATGCATTAGTCCAAGTTCTAGGGCCAATAAAAGAAAAGGCCCTCTGCTCTCAATTAGTTCTTCTTAAAGGAAGCCTCAAAGTAGCCTGATCACCCCTATGCATTGAAAATATACTCTGATCAAAAGGCTGTAAAAGACCCCAAAGGCTAGCTGGAATGCCTATTTGAGAGACCCTATATACAAATTTTGCTAAAAGAAAAACAAAATTTAGATTAGGTGGTAACCAACCTATTTTTTCAAATATTACACAATGATGGGTATGACTGGGAGAGGACAGGGCAAATTTACCTAATTTTTGTAACAAGGATGACTTTTTAGATAAAAAAATTATGAAAACATTACCTGTAACCAGAGAAGCATATGTTAGAGGAGGGAATAAACATTGATTGACCATAGCTATTCTAGTCTTGTCTGTCAAAAATAATCTCATTCTATATAACATTCCTAATTTGCATGAATTTTAGGTGTTACATGAATCAAATGGGCTCAAAATTTAGCACAGGATCTAATATAAGACCCACATATCTAGTGAGTTAGAGATTAATGAATGCCACCGCTCGACTAACAAGCACCCTGTGCTCTCCCTTGCTGCATGTCATAAAATAATGTGCCTGAGCGTGGGTGTGTGTATATCAATAGGGAAGTGGAAGGGATTGGCTAGCCACCTTGGAGGGGCCAAACTATGATCCCTTCCAGTTAAATACAGGTTGCAGAAAAAGAGTCAGCTATTACAGAAACAGACTATCACCAGCATCAACTACTACTTGATGTAAGCAATATATTAAATTCTGAAAGGTGGAAAATCACTTAAATTTGCAATCCACAGTGGTCTGTGTCTTTTGCTGCTGTACTTTTGTCTCTGAGATACATTCTGGCTTTAAACAGTTCATACATCTTTTAAAAAACAATTGACAGCTGTTCTCCACTGTGGCAGGCAACTCATTTAGGGATGCTGTTTTCGTATTAGGCCAAAAACAGACACTAGACCTTACCCTGAAACTGCAGCCCCAGTTTCTTGCTGCCTACCAACGTGTGAATGTGTTAGGAGACACAAGTAACGATGAGGTCATTTAGGAAAATGGATGGAGGATGGGGCCAAGCCTGGAGCCCTAGGGACACCAGACCTGATGGGCAGGGGGTGGTAAGGGCATTGCCAACCTGGGCCAACTGATGCTGATCTGAAAGATAGGAGTCAAACCAATCAAACACTAGTTCAGGCAGTCCTGCTTCCACTAATTTATCCAGAAGGAGGTAATGTGCAACAGTATCAAAGGCTTTGGCTAGGTCAATGAAAGCAGCAATGGGGATTTGTCCCTGGTCCATGTCTTTCAGCATGGTGTCAGCAACCCAGAGGAGGAAAGAGACAGTGGAGTGATGTCTGTGGGAGCCAGACTGGAAAGATGAAGGGAGGGAGGGAGGGAGGGAGAATGTGTCAAGAAAGGGGGGTGGAACTGAGATAACACACGTTTTCCCTGCATGTTACCCAAGGCAGGAAGGGGTGAGATCGGGCTGTAGCTCCCAGGACAGGATTAGTCTCCCCCCCCCCATGTAGGGGAGAACTTTAGCCTGCTTCCAGGTCAGAGGGACAGTTCTAGATTAAAAGAACAGAATTAACAGGCAGGCAAGAGGGACAGTGATTACTGGGGCAGAGGGATGAAGGAGACTGGTGTCCAGGACATCAGGAATGTGCCCTTTAGAGGCAGTGAGAGAGAGAGAGAGAGGGAGAGAGAGGGGGGTGGGGAGAAAGATAAGGTAGTAGGTAGGTAAAATTTATTTTTACACATGTAATGATATCCAGATCAAAAGTCCTATTTATAGAACCTATACTGTGTAGAATCAACAGAAATAATTTTGTTACAAAAGTTACAGAGCCACATATAATAAAGCATATTCTTTGAAACTTAAGACAAACATGTATCATTGCTAAAAAGAGTGCACCACCTTTTTAGATCTTGTCATACGGCCAACCCAATCAAGCAAGAGAGTAAGTCAGCAAGGGCAGTCTCAGAGGAGATAGGGGAGAAGGAAAACTGGGTGGAAGCAGGTTGCGGGAGGGCAGAGGGAACAGAAGGGAGGGAATAAGGGAAATGGGTAGGAAGGTTGGAAGGAGTGAGGGGAGGGTGTTCTGTTTCTCACATTGCCAAACATGTCTCCCTGATTCCTCTGTTTTGATTTCCCCTGCTTGTTAATCCGACTTTCTGTAACCTGTTTTGCAATACGCTGTATGACTGACATGCTACAAAATACAGTTAGAATACAATATTCTTTATGAAAACTCCCAGACACAGCAGAAGAATTTGTGTGCCTTTCAGTTAGGTGCACATTTCAGATGAGTACACAAAATGCTCTGGTCTCAATTCTCTGCTTATCTTAGCAATAATAAAATACTCAGTTGTTTGCATTTGATTTTCCGCTTGTGTGCCTTTTGTCTCACGGCTACAAGTAATCACTCTTGAATGGGTATTAATAAGGTGATTAGCAGTGATTAGCAGCTGTATGTAAGTGTAAGGTTATACTCACCACTTGTTAAGCACTCATTCACCATGCAGCAGAAGCTCACTAGAAGGGTGTTGTCTCTGGAGGAGAAGGTCAAGCTGCTGGAGGGATCTGCCACTGCAAGTCGAAAGGAATTGTCAGCCAAATTTAGAGTAGACATCTCCTGTGTTGATCACATAATTTGAAGCTGTGAAGCCATTTTAGTTGACTGGGGGAGTGGATGCCGGAATTCTAGAAAATGAAAGCGGGGCAACAAGAACGTCTGTGTTGAAGATGCTCTGCTCCGGAGGTTTTCAGCCACCCACAGTTGCAGAATCCTACTGTTCAGTCATGTGCTTTTGGAGAAAGCTAAGAGCCTGTTCCTCAGAATGAGGCTTGATTTCGAACCAACCTCAGGATGATTATCACGGTGGTAGGAGCGTCACACAATCGGCTACCAGATGGTTCATGGTGAGTGGGTAGAGGCTGATCAGCTGGCTGCTGATGAATGGATGCATAATGTGCTGTCTACTCTTTTAGCTGACTTTGCTGCAAAAGACATTTTTAATGCAGACGAGACTGCGTTACTTTTCCAAGCGACACCTGATGGCACCTTGTCTTTTAAAATTTAGCAAGACACAAGAAAGCCAAGGAGTTGGTGTCGATTATGGTGTGTGCAAATGACAGCTCTGAGAAACTGAAACTGCTGCAGGTGGGGAAACTGAAAAAGCTGCAGTACTTCAAAAGCATAAATGTGGAAGCACTGCCAGTTGAGTATACCGCCATCTCAAATACATGGACGATATGTAAAACTTTCCATGTCTGACTCAGAAGGTTGGACAAAAAAAATTAGGCTGCATTGTAGAACCATAACAATGCTTGTTGCCAACTGCCCTGCCCATAAACCAGTCACCTTAAGGAATGGTGTTCTTTTTACTCACTAATTATACTGCCATAATCCAGCCTATGGACCAGGACGTAATCTACAGTCTGAAACAGCATTGCAGGCACAGGACTGTTTCTAAAATTTGATTAGCATCAATAGTGACAGCCAGTCCTTCAATAGCAGAAGAAGAAGAACAATCAGCATTTATATAGCGCTTTTCATACACAATGTATCCCAAAGCACTTTACAAGCAATGCTGGACTGGTAGTGAAGTGACTGAATGTGTAGTGGCAGCCATATCGCACATCAACACCCACACACAGCCAGGATAATTGCATGAATAGCAGAGCCAAAGCAATAATTATTCTGGACACCTTCCATCTGATCAGCCAGTCATGGCATAAGGAAGTGTGAAACTGTCAAGAACTGTTTCAAAAATGCCAGACTATGCAGCTCGACTGACCAGCCAATTGGAGAAGAGAATGAAGAGCTTGAGACACTCTCCTCTCACCCACCGAAATGCAGGCTGCTGATTATGCAGCGTATGCAGCAACAGACAGTCTCAAGTTGACCTCTGGTATTATAACTGAGACTGAGATATGCATCGAGGTTTTTGGTGTCAAGACACAGGAGGAGGATGTCGATGGTGAGGAGGAAGCAGAGTTGCCACACACTACTAGTGAACTGTGGAGCATGATGAGCAAGGTGAGGCTTTATGTTGAAATGAGAGAACAAGGAAACTGTAGCTGGTATTATGCTTTCAAATACCAGCTGGAGAGATTTGCATCTACCAGCGCATGCCAAACACAGGTAACTGACTTTCTAAAAACTGAGTACTATTAACTGTGTCTCATACATTTTCCTTATACTGAATCAAGTGTATTAACTGCTTTAACAGCTGCTTAATGCTTTTTACTCACTGTTTTACTCACTAATAAATATTTACAGTGCAATACAATAGTAAGCATCAATACCTTATTGTTGCTTTAATCGGTTAGTTAGTTTCAGTCAGTTTTGGTTGTATGCATTTTCGGATGTGTGCACAAAATCAGTGTGTCCCCAGCATGTGCACACAACTGAAATTTACTGTACTAGTAAAATAACACTGAAAGCTACTAGTAAAATTACATGACTTTTCAGTGTTACTGTATTTTATTAGCAGTTACATTAAAAGGTAAAAAATATGCTTTATTCTGCAAAGTTATTTGCTCCCCCACGATACACATTTTGAAGAATCAGAAGCAAGCTCATGGATCCAATTAGTGAAGCAGGTTGGCATAAGCATAATATGTATTGTTTTGAATCTCCATGCTGCTCTACAAGCACAGGCTCACGGGTAGCATGCACAATCTCTGTTCTCCTCCTTGTATAGGTGGGTAGCTCTGTTTGAAGTGGGGCAGCTTGGGGGCGCATTTAATACCTGTTGTGCTGCTACATTATAATGTTTTGTGATCATCAGTACTGACTGGGGTAGAGGCACAGAGATACAGAGACGTTTCAAAATTTCAATAAAATTCTAGTTCTAGCGATTCACCATCAGGTTAATAAGGACCATTAGATCAGATTTTTGATTGACTCAAACAGATCATTAGGTTTATAATTTAAATATTAAGAGTATAACCTGTTAGTCATCTTTCTTTCTTCTCTCTTAAATGTTAGTAATGAAACTAGTGATTGTGAGAGATAACAGACTGATGGCTGAGAAAGTGAAGCCCTCTTTCACACCCTACAGCTCTCTAGCAGTGCATGCTGTGGGGTGAGAGGTTAGATTTGTCTCCATGCTCATCCAGACCAGGGCCAATATGGAGTTCACACTGACAGCTGTGATTAATCATTATCACCTCACTGTTAGAAAATGGGCTTTTTATTTCCTGGTCTTTGCCTGGCTGGTACCCATGCCAGAGGATGTATTAACTTTCAGTAGAGCCAGGAAATAAAAAGTACCAGCCTGCCATGCCTCAATGCCAAACTGGTATCCCTGTGCCAGTTTGGATTTGAAAATTCAGTAGCCACCATTTTTTTTTCTGCTCGCTAAACTAGAGAAGCGAGTGACTTAGCCCCCCCACCCTCACAACTGAAGTGCAACGTTTAAAGAAAACACAGCCATTTTAGCACAAAGCATATATTTATGCATTATTTTCCAGCTCAAAAGTGCTGCTATCTTCTTAAGCACACCTAGTCACCTCCTCCAACCACTGGCCCACTTTACAGCCTCAAACTGGCAGCACATCTTCCTCTGTGGTACACGGAATCATAAAAGTACCGCTTTTCTCACTGCAGATATACCACTACACTTTTGCACTTGCTCTTCACCTGCTGGAAGTCATCAAACTGCTCGATCATGTGAGGCTCTCCAAGGGTATATGGTCAATATCACGTAACCAAATAGTGCAAGCAATTACCGCGCTACTTTTTCAGCGCTGACTTTAAAAGCACTTTTACAAAAATTCACTTCTACAAAACCGCATAACGAGTTTAAATTTACAAAACCATTTTTCCAACACAAAACCATGTTAAAACCAAGCTATGCTACACAAGCAATAAAGTACCCCCAATGGGGCATTGCATCTTGTAGTGATGCACTTCCCAACTTACAAAATGCTTACCAAGAGAAGCATCTGTCACCTCTAATATATCATAACCATTTGACTGTGCCTACCACAAGAGGTGTGATGGAATTAAAATCCATCACAAGTGGATCACAATTGGGTATATCAGAAGTGGCAGAGAAAACACCAGATTTGTCTGCCCTTAGGGGTACCAGGGTTTGTGCAGTGCTTGCACAAACAGTAGCTTTTTAGGGTAAGCATTTTGTAAGTCCATCGAATTCTGTTACTTTGAAGTACGTAAATATATTAATTGCCATATGTCTTTTGTTATGTATGTTCTCTGGTGTAACTTTCCTAGCATTTATGTACTATAGGCAGAGCGGCACACTCATTACAAACTAGGATACAGGAAAATGTCCAATCCATTGTAAGCCAGAGATGTGATACTCCTGCTGGGCATCACTGGATTCAACAACTCAACACCAACTCCCAGGGCTTATGATTCATGGATTTACAACATGTATCCATGAACAGCAGAGGGTGGAACAGAGTTAGAACCCTAGTACAAGTGAAGAGGCAATTTATCAATTCACTGTATCCAGTCTTGGAGGGGAATAAATTATAACTCTTGTCCACCTCAAGCTTCACAAGAGCCTGCACACCCGTGAGCATCCACACAAGTGTCTCCACTGCCCCAAGAGCTACATCCACCTCTGCAGCCTAAAGGTCCATGGCACCTGCCCAGCAGCCCCTGCCTCTGGACGGTTATAGTTCAGCCACAGTGCTACTGATGCTGGGGTGTGAGACAGTGAAATAGTAGCATCCATTGAAGGTGAAATTGTACTGCGATATGAATGCTCGCTGTTTTGAGTACTTGATATTATGGACATTCACAGTTATGATCGAGCGCTTAAATATATGCGCTGTAATGCCTTGCGCTTTTGTGGTCACACTATTTTGACAGTGAACCACTCTCCAAGTGCTTCTGCCAGCACTCAACCACTCAGATCCATGTCTCCCAGTGACATTCAGGAAAAAAAAACAGAAAATAAGAATCTGACCTGCATCCCCAATCCACCACGGCTCCCCCGGTCACCCATCGACAGTGCTCCCTCACTGCTCCCTGACAGTGGTCACTGTACATACATACAGTCGTGGCCAAAAATATTGGCACCCTTGCAGTTTTTTCTAATAATGCACCATTCCTTCCAGAACATTGTTGAAATTAAAAAATATTTTGGTATCCACATATGTATTTCTTTGGTTTGCAGTGGAATAAAACACAAAAAGCAGAAACATTTACTAAGTCTTAGCTTATTCCACACAGAAATCCTTAAATGGCCTGGACAAAATTATTGGCATCTTTTAGAAGTAGTTCGAAATAATTAGATTTCAATCAGGTGATTTTCCTTCACTTTACAATTGAACTCACCTGTGGTGAGTTGCAGGTGCCTGCAATATAAAAATCACTCATTCAAACCAGTTTGAATAGAGAAAAGGACTCATTCTCCTGTTTTGTGTCACTGTGTGTACCGCAATGAGCATGGAGAAAAGAAAGACAGCCAGAGAATTGTCTGAGGAGGTCAGACAGAAGATTGTAGCTAAGCATGGACAATCTCAAGGCTACAAATCAATCTCCAGAGACCTTGATGTTCCTGTTTCCACCGTACCTAATGTTATCAGGATGTTTAAGGCCCCATGGCACTGTAGCCAACACTCTCCCTGGGCGTGGCGCAAGAAAACTTGATGGTGCAGCACAGGATTGTTCGAATGGTGGAAAAGCACCTCGATCAACTGCCAAACAGATTCAAGCTGACCTTCAGACACAAAGTCGACAGTTTCAACTCGCACCATCCATCGCCAACTCAGTGAAAGGGGGTTATATGGTAGGAGGCCCAGGAGGACCCCACTGCTGAGAGAGAGACATAAGAAAGCCCGACTGGGGTTTGCCAAAACACACCTGAATAAGCCAGAATCCTTCTGGGAGAATGTCCTGTGGACCGATGAGACCAAATTAGAGCTTTTTGGTAAAGCACATCATCTCTATGTTTACAGAAAACAAAATGAAGCCTTCAAAGAAAAGAACACCTTCCCTACAGTCAAATATAGAGGAGGTTCAGTGATGTTTTGGGGTTGCTGTGCTGCCTCTGGCACTGGGTGCCTTGAACTTATGCATGGCATCATGAAATCTGGAGATTACCAGTCCATTTTGGAGCGCAATGTTGAACCCAGTGTCAAAAAGCTGGGTCTCCATCGAAGGTCATGGGTCTTCCAGCAGGACAATGACCCCAAACACACTTCAAAAAGCACCCAGGAATGGTTCAAGACAAGACGCTTGACTGTTCTGAAGTGGCCAGCAATGAGTCCAGATCTAAATCCCATTGAAAACCTGTGGAGAGATCTAAAACAGCAGTTGGGAGAAGCCAAATCAATGGGAGAACTGGAGCAGTTTGCACAAGAAGAGTGGGCCAAACTGCCAGTAGAGAGGTGAAGAGCTCATCCATGGCTATAAGGCGGTTAATTGCAGTTATTTTGACCAAAGGCTGTGCTACCAAATATTAAGTCTAGGGTGTCAATACTTTTGTCAATGCCATTTCTTTTCATTTTCTGATTTAAAAGGATATATTAAATTCTGAATCAAAAACAAAGGTTCTGTAATATTAACAGAGAAATAAAGAATTGTGGAGACCAAATACTGTACTGTTGTTAATTTCAACTTATGTTTAGAGGAAATTGTGAGTTATTTGAAAAAGTGCAAGGGGGCCAATATTTTTGGCCACGACTATACATACAGTATATAGTTGCCAGCAGATTAGACCTAATGGTCTATTACGTCTGCCCGAACACAGTTCACTGGTAAGGTACGGTAGCTGTTCTACCTCCCTTCTTTAACACATCACCCCTTCCCCTCCTGTACCCCCGCCATTCTCCTTATCACCAACCCGTACCAAGCCCCTGTGACTGTCCCAGCCCCTCTTGAAACCATCTACAGTATCCACTTTTATTAGTTCATCTGGAAGTGCATTCCAGGGTGCCACCACTCTCTCCATGAAATACTGTCCCTGCACCTCCCCTCTGTACCGTCTCCCTACCAGTTTTAGACTATGTCCTCTTGTAGTCCCCTCCTCCTTCAAGCTGAACAGTCCCTCCGTTTTTACTCTGTTCACTCCCTTCAGATATCTGAAGGCCTCTATCATATCCACCCCCCATCCTCCAGGGAGTACATTTTGAGCTCTCTAAGTCTATCCTCATATGACATTTCCCCCAAACCACTGATCATCCTTGTCGCCTTTCTCTGTACTCTCTCCAGCAGTGTCATATGTCCTTCTTTAGGCGGGGACACCAGAACTGCACACAATACTCCAGGTGCAGCCTCACCACGGAGGAAGTATAACCTCCCTGCTCCTGGACATTGTCCCCCTAGTTATACACCAAAGCATTTTATTCGCTTTAGCAGCTGCTCTCCTGCACTGCTCTGAGTTGTTCCATTTGGCATCAGTGATCACCCCCAGGTCCTTCTCCATCATGGAGACAGTCAACTGTACTCCCCTAAACTGGTAGATATACCCAGGGTTTCTAATACCTAGATGCAGAACACTACACTTGCACGCATTAAACCCCAACTGCCATGTGTGTGCCCAGTTTTTCTATCTCACCAAATCTTTCTGGAGTGCCCTCCTTCCCTCACGCTGTCCACCTCAGCCCCCAATTTGGAATCATCAGCGAGCAGGCTCATTCCACTCTCAATTCTCTCCCCTATGTCTGCAATGAACACATTGAAAAGGATAGATCCCAACACTGAATCTTGTGGGACCCCACTGATGACCCTTCTGTGAGTCAATGCTACACCCCCACCACCACCCTCTGCTGCCTGTGTTCAAGCCAGTTTGCCACCCACCCCACCAATTTTTCACCCACCCCCAGGTTTCTCAATTTCCAAATCAGCCTTCCATGTGGGACAGAGTTGAAAGCCTTGCTGAAGTCCAGATATAGAACATCAACAGGCTTTCCCCCATCCAGGAATCTTGTCACCCAGTCGAAGAATTCGACTAGGTCGGTTTGACATGCTCTGCCCCAGATAAACCCATGTTGGTTGTCATATCGAACACCATTTGCCTCCAGGAACTCCACCAATCATTCTTTTAAGATGGCCTCCATCATTTTCCCCACAATGGATGTCAGGCCAACCAGTCTGTAGTTTTCCAGTTCATCCCGAGGTCCACTGTTGTGGAGAGGCACTACATGTGCCATCCTCCAGTCCAGAGGAACACATCCTGATTGGAAGGAGGAATTGAATAAATCCATCATTGGAGCTGCTAGGACCTCCGCCAGTTCCCTCAGAACCCTGGGGTGGATGCTGTCTGGTTCTGAGGCTTTATCCATCCTCAATGATTTGAGGGCCTCTATCACCTTCCCTACCTGTATCTCCCCATCTATGAGTGCCTCCCCCCCATGCCCCGTACCCCCACCCTGTGGCAGCAGCCCATCCCTTTCCCTAGTAAATACTGAGCTGAAATAATCATTTAGCACTTCAGCCTGCTCTGCCACCCCCTTTACCCATCCTCCCTCCTTCCTCAGCTTGCTGACCTGCCGCCCATCCTTCTTTCGCTCCCTGACATATCTATTGAATCCCCCCCCAATCCCTTGTGCTATTCTAAACTCATTTTCAGCCTTCACAGCTCTAACCCTCCTTCTGACTTCCCTTGAGATCCTGTGGTACTCCTCGTGATATGCGTCGCTACAAAAGCACTTGTACCGTGCACGTGGTATTCCTTTGAGGTGAGCATTAAACAATAACTTAAAGAGCAGCTGACACAATTGTGAAAACTTTGGAAAAAATATTATTTAGGCACAATTCAGCTTGTTTTTCATATATCTTCAATAGATTTCTCCTCTCCATTATTTATTACTGAAGACATTCCCACAAAAATAAGATCTTTATCCCTTAACGTTCATCTCCCTCAATAGCTTATTTCCTACTTGAAATAATAATGCTCTGTTGTGACATAGAAACATAGAATTTGATGGCAGATAAAGACCACTTGGCCCACCTAGTCTGCTCATTTCTCTACCTAATGGATAAGCTGCAGATCCTAGTTAACCAACAGCCTACTTCCTCCTACACCCCCACTAGAATTGCCTTATGTCTGTCTTATGCTTTCTTGAATTCCACCACTGTTTTTGACTCCATGACCTCCTCAGGAAGGCTGTTCCATGCATCCACAACCCTCTCTGTGAAAAAATACTTCCTCACATTACCTCTGAGCCACCCCGTCTGTTGCCATGGGAAAAACTGTGATGTCACAAGCAGAGTACTATGATATCAGGTTGGAAACAAGCAATAGGGAGCTGATGACCCCTCAAAGAACAACTATTCTGTTTTCATGCATATTACCTCAGTAATAAATAATTTAGGTAAGAAAAGTATAAGCTGCCTTGTGTCCAAATATTATGTTATTCAAACTTCTTCTCAAGGCATCAGTGGCTCTTTAAATGTTTCACAGCAGCAGGGAACAGAAGAAAAACAAACACAGAACTTGACGACTTAGGGAAAAAAATGCAGTAAACTTCACTTTAGAACAAAACACTACAGTGCCATCTACTAGCAAGTATACCAGTAGAGGGACTACTTTATCGATAAAAAACACTTTCTACTCATTTTAGTAATTTTCAGACTTTTTTTATTTTCTGAGTCCTGCACAAAAATGCCACATGTAGCCCACTTTCCAGCGCAATAATTTATTTAGTTTTTGTTGACTGGGTAAGGTGCACAAGCCATGGAAATGACTATTTTCAGGCACGACCCGGGAGGCTACAGAACAGAAACATAAACAAAGCATAAGAGGTAAGATAACAATACATCATGACATTACATAAATTTGACATTTTTCAAGGATGGGAATACATTGCAAGTAGGAGTAAATAAATAGCAGGCAATGTAAGAATACAATACAGAGTAAATCATTATCTGTGAGGGAAAAGTGATACATTTACTAAGGTTATTTGAGCAGGACACAGACAAATTAGGTTAGGATAATGCAATGAAAGCTGTAACACAAGCGTAGTCATACAGGATAGATATAGGAGAGTTAGGAAGTAGTAGGGAAGTTAGCATGAGGGACAGAAGGATGGTAAAGAAAAAAATATTGACAAGGTAAGAGGTGAGGACAGAGAGTAATTGTGAGTAGGCCAGACAGGTAACAAGAAGAAAGAAGTGCTGAGGATTTATTGGGATAAAACTGGAACGAAGTGGCTAGGGAGTGAAGGTAAGAGGGAGATAAAACAGGCTAAGGTGGTTTGAAGCAAGAGCAGTTACAAGAATCAGCTAGGTGTCTGCGTAGCAATCTCTTGAAAGAGGCATGGGATGAGGCAAGGCATATAGTTAGAGGGAGAGAGATATCTCCAGGGTGGTTGGTATGGGCAATATCAGACCTTCCAGGGGCTATAAAGCCTTCCACCTGCACCGTTGGGCCCCATTATGCCCCTGGGTGGTCTGTTATTGCCCAATACTGCCCACCCTGTTGGGTATTATTGTTTGCATAATGGCGTTGTTTTTTTTGTGGTGGACTCCTGCTCACTAGGAGTTGAACTGAGACCATCAAACTCATTTCACCTGTGACCTGGGCAACATTCAAACCCAGGCTTCCAGCAGGATAAGAGCAGTGCCTAGAGCTAGTCTGTCCAACTCTTCATCGCTGATCAGATTAAAGGTACTTGGGGGTAATACTCATAACTGGCACTGAGAGTGATTACATGCAGGTGACAATACAATACAATACACTATGCTTCACACTAGGATTTACATGTAAATGATAGATGTAGAAAAAAGTACAGAGATTAAAGAAAAACGTTGAAGACTAACTTCATATCTCATTCTTTTTATTTATATTGATAAAGGTTTTTTATGCAGAATCACGTTTAATGTTTTTAGCGTAGTTTTTCACTTTTTTAGACTAACATGCTAATTACAGTGGTCATCGAATATCAACTACTTACAGAATAAACTGGTGCTTGTCAGCGGTTTACATGGTTGTTCATGTTTAGCGATAACTCTAATCACTATTTTTGTAATGAATAATAAAGCATACCGGTACATGCAGGACACAGTGAATATGATTCTGCTTGAAAATCTGTATCAATACAAAGACATGCATGTGAGATATTACGTCAGTTTTTAAAGCTTTTCCAAAATACTGTGCCTTGTGGTACTTTTGTTACACATATCAGCTACGTACAAACCCTGCAGTGCAGCATGATATAGCATAGTGTACTCCCAGCGAAATGTAAACTCCCTCACTGTGATTGCATCATTAAAATGGTGGTGCACTGTTGAGGTGCCAGTGGACTGTTGAGGTGCCATCCTTTGGATGATACATTAAACCGAAGTCCGGTCTGTATTTCTCTGACCACTGTCTAGGTGGAAATAAAAGATCCCATGGCACTTATCAAAGAGTATGGGAATGTTTATTGAAAAACAATACAATACAAATACAAAAATCCACATTCAGCTGTTCACAAAGGGATCACAGAAGAGTAGGGGAGTGTCCCTGTTGTCATGGCTGGCATTACCCCTGTCAATAAAACAGGTCCATGTAATCCACCCCAGAACATACCTAGAAATGAGCTAGTACAACTCAGTGTGCCTTTTCTGTTCAAAAATTACAAAGAAATAAACGCATAAAGGGTAAAATCATGCTTGTTAATTTATCACTGTGTTGTAGGGGCATAGGTCAGGAAGCAATAGGCAAACCAGGAGAAGTTGTAAGATTCACAAGTAGCATTTTATTATTATTAATAAAGAATATAATAAAAGATAGGGTACTGTGTATTACGAGGCTATAGTAACACTGAGAGGTTTCAGCATGTCACCAGCACCTTGTGATGGTATTATAGCCTCGTGATACACAGTCCCCTATTTTTTAATTTTTTTGTATTATATGGATGCAAGGAGTTGTAAGTATGAAATCCTGTCCTGTTTTTTCCCATCCCCTCCAGCACGATTAGTGCCGACAGACTATTGAGTGAGCGAAGCAGGCAGCAGTAGTTTAAAAAAAAGTTAGAGATCCTGTTCCGTTTCTTTATTCCCCTTTCAGCTCCTTTGGTAAGCATACCTTGTGAATCTCATCCTGTTTCTATATTGCCCCTCCAGCTCATCGGGTAACCAAGGTAACAATTTTATTTATTTATTCATTCATTTATTTGTTGAACAGTATTGGAATTACAACCCTTTGAATCAGAGACTCATTTACAAAGGCTCCACATCAGAAAGTACAAAATTATACAAACAAATAGTTAAAGAATATACCATACATAGGTGTCAAGTAATATAGCAGATAATACACACTAAAACATTGGCAATGGATGCAAGTGGAGGTGGAAGCCACCCAGAGGTGAGGTGGCCAAGGCCAAGCAAGGTGTTAGGCAGGGACAGACATCCTTTGTCAGGGTGCAAGGGCAGAGGGATCAACTAGAGTAATGGCAGTTACAGGTACAGGCAGCAGATAAGTGGTCATGAAGGAGAGACTTGAAGCACCCAATTCTAGGTTCAAGGGTGATGGAGCTGGGAAGGGAGTTGAACCAGGTGGGGGCTCTATACGAGAAAGAATGCTGGCCTAGTGCCATCCTAAGATGTGGAACTATCAGGTTAGATTTGGATGAGCTGTGAGTGGCCACAGTGATGGGCGCAGGTTGGATGAGGTGTGTTAGCCCTGGAGGGGCAAGTCCACATGATATCTTCTTGGCAAGGAGGCAGGTCTGGTATCTTAACGATCCTCAAAATTAAGCTAGCTGACCAGGTTGTAAAGTGTGCAAGTGTGGGTGAGTCTAGGACTACCTGTGGCTAGCCGACAGACCATATTTAAGGAGCCTTTGACTCTATGGAGGGTGGTGGTATCAGCAGCCCCGTAGACCAGAATACCATAGTCTATGAGGGACAGGAAAGAGGATGAGATGGCAAAGGTGAAGGACTTTGGGGGGAGGTAATTTCTGTGGCAGTAAAGCAGGCCAATTCTAGAGTTGACCGCTGTGCAGAGGAGGTGTATGTGGTCATGGAAGGGGAGTGCAGGGTCGAGGGTGATTCAGCGGTATTTATTAACCTGCTCAAAGGGGTGGAGGAGATTGGTGTGGATTTGAAGGGTGGTTCCTCTGTGCTTGCTTTGGTGATGGGTAAACAGCATGACCTTTGTCTTTTTTTGATTTAGTACTAGCTTGTGATTGATAAGCCAGTGTTCCACCTTACTAAAAGAGTTCTGTAGGGACAGCTGGAAGGAGGAGGGGTCAGAGTGTGAGGTGTACAGCACCGTGTCATCGGCACATAGGAGGATTTTTTCAGGGTAAGCCTTAGGAAGGGTATTGAGGTATAGGCCAAACAGAAGTGGCCCCAAGATGGAACCCTGGGGAACATCAGAGAGGACCGGGAGAGGGTTTGAGAGGGTACCACTTATTCTGACCCATTGAGAGTGATTAGATAGGTAGTCAGAGAACCAGGCTATGTCCTCCTGGGAGAGGCCATGGTGGGAGAGTACAGAAAGTAGGAGGGTGTGATTGACAGTGTCAAATGCTTTTGACAAGTCCAGGAAGACAGAGCTAACCAGTCATCCGTGATCCAGTGCATCATGGATAGAGCTGGAGAACTCCAGGAGGGCAGTGGAGGGACTATGCCCCCTCCAGACACCATGCTGTTCTTTAGTGAGGAGGTCGTATTTGGCAAGGTAGTCAGTAAGCTGGTCTGAAAAGATTCTTTCAAGGGTCTTCAAGAGGGGTGGGAGTATAGATATTGGGCGATAGTTATTGGGAGAGAAGCGATCACCGCTCTTGTGGATGGGATGGTGGTAATTATGGCAGTTTTCCAGACTGAGGGGAATTTATGGAGGCAGAGAGAGCGGTTGAGTAGGGAGGTGAGAGGGGAGAGGACCACATCCAGTGAGGGGGCAAAAATATCACAGGCATCAGTAAAAGAGCAGATGAAGTAGTGGAGTGCAGTATCAATGTCTCGAGCGTGGTTTATTGGGGACCAGTCCCAGTGGGCAAGGAGATCTTTTAGTTGGTCTAGCTTACCGGGTTTGAGCTGCCATCGGAAGACAGTCTATGGGGCTGGTTTCATGGACTTGCAGGACCGAGTGCATAGGACTGGGGAGTGGTCACTGAGGGCATTCGGGAGCACAGTGGTATCAGTAATTTTATGTGGGTGGTTGGACAGAATAAGGTCCAGCAGGGTGGAGGTGCCCATGATGGGATTAACATGGGTGGGGTGGGTAACGAGTTGGGAGAGGTCGAGGGCTGCCATGGCATCCTTATAGGGGGAGGCTGTGTTGGAGATCCAATTTATGTTGATGTCCCCAAGGGCTAGTTGTTCAGACTTGGGAGGTAGGGAGGAGAGGTAGTCCATCAGAGACCGGAAAGCGGGCTTCTGGCCTTGAGGAGGAATGTAGATAGATGTGATGACCAGTGTGGCCCTAGAGGTGGCTGGTGTGACGCTGAGGGAGAGCGCTTGGGCACCAGCCTCCAACTGTGGGGGGGAGGGCATACCCTTGGAGGGATTCCCGGAGAAAGATCGCACATCCACCCCCACATTTCCCAAGTCTGTCAGCCCGGAACAGAGTGTAACCTGGGATGGAGATGGGTGAGTCGGGGGGTGGATTTAGATAGCCAGGTCTCCACTATAGACAAGATGTCAGGCTGGCGTTGAACCATCCATACCTGGAGGTCATCACATTTTTTCAGGAGGCTGAATATGTTCATGGAGGCAATGCGGAGTCCAGGAGGATAGGGGCCAGGCTGGAATGGTGATTGGGGAGGACTGGGGTTTGGGTGAATGTTGCCAGACATCAATCAATCAATCAATCAATCAATCAAAATCTTTATTTATTCAGGCGAACATCATTGAGCATAGCTCATTTACAAGATGGACCTGATTGGTCAGAAACAACATAATGGGTATAAATTCACATATATACAAATACAGATTGAGTACAATAGCAAAGACTTTAAAATGAACAGATACAATAATATACACATATATACAAGGCGGTTAACCAGTGATACTGGGCACCAAAGCAAAAGGAGAAAAAAAGGTAAGGTATTGGGGTTTGGGAGAAAAATTGTAATGATGTTAATGGATGAATGCCTAAACAGATAAGGGAGGGGGAATCTAATGGGGGCAGGGGTGAAAAGGGGTCTGAAGGGACTAGGACTTGTGGAAGCAGTTGCATATCTCTGGGAAAAGACTTAGGTACAGCTTTTTGAAGGAGGCTATAGGAATGAAAGTGTTCAGCTTCAGGGTCTTTTGCAGAGAATTCCAGATGAGTGCTAGAAAGTAGTTGATTGCAGCCCTTCCATGCCGGTGTACTGGCCTTTGGTAAATTCATGAGGCTATTGCTTCTTAGGGCATATGGCCTTGGAGTAATAAGAGAGAAGCAATCTGAGATGTAGGATGGTAGTTTATTTGTCAGAGCTTTGTAGATCCATAGAGCAGCATTTTGTTCCTTCTGTGATGTAGGGATGTCCAGCCAACTGCAGCATAGAGAACAGTGGTGGGTGCTGAAAGGAAGGTCATTGATGAATCTTAGAGCTCTATGGTACAAGGTATCCAGTTTATTTAAGTAGGACAGGAGCAGTGGCCATATAGGAAGTCTGCATAGTCGAGGAGGGATAGAAATGAAGCCTGGATTAGTCTCTGCTTAGATTCTCTGTTTAGAAAATGTTTGATCCTGAAGAAAAGGCCAAGTCTTTGTCTGAGTTTTTCAGGAGCTCTTCAATATGCTGGGTGAAATCAAGCCTGTTATCAATCCAAACCCCAGATATTTGAGTTTGTCTACATACTCAAGGCTCTCTCAAGGATGGTAGAAAGTTGGGAAGAATGTTCGTGAGAAAGTGGTAGAAAAGTATTGGTGGAGAGGAACATAGCTTTAGTCTTCTTGGCATTTAATAGAAGCTTCTTTTCAAGTAATTTGTGTTGCAGCAGGGAGAATTCAGATTGTAGTAGATCATATGCCTTTGTTGGTGATGGATTGCTTACATAAAGGACAGTATAATCTGCAAAAAGGTGAACATTAGATTTTGTGAGGCTTGAATCAATGTTGTTGATGTAGATGGCAAAGAGGATAGGGCCCAGGATGGAACCTTGAGGAACTCCTCTTAAGAGTGGTTTTGAGGAAGAAAGGTTGCCTTCACTTTTTACCTGCTGTATTCTACCAGAGAGGTAGCATCTGAACCATTTAAGAGAGATTGGGTCAAGGCCTAGGGAATGCAGTGAGGAGATTAGTAGATCATGATCCACAGTATCGAAGGCTTTACTTAAGTCCAGAAATACAGCACAGATATTATTTTTTTTATCTAATTCAGACTGCCAGTCATTTGTAACTTTTGCTAAGGCAGAAATGGTGCTGTGCATGGCTCTAAACCCAGATTGAGCAGGATTAAGGAGGTTGTTAGCATTGAGGTTGTCATTTAGTTGGATGCTTACCAGTTTTTCTAACATTTAGGACAGCACTGGTAAGATGGAAATAGGCCTATAGTTGTTGAGATCCATGGGGTCCCCTGCTTTAAGGAAGGGAAACACTTGTGCTGTCTTCCACAAAGAAGGAATAGAACCAGTAGATAAGGACAAGTTGAAGAGGTGAGCTAGGGGGGCTGCAATGGCATGCAATGCAATTTTTAGAAAGAAGGGGTCCAGAGAGTCTGCACCAGCGCTTTTAGTGGTATCCAGATGGAGCAGTAGGTCTTCTACTTGTTTTAATAATATTGGCTTGAAAGAAAATGTAGAGGCAGCCTTCTGAACTTCAGTAGAATGGAGAGTAAGTTGTGAGCGCAGTAGATTTGCTGGAGAGGAGTCAAAAGCTAGGCCTGCTGTAGTAAAGTGATTGTTGAAAGCATCTAAAATCTCATACTTGTCAGTGATAACCACATTATTGAGGTTCACTTGGGATGGTAAAGAGGTGCTAGAGTCTTGCCCTAGGATTCCTGATGAGTGCCCCAGAATCTGGCTGGGTTATGGTAGGA
This sequence comes from Neoceratodus forsteri, assembly GCA_016271365.2. Taxonomy (NCBI): domain Eukaryota; kingdom Metazoa; phylum Chordata; order Ceratodontiformes; family Ceratodontidae; genus Neoceratodus; species Neoceratodus forsteri. Next base: position 815,912,543 of record CM028134.1, on the reverse strand, counting down.
GGCATCCAGCTCTGCTGTATAGAAGGCAGCCTTGGCATCTCTCACTTTTTTTGTGCAGCTGTTTCTGGCTTTTCTGAATTGTAACCAGTCGTTTGGATCTTTGGTCTTCCTTGCCCTTTTCCAGAGCTCGTCTCTAGCAAGCAGTGCAGATTTAGGGTCAGCAGAGAACCAGGGACAAGATTTGCATTTTATTCTGACACTGGTGACTGGTGCATGTGTATTGAGGGCCCCTAAGATTATATCATTTAGCACCTGCAGTGCTAATTCCACAGAAGCTGTGAGGTAGAATTCTTGCCAGCGTTTAGAGTGACACAGATCTTGGAGATATTCTGCAATATTAAAGTTCTTTTTTGACCTTCTTGGGAGGAATTTTGTAGGGTTAGATGGCTTGACTGAAGATCTTATACCAGCTATGAGGCAGTGATCACTTATATCACTGAATAGCACTCCAGCGTGTGAATACAGATGGGGCTTATTAACCAACATAACATCATGACATATCAACATGACATAAGGAGGAGGAGGGAGAACATTCTAAGTAGTAGGTGGCGTAGCAGCCTATTATTGCTAGGATAGGTTAAACAGTGAGGGGTAGGCTGTGGCAGACTGGTCGAGATGGGCAAAGCATGAAGCTGGGGTATAGATATGAAGAGTGGGGGCCAGTGGGAATCAGGGTGGGCATTGGGAAGGGTTGGCATTGGGAAGAGGGGAGGTGCGTGTAGGGGTGGGTGGGAGGGAGAATGACAGGTAAGAGTGGTGATGGAGTGAGGGAAGAGGGAAGGGGGCATGGAAGGTAGCTGGGGGAGCTGGGGGAGAGGAATGGGGGATCAGCACAAGTAGGAGGAGAGCGAGAGGGGTAAGAAGGGTCAATAAAGCAGAGTGGACGTCTGCCTCCTCCAGCCCCTTGTTTCTGCAGCGTCGGTGGTGTTGCCCCCCAGCTTCCACCAGGGGGCAACCATGCGCCGACTACTGATGTCCCCCCTTCCCTGGAGAAGAAGAGCTGTCCTCCAGATGCTCAATCCTTCTCCAATCCTGCCAACCCCTGGTGACCCATGCTCGTTCCCGAACATGGGTCACCAGCGTAGCGCAAGGTGTGGCGTCCAGCGCCTCAACCCTCAGCGCCACTGGTCCTGGATGAAACTTCAACAATTTTTAATATTTTCACTCCAGATTCTCAACATTGCTATTTTTTCACACCTCCTTATGAAAAGTACAGCTATCATTTTTCACATCCTGCCCGAAATGTGTTTTCGCACATGTGGTGCACAATGGACTGGTCACTGTGGGAAATCAATGTTCAGGACAGATTAACAAAATCATAGTGATACTGTTCATGAGCAGAGGTCCCAAAATGCCTATGTTGTTAATTTGGTTAAAATCCCAAAAATAATTACGCTATGGGCGTGCGTTAGCGATTTCTCACATAAACTAAACTTCTAGTGATTCATATTTTCACTCCAGAATTTTAACATTGCCTTTTTTACACCTCCTCATGAAGAGTACAACTGTCATTTTTCACATCCTGCCCAAAATGTGTTTTTGCACCTGTGGCGCCAAATGGCACAGTCGCTGTGCAAAATCACTGTTTGGCTAACGAAATGATAGTGCCACTGTTCATGAGGTCGAGTCACAAAAAGCCCATGTTGAAAATTTGGAGTGAAAATACCATCAAACACTCCAGGATGTTAGGGTTTCCAACCGTAACACCTCACCCTGTAGAGACTGCAGGCATCAGGGGTGTGACTTGGTATTGTCGACTGTAATGCTCATGCCATTCCACCCCCACCCCCGCCCTGCAGCCAGTGACAGGCACCGAGGTGTGCCTTGGACTCTTCGGCTCCAACGTTCATCCCATTCTCCTATACTGCACCCATCTCAGCGTATTTCCTTATGGAATGGGGTGAGCGTAAGGTCTGAAGACCCCAAGGCACATCACGACAGTTGTCGGTGTTTGCAGGGTAGGGTGAGGTGAAATGGCATGAGCATTATGGCCAATGACCCAAAGGCACACCCCAATGCCTGTCAGTCTCTGCAGGGTGGGGGTGGGATTGGCGTCAGTTCAATACTTCACTGCCATTCCTATTATGCATCTCTCTAACTCCTGCACTACCAATGCCAATGCCAGCAAGACAACATTTGGCATTGACAAATGCTTGTTTCATGTGTCTTGTCAGCAGTGAGTCAGCTTTTACTGTACACAGTGGTTACAGTAAACTCTGACTTACACTCAGCACAAGGAATCCATCAGTTTGCACTCCTGCATCTGTCCTGAAATGCTATCGTTCAGAGCTCCGAACAATAGTATTATAAGTTCTGAATAATAGTATTATGATATTTGAATGATGGCATCATGCCACTGAAAGTGTTGTATTATGGGACATTTTTTACATCACTTTCAGTACTATTATTTGGCATATCCATATATTATAATAAATTAAAAAATAAAACTGTACAGGATAGAGCTTCATAATGGCAGTACAAAAAAAAGTCCGTCATCTGAGATTCTCTTTTCAATTTAAATCTCAGCCTCTCTCTCTCTCACACCCGAACAAAACATTGCTGTCTTTTAATAAGATGTATTTGCCCGGCAGTTTATCCTCTGCATCCTGTTCTTGTATGTTTTGTCTGCGGTTTTTCACAAAATGCAGCAAGACTTTTTTCATTGACATTGTGACTAGTTGAAGAGTACATTAGTCTTGTTCACAGGTGCAATCAATTAAGACATCCTGTTCCAGAGCTAGTTTCCTGTTAATAATTTTGCAAACAAGCTTGGGGAGGTCAAAACACAGCTCAAGGTTAACCCTATTATTACAGACTGCCATTTTTAAAAGAAACCCAAATGGCTTTCTGCATTAATTTCAACAGTATTATTATATACATTTGTGAACCAAGAGATCACATTTTCACATATAGAGTCACAAATATTTTTTTAACCACAGAGATGGAAGGGAAGAAAGAAAGAATAGAAACGCAAGTGAAGGAAGAGAGAAAACGGAGAAATTGTGGGATCATCAGAGTGGCCAATTCCTATGTGCCACAAGGAAAATTTGATTATGCAATCAGACAGGCAAGAGATAGACAAGTGGCAGAGTAGGAAAGGACAGAATAGATCTTTGCTTTTAACTCTCTTTCTCTGCATAACAAATGGGACAGGGTCTTACCCAACCCCGTCACATGCTGTGAACATTAGCACAAATATTACATACCTTCTTACCATCAGGTATATCAACCAGGAACACTTCACTCCATATCTGGATGCCTGTGGTCTCTCGCTCTGACCCTCCTCTCCATGAGAAACCAGTCAAGGGCTCATCATGATCTCCCAGCCATTTAGAAGAATCCTGCAATAAAGCATCTCATTTATTGCTATTGTTTTCCCCATACCTGCTGAATGACTGATGTGAGATAATGTGGGGAACAGAATAGTTAGACTGGAAAAGTAAAAATAGAAAACAATGTGAGCCTGAATTATGAGAAATTCCTGATGACTGGGTATAGGCCAGGTCTATTTTGTCTTATGTATGCCTTAAACTGGACTTTCCACAAGATAACATAACAACCAACAATTTGATGTCAACCTAATCCACCCTCCATGTTTTACTATTTTTTACTGTATGTAAGCCCCATACAGTGTACTGCTATTACAGTACTCCCTTAAGACAGGATTCAGCATTCTTAGCTATAGAATTCAATATGCATACAATTTTTCCTTACAAGTCCATTAAAGCCCACCTAATCACAATAAGTATAGGAGTGGGCTACCAAAGAGTCTATTATAGTAGTTGAAATCAAGCGGAGAAAGGTTTACAGAGAGCCCAAGCCCTTGGTGAAGCTAAGGTCAGTAGGCATGACATGTCAGCAAACATAGTGTAAAAGATTTTGATTGAGTGAGATAGTGTGTGCATGTGTGTGTGTGTGTGTGTGTGTGTGTGTGTGAGAGAGAGAGAGAGAGGGAAGGAGAGAGAGAGAGACAGAGACAGAGACAGAGACAGAGACAGAGACAGAGACAGAACAGTAGTTACTGATGGACAAACCAGGCCTCTGGAGGGCTGGGGCTGGGATAAGTCTGCCAGACTTGGATGGGTTGGCAGGGCTCCAGGTCTGCGATGTGTGGCATAGGTGAACCAATGAGTCATGGTCTCCAGAGGGCTTCAAGAAAAAGTCAGAAGTATGCAGCCCAGCAGAACAGCTGAGTTAACATGGAGACTCCATGTGGAGAGGTGTGGGGTTTGCAGGGAAAGGGCTCTGTAAGTCATTTTTGTTCAGGATGTGTCCAGGAGTGTGTGGGATAACTCAAAGCTCAAAGATGGATGAGACCTAAATGTTGCTTAGGTAACACAATTTGACAAGTAACGAGACAAAGACCCAGACAGTTTGCTAGATCCAGAAGGGGATACACTGCAGCACAAAGATCAGCATGCAGTGGAAAAGGGAACTTTGTATGTGAAAACTATGGCAGAGTTTAAGAAGGCTGTGGGAGAACCTTAGTATTATGGAGGGGTGACTCTGAAATGTAGGATTCCTACATAGGGTGGGGGCAAGGAATGTGAAAGGGCACCTTAACTGCAAATATATATTATGAAAGGAGGGAGAGAGGAAGGGAGCGGGAGAGAGAGAGAGAGAGAGAGAGAGAGAGAGAATGAGAACATCAGAATATGGAAAAGCCATGAGCAACAGCCCTGGGACATAGACAAAGTAACCTATTAGGATCCCATGCTGTCTGCTCCAAATTTAGAAGCTTGCTGCACAAATGTATATGGCCTAGGGATAACACAGCATATTACATTTGATCTTTGTTGGGAAAAGGGGATATTCTATGGGGACAGTACAGTATGTGTGGCAGTGGGGGAGTCGAGAAGAAATCCTCTGTTGAAACCATTGAGTTGCTAGGGTTTTGGGGTCACACATGTTGTGGAGCTGTCTATGACTGTACCTGTTACCCAGGAAGGTCCCACATAGCTTGCATCTGACTGAGAAGCCAGGAACTGAGGGTAGAATAAATGTTCTGGACCTAGTTAGGAATGAAAAATGTTTTACCATCTTGCCTCTGAAAAAACAATCTGAACAGCCTAGTGCAATAAAGTGTTTTGCAACACTTTTGAAAAGCAGCTGAATTACGCTGCACAAAGTAAGCACCTCACTGTTGTGCCCAAATGTTTACATGAATCCGTTGCTTTTTGACTGAAGATACCTGCCTGGATCATTGAGTTTATGTACAGTGTAAGCGGAGGTTTGATGCTCCAAATGCCTGTAGTTGCTACCAAAACTTAAACTATTGTGAACCCTGACTGGCCCCTTCTAAATCTAGAGGACCCCCATGGTAATCTTGGATAGTCCTGGGCTTGCAGGTTAACATGTCAAATTCTGTTGTTAATATAACATGAATAGTATACTTAGTGCGCCCATCATCAGTGCAGTGGTAGAGCTACCACTCATGACACCAATGACCCAAATTTGTGAATAGCTCAAGTCATTGGTGGCTGGCTGAAGATAGGAGGACAGAGTATCCAACAGACTGCTCTCCTCCCTCAAGGTGGAGGCTTGCATGACCCACCATTAGACTGCCACCTAGTGAAGGCTAGTTGGCAGAGCGACTGCGCTGGCTAATGCAGGGAGGGTTGGGATGCAGCCAGCACTAGCACGATCCACACATGCATGGATGCATTGCCTCATGTCTGTGTCCCAGGGGAGGGAGAAAAGGGGAAAAATCAGCCACTGGCTGGTGAAGCCTTACCTGCCCCCCATGTTCACCATTGGGCATCACTCTTCTGGCCCCTGGGTATGCTCCTGGGCTTCACTTCTGCCATGGGCCACTGGATATGAGAGTGGAGCTACAGAGGAGCTGAAGGGTCAGCCATACCGTGAGTGGCATAATCAGAGGGGGCAATGCAGTGGTAAGTCATGGGTGGCTCAAGGAGTTCCCAGGAGCCCAAGATAAGAGGGGCTTTTATGGACGTGAGAAGGTGCTGGTAGTGGCAGAAGGAGGTCCTAGCCAGAGGGCTGGGTGGGGGCAGCAAAAAAAAAAAAAAAGAATTGAAAAAATGGGAAAAAAAGAATACAATGCTCATATGCCCACCTTCATTTTGTGCCCCTCTCCCCAGTCCAATAATCGGCACCAAGACTGTACTCTTTTTCTGACTGGGAGGACAGGCAAGCAGATGTCTTCACTGCTTGCCCCAGTGCTGCTTCTTGACCATCTGGTGTGCTGTGTATGAATGCCATGCAGCACAAATCCCCCCAAACACACACACTGGGGCCAAAGCCCGTTCTCTGTGGCCCACACAGGAAAACTGGTCACCATGGTGGCAGCACAAATCCTGATATGCCTATACTGTTTATTTTCTACCCTCACACCAGGGCTGCAGTAATGGGGGGGAAATGGGGAAGTTGTCCGGGGCTCCAAGCTCAGGAGGGGCCTACTTGAGGAGCTGGCATTACCCCTGGCATTTGCTGGTTTGTGAAACAGGGGCCCAGTTCAATTGATTTGTCCTGGGCCCCAAAATTCATAGCTGCAGCCCTGCCTCACACAAATTGTACACACAGTTACTTAGTCTTATGCAGCTACTGACACCTCTAGGAAACCTTTAAAAAACAGTATAGCACAGTGGTTTTAAGGCTGTAAGTTGCAAACCTGGAGACCTGGGTTTGAATCCCACATCCCCCACCTGCATACTGTGAGACCTTGAGCAAGTCACTTGACTTCCTTGTGCTCCCAGGTCGCACCTGTAAACAAGCTTCAGCTTAGTGTGTCTCTCCTGGTTAAAAAAACAATAATACTTGGGCATAATTCAGCTTGCACATCTCATGTCTTTTATAAATTTCTCCTCCTCATTATTTACTGCTGAGGAAATCTGTACGAAAACTGGATCTGTATCCCTTATAGTTCATCACTCTTACAGCTTATTCCTCACTTGAAGCTATGATGATGCTCTGTTGTGACAGCACAGTCTATTGCCTTGTGAATGACTGTGATGTCACAAGCAGAATATTATGACATCAGGTGGGGAATAATCAATAGAAGTTGTTGTGATCAAGGCACAAAAAACTGTCTTCATGCATATGACCTCGGCAATTACTAATGGAAAGGAGAAGTACATAGACTAATGTGAAATATAAACTGAACTGTGTCTAAATATTATTGTTTTCCAAATTCTACTGGATGTGTCCGCTGCTCTATATGTGCTTTCTGTAGCACTGGATCTGGGTGAAGAAGAACTTAATAAAGGGCCAGAGGGCTGTGATAAGACAGCACCATTGAAATGTCCACTGATCTGAGGGCTGTGACTCACAGTGTTTGTCCATGGACATTCATTTCCCAGGATTTATTGCCAGCAGTGGCATGCTAACAATGGCAAAGGCTGCGCTGCTAATTAGATTCAGACTAACAGTATTTCATCTCCTAACACTACAAGTAGAAGAAGCATTTAAATTTTATATTTCATCTTAAAGGTGGACTTTCACACTCAGTGATTAGATTGGAAATGTCTGGGTGGGGAACTCTCCCATCTAGATTTGTAGGTGGGGGGAACTGTCCTCGCTAGATGGTGGAACGCTTCTAATAACTAGTACTGTAAACAGATAATCTGAGTTACACCAACTAGGAGATGCCATGTCGTGGCCATAGTGAGTGTAACCCCCCTGTTGGGGGCTTACCTGTGAGTCCCCGAAAAAGGTTCGGTTTCCCCGGGGTTTTGCTTCAACCCCCCCATCTTTTTTTGTGCCCGGGTCCCGTTCTCCTGGCTTGTCCCCTGTTTTTCTGCCTCTCCTGCTGGTCCCCATGATGGTTTTAGAGAGAGAGAGAGTGGGGCCGGAGGAGCAGGTAGCATGGAGTTGCTGGTTTTAGCAATGGCACTTCGGTGCTGGCGAGCTCCACACATGCGCAGTAGTGCAATTTTGTTTTGGCCATTTATGGCCATTTTGGCTGGCTTCTCTGGTGATCCCGGTCTCTGGGTAAGCTAAGAGAGGGACCAGAACTGGTGGCAGAACCAGAGAGGCAGCGGGAGAGAAGAGAGAGCCAGATTTGTGAGCGCCAATTGCGCTCGAGAACTGGAGGGCTGCCTCATGAATATTAATGAGGTGACTTGAATAGCAAGTGAATGGAGTTCTGTCCAGTGCCTAAGGGCACAGTAGAAAGGTGCTAGCGATGAGCAAAAGAAGTAAATAAATTAAATAAAGTGATGGGGCAAAAGGCAAAAGAAGAGGCTGCCAGTCCATGGGGGAAAGAAATGAATAAAGTGTGTCCATGGATTGCAGTCAGTACAGTGGGGCTATGTGTGTGCGCTGCCTGGGGACATTAAGAAATGGCATCAGTGACTGAAAGAGGGCTGAAGGGAAATGTTAAAGAGTGCAGTCACTATGCAGGGCACAGGGGTGGCTATAGCTGTGTGGGGAAATAAATGAATAAAACTAAAGGGTTTGGCTGCAGGGACACTTGAAACTTTGGACACTGTATAAAATTTGGACACTGTTTACAATTGGCCACCATGTTCTGCAGCCATGTGACAGCAGCCAGCCAACCACCAAGCCAGGATTCTTGCCAGGGACTCTGGGACTGTTTGAAAGGGCTCTGGGAGGAAAATATCAAGGAATGTTTAGGTGCCTTTTTCTGCACCAATGAAGCATCATGGGAGTCTCATACATATTAATTTTTGCCTAAGGACAGTGATTCCAGCCAACAGGGAGTGAGGAAAGGGCTCCCAATAAAGGTTGGACAGTTGGGTTTGGAGTCAGTTCGGTGGGAGCTCCTCCTGGGGGGGGGCTCCTGCCCCTGGAGAGATTGGGGCTGCGAGATGGGCCTGCTAGGGGGGCTGCTAGCAATTTGTCCCCTAGGGCAGGGAGTGCCTGCCCCATTGGGAAAAGAGAAGCTGAAGAGGAAAAAAAGAAAAGTTTGTTAAAGCAACAGCTTGGCAGAGAGAAAAAGGGAAAGCTGCAGGTTGTTGAAAGTTCTGTGTTGTTCTGAAGTTGCACCACAACGGTGAGAGAAGTGCAGCTCGAATGGAAAAGGGAAAACTGCAGATTGCAAGGAAGAGGTTGTGTCCTGAGCCTGAATAAAAGGTCAAAGGTTGGATCTAAGTCTGGAAAAAGACCAAGGTTGCATTCTGAGCCTGGAAAAAGAACGTGGGTTGTGTTCAGAGCCTGGGAAAAGAATGAAGGTTGCATCTAAGTCTGGGAAAAGATGGGAATTCAGAGAATGATGAGCAAGTGAATATAAATGTGCTGAGAAAGAGAAAAGGAAGAGTAAGCCTCTTTGAGTCAGAGAAATGCTAAGTACCTGCACAGTGAGAAACTGGACTGTGAGCATGCAGGTGATATCTGTGTGAGCCAGAGCCGAAAGATGGCTGTGTCAGATTAAGAGACTGTGAAAGCAGAAGAATGGAAAGGTGCTTTCTGGTCCGAGTACCTGTTGTCTGCTCCTGAGATACAGCAAAGAGAGAGATGGACTGCTGTGGATACACACCATAGTGGGTAAAGAGAAAGAAAGAAAAGCAGAAGAGAATGTGCTGAAGGTTTCTGCTGACACCCAGGATCAGGTGGGGAACTCACTAACCCCCATCAAGTGAGGTCTGCAGCTGCAGGAGGCCACGGGTCTTGTACCCAAGTGCTAGGGCACTCTGATCAGAGGGAGCCAGGCTGTGAGGCCACTCCCCAGTCTGGGTCCTCTGTAGTTGGTAGGCCTTGTGCACGTACTCTGCAACAGGGCCTGTAATGGGCCAAAGGGGACAAGCTGCAAGATCTGCAAGCAAGAGGAAAGGAAGAGCAAGCTGCAGCCTCTGTGCCCCAGTTCGAGCATCATGCCCGCTTCTGCCTGTGATGCCATCCCTCCCCAGGACTTCAGTGAACTGTGCCATCCAAGGACTAAATCTGCAGAACCGTGAGTAAAAGCAGGAATTGACCTGCACCTGGGGACTGTAAATATGTTTGCCCACTAGAGCAGGAGGTAGAGCTAAGGAATAGAGGGAAAAAGCAAAGGTTTAGCTCTAACCAGAGAGAGAGACAGAGAGAGAGAAAATGTTAAAGTTACTTAATTCAAGTAAGCGCGCCAACACCGGCTACCAGCTGCACCTCAGGCCTGAAACTAGAATCTGGGTACCCAGTAAAGGACTTCAGGGTTTTTAAAGGGACTGGGACCTGCAGTCTGGGTTTGGGCACCTGCAGCAGATAGATAGATAGATAGATAGATAGACAGATAGATAGATAGAGAGATACTGGCAGCTACACTGTTTGAATTCTAGGGATTGAATCAAAAGGGGAAATATGATTTTGGGAAATGCAAAATAAAAATGCTTGAACTCTATTTACTCTTACCCCCATTCCTAAACCCTCCCCCTGTAAATAAACCATGGAGTTGCTAAGCTCAGGGTGGATAAGGCAATGGGACCTGATGGCATACATCCCAGGGTACTTAAGGAGCTAAAGGAGGAACTAGCAGAGCCATTAGCAGAATTGTTTAGTGAGTCTCTGAGCACAGGAGAGGTCCCAGAAGACTGGAGAAGGGCTCATGTGAACCCGCTCCACAAGAGTGGTAGCAGGGAGGAGGCAGGGAACTACAGGCCAGTCAGTCTTACCTCAGTAGTGGGCAAGATTATAGAGGCACTCCTTAAGGAAAGGATAGTGCAACACCTGGAATCCTAGAGGCACAGGATCCAAGACAGCATGGGTTTACAAAGGAAGGTCCTGTCAAACTAATCTCATAGATTTCTTTGACTGGGTAACCAGAGTGGTGGACCAAGGGGAGACAGTTGATGTCGCCTACCTTGACTTCAGCAAAGCTTTTGACACTGTTCCACATAGAAGATTGATAAATAAGCTAGTGTAGGCTCGGGGTGGGTCAGAAGTTGGTCAACTGGGTGGCAAACTGGTTGACTGGGCAGAAAACAGAGAGTGGTGGTAAATGGCATACAGTCAGAAGAGATGCAAGTCACAAGTGGGGTACTCAGGGATCAGTCCTGGGGCCAGTCCTATTCAACATCTTCATTAGTGACCTCTAGATGGACTAGAGGGTAAGGCTTTGTCTGTTTGCAGATGACACCAAGATCTGCAACAGAGTAGATGATCCAGATGGGGTGGGCAGAATGAGAAGAGATCTGGATAAACTAGCAAAATGGTCAGAAGAGTGGCAACTGGGATTTAATGCAAAGAAGTGCAAAATCATGCACATAGGGAAGAGAAACCCTGAAGCCACTTATAGGCTGGGAGGAGTTGCTAGCAGTCACAAAGGAAGAAAGAGACTTGGGCATCATCATCACTGATGACCTAAAATCATCCAAGCAGACCTCTAAAGCAGTAGGTAAGGCTAGGGGGGTGTTAGGGTGTATTAGTAGGGGTATCACAAGTCATAAGAGGGAGGTAATAATCCCTCTGTACAAGACATTGGTTAGGCCCCATCTGGAGTACTGCATGTAGTATTGGAGGCCACACCTTCACAAGGACATTAACCAAATTGAGGCAGTCCAGAGAAGGGCAACCAAAATGGTGCAGGGACTGCATCAGAAGACATACGAGGACAGATTAACGGAGCTCAATATGTATACCCTTGAGCAAAGGAGGGAGAGAGGTGATATGATCGAGACATTCAAACACCTTAAGGGCATAAACAAGGTGAAAGAGTCTAACATGTTTAAATATAAGAAAAATAGCAGGACAAGAGGACACAGCATGAGATTAGGGGAGGCCGATTAAGGGGAATGTGAGGAAATTCTTTTTCACAGAAAGGTGGTAGATGCATGGAATGGCTTACCACAAGAAGTGGTGGCTATGAATACAGTGCAGGGCTTCAAACAGGCATGGGATAGGCATAAGGGAGCAATACAAATGACTATGAATAGATAGGTCACTGACAGAGCAAAGGCCGATGGCACATTTATAAGGTAGAAAAAGAAATGGGCAGACTGGATGGGCCTTGCGGTCCTTATCTGCCGTCAACTTCTATGTTTCTATGTTTCTATGAGTTATTGTTTTGCAGCAGAGATGGATCCAGAGCATAATTTAGTGAGCCTGCTCTATTGTCTAAAAGGGAAACGGTAAAATGGTAATGGAATGTGGGGAGGTTCAAATCTGGTAAGTCCATGCCTGGGGTAACTGTTGGGGAGGTGGGTTGGTACAACATCCCAGGGGGTTGTACTGCTGGTAAGCGGACCCACTGAAAATGTACTCTGGGTGGAGGCACTGCCATTTTTATTTTAACTTTTGGGAAAGCATCCCATAGGTCAGTTTTGGAAACCCAGGCCCCGTATCCTGTATCCTAGGCAGCAGACAGGGGTAGTGGCCCTCTCCAGAGTGGCGCCGGAGAAGGGGTTACATAAGGATAAGCATTTTCACTTTTAGTAATGCTTTTGCTGCAGTGAGTGAGCTCCCCGAGGTCAAATAGAATCAATATGGTGAGAGCATAGCTACATGTGCCAAACAATAAACACAAAATTAACAGCTCAACCTTTTTGTTATGTGTAGTGCAGCTTTAAGAAATGTTTGACAGTATAGCTTTAAGAAACATACTTCCTGTAACTCTTCCTGTGTGTGTTGAGATAAGTGTCCCCCCTATGTCTGTGCTGAATGGAAGTAAACAGAGAAGGCCTAGATTTCAGTGTGATGTGTTTTCTTATTACCAAGACCCTGATGTGTTTAAGGTACTTATTTTCGGCCACCAAATACAACAAACTGATGACAAGGATGGTGAACATTTTCATAGTTCCGGCTTACTGAATTGCACCATTTTCTGACTTTCTGCATTGGAGGCAAGTAAGCAATTTGGAACTGCTATATAATGGAAACTTCAGCCAGCTTTGAGATTTTTTACAGGAACAGACTGGGATACATGGTCCAGACGGTTGATCAGTGGTTATTACTTAATCCTGCCATAAAATCTGCAAATGTTGAGCTACAGGAAAAGCTTATTCAAGCTGCTTTTTGTACTTTCTTGGGAAGTGAAACCTTAAAACTTTTTAATCTAATTTAGCTGATAAGTTTGTTATGGGGTTGAATAATGAACATCGTATTCAGCAATTACTTTCTGTAAGTGTCAAGAAGTTGGCTGATGAACTTCTATAGTTGGCACAAATGTATGAGGCTGCAGAAAATGAAGCGCATGCTAAGATGAACACTAAAAATGAGGTAGAAGTAACTGCAGTAAACCCCAAATTGAAACAGCTCAAACCTAAGTCTAAACCACTGTTTTCAAAGAAAAATTCAACCACTACACCCAAACTGCATTGCCAATACAAATGTGCATCATGTGGGGTCTTCTCAGCATAGCAGGGACCAGTGCAAATTCAGAGAAGTTCAGTGTCATGCATGTAAATGTCAGGGGCATATTGCTAAGGTTTGCAGAAGCAAGGGAACCGAAGTGTCAGTTCCGAGGGCCCAGACAGTGCAGTGTTTCTATTGCACCACAAATGCAGACTAAAGATGTTCTTCCTTTCTATGTGTTACTTCAGTTGCCAAAACTGAGGCATCAGTTGCATTTAATGGTAGATTCTGCTGCCCCAGTTACTTTTTTAATCATCAAACAAGTTCTGATCTGGATAAGCCACTGTTGTCGCCTTGTAATAAGTTGCTGCATACATTTAAAGGGCAACCAGTTCAGCCACTGGGCTCGTTTGCCACTTTAATATGCAGGACTGATTCTCCTAGTACACCTTTAACTTTTCTGGTTTCAAAAAAGGGTGTCAACATTTTGGCAGAGACTCTCAGGTTCTTCTAAACATTCATATTGATCCAGCAGATTTTGGCCTACTTGCTGCTGTCCAGGTACCACAAAGCAGTAACCCGCTCAAGCTTGGGGAGATTTTAGACATGTATCCAGAGTTGTGGAAGGGCCTGGGATGTTGCACAACAGCTAAAGCAAACCTGGTTACAAAGCCTATTGTAGTCCCTAAGTTTTGTAAACCACGGAAACATCCTTTTGCATTAAAACCGGTGGTTGGGGCAGAATTAGACAGACTGGAAAAAGCAGCTGTGCTGGAAAAGGGCCACTCCAATTGTGGTGGTCTCTAAACCAGGTGGTAAGGTTCGAATATGTGGAGATTTTAAGGTGACACTTAATCCAGTACTTAGCACAGATGTATTCCCTTTACCCTTACCAGAGGAACTTTTTCATACACTGAATGGTGGTGTGGGGTTCTCTAAACTGCACCTCACTGATGCATACCTTCAAGTGGAGAGAGATACAGATTCTCAGAAACTGATAATGATTAATACACACCAAGGACCGTACAAGTACAAACGGTTATGTTTTGGCCTTAGTTCTGCACCTGCTATTTTTCAAAAAGTGATTGAGCAAATGGTGGGTGATATACCAGGTGCTGCTCATTATTTGGATGACATCATTGTCACGGGCAAGACAGAAGCAGAACATTTACTTAACTTACAAAAGACTTTAGAGAGAATTGCAACAGAGTGGATTCAGACTCTGGAGAGAAAAATGCTAATTTTGTCAACAAAGTGTCATGTACTTAGGTCACACTATTGACAAAGATGGAATTCGTCCGAATGATTAAAAGGTGGAAGCCATTGTGCACATATGTGAACTGCAGAATGTTTCAGAGTTGTGCTCATTCTTGGGTATGGTGCGCTACTATGACTGTTTCATATATGGCTTAGCCACTAAATGTGCTATCCTAAATTAACTGTTACATAAGGGTACTCCGTGGAAGTGGACCAAGGGCCACAGTAAGGCAGTTCAAGACATCAAGCTCTCTCTAACCAAAGTGAATAATTTAACTCATTATGACCCCTAAATTACCTATCACATTGGCCTGTGATGTTAGTCCTGTGGGTACAGGAGCTGTCCTTTTCCATACAGATCCAGAAGGAGTGGAGAAGCCAATAGCCCATGCTTCACACAAACTCACTGCAGCTGAAAGGAATTATGCCCAGATTCAAAGAGAGGCATTAGCGATTGTGTTTGGAGTCCAGAAATTTTGCCAATACTTGCTAGGTTGCAAGTTTCACCTGAAGACAGGATCACAAGCCACTAGTGACAATTTTCAATCCAGAAAAAAGGAATTCCAGAGACAGCTGTTAGCCGACTTCAACAATGGGCATTAATTTTGTCTGCCTATAATTTCAAGGTTACATACCAACCAACTGACCAGCATGGAAATGCGGATGCCTTGTCGAGGTTACCAATATCCAGAGAAATGGAGTTCGATGTGAGACTTAAAGAGGAGCCATTAGTATGCCAGGTGGGGCCAGATAGTTTTCCAGTGCAATTCAAAAATATGGAGTGCTGTACTATTGTGTGTGCAATGGAGCTATAACAGTTAGATCAGCTTCCAGTACTAGCCAAGGACATTGCAAAAGTGACTAGCAAGATGCAGTTTTGAAACAAGTGTATCAGTATACGCTTGAGGGTTGGCCACAAGGCACTACTTGTTCAGTTGAACTACAACCTTACTATACAAAGAGACAGCAATTGTCCATTGCTGAGGGGTGTCTTTTATGGGGATTGCATGTCATAGTACCCCAATGTTATCACTCAGATGTTTTGACACTTTTGCATGCGAGCCATCTAGGCATTGTTAAAATGAAATCCCTAGCCAGACTTCACGTATGGTGGCCTTTCATTGACAGAGACATATACCAGGTTGCGTAAAGATGCGAAGGTTGTGCTGTATCAATGGGAAATCCAGCAAGAGCTCCAGTTCACCACTGGGAATGACCTGAAAAACCCTGGCAAAGGTTGCATATTGATTTCGCAGGACCCTATTTAAATTCCATGTGGTTACTCTTAACTGATGCTTATAGCAAATGGCCAGAAATTCATCAAATGTCTTCAACAACTACTGAGAGTACCATTAAAGTGCTGAAATCTATCTTTGCTACTCATGGTTTTCCGCAAGTGATCGTCTCGGATAACGGACCACAGTTCACGTCTGTTAAATTCCAAGCATTTTGCCGGCAACCTGGTATCCACCATATTTTCTCACCTCCCTACCATCCAAGTTCAAATGGCGAAGTGGAATGCCTGGTTCAGACTTTTAAAAAGAGTATGGACAAAGCTAATCCTACTACACCGATAGCAATACAAATAGCCCTTTTGGACTTTCTTGCGATGTATTGAACAACACCACATTGTATCACGGGAATATCCCCTGCAGAATTGTTGTTTGGACTTCAGATTCAAACTCAGTTGGACCTTCTTCGCCCTCTAGGTTGTAAGTCAGTAACTGAAATGTTTCCTAAGACCAGATCCTTCAAACCCAATGATTTTGTGTGGGTCAGGGTGTATGCAGGCCCAAAGAGAAGGATAGAAGGCGTGGTAGAAAAAAAGTTCAGAAATGTTGTCTATAGTGTTCCACTTGACTAACCAGAGGAGTGTGAAAAAACATATGGACCAATTACGTACTAGAATTGAGACAGAACAAATAAAGGATACCCAGAGTCAGAATAGTTATCCAGCATTAATTGTTCCAGAACAAGAACAGGAACAGATAGTGGAACCACAGCAATTGAGACAAGATGTGGCTGATGCTAATCAGATTTCAGTGCAACAGCCTCCAGTCCTACTACGTCAGACAGGATGTGTAAGACATCCACACAAGAGAATGGACTTGAAGAGATAATGACATGACTAACTAAAAGGGACATTGCAGTAATAACTTTGATAGTTTCATACTATTTTCGGAATTACTGATTTAAGTACTTTGTAGCTAAGTCAGGAGGGATTATGTGTAGTGCAGCTTTAAAAAATGTTAGACAGTACAGCTTTAAGAAATATATTTCCTGTAACTCTTCCTGTGTGTGTTGAGATAAGTGTTCCCCCTATGTCTGTGCTGAATAGAAGTAAACAGAGAAGGCCTAGATTTCAGTGTGATGTGTTTTCTTATTACCAAGACCCTGACGTGTTTAAGGTACTGATTTTCTGCCACCAAATACAACACTTTTCTTATTCACAAATTATTTTTAATTAGGAGTGTGCACTGAATTCTCTGTTCTAAATAGTGCTGTATGAAAAAAATCTTCTGCTGGCAGAATTTGCGTGAAAGTCAGACTTTAGCTTCCATGAAAGTTTGGAAATCATTTTGGCAACTTTCGCAGAAATTCTGACTTGGAATCGTGGAATAAATGTATGAATTACAGATTAATGTATTAAACTACGGAACAAAATTGCGCGGAACTGATCACTGTCAGAGCTCAGTTCTGCAGAATGTCTTTCAGCAGTTTAATACATTAATCCTCAATTCATACATTCATTCCGCAGTTCAATGAGTCACTGAATTGCAGAATGAATGTATGAATTGTCAGTGACGTGTATTGCCTGCCCTGTATTTATAAATTATAAATAATTATTTCCAATCCTTGGTGTCTATGGCAGCCCCACCCTCTGATAACTGGCCCTCTAATAATTTAATGTTTCCCTTGTGTCTACTGGCAACCCCCACCCTCTGATCGCTGGCCACATACAGTTTAATGTTTCCCTGGTGTCTACTGGCACCCACCACACTCCAACCACCAGCTGCCCCATACAGTTAATGATTCCCTGGTGTTCAGTGGCACCCTACAACCTCCGATTGCAGGCCACCCCATACCATTAATGTTTTCCTGGTGTCTAGTGGCATGCCCTGCTCTCCGATTGCTGGCTGATCCATACATTTAATGATTCCCTGGTGTCTAGTGGCACCCCACACCCTCTGATTGCAGGCCGCCCCATACCATTAATGTTTCCCTGATGTCCGGTGGCACTCCTCACCCTCCGATTGCCAGTCCCATACTTCCTGATTTGTGGCCCTCATCTGAATCTCAACAAAAGTGACTGACAACTCCGTGCTTGCCCTGTCCCATTTCTTACACTTTACATCATGTGGTAGTCATGGAAACAGTCTTTCTGACTACTGCATGATGTAAAGAGTAAGAAATGGGATGGGAGTGAGTGTAGAGTTGTCAGTCACTTTTGTTGAGATTCAGACAAGAGACACAAATCAAGAAGTATGGAGTCAGCGATCAGAGGGTGTGGGTGTCACTAGACACCAGGGAAACATAATGGTATGGGGCGGCCAGTGATCAGAAGGTGGGGGTTGCCAGTAGACATCAGAGAAACATTAAATGTATCGGGCCAGTGATCGGAGGGTGGGGGTGCCACTAGACACACCAAGGAATTGTTAAATGTATAGGGCAGCCAGCAATCAGAGGGTGGGGGGTGCCACTAGACACCAGGGAAACATTACTGTATGGGGTGACTGGCGATCAGAGGATAGGGGGTGCCACTAGACCCCAGAGAAACATTAAATATATGGGGTGGCTGGTGATCAGAGGTAGGGGTGCCACTAGACACCAGGGAATCATTAAATGTATGGGATGGCCAGTGAGCGGAGGGTGGGTGGTGCCACTAGACACCAGGGAAATATTAAATGTATGGGGCAGCTGGCAATTGGAGAGTATGGGGTGCCTCTAGACACCATAGAAACATACAAATTTTTGGCAGATAAGGGCCTTCAACCTAACTAGTCTGCCCTATTACCACTAAAATTGCACTCTATCATGCACTGCTGGCATTAGGTTGTACCCCCTTCCCCCGACTACCAGTAATCCTCTATGCCTATCTCAGCCATGTTTAAAACCAGGAAAACATTAATTGTATGCGATGGTTGGTGATTGGAGGGTAATGGTATGGGGCCAGTAATCAGAGGGTGGGTGGTGCCACTGGACACTAGGGAAAGCTTGTTTTTCTATTACAGGACTGTGGGGCATAGAACTGAACTGCAGAAGAATTACATGACTTGTGGATAAAAGTATTAGTTCTATAGTTTATGTGTTTTATTCCACAGTTCAGTGAGAATATTCCATGGAACAGGGTGAAAATTGACCAAACAGATTCTGAAGCTTTTCGATTTAGCCAAAGATGGAAATTTTGAAAATTCTGCTGAAGTTTGCGAACATGTGCGAAAGTTATGCTAAAACGGAATTTGCATCTTTTGACCAGATCTAGTTTTAAATGTGGTATGCCATAAAGTGATATTATATGGTAGCCCTCCATACCCACTTTCCCAGAAAGAAACACACTGACATGTCTTGGAGGAAATGGCTGCAGCCATGCATTTATTGAATAATATTCCAGAATAACAGCAGTGAGCGCAACTGGGAGGATCAACTACCCCATGGTCGTATTGGGCCAAGGCTTTACGGCCACCCCTGTCAGGCGCCGTTTGCCTTGCAGTATAGATATACCTGCTGCAGGTGGACTGTGACCCCTCCCCGGGTCTGGGTGTTCAGGTCCACCTCCATGCCAACCATAGGGTGTCACGAGCCCTTCAGAAGAACTTGGCTCGTCACCTCCCCCTTACCACTATGCCATTTCTTAGTGATCCTCCCAAGACGCCACCATGACTACAACATATTACTTATACAATACCCTGACTATTTATTCTCGCCTATTTAGTTTCTCCCACTCCTGCCTCAATTTAAGCACCCTTTTGGAGGAGGTGAAAATCCTGGGAAAAACCCTGCTACAGGGAAAACCGGGAAAAGCCACTCCCTGACCCCTAGTGCAGTCACCCATACTGGTTCAAAAGACAGTCCCTAACTCCTTGGCCCCAAAACCCTGCTTTTATGAGGGTGGGCAGGGGGGGTAATCCCTGAAGGGTAAAAGGAGAAAGAGGACGGACAGCTGGCTCTGTCCCAATGAATTCTTCTTTCTCCCTACTCCCACAGGATGTGACCCCCCCCCAAGTGGGAGGCCCTGGCATTTCCACGTCCAATCCCTGGCCTAGCCTGAGTCCTCCAGGACCACCTCTAACTTCTCCCCTTCCCTCCTCCTTCCCAGGTCCAGGGGAGGATGGCCCCAGATAAAGTACGGCTGCTGCCATCTGTTGCAGCCTCTGTGTTATCTGGTAGCCCTCCATACTCCTTTTCCCAGAAAGAAACACATTGACACATGTTTTGGAGGAAATGGCCACAACCATGCGTTTATTGAATAATGTTCCAGAATAACTGCAGCGAGCACAACCGGGACGATCAACTACTCCGTGGTCATACCGGGCCAAGGCTATACAGCCGCCCCCCCCCATCAGGTGCCATTTGCCTTGCAGTATAGATATACCTGCTGCAGATGGACCGTGACCGCTCCCCCAGGTCCGGGTGTTCAGGTCCACCTCCATGCCAACCAGAGGCTGTCACGAGCCCTTCAGAAGAACTCAGCTCATCATCTCCCCCTTACCACTATGCCATCTCTTAGTGATCCTCCCGAGATGCCACAGGACGGACAATGTCCAACCCCCTCAAGCTGCCTGCTCACCACTTCCTCCAAGACTTTCTCCAGTGCCTCTAGCCACCACTGTAATTCCCGCTTGGTCAAGTGCCCCATCTCAGCCACCTTGATTTGACCAGCGGCCTGAATCTGACTATGTTTCACCATGGTCCCCCCTACTGCCTACATTACTGCCCTCATCTCCCGGTTGACCCGGATGCAGGCCTAGTTGAGAGGGGCCACCCCCTTCACATTCGGCCAACTTGACCTCTGGATCAGCTGGATCAGCTGGGACCAGATGAGGATGGTCTGAGGTCACCAATCTCTAATGGTTCGAAAGTCCTTCTTCATGGCCAGCAGAAAATCCACCATCTTCCAACTTCCTAGGTCTTCCCCTCCAAGATGAATCACCAATATATCCAAGATACGCTGGGTCTGCTCCTTTGCTCAAAGCAGGGGGATCAACTTATCCCAGTGCATGCACTCAGACTCCAGCCATCAGATCTGAACTGTCAGAAGACCCTTGTTATGGAGCAGCCTCCCTGCCCCGGCTGCCACTCTAGCTGCAGCTTGTTGTATGACGGCCTGGCCACAAATCCAAATCAAACCATTGATTCTGGGGGATCCTGGAAGAAACAGAACACCATTATTGCAAGTGTGGGCACACATACCTCAAAAAGGTCTGGGACCACCAGAGCCCCAGCACCTGTATCTGCCCATCGTCCACCCCAGGCTCCTAGCATTTGTGGCTGCTCCAATCCTGAAAGAGTGAGTACCAAACTCCTTGGGGTTCAGCCCCACCTCCTGCACTACCCAGGTCAGGACTGCTCTAAACTGGTAGGCTGTGCCGGGCCTGCCATCTTCATGTTGGAAGAATGCCCCACCTTTCTTGGGGCTTGCAGCTCTGTAAGACTTCACTCTATCCTGATTCCTCCAGGGTGCCCCCAGCAGAGCCCGTACCAGGCACCAGTGGCCCTTCTGCTCCTGGTCTGTTTTACTCCTGCTAAGTCTTACCCATGCACCCTTCTCAGTTGTTTTGATGTCCCCTAGCTCCAACCTGATGGCCTTCAAAAACTGGTTGGGCTGCGTTAGCTCCAACACCCTGAAGACCCCACAAAAAGCCAACAGAAACATGGTGTCAAACAACAGCGTCTTGAACAGGGTCCAGCAGACTCTGGGGAGAGCCCTCCCTATATTCTCCAGGGTAGCCGGGGTGATGGGGCGGCTCATGTCTTGGTGAGAAACCACAGACTTTCCCCACCCTTTCAGCACCTTACGCACCCTGAAAACCTTCATGCTGTCAGTAATCCCCAGAGCCCTGAAGAACCAAGACATGCCAGCAACGCACCTGCCCATCACCCCTGGCATGTCCCCATTTTGCCTAGACAGCATGACATATGTGCACAGTTGCTCAACCAGAATGGGCCAATCCTGTGGCCAACTCTGCTGCACATGCACCCCCAAGTAGTGTACTACCCTTTTCCTATATACTTCCCTCGTCTTTGGAACAATGGAATTACCTATGCATTTCCAAGTCAAGATGTCACTACCCTCCATAAGAAGGGGGGGGGGGCCACCCATGGCTGCTGCTCTGCTGCTGGAGCCAGCTCCCAAAAATGTTGCCACTGTGAACAAGACAAAGCATCAGCAATTCCATTGTGAACCCCGGGTATGTGTATGGCCTTAAACGTAATGTTTAGCAGCAAGCATTTTAAAATTGAAGATGCACATCAAGCCCCCCAGCAGGCTACGATAACTGATTTTTTCATGCAGAATTCCCCCAGTGCCTTCTCAGGTACCAACCAGATGGGTGGCACCTTAAGGGACAGGCTTGGTGGGGCACTAAATGGTCCTCTAACTCTCCCCCGGTTGCCTTTCCTTATTCAGCTTCTCCTGGACTGCCTGAGGATGAACCCGCACAGATTTCAGGTTCTTGGCTTCCTAGCCCCCAACATATTGAATCCTGAAACCCACTATGAAACTATCCTCCAGCAGGGTGGCGGCTTTCCTGTCTGTCTGCTGGCTCAGCCGTGGGCTAATCCTGTCCATCCTTACCGGGGTAGGCAGGTATGTTACCCTGTGGCTTCCTGATTGTTCCACTGAAGCCTCCTGTTGGGGAGCACTGGGAGGTGCATTGAATGAAGGGATGCTGCAGTACACAGACCATCTAGATGTGCCAAAAATGGCATGACACCTGATTGCACTTAGATTGATTGTAGGCATAACATGCCTGCGTTGGTGTCGTTCCCCCTCCACCTTCTGCGCTGGGGCTGGTCTCAGTGGCAAGCCGCTGTCGGTGTGCACCCCTCCATGTATGACATCTACTAGGAGGGTCATATCCACCTACCCCACCCCAGGGTGCTGTCCTTCTGGTGCCTCCTCCTAAACTCCTCGTCATACACCAGCTATGCCATGCCACCCTTCCTCTGGTGCATGAGCGTGATCCGGTTCTGATAAGTGAACAGGCCCAGACCTTGGTCCCTTTCTGTCTGAAGGATAGTACCCACAGAGATGGGGAAGGCTGCAATCCAGTTTTCAAAGGTGTGAGGCACATTTGGGGGTTTCCTTTCAGACTTCTCACCCTTCTCTTTCTTCTTCTCTTCCCGCTCCTCTGGCCTGTTCAGCAGAGGGAACATGTCCACGTACTCCCTGTTCCTAATTTGCTGTCTAACCTTATCAGTGAGGTGGGACCCCAACTGCTTGTCTATCCTCGCATAGGAGCTAGGCTGCGATGGAGGGGACTCAGCAGAGGGCAGCGCAGGAGCGTCTGCAAGCCCCATGCCTGAACCCTGTCCCCAGCTTTCTCCACCACAGCTGCCATCAGGTCCAGTAGCTTGTCCAACTACTGACCCAACCCCACCTGCACTAGACTATTCCCTGGGGTGTCCCCTCGGGTACGTTCCTCCCTGGGGGGTGGCTCACAGCCCAATCGGTGCAGCCTCAACCAGAACGTCTGCATCTTCCCTGCCCCTCCCCTCGGGCTCCCCTAGCTCTCGTTCCCTGCCCCCAGTGTCATGTCAAGTACCTGCTATGCACCGTAATCACTCAAATGGCTTACCTCCTCTCCTTGCTTACCTCCCACTGGTGTTCTGGATACCTCGGCCAGAGGTGCAACCGCCCCCTGGGTGGCCACTTCTTCAATGGCACCCCTGCAGCTGCTGATGTTGGTGGGCCTTCCAACCCCTCCAGGCATGCTTCCAGCCATGCTGCCCCCTTCCTCTGGAACATCTCTTGCAGCTGTGACTCCAAGCCCTCCGCGGCCTTCACTGACAGCTTCCTCTGGTGGGCTGACATGCTGTCTGTAAAACACTTGCTGGTCTGACTGGACATCCTAATCCCCGAAGGGTAATAGGAGAAAGAGGATGGACAGCTGGTTCTGTC
The DNA here is from genome assembly GCA_016271365.2 of Neoceratodus forsteri. Lineage (NCBI taxonomy): Eukaryota > Metazoa > Chordata > Ceratodontiformes > Ceratodontidae > Neoceratodus > Neoceratodus forsteri. Next base: position 815,888,983 of record CM028134.1, on the reverse strand, counting down.
CCAATAAATTCCTCTTTCTCTCTACCCCCACAGGATGTGACCCCCCCCCCAAGTGGGAGGCCCTGGTGGTCCCACGTCCAATCCCTGGCCTAGCCTAAGTTCCCCAGAGACCACCTATAACATCCCCCCTTCCCTCCTCCTTCCCAGGTCCAGGGAAGGATGACCCTAGATAAAGTACAGCTGCTGCCATCTGTTGCAATCTTTGTAGCACCCGTAATGAAAAAGCCATTTAAAGTTTGTGAAAGAGCAAGGCTTAGGCTGCTAATTTTGTGTCTGTTTTTTGCTTGGGGACATATGACTCTCTCATTAGCTGACTTCTCACTAGTTACCTGCTCATTGGTTGGGGACGGCACCTTAATTAATGGAAGCCAATTCAGGCAATACAGTTTATATAAAAGAAGTCATTTCAGGTAGTTATATTTTAGAATAGGGACCCAGCTGATGGGTGGTCTACCTTGATGACTGGTAACTGGACAACTTCACAACAGGACCTTGATGTGAACACCAAGAGACCCCCCATTCCTACTGAATATAAAATAAGTGGCCAGTTCAGGCAAAAGGAATATTACATACATACATACATACACACATATATACATACATACATACATAATTGCCAGCCGATTAGGCCTATCGGTCTATCTTGTCTGCCTGATGCAGCTCACTGTTAGTGCACCTTGGCTGCTCTACCACCCATCATTTCATCCCCCCCATCTGCTCCCTGTACTACTTCGGTGATCTCCTTGCTCCCCCTCCATACCGTGCCTCTGTGCCTCTCCCATCCCTTCTTGAAACCCCCCACTGTTCCCATTTTTAGTAGATCATCTGGCAGAGCATTCCAGGGTGCCACCACCCTCTCTGTGAAATAGTGGCTCCTCGCCTCCCCCCTGAACCTCCCCCCTGCCAGCTTCAGACTATGGCCTCTTGCAGTCCCCTCTTCCCTCAGCTTGAGCAAACCCTCCCTGCTCCCTCTGTTGAACCCATTCAGGTATTTGAAGGTCTCTATCGTATCTCCCTATCCCTCCTGTCCTCCAGGGAGTACATGTTCAGCTTTCTGAGCCTATCTTCATATGACAACCCCTTCATACCACTGATCATCCTTGCTGCCCTTCTCTGGACCTTCTTCAGAAGTGTGATATCCTTTTTAAGGTGTGGTCACCAGAACTGCCCACAGTACTCCAAATGTGGCCTCACCAGTGAGCTGTGCAGGGGAAGTATGACCTCCTTTCTCCTGGACGTTATCCCCTTGGCTGTAACCCAAGCATTTTGTTTGCTCTGGCCGCTGCCCTCCTGCATTGCTCTGAGTGGTTCCCTTTAGTGTCAATCATAACCCCCAGGTCCTTTGCCATTGTTGTTACAGCCAGCTGTACCCCCCCAAATGGTAGATATACTCAGGGTTCCTACTACCGAGATGCAGAACACTGCATTTATGTGCATTGAACCCCAGCTGCCATGTATAGGCCCAGTATTCTAGTTTCTGCAGGTCGCCTGTAGTGCCTTCCTTCCCTCCTCCCTATCCACCACTGTCCCCAGTTTGGTAGCATCAGCGAATAAGCTCATTTTACTACCTGTCTCCTCCCCAATGTCTGAGACATACACATTAAAACGGATAGGGCCCAAGACTGATCCTTGTGAGACCCTGCTGATGACCTCCCTGAGGGTCAAGACTTCACCCCTTACCACCACCCTCTGTTGTCTATTCCCAAGCCAATTTGCTACTCACCCCACCAACTTGTCTCCCACCCCCAGCCCCCTTAATTTCTAAATTAGCCTTTTATGTGTGACCAAATCGAAAGTCTTGCTGAAGTCCAGGTATAAAACATCAACCAGCTTTCCCCCAACCCCCATATTATATTTGCAAAATTTGCCATCAGGGGGGTGTGTGTGTGCACTAAATTCTCAGTTTTAATAGCTACATGTACAACTGATCTAGCATAATGCTTCTAAGTTCTGGATTCCTCTGTTTTGATACACCATATTTGCAATGAGGAAAAAACTGCAACACTTCCACTGTGGGGGTAGGGGTGACATACTTTTCCTACAATAATGACTGCTGATGGAAAAATAGAGGACTACAAAGTACTCAGGAAACTACAGGCATACAGATAATCTGAGTTACTGTAACTAGGAGATGCCAGCTTGGGGCCATAGTGGGATATGCACTTTCACCTTTAGTAATGCTTAAGCTGTAGTGATCATGGACCACTGGGTTAGACAGAATCAAGATGGGGACTCATAGCTACATGTACAACTGATCTAGAATAAAGTTTCTAACTCCTAACTTCTGGACTCTTTCACTACACCACAGTATTCAAGGGAGAAAAATAGCAGAGGTACAGGAAGTTTGGAGCTCATACCATTTGTATGAGGTGGGAAAACTTGAGTTCTTGTGTGTTTCTGACCAATTTTATTTTATTTTATTTATTTATTGAATTCGTGCATAACACCATTGAGCAGATGCTCATTAATTGGTTCCTCATCAGTTGAATTACAAACTGGTACAAAATACAAGGACAGAAGTACATATACATATAAAGTGGTGGTACACATTACACTTATTATACAAGGGTAGACACTATTAAGGCATAGTACAATGTATGCCTACGTCCTGGGGATACAACAGCAATTGGAATGAGTACAGGTGAAGAAAAGAGCGGAGAGGGCTAGAGTTAGGGTAGCAGGAGGGGAAAGGAGGGGAGATAAGAGGGTGGGGTAGTAGATTTGGGGGTGGGGTGTGGTAGTGCCATAGAGGAAGGGCAGGGAGTGTAGGAGAAGTGCTGAGTTAGTGCTACTCCGGAGTAACAATCTACAGGGTGAATAAGTGCTAGTGGAAATTATTGCCTTCAAAGGTTGTAATTACTGACTTCAGAAGTTGTAGGTAAAGTCATTAATGGGAGCTAGCGAGGGCAGGCACCCCTTTTCTCTCTATGGCAAAGTTACAACAGTGCAATATTGAAATCAAGACTCCTTTGTCTTTCCTGAAGGTTCTTTCCATTTCTTGCTGTATGTGCTTGTGACAACACATCCTGTTGCCATAGCAATGTTAGGGATCTTCCAAATATAGGACTATTTGTGACCTTATTGTATGCTAATATGTTCTTCAAGACCACTCTTATAGTCGTAAGAGAGGTCTCATGTTCATTCTGGGGGTATGAGAACCACAAACCGAAGGTAAGTGGCTTTGATGCCCAAAGAATGTGAGACTCCTCTTAAAACCATAAGCTTGGTCTCAGAAGACATATTAATATATTATTGATTGAGTGCTATCAATAATATATTAAACATATTAAAATCTTCTCCTAATAGTGCCTGTTCCCAGGGCACCTGGGTGAAAGGCACTGTTTACAGTATAAGGCTGTCGCACATGCAGGGAAAGAGAGCTCTGATTAGTTGACAGTGTTCCTTCAATCTATAATGCATGCCCAAGGAAAAGTAAGTGGGGAGAAAAAGCTTTAATTGAAACAAAAGGTAAGTTTACTGATTAGCTTTAATGACAAATGCATTATAAGTAACATGACTAAATTCCAGACATCTGTTATGGTATGAACATCGTCAGTTAAAGTCTCCATCCACAGTCACAGCAACCACTAGTAGTTATACTGGGAACTAGAGTACGATGGGGCCTTAGGGCAGACTCGATGGATATAAAGTCTTCTTGTGTCCTTACTATCTACTTTATGTTTCTAGGTTCTTTCTGTGAGCAATGGTAATTCCAGTATTTTTTTACCTTGTTTGCATTTCATAAACTGAGTTGAGAATCGCAGACAATCCTGAATGAACTGAAGTCTAAATTGTGCCATTTTGTATGTAAACTCTGCTATAAAAAGAGAAGATCATGCCGGGTACTTACCTTGTTATACATATATCTCAACATAAAGTCCATTAGGAATGACTTTCCTTTTCTAAAAGCTCCAGCCACAGACACTGTAACCACTTCTCTGTCCCTGACTGCCTCGGAGAGAAGGATTCGATTTAAGGCGGCTTCATCCAGTTCAAAGGAGTGGTCATCTCTAACAACAAGCACTTGGACTGGATGGGCTTTCTGCACAGACTCTTCATCCTCTGAGCTCCAGTCATAATTTTTGTCTGTAAATCCACCTATTATAATACAAGACATAATACAGACATTTTTTGCTTTACCAAAATATTTTATTACAGAATTTGCTTTCACAAATATTTTATTATGGAATGATCATTCCTAGTTCTACTTTCTTAAAATTAAAATTGGTATTGGTGTAATGCTACACCGGGTCCCTCAGATGTACTTATCCCAGACGAGAAGGGGCCAGCCTGGGCTATTGTTTAAGGGAACTGGATAATCAGGGACTAATCAGTGCCACACACACCACAAACAGTCACATACCCAGAACATACCTGGAGTCACTTAATAGTACATCAGCTTGATCCTTTTCTGTGTCCCACAAGTTCATCACATATACCCAAGCAGCATCTCTATCCGTATCCTACAACCCTGAAAAGCAGACATAGCAGTCTCTTTGCTTCATAAGGAAAACCTTCTGATACTACACATGATAATAAACACATCTAGGTACTCATTTGTCTATCTATCTGAAGAGAAAGTAGGGCAGGGCCCACAGCTCAGCAACATTGAACATAGGGGGAGGGTGGTGTGCATTAGTCCCTTCACAAAAGAAAGGGTCCTACAAGAGCTAGATAAGCTCAGGGTGGACAAGGCAATGGGACCTGACATCATACATCCCAGGGTACTAAAGGAGCTAAGGGTGGAACTAGCAACTAGTGGAACTGTTTAGTGAGTCTCTGAGCACAGGAGAGGTCCCAAAAGACTGGAGAAGGGCTCATGTGATCCCACTGCACAAGAGTGGTAACAGGGAGGAGGCAGGGAACTACAGACCAGTCAGTCTTACCTCAGTAGTGGGCAAGATTATGGAGACACTCCTTAAAGAAAGGATAGTGCAACACCTGGAATCCATAGGAGCACAGGACCCAAGACAGCATGGGTTTACAAAAGGAAGGTCCTGTCAAACTCATCTCATAGATTTCTTTGACTGGGTAACCAGAGTGGTGGACCAAGGGGGAGCAGTTGATGTTGCCTACCTTGACTTCAGCAAAGCTTTCGATACTGTTCCACATAGAAGATTGATTAATAAGCTGGGTAGGCTCGGGTGGGTCAGACGTTGGTCAACTGGGTGGCAAACAGGTTGACGGGCAGAAAACAGAGAGTGGTGGTAAATGGTATACAGTCAGAAGAGATGCAAGTCACAAGTGGGGTACCTCAGGACTGTCCTGGGGCCAGTCCTCTTCAATATCCTCATCAGTGACATTGCAGATGGACTGGAGGGTAAGGTTTGTCTGTTTGCAGATGACACCAAGATCTGCAACAGAGTAGATGATCCAGATGGGGTGGGCAGAATGAGAAGAGATCTGGATAAACTAGCAAAATGGTCAGAAGAGTGGCAACTGGGGTTTAACACAAAGAAGTGCAAGATCATGCACATAGGGAAGAGAAACCCTGAAGACACCTATAGGCTGGAAGGGGAGTTGCTGGCAGTCACAAGGGAAGAAAGAGACTTGGGCGTCATCATCACCGATGACCTGAAATCATCCAAGCAGACCACTAAAGCTGTAGGTAAGGCAAGAGGGATGTTGGGGTGTATTAGCAGGGGTATCACAAGTCGGAAGAGGGAGGTAATAATCCCTCTTTACAAGACACTGGTTAGGCCCCATCCGGAGTAATGCGTGCAGTACTGGAGGCTACACCTTCACAAGGACATTAACCAAATTGAGGCAGTCCAGAGAAGGGCAACCAAAATGGTGCAGGGACTGCATCAGAAAACATATGAGGACAGATTAACTGAACTCAATATGTATACCCTAGAGCAAAGGAGGGAGAGAGGTGATATGATTGAAACATTCAGACACCTTAAGGGCATTAACAAGGCGAAAGAGTCTAACATGTTTCAATATAAGAAAAATAGCAGGACAAGAGGACACAGCATGAGATTAGAGGGAGGCTGATTAAGGGGTAATGTGAGGAAGTTATTTTTCACAGAAAGGGTGGTGGATGCATGAACGGCCTACCTCAGGAAGTGGTGGATATGAAAACAGTGCAGGGCTTCAAACAGGCATGGGATAGGCATAAGGGAGCAATACAGATGAGTATGAATAGTTAGGCCATTGACAGAGCAAAGGCCAATGACACATTCATAAGGTAGAAAAAGAAATGGGCAGACTGGATGGGCCTTGCGGTCCTTATCTGCCGTCAACTTCTATGTTTCTATGTTTCTATGTATCCTGAGCCTGGAGCCTTCTCAAAGGACACCCTGGCCTACAGCCCCTTTAAGGTATGCCTGTATCTGTTCTTTCCCAGCACCTAAGGCCTCCCAAAGGACATCAAGGTCTACAATCCAATTGTACAAGATATGCATCTCTCAGAGAAGTTACATCTGACCCTTTGACCACTGTCATGGCCCAAGAATCTCTCTGGTGCCTTTCCCTTGACCTGAACCTTTCCTTTCAGGAAGCTTAGCCACCCCTGGTGTCACTATCAAGAAGGCTTACCAGGTGAAACTACAAAGGGTACAGCTTACTGAGGGCCATATATGAACAGTCTTGGGAGTCCTGGACTGTACCCAGGCCGTAAGTCATCAGGGCACTTCCCTTAAAGGGAGGACCTCCACAGTCCTCCTCTTAAGGCTTTATTGCTCCCCAGAGCCCACCTGACCTTGAACCTTCTGTGCAGAGTTTAGGCTCCTCCTACTGCCATCCTTTATGCCTTAACTACTTGCAGGCATGAGAGCACTAAAAGGCATTAACACTTGCACTCCCCCTGGAGGAGGACAGGGGTGTGTTACATAGGCCATTATTTAACACCATTACTAATGGTATGTAATGTAGGTTTTTTTGTACAAGAATTTCAAATGCAAGGTATTGTGGGTAATAATATGCAAATCAATGCAGAATGCGGGGACAAAGCTTCACCAGGATGAAACCTACTTGAAATAGGCTTTAGCACACTGCGCCCTGTATACAATTAGGGCTGACATACGTTCAACACACTGTGCTGGGCTGAGGATCTCTGCACAGTGAAGTCACTCTGTGCACACTGTGCAGAAAGGACATTCGTGGTGGCCTGGCCTGTTAGCTGAGCACACCAGATATGCTCTGGATGAGCTCCAATCTAGATTTCTTTGAAACTTATAAAAACTGAACTTCAACTTGCATATCCTGCCTGAAAATCAGTGTAAGACCATACTATACTAAGTACCACTCTAATCTCAGAGAAGCTTCTCTGCTGTGAAAGAAATTATGTGGAACCCAAAAAACAGCAAATCCATCTGGAACAGCACAAAACATGGGTCCAAGCTTCCAAACCAGCTGGAGGGCCAGGTATGGTTGCTCCTCAGCCAGGAGAGCTGACCATGGCTGCTCTACTAGCAATGATTCAAAACCTTGATCAGATGATGGAGGATTTCAAAACTAGGAAGGTGCTGCTTGAAAGTAAAGCTGAGGGGACTCAGGCAGAGGCAAATAAGGTGGGCCCATCAGCTGAAGAACCACTCATGACATGCATGGGCCTAGTGAAGGAAAACTCTGTCCTTTGAGTAAGGCTAGAACTGTTCGGAAAATTCTCCTGCGCCTCTAAAATCTCCATCCTGCGATTGCCCCAGTCAGGAGATGGGGAGGACATCAAGACTTTCTTACACACCTGACTTCCTAGTGTACTATCCCTACAAACTGATGTCACTATCAAGAAGGCTTACCAGGTGAAACTACAAAGGGTACAGCTTGCTGAGGGCCACATATGAACAGTCTTGGGAGTCCTGGGGAGCAGCAAAGAGCAGGATGCTATTTTACTTGTGGCCAAGCAATCTGGACACATCTCCTAGGATTGCACCATGATCCAAATATTTCTGGACTTAAGTTACAGTACACGCCAAATATGGTGTGAATTTGATGGGGTGCGCATGCTCTTAAGAGAATTGGTGGCAAATCACTACCTGCTTCTCCTTGCTAGACTGAAATACATTATAGGGATAAGGTTTTTCTATTTTGCAAAGCAGCTGATGCAGGGAAGCTTACAGATAAGATCAGAAAGGAGTGTGCAGCAAGAGTGGATGAAGGGAATTTGCAGGAGCAATCAGATGATTGAGTGACATTACTCTGTGGATGGACTCTAAAATATGTCTTTGAATTCTGTATCTCACCTATATTTCTTGTTAAATTTAGCTTCTTGACAGCTGTGTTATTAAGCAGCTGACGGTATCTTTTTTTGGGGGGGACTGGGGATGGTACAGCGGGTATGGGGACTGTGTTTGTTTGGAGGGCAGTCAATGATTTGTCTATTCCACATACAGTAGATGTTGTTCACCAGCATGGCCAACATGTTACTGAGAGCCTTCAGTGAGTCTTTCTTGTGGTACCTCCCTCCCCCCAATAATGGCCATTTTCATTGTACAGAGGAGATACATTGGATTTCAGAGCATGGAACTCAAGAGTGACTTTGTAGCTGCATGTTTCTTTTACTTCTACAGATTCACTAGCTAGTTAAAATGTCCCAACATTTTGTATGCTGAACTGTTTATGTGCAGTATTTTGACAATTTGAAAACACTATTTATGTTTCTTTTTCAGATCTGGTCACACTGTGGCTTAGATGGAGCAAACTGTAATACAGCTCAGCGGCACTAATGATATGTATTAACTTCAGAATAAGTTTGTGCTGTCTTTGTCTTACACGACTAATATGCCTTGCTCCAATACATTACAATGTTGTACTACAGTTTATTATATGCATGTGGACTGACTGAACAACTTCAGGGTTCTGCACCAGAGAGATGTGTTATTTTTACAAATGATTATTATTTTTTTATCAGCGTCAAATCTTGCTAGTCTAAATTTGCCTAACATCAAAGAAAGTTGCGTTTAGCCCTTTGTTTTTTTGGACGTGCTGTGGATTCAGGGTCTTTTGTAAAATCAATAAGGGCCTTGCAAATGTGAGGATGATCAAAGGCATCTACAGTGTACTGCCAGGGAATCGCTTTGAGTTGCCAAATGGACAAATCTTCAGTTCCCCAGAAAACAAGAGACTGGTCAAAAAGGAAGCTTCCAAACTTTAAGCCAGACCTCGGAAGGACAGTATAGATTTATCTGCCAGAGAGCAAGGGCTATGGACTGAGGCCTTCCGATAAGAAGTGGCGCAGTATACAAATCTTTACCTTGCCATTGTGAAGTGAACCTGGTATACCTTAGGGACACTGGATTGCATAGGATTACCTTTCTTCTGCACTAATAGGCTGCTATTGTAAACTGCTTGCCATTTGTTAATAGCAGTTTTGGCTATGAATACTTGAGAGACCACCGATGTTAAGCACTTTAGAAGCTAGAAGTTAAGAGTATTGTTTTTAAACTGTGTGAGCTTGAATTTAGCTGCCTGAAATCTTATGGTATATAATAATTAATTTGGCAGTTTACCCTGTGATATTACATGTTTTTTTAACTAGCTCTATTAACACTATTAATAGCAGTTACACTTAACTGGATCCATGATGCCTAGGGTTACCACCTGTCCCACTTTCCGCAGGACAGTCCTGATTTGGGCAGCTGTGTCCTGCAAAAAAACATGAAAAATACTACATGTCCTGACATTATGGTAGAAAAATTTTGTTTTTACTTTCCTCTAAATGTTAAAAACAACTATAACACCTTAATTAAAATACCTTAATGTAATAACATACACTAGAAACAACTAAAACAACTACAACTCTTAGTCTTAATTCTCATTATTTAGAAAAAACAAGTCTGTTGCATTGGTCGAGGTTACACATTGTCCTGTGAAAAATCAGGTTTCAATAAGAAATGTCCCACTTTGGACTTCATAAAAGGCGGTAACCATAATGATGCCACATCAACAAATTCTTGTTGACGCAATGTTTCCCCGACACCACTGCATCGACCACAATTGTGGTCAGCATGGTGCCACCGAGATGAAAGTTATTGTTTTGCGGGGGCACCACACCCCTACTTACAATTCTCAACTCCGAGATGTAACTGAGTCGGGGGTGGGGTGCAGGACCTTGGAGAAGGATGCCGGGGTCCCAGGAGGACTTTACAGTGACATGGCGATGTTGTCAGTATCGACCATGTCGCTGTAAAGTTGTCGGTGTAGCGACGGTATACCCACTTAGCTACAGTGAAGTTATAGTGTAACTACACTGTAACTGCATTGCAATTGCAATGCAGTTGCATGCAACAAACATGTAACTACAGGGTAATTACCCTGTTGCATGTAATTAAGTTCTGGCTTGGCTCCCTTCCACCCTACTTCATCGCCTGCCTCTCCGTCCCTCTTACCCCCACCTATTCCCTCTGCAACTCCCCCACAGGACTATCGCCCTCCCTGCCTGTACTTCCACTTCATGGAAAACTGCCTTCTCCTATCACTTTCTAACCATTTGAAACTCCCGCCCCTTAGATATTCGTTCTGCCCCATCTACTCATTCATTGTCCTATCTTCTTCAGCAATACATTTCCCCATCCTGCAATTGCACCTGACCCACATCTCCTTCACTTCCCCACTCTGCCTTTACTTCTATTTTATTTTCACTGCTTTACCCCCTTCTACTCCTCCCTAGGTGTGCTGAAAGCCTATAGCACTAGTTAGGTTTACATCAGGTAGTGTTTATACCCTTGAGTTTCCATGTCTGAGGGGAAGGCTTGCCTCCCCCCCTCACCTCTTCACTCATCTTCTGTTCCCAACCAATCTCCTTGCAGGGTGTACATCCCAGAGGGGTGAGGGTTCTCCTAACTCTCAATTTATCTGTGTTGAAGTAGTTTGGGTGTATGTACTGTATATGATTTTATAAGTATATATATATATATGCTTTTAAGTATGAATATATGTGTGTGTGTGTATATATATATATATATATATATATGTGTGTATGTATTAATGCTATATGTACATAGATTATATTTGGATGCCTAGCGCTGCCTGCCTATTCCCACAAATGTTTGGCTTCACTTTAAAAGTATTTGGCTATATGAACTGGCTCAGCTCTATGTATAGTTTATTTGGACCTCATATTCAAATATGCAAAAATGTATCTCCTTTTCCCTCCCCCAAGACACATCTGGAAATGAGCTATTGTAACTCAGTATGCCTTTCCTGGTGAAACTTTTCAAATAAATAAATAATTAATGTTTCAGGTTTCAAGTATATCAAGGTTCAAGTTTATTACAAAATGTGCATATAACATACAAGTTAAACACACACATATTAAAAACATTATACCAAGTCTTTAGTTAAAACAATGCAGTGTCAGTGGCTCAGTAGGTAGCACACTCGTTCAGTAGGTAGCACACTTGCCTCTGAGGCCAGGAGATCAGAGAGCTGTGGGTTCAGTTCCCACATCAGACACTTGGGTTAATATCCCAGTACTGACACTGTAGTGCAGCATGAGAGGCGTGCTGCACTTCTGAGGTGTCGTCTTTCGGATGAGACGTTAAACCAAGGTCCCATCTGCCTTTATTGGTAGTAGTTCAGGTGGATGTTAAAGATCCCATGGCACTTATTGAAAAGAGTAGGGGAATTTCCCCGGTGTCCTGGCCAAATTTCCCTCATTCACTAAAAATACCACCAACAGTTTCATCTGGTTCTAGGTCAGTTGGCATTCATCTGTATCCCCCTCCCCCGGGTCATGCCTGAAAATAGGCAGGATTTGTCTAGTGCACTTACCCGGTCAACAAAAACTAACTAAATAAATAAATATCCATTTTCTAACTCAATGATATGATTCCTATGCTATACAGTATATTCAGAAATTTTTTTGGGTAAAATGTTTGATGCAGCTATTGCAAATTTCACTATTCTATACAAAATTGCAGTACTGTCAGAGGTTAATAAGTATAAACGATTTTCTTCCTTTGACTTCAGAGAAATTTTGTCCAGGAGCTTCTGTAGACACTGATTATGTATTATCTCCAAATATTCACAACCAAATATACAGTAATATGTATTGTTGACCATTTATCTGAGCAATTGCTCTTACATTCTATGCCCTTCTGATAATGCATCCATGTTAAGCAACATGTATTTAAACTATAATTTACATCAAATCTCAATCTTGCTATAGATTTTGACATGCAGACTGTTCTCACAGTTAGTGATATAACACTCCCTATAATGTATATTTAAGTTTTACATTAAGTTTTGAAATTTTGTGTTATAGTCAGTCATTCCATATATTTCTGCTTACAAATATCTGTTATTCTATTCTTTGAGGTTTTACGGTAATTGTTTAAATCAGTAAAATTCCAATTCCTAAAAGTAGTCTCCAAGCCTATTTTTCTTACATGGATATCTAATTCATTAAATCATGTCCATCATTTAATATAACCAATGGCACCATTACTAGTACAGTCTATACTATCAAGCCAACAGCTAAATAGCAAGTGATTTTCTTCCCTATTTTTGTTTAATTTATTTAAAAAAAAAATAACTTGTCTCCATTCTGCTATTGCAAATAATGAGATCAGCCTAGTCTCGGCCTGTAAAAATTATGCGGGAATAAATTGTGGTAGTCTTAAAGTTAATCTTATGAAAAGGTCCTGTATAGGTTCTAAGCAGTTTATTATTTTTGGATCCCCCCATATTTCAGAGTCACAGAGAATGGCAGAATTAACTTTCATCTGTAAATTTTTAACAAAGAGATCATTGAATTATTAATAAATTGTTGTGATAATTTATTAATTGCAAGGACCACCTGCCTTGCCTGTTTCTTATTTTCTTCTATTTGAGTTTTCCATATGTCTTTAGCATTAATTGTTACTCCAAGATAACAAAATCTAACTTCTTCCACTATTTCATTTTCAATTGTCCATTGATATTTCAGATTTCTTGGTTTATTAATCATCATTACGTTGGTTATTTCCATGTTTATTTTTAATGTTTGCTCCTTAAGAGTATTCATTATATTATCCAGTGCATGTTGGAATCCTACAGCTGATTTTGATATTAGTATCACATCATCCGTATATAATAAAATGTTAATTTTATTTCCCAAAATAGTGGGTGCATCAGTAATACATTTATCTAACTTATACACTACTTGGTCTATATAGAGATTAAACAGCAATGGTTCAAAAAAACACCAATGTTTTACTACCTTCTCTAGTTTTAGTGGTTTGGTTAAGTTACCATCTGTACTATACCTAATTTGTTTGTTTGTGTCTGAGTATAGCCTTTGTAATAGTGAGAGTAGTCTGCAGTCTATGTTCCAGGCTTTTAGAATCTCCCAGAGAACTTTCCTGTTTACATTGTCAAATGCTGATGCAATATAAATACACCATAAATAAAATACATTTCTCTAATGTGCTCTTGTTTTCCTGATAAGATGGTCTACAACAAATACACAATCCACTGTTGAGAAGTTTTTCCTGAATCCAAATTGCCTGTTACTCAGTATATTAGATTCCATAACCCATTCATTCAACTCTTTCAAGAGAATATGTGTGAAAATTACATGTAATTAGTGATTACTATAGTTATATTAAAACCAACACTTTAAAATATATAAAGAAAAGTTAGAAAATCATGGTTGTCAATACTAGAGGAAAAAAAGGCTAACAGAAGGAGGCTGAAATGGATTTGTCTTTTGAGTTCTCCCAGGAGCACTCCATAGGCAGAAAAGGAAAAACTGCTTAAAATATAAAAGTAATATGCAAGAAAAACAAACAGATAAAGAACGTTGTAAAATTATCATCTTAATATACCTCCCTTTTAGCTACCTGAAGAAGATCTAAAGAAAACAAAGCAAGTTCTTATAAAAAAAAATTATTCTTCTCCACATCACCAAAAATGGAGGAAATATGGCTAATTATGCACTCAATCATGATAAAGATGGTGGAAACTATTCTATAATTGTATGCAGTGGGGAAAAACATAGAGCTAATAATAGATCATTACTAAGTCTTTTTCCTCCTAACTCAGATGCAAACTTAGATATAGTGGACTTAACAGCTGCCTCAGTAATGGGGACTGCAAAGTCAGAAACCAATAAACTGTTGCCCCTACTCCTACATAATTTGAATGGAAGCCCTTTCCTAAACCAGTCACCATATTAGAGCTCTCTATGGATTCCTTAGAAAGATCCCCAACATTGGATAATGTACAATCTAATAAGAGGACCCTAGGGTACAATTTTTGGATGAAGCTTGTCCATCTGACAGGGAGAATAGACATTCTGACCTGGTAAAAAAATTACCCTGTACCCTTTATGCCAAGGCTGGTAGAAACACTTAAGGACCAGCATATAGCTAACATTTTGTTTTAAGAACAACTTTATATTTTGAGAGATGAAATTACTACCATTAAATCTACTTTAGCCCATCATGAAGGGCTAATTTGAAATACATTTAGAGAACTAATTAAAGGAGAACTGGGATCTGTGTGACTCTGTGACAATTAACCCTCTTAACAATACTCATTCTGATCCAAATGTTTCCCAAAAATCTAATTCACTACATCAAATCCCATCTTTTCCCAAGTGGGGCAATCTATAAAAAAATAAAGATAATAAAAAGGAAAAAAAATAAACTAAATCTGATTGGAACAGTTAACAAAAATTGTCCTAAATGAAAACCAAAAAATACCTCATCAGCTGACCCTGTGATGACAACAGACATATGACAATAAATAAAGGGAAAAAACAAACAAAAGGAAGATTACTGGGTCAGATTCTCCAATCATTTAAAAAAAGGAAAATTAGGAGGAAAAAGACACGGGAAAAGTTTGCTGAAAGTATGACAACAGAAAAGAAAATTACTAATAAAGGAGATACTTTATCTAAGGCACAGGATATGCTGATAAATATTGTAATTCAGTCTCCCCCCTCAGGAGTAACACACCTCATCAGACATGAAATCACTGACAAGGAATTAGGGCCACTCTTTTAGCTGAAAATAGCAACCCAGAGGAATTCCCTCCAAAAAAGAGAATCACAGTCAATCTGTGGCTCACTGATAATGAGGCTGTCATACCTATTTATGGTATCCACAAAAATAAAGATGGAAGTACAACTAGTCCGGGACTGCTGGTGAACCACCTACTTGAACAAGAACCAACAATTCCCAAATGGGAGGAATAATGTAATGCACTATACGAGGGATGTAATGGAAAAAGAAACACTGGTAAATTTTGGTTCTCTTCAATATGGAGATCACCATATGGATCTGGGGACAGATCTTTAAACTTAGTCACTTGGGGTTAAAACCAGGTCCTCCCATTTACCATACTGTCATACTTAAAAGCAAATACTGAAAATTGTATACTGTGGAAATTAAATAGACTTAGAAAACTGACTATGAATATCAAAGACTATTTTCAAACAGAGATGAGAGAGGAACGGTTGTTGCTTACTATGCATGGGCTATAATCTTCTCAAAATGATCAAACCTCACTTATGCAAACTGTCTGCTATGTTATAGGGAAAATCTCAGGAATTAGACTCAGTTATAAAGGCATTTAGTGGGTATGGAAGGACAAGTTACAATAGCAGTTAGGGACATACTTCTCCTGGGTTTAATTTTGCCAGAGGCACATACCGTAAACTGAGTAGATTAGGAATTCTGATATACAAATGGTTGAATAGATGTGATTAATGAGTCAGATAACAAAATAGTGCAGAAACTGTTTTTTTTTTTACGTTAATGCAATCAATAATCAGAATGATCTAGACAAACAAAGCAATAACCTTCACTCAGTCACTGAAATATGGGCAAAAAAGGTCTCTTTTATATCTTGGGTCAATTGTTTTTAAATTCTGGGTGACCCGAACAATGAATGACTCTATAGTAAAACTGTCTGAGACCAAGATCCATTAACTATGGACCTAGAGGAAGAGGAAAATCTGGATAAAACAAATGCTATTCTTTCTTAGAGTGTAGTGGGCTTATCCAAAAATATTGCTGATGAACAATTCAAAAAATCCTTATCACAATTTAGTACAGTTTGTTTACAAGAAACTAGGGTTACTGAGGAGGTCAGGACAGAAGTATTTGTACACCTCTCTGCTAAAACTAGAGATCTAGCCTGTTGGGGAAGACCTGTGGGGGGTCTGGTAACCTTAATAAAACTGGAACAGAATTATCTGTCAGAACACTGAAACAGAATTTTCTGTCAGAAAACAAAATAACTCCCAATATTCTTATGATTCTGGTCCAATGGAATTTGGGATTTCTGTTCATATGTGACTGCTATATTCCACCAAAAAATACAGAGTATTATAGGGAGGAGCCCAGGGAAACCTAGGAATTAGAGACACTGAAAGCAACTAACTCAATTCGGCAGGGGTAATTCTGATGGAAGATTTTAATTCTTGGATGGGTACTCAGGCCCCTCTTACACCTAAAGGGGATGATGTATTACAGAACAGAACATCACTGGACAAAATTGTAAATAGAAGTGGCAGGAGACTTTGACACTTTTTGAAAAGAACTGAGCTAAGTATACTGAAATAAGACCATCCATGGTGATTGCCCAGCTCAATATGCATATTTTTGGGTCCAAAGGAGCTAGTGTGGTTGATTATTTATTATGTTGTATCTGCAATTTCTTAACTTCTTAGAAATTATGGTTATTCCCAGGATGTACAGTGACCATTTTCCTATTTGTCTAAAATTACAGTCATGCTTTTCATGAGCACTGAATCATGAAATTCTCCATCTGATGCCAGACATAGAGATTCACAATTAAAAAGAGTTTTTTTTCTCAAATACTCTAGAAAGTAGTCTTTCAAAAATGTTATTAGGTAATAAAACAAAAGGATAAGATGCAGCCTGTTTCATCTTCTTCATCCGCACAGACTGTGTATTCAGTAATTAGAGAGAGTTGTGACTGAATATTGCCACTTTTATATTGTCCAACAGTTTCTAAAAAATATGTCACTTGATTTAATGATGACTGTAAGAAATTTAAATCTGAATTGTCAAAACTTATAAAATATGTTAGAATACTCTTCAACAGAATTATAAATACATGAACAAATATTGGACACTGTACAAATTGTTTTTTACAAGAACAGAAACAGGTTTTTCAAAACAAACAATGGCAAGAAATGTATAAAGCCATCCAAACAAAAGATAATAATAGTTTTGGTTATTAGCGGCTAAAGGGACTGGAAATGTCACCCCTAATATTACTGTTCGCATCACCCCTGTAACAAAAAAGAAGACTATAAGGACATTCTTTCCAAATTACAGTTAACATCAGGACCTTTAGATATCACCACAAAAGGGATTTATATCACAGCAAGCTTGACTAAGGGCGATAAAGCACCAGGTCCTGATAAAATGCCCCATATGTTTACAGAACAGAAATTAAATGGTGAAGCAATTTTCTGGCCCTTTTTTCAATAAAGTAATAATGGAGGACGTTATCCCATTCGAATGGAAAGGTAATATTATAGTACCTATTTTCAAAAAAGGAGATTTAACTTTACCAGGAAATTATAGGCTTACAGCTTTATAGATTGTCTCAGAAAGATATTTTCAAGGATAATTTTAAACAGAATAAATGTTTGGCTAGAAAAAGATAAAATCTTAAATCCATATCAAGCTAGATTCAAAAAAGGTTTCTTTACAATGGACTAGTGTTTTAGTTTACACCATACTGTAGAAAAATATTATTTCAAAAAACATATCCTACTGTATCTTTAGGGGAGCTTCTGATGGTATTTCCAGACCACTCCTTTGGGTAAAACGCCATGCTTTAAAACTGAATCACGTAATTCTTATGATCATAATTAATTTGTATTCTGGCAACTGAACATTGGTCAGATATGATCTACGTAGTAATATTTCAGAAATCTTTAAATTTAATACTGAGTGAAGCAGGGTTGTTTGCTGGTCCCATATTATTTAATGTTTGTAAATGATTTATCAGTTCTTCTCTTGGCAGATGTAAGCCATTCCCCCATCATCAGAGGTACTTTGCTACCTGCATTAATGTATGCAGATGATCTTATTCTTGTTTCAATACAACCCATAGGCCTAAACAGGAAACTGAGTCTTCTAGAAAACTACTGTAATGATAACAGATTAAACATCAATACAAAAAAGGAAAAACTAATTCTAATATATAGCAAAAGGAAGCCAAAATGGAAATGGCATGTTAACAATAAAACATTGAATACTGTATCTACTTATTGCTATGTTGGCCCAAGTTTTTCTAATAAAACAACTGGTCCAAACAAAATTTATACAATAAACAAATTAACACAAATCAAAAATGCTCTGTTAAGGTTCAATACTTAATTTGGGGAATATGCTCTTCTTCCAGCACTGCATCCAGTGGAGATGAAAATGAAGAGTGCAGCACTATATATGTCTGAAATTTGGGCTAGAGACACATTTGATTTGCTTAAGAAACCTATTATGCAATTCTACAAGTCCATGCTTCAAATTCCTCAATCAAAACCAGCAGAAATTGCAAGAGCAGAATTTGGGAGATCTAAAATATAGAGCCTAGCAAAATACAGGAAATTGGCGTATTAGATTAAATGAATGAACATGGATTCAAACAGATTAACCAGGAAATGTCTGGAAGAAAAGTAAAAAAATCTCCCTCACCCTAGTTAAAAGATGCTATAATTACTTTGAAGAAAACAAAACTTGATCACCTTTGGACAGATTTACAGAGGGGAATTAATATCTCCCCTGATTACCTAACTATAATTGTGGCTAAACTTAAATTTCAGGAAACTCTGATCCAGAGAGAATTAGAGCAATTCAATTCATGGATGGTATGTAAAAAATAAAAGAAATCATATTATATCCTAGAACCATATTTAACATTTCTGACTGATAGTGCTGAGAAATGGATATTCTTGAAATTCAGGCTAGAAATGTACCCCTCTAAAATATTACAATTCAGATATGGGAAAAATAAAAATTTAGATCCTGCCAAGGCTTAAAATGTGATTGCGAGAAGGATGACTTTGACACTCTCCCTCATATACTGTTATATTGCTCAAGATATTTTTCTGTAAGAGAAAACTGACTTGCCCGTTATTTCTCAACCAATACAGTTTCACCTGAAGAGGAGCTTAGAATACTTATGAATCCCACCACAGAAAAAGTCACTTATTATGGCATAAAATGTTTGAAATGAATTTTTGGCCATATAACCATACAGTTGAACTATTAAATGTAACCTTTTTAAACATCAGACATCTAGGACTCACAGGTACATTCATGCAGGTTAAACAAACTTCTAAAGCCTCCACTTTATTATGATTTAAATTTTAAACAAGAACATTTTCCACTGGATGAGTACCTTTTTATGGCTTTTCTGAATAAAGTTCGTTCATCAGTTTGGATGTTTGAGATTACAGGTTAAATTACACTCGAGGTATTCCCGGATAGAGTGTGTTGTTTACATTCTCCCAAGCTGTTGCAGTTTTGGAAGTACCATGGAGTCCCCTTATAAGAACACCTGTTTATTACAACATTTTGCTCACATCCCAATTTTGCTCCATTATGTTCAATGGGAGCTAGGCCCAATTATAAGAACACTCATATCAGTTATAAGAGCACTTTTTTGCCAGATTATGTGAGCCTGCACTTTGCTGTGTTATGGCCACTAACTGACAGTTAAATGCTGTGCTGAAGATACCTCATTAAGTGGTCTTTAAGATAGCGCATTCAGTAGCACATTCTATCATGGCTGACTGCATTCCTTAATGTTTTATTGCCTAAAAGGGACATTTGCTATACTAACATATAAATACATCTAATCTCACCCAGACAATGGATAAAAACAGGAGAACCACACTGATACTGGTTCAGAAAATGTAGATTACAGGACGGCCCAGTGGTGCTGAGGGTTGAGGTGCACGATGCCACACCTCGCATCACGCCGGTGACCTGGGTTTGGGAACTAGCCTGGGTCATCTGGGGTTGGCCATGGGAGGGAGGCAGCTGGATTGAGCAGCCAAAAGGCAGCTCTCCTCACCTGGGGTGTGACTTGTTGCCCTCGCAGTCCAACTGCCCCCAGGTGGAGGCCTGAAGGTAGTGTAGGCGAGCGGGTGGCATGAATAGGGAGGGCGCTTTGGTACATCGGCATGTGTGTGCCACCACACGCATATGCGTGGCTGATACACGGGTGGATAAAATCAGAAAAATGGAGCTGGCAGGCTCTGTGAAGCCCCCCCAACTGCGATCCCAGTGATGGGGTCATGCGTTGGTAATAGATGCGAGCCCGGGGCCTGGAGCCCACCTGCCAGCTCCCATGGGATGAAATGTAGATTAAAAAAAATAATAATGAAGTAAAAAAAAAAAAGAAAGAAAGAAAATGCAGATTACAGAGTGTCTGAGCCAACCTGCTGCTAAAAGGTCAGACATTGCAAATGAATCCAACATAAACATTTGCACAATTTTTAAAATCATGTCAAACAAAGAAATGCTCTACCAGAACTATGAACATGATTTTAATGCTGAGATAAAATAGAAAAGACTTGACAAAGATGAACTGGTGGAAAGTGCCCTACTGTGCTGGTTTAGCATGAGCCAAACTGACGATGCCACCCACTATCAGTGCCCAATACTGGTCGCCAAAGTCCAGCAGCTAGCTGATGGGCTCAGTGTCAATTACACAGCACTTAACGGCTGGTTGTGTTGCTCAAAAGAGTAGCACAATATCAATTTCAAAACATACTATGGTGAAAAACGAGATGCCGGACCCAGCCTTGCCCTAAGTTGGACAGAAAGTATCTTTCCTTTGCTGCTCAGTGAACTTCCACCTGAAGCAATTTACAGTTGAAACAAGATCAGAATTTACTTACAAATGATCCCCAAGGGTACTCTCGCATTTCACAATGGTCCAGCTGCAGGTGGAAAAAAAGCAAAGGAGAGGATTTCTGCCTTGGTGTTTGCAAACATCCCAGGGACTGATAAAATGCTACTGTTAATCATCGACAAGTTTAAGAAACTTCGCTGCTTCTGAGACAATGCACTAGAGCCATTACCTGTTGAATACCATGCAAAGAGCAGCGCATGAATGATGGGACAAATTTTCACTGAGTAGGCAACAAAGTGGGATATCAAACTCTGTAGAAAATGAAAGAAAATGTGTCTAATCCCAGACAGCTCTAGCATACACCTAGCACTCTGCCTCAGCTGCATAGTTTTACACCCCCAACACCACTGCATTGATCTAGCCAATAGATCAGGGGCTTATATGAAACCTAAAGCAGCATTAACGCAATAAAAATTGTTGATAAACTTTAAATTTCCATTGAAGCTAGATGAGTTGCTAAAGGAAGTGAATAACAAAGAGTAGCCTGCTACAGAACCACCATCAGTGATGGAGGTAAAGGAATGCGTGGACAAACTGAGACATTATATTTTATACCAAAAAAGTGATCTTACTGCCGTCCATGCTTTTGATTCTTACTTAGATGACCTGTCTCTCAATTACAACAAACAGCAAAAGATTATTGATTATTTTGCCAAGAAAGGGTCAGAGCCAACAATTTGATTAAATTGCAAATTTTTTTTAACTTTTCAATGATGTTAATGCTTCTAATACCTTTTTAATCTCGGTGTCAACGTTTTTTTTTTAAAGCTGTACCGTCATTCAAACTTTTTAAGTAAAGCACAATGAAAACAATCTCACTCAGTGCATATGGTGTTTTTTACATGTTATAGTGTCAGGTGCCACCTAGAGTCCATTGGCAGTAATGCATTTCAAGCAAGCCCGCTTGTAGGCACCTATGCATTAAGGGACAGGTTGCCTATGCGCCGTGCATCCATGGTGCATAAGCAAGCCTATGACGGAATGCCACGCACTGGAGGTCCAGCAGACCTGATGTGCATGGTCAGTCCAGTGTCATGTCTAGGGGTGTGCCCACACTCCACACCATTCACGAAGGTACAGGGTGCTGGACGGGGGGGCACAGGATACAGCAGTGGGGACCCTGCTGTATTTTATGTGCACTCCCCCCAGAAGACACCGACTGGCTGTGGTGAATCAGGAACTCCCCCCACCATGCTGCCCCAGCCCTCTAGGCTGACAGGGAGGACTGGGGCAGACATTCAGTCACTTGCCTGAATAAATGGAAGGTGATGAGTACCAATGCCTGTAGTCTGTGCAACAATCTCCCTGAACTAGTGGCCTTCATGGAAGAGGGATGCCTGGATATTGTGGCAGTCACTGAAACATGGTACACAGAGAACCACAACTGGGATGTCAACATACCAGGATATACAGTCTACAGGAGGGACAGGGTAGGTAAAAGAGGAGGAGGACGAGTAGCTCTCTATATAAGGGAAGGGATTAAAGCAACAGAACTAAAGAGTAAACAGGAAGTTGATGAGTCACAATGGGTTACCCTGGAGACAGGAAATGGCACCACAATCCGCATGGGGGTTGTGTACAGACCCCCATCTCAGGGGGAGGAAATGGACAAGAAAATGATAGAAGGCATCCTTAAAATGGCAGAAAAAGGGGAGATATTGTTGATGGGGGACCTGAATATGCCAGATGTTAACTGGAGTACCTTTGCTGCAGGCACATCCAAGAGCAGGGTCATTCTTGATGCCCTACAGGGGGTATGCTTCAGACAGCTAGTGTTGGAGCCCACTCAGGAGGGAGCAATCTTAGACCTGGTACTCTCAAATTGGGAAGGAGAATGGATCTCAGATTTAGAAGTGGGTAGCCATCTGGGAACAAGTGACCACCAAACAGTGTGGTTCACAATAAACGCAGCCATAGAGTCAAGCCCATACAAAAACAAGAGTATTGGACTTTAGGAAGGCTGACTTTGGGAAAATGAGAGAGTGCCTCAGAAAAGCACTAGCAAACGGACAAGAAGGAGGTGTGGAGGAACAATGGGGAATAATCAGAACAGCCACCGCAGAGGCAACAAGCCATTGTGTGAAGCAAATCAACAAAACAAAACGAAGGAAAAAACCACTATGGTTCTCAAAAGAGGTGGCAGGGACAGTTGAGAAGAAAAGGACAGCATTCAGGAAAGATAAGGAAACACAGAAGGAGCAGGAAAGAGAATGTTATCAGTTAAAGCAGAAGGAGGCAGGGAAGGCAGTCAGAATAGCAAAGGCACACATTGAGGAAAAGATAGCCAACTCTGTTAAGAAGGGGGATAAAACCTTTTATAGGCACATTAGGGAGTGAAGAAAGACCAAGGGAGGGATACAGAGACTTAATAAAGGGAAGGGAATGTGGGCAGAGGGTGACAGTGAAAAAGCAGGGATACTGAATGAATATTGCTGCTCCGTATTCACAACGGAAGAGGAGGGGGGGTACCTAAACCAAACAAGAGAGAAACTCTGAATGGGGGGGGTCGATGCCAGTCCACTCACAGAAGAAAGGGTTTTGAAAGAACTCTTGAAACTGAGGATGGACAAAGCAATGGGGCCTGATGGGATTCACCCAAGAATTCTAAAAGAACTAAAGGTAGAACTAGTAACACCACTGACTACTCTCTTTAACAAATCATGGGAGGATGGAGTGGCACCTGAGGACTGGAAGAGGGCAAATGTGATTCCACTTCACAAAAGTGGGAGCAGGGCAGAGGCAGGAAACTACAGACCAGTTAGTTTGACTTCAGTGGTAAGGAAAATGATGGAATCACTTCTGAAGGAAAGAATTGTTGAGTACCTAGAGGCCAGTGGGGCACAGAACCCACAGCAACATGGTTTCACAGCAGGAAGGTCATGTCAGATGAACCTAATAGAGTTCTTTGACTGGGTGACCACAGTAGTAGACCAGGGAGGGGCTGTAGATATGGCCTACCTAGATTTTAGCAAGGCATTTGACACAGTCTCACACAAAAGATTAATATACAAGTTAGCCAGCCTTGGAGTGGGTCCCAAGGTGATAGCCTGGATAAAAACCGGGCTGGACAACAGGACGCAAAGGGTAATAGTAAATGGAGTCCACAGTGAACAAAGGAGGGTAACTAGTGGGGTACCGCGGGGTCCGGACTGGGACCGGTCCTATTTAATGTCTTCATAAGTGATGCTGGAGAGCACCTGGATGGAAAGGTATGTCTCTTTGCAGATGACAGAAAGATCTGCAATGGGGTTGATACACAAGGTGTGGTGGAAAGAATGAAAAGGGACTTGGCAAGGTTGGAGGAATGGTTAAATATGTGGCAGCTCAGATTCAATGCAAAGAAGTGCAAGGTAATGCATCCGGGAAACAAAAACCCAGGGGAAGAGTACACAATGGGGGTGAGTTAATAACAACAGCAAAAATCAAAAGAGACCTAGGAGTAATTACATCAGATGACCTAAAGGTGGGCAAGCAATGTGAGAAGGCAGTAAGGAGGGCTGGGGGGATACTGGGATGCATAGGGAGAGGCATCAACAGTAGAAAACATGAAGTTGTTATCCCTCTGTACAGACAGTTAGTGGTGAGACCCCATCTGGAGTACTGCATGCAATTCTGGAGACCCCATCTCTGCAAAGACATAGACAGAGTGGAGGCTGTTCAGAGGAGGGCAACCAAAATGGTGCAGGGTCTGCACCACAAGACATACGAGGAGAGATTAAAGCAGCTTAATATGTATATCTTTGGGGAAAAGAAGGAGAGAGGGGACATGATAGAAACTTTCAAGTATCTCAAAGGAATTAACAAAGTACAAGAGGGTAGTATCTTTCAGAAGAAGAGATGTGCAAGAACAAGGGGGCACAATTTGAAGATAGAGGGGGGACGGCTCAGAGGTAATGTTAGAAAGTATTTTTTCACAGAGAGGGTTGTGGATCCATGGAACAGCCTTCCTGAGGAGGTTGTGGAGTCAGGAACAGTGGGAGAATTCAAGAATGCATGGGACAGGCATAAGACAATTCTAGTGGGGGGTAGGAGGAAGTAAGCTGATGATTAACTAGAATCTGCAGCTTATCCATCAGGTAGGAAAATGGGCAGACTAGGTGGGCCAAGCGGTCCTTATCTGTCGTCAAATTCTATGTTTCTATGTTTTGAACTCTTGGTTATCCCACACCTCCCACAATCCCCTGCTTATGCGAAGCAGGGGAGTCACTTCAGGACACAGGATGGGCATCTGATTGGATGCCCATCAGCGTCCACACTGATCCACTCCCACACAGCCATGTGCCTGGAGGTGGCTATGGACGGGTGCCCGGCAGTGGTCAGTGATCATGCATGCTGGCCACCGTATGCCTGTCCACAAATGTGGAGCTATGCAGGCTGGGTAGGTGTGAATGACATTTACCCGGCCCAGCATTAATGCATAGCCCCCGTAGTAACAGCTCATTTATAAGAACATTTTGTTGTGGCAGACAGAGTGTTCTTATAAATGGGCTCCACTGTATTTTCTAAAGTTTCACTACAGTGGAATCTTTTACTTTGTATATGTTTAAGATGGAACAAGGTAAAAAGGCTTACATTTCTAGATATTTGGCTCATTTCACAGCAATCTTTGCCTTCTTCATGCAGTATGCAGCCCTCATGGCCAGATTTAGGAAAACTGCATCTGAAATGCCTTCTTTCAGAATTAGCTCCTCCATTAGGATGTATGTAGTTTCCCAAACACTGTAACTGGATATGAACTCATCAAATATTGTAACAACTTCTAAAATGTTATATTTATGACATCCCACACTTTATATGTATTTTGTTCACTCTGAATATTTAAAATGTGCAATATGTATTGGTGTAATATATCAAATGTTTGTCTATGTACAGTATGTGCTTGTAATGACTTATATCGAGTCAAACAATGAAGCATTCTGAACACACTATGGGCTGGATATTCAAACTGTGCCATTCTGTGGCGCAAGCCCTTGCGCTGCACAAAATAGTTGCGCAGGGGTGTGGCCGGGGCGATATTCAACGGAGTTGCGCTATTGAGTAACTCCTTTGAATGTCACCCCACGGCCACAGCCACTGTGCATGGCGCAGTGGAACTTGCGCCACCGCAAGTGGTCAGAGTGGAGCATTCAAGATGCAGTGGCGCAAGTTCCATTGCGCCATGCGCAATTTCCAATATTCAAAAGGTGACATGCAAATGGGGCCATAATTCATGCAAGGCGCGGGGGCCATTTGCATCTATTTATGTCCCATTTGCATGCCATTAGCATGCAGGTGCGTACATCCCGAGGACTTGCACCTGGCGCCCTGCCAGGCAGCAGCCGTGGGGACTGATGCCCCCTGCAGCCGATCACGGGCATAACTGTCTAATCCCCACCCCCGACTGGCCCGATCGCGGGCATGTAGTAACTCCCGACTGGCCCAATCACGGCATAAGTGTAAAACCCCTCACCTGACCGGCCCGATCGCGGCATAAAGTGTAAAACCCCACCCCCACTAGCCCGATCGGGCGGGCAGAACAATTTTAACCCCCAAGGTCATATCCCTGGTGGTCCAGTGGACCCCGCGAAGCCTGATCGCGGGCATTAGAGTCCACCCCAAGGTCCACCTACCCTGGTGATCTAGTGGCCCCACCCCACCCACCCACAGAGCCCACCACCCGCTCCCCGTCAGCCAGCAGGCGGCGGCATCCCACCCGCCTGCCGCCCCACGCCTGCCGACTGACTGCTCGGTAGGGCTGCACGCCCATTCACACATCTGGACTGCCTTGATGGTATGGGCTGCACACCATTGGCTCTTGCTCTGAACCAATGGGCATGCAGCCCTACCGAGCAGTCAGTCGGCGGGCGCAGGGCGGCAGGCGGGTGGATGCTGCTGCCGCCGGCTGCCGGGGAGTGGAGTGGTGGGGCCTGTGGTGGTGGGGTGGGGGCCACTAGATCACCAGGGTAGGTGGACCTTGGGTGGACTCTAATGCCCGCGATCAGGCTTCATGTCCACTGGACCACCAGGGATGTGTTCTTGGGGGTTGAAATCTGTTCTGCCTGTGATCGGGCTAGTGGGGGGCTTTCACTTGTGCCCGCGATCGGGCTGGTCGGGGGGAGTTTTTTTTTGACACTTGTGCCCACGATCGGGTTGGTCAGGGGTGGGGGTTTTTGCACCTTATGCCCACGACCGGGCCAGTCAGGGGGTTACTATATGCCTGCGATTGGGCTGCAGGGGGGGCAGGAGTACCTCGAGGGCCACCTACAGGTGGCAGCTGCTGTGTTGCACCCTGCAATGCGGCAGCTCACCTGTGGGTGGCCCCGACTTACTCCTTTTTTTTTGCTCAAAGTTGTGCAGGCGCAGGTTGGGGTTGTGCCTTCAGATCTCTGCACAGCCCGCTGAATATCGGGCTGTGCAGTTTATGCATGGTTCCTCCCCCTCCGGTTCAGCATGCCTTCATTAGCATTGTGCTGTTGCTCAGCTTGACTTGGGGGGGCGCAACTGCCTTCTGCTGAATATGGCAGAATGGCGCAATTCCGGACTTGCGCAGGCGCAACCCTATTGCGCATGGCACAACCCTTTTGAATATCCAGCCCCATATGTATATGGGCACCAAATTAACTAAGTTGCAGGAACATTTACTGTTGAGACTTTTGGACAATACAGTGCCCAATCCATGTGCAGTTGCATAGGTTTCTGATAAACTACTGTTTTAGCAAAATCATTTAAGTAGTCCTCTTGTCCCCCTCTAGAACAAGAGGACATGCTATAAAGCTGGTGGGGGGGGATAAATTCACAAGGATGTGTGGAAGTACTTCTTCACAAAAAGGGTGGTGGATGCCTGGAACAGCCTTCCAGCAGAAGTAGTGGGCTCAGGAACAGTGGTTGAGGTTCAAAAATGCCTGGGACAGGCACAAGGGAATCACAGGGGTAAGGAAAGGAGATGAAGAGATGGCACCATAAATCAAGTAAGGTCTGCAGCAAAAAAAAATGAAGGTTAAAAAAACGGGCTGACTGGATGAGCTTGGTGGCCCTTATCTACCGTCACATTGTATGTTTCTATGTTTTTATATAAAGTAGGAGGGTAGGAGCTTTGGAATCCTATATTGCAACCAATAATTCCGGAATGTTGACAGAATCTCACCTGCTCAATTGTAAATTCCTATTGTATTTTTTATAACTGCAATAAAAAATAAAGAAGAATTTACAAAAAAAAAAAGGATAGTCCCTACCTCGGCCCTAGCCACACTCATACACATGTGTAGAGCTCTATGTGATGGGCAGGGGCTGACCTGGATGATGCTGCTTTGCTGAACACAAGCCTGGTCTGTCCAGGTAGTGAATGCCCTGCTCTGCAGCAGGAGGGGACCATGAGACGTGGTAGTCTACATCCATAATTGTCAGATCTCCTTTGAGTGGGACAATGTTTAAAAAACCAAATGTTGACATTCACTGGCCCTGTGCTCTCCAGCCAATGTTGGCTAGGTGGAGCCTGACCATGCAGAAACAGAACAGTTACGCACTCATCGTTAACTAAAAAGAAAATAAGACTTCAACTTCAGTGACACAATCCCATTTATAACACCAACCTACACAATCTGGCCAGTCGACAAACACCCCAACATTTTACATCTACAGTAACTGTTGCATCCTTGGGAGGGGGCAGGAGGTTACCTGAGCATAGGTTGGCTTCAGCCACTAAGGCACTACAGGCCCAGAAAAACACTGCATCTGGGAGTGCCTAGCCATAAGGTATATACATTCACTCTTCTATCAACAGCCATGCGTAAGTAACTTTTCAAATGCTGCAGATCTTGGGCATGACGCAGTAAGCCAGTGGAACACCCCCAGACCCAGCTGCAAGCATGTATCTCTGTAGAAGGAGTGGGATCAGGTTGAGAAAGCTACGGATGTCCAGCTTGGGTGTTGGGGGGTGCTTTTATACATAGTCTGTCCATTTTTTCCCTGCCTATACTGTTATTGCACATCCTGTTTGACCTTCAGCCCCCTCCCCATTGTTCTCCACTAAGATTCCCTTATGCCTATACCATGCATTCCTGAATCCCACCATTGTTTTCATCCCCACCAACTCCACTAGAACACTGTTCCAGGCATCCACCACTCTTTCAGTGTAGAAGTACTTCCCCACATCTCTCTTTAATTTAGCCCCTTCCCCCCAGCTTCATGGCATGTTCCCTTGTACTCGTGCATCTTTTCCTCTGAAAAATACTCCCCTCCTGTACCTTATTTACCCCCATAAGGTATTTATTGGTCTCTGTCATATCCCCCTCTCCTTTCTCTATTCCAAGGTGTACAGCTTCAGGTCCTTCAGTCTCTCCTCGTAGGGCTTCTGAGGCAGACCCTGCACCATTTTTGTTGTCCTCCTCTGGACAGACTCCACTCTGTCTACGTCCTTCCAGACATGTGATCTCTCTAACTGGACACAGTACTCCAGGTGGGGTCTCCCCTGTGATCTATACAGTGTCAATACCACCTCCCTCCTTCTGCTGGTGTTACTCCTCCCTATGTGCCACAGTATCCCACTGGCCTTACTGACAGCCTTGTAGCACTGCCTTGTCATTTTGAGGTAATCAGATATGATTATTTTTAGGTCCCTTTCCTGTTTGGCGACCATCAACACATCTTCTCCCCTTTTGTACTCTGCCTCTTGGTTTCTGTGCCCTAGTTGCATGATTTTGCATTTTTTCACACTGAAACTTAGCTGCCATGCCCTTGATCACTCGAGTGTTCCCAGGTTTCTGCGTATTTTGTATTTTAGTACTAGATAACATTGATGCATTAATATCGTAACTCAATTAGTATACAGGGTGATCCTGAACAGGTTTTCACCCAGGGATTCAATTACTGTATAATAATTTTAATAAACTAAACTGTCTGTAACCAGACAGTAAGGTCCAGCTGCATCAGCATGTGCAGGGTACAGAATAAAATGTGTATAATTTTAAATTTGAAAGTTACATTTATGAAATTCCAAATTTTATCCCAAATCAGGGAAATCCTCCCGCACTACCCCTAGAGCACTAAGACTGCATTTAGGGTTTTCATTTCTAAACCTTCCTATGAATAGGGGATACAGTCAGAAGAGATGCAAGTCACAAGTGGGGTACCTCAGGGATCAGTCCTGGGGCCAGTCCTCTTCAATATCTTCATCAGTGACATTGCAGATGGACTGGAGGGTAAGGTTTGTCTGTTTGCAGATGCCACCAAGATATGCAACAGAGTAGATGATCCAGACGGAGTGGGCAGAATGAGGAGAGATCTGGATAAACTAGCAAAATGGTCGGAAGAGTGGCAACTGGGGTTTAGCAAAAAGTGCAAGATCATACACATAGGAAGAGAACCCTGAAGCCACCTATAGGCTGGGAGGAGTTGCTGGCAGTCATAAGGAAGAAAGAGACTTGGGCGTCATCATTACCGATGACCTGAAATCATCCAAGCAGACCACTAAAGCAGTAGGTAAGGCTAAAGGGATGTTGGGGTGTATTAGCAGGGGTATCACAAGTCGGAAGAGGGAGGTAATAATCCCTCTTTAAAAAACACTGGTTAGGCCCCATCTGGAGTACTGCGTGCAGTGCTGGAGGCCACACCTTCACAAGGACACAGGGCAGATTAAGGCATAGGCAACATAGACACAAGCCTAGGGCCCCTGCCTGCCAGGTGGCCCCCAGCAATCCCCAACATATATTTACTATATATCCTTTTCTTTCTGCCTGAGCTGCATGTTTTTTGTAAAAGACTTAGCCACTGAGTAAGTCAGGGGCTGAACTGTGACATGACTCTCACCTCTCTGATTAGGTGTTAAGTGCAGCTAACAGCTTCAGGTGCCCCAGCCAGGATGACCTTTAAGGTGTGAACAAGCCCATTTCCTTTGTTTTGTCTCCCACACCCATTTAGAATCCCAGCTTAGAATCTTACTCTTAACTATAAAAGATTAACAGTGCAATTCAGTGTGTATTCTTTATATTTTATCTTAAGTATCTGTTTTATTGGCTTAGAAAACCTTGTATCATCCTTGAAATTTGAATGTAAGCAGTAGCTTAATTTACTTGAAACCTTTGTACTATGTTTGACTCTGGGTTGTTTCACCCTCCACATTCAGATGAAATACCTTTCAATGCATTGCTCATTACCTTTGTATCATACTTGACTCTGGACTGTTTTACCCTCCTCATTCATTTGTAATACCTTTCATTGTATTGTCCATGTCTCTTATTTTGTACTTCCATGATGTGGAGCCTTTGTAAAGGAGTCTCTGACTCAAAGGTTTGTAATTCTGATATCTCAGTAAATGAAAAATAAGTATTTAATCTCACTCCAAAAATTAAGAAATCTACAATAAGTTTCAGTGATACAATTAAAAATCATACTTTTTTTTTTTAATTCTCTCATCTCGCTCATACTGAAGTGCTGACCTTGATACAGCTCTGTTTTCAGAGCAAACAAATGAATGTATTTCAAGATTCCCATCAGTAAATCTTGCCATTTATGGATCCTGGCTTACTTATCAGTAACAGAAATGTTTGATTTCAAATTCTTCAACTCCCACATCGTGGTTCATACTACCTGACAGGACAGTATGATAACACCCAGACTGCGAGTACACACATGTGTGTTTGGGGGTGGGGGGCTTTGGAGAAGTGCAAATCATGACATTTCACATACAAAAAATTATTTTTACTGGGCCTATTAATAATTCTTTTCTCTAAATTATCAAAACTCAGGCTATTGTCATTTTTCCATACTGATAGTATTAGTTTCATAATTTTTTTTTTTTTACTGTCTCTTTATACTCCCCCTTGCACTGTGACCGGATCCTCTCTCCAGGCATCCCAATGCACCCAGTCTGCGCCATGAGGACTGTGAGGATGCTCCCATAGGTGCCCCACTCCTATGCAACTCTGTAGACTCGGTTTGACCCCCCGGGGTGGGGCGGAGTGGTCCATCCTACCTTCTCCGATCCTCAGTGGAATGTGCAACCAAAGCTCCTTCCCGGTTCCTCCATGGTCGCAGCAGTGCAGGAGCCCTTCACCTAGATCAGCCATGGGGTGTTTTTCCCTTGTTCTGGTCCACCCCTTGTCAATGTCAGTGCTCGAGGAGGACCAACAAGATGGAGGCACACTGAGACGTGCCTCCTCTACAGTTCTTGGCTGACGTTGGCCCCTCCCTGTCTATCTGCTTTCCCAACCACACCAGCACCACCTGTGGTCACCTAGGCGGTATCGGTATAGCAGTGGGGCCAGCATCCCACCCCCCAGAGAAGGAGAGCAGCCATTGGGTGCTCAATCCTTCTCCCCCCTGCCACCCGCCAACCACTGGTGACCCGAGTCCATCACCAAACATGGGTCACTGGCATAGAGCGAGGTGTGGCGTCCAGTGCCTCAACCCTCAGTGCCACCAGACCAGCCAGTTTAATTAATTTTGAAGCATTTTGAGCCACTTTTTAGGGACAGTAAGAGCATTGTTTTCATGTTGTAGTAACTGATGTGCAGTAACCAAGAGGTGGGGTCATGGCGAAGGGGCATGGTTATAGTGAGGGGGCCCCAGATTTCTCTTGGGCCTAGGACCCCAGGTTGCCTTAATCTGGCCCTGCAAGGACATTAAACAAATTGAGGCAGTTCAGAGAAGGGCAACCAAAATGGTGCAGGGACTGTATCAGAAAACATATGAGGACAGATTTACTGAACTCAATATGTATACCCTAGAGCAAAGGAGGGAGAGAGGTGATATGATTGAAACATTCAAACACCTTAAGGGCATTAACAAGGTAAAAGAGTCTAACATGTTTCAATATAAGAAAAATAGTAGGACAAGAGGACACAGCATGAGACTAGAGGGTGGCTGATTAAGGGGTAATGTGAGGAAGTTCTTTTTCACAGCAAGGGTGGTGGATGCATAGAATGGCCTACCTCAGGAAGTGGCAGATATGAATACAGTGCAGGGCTTCAAACAGGCATGGGATAGGCATAAGGGAACAATAGAAATGAGTATGAATAGATAGGCCATTGACAGAGCAAATGCCAATGGCACATTCATAAGGTAGAAAAAGAAATGGGCAGACTGAATGGTCCTTACGGTCCTTATCTGCCATCAACTTCTATGTTTCTATGTTTCTATATTGTACTTTACACTAGTATATGCCTGCACTGTAAACCACACTCCACTTCCTGTGTGTGTGTGGGGGGGGGGTATAGAACTAGGATAGCTGGCAATGTGAGTCCAGAACACCTCAGATGTAAGCAAAGTCAACTTTTCTTGGAGAGCTAAGAAGGAGACAAAGCCCTCATCACCAATTAAAAGAGATTTTCTATGGCTATCCACCCTCTGCTGGAAATGCTTAGACATGGGTCTAGTAAAATGTGGATTTTATGCCTGGGAGATACAAAGAGATCACAATAATTTCAAACCTTTAGATATCTTGAGCAGGAGTGTGTGTGTGGGTGGAGGGCCTGATTACTGTTCAGGGTTCCCTGGTCTCTGGTTCCATGGCAAATCCTTATATGTACAATGATTTGCCATGGAACTAGAGGCCAGTGTATGGAGCGTAGGATTTGTAATAGAACCCATAGTCCACCATTGCTAAAAGTAATAATCATAGACTCACGTTTAATTCTCCATCAATGTGGTACAGTCAACATCTCACAGCCAGAGACCATGTCATCTCCAAGAACATGAAAACTAAATGTAGTCACAGTAACAACATAGGAAGTAGTTATAGGAACTCCCCAGTACAATTTACTGTGGGTAACAGTATGGGAATCACTATATAAGTAGGCTGACAGGTTTCAGCTGGTCTATGAATTGCCCAAAATGGGTTTCTACAGCTATAATAGTCAAACAAGGACTATAGACACGTGTTTTGTCCTCAATGGTGAAATCACTGTCCCCGACAGATACCAGTTCAGCCTCAAGGAACAAGACTTAAAACTGGGCACAAATCTAATCATATGTTCTGGCACTATCACAAGAGACCAGTCCCTGATTTCAGGACATATGTACATCAGAGGACTGAGAAAGTCAGGCCTCTACCTTATACTCTGCCAAAGGGATGAATCTACTCAGCACTCAAAAAATATTTTGTTAGTACTCTAGCTTTCTCTTAGTGAGCCTCACTTAAAGGGGAACTTTCATCAACAGGATTATTTAATGTCTGAAAGCCCATAGAAAGATAATTTGATTGAGCCATTGTGTTTATCTGTGAGTCTTTGCAGTCCAGAGTTATTCATACGTAAATTACCCTAAAATGAAGGGCTGGTGGCAGATATATGTTTTGGGCTCCTGACAGGAAATGATGTCACTGAGGGTCTAGGTCCTTCTCTGACTGTATTTAATCCAGCAGGTTAAATAGGAAATTGACTGTTTTATTAAGTGTGTTTTAAGGTGCTATTACAACACTTTCTACATCTATAATAATTGTTTTGTATGTGCATTAAAACTAATGAGTTATAACCTTTACATTTCAAACTGTTAGTAAAAATAATCCATCTTCAGGATTGCTTTAACCTCTAGGCTATACTGCCAGTTGCTAATCAAAAATGACACATCTCAGTAGTGGCTCTGTGGTAGATGTGGAAAGTGTTGTAATAGCACCTTAAAACACACTTAATAAAACAGTCAGTTTCCTGTTTAACCAGTTGGATTAAATATAGTCAAAGAAGGACCTAGACCCTCGGTGACATCATTTCTTGTCAGGAGCCCAAAACATATGGCTGCTACCAGCCCTTAATTGCAGGGTGATTTACATATGAATAACTCTGGACTGCAAAGACTCACAGATAAACACAATGGCTCAATCAAATTAGGTTTTTATGGGCTTTTAGACATTAAGAAATCCTGTTGATGACAGTTCCCCGTTAATTAATGGTGATCATTTTTTACATACAGATAAAGACACTTTTATCTCCAGTTACAACCTCCCAGTTGATATTTGTGGTTACAACCAGGAGGTTGTAATCAACACCTGTCAATTGAGCATCATCACAGAAAGCCAACTGGTGCATAGTTTCACTGTGGGTGAGCTGAACATCTTGCCCAACATGGCAGCTCCATTACTGAGCACCAGTACCAGCACTCAAGCTTTGCCACGCACCAGGATTAGGAAGGAGGAGGGTTGGGTGGAAGCAGGGTGTGATAAGGCAGAAGCACTAAATGATTACTGGTACTGAAGGAGCTGGCAGAGGTCCTTACAGGACCTTTGGCAGACCTATTTAATGCCTCACTACATTCGGGGTGTGTACCTCAGGACTGGAGGATGGCTCATGTGGTGCCCCTCCACAACAGTGGCCCCAAGGATGAACCAGGAAACTACAGACCAGTGAGCCTCACATCCATCGTGGGTAAGCTAATGGAGACTATCCTGAAGGAGAGGCTGGTGGCCCTCCGAGAGGCCAAAGGACTACAGGACAGCAGACAGCATGGCTTCATACGTGGCAGATCCTGCCAAACTAACATGGTGGAGTTCTATGACTGGGTAACTAGGCAACTGGACAAGGGGCATGCAGTGGATGTCCTGTATCTGGACTTCAGTAAGACATACGACTCGGTGCCACATGGAAGGCTGGAAAGTAAGTTAGAAGGCACAGGGGCGGGTGCAAAGCTGGTAAGATGGGTAGGGAACTGGCTTCAGGGAAGGCAACAGAGGGGGTGGTGGTGGTGGGTGGGGAGCTCTCACACCCAAGGGTAGTGACGAGCAGTGTTCCACAGGGCCCAGTGTTGGGACCAGTGTTGTTTGAGATATTCATTGCAGACATATCATTGGACATCCAGAGCAAGATCAGTCTGTTTGCTGATGATAGCAAGGTAGGAGTGGTGGTGGATGACCTAGGGGGATGGCAGGTGTTGCAGGATGATCTGGCAAAGCTTGAAACCTGGTCAGACACCTGGCAACTGGGGTTTAATGCCAAAAAGTGCAAGGTGCTGCATTTTGGGATGAAGAACCCAAGGAGGAGTTTCCAGCTGGGGGGAGTACAGCTAGCCCAGACAAAGGAGGAGGAGAAGGATCTGGGGGTGCTCATTATAGGGTCAATGAACAACTCAGCACAATGTGGGAAGGCAGCTGCAAAGGCCAACAAAATGTTGGGTTGTATTGCAAGGGGTATACCCTCGAGGAGGGAGGAGTGATTCTGCCACTGTATAGGTCATTAGTTTGACCACACCTGGAGTACTGCGTGCAGTACTGCGCCCATATCTGAAGAGGGACATTAAGTTACTGGCGGGGGTGCAACGCAGGGCAACAAAGATGATCAAGGGGCTGGGGGACTTATCATATGAGAGGAGGCTAAGGGAGTTGAACATGTACTCGCTGGAGGAGAGAAGGGATGGGGGGACATGACTGAAACCTTTAAGTACATGAAAGGAATAAACAAGACAGGTACAGAGGGGCTGTTCAAAGTAAGTGAGGGGAGGGACACCAGGGGCCATGATATGAGACTGGAGGGAGGAAGGTTCAGGAGGGAGATGAGGAGACACTTTTTTACAGAGAGGGTGGTAGCTGGGTGGAATGCATTACCTGCAGAAGTGGTATCCAGTAGAACAGTGGACTGCTTCAAAAGGGGATGGGACAGGACAAGGGGAAGGGTCAATGAAGGGGAAGGGTGGAAGGGAGGGGCAACTGCAGAATAAGAGATGCTAGCTGCACATTCGGGAAGACTTGATAGACCTCTAGGCCTTTATCTGCTGGCAAATTTCGTATGTTCGTACGTATGTTTGTATGGTTAAGACAAGTAAGATTTTAAATATTTTTAAATATCTATCTAGTTGATCCTGCCTTGAAAATGAAAAAAAATCAATTTTGTTGATCCTGCCACTCATACACTTCGAGTGCGTCTTGCACTATGTAGCAATGCTGACGGACCACAAATTTCCACAATGTCATTACCACTGTAATGTAAAAAAAGAATAAAAAAGGAAAAAAACAAAAGGGAGAGACAGGCAATGTGTGTGTGTATGTGTGCATGTGTCTATCTCTGACAGAAGTGCTGCACTAACTGAACTGTGCTGAAAGGGAAAAATATCACTATTAATTAAATTAAATAATATGTGTGTGTGTAAAAACCTGAATTTTACACACGCACTCGGTGTGCAATACTTTTATAAACCCCTCAGGGTTTATGTTGCATCCCACACCTCAAGTGTGTGTAAAATTCTGGTTACACACAGCCACCCATATATTATTCTAAATTTTAATAATGCATTTCAGGTTATGCATGTTTTAACAATATTGTCCACCTATGTGCTTTTGCAATTAATAAACAAGTAATTGTGTCCTATTTTTTTTCTTTTCAAGTCAAATCTGGATAGAAAGAGTATAATATTTTCAGAATCTTAACATATGCTCAAAACCCATTCTGCTGGATGAACGAATCTTCTTCACAAGTGTACTGCCAGCTAATAATCAAAAGCTTCACATTTCAAGACTGGTCCCATGATGCCAAAACAGTAGGTATGTAGCTAAATTTGCATCTTGTAGACCTGAGTTCACACCTGAAATTGTAAGAGAAAAGGCTACAAGAGAGGGAATGGAAAAAGACAAAAGTTGGTGCTGTGGTGGTCGCAGAAATCTGTACAGACATGAACACAGCCAAGGTTTAGAAATCCTGATATGGGGCCCCAATACATGTTGGCACCACAGAATCAGCCTTGAGATGTGTAGCTTCCGATGAGCAGCTGGCAGTATAGCCTAGAGGTTAAAGCAATCTTAAAAATTGATTATTTTTACTAACAGTTTGAAATGTATAGGTGGTAACTCACTAGTTTCAATGCACATACAAAACAATTATTATAGATGTAGAAAGTGTTGTAATAACACCATAAAACACTTAATAAAATAGTCAATTTCCTGTTTAACCTGTTGGATCAAATACAGTCAAAGAAGGACCTAGACCCTAGGTGACATCATTTCCTGACAGGAGCCCAAAACATATGGCTGCTACCAGTCCTTAATTACAGGGTGATTTACATATGAATAACTCTGGAATGCAAAGACTCAGAGATAAACACAATGGCTCAATCAAATTAGCTTTTTATGGGCTTTCAGACATTAAGAAATCCTGTTGATGACAGTTCCCCGTTAATTAATGGTGATCATTTTTTACATACAGATAAAGACACTTTTATCTCCAGTTACAATCTCCCGGTTGATACTTGTGGCTACAACCAGGAAGTTGTAATCAACACGTGTCATTCAAGCATCACCACAGAAAGCTAACTGGTGCATAGTTTCACTGTGGGTGAGCTGAACGTCTTGCCCAACATGGTGGCTCCATTACCGAGCACCAATACCAGCATTCAAGCTTTGCCACACACTGTTAAGACAAGAAAGATTTTAAATATTTTTAAATATCTATCAAGTTGATCCTGCCTTGAAAATGAAAAAAATCAATTTTGTTGATCCTGCCACTCATACCCATCAAGCGCACCTTACACTATGCAGCGATGCTGATGGACCGTGACTTTCCAGAATGTCATTACCACTGTAATTAAAAAAAAAAGGATAGACAGGCAGTGTGTGTGCATGTGTGTGTGTCTCTCTATCTCTGATAGAAGTGCTGCAGTAACTGAACTGTGCTGAAAGGGAAAAAAAATTTCACTATTAAGTAAATGAAATAATATGTGTGTGTGCGTGTGTGTGTAAAAACCTGAATTTTACACGCACACTCGGTGTGCAATGCTTTTCTAAACCCCTCACCGGTTATGCTGCATCCCACACCTCAAGTGTGTATAAAATTCTGGTTACACACACCCACTCATATATTATTCTGTATTATAATAATGCATTTCAGGTTATGCATGTTTTAACAATATTGTCCATATATGTGCGTTTGCAATTAATAAACAAGGAATTGTGTCCTATTTTTTCCTTTTCAAGTCAAATCTGGATAGAAAGAGTTTAATATTTTCAGAATCTGAACATGTGCTCAAAACCCATTCTGCTGTATGAATGAAGCTTGTTCACAGCTGTACTGTAAGCTTATAATCAAAAGCTTCACAATTCAAGGCTGGTCCCATGATGCCAAGACAGTAGGTACGTAGCCATATTTGCATGTTGTAGACCTGAGTTCACATCTGAAATTGTAAGAGAAAAGACTGCAAGAGAGGGAACGGAAAAAGACAAAAGTTGGTGCTGTGTCAGTCGCAGAAATCTGTACTGACATGAACACAGCCAAAGTTTAGAAATCCTGATATGGGGCCCCAGTACCTGTTGGCACCACAGAATCAGCCTTGAGATGTGTAGCTTTTGATGAGCAGCTGGCAGTATAGCCTAGAGGTTAAAGGGATCCTGAAGATTGATTATTTTTACTAACAGTTTGAAATGTAAAGGTGATAACTCACTAGCTTCAATGTACATACAAAACAATTATTATAGATGTATAAAGTGCTGTAATAGCACCTTAAAACACACTTAAAGAGCTAGTGTACTGCTTGAAATTAATAGCAATTTTCAGATGCAGTCAGCTATCACTTCCAATATCTGAGGTATTTTTGTATTTTCTATTTGCTAATTAGAAGATTTTCCACCTGGCAGTACTGGGGTGATGTGTGGAGCAGCACTCTATAGGGAGAAAAAAAAAGTCAGTTCTGTTCCTCCCACTACATCGTCAGAAATGAGACCAAACACCTTGAGGCACCACAATTCTTGCAGCCTGAGCAGTGACTTTCACAAGCTACCAATCAAAATGCAGGAAATTGTGGCATCACTAGTAACCAGGGAGAGCCAGTCCCTGCTGCTTCATGTGAAAGTGAAACGTAGCAGTGAGAAATGGTTCTCATTGGTTGCTAGTGATGTCATAGTTAGTGTGGTCTCAGTGTTGATGTAGTGGGAGGAACAGAACTGACTTTTTTTCCCCTCCAGACAGAGTGCTGCTCCACACATCACCCCAGTACTGCCAGGTGGAAAATCTTCTAATTAGCAAACAGAAAAGAATAAATACTTGAGATATAAGAAGTGATAGCTGACTACATCTGAAAGTTACAATTAATTGCAGGCAGTTTCCAGGCAGTAGACTATCTCTTTAATAAAACAGTAAATTTCCTGTTTAACCTGTTGGATTAAATACAGTCAGAGAAGAACCTAGCCCGTCGGTGACATCATTTCTTGTCAGGAGCCCAAAACATATGGCTGCTACCAGCCCTTAATTACAGGATGATTTACATATGAATAACTCTGGAATGCAAAGATTCACAGGTAAACACAATAGCTCAATCAAATTAGCTTTTTATGGGCTTTCAGACATTAAGAAATCCTGTTGATGACAGTTCCCCGTTAATTAATGGTGATCATTTTTTACATACAGATAAAGACACTTTTATCTCCAGTTACAACCTCCCGACTGATCTTTATGGTTACAACCAGGAGGTTGTAATCAACACCTGTCAATCGAGCATCCCCACAGAAAGCTAACTGGTGCATTGTTTCACGGTGGGTGAGCTGAACATCTTGCCCAACATGGCAGCTCCATTACCAAGCACCGGTACCAGCTCTCAATCTTTGCCACGCACTGTTAAGACAAGTAAGATTTTAAATATTTTTAAATATCTATCTAGTTGATCCTGCCTTGAAAATGAAAAAAATCGATCTTGTTGATCCTGCCACTCATACCCTTCGAGCGTGTCTTACACTATGCAGCGATGCTGACAGACCTCGACTTTCCAGAATGTCATTACCACTGTAATGTAAAAAAAAAAAAAAAGGGAGAGACAGGCAGTGTGTGAGTGTGTATGTGTGTCTCTATCTCTGATAGAAGTGCTGCACTAACTGAACTGTGTTGAAAGGTAAAAAAATGTCACTATTAATTCAATTAATATGTTGTGTGTGTGTGTGTGTGTGTGTGTGTGTGTGTGTGTGTAAAAACCTGCCTTTTACACACACACACTCGGTGTGCAATGCTTTTATTAACCCCTCAGGGTTTATGTTGCATCCCACACCTCAAGTGTGTGTAAAATTCTGGTTACACACACCCACCCATATATTATTATATATTTTAATAATGCA
The DNA here is from genome assembly GCA_016271365.2 of Neoceratodus forsteri. Taxonomy (NCBI): domain Eukaryota; kingdom Metazoa; phylum Chordata; order Ceratodontiformes; family Ceratodontidae; genus Neoceratodus; species Neoceratodus forsteri. The sequence goes on along the minus strand of CM028134.1, from coordinate 815,848,164 downwards.
TTTCAGGTTATGCATGTTTTAACAATATTGTCCATATATGTGCTTTTGCAATTAATAAACAAGTAATTGTGTCCTAATTTTTTCTTTTCAAGTCAAATCTGCATAGAAAGAATATAATTTTTTTTCAGAATCTTAACATATGCTCAATACCCATTCTACTGGATGAATGAATCTTGTTCACAATTGTACTGCCAGCTGATAATCAAAAGCTTCACATTTCAAGGCTTTTCCCATGATGCCAAGACAGTAGGTATGTAGCCACATTCACATCTTGTAGACCTGAGTTCACACCTGAATTGTAAGAGAAAAGACTGCAAGAGAGAGAGAGAGAATGGAAAAAGACAAAAGTTGGTGCTGTGGTGGTCGCAGAAATCTGTACTGACATGAACACAGCCAAGATTTAGGAATCCTGATATGGGGCCCCAATACCTGTTGGCACCACAGACTCAGCCTTGAGATGTGCAGCTTTTGATGAGCAGCTGGTAGTATAGCCTAGAGGTTAAAGCAATCTTAAAGATGGATTATTTTTACTAACAGTTTGAAATGTAAAGGTAGTAACTCACTAGTTTCAATGCACATACAAAACAATTATTATAGATGTAGAAAGTGTTGTAATAACACCTTAAAACACTTAATAAAACAGTCAATTTCCTGTTTACCTGTTGGATTAAATACAGTCAAAGAAGGACCTAGACGCTAGGTGACATCATTTCCTGTCAAGAGCCCAAAATATATGGCTGCTACCAGTCCTTAATTACAGGGTGATTTACATATGAATAACTCTGGAATGCAAAGACTCACAGATAAACACTATGGCTCAATCAAATTAGCTTTTTATGGGCTTTCAGACATTAAGAAATCCTGTTGTTGACAGTTCCCCATTAATTAATGGTGATCATTTTTTACATACAGATGAAGACACTTTTATCTCCAGTTACAACCTCCCGCTTGATATTTGTGGCTACAACCAGGAGGTTGTAATCAATACCTGTCAATCGAGCATCACCACAGAAAGCTAACTGGTGCATAGTTTCACTGTGGGTGAGCTGAACATCTTGCTCAACATGGCAGCTCCATTACCGAGCACCAGTACCAGCACTCAAGCTTTGCCACGCACTGTTAAGACAAGTAAGATTTTAAATATTTCTAAATATCTATCTAGTTGATCCTGCCTTGAAAATGAAAAAAATCAATCTTGTTGATCCTGCCACTCATACCCTTCAAGAGCATCTTACACTATGCAGCGATGCTGACAGACCATGACTTTCCAGAATGTCATTACCACTGTAATGTCAAAAAAAAAAAAAGGGAGAGACAGGCAGTGTGTGTGTGTATGCATGTGTGTGTGTGTCTCTCTATCCCTGACAGAAGTGCTGCACTAAATGAACAGTGCTGAAAGGGAAAAAAATGTCACTATTAATTAAATTAAATATGTGTGTGTGTGTGTGTGTGTGTGCGTGTACGTGTGTGTAAAAACCTAAATTTTACACACACACTCGGTGTGTAGTGCTTTTATAAACCCCTCAGTGGTTATCAATCAATCAATGATTTTATTTGACCAGGCGAAAACACCATTGAGCAAGTTCATTTTCAAAGTGGTCCTGGACACTTGTACAATCAAAAAGAAATAAGAATACAATACAATACAGTACATATTCACAGATAAGGTATATTCGACAATAATGAAGACTTTTAACAAGTAGAATCATAAGGCTTCTAACACTGGCCTGTCAAGGTATGGTGATGTGCAATACAAATTATGTTTTATAGAAAAAAGAGAGAAGCCAGACATCCTGATAACTCTGCAATGCGATGTTAGCAGACCAGGAGAGGGAAGGCGGGGGGAGGGTACAGAGGGAAAGGATAGGGTAAGGAGAGTCAGGGTAAAGTATGATAGGAGAGCTGAAGGTCTCCTATAACAGCGGACCTATGGTAAATTCAGTTGTAGCAATTGATAATAAGGCTAGGTGTTAAAGGCTCAGTGTTGTCTAAAACAGTTGCATGTTTCCTTCAAAAAGATGGCCAGCAAGTTTTTGAATGTGAAAAGGCCTGGCAGTGAAGATAGTTTTAGAGAGCTTTGCATAGTATTCCAAAGCGATGGGAGTGAAAAACTGATTGCAGTTGAACCATATGTTGCTTTTACTCTAGGAATCTTGAAACAAATTAAGGAGAAACATCTCAGACCATAGGAGCCCTTGGCTCGTTGGAATAGATTCGAAATGTATGCAGGAAGATTATTGGAAAGCGCTCTATAGATCCAGAGTAAGGCATTTCTTTTCCTCCTGGTTGAGAGTGATGGCCACCCTGATTCCTGGTATAGCAGGCAATGGTGAGTACGCTGGCGTAGAACAAGGATAAACCTTAGAGCTCGGTGGTATAGAGTGTCTAGTTTGTTAAGCGCCGTTAAGGGACAATGGGTGTAAAGAAAGTCAGCATAGTCCGGTATGGGTAGGAATGTAGACTGTGCTAGTCTTTTTCTAGCTTCTATGGTAAGCAGATGTTTAATCCGATAAAATAGGCCTAACTGCTGTCTTAATTTCTTTGAAACTTCATTCAGGTGGCACTGGAAGTTGAGTTTATTATCCAGCCAGAATCTTAGGTATTTAAAGGTTTCAACTGTTTCAAGGGGTTCATCAAGGAGCATTAGAATCTGGGGAATATGTGTTGGACCATCACCTGTTTTTGGTGAGAGGATCATGGCTTTTGTCTTTTTGGCATTTAAGAGGAGCTTGTGTTTGATGAGATTATGCTGGAGGGTAATGAAGTCTTGCTGTAGGTTTTCATGTGCCAAGTCCAAGGAGGAATTTGTGGTATATAGTACAGTGTCATCTGCAAATAAATGAATATTGGCTGAGTGCAAATGAGTGTCCAGATTATTGATGTAGATTGCAAATAGGATTGGGCCTAGTATGGATCCTTGAGGGACGCCTCTTAGGAGGGTTTTTTTGTGGGGAAAGGTCACCTGCAGCTTTAACTTGTTGTAGCCTGTTGGTGAGGTAATTTGCAAACCATTTGATTGCCGGATTATCAAGTCCAATACTGCTTAGTGCTGAAAGCAAGATGTTGTGGTCCACAGTGTCAAAGGCCTTACTAAGGTCGAGAAAAAGGGCAAACACATGTTTTTTAGAATACAGGGCAATTTGCCAGTCTGTGGTAACCTTTGCAAGGGCAGATACAGTTCTATGCTTTGCTCTAAAGCCAGACTGTGCAGGGTTTAGTAAGTCATGCGAATCCAGGTAATCTCTAATTTGAGCATTAACAATTTTTTCAAGTAATTTTGACACCACAGGAAGAATAGATATAGGGCGGTAATTATTTAGATTGCTCGGACCCTCGACTTGAATAGTGGTAAAATGTGGGAAGTTTTCCATCTCGATGGAAGTTCTCCAAGTTTCAGCGAGGTGTTGAATAAGTGGGTAATAGGGGCAGTCAAGTAGGAATGGCCAAGCTTTAGGAAATACGGATCAATATTGTCTGTACCTGCACTCTTTTTGGTGTCCAGGGATAGTAATAAGTCCTCAACTTGTTTGAATATAACTGTATGGAAGCTAAAAGTGGTGGAGTTGGGTAGTCTAGTGTTAGAACGAACATTAGGGTCAGCAGCAGGGTTACTTGGTAGGATGATTTTGTTGATATGTGAGGAATCAAACGCGAGCCCTGCTGAGGCAAAGTGTTCATTAAATTGCTCAAGAACATCGACTCTGGTTGTGTAGGTGTAACCAGCGGATATAATTTTGCATGGAAGGGACGTGTTAGCTTGGTAACCTTCGACCTCTCTGATACTATTCCAGAATTTGGCTGAGTTGTTTTTGTTGGCTTCTAGTGTTGTTTGGAAATATCTGGCTTTTTCAATTCTAATTAGTTTGGTGCAGGCATTTCTAGAGGTGCAGAATGCTGACCAATCTGCCTCCAGTTGAGTTTTCCTCCAGTAGTCCCTGTCCTTGAGTATTTTTTTTAAGATGGGAGAGAACCAACCAGGGGAACTTTTTTTTGCTCTAATCAGTTTTAGCGGGGCATGTTTGTCGATTATTCCCTATAAAAGGCTATGGAAAATATTAAATGCCTTACTAAGGGAAGCGGCAAGGTAGAAGTTCTGCCATCTAATATTACTTAGGTCTTTCAGGAATTCCTTTTGAGAAAATCTTTTCATGCTTCTTTTCAACTTGGATAATGCAGCTCAATTTAATTGCAAGGAATGTCTAATACAGGCTGTGGCACAATGGTCACTTATGTCACTGAAGAACACTCCGACATGAGAGATGTTATGTGGCTTATTTACTAACATGAGGTCCAAAAGTGAGCTGCGCTCAGGATATTTTTTTATACGGCCTGGTGTTTGCAGGTGTCATTTGTACCAGTCCCACTGCATCGCAAAGATCTTTAAGTTTCCTGGAACTGTCATCATTCCATTTCCAACTGAGATCTCCCAGGAGGATGCACTCCGTGGTAGCTGAAACAGCTAGGTTTTGGATATGTGGTAGTAGAGCTACACCCCCAGATGGGGGTCGGTAACAGGCTGCAATAAGGAGTGACTTTGCATTGGTAATGTTGCATCCCACACCTCAAGTGTGTGTAAAATTCTGGTTACACACACCCACCCATATATTATTCTGTATTTTAATAATGCATTTCAGGTTATGCATGTTTTAACAATATTGTCCATATATGTGTGTTTGCAATTAATAAACAAGTAATTGTGTCCTATTTATTCCTTTTCAAGTCAGATCTGGATAGAAAGAGTATAATATTTTCAGAATCTTAGCACATGCTCAAAACCCATTCTGCTGGATGAATGAAGCTTGTTCGCAGCTGTACTGCCAGCTGGTAACCAAAGCTTCGCATTTCAAGGCTGGTCTCATGATGCCAAGACAGTAGATACGTAGCCACATTTGCATCTTGTAGACCTGAGTTCATACCTGAAATTGTAACAGAAAAGGCTGCAAGAGAGGGAACGGAAAAAGACAAATGTTGGTGCTGTGGCAGTCGCAGAAATCTGTACAGACATGAACACAGCCAAGGTTTAGAAATTCTAATATGGGGCCCCAATACCTGTTGGCACCACAGAATCAGCCTTGAGATGTGTAGCTTTTGAAGAGCAGCTGGCAGTATACCCTAGAGGTTAAAGCAATCTTAAAGATGAATTATTTTTACTAACAGTTTGAAATGTAATGGTGGTAACTCACTAGTTTCAATGCACATACAAAACAATTATTATAGATGTAGAAAGTGTTGTAATAACATCTTAAAACACACTTAATAAAACAGTCAATTTCCTGTTTAACCTGTTGGATTAAATATAGTCAAAGGAGGACCTAGACCCTCGGTAACATAATTTCCTGTCAGGAGCCCAAAACATATGGCTGACACCAGCCCTTAATTACAGGGTGATTTATAAATGAATAACTGTGGACTGCAAAGACTCGCAGATAAACACAATGGATCAATCAAATTAGCTTTTTATGGGCTTTCAGACATTAAGAAATCCTGTTGATGAAAGTTCCCCTTTAAGATACAGTATGGAAACAATCTGCATATTCCTTTTTAAAGGACAGCACACCTTATGCCAAGATTAAATAGAAATGTATTGAAATAAGTAATTAGCTTATTCCCATATTATTTACATTTAATATGTATGTTCTGTGCAAGAATGATAAAAAGACTTTGTACAGTTCATAGAGACAGGTTAGTACTTTTCACATGGATAGTCAATGGACTTCTGACTGCAACAGCAAGTGAGTGATGTTTGCCTTATCGTCACACAAAACACAAATTCTAATTTGTAATGATTGGTACATGTCAGACTTGCTTGAACCTCTAACTAAAACCATGGGTGCAACCATGACTAAAAAGTGTGGGGAAGGGAACATGGACCTACTAAGCCTTTCACGTTGATGCCAATGTCAATGACCATTTTGCAGGACCTAAAATGTTGAGAGGGACTTAGCCTCCTTATCCTCCCCCGGTGGTCATGCCCATGACTAGAACACATTACGACCTCCCCAGAGAATATGACTCACAGTTTGAGAAACATTGTAGTAGTTCCCATACTCACCAACTCATTCTTCCAGATTATCCCTTGGCATGTTATTTCTGGACCTGCATTATGGTTTACAAATAGGTCAATGCACGAAATGGGGTTGACTTGGGATGCCTTCTTTGTGGTATGAAATGAGATGGGAAAATTAATGCAGAGGCATTTCTGATATCAGTTATATCATATGAAGAAAAAAAAACAGGTTCAGAACTCTACTTTCTAGTTATAATTGCAACAAACAACGAAGAATGTTCACAAAATGCTGATGTTTGCAACCCAAAGTCACACATGAATGTATGAAAGGCCATTCCTCTCATCCCAACCAAACTAAAAGGAGACACATTGCACCGGTGAGATCAACAGAATAAACACGTTTATTTCCTGCTCTAACACATCCAGAGTGCAGCAGTGAAAGTAAGCCTCTAGTGATCGAAGAGGAGCCCGTGATGGATAGAAAGTGAAATTCTTAGCAACAGTAGGGAATCTGTTGCTTGTTTGTCACTAATTTTTAGTGCAATAAGTAAACTAGAAAGGGGTGCTGGCATGCAATAGACATTGAGCATTCAGCAAATATAGCAATTTATTAGGCACAAACATATGCAGGTATTCACAAATATTGATGTCAAAAGACCGAATTGAAAAGCCAGATACATTAAGCAGTGAATAGCAATATGGTTTAAATTCAAGCATGTTTTGTTTAAGGCATATAGAAAGTATGTGAAAATAAAATAACAATACAGAATGTAACTCCAATACAATTGTGTGGTTATTGTACAATTATTTATTTATTTATTTAAATGTTTGGTGACCGGGAGAGCACACTGAGCTGAAGCTCATTTCCAAGTGCAACCCTGGGAAGGGGATGTGGGAAACAAGGTACAGAAGGGCATTTAGAGTTCAAAGTTCACTAGATAAGCATTTGAACAAAAATACTGTGTAGAGAAGATTACAACTTCATAAGGAGGACTTAGGGTCCAACAACGCAGCAGATCACAAATGAATGAGGTAAACATTGTTAGAGCATAAGAATTTAGAGAGGGGCAGGTACAAATTGAGGGAGAAAAGACAAAGCAGCTCATTTGTTACATTTGATAAGATCACAGTTATTTCTGGGTAAGAACCCAGTCAGAGAAGAGGGACAAGATTGAACTGTGATAAGTGCTAACAAGGGCAATAAAGGTGCAGTAGGGTCCTGGTAGAGGAGGAGACTGGGGAGAACATTTAGGAGGTCACAGAGAGGGAAGGGGAGTGGGCAAGTATAGGGTGGTGGGGGGATTGGAAGAGTGCTCACTTCAAGCAGTACTGGGAGGGCAATACTCTAAGGGAGTCAGGCAGGGAGTTCCAGACATAGACTGACACTTAAGAAGTGCATCTAATATTTGTTTTAAGTTTAACAATTTTAGAATGCGTACTCTAGCTGGAAACCGATGAGACCATGAAACATTGCTTCTCATAATTGGTGGCAAGAAACAATAGATGTCATAATGATGATATAAAATATTATTAATAAGGAGTAGAGGCTGGAAACCATTTTTTGTTTGTTGCAAATAGGTTGCAACAACTTGATGTTACTCTCCTAAGAGAAAACAATTTTCTAAACCGTAGTTCTACAGTAAGTTAATTTTGCAGAAATTATAATGACAGAGAAATCAAAAGTTCACAACTAACCTGTATTCATTAATAATAGACTACCTATTTCAAGGTTCTGCCTAGTGGTGAAAGGCAAACAGAATCTGTAAAAGGTTTTTGGTAATCTCTTCTTGTTCCTTTTTTAATTATATTTTTATATTATAATTTCTTATATTCTTCTGAGGAGAGTCCTTTGGTTCCAGAACATTAAATCCCAATTATATTTTCATTAGGACATCTCTACCTCCTACGCTCCATGTAAAAAAAAAAGAACAGTGAATTTCTTTCCAATGTTTTCTTTAAAAATTTATTTCACAATATTGTCTTCTTATTCCACAATTCTATACATAGGCTTCTTCATTTTGTATGTATCAATGCCCTTTTGTTATATAATCTTCATGTTGACGTACGTTTCAGGACTAAATTGTCCCTTCTTCAGAACATTGTTTGGGCTTATTCATCTAAACAAATAATAAAACAAAAATCTTACATGAGCCATTTATTATCATTCATGTAGTGTAAACTATTCGCTAAATTAGCTTAAAGTAATTTAATTTACCCAGGAGAACATACCTGTATAAATGTAAAGCCTTTTGTTTTTCCAGGCTTTTAATATTTAAATAACAGTCTTTAGATCCACTATCTATACAAAGAAAAAGAAGTATTTAGAAGTTTTATTTAAAATGAGAGGGGGTTGGGGGGGAGTTTCAACTTTTTCTTTATGTTTAAGTTGTCTTTAAATTTCCTTTGTTTGTTAATTTTGGTTTTTGCTTTGTTTAAAAAACAGTGCTTACCTCCTTGTAAAAATGGAGTGAAAATGCAGGTCTTGTTTTATATTGTGGAATTTCCTATTTAAACCTGTAAAAATACATGATTTATTTGTAGCTTTAAATTTATAATGCTATTCTTTATTTACTAAGAAAAACCCCTATAATGCATGTTTAAGATTACCACAGTAATCTCTTATTTCTCATTTCTGCCTTCAGTGGCTTCAGTCATTTGTTTATCTTTTAAAACAAAAAAGGAGAGTACATTTTAGTGCCTCATTTAAAACATGTTACTCAGTTTCATTTTATTTTTTATTTATTTATTCAGAGTTCAGAAAATACCTTTGAGTCAGAGACTCATTTACAAAGGTTCCATGTCACATTAATGGTACAAACAGTAATAAGATAAATACAACGCAGGAAACAGGACAAGCTTGTTACACGGTAATAATAACATTAAATACAGATAGAGGTTCACAATTAGTGTCAGTATCAGACAATCTTAAATCAGACGAGCATGGCTGGCATGTAAGTGGGATGCTCGAGTTGGTGGTAAGGGAGAAAGGGTGGGTGGTGGGGAAGGAGGAGGGTAGAGAAAGTCAGCCAGGGGCCATTTTCATGGCAGGGGAGGAGCGAGTGACAGCAGGATCAATGGCAGTCACAGCTGTTTAAGGACTGGAGATGCCCCTTAAGATCTGATCTGAAGAGGCTGATAGCATTTTCGTTTGTGATGGAGCTAGGTAGGCCATTCATCCATGAGGGGGCCTTGTAGCTAAAGGATCTTTAAAATTGGGAGGTTTGATAGTGGGTAACTGCGAGGAGTTTCTTGCTAGAGCTGTGGGTTACTTTTTGGGTTGTAGCTGGATAGATTAAGGAGGTAATGCCAGGGGGGAAAGAAGAAAGGGTGATTTTTTGGCCATTAGGCAGGTGTGGAATTTGATCCTGTTGTCTAAGTTAAGCCAGTCTGTGGAGTTATATAGGGAGCAGGTATGAGTAAGGCGGTCACTGTTCAGTACAAGGCGACAGGTTTTGTTGAGGGAGAGGTGGAGCCTACTAAGGGTCGAGCTGGTGGCAGCGCTATAGATGAGAATGCCATAGTCGAGTAGGGAGAGGATAGAGGATGAGACGGCAATTCAGAGGGCATCTGGGGTAAGGCAGTGTTTAATCTGCTAGAGCAGGCCGAGGTGGACATTAATGGCAGTGGACAGGTGATGTATGTGCAGGTTGAAGTTGAGTGCCAGGTCAAGGGTGATGCCCAGGTATTTAAAGGAGTCCACTTGCTCAAGAGGGGTTTGATCCACTGCTAGGATCTGGGGGCAAAGTTCCTTCTTAGAGCTCTGAGGGTGGGAAAAGATCATGAACTTGGTCTTCTTGTAGTTCAGTATAAGGCATTGATCAGAAAACCACAGTTCTGCTTTACTGAAGGAGGACTGGAGGGTTTGGTGTAGATGAAAAGGGGCAGGGCTGGATGCATAAAGTACCGCATCTTCCGCATATAGTAGAAGGTTGCCAGGGCAGGAGGTGGGGAAGAAGTTAAGGTAAAGGCTGAAGAGGAGGGGACCAAGGCTGGACCCCTAAGGGACCTTTGAGAGGACTGGGAGCTTATCGGATAGGATAGTGCCAATTTTGACCTGTTGGAACTGATTCAACAAGCAGTCGGTGAACCAGCTCAGGGCATCTTGGGAGAAGCCAATGTTTGAGAGTGTGACTAGCAGAAGGGAGTGATTGATGGTGTCAAATGCCTTAGTAAGGTCAATAAATACAGCACCAGAGGTGTGGCCTTTGTCTAAAGCAGAGTGGATGTGTGCAGTGAATTCCAGGAGGGCTGTAGTGGTACTGTGCCCTTGTGGAAGCTATCTTGCTGTTTACAGAGAAGGTTGTGTTTGTTGAGGTGGTCGGTGAGTTGGTCATAGAAAATGCATTTGAGTGCTTTAGATAGAGGGGGAGAACAGAGGTGGGATGGTAGTTATTGGTGGCAGTGCGGTCCCCACTCTTAAATATAGGGGTAATGGAAGCAGATTTCCAGAGGGAGGGGAATTTACCTTGGCAGAGAGAGCAGTTGAGAATATGGGTGAGGGAGTAGAGTATGTCGAGAAGGGTGAGCCAGAGAAGCCTCAGGTCCAAGGAGTCACTACTGTAGTTGGAGCTACGTAGAGCATTTTTAATGTAGTGCTCGGTGGTCTTGTGGGTGATGCATCGTAGGTGAAAGGGGGATATGGGAGGGGGGGACCGGGCAAGGGGCAGTCGAAGAAGGTAGGTGGGAGAACATGGCTGAGGTTAGTAAAGGCACAATTGAAAGCTGAGGCTATACAAGAGGGGTCGGAGGTCAATTGCCATTCCACAACTATCTGGTTAGGAGGGGAGTTAGTATCTTTGCTGTTGATTTCCTTGATATTATTCCAGAATTTGTGCCCGGAGCCCCAGGCAGTGGTAAGAGCGGCTTTAAAGTGCTCAGCCTTGGCCTTGCGCAGTGCCCACATGCAATTGTTCTGGGCTTCTCTGTATCTCTGCCTGTCGGCTGGATGGCCAGTCTCATTGGAGAGGTGCCAAAGTGAGTCGCGAGTACACATCTGGGTCAGGAGGTGGTCAGTGATCCAGGGGACAGGGTTGCCTTTGACCATCCTTTTGGTAAGGGGGGAAAACTTGTCGCAGATGGTATTGAAGGTGTGGATGAACAGGCTGAGAGCTAGATTAGGGTCAAGGGTATTAGTCACGGGGGACCAGTCCAGCGATCTGAGTTGTGCTTTTAGGAGAGCAAGTTTACCAGGGCCAAGTTTGCACTGGAAGATTATCTTGGGACGGGTTTTGGGTATTTTGCAGGACCAGGTGCAGAGAACTGGGGAGTGGTTGCTAAGTGTATTTGGTAACACTTCAGTGCTAGTGATTTTAAGGGGATGGTTGGTAAACACCAGGTCCAGCAGGGAGAAGGATCCGGTGCGAGGATCCAGTCAAGTGGGAGAGGGGACAACTTGTACAAGGTCTTGGGCTGTAGCTGCATCTATGAGCGGGGTGATGGACTTGGCCAGCCAATTAATGTTGAAGTCTCCAAGAATAATCTTTTCAATATGTTGCGGGAGGGTGGCGAGATAGGACAGAACTGAGTGGAATGCTACTTTCTGGTCTCTGGTGGGAATGTAAACTGACGTGATAAGAAGGGGAGATTGAGATTGACCTAGGGTGAGTTTGAGAGTAAGGGTCTGTGGACCAGGAACTATCGGGGGTGGAGCAGTTGACAGTGCACTTTGTCCTTAACATAGATCGCGCACCCCCCTCCACGTTTTCCCTGTCGATCAGCTCGGAAGAGGTTGTACCCGGGCAGGGCTACTGTCAAGTCAGGAGTCGGGGGGGGGAGAGAGCCAGGTTTCATTCAAGGCAATGATATCAGGTTGATGCTGGAGGACCCATCCCTGATATGAGTCCCAATTTTTTAGTAGGCTACAGATATTGAGACTGGCAATGCGAAGGCAACTGCTTGGGGTGTGGATTGGCATGGAGGTTATGGGTGGGCCAGGGTTAGGGTGGATATTACCTGATATAAGGAGGAGCAAGAAGAGGAGTGACCTGAGAACAGAGTTCCAGGCCAATTTATTGCGGCAGTGAGTTATGCGAACCGAGGTCCCAGGTGTGTAGGATAGGGAGAGCTAGAGTGCAGGGGACAGACTGGATGAGATGGTGTGACGAGAGGGGAGGTGGCAGATACAAGCATTTCATGGGGTACCGCACCCGGTGGAGGAGAGACATACTGTGGATGGTCCCTCTCAGGTGGTGGACATAGTGGCAGGTAGTAGGGGAGGACAGGGGGAGGGTCCCAGAGTCTGGGAGGGGGGAGTGGCAGGACAGAGAGAGGACAGGGGGAAGGTCCCAGAGACTGGGAGGAGGGGAGTGGCAGGACAGAAGGAGTCTTCCCAATTGAGATTTATTGGGGTCTCTGGATACCAGGCGGTGTGCATGGAGGGGGATGGCTGTCGATCAACCCTATGGTGGGCAGAGGTTCCCGAAGTATGATTCTTAGTGGGAGTCAAGGTGGGGTGAGAGAGCACTGGGAACACTGCAGAAAAGATAGTGAGCACAAGAAGGAGCATGGTGTGGAGGAGGGAGGTAGTAGAGTGAGGAATAGCCAGGAAAGCAAAACCAATCGGGCTGCCTCTAGTGGTGATAGGGTATAGGCTGCAGATGGAGAAATGGGCTGATTGGTTCAAATCAGCAAGCCCTTGCCTATATATTCACAAGTTGAGCAAGGGTGGTGGTGGGGGCAGCGGGGCTAAAGCTCGGATTCCACAGGAGCGGAGCAAACTGAGCAAACTCAATGGCCTTAAACTCCGTGGTCTGGCGTTCAGCAGTGGCATTACCTAGTTGCTTGTCTCAGGGGTTGGGGGAGGGCTATTACACCGGCCCTCACAACCTCAGTGGACCCTCGATGGATCCTGGAATGCTGTGGAGAACAGAAAGGCAGGTAAGGGCTTTAAGTAGGAACAGCAGTGGGAGGAGATTCAAACAGGGATGGTGGTGAGGGCCTGAGCTGGAAGCTGTAGAGAATCAGCACTAAATACATTTAAAGATCCCCTTAGATAATCAGCACTAAATACATTTAAAGTTCCCCTTAGAGAATCAGCACTACATACATTTAAAGTTCCCAAGCGTTTAAAATACCTTTAAAGTTCCCCAGACTAAACAGTATAACAATACTTAGTTCTTTGCTTTAAGTAAACTGCATGCAGGATTCGAACATAATTAAAGGACCCCCGGATACAGCAGTTAATGTAGCTAGCTATTTAGCTTGTTAGGTAAAAATAAACTATCTTCATTGCCACGCCGACAGTAAAGCTGCAGTGTTTTTTTTTTTGTTTTTTTTTTTTAAGTGTTCAAAAACTGGCGCCAAGCTCAGATTCCACAGGAGCGGATCAAACTGAGCAAACTCAATGGCCTTAAACTCCGTGGTCTGGCATTCGGCAGTGGCGTTACCTGGTTGCTTGTCTCGGGGAGTGGGGGAGGGCTATTACACCGGCCCTCACAACCTCAGTGGACCCTCAATTTTGCCATGTTTATGAATGAAAAGTTTATGCTACCAACTTTATACAGCTTTTAAGTTGGTTTGTTGGGTTTTAAACTAGTCCTGGATCGTTGTTTCAAAGGTTACCAAACTTGTAAACTTATTGAAAACACCATGAGGCCGCTGCCATTAGCGCAAGATGCTACTCTCTCCGAGGAGACTGCTGCTTCTTCTGTGCAGCTGGAAGGGGCTGAGCCGCGGGTTTACATGCTCATGAATGAGCGTACTGGCGTCACGAATGATGCTCCCGTGGCTCAGTCCATAAAGGAAACTACACTATGTGCCTAAAGAGGCTGGTTCAAAGAAAGAACCTATGTAGTTCCCCTTCCATTATATTTGTTCTAATAGTATAATGTACCTAAATGTGCAGGAGTTTGTTATCTTATATTATAATGTCTTATGAGATTTATGTGCAGATGAGAGATTCCTCTGGATAGGGCTTTTTAGCAGGGGGAGAAAGCTAATTATGATCTAAAGTGGTGGCATAAAGCATTAACCTTCAGTTGTAATTTACAATAAAATATCCTTTTATTAAAAGGTTGTTTGTAGTATCATAAGTTCAGAGTGATTATCGATTGTTTTACCTATTCTTTTTTTAAGTTATGATTTTACCTATTCTTATTTTAGATTATGGTGTTGGGGTGAAACAGGTTAGTGGTAAAATGATATTAAGAAGCAGAACTTTATAATGGCAGACTAAATCAATATTCAGATACAACTTCATTATACAGAATGTTGTAATATTTAAGTCCATCATGAGAAAGAGCTCCACATTAAATTCTCATCGGCTTTTATATGTTTTCAAAGTATGTATCCACTGTACGTCTTATCTTTTGAGTAAGGATTCCCAGCTGGGGAATAGATAATCACTCAGAACTTATGATACTACAAACAACCTTTTAATACAAGGACATTTTATTGTAAATTACAACTGAAGGTTAATGCTTTATGTCACCACTTTAGATCATAATTAGGTTTCTCTCTCTGATAAAATGCCCTATCCAGAGGAATCTCTCATCTGCACATAACTCTCATAAGATATTATATAAGATAACAAACTCCTGCACATTTAGGTACATTAAACCAATAGAGCAAATATAATTGAAGGGGAACTACATAGGTTCTTTCTTTGAACCAGCCTCTTTAGGCACATAGTGTACTTTCCTTTATGGACTGAGCCACGGGAGCGTCATTCGTGACGTCAGCACGCTCATTCACGAGCGTGTAAACCCGCGGCTCAGCCCCTTCCAGCCACACAGAAGAAGCAGCAGTCTCCTCGGAGAGAGTGGCATCTTGCACTAATGGCGGTGGCTTTATGGAGTTTTCAATAAGTTTACAAGTTTGGTAACCTTTGAAACAACGATCCAGGATGGGTTTAAAACCCAGCAAACCAATGTAAAAGCTGTATAAAGCTGGTAGGATAAACTTTTCATTCATAAACATGGCAAAATGAAACCGAGGAACATCTTTTAAATGAAGCACTAAAATGTACTCTCCTCTTTGTTTTAAGAGATAAATGAATGACTAAAGCCACAGAAGGCAGACATGAGAAATAAGAGGAGATTACTAAGGTAATCTTAAACATGCATTATATTGGGTTTTCTTAGTAAATAAAAAATAGCATTATAAATTTAAAGCTACAAGTAAATCATGTATTTTTACAGGTTTAAAGGGGGAATTCCACAATATAAAACAAGACCTGCATTTTCACTCCATTTTTACAAGGAGGTAAGCACTGGTTTTTAAACAAAGCAAAACCAAAAATTAACAAACAAAGGAAATTTAAAGACAACTTAAACATAAAGAAGCAAGCTGAAACTCCCATCCAACCCTCTCTCATTTTAAGTAAAACTTCTGAATACTTCTTTTTCTTTGAATAGATCCTGGATCTAAAGACTGTTATTGATTTTATTTTTTATTTATAGATTTTATACAGTGAGACAGCACGAAAACATACAGTGCAATGTAATATTATAAGCAGCTGTAAAATGATATACAGATATGTGATCCATTACAACATCTGGAACAAGATTAGGGGTAATTCCAGCTCTTAAAGTTTGTTCAACACAATATTATCCTATTTGGCTATATGCTATCAAGGCTAGTTGTGAAAATCCCATTTATTACATTAGCACAATTATTAAATAAGGCCAGTGCTGTGATGCTCTTTAATTGTTAGATACTCCTTGTAAAACTTCTAATTTATCTCCCAGTATACCCCCTCAACATCCAGATTAAAGGAAAATGGAAGGAGAAAATCAAACAGAAATAAAAAGAATAAGTCATCTCCCCCAAACCTTACAAGTATTTAATGTATTTATTCAATTTCTAACCCCACTTTCTTTAGATTACTAGAGGAGGACCAAAATCTAGTGACTTTCTCCACAATTATATGTATGGCCAAATGTCCCAGAGGGAGCGAACCTCCAAATCAATGTCACTGTCTCATCAATGTCTCAATGTCTCAATGTCCCTTGTTGCCTAAATTCAACCTTTCTATTGTAGAACACCTCTCTATCAAGTGAGAGAGCCGATTGTATGACTGTTCTTAATAGAGCAAACAGAAAGATACTCTGGCAAAAAAAGAACAAAAGCTCACTCGTTTTGTACAGATTCAAGTATCCTCTGCTTCTGAGTCTAATGAGGAATTGCCGACTTGGGCCGCTTTTTCATCCTCCAACTTCTCCACCAGCTTCATAGCTTCCCTGGGTTCCATATAAATATAGGCCTTCCTTCCCACCATGGCATGGAGTCGAGCCGGCATCAGCATGTTGTTAGGAACATCAAGGGCTCGTAGGTACCTCCTAATCAAATCGAATCCCTTCCTCTTCATGCAGGTTGAATAAGACAAGTCGGGGGAAAAATAACACCTTTACACCATCCACTTCCATATTACGTTTTACTCGAACTGCTCGAAGAATTCCGTCCCGCACCACCACGGAGACGGTGATGAGCATGACCGTTCTTGCCCTTTCAGTAAATTACGGTTTCTAGACATTGACTCTGCAGGCACGCACAATCTGGTCTTGTAGATCCATCCCCAGAGTCTCCCGCAACCAGCTGTTCAAATAATGGGGCAAATCTTCTCCCTCTACTCCTTCTGGCAGTCCAATTATCCAGACATTTGCTGCCGGTGTCATGTTCTCCAAATGCTCCAATCTAGAGCGCAGCAGAGACTGCTCTTTTACACAGGTGGCTGCTGTGGCCTGGGTCTGGGATGAGGATCTGTCAGCCTCTGGTACTGTCTCTGCTAAACTGTTCCGTTTCTGTTCCACCTGCACCAGGCGGGTATTATAGCAATCCATTTTTTCATCGATACATTGAATAGTTTTAGTTGAAGTAAGTAACGCTGATTGTAGAGACTCCAATGTTGCTCGGCCAGGCTCCCCACCCATTGTCTCTGCAGCGGGGAGGCTTACAGGTGCTGGTGGTTGTCTGGAGACTCCACCATGCGGAGCGAAGAAGTTGTTTTTTTGCTTTGTATTTTTCCGCCTCATCTCCACAATTTTTTTTTTATTATTTTCTTATTTTATTCTTCCTCCTCCACCTCAGTTCTGGTCTCCTCAGTAGCACCAAGGAGTCATCCCCCTGCGGTCCACTCCTTCCTGGTCAGTCCTCCATCGCCCATGTAACCTCAGTTTACCCCCCGGGCGGGGATGAGGTGGGCCCCAACACCCCGACAATACAGTAGCGTCGGTCGGGAGGGTGCCAGGAGGGCAGCCGCAAATCGGGAGCAGGCTTCTGTGCTCCGTCTCCGCCAGAGCCGAGATGCATTTTCTCTTTTTCTGGGAAGCAGCTGGTGCCCTGATGTCAAGGCGCTGAATCCAATGTCTGCCACTCCCCACTCCTACTTCTGCTCCTTGGTGCTTGCTGTGCCTCCGGCTTCCGCCAGAAAGCATCCGAGTGCCATACAGGGACCTCTGTCCCTCATTGGAGAGGAGAGCTCTCCTCCAGACACTCAATCCTCTACCTCCCCTGCTGACCCCCAGCAATCCAAGCTCGCTCCCAAACCTGGGTCGCTGGCATGATGTGAGGTGTGGCGTCCAGCGCCTCAACTCTCAGCGCCACCGGACCAGCCATCATCTCCACAATTTTGATATCGTCTGAGACAACTGAATACCGGAGGTCTATTGAAGTTATTTAAAAGTTCAGTTCCAGCTCAGAGATTAAAAAATAAAATATAAATCTGATGCTGAGGTGGGAGCTCCCTGGAAGTACGTCCTATCAGGCAGATAGCTAGCCATGCCCCTCAAGACTGTTATTTAAACATTAAAAGCCTGGAAAAACAAAAGCCTTAACATTTATACAGGTATGTTCCTCTGGGTAAATTAAATTACTTTAAGCTAATTTAGCGAATAGTTTACACTACATGAATGAGACTAAATGTCTCATGTTAAGATTTTTGTTTTATTATTTGTTTAGATGAATAAGCCCAAACAATGTTCTGAAGAAAGGACAATTTAATCCTGAAATGCACGTCAACATAAAGATTATATAACAAAAGGGCGTTGATACATACAAAATGAAGAAATCTATGTATAGAATTGTGGAATAAGAAGACTATATTGTGAAATAAATTTTTAAAGAAAACGCTGGAAAGAAATTCACTGTTCTTTTTTACAAGGAGCTTAGGAGGTAGATATGTCCTAATGAAAATATAGTAGTGGTAAAAGGTAGGCACCTTCTCTGGATAAGCCACAATTTAATAGAGGTATTCAGACAGCAGGATGAAACATGGAACAGATACAGATGTACAAACCCCCCTCTGGAGAGGGGCAGCATATGAGACTAGATTGACCCAAACAAGGTATATGACTGGAGAGTTTATATAAAAAAAAGGTCTGTTTTCACTCAAATTAGATTTTTTTTACCACTGTTTACACAAGTTCTCCAGTACAGCACACTTGCTGAAACTTTATGAACTGTTGGTTTGAGGGACTGCCCTCATGCCAGTTTTGTCAGTATGGTGCTGTACTGGGGAAAAATTGAGTCACCTTGTGGCAGCTAGAGTTTTGGGTGATCAGCTCCTTCTTTTCAGTAGCAAACAAATGGCACCATAAGAACCATGACGCCACCTCATAACTGTAGACTCAGAGTGGGTCAGCTTTTGACTGCATAACGATTGCCATAATTATGAATGGAACTGTAAAGTGAGACTGTTCCTTTTTAGGGCTGTGGGCCAAGCTTACAGTCATTTTGGGATTGCTCAGTGGCTCTAAAAATGGCTGATCATGGAACCTTCCATTGGACTTATCGGCAACAAAGAAAATGCGCTGACATCGGGGTCCTCAATCCCCGTGTCGGCATTATGTTGCCACCCCCAACTCATGTGGCACACTGGGAGCCCACCCCAGTGTGCCCAAATGTATTTTCCCCCTGCCAACATCGGGGTGCCCAGTCCCTGTGTTGGCACCAAGTGCTCACCCATCCCCCACTCATGTGGCACACTGGGAGTGCACCCCAGTGTACCCAAATGTCTGCTTTTTTTTCGTTTCCTCTAAATAAAGAAAATAGTCCCCCAACATGTTTTTTTTATCTGTAAAAAAGAAAATGGTCCCTCATCATCGCCCCAGTCCTCCTCCTCAATCCCCCCCTCCCACTGAGCACTCCCCTCCCCGCACCCCTCTTTACCCCATACTTACCTCCGGAGGTTGGCGCTGTCATCTTCTCTGGACCAGGACACATCTGCACTCTTCAAAGCCGAACCACAAACTGAAGAATCAAAGGTAAGTGTGCTATAATGCCATTCAATGGGTTTTTCAACTTATGTTGATAAACAAGCTATTTTGGGGATTTTGGCCAAAATTTTCAACATGGGGTTCTTGGGACCCCACCTCATGAAAACTTTCACTGTCATTTTGTTACTCAGTCCCAAAAGGTGATTTTGCAGTCACTGCACGGAATCACCTTTCGGGACCGATTCATGAAATGACAGTGGCACTGTTCATGAGGTGGGGTCCCAAAAAGTCCATGTTGCAAATTTGGAGAAAAAATTAAAAAAACAACGACTGTGTTATGAGCGTGCATTGTGCAGTTTCTATATACACTCCTAACTTTGCCAATTTTGATATTTTCACTCCACATTTTCAACATTGCCATTTTTGCACACCTCCTTTTTAACAGTACAGCTGTCATTTATCACACCCTGCCCAAAATGTGTTTTCGCACCTGTGGCACAGAATGATGCAGTCACTCTGCGAAATCACCTTTTGGGACAAGTGAACAAAATGACACTGGCACTTTTCATGAGTAGGGGTCCCAAAAAGGCCATGTTGAAAATCTGGTGCAACACCTCCAAAAAATGGCCAACTTACACCCGGGTGTTCAATAATTTCTACGCACACGTGTAACTTTGCTCACTTGGCAGCTCGTCACAGCCCTATTGGCTCTGGCCAGAATTTGTTTCTTTGTATTATCGTTACAAGCTGCTATTGTTAGCTTGTATAATGGGCAGTTTCTTTCCAGGTTACAGAATATTTGCTATTAAAAATGAGTTCTACAGTAGTTTGACAGACAAACCTATTAATCCAGTACATAGTTTATGGGCACATAACATTACCATTTCAGCAGTTAACAACTAATACCATACTGGACTTCAACACGAGGGAATTTAGGTATTTGCCAGCTTACTATGGCACAACTATTAATCTAGATTTGTCCCTATTAGAGCAAATAGTTATATTAATGCAAATAGTTAAACTACATGGTGTAATCATGAAATCGTTTTCAGGAAGCTCAAGTAGTTACGTGAAATTGTGAACATCTATGTTTGCATAAAGCCCCTTATCTTTTGTACTGTATGTATGGGTATTTGATGATGTAAAAACTATATTTAGGTCTTCTACATCCCTGCACAGGGCACACGTTTGTCTATTTAGCATCTCTGGTGGAGTACATGAATAGACTTCCTAGTTATTCTCCCCAGTGATGTGTCAGAAGTAGGGGCATATCGACTTCTTACAGTTAAAATGTTGACTGGACAATAATCAAGTATTGCCTTACTGTACAATTGACATGCCTGCCTAAAGAATTCATGCTGTACTATGTACAAAAACACTATACCTGAGAGTTAAAAAAACAGATATACAAAGTCCATGGCTAACTGGGAAACCTGCAGACACCTACATAACACAAATAAAACAATGGCACAAAATGCCAATGCAGCATAACTACACTAATTACTTCCTCAACAATGCTAACAACCATGAAAACTCTTTTTTGAATTAATCACTCAGTGACTCCAGTAGCCATAGTATTGCTATTCAGCACATTCAGCAATACAAAACTATAGCAAGAAATGAACGGCAGACCCCCCTTCAGCACTTACTGAACTAATACTGGTGGCCTGTACACAAAGACATTGAGACCAGGCACCGACCAAACATGCCTTCTTTCCTTCCCTTTACATGCCACCAATGTATTTACAGCCGCTACCTTCAATTTCCAAAGCAGTTCAGCTGAGTTTATCACAGCACTCAGGTTTTTCCATAGCCACATGTAAGTAAACCCAGACAAACATTCCAGGCTATATATTTCAGATAATACCTCCATCTTTAGTAAAATAAAAATCCCCTTGTGCAACCCGACACAAATAAGAAAGGGTTGCCACCTACCCTTATTTAAGATTGCCCCTTATCTCCTGTCTTGTAGGATACCCTTTTCTCCCCATCTTGGGTCTGCTATAACCCTACTTGTATATTGGAAACAATGAAAGGGGTGCTCTTTTTAATATGGCCACGTCCAAGTTTTCTGCAGTTATTCTCTGCTTTTTGAATACCTATTTTAATGTCACTTTTCTTTTGCATGAAATGAGCTAGCATGCAGCAGACAGTTCTCCGTGACCTTATGGGACAATAGGTGTACATAAACAGCTCAAGATACTGCCATTTGCTCCCCACATTAGACACCAAACCCTGGTGGCACATGGGTAGTGTTATGGGTTTGTGCAATATGGCTGTGCCTCCAGGACCACATACTGTACCTGCCCCTCCTTTCTAGGAGTAAAACCTGGAGACTGAAGCACTACCTCAGAACCACCAGAGGCCTTACAATAATGTTATTCCTACTCTCCAGCAATGTCCACCCCAATCCAGGCCCTGCTGGTAGCTCTGGGTCTGGCACCCGCAGACATGGACTAATGAAAATGGTCTTATTAAATATTAGTGATCCCCTACCTAAATTTGCCCAATTCAAAGCCTGGGTCAAGTTAGTACAGCCAGACATTATTTGTCTAACTGAAACTTGGCTCAGTCCACACATACCTCATGCCACTATATCGCTGCCAGGCTTCAATATCCTCTGAGACAAAAGAATAGGCAAGAGAGGTGGGGGCTGCCTGATCTACTTCAGATCAGACCTGCAAGCCTCTAAAATTGCAATCAAAGACCTAACTAAGGAGTGTGAACACTTATCAATAATGTTTTTGATAGGGAGAGGACACAAATCTCTTGGCATCTTGTCTGTATATATCCCACAGGGTAAACAGAATCTAGACATAGAGTCACTTACTCACTGCTTCATCCAGCTCAATCAAAACTGGGAATATATTGTAACTGGTGACTTTGACATCAATTGTAAAGCTAAGTCCAGCACAGGTCACAGGGATATGATGTCCAGGTTATCTCTGACACAACTGGTCACTGAACTCACCAGGAACAATTATAAAATAGGCACCATGACACTGTTCAGCTGGGTGCTAGTTACATGCAATTGAACAGACAAGGTTGGCCAGCCCAGTGGTGCTGAGGGCTGAGGTGCTGGATGCCTTACCTCATGTCATGCCAGTGACCTGGGTTCAATAACAAGCCTGGGTTGACGGAGAGCTGAAATGGGGGTGGGAGGAGGGAGCAGGATTGAGCAGCTGAAAGGCAGCTCTCCTCTCCCGGGGAGGACTCTGTCACCCGCCATAGTTCCACAGCCCTCTGATGGAGGTCCGTGGGCAGTGCAGGCGAGCGGGTAGCAAGCAGTGGGAGGGCGTCCCCGTACTGTGGCATGCACATACCTCCACACATGTGCAAACAGCCTGGACTGGGCAAAAAACAGGAAAAAAACAGGGCACAAAAAATATAAATAAAAAAAAAACAGACAAGGCCACTCCCCCCCAGATCACAGTCAGCTGAGTCCTAAACAAAAAGAAGGTACCTGAATTCATATTTTAATCGGCCCAAATTGTTTGGAGCTTCTTAGATGCCATTCCTGATATTGACTTGACCCTAGAATTCTGTGTCTCCAATTTTACACATGCCTCTGATAAATTTGGACCCTTTAAAAATACATGGCAAGAGGAACACCATCTGGATGGATCACCTCATCTCTGACCTCCTTGCCTGCATGAGAGAGAAGGACAATCTGTGGGTACTGACCAGGGAAACAGGGTCCCCTGTCCACCTACAAAGGTACAAAGAAGCCCACAATAAGTGCACTAGTATGGTAAGAAAGGCCAAATCTGATTTCTGTAAGGGCCAGCAGACCCAGAACTGTAGCAATGGAAAAAGATTCTGGGACAATGTATCAGAGATTCTTGAAAAGGGAGTTAAAGCCACTCCTCAAATGCTCATTGTGAAGGGTAAAAAGGTCCTTGATCCCACTGAAATTACCAATTACTTCAACACAGTCTTTATTAACCTCAGTTCCATCATCTCCACTGAATCTTCCCAGACCCCCTGCAGGGAACCTGGTCATGAAACCTCTGAAATAGTGGACTCTGAACCAAGGTACCCCAAATTCTACTTTAAGGCTGTTTCAAAGACACCTCGAAATACATATTTAGGGTACTTGGCAAAATTAGGTGTGGGCATGATTCTTTAGACATGAAACTTCTTGCCCTAGTGGTAGAGGAACTTTTCCCACTCCATCTCTAGGATTTTTTACCTTTTCCTATGCTACTCACAGTTCCCCGAGAAGTGGACATTTGTATTGGTCACACCAGTTTTCAAAAGCAGAGACCACACTAGCCTTGCCAATTACAGACCCATTTCTGTTCTTCCCCTGTCCAAGGCCCTCGAGAGAATAGCCTCTGACTAAATTGTCACATACCTTGAAAAATACAATGTCCGGTGTGTACAGCAGCATGGCTTCTGGAAGCTACACAGCACCAGCACAGCGCTGTTGCAATACACCAACTATGTTTATGAGGCTGTTGACAATGGTGACCTCGTCAGAGCTATATAGATATCCAACCCTAACTCCCCATCCCTGCCCCCCAGCAGCAAAGGAAAACATTTTATGTTTTCACTGTCCCAGCCCTGCCAAGCAGGGATGGGTTCTGTTTAGGTTTCAACCCCAACACTCACCCCTTGTGATATAGTTTCAAACGTATGGAACTGTGTTTCCCCATATGCTGCCAACAACCTGTAGGCCCTGCTTGAAGAAAACAGATTACATCTGACCATATTTGGTGATGGAATGGGGTGAGTGTTAGGGTTGAGAACCCTAAGTAAGAAGACCCCAACCCTGATTTGCCAAGACTCAGGGCAGTGGAAACTGTAATTTTTATTTCCTTTTGCTGCTTGGGGGTAGGGAACCCTAATGCCACATTTCCCTACTTTTGTCACTTTAATCTGAACCATAACTGGTGCATTAATGCCGTTTTTTTGCAAAGAATGTCCTTACTTTTTGAGATAGTAGAATCGAATCCTCATTCACACAGGTTCCTTTGGGACCTGTGTGAACACATCCATGTGATTACGGAAGTGCAGGGCCCTCTGAGCCCTGTGCTTCCATTGTCCCTGTGGTTTCGTTCCTCCAGAAAAACAATTTATCTGCTTCGTTGTAATTTTGTTTGGGTGGGGATGGAGTCATGGCTTGTTAAAGGGGAACTGTCATCAACAGGATTTCTTAATGTCTGAAAGCCCATAAAAGCTAATTTGATTGATCTATTGTGTTTAACTGTGAGTCTTTGCAGTCCACAGTTATTCATATGTAACTCACCCTGTAATTAAGGGCTGATGGCAGCCATATGTTTTGGGCTCCTGACAGAAAAGGAAGTCACTGAGGGTCAAGGTCCTCCTTTGACTGTATTTAATCCAACAGGTTAAATAGGAAATTTACCATTTTATTAAGTGTGTTTTAAGGTATTATTGCAACACTTTCTACATCAATAATAATTGTTTTGTATGTGCATTGAAACTAGTGAGTTATCACCTTTACATTTCAAATCTGTTAGTAAATATAATCCATCTTCAGGATTGCTTTAACCTCTAGGCTATACTGCCAGCTGATCATCAACAACTACACATCTCAATGCTGGCTCTGTGGTGCCAACAGGTATTGGGGCCCCATATTAGGATTTCTAAACCTTGGCTGTGTTCATGACAGTACAGATTTCTGCGACCACCACAGCACCAACTTTTGTCTTTTTCCATTCCCTGTCTTGAAGCCTTTTCTCTTACAATTTTAGGTGTGAACTCAAGTCTACAAGATGCAAATGTGGCTACGTACCTAATGGCTTGCCATCATGGGGCCAGCCTTGAAATGTGTAGCTTTTGATTATCAGCTGGCAGTACAGCTGTAAACAAGTTTTGTTCATCCAGCAGAATGGGTTTTGAGCATGTGTTAAGTTTCTGAAAATACTATACTCTTTCTATTTTCTTGTATAATCAGGCCTTCCCAGACTGAACTGTACAGTCCCTGCTTCTTTTTAGAACCTCTGTTTAGGTCAGCTCTTGCTTTTTTAATATTTGTTGTCATTGTTTAAAATAATGTTTATATAAATTTTGTTTTGTAGATGCTTTTTGTTTTGTTTGAGATATTGTTATATATTATATTCTATTGTGTATAATATTGATCTTTTGATTGTTCGGCGCCCAGAGCCTCCAGGATGGGCATCTTTTAAATAAAATTTGCCTTGCCCATTTGCCTAGATTTGACTTGAAAAGAAAAAAAAAGGACACAATTACTTGTTTATTAATTGCAAAAACACATAGACGGACAACACTGTTAAAATATGCATAACCTGAAATGTATTATTAAAATATTGAATAATATATGGTGGAGGTAGACGAATTCTCCACACTAGGGCAAAGTGGCGCAACATAAACCCTGAGAGGTTTATAAAAGCATCACACACAGAGTGTGTGTGTAAAATTCTGGTTTTTATACACACATCCATGTATTATTTTATTTAATTAATGGTGATATTTTTCCCCTTTTAGCACAGTTCAGTTAGTATAGCACTTCTCTCAGAGACTCCCACACATACACACACACACACACACTGCCTATTTCTCCCTTTTTTTTTTTTACATTACAGTGATAACGACATTCTGGAAAGTCATGGTCCATCAGCATTGCTGCATGGTGTAAGATACGCTCGAAGGGTATGAGCGGCAGGATCAACCAGATTGACTTTTTTCATTTTCAAGGCAGGATCAACTAGATAGATAGATATTAAAAAATATCACTTGTCTTATTAGTGTGTGGCAAAGCTTGAGTGCTGGTACTGGTGTTTAGTAATGGAGTACCATGTTGGGCCACATGTTCAACCTGCCCACAGTGAAACTACGCACCAGTTAGCTTTCTGTGGTGACACTTGATTGACAGGTGTTGATTACAACCTCCTGGCTGTAACCACATATATCAACTGGGAGGTTGTAATTGGAGATAAAACTGTCTTTACCTGTATGTAAAAAATGATCACCATTAATTAAAGAGAATTTTACTTCTTTTGATGAAGTTAAAAGTATAACAGTTTCTTACTAAAATACTTTGGATGGAATAGTATTTTGTACCATAACAATGCCAGAATTCTATTGGATTATTAGGAGGCAGTATAGTGCAGTGGTTTAGGAAATTGAGCTACAAACCTGGAGACCTGGGTTTGAATCCCACAGCCTCCACTTGCATACTGTGTGACTCTGAGCAAGTCACTTAACTTCCTCGTGTTCTCATGTCACACCTGGAAACAAGCTTCAGCTTAGTGTGTCTTTGCTGGTTGAACAATTTTCCCTATTCCTTATTTTTACTAACAGTTTGAAAGGTAAAGGTGGTAACTCACTAGTTTCATTGCACATCCAAAAAAATATTATAAATGTAGAAAGTGTTGTAATTACAAAATCCCATTCCATCCAAAGTATTTCAGTAAGAAACTGTCATATTTTTAACTTCATCAAAAAAGTAAAATACTCTTTTAATAATGCATTTCAGATTATGCATGTTTTAACAATGTTGTCCATCTATAGTAATTGTGTCCTATTTTTTTTCTTTTCAAGTCAAATCTGGATATAAAGAGCATATTTTCGGAATCATAACACATGCTCAGATTGTTTTATTGTCTTTGTCCAGGAAAGGCACACTGAGCAACAGCTTGTTCCCGGGTGTGTTGTGGGAGCACAGGGAGGCCATGATGCCAGGCCAGTAGGTACGTAGCCACATTTGCATTTTGTAGATCTGAGTTCACACACAAAATTGTAAGAGAAAAGGCTGTAAGAGAGGGAATGGAAAATGACAGAAGGTGGTACTGTGGCAGCCCCAGAAATCTATACTGACATGTTCAGCTGGCAGTACTGTATATCCTAGAGGTTAAAGCAACCCTGAAGATGGATTATTTTTACCAGCAGTTTGAAATGTAAAGGTGATAACTTGCTAGCTTCAATGCGCATACAAAACAATTATTATAGCTGTAGAAAGTGTTGTAATAACACCTTAAAACACACTTAATAAAACAGTCCATTTCCTATTTAACCTGTTGGATTAAATACAGTCAAAGGAGGACCTAGACCCTTGGTGATATCATTTCCTGTCAGGAGCCCAAAACATATGGCTGCCACCAGCCTCTAATTACAGGGTGATTTACACATGAATAACTCTGGACTGCAAAGACTCACATATAAACACAATGGCTCAATCAAATTAGCTTTTTATGGGCTTTTAAACTTTAAGAAATCTTGTTGATGACAGTTCCCCTTTAAAGTTGCAATGTTATCCTATGGGGATTTTCATTTTTAATTTTAATGTTTTTCACATGTCTGTTTTCATTTGGTATTTCTTAGGAGCTTAGTCTTGTAGTACTCATTGACACCTTTCTTTTGATATATAGATTGTCCATTAACTCCAAAGATTAACAGAGTTACAACTTGTTAAAATTGCAGTGTTATCCTATGGGAATTTTAAGTTCTAAATGTTTATGTTTTTTTGTATAGTCCCCACATTTTTGGGAATATATTAATTTATTTATGTTGTAGTACTGATTGAGAACTTTCATTTGATATGCAGATTGACCACTAACTCCACACATTAATGGAGTTATGACTTGCTAAAGTTCAAATGTGCAAAAAAAAATAAGTCCAAATCTTTTATGAAGCAATCCTCTTTCGTAAGATGTTGACGTTTTCACAAAAGAGGATTGGTTCATTAGAAGAAGAATGTGAAAAAAATTAAATCAAAATTATTCTTTCATATGAGACAATCGTCTTTCATGACGTTGTGTCATTCTCACAAAAGAGTATTGGTTTATATGAAAGAAAATGTGAAAAAAACTAAGTAAAAATTCTTCTTTTGTATAAAACTAATCTTCTTTCATATAGCCCTGTTCCTCTTTTGTGAGGCCATATGAAAGAAGAAAATCACCTCATGAAAGAAGATTTTTGAGATTTAAAAAAAAACACACTTGTGGGTCCTTTTTCCAGAAACTAACAGCAGAATCCAGATAACGGTGTCCTGTTTAACAAGATACATGTGTTGGTGTCTCTGCAGGATATGGTTTTTATGGGTTTTCAAAAAAAACAAAAAAAACTAGATGGCTGACATAGAAAGAATTTTTTTTTTCATGAAAAAGGATTACCCCCTCATAAAAGAGAATCCTCTTTCGTATGGCCAAATTCTTCTTTCATATGAAACAGCTATCCAAAAGACTATACTGAACATTCTCAGAACTAAAATTTCTAATCCTTACAACTCTGGAACAGGTTACTATTTTTTTTCACCATACCAAATGAAAGGCACCATTATAGGTCAACTCCTTTCCACCCTGAAAATTTTGGAACAAAAATTTCAGACCGTCTGGGTGCTAAGCAATGACAAAAAAAATAACCAACCCCCCTAATGTGTTCACTTTTTCACTATCTGGATCATAGAATCTGCACACTCGACTGTAAAGAAACTTGGCACATCAAGAGACCTTGTCCCCCAGACTACACATGCAAAATTTCCTTCAAATTTGTTGAATGGGAGCAAAGCTATGAAAGTGCAAAGTTAGGGATTTAACATTAAACAGCCTACTCAATCTTAACTACATTCTTTGCAAAATGCTGTGTTAATGCACCAGGTAGGATAACTTAATGCCACAAAACTAGGGAAATGGGGTGAGAGGGTTTCCAACCCTAACTCACCACCCCCATTCTCCAAGCAGCCAAAGGAAAAAACATTAGAGTTTGGGGTCTCCGGAGTCTTGGCAACTCAGTGGTGGGGTCTTCCTGGGGCTTGTCAACCCTAATGTCCACCCTTCCCCAAGCCCATAGGCTCCAGTGTGAAGCACAAAGTACATCTCAAAGCCAGTGCCTTATAGTGATACACTCTTCAAAGGTACAGAAGTATGTCTCGCCACATGTTGCCAACACAATTTGTTATAGCTTTTTTGGGCTCTGCACGAAGAAAGGAGATCATGTGAGTTTTTTTTGCTTAGGGAATGGGGTGGGCATTAGGGATGACAACCCCAAGAAAGACCCCACCACTGATTTGCCAAGATTCCGGAGACCCAAATCTCTAACACCATATTTCCCTACTTTTTTAGCATTAAATTATCTTACCTGGTGCATTAACGAAGTCTATTGCAAAGAATTCCTTTTCTTTTTGGATAGTGGGATCATATCCTTATTCACGCAGGTCCCTTAGGTGCAGATGTGCAGGGCCCTTTGGGTGCTGCACTATGGGATGACTCCATCCATCTGCAGAAGTGCAAGGCCTGGCACATTTCCTCTTTACACATTCGCTCTTTACACTTTCAGTCTTCACTCACTCTTTTTTTAATTAATTTTGTCCCCAAGTTTTCAAGACAGGCATTTTATGACTGCCCTTAAAAACATGACATGTAACATTTATAGTGTATTGACTGCAATGTCATTTCACACCAGAAGTGCAAAAAAGACATCTCATCCAGGATTTAAAAAAAATGACATTTGTCAGGTTTATGAGGTGATATGGAAAAATGGTTATGTTGAAAGTCTGGAGTCAAAATATTGAAAAGTAGCAACGTTATGAGTGAATGCTGAAAAATAATGCCATGCTCAGTCATAATCTGGCCATTTTACCGTATCCGTATACCAAATTTTCAGCATCACCTTCTTACTACCCCACCTCATGAACCAGGTAGGTGAAAATGTTCAAATCCCCCTAGGCAAGTAAGTAAAAAAAAAAAGTAAATAAGTAAAACTTTATTTTAAGAGCTTTTCCAAAGACCAAAGCTCTGTATAACTAACAATACATATAAACAAGAGCAGCATTAACAATATAAAATCATACACCATAAGCTTTTACAAATAAAAGAGTTTTTAACTCAGGCAGCTTCGTATTCGATGAGGTAGAGAATTCCACAGGGCAGGAGCAGCATACGAAAATGCACCAGCTCCGAATGTTTTCAGACGAACCCCGGGAATCTCTAGCAATCACTTGTCGGTGAATCAGAGTGAGCGAGAGGGGCAGTAGGGAGTAAGGAGAGTTTTCAGATATCATGTCCCCAACTGTAGGGGCTTTATAGGTCAGTAACCCACCTGAAGGTGATTCGGCCATTGTACCGGCAGCCAGTGCAGCCCACGCAGAACAGGCGTAATATGACTATTTCTAGATGTCCCAGTCAAAAGCCTAGCTGCTACGTTCTGCACTAGCTGCAGGTGATGAATAAGCTTGCATGCGTCAGCAAGCACCATAGCTTTTGCTACACTGACCCTATTCCTGTAATAGGGGATCATCACAAAGAACCTTGGAAAGTTTTGTTATATCACAGATATTTGATACATTGAGTAAATTTAAGCAATGAAACATTCAAAAGTTAAACTGGTTGCACCTGCTGTGCTTTGTTTTCATTGTGTGTGCTGTGAAATGTCCTGGGAGGTTGACATTATAAGATATAAGGATCAAACCTGGGGTGGTGCCCACAGAACAGTGGGACGAGAGAAGACATTAGCGAGAGTTATGGTACTAAGGTGGGAATGGGGAAAGTATTCCTGGTCACCATGGGATCCACACATATAACAACCTTGAATGTTCAGGGAATAAATTCCCCAGTAAAGTGAACTAAAATAGTGACCTATCTGAAGTGCCTCCACACTGATATATGCTTTTTGCAAGAAACAAGACTTTCAGAGGGCAAACATCAGAAGCTGAGGAGGTCATGGGTGGGCAGAGTTGTAGGAGCCTCGCATCCTACAGAAAAGAAGGCAGGGGGCGCTATATTATTTCGAAGGGACTTATCGCTAGAGATTTGAGAGGGAGAACGTTTCGGAAGATGATAGGATGTTGTCAGTCACAGGTGCAATGTTCTCACAAAAAATATACTTAATTAATATTTATGCCCCAAACGCAGATACACAAACCTTCTATAGATAAGTGTTTACTAGAATATCAGAGATGGGAGAAGGCATGGTCATACTTGGGGGGGGGGACTTCAATTGAGTGGTGGACCCACAAAGGGACTGCTCCTCACAACTGCAGAATACTAATAAACTAATAGGATGGGCAGTAAGAGCAGGTATGACAGAATTAGCATTGGTAGATGTTTGGAGAGAACTTAATCACTCACTTAAAAACAAAACATTCTACTCAAACCTGCATAAATCATATTCTAGAATAAACTACTTTCTGGGAAGCAGCATAGACTTATATAAAATAACCACCTGAAACATACATCCAAAGTTAATATCGGATCACTTGGCAGTTGCTCTGGATCTTAAACTGGGGGACTGGAGTAAAGATACTTTTTGGAGGATGAATACTTCTCTCCCGGCAAAGGAGGAGTTTAAAATTCTAATTCAGGATACAGTTATAGAGTATCAGAGGTACAATAATAATGAAGAAACTAAGCCTAAATGCTTTGAAAGCAGTCCTTGGTGGGGGGGGGGAGTGATAATATCGTAGGCCTCTAAATTAAAAAGGCTACATACTGAAAAACAGCATTCGCTGAAACAAAGATTAAAAGATCAAGAGCGAGGCCAGCCCAGTGGTACTGAGGGTTGAGGCACTGGACACCACACCGGCAACCCAAGTTCGGGAGTGAGCTCGGGCTGCTGGGGTCAGCATGGGAGGGAGAGAATTGAGCATCCGACGACAGCTCTATTCTCCCGGGGATGGGTGGGCATATCGTCCCCCTTCTTGGCTGCCTCCTGGTGGAGGATAGGGGGCAGCACCAGAGTCTAGGGAGATTAGAAGTGTGGCATTGTGAAGCACGCTCATCTCCATGCACATGCGATCATGGCCGCAAGGGAAGGGAACAGAACCGCTACTGCCCCACCATGGGGGGGGAGTAATCCATGGGGAACAAGGTGCCTGGGGAGCAGCAGTCAGGAGACTGGAGAAAGACGGAGAGCTGCCAGCAGGCCAAGGAGGAAAAACAGAAGATGGAAAAAAAAAGATCTAGGGCAACGCTATAAAAATACAGGCTCACCACTTCTGCTCCCAGAGCTTAAAAAAGTGAGAACAGAATTACGAACAATGTGGGACACCCAAACTGAAGGTAAATTGAGGTATTTAAACCAGAAATATTACGAACACGGAAATAGAGCAAGTAGGTTACAAGCCTTCCATTTGAGAAAAGTGCAGGCGGACAGATATGTTAAAAAGATCACAAACGGTCCAGGGGAAACCCGACATGTAATGTACATACCTAAAGGGATAGCGAGAGAACTTCAAAAATATTATAAGGCCCTATACTCAGCAGACACCCCAACTTTAGCTAATAGAGGGGACATTACAGAACTCCTAGTGGGAATTCAGTTACCCCAGATAGGAGACATGGACAAGCAAATGCCCATTGACCCAGAAGAGGTCAGAAGGGCTATTAAAACCATGAATGTGGGCAAGTCACCTGGGCCAGATGGATTTAATGTAGAATTTTATCAGGCATTTCAACAACAGTAAGTACCTCTGCCATCACAGGTATTTAATTCTTGTGACGAAAAAGAGGATTTTCCTTGATTGTGGCAGGAAGCATTTATCACAGTCATACCAAAAGCAGATAAACCTCCAGATAGATGCGGCTTCTATAGACCCATTTCATTATTAAATGTGAACTCAAAAATATTTACCAAAATCTTAGCCACATGGGTTAATAAAATACCAATTTAGTTCATCCAGATCAAGCTGGATTTGTTCCTGCACGACACCTAGGGGATAATGTTAGAAGATGCTTAAATGTTCTCCATCAGGGTAGTACAGTGCAGGTTCCACAGATAACAATCACTAGAGCTGCAGAAAAGGCATTTGATCACCTGAGGTGGGAATTTCTATTCTCAGTTCTGACTAAATACAGGTTTGGGGAGCAATTCTGCACATGGATCAAAGCCCTTTACTGTGCACCCACAGCCAGAATTAAAGTAAAATGGTACAGTATATAACCCCCTTAATATACAGAGAAGAGATAGACAGGGCTGTCCCCTTTCACCAATACTTTTTGCCTTAAATATGGAACCTTCAGCTGAAAAAATAGGATCTCACCCAGAACTGGAGGGCATAAAAATAAGAGGGGAAGAGAACATAATCTCACTATATACGGACAACACAAACATATGAACATATGAAACTGCCAGCATAAAAAGGCCATTTGGTCTATCGAGTCTGCTCGATTTTGCAGCTAGTACCCCTACACTGCAGCTGGCCCTCCTACCCTATCTCCCTCCAATGACCCTCCCTTTTGCCCTGTCCTAGCCCCTCTTGAAGCATCCCACTGTTTTACAGGCCACCACCTCTGCCAGTAGTGTGTTCCACTCTGCTGCCTCCCTTTCTGTAAAGAAATCTCTCCTCATTTCCCCTCCTAAACCTTCCACCCTCCAATCTCATGTCATGACCCCGCGTATCTCCCCCACCCACCCCTTGAACAGTCCCTTGGTGCCTGTCATGTTTATTCCTCTCATGTACTTAAAGGCCTCAATCATATTCCCCCAGTTCCTCCTCTCCTCCAGGGAGTACATGTAATCATACTCCCCCCATTCCTCCTCTCCTCCAGGGAGTACATGTTCAACTCCCTCAGTCTAGCCTCATATAGTAACTCCCCTAGACCCTAGATCATCTTTGTTGTTCTGCGTTTCACCCCTTCCAGCAATGTCCCTCTTTAGCCAAGGGTGCCAAAACTGATGTTATACACGATGACACGATGTTATACCTTAGACATTCCTTGCACACATTTCCCATAATGTACCATTTAAGGCAACAATTCGGTCAAGTATCTGGATTCAAAATAAATGAGGACAAAACAGAAGTAATCATGGTTAGTGGAACAAAATCCCCATGTCTCACCCATTTGATACCCTCCAGATGGGTTACAACCCATATCAGATATCTAGGAATCTACATACCGGTGAACCTGAAACAATTGTATCAAATAAATTATGGTAGGCTTATAGCAGAGGTACTAACACATCTAAAGAGATGGGAGCTGCTCCCTTTATCCCTGCTGGGAAGGATAGAGTCGATCAGAATGAATATTCTGCCTAGATTTCTATTCCTCTTGCAGAATCTCCCTTTACATGTACCCTGTGCAGAAGGGAAGAAACTAGATAAAGCATTATGCCACTTTATTTAGGGAAGGAGGTGAGCTAGAATTAAATGGACAGACCTCTATAGGCCAAAGGATCAAGGAGAAGTAGGACTAAATAACCTTCAAATGTATTACCAAATGGCACAACTTCTGCCCTAGACAGCCTATAAAAACAGGACCCTAGTAATGTTTGGGTAGCCCAAGAGATAGGTAGTTGCCCTGAGGCTCACCAATTGGCAGAATTTGAAGCATCAGCAGAACACCTAAGCAAACAGAAAATTGCTAATATGTGGCTACAACAATTATACAGAAACTGGGGCTCCATCAAAAAAAATTTAAAAATCAATGTTACCTTAACAGACAGCACAGCGGTAACACAATGCACTCAGTTTACCCCGCCAAAATTAGACCACACTTACCATATTTGGAAAAGGCAGGGACTGATCTTCTTTGACTAGTTTGTAAGAAGGGAACAGATAAAATATTTTAGAGAAATGCAGGAGGAATATCGGATAAAAAAGACAGACTTCTGCTATTTACAGATAACCTCTTTCCTAAGGGTGGGCATACATCTGGAGGAGATACAGAGGAACCCACATCCTCTAACATTGGTCATACTGCAGGCAGCAGAGGGGGTAATAGGAAAAAGCAAATTTCTATGTTGGTTAAGACATATACAGCTACACAAGATCAATCCCCACCAACCTACCAAGGGGTGTGGGAAATAGAGTCCGGGAAGAAGATAGACTCGCAGGCCTGGAAATATATCTGGAAGGGTACCATGCATGCCTCAGCATCTAATAATTGGAGGAAATTCCAATGGAAAAATATGTGTAGATATTTTCTTGCCCCCACAAGAACTAAACACTATACACCAAGTAGTACAGACAGGTGTTGGAGAGGGTGTTGGGAGGAGGGGACTCATTACCATATATTTTGGAACTATCCAGTTTTACAGACTTTCTGGAAGACAACAGAGGAGAAATATAGAAAGATGATAGGAGCCAAGGAACAACTGAGTTTTGAGCATTTAATACTAGGACAACTACCCAAAGGCAAGAGAAAAAATAGCCAGAAGTCATTTGCAGGGGTTTTGTCGGCAGCAGCTAGAGAGACCTTTAATAAGAAATGGTTAAACCCAAACCCACCCACAGTACAAGAATGGGTGAACATAGTTTATGGGGTGTATAGGATGGGGAAGATCATGGCAGATCTACGATCATAGATGGAAAAACTTTAAGGGAGCATGGCTTCCATTTATGCACTTTATAGAGGAGTGGGAGGGCACATCAGTACTTTTGCAGCAGGCAATGGGGTACTAGGAAGTTAAGGTAAGGGAAAAGTCTGATAGGGCAACTTGGACTGCACAAGATGGATTGTAAATGAATCACACAAGAGGATTAGGTGGGTCATGATGCATAAACCATGATGACATCTTCCAGGACATACCCCAGGCAACAAAAAAATAAGGGGTTATGATAAAACACAGAAAATAAAGGAGACAAAAAACCAACCACACGCTAATTTGCAGTTGTTTACTGTTTATTGTTATTTCGTTTTTATTAAAAGCAGATGTTTAATATGTTTAAATCATAAAAGATTTGACTAGAATATTGCTGGTAGGTCAAACTTATATACTACAGGGACTGAAATTGGACTTTGGACAGTACATAGAGTTGAGAACTGGCAGATCAAAATCACAATGATGATATTTTTTAAGTCTGAAGTTCCTCTCTGTATGTCTTGCTTTTATACACTGGATACAAGGCATATATTACCTAGAAGAGATGAAAGGAATGGAACAGAGTGGAACACTTGGAAATGAAATAAGAGAAACAGATTAACTATATAAGAATGAAGTGATAATTGTCCCTCGATTGCTGTAATATGGATGTGATCTTTACAATAAAGAAGTTAAAAAAACATAGCACATCAGTTCAGTGGCCATCTTTATTTCTACTTAGGAAATACTGGTCACACGCTGCTGGAAACAGACAAAGGAATGCCCACTGGGCATGACAGGACCAATACATAGATAGGATTACAAATATCTATATGCATGAACTACAGCCCTAATGGTGTTCCCTGTACTTCCTATCACTACATACAGTACATAGATACCTATATGTATATACTACACTCTTCCCCCTTAAACAGAAACTAGTCTAAAATACTTCAACAATAACTTTTCCTAACTTCCGGGCCAATGTAGACTATTCAGTACACAGAAACAAGTTCAGGGGATTGTTCTGCCCCTTGGGTGGAATCTGTCACTAAGTAACAGTATAGGTAACAGTTCAGTTGTTGCACAGAGGTACAGATTTCGTATACGACTTAAAGTTAAGTCTTTGTGGTGGTCTTCAATGCCTCAAGGGATATCTGTGGGCTGGAACAACTGCTGCTGGTGAAATAAGCATTCCATTATTATTTTGCACCAGCCCCGGTGGAGCTTCACGAGCAGGAGCAAAGTCCTCTGTGTCACTGTCCTCATCTAGAGTGACATCTTCTGCTGCTTTTGCTGGAACCTCAGAATGTAGTAGGCGATCCACATGTACATGAACAAGTCGATGTCCCACGCAAACTGCATAGGTCAAAGGTCCATATATTTCAATCACCACCCCAGGAATCCAAGAAACCTTGGGATGTCTACAGTCTTGGACCATCACACTCTCACCAGGACAAAAAATCCATACTGGCTTGGTCAGCTTGTCATGACCCTTTTGCTGTTGCAGTGGATGTTTTGAGACTGTATCAGCCAAGTCTGGCTTGAGCAATGACAAACGGATATGAGGTTGACATTTTAGGAACAGTTCAGCAGGTGCTACTTTGTGACCGAGTGAGGAGTGTTTCTGTAAGCAAACAGGAAACAAGCCAACCTTTGAGTTGTAGGTACTTGCTGTGAATCTGGTTTATTCCAAGAGAGGACAGGATCTTGTCATGTCTCTGCTGCGACATCCTATGAAGCAATGAGTAATTCCTCGAGATGTGAAAGGTGGATTACTGCCCCATCATCTTCCTTCTCTGTAGCATCTGTGCATGGCAGTCCTGATGCATCCACACTTGCATGATCCTGAGAATGTCTGTATTCAATGTCATAGATGTAAGCCAACAAAATCAGGGCCCATCGCTGCATCTTAAGTGCTGCGAGAGTTAGTATTGTGGCCTTTGACCCCAGATTTGCCAGTAGAGGCTTGTGATCTGTTAGCAGAATGAAATTACATCTGTACAAGTACATATGGAACTTTTAAACACCAAAATTATGCTCAAGGCTTCTTTCTCGATCTGAGCATAGTTTCTTTCACTTGGGGACAAGGTCCTGGAAGCAAAAGTTATTGGGTGTTCCTCCCCAGAAGGTAACACATGAGAGATGATGGCCCCCCCCGCTCCATATGGGGACACATTGCATGCCAGCCTCAGAGGTTTGGCTGGGTCATATAGTGCGCTAACCACTTGCTGTTTAGAAGACATTGCTTGCAAGCCTGGAATGCTTCCTCCCACTTTGGTGACCAATCCCATTGAGCTTTTTTCTGTAGAAGTCATGAAGTGGTTGCAACAATGTGGACAAATGGGGTAGGAACCATCCATAGTAGTTTAGGAGTCCAAAGAATTATTTTAACTCTGTCACATTTGTTGGTGCAGGTACCTTGACTATAGCATCCACCTTACTCTCTGTGGGTGCAGGCCTTTTGGTGTCGATACAGTGACCTAGGTACTCAACAGAATTTTTCAGAAATTGGCATTTGGCTAGCTTCACTCTCAGTCCATGCTGCCACAGTCTGGACAGAACTTGTTCCAGGATTGTCAGGTGCTCTTCCACTGTGGGTGCTGTTACCAAAATATCATCCATAAAGCAGACTGCATGGTTCAGTCCGTACAGTATCTGGTCCACTGTGTTCTGGAAAATTGCTGGTGTTATGGAAACTCCATAGGCCAAGCAATGATATCAGTAAAGTCCCTTGTGGGTGTTGATGGTTAGATACAGTTTTGACTCTGCTTTCAATTCCAACTGCTGGTATGCAAAAGATAAATAAAACTTGCTAAAGAACTTCCCACCTGCTAGTGTGGCAAACAGGTCCTCCACACTGGGTAATGGGTATGGGTTTGGCTCTATACAGCAGTTTACTGTAACCTTGTAGTCACCACACAGACTCACTGTTTTGTCTCGCTTTGGTACCACAATGATAGGGGCAGCCCAGTCGCTCCTCTTTACTTGTGACACAATACCATGGCTTTCAAGATTATCCAGTTCCTTCTCCACTGCTTCCCTTAAGATATAGGGTACTGGTTGAGGCTTGGAAAATTGGAGCAGCTCCTAGTTGTACTCGGATCTTCATCTTGAAATCCCAGATTGTGCCATAGCTGTTCTGGAAAATAGGACCATGTTTGTCCAATACTTTCTTCAGCGCATCTTGTGGTGCTTTGGTCATGGTATTTAAGCTGAAGATCTTTTCCCAGTTCAACTTGATCTTCCTGAACCAGTTTCTTCATAGTAAGGCAGGTTGTTTTTCTTGCACTACCACCAGAGGCAAGATCTACGTTCTTTTCTCATAGGTGACTGGTGTCAGAATCTCCCCCAGCACAGAGATTCGGTCTCCAGTGTAAGATGAGAGCTGAATATGGGATGGTTGTAATGGGCACTGTTGAAGTTTCTCTTTGTATATGTGCTTGGCACAAGAGATACTGCTGCTCCGGTGTCTAGCTATATGCTAACAGGTTTTCCCGCCAACTCAATTTGGAGGCAGATTTCCTCTCCACTGGCTTATGTTGCATAAACCATGAACAGTGGCAATGTATCATCTTCTATTTCAGTGGCTGGAATGGCATCTGTGACATACTGTGCACGAGCAATCCGTGCTGTAGTCTTGCACACTTTCTTTATGTGACCAACTTTTCTGTAGCCATGGCATTTCTCATGTCAGAATCAGCAGGTGCTTTCCTGGTGGTTACCTCCACATCTGTAACACAGTTGTTTTAACCTTGCAGAAGTGCCCTGTGGTGCCGGCTTCCTAAATGTTTGCGATTGCTGATAAATGGGTGGTGGACCACTTCACAGTGTGAAATGTCCCTTAGGTGCTGGTGTATGGGTGACCTTGTGAACTCCACTCCTTTGTGGTTTAGAATGTCCCCCTAGTGCCCTGGAGCCTTTTTGGGTGAGCTCCATAGCGAGTGCAACGTCACAAACTGACCTAAAGTTTAGGTCTGCTTCTGACAAAAGCCTTTTGTGATAAGCTTCCCCTCTCAGACCATAGACAAATCAATCTCGGAGGGCCTCATCCAAGGATTGGCCAAATGCACTTGTGCATGGCAGACTTTTTTTGCAATTATGTAGTCGGCAATAGGTTCCCCTTCCTCTTGATTGTGATGGTGGAAAGCATAACGTTCGGTAGTGATAAGGAGCTGAAGTTTAAAATATGTCAGGGTCAGGGTGCCATCTGGTGCAGTGAGATTCCACAGAAGGGCATAAATCTGTGGTGGCAAAACTGCTAAGAAGACATCTACTTTGTTGTCATCTTCGATTTTGTTTGCCTTAAGCCAGCATTGGAAACGCTCTAAGTATAAATAAAGTGTTTCCTTTGATTCATTGAATTTTGGTGCATGTCCAGTTTGTGCCATGTTCATAGGAATTCTGAGGAGCTTACTGTGCTCAGGTTTGCTATTCTGCACTGAGTTGCACTGATTTGGCTGCAGTTATGCAGGTCAGCCACTAGGTGCTGATGTGCTGCTTGGTGCTGGAGAGGTGCCATTCCTGTCCTCCAGCCTAGATGGTGCTGTGGGCAGAAAACTATGCTGTGGCTATGCAGGCTTGCTATTTTCACCACTCTTTGGAGTGCTGTGGCTGTCGGGAGATTTATGGCTCCCTTAGTTTCAAATGTCTGGAATTCCTTTTGCTAGTCAACTTGGAAACAGAACTGGGAGTTTGTTTATATTGAGTGCTCAGCAGGTTAAAGTAACAGACAGAAGAAAGTGCTGCAGTTGGTTAAATTTGCTATAAGCCTCTGGTTTAAGCAAGAGACTTCAGCTGGCAGGTTAAGGGTGCTTAAAGTAGCTTGGCTGTTGGGGGGGGTGTAGCAGCACGATGGACCAACACAAGGCAGCAGGGAAGTTCCTTGTGCACTTCAAGAACATGCAGTAGCGTACCCAACATTTCTGCCACCTGTGGGGGTTGTTTTTCTTGTGATCCTTGTTGTCAGTGTAATATTCTGGTGCCCTAGACAGACAGAGTCAAACACAGCACATCAGTTCAGTGGCCATTTTATTCTTACTCAGGAGATACTGGTCGCGCACTGCTGGACACAGACAAAGGAATGCCCACTGGGCATAACAGAAACTATACATAGACAGGACTACAAATATCTATATGCATGAACTACAGTCCTAATGGTGTTCCCTGTATTTCCTACTACCATATACATAGATACCTATGTACATACAGTACCTTAGAAAACTCAAGGAGTGGTCGAGGATATGGCGGATGGTGTTCAATGCCAAAATGTGCAAATCATGCACCTAGGGCATAGAAACACAGGAGCTGAGTATAAAATGGAGGGTGGTACTAATGGTTACTAAGCAGGAAAGAGACCTTGGGGTTATCATATCTGATGACCTCAAAATGGTGAAGCAGTGTGAAAAGGCTGTGTGCAGGGCCAATGGGATGCTGAGGTGCATAGGGAAAGGCATCTCCAGCAGGAGGAGGGAGGTGATGTTAGCACTGTAATCACCGGTGAGAACCCACATGGAGTACTTTGTCCATTTCTAGATGGGGTATCTCAGAAAGGACATAGACAGGGTAGAGGCAGTCCAGAGGAGGACAACTAAAATGGTGCAGGGGTTACATCAAAAGCCCTATGATGAGAGACTGAGGGATCTCATCATCTACGCCCTAGAAGAGAGGGGGAGAGGGAAGACATGATAGAGACATACAAGTACCTCATGGGGGTGAACAGGTTACAGGAGGGGAGTCTATTTCAAATGAGCAAGCGCACCAGGGCAAGAGGGCATGCAATGAAGCTGGATGGGGAAAGTTTAAGAGGGATCTGAGAAAATATTACTTGACTGAAAGAGAGATGTCTGGATCAATCTTCCAGCAGAGGTGGTGGGAGTGAAAACAGTAGGGCTTCACACACGAATGGGATAGGCACAAGGGTATATTGTTAAATAGGTGTGGGGGGGTCAACAGAGACCAGGCAGGGTCTGCTGAGACTAAACAGCCAGGGAAAATCTGGGCAGACAGGATGGGCCAAGTGGTCCTTTTATGCCAACAATTTCTATGTTTCTATTACACATGCATACAACTGCAGCAGTTAATACACACTTAGTCACCCACTAAACCAGTGAAACATGTAAAAGATATCATTGGAGTATCAGTATCCTTTTCTCATATTATGCTTCTTTTTTAGGATCAGGGTCTGATTGTTCATGATTTCTAAAACAAGTTTGCTGTGGTAGTAGAACTAACAAAAATACTGTATTTGCTAAAAAATGACTGAACTCTCATTGGAACATGATGCTCAAACCTGCATTGGTACTGTCAGAAAAATAATACACTGAAGTGTAACTTTAATTCAGTTGAACCCATAACTAGATGTCGTGTGCATAGTTTAGTTGACTCAGTTTAAATAATGAAACCTGAGGAAAGACAGAGACAGGTTGGATACAGTGCGGTGCAGAGTAACCAAAATGATTCGAGGCCAGCAGGTTAGATCCTACGAGTATCAACTCAGGCCCCTGAATATGTACTCGTTGAAGGCCAGCAGGAAGGGGGGGACATGATAGAAACTTTCAAGTTCCTGAAAGAGGCCAGCCTGCCAGTGCAGCAGTAGCACTCCCGCTTGCGGCGCTGATGACCCGGGTTCTGCAGTGAGCCTAGGGCATCGGAGGGTCGGCCAGGGGGAGAAGGTTTGAGCGCTGATGGACTGCTCACCTTCTCTGGGAAGGGATGGTGGAGTGCTCTGACAACAGGATACCTCCTGGCAGTGGCCAGGGGGTACTGAGTTGTCAGCCCTCAGTACAGGGATGGTGGGATGTGGCGGACATTGGCATGGCATGCACAGGAGTACGCACGCCTCCCCTTGACCTCACTGCATCTCTGCTTCCATCAATGCAGGGGGGACATTACTGCGAAGAAAAAAGAAAACACCCAGTTGACTGGATGGAAGACATCACTCCATAGCCCCCACACCCACTGCCGGATCCTATCCTCTTGGGTTCCGACACCCTCCATTCTTCCCCTCCACCTGCAGGCCACTGGATAGTTGTATAGGAGCAGGCTGGGTGTTGACTGACAGTCGGCAGCAACCAGAGGGAACAAGAATGAGAAAAACAAAAAAAATTTTCCTGAAAGAAATGAACAAAGTAAACTGCAAGGAACTGTTTAGCAGCAATGGTGGCTAAAAGCAAGAGGACATGAATGTAAGCTAGTAGGTGTGGGGGGGGGGAGAATTCAGGAAGGATGTAAGAAAGTGTTACTTTTCTGAGAGAGTTCTTGAACCGTGGAACAGTCTACCAGCAGAGGTGGTGGGGCAAAATCATTAATGGGTTCAAACATGGCTGGTACAGAGTAAAGGGCTTAATAGATACTTACGGGGTAGCAGTAAAGCAGGAAGTGAAGGGGTAGGGGAGGGTGCAACCCCATCTGGACAATAGGTCACAGATAGGGTAGAGCAAAATTGGGCAGACCGGATGGACTAATGTTCTCTTTCTGCCAACATTGTCTGTTTCTATGAATAGCCAATATCCTTTCAGAGATTTAACAGAAATATTCAGTTGCTAAGCGTAACTCTCTTGTCTGGGTCAGTCTAGCAGTCCAGAGAATTAACACCCATTTCTTGTGAGAGATACCTGGGGCCCAGTAATAAACATTTTGCACAGATGCTAACGGATCTTCGCCCGCGTGAACTGGGGTTTGCGACAGATCCTCATACTCAAAAGGGGCCTTTGTGTAGGGAAAGAGGATTAGCTACTTTGCAAAACATAATGTAGGTGGGTGACAAGAGGAGGGGCATAGCCATGAACAGCCACGCTACCCCATATTCAGTAACTTTGCGCTGCACAAAAGGTGTTAGCGTGGTCCTTTTGCTCAGCACCAATACTGCCAAACAAATCCCTGACTTACTCTGGGCAACCCTGGTGGCAGCTGCAGGTAATGCAGCCAACTAGCCAGTTGGTCGCTGGGGGAGCACACCCACCCGCTGTGGTCCATGGCACTCACCTCCGATCACCAGCCCACTGTATGAATCAAACCCTCCCTGGTGTTAGTGGTCCCCCCTCCCTCCGATTGCCAGACCATGGTATGAATCAAACCCTCCCTGGTGCTAGTGATTCCCCCTCCCTCCATTTGCCAGCCCGTTGTATGAATCTAACCCTCCATGGTACTAGTGGTCCCCACCTCCCACTGATTGCCAGCCCACTGAATGAATTAAACTGTCCCTGGTGCTAGTGGTCCCCCCTCCCTTCGTTTGCCAGCCCATTGTAT
Organism: Neoceratodus forsteri; assembly: GCA_016271365.2. Classification (NCBI taxonomy): domain Eukaryota; kingdom Metazoa; phylum Chordata; order Ceratodontiformes; family Ceratodontidae; genus Neoceratodus; species Neoceratodus forsteri. The sequence continues at coordinate 815,804,532 of CM028134.1, read as the reverse complement.
GAATCAAACCCTCCCTGGTGCTATTGTTCCTCCCTTCCTCCGATTGCCAGACCATGGTATGAATCAAACCCAACATGATGCTAGTGATCCCCCCTCCCTCCATTTGCTAGCCCATTGTATGAATCAAACCCTCCCAGGTGCTAGTGGTCCACCCTCCCTCTGATTGCCAGACCATGGTATGAATCAGACCCTCCCTGGTGCTAGTGATCCCCCCACCTCCCACTGATTGCCAGCCCATTGAATGAATCAAACCCTCCCTGGTGCTAATGATCCCCTCTCCCTCCATTTGCCAGGCCATTGTATGAATCAAACCCTTTCTGGTGCTAGCGGTCCCCCCTCCCTCCAATTGCCAGAGCGTGGTATGAATCAAACCTTCCCTGTTACTAGTGGTCCCCTTCTCCTTCCAATCATCAGCCCGTTGTATGAATCAAACCCTCTCTGGTGCTAGTGCGCCCCCTCCCTCCAGTTGCCAGCCCATTGTATGAATAAAGCCCTCCCTGGTGCTACTTGTGCCCCTCCCTCTAATTGTCAGCCCACTGTAAACATTATAACCCTCCCTGGCATCCAGTGATTCCCCCTCCCTGGTGCCAATTCACCCATCACAAGTCCATAATCCCAGGTGTCTAGTGACAATGCTGATTGACTGGAAGAAAGTACATGACTAAGTGAAACAAGGGACTGCCGTTGATGTCTGTATGACTTCACAACATCCCTGGAACCAGTACAAACTCTGAAGTTGAGGAGGAGGAGTAAAACAGACAGTTTCTGGTGTGGTAGAAGGTATTTTTAATAATACATAGACACATAGACATTGTTGGCAGATAAGGGCCTATGGCCCACCCAGTCTGCCCATTTGAGTTTGTAAGTTCACTTTGTTTTCTTAGAAGTCTGTTGCCCTTTACCCCTGACCTCCAGAATTCCCTTATGTCTATCCCATGCATTCTTAAATCCCATGATTGTTTCAGCCCCTACCACTTCCTCTGGCAGGGTGTTCCACTTGTCCACCACCCATTCTGTGAAGAAATTCTTCTTCATGTGTCCTCTGAATCACACTCCCTCCAACTTCATCCCATGCCCTCTAATCCTGGAACATCTTTTTCACTGGAAAATAGTGTATTCCTGTACCCTGTTCCTCCCTGTAAGGTACTTGTGTGTCTCTATCATATCCCCTCTCTCCTTTCTCTCCTCCAGGAAGTACATATTCAAGTCCTTCAACCTGTCCTCATAGGACTTGCGATGCAATCCCTGTACCATCTTTGCTGCCCTTCTCTGAACCTTCTCTACCCTGTCTATGTCCTTATGTAGGTAAGGTCTCTAGAACTGTACACTGTACTCCAGGTGTGGCCTCACTAATGTCTTGTATAGTGGAATTATGACCTCCTTTTTCCTGCTGGTGATGTCCTTGCCTATGCATCCCAGCATCCTATTTGCTTTACCTGCTGCCTTGTCACATTGTTTCCCTACCTTGAGGTCATCAGAGACAAAAACCCCAAGGTCCTCTTCCTGCTTGGTGCATGCTATATCCTCACACCCCCCCCAACTGATATGTTGTTCCAGGGTTTTTGTGCCCCATATGCATTTATCCTGCACTTCTTTGCATTGAATTTCTATTGCCAAACCCTTGACCATTCTTTAAGCTTCTGCAGGCCCCTCCTCATTCTGTCTACACCCTCTGGCATGTCCACTCTGTTACAGAGCTTCATGTCATCAATGAACAGGGACATTCTGCCTTCTAGGTCTTGCACAATGTCACTGATGAAGATGTTGAATAGAACCGGTCCCAGCACTGATCCCTGTGGTACCCCATGGGTCACTCTTCCCTCTGTGGAGTGACAGCCATTTACCACCACCCTCTGTGTCCTGATGCCCAGTCAATTACCTACCCACCGCACTACTGTCCTTCCCACTCCCATATTCCCCAGTTTGTTTAATAGCCTTCTATGTGGCACAGTGTCAAAAGCCTTGCTGAAGTCCAGATAGACCACGTCCACTGCCCTCCTGTGACCCACCTCCCTTGTCACCGAGTCGAAAAATTCAGTGAGGTTGGTCTGACATGACCCCCCCCCGGTGAAATCATGCTGCCTAGGGTCCTGTAGTCCATTGGCAACTGGATGTTCCACCAATCTCTCCTTCAGTAGTGCTTCTCATGATCTTCCCCACTACCGAGGTCAGGTTGACTGGTCTGTAGTTCCCCGCTTCCTCTTTGTTCCCGCTTTTGTATAAGGGTACTACACCTGCTGTCCTTCAGTCTTTGGGTACCTCCTCTGTTTCCAGTGATCGGCTAAATAGGATTGCCAGACATTCAGCCACCACCTCTCTTAGTTCCTTTAGGGCCCTGGGGTGCAACCCATCTGGCCCCATTGCTTTATCAACTCTTATTCCTTCCAGTTCCTTCAGGTCCCTTTCCCGTGTAAAGGGGTTTGTGTCCATTTCTGTGCTGTTCCCACCCCTTGTACTCCCTTCAGGCCCATTACCCTCTTTTCCCTCAGTAAAGACTGAGTAGAAATACCTGTTCAGTATGTCAGCTTTACTGTTGTCATCCTCCATGTGGCCCCCATCCTCCCCCTTCAGTCTCACTATCCCTCCTTTTGCCTTTCTTTTTTCACTTATGTACCTGTATAAGGTTTTGTCCCCTCTACCCACTGATTTTGCAATGTGCTCTTCTGTCTGAGCTTTGGCTTCCCTTACTGACCTCCCTGCCTCCCTTTGCTTCTCTTGGTACTTCTCCCTATCCCTGTCTGCCTGCACCTTTTTGTATTGCCTGAATGCAATCTTTTTGGCTTTCATTTTCTCCGCTACCTCATTGGAAAACCATAATGGCCTCCTCTTCCTTTTCTCCTTGCTAAGCTGCTTAATGCATAATTCTGTTGCTCTTGTAATCCCCATTTTAAATATTGTCAGCTGTTCCTCAACTCCTGATTCCCGCCCCATTCCCATTAATGCCTCTTTAAAGCATCTCCCCATTTTCCCAAAGTCTGCTGCCCCAAAAATCCAGGATATGTGTTGTTGTGCAGTTTGGTTCTGCTCCTTCTGTGATTTCAAACCACAGTGACTGGTGGTCACTGTTCACCAGGTGTTCCCCCACTGTTACCCCCATCACACCATCCCCATTTGTGAGCATGAGGTCCAGTATTGCCTTCTGCCGAGTTGATTCCATGACCAGTTGCTTGAGGAAGGCACTTTGAAGGGAGTCCAGGATAAATCTGCTCCTGGTTGATTCTGCTTCTGGGAGGCTCCAGTCCACATCTGGAATACTGAAGTCTCCAACCAGCACCACCTCACCCTTGTCTGCCATTCTTTGGATGGCTAGCATCATCTCCCTATCTGTTTCTCCCTGCTGGGCTGGTGGTCTGTAGACACCCCTGTGCAGATGGCTGACCCCGATTTTCCTTTCCAGCTTAACCCACAGTATCTCTCCCCCATTTTGTTCTTCCTGGATCTCTATGGCCTTTATGCCATCTTTCACATAAAGTGATACTCCTCCTCCCTCCCTCCCTCCCTTCCTGCCTGTCCTGTCTCTTCTGAATATGTTGTAGTCAGGTATGACCATCTCCCAGTCATGGTTATCATTACACCAGGTCTCTGTGATGGCCACAATGTCCAGGTCCAACTGCACCATGACAGCCTCTAGATCCTCCATCTTGTTGCTAAGGCTCCTGGTGTTGGCACACATGGCTTTCCATGATTTGAACTCCTTGGACTGTTTAGCTGTTCTACTCCAGCCCCTTCCCTGGTTGTCCTTTATCCCTGGTTCTCCCTGCTGTCTTCCCTTCTGTTGAATTTTGACCCCCTTCTGCCTGTCCACCTCTTGGGTGTTTATCTCTAACCTTTTGCACACTGCTTTGTAGAGATATCCACTCCTCCTGTTCACTGGTTCCACTGCTAGCTGTGGGGGGGTGGGCAATTAGATACCCTCTTTACTGGCCTACCACCCCCCTTGGCTAGTTTAAATGCCATCAGGTTTGAACAAGCCTCCATCCATCCAGGTGGCTCCCCAGTCACCAATGAATCCAAACCCTACCTCACACCACCAGTTCTTCAACCATGAGTTAAAGTTCCTGGTGCGTGTGCCCCTACACTCTCCCATGCCTCTCACAGGTAGTACTTCTGAGAAGGTGACAGAAGTAGCTACTTGCTTGAGACCCCTCCCCAATTTCCTAAACTCTTTCTGAACTTCCTTAGGCTCCCCATTTGCCAGGTCATTAGTACGGGTCAATGTCAACTCGCTCCTGACAATATGCGCCTTGACAATTCGCTCCCGACAATTCATATCCTCGTCAATTAACTCCCGTACTTTACGCTCCGCGTATTTTCATTCCCAGTACTGCATTAATTTGTCTGACATATTCGGATTCATATTCAAACCTTCCAAAACTTCCAAAAACATTTTATTACTAAGAACCGATCCCCCTTCCCCCACTGAAGAAGTATTGAATTAATTTTCAAACCTTCAAAAAATCATAATGTAGTGCTAAGTAAGAAAACAGTATATAAAACATATAACCCTGCTAGGTCTGTAATTAGTTGCAGAGTAAAGCAAGTAATATAATTAACATAGTCCTGACAGCTTTACTTTTCTAATATGAATGTCATCACATCTGAAGAAATACTCACAGGACCCAGAATTCAGCCTTAAATGCAGATATCTACCTGCTCTTTCTTTTTACCCCCCAGACCAGGTTGTCACCAGATTTGAGGAGATCACCGACGAAGGACTCAATATTTTTCCTCCTGAACTGCAGTCCATTATTGACTACTTTGAGGACACTTGGATTGGGTGGAGAAACAGACATGGCACAGGTAGAAGGCAACCACAGTATGCCATCTCTCTGTGGAACCATAGTGACACTTTGGCAGAAAAATGGTCAAAAACAAATAATGCAGTAGAAGCTTTCCATAGAGGGATGCAGTCGATTCTGTGTATGACTCATCCCTCAATATGGAAATTCATTGTCGGATTAAAGGGCATTCAATGAAAAAGGAAAGCAGAAATAGAGCAGCTGATTGCTGGCAATTCCAGAAATGCGCCAAAAATACAGTACAAGGACAGTGCTGTTAGATTGGAAAAGGTCCTTGAAAAATTGGAAGAGCGGTCTACCGAGGAGTTCCTCAGAGGCGTAGCACACTGCTTCCAATATTAAAACTGAAATAAAGAATACATTTGTAACTTCTTCTGATTAAAGATGTTATTTTTAAACTTATAAAGTGCTGGATGTACTTGAAGGCTATCTATATCCCTGAAAAAATAAACTGATACGCTGCAGCCATGAGACACAGGTAGGAAGCTCATGTTATCATTCTTCCTACTTTAGTTACGTGAATGCTAACTCAGGTTTCAAATTGTGTTACAGCCTTTAAATCCATCAGCTAAGCAAAGAACTGGGGGGGGGCGGTGCTGGTGTTTTTGCGAATGCATACAGCCTTTAAATCCATCAGCTAGGTTCTGTAAATGATTCAAATTTTGTTACAGCCTTTCAGCAGAACTCGGGGGGCTGCAGTGCTGGTGTTTTTGTGAATGCATACAGCCTTTAAATCCATCAGCTAGGTTCTGTAAATGATTACAATTTTGTTACAGCCTTTCAGCAATGTAACGGGAGTGAGTTGACATCAGGAGTGAGTTGACATCGGGAGTGAGTTGACATCGGGAGTGAGTTGACAGGAACGTATTGTCGGGAGCGAGTTGTCACGGCGTGTAATGTTGGGAGCGAATTGACACACTCCCCATTAGTACCTAGGTGGATAATGACATCTAGCTCATCCTCCCGTCTTGCCTTCTCGGTGAGCCCCAGGATCTTCCCCCATCCCTCCATGCTGTGGCAGCTGGTGGGCACCTCACCTCCCTGTCCTCCCCCTCCTGTGCTCCTAGCTGGATCCCTCTTATGATAGAGTCCCCATCAGGATTCTCTTCCTCCTCCTCCTCTGGGGTCCACTGCTCTCTCCACTGAGGCCACCTCCTTGGTTGACCTCCACATCCTTCCCTTCCACTTCTCTGGGTACATCTGTTTGGTTGTTCCCATTTGCCAGTGCAGCATATGAGTTCTGGAGTGAAATAGGACTTGGGATGTGCCTCTGCCTGACTGCCCTAACCCTCCCCAAGCCCACCGTCATCCAAGTGCTCCTCGTTCTTGGCATCCTTTGAGGCAGCAGCATTAGACTGGGAGGTCTCTGGATAGGGGCGAAGGTACTCCTGACCCAGTTTACTTCCACTCTGAGTCTGGCTACCTCATCCCATAGTCCAGAGAGATGCCTGCAGATAGGGCAGCACCTTAGCATCCAGAAGGTCTGCCTGAATAAGGCTGCCCCGCATCCACTGCATTGCACCACTCCCCACATTATACTGCACTTCAATGGCCAACACAACCAGTATAGTGTTATGCTTGTGCAGCTGTGTTAGTTTGGTTTTGGCCATTCGCACTCTCTATTCCAGAGGAATTACCACCCTGTAGGGATACCAGAGGCAAGGAACCCTAGAAGAGGGTTCCACCCCTAGAGGTGCCGTGGGACAATTCCTGTGGCTAAAGGTACCTTAGGAAGGATCCCAAGGAGAGAAGTGCTGCCACTGGAGGAGGAGGGGAGGATGGTGGGGCAAAGAAAAAAGTGCTTCAGAAGGAGACTGAGAGGAACTGCTTATATAGCTCAGGAAGTGGGAGTGGCTGGCTGCTTGTCCATTGAACTACAGACCAAACCTTCCAATTCAATAGCCTACACAGCCAGTATAGTGTTATGCATGTGCAACTGTGTTAGTTTGGTTTTGGCCATTTGCACTCTCTATTCCAGAGGAATTACCACCCTGTAGGGGTACCAAAGGCAAGGAACCCTTGAAGAGGGTTCCACCCCTAGAGGTGCCATGGGATGACTCCTATGGCTAAAGGTACCTTAGGAAGGATCCCCAAAAAGAATGAAGTAGTACAAAGCATATAAGCAAGCAGTAGCTGTGACGTAGTAGTAGATAAGCATCAGGCAGCTTGATAACTTAATGAGATGCTCATCTTGATAACGTAATGAAATGCCCAGGTTTGCATTGAGAATGAGGGGATCCTCTAAGGAGAGAGGGAATGGCAGGGACACTGTCCATCTCCACCCAACAGCGGAATCTATCTAAAGAAACTAGGGAACACTACTATGCTAACTAACAGTTCTGACGTGGAGCCTTTGGAAATGAGTCTATGACTCAAAGGGTTGTAATTCTGATTTCCTAAATAAATAAATAAATGACCTGAGGCAATGGAGGAGAGAAAAAACACCCTATGAGGAGGAAATCTCTGGGGATCCAAGGCCTAGGTCGCCTTCCCTCCAGGCTTGGGATATTTTATTTAGTGATGGCTCTGCTGTTGCAATTTGGAAACCCAATTAAAGGGAAGTGGAAAATATTCCAATTTGGAGGAAGGCTCTCACTCAATCCTTCTAGCGGGAACACCGTGGAAGGTTGCGAGAGTGCTCTGCAACATCAGGGGCAACCAAGGCGGGAGGAGGAGAGCAACAACTGCTGGGGCACTCACCTGGCCTACTCGCCCTAAACTCAAACCAGGTGAACCAGGGGCAGTTGTAGGGAGAATGCGGTGAAGGTGCCTTGCTAGGGAAACCACTAAAGCCAATGGATAACTGTTATAGTGGAACCACTAGAACCAAAGGAGATTGGAGTAACCACACTTCACAGCTAGTCTTAAATTCTACACCAGGAGCTGCTGTCATGTAGTGAGCAGGTAAAGCCAAGCCTGGAGCGAGGACATTCCCAGCTATTGGCCAGGTGAGAAGGACCCCACCCCAAGTTGGGCATGCTCAAGATGCGGACTAAATGCAGAGTGAGATCATCAGCAACAGGGGACCCTGCACCAGAATGGTATGGCTGGCATGCCCCAGAAACTGACAGGGAGCTGAAAAGCTGGTGAGCAGCTGAATGAGCACTGGTGTGCTAAGACCTTAATGAGCATTGAAGTGCTGAGACCTTGCAAAGGTCGAATGCAGTTATGAGTGCAGCAGACATCCCAGGCTGAAGCCGAGGGGATGGCGGTAGGCATGAAGCAATGATTGCATAAGCAAGAATGGACTTGCATGTAGGTCTACAAAACACAGTAGCAAAGGAGCAGCACTGGAAATAGAGAGGCAAGCCAGCCAGGCATGGAAAGCCAATAAAGGTGACAAATACTCTGAGGATTTTGTTTTGGTGGTGGAGACAGGATTTAGAACATTACTGAAACTAATTTACAGCAGCAGCAGTAGCTTTAGCTGACCTCAGAGTATAACAGGGTGTACAAACATAGAAGCAGCATCTGTATTGAGTACACCGAATTGTAAACTGCATAAAAACATAAAATAAAAGAAGGCACAATGCTCTGAAAGCAGCTGTCACCAGGCAGTGCAAGGAAACTGCAGCAATGAGGGAAGTAGAATGAGTTGAGAGAGCATGATTGAGCTGCATAGCAAGGGTTCAGAGTGAGCCTGAATCAGGTAAAAACAAGTATGCAACATGGAAAGCAGCTAAGGTTGAGCTGAAACACACAGATAATGTTTGCAGTTGCATTGCAAGTAATTTGAGAGTTGTGAGTAACTGAAATCAAGTAGTATGAGCTCTGGAGCAGCAGTATGCTAGGAGCTTAGACACAAAGCTCCAAAAGACAAAACCAAAACACATAAACACGGAAAACAGGGAACAAAGGCCCAAAACAAAAACAAAGACACACAAAAACACAGAAAGCAAAAGAAGCACACTGCCAGAGGCAAAATACAAACCAGAAGCAGGAAAACAAACACCGAAGTCCAGCAGAGACAAACAGAAACAGCAAGACGGGGGGAACACGTAGGCCCCAGGATAGGCCCCAGCCAACTCAGAAGACAGACCAACAGAGCCTCCAGCTGGCAAAGAAAAAAGTGCTTCAGAAGGAGGCTGAGAGTAACTGCTTATATAGCTCAGGAAATGGGAGTGGCTGGCTGCTTGTCCATTGAACTACAGGCCAAGCCTTCCAATTATACTGCTGTTCCTGTGCTTGTCTGTTACTGAAGCTCTCCTAGCTCCCTCTTTATTAATTTACTGTCCTGAAAATCCCAACACCGATCCGCAGGTACTTTTTTTTTAAAGAAGGAAAAAAAAATGTCACAACATTTGTGCCAAGAGCGGACTTCCTCCCCCTTATGCCCCTCCTACTCCACAACCCCTGCTATTCCCTGTGCTTAGTTCCTGTCACTCAGATTTAACAGGGCATATAATTAAGAGTGGGGAGCAGGGGAAGGATGGTGGGTGAAAATTTGCAACAAGTAAAGACAGCAAAGGAAAACAGCACAACTACAAGCACACCAAACTAGGTTTTACATTTTCAACAGCCCAAAAACAATTCTAAGTAAAGACAGCAAAGAAATAACAGTACCACTAAAAGCCCACAAATCTAAGTTGAAAACAAAAACAGCAATAATCTAGCTCTAAAGATGGTTTCTGATATTTATTTGCAATTTTTCCCAAGGTAATCAAACTAGGAAGACTGAAGTGCTGAAGAGGTCATGCAACATTCTCAAGTTCACACAGTGAGCCAGTGGCTGTAGTGGTATTCACCTCTGTGATCTTCTGTTTCAGAGTTGGGTGCTCCAATCACTAGACAACACTGCCTTCCCAGTATTATAGTACATAATGCTACTAATCTTGCTCTTAAAGGGGAACTGTCAGCAATAAGTCTCACACCCAAATGTGAGGCTGATCCCAATTTGCACTGTTTCCGAACCATTTTTTTATTTACTGCAGTGTAGTAAAAAGTATTGGGCTAATTTTGCTGAGTTCTAAGATGCCATTTCCTGTTACCAGAAATCCCACAATCCCCTGCAACTGACATCAGAGGAGGGCTGCAGAGCTGGGAGATTCAATAGCCTTCAATAGCCCACAGATATATGTTAAAGATTTTGTAAGCTAAAATCAGATGTTTGCTGGTCCTGCTGTGCTCATGGGGCTTAGTACAGTCCTCTGTGACTGTACCTAACCCCAGGAGAACTGCAGACCAGCAAACAAAAGATGACAACTTATTAAAAAACTCTGACATTCACTGCAGGCTATTGAATCTCCCAATGCTGCAGCCATCCAATATCAGCTGCAGGGGAGTCTAGGATTTCTGGTTATAGGAAATGTCAGCTTACAAGTCAATGAAATTAGCCAAATACAATCTATTACCCTGCAGTAATCAGTAGGTAAAAAGTGTTTTTTCACACAAAGGGTTAATTGGGATCAGCCTCACAATTGGGTGTGAGTCTCTTAGTGCTGACAGTTCCCCTTTAAGCCTGGAAGGGTAGGGATGTTGTGTCTTTTAGTATTTGCTTTATATTATTATGTGGCTAGTACCATCCAGTAAGCATTCATTAACTGCATCTCAGCGTACGAAACTGAAGACTAGTCTAGATGTACAGTAGTTGCGAGAACAATAAATCCACATACATTGTCGTTTTTCTCTTCCTAGAGCTCTGCAAAATTAACAGTTTTTTACTAAGAAGGATGTCTGCTTATATATCATTTCAAAGGATATTATATCACAAATTGAAAGATGTGCCCTGTCTGTTGAAACAATAAAAAGGAGAGAATTCTACTGCTATTTCAAGGAACAGTTGAGCTGTGATTGATTGATTGATTTTGTTGACCAGGTCAGCAAACTGGAATAGAGTCCCTGGTTCAGAAATGACATGGAACATGAGGTAACAACATTAATCAGCATACCGTAAGATGAAAAAACAACATACAGGGCAGATGAAGTATGCAGAGTATCAGGTACAGTTACAGACAGCGTTTACAAAGAGATGTTCCTTAAACCTGTATTTGAGGGTAACAGGATCTTCTAGTTGGAATGTGACATGGTGCAAAGTTCCAAATTTGTAAGGCCATGAAACCAAAGGCCTTTTGCCCCTGGCTGTCTTAATCTGTGGAACATTAAGTAAATTAGTATCTGTGGAATGAAGAATTGAGGTTCTAGGCACTGGAGAGTCAACTGTGAGGCTACGTGGATTAGTTACCCATGCGACATCACCTCATCAGCATGAGAGTAGATGTTAAGAGTGTCTTTTTTTGTCCAGTGATAGTCTGGCGTTCAAGAGGCAATGGTGCATTCTACGGCACAAAACTGTGCAGTACAGTTGAGGAGCCCTGCATTAATGCAGGGAGTTCAAGAAGCTGGGGCCACATTGCAGACTGGGAAATCATATTCAGTTAGAAGCCATATCTGATGCTCAATACTTACTCTGAGTTCAGGAGCCCGACAGTTATTGACTCAACACAGCATACCAAGTTTCTGGTGGACCTTTTCTATAATAACATTAAAGTGTTCAGCATAGAGGGGCGGGGGCTACAGCTTCCAAGGCCAGTTTCTCAAGAGCTCCTGAACCCTGATCAGGAATGTCATCAAAATTAGCTTAAATTCTGAACTTTGTATACTTTCTGAGACTGACAGTTGTGGTATTTTATCATTTTTCTCCGGCCCCAAATTTTTTGGAACTTTTAAATTGTCGGAAGGGCAGTTATACTCCAACTGAAAGCTGCAGCATCTGGGGATGCTGGGAAGAAGAAGGCCACAGGAGGTATTGCTATGGAGGCAGTCAGTGTTAAGCTGTCACACGTGTTTAAAATGGTCAAATAGGGCCTGGGGAACCTACACTGTAGACTGTTTTAAATGGAGTCCAGGCTATGGATTTGCAGTTGTACTCACTTGAACAGAAAATGGACTTGTCAGTGCAAAAGTCTTAACACTGGAAAGTTGGAGAGACTTATAGAACATTGGAGTGAAGGATGCAATGGCTCCAGCTGTGTAAGTACTGGCAGCATTGTTGATGATGGCTCAAAAATAAGCACCTCCTACTCCAAATTGAGCAGATTGAAAACTTTTCCTGAAATGAAACTGCATGGCTTCTGGGGCTCTCAGAAGACTGTGAAGGGCCTGCCAATCTCCTCCATCTCATAGATCTGTCTCAGGACCTGCAAGCTTATAGGATAACCCCAAAGCACCAGCGGGAGTTGGTAATGGAACCATGTACACTACTGCTGATTGGTGTTGTATCAAAACAGTGTTGGAAAGACAGCGAAGACAATTTCAGCCCAGCAATATGAGCACCAGGAAAGACAGCAAGTGGAAACTTCAGTGAGGCATTAGAACAGCAAAACCTTCCTGTGGTGTATAGTGTATCTTCAAGTATGTATATTTAAGTAAGGGGTGTGTGTGGGGTGGTGCTGAGGGCAAGTCCCCTGCTTGTAAACAGTTGTGTGGTGTTTGTTTGCTTTTCGCTGCTCCAACCCCTCGCTGAAGTTTTCACTTGCGGTCTTTCCCGGCGTTCATATTGCTGGGTTGAAATTGTCTTCACTGTTTTTCCGACGCTGTTTTGACATGGAACTCTGATAGTTACCCTGAACTTGGTTGAGCGTGATAGGATGCTGAAGGCAGCAAGGACACAGAGATGGGTCCAAACAGTGGTGGGGGACCAGCTCTTGTTTCTTCCCAGATCTCAGCTTCACTGCCTGCAAGCAACAAAAGAAGTTTCATGCTGTTCACTCTGAACTTTGGGAATTGAAGGAGAGCCACTCACTCCAAATGCCAGCAAAACTGCATCACATATTCAGGCCAGGTTTACCTGTGCAATAATCATCAAGATGCTGGCAAACTCTTGTAGAAGATCCAGGCAATATTTGGCGAAAGGGCAGTGGCAACACAGATGCAGAAGAAGAATCAGATACATGAATGCCAAGTATTTTACTATACTGGACAATGTAGAGAAAAAAATCAACAAATATGTTGCAGGTGATACCTTTTATTGGACTAACAAAATTATTTCTAAGACTAGCTTTCAAGAACTAAAACCCTCTTCCTCAAGTCAAAGTGGAAACAGCTGAGCAGCATGAAAGATACAGAGGTTGGATATGGATTCAAAACATAGACTAGCAGTTTACACATCAAAGCTTTACAGCCAATTCACACTCCTTACAAACAGGAAGACTCTAATTGTCATTGGAGTATGTCTGTTGAAGAGCTCAACTTGTAAGATCAAAGAGCAGCTTAATTTTACTCTGGCTATGGACTATCAATTAACATTTGTGAAAAATCAAGACAGGAAAGAAAAAAATACATACCATTGTCTTTAGAAGGTACCTTTTAAAAGAGCCAGAGGGGACTGATGTGAGGATTTAAAAAGAAACTCTGAAGCACTGTTTTAAGCATAATCACTAGTAATGTACTAAAAAACCAACATCTTTATTAAGTCCTTTTTCTTTGGTGTCAAAATATTGTATCATTTCTAGTTAAAATGTTTGCCATTCCTGACTGTTTTTGAAGTTACCTTATCTGGGCTTGAAAAATGTTCCCCTACTGGTATATTTTCATTTTTATGGGTAACTGTGAATCTGTGGTGATTCATTCTTGTTTTGAGTTCCCGTCCAGTTTCACCAATAGAGTAGCAGCCTTTCTCACATGTTCTACATTGTATCATATATACTATATTGGTAGAAGAACAGGTATACACATTTTGGATTTTAAATGTTTTTTCTATTATGAGTGACACATATCTCAGGAGAGATGTGTGTACATAGTTTGCAGCGAGGTGCTTTGTATGGTTTTGCACCTTTATCATCTAGCTGGAGCTCGGTGGGAAGTTTGCTTCACACCAGTTTCTGCTTCAGGTTTGGAGGTTGGCGGAAGGCAAGCACTGGTGGAGTTGGAAATATATTTTTTAGAGTCTTATCTTCAGACAGTAGTGACTGTAGATCTTTAATTATTTTCCATAATTTTTCCAGTTCTGGGTTGTAGGTTACTACCAGAGGTGTGCGATCAGATGTTCTCTGTGGCTTGTGCCTTAGTAGTTCTTCCCTAGGCCTATGCAGTGCAGAATAAATAGTCTTGTCAATGGTGCTGGTTTTATATCCCTTCTGTCTGAAAGATTCTTTTAATGTACTAATGTCTGTCCCTGTCATCTTGGTTTGAGCAAATGTGGTGGTACCGGATGGCCTGGCTGCTTATAATGGATGTTTTGGTATGTGAGGGATGGTAGCTTGAGCTGTGAAGGTAACTGCATCTGTCTGTAGGTTTTCTGTATACAGATGTTTGCAGTGTTCCATTTTTTAGTGTGACTGTGGTATCCAGGAAATGCACACACATTGAGTCATTTATTTGGGAATTTAATGGAAGGATGGAATTTATTGAAGCTGTCAAAAAATTTTTTAAGTTTTCCTCTCCTGCTGTCCATATGATAAAGATATCATCAATATATCAATAATATTTTAATGACTTATGGTGCTGTGTGCTAAGGAATTTTTCTTCTAGATCTGCCATGAACAGGTTGGCGTACTGTGGTGCCATCCTGGTGCCCACAGCCATCCCCATATTTTGACGGTAAATATCAGTGTTGAAGCTGAAATAATTGTGTGTAGGGATGTATTCCATAAGTTTGGCTATCACATCCAGTGGATATTTGCTCTCTGTGGTGGCTTTTCGCAGGTATTCATAGCATGTCATTACGCCATCTCTGTGAGGGATGTTGCTGTATAAGGATTCAGTATCCATTGTGACCAAAACAGTGTCAGGTGATAACTGGTCAATACTGTATACTGGACATAAACGTAAGCTTCGATGTTTTTAATGAAGGTATGTGAGCTAGGGAGCAAGTCATGGTGGTTTATATTTTATACTAAAGCCCTGGTGGTTGGTCTACTTTATATATTTTAAAGAGCAAGCAGAACCAAAAATAGCAAGCAGAAAAATGTTACTGATTTAAAGAAATAGTCAATTGGAACTTTTTATTTCTCAAGTATTTTCTTTTTCTTTTTGTTCATTTGTTCATTAGAAAGTTTTCTTAGTATGCTGGATGTGTGTAATAGCACTCTGCCTGGTAGCTGACATATCTAGTTTTATTCCTCCCACTACATCATCAGCACTGTAACCTGACTGACAGTGACATCACAGGTGACTAACCTGGCACCTACTGAGTGACTCTTCCTAAGCAGCTCTGATGTCACAATTAGTGAGGGCACAATGCTGATGATGTAAAGGGAGGAACCGAACTAAATATGTCAAATGCCAGGCAGAGTGTTGCTCCACATGTCAAAGCTACTGGCCGAGTGCCAGCAAGGTCCCAGAGGAGCTGGTACCTGCCTATAATAAGGTAGTGACAGCGGCTCTGGATTCCATTGTTCTTGTCCATGTTCGTCCCCTTACTCTCAGCCCAGAGTCTCCATGGTTTGATGCGACTCTGAAGGAGCTGAGATGAGTGGGGAGAAGGCTGGAGCGTCACTGGTGGAAATCTGGCATGGAGGCTGACAAACTTAGATTGATAGTTCATTATAAAAACTATCAATTAGCAATCTCTCATAAGAAGGCTGAGTTCCTGTCCAGAGAGCTTGCTGCTGCACAGAATCAACCAGCTCAGCTCTTCCGGACTGTTGACAGGCTGTGCAGTCCAGCCTGCCTCTGGTCCCGGAGAGCTTTTTTCACAGGAGATATGTGATTAAATTGCTTGATTCTTTGCAGATAAGATTGCCACCATCAGGTCTGAGATCTGCTCAGCCTTCTCCATTGAGCCTTGCGTATGTCGGCAGGAGGTTGCAGATGCCCAGTTTGTCTGGTCCAACTTTGGCCAGCTGGAGGTCACAGACATCGTACGGATCATTCAGGAATTGTACCCAACTCACTGTAGTTTGGATCCAGGCCCAACGCGCCTTTTGGTGGGGTACCTTGAGATCATCAGCCCGGTCCTGGCAGAAATAGTCTGGGGTTCATTGGAAACAGTGGTGTTTCCTGCCACCTGAAGGAGGTGGTGGTGGTGATAATACCCCTTCTCAAGAAGACCTCCCCTTGACCCAGACTGTTTAGCAAACTACAGGCGAGTCTCTAACCTGCCCTTTGTTGGCAAGGTTATTAAGAAGGCAGTCCCAGAGCAACTAAAGGGCCATTTGACTACCTATGATGTTTATCAGCCATTTCAGTCCAGCTTCAGGAAGAGGCACAGCACTGACACGGTGCTTGTTCAGGTACTACATGATCTCCTGATTGTGAGAGATTGAGGGAGGTGTTCTATTCTAGTTCTCCTCGATCGTTCTGCAGCATTTGACACTGTGGACCATGGTGTGCTGTTGGAATGACTGCAGCTGTTCTGCAGACTGTCTGGAACAGTCCTCAGATGGTTTTGATCTTTCTTCATGGGGAGGACTCAGAGAGTGGTGTCCGGGATTTATTCCTCTGCCCCTCTTTCTCTCCCCTGTGGGGATCCGCAGGGTTCCATACTTTCATGTTATTCGCATTATATATGCTGCCATTAGGAGACATTATAAGGCAGTGTGGGTTGTGCTTCCATTGTTATGCAGATGATACTCAGCTCTACATGTCTTTTGTGCCTGAACAGGTTGGGGCCATCTTGGTGTTTAATAATTGCCTCTCTAGGATCCAGGACTGTATGAGAGCCAGCTGGCTGAAGCTGAATCCTAATAAAACTGAGGAGTTGGTGGTGGACCTGGGTTGCCAGGGTTTAGGTTCAGTAGCCGGCCAACCATCTAGGCTTAGCCTTGATGGGATCCAGTTGCTTCCTTTGGATCAGGTGCAAGACCTTGGTGTTATTTTCAACAGCGACCTGACTTTAAAGTCGCAGGTGTCTGCTGTAATGAAAACCTCTTTTTACCATCTGAGGAATATCACCTGAGTTAAGCACCTGGTCCCACCTGATGGCCTACCAGCATTGGTCCATGCCTTTGTGAATTCCCACCTTGACTACTGCAACACCCTTTACCTAGGGCTACCGGGGGTTGATATCAGCCAACTGCAGCTAGTCCAGAATGTGGCAGCCAGGTTGTTGACTGGCTTACCTAGATCATGCCATATCACGCCTGTGCTCCGCAGCCTGCACTGGCTGACAGTCTATTGGCAGATCACCTTCAAGGTCGGACTACTGACCTACAAAGCCCTACACAGCAAAGGACTGAGCTATCTGCAAGCTCTCCTTTGTCCTTACTGCGCTCTCTGATCCCTCCACTTCTCCAAAGAGGGATTGCTAGAGGTTTCCAGGGTTAGGCTTAAGACCTGTGGTGCACATTTGTTTGCGTCTGCAGCCCCTACCCTGTGGAATTCTCTACCTCATCGGGTAAGGGAGTGCCTGACTTCTGAGAGTTTCAAATCGGCCTTGAAAGCTCATTTATTTAGCTGGGCCTTTTCAGACTATAGTTAGAATTTAATCATTTTTCACTTGTACTGATTTAATCCATTTGATGGTTTTACTTAGTTATCTATGTATTATTTTATGTCTTACTGCTCTTTGTCTTATTGTACAAGCGCTTTGGTCTTAATTGGAATTGCACTTTTTATAAATAAATGATTGATTGTTTAGGTACACAAATCTAATAAACTAAAGAAAAAGTATATAGGATATAAAAGGTAATGGTTCACTGCTTTTAAAAGCTAAAATTAGTTTTAGGCAGTACACTAGCTCTTTAAATAAATACTGTAAAACCAGTTATTTTTGCTGGCAATTGTATTTCACTATTTTCACATAATCAATTGGCACCACAAAAATAAGTGTACAGTAAAATACTATTTGTGTTTTTAATCAGTTAGCAGTGTGGACATCTTGTTAACGTTAGTTTGTTAGCACCTATGAGCACGCTGACCAAACCAACAAACCAGTACACCGCTACACCACGCAAAAGACATAAAGAACTGTTGAAACTATCTTGATGACACAATTATTTATTTATTTAATATAAAATAAGTTACAAAATGTTAAAATATGATCGGGTGAGAATGGGTGGTGAGGGGCAGCATGAGGAAACACTCGGTCAGGGCCAGATTAAGGTCCAAATAAAATTGGGGCCTTCCACACATACTGGGTCATGCCTCTAAGGGTCTGATGCACAAAAGGCTTCCAGCCCTTCTGTACATGCAGAGGTTTGAAAAATCCATGGTGTACCCTTCACACATCAAGCACACCAACAGGGCACTGTATGGCTTCCACATAGCTGGATGTGTGTCCTGTCCACCAGCCTCATAGCCTCCATACTAGGCTGGGGCTGCACTAGTGAATGTTGCTGTAAATGCTGTACAGTTCTGGTGAGGATACAACAGTCCTTGGAGGAATGCGTATCCCATTGTCCCCTGGTTTCAGCCACATACCAGTGCTATAGTGGACATGTGAGAGAGACTGGATGGAGCTGAAGCAATGGAGACTGGACGGAGCTTGAATCAATACAAGCATTTTGAAGTGCAGTTTCTGATTCAGCAGTCAAATTTGGACCAAAATTTTTTAGTGTAAGCAGTGTCACTCCAGTTACTAAAACACCTTGTAAATCTGCTCAATATGAAGTCTGTGACCTATGATGTAGGGATGATCAAGAACTGCTGAGTTTATGGTATCATTGATAATGGATTGTACACTGGGTGATTGCAAAGAATAGCCATATTAGCCGATATCCAGGTTGTCAGCATCACAGGCTGCACCCCTGCTGCTGCATCAATAGGCTGCCCCTGTCCCACTGAGTTTCTGACCTTTGCTCGTATCAACTCCTGTCCATTTCCCAGTCTACATGACCTAATTCATAATACTGTTTCCACATTGCAACTCACATCCAGGTGTGAGGATCTTAAGAAAACAGATCAAGAACCAAACAAGTTAAAAAAAAACGAGTTAAGCAATCTCTTGAGTCTTCCCCTTCAAATCTAGCTCACATTGGTAGTCCCCCGCCCTTTATCTTAGTCACTCGATTTCAGTCCCAACTCATTCCTTCTACAGCAATTTGTTTTTATCACAGGACAAAGGTGACAGGGCTTTCAAATACAGGTAGACCTTGTGTTGCCTGCCTTTTATTAACAGCTCAAGTAAATGTTTAATCAACAGAGGCTAGTATTCCTTAAACAAAATCTTAAGTATAAAGCCATACTATATAGTAAAATGAACACAGAAACATAGAAACATAGAATTTGATGGCAGATAAGGACCAATTGGCCCACCTAGTCTGCCCATTTCCCTACCTAACGGATAAGCTGCAGATCCTAGTTAACCAACAGCCTACTTCCTCCTACCCCCCACTAGAATTGCCTTATTTCTGTCCCACGTATTCTTGAATTCCCCCACTGTTTTTGACTCTACAACCTCCTCAGGAAGGCTGTTCCATGTATCCACAACCCTCTCTGTGAAGAAATACTTCCTCACATTACCTCTGAGCTGTCCCCCCTCTATCTTCAAATTGTGCCCCCTTGTTTTTGCACATCTCTTTTTCTGAAAGATGCTACCCTCTTGGACTTTGTTGATTCCCTTGAGGTATTTGAAAGTTTCTATCATGTCCCCTCTCTCCCTCCTTTCCTCGAGGCTATACAGCTTTAGTTCCTTCAGTCTTTCTTCATATGTCTTCTGATGCAGACCCTGCATCATTTTGTTTGCCCTCCTCTGGACAGCCTCCACCCTGTCTATGTCTTTGCGGAGATGGGGTCACCAGAATTGTACACAGTACTCCAGATGTGGTCTTACCAACTGTCTGTACAAAGGGCAAACAACTTCCTGTTTTCTACTGGTGATGCCTCTCCCTATGCATCCCAGTATCCCAGTATCCCCGCAGCACTCCTTACTGCCTTCTCACATTGCTGGCCCACCTTTAGGTCATCTGATATGACTATCCCCAGGTCCCTTTCCATTTTTGTTGTTGTCAGTATCTCACCCCCCATTGTGTACTCTTCCCCTGGGTTTTTGTTTCCCAGGTGCATTACTTTGGACTTCTTTAGTTGAATCTAAGCTGCCATACATTTGACCATTCCTCCAACCTGCCAAGTCCTTTTCATCTTTCCACCCCACCTTGTATATCAACCCTGTTGCAGATCTTTGTGTCATCTGCAAAGAGACATACTTTCCCCTCCAGTCCCTCTGCAATGTCACTTATAAAGACATTAAAAAGGACCAGCCCCAGTACTGAACCCTACAGTACCCCACTAGTAACCCTTTCTTCACTGTGGACTCCATTTACTATTACCCGCTGTGTCCTGTTGTCCAACCAGTGTTTTACCCAGACTACCACCCTAGGACCCACTCCCAGGCTCACTAATTTGTTTATTAATCTTTTGTGTCAAATGCCTTGCTAAAGTCTAGGTAGGCCATGTCAACAGCCCCTCCCTGGTCTACTGCTTTGGTCACCCAGTCAAAGAAATCAATTAGATTTGTCTGACATGAGCTTCCCGCTGTGAATCCATGCTGCCTTGGGTCCTGTGCCCCACTGGCCTCTAGGTACTCAACAGTGCTTTCCTTCAGAAATGATTCCATCATTTTCCCTACCACTGAAGTCAAACTGACAGGTCTGTAGTTTCCTGCCTCTGTCTTGCTCCCACTTTTGTGAATGGGGATCACATCCACCCTCCTCCAGTCCTCAGGTGCCATCCCATCCTCCATCCTCCCATGATTTATTAAAAAGGGTAGTCAGTGGTGTTACTAGTTCTTCCCTTAGTTCTTTTAAAATCCTGGGGTGAATCCCATCAGGCCTCATTGCTTTATCCACCTTCAGTTTTAAGAGTTCTTTCAGAACCCTTTCTTCTGTGAAAGGACTAATATCAACCCCCCTATCCAGAGTGCTTCTATTGACTGGAATAGGTATTTCCCCCTGCTTTTCCATTGTGAATACTGAGCAGAAGTATTCGTTCAGTATCCCTGCTTTTTCACTGTCGCTCTCTGCCCAACCACCTTCCTCTTTGTTCAGCCTCAGTATCCCTGCCTTAGTCTTTCTTTGCTCCCTAATGTACCTATAAAAGGCTTTATCCCCCTTCTTAATCGAGTTGGCTATCTTTTCCTCGGTTTGGGCCTTTGCTATTCTGACTGCCTTACCCGCTTCCTTCTGCTTTAACTGGTACAGTTCTCTGTCCTGCTCCTTCTGTGTTTCCTTATACTTCCGAATGCCCTTACCTTCCCCGCCACTTCTTTTGAGAATCATAGTGTTTTTTTCTTTCGTTTTGATTTGTTTATTTGCTTCACACAAAAACTTGTTGCCTCTGTGATGGCAGTTTTGATGTTTCCTCATTGTTGTTCCACCCCACCTTCTTGCCTGTTTGCTAGTGCTTTTCTGAGGCACTCTCCCATTTTGACAAAATCAGCCCTCCTGAAGTCCAGTACCTTCACTTTTGTGTGGCTTGACTCTATAGCTAAGTTTATCATGAACCACACTGTTTGGTGGTCACTTGTTCCCAGATGGCTACCCACTTCAAGATCAGAGATCCTCTCTCCATCCCCATTTGAGAGTACCAGGTCTAAGATTGCTCTCTCTGAGTGGGTTCCAAAACTAGTTGTCTGAGGCATGCCCCTGGAAATAGAAATGGCTCTGTTCTGGATGTCGCTCAGCAAAGGTGCTCCAGTCAACATCTGGCATACTCAGGTCCCCATCTGCAATATCTCCCCTTTCTCTGCCATTCCAAGGATGCCTTCTATCATTTCCTTGTCCATTTCCTCCTCCTGAGATGGGGGTCTGTATACAACCCCTGTGCGGATTGTGGAGACATTTCCAGTCTCCAGGGTGACCCACAGTGCCTCCTCCTCTCTGTTTACATAGAAACATAGACTTTGACAGCAGATAGGGACCACTTGGCCTATCCAGTCTGCCCATTTCCCTTCCTATTGGATAAGCTGCAGATTCTAGTTAACCAACAGCCTACTTCCTGCAACCCCCCACTACAATTGCCTTATGTCTGTCCCATGCATGTTTGAATTCCCCCACTGTTTTAGACCCAACAACCTCCCCAGAAAGGCAGTTCCATGTATCCACCACTCTCTCCGTGAAAAAAAATTTCCTCACATTACCCCTGAGCCGTCCTCCCTCTATCTTTAAATTGTGCCCCCTTGTTCTTACACATCTCTTTTTCTGAAAGATGCTACCCTCCTGGACTTTGTTGATTCCCTTGAGGTACTTAAAAGTTTCTATCATGTCCCCCATGTCTCTCCTTTCATCAAGGGTATACATATTAAGCTCTCTCAGTCTCTCTTCATATGGTTTCTGATGCAGACCCTGCACCATTTTAGTTGCCCTACTCTGGACTGCTTCCATCCTGTCTATGTCCTTGCGTAGATGGGGTCTCCAAAACTGCACACAGTATTCCAGATGGGGTCTCACCAACTGTCTGTACAGAGGGATAACAACTTCCCTTTTTTCTACTTGTGATGCCCCGTCGTATGCATCCCAGTATCCCCCTGGCTCTCCTTACTGACTTCTCACATTGCTTTCCCACCTTTAGGCCATCTGACATAAAAATATAACAATATGCACTTCAACTATTTTTTAAAACAAAAAAGTAGCAACAGGCACCTGCTTAGCCAGCAGATTTTCTTCAGTCTCTTTAATGTGTGATTTGAACTATATCAGGCTTAGAAAGCTATTTTCTTCCATAGGTGAGCATAAGCCATGTATATTCCCTACTTATATCTAAAATATGAACATACAAAACAGCCAGCAGAATTAGGCCTTCTGGTCTAGCTAGTCTCTTCGATGCGCAGGGTCTACAGCTCAATGTTAATAAATAACACATTGCAACTTATTAAAGAATAAAAAATGCAGGCACAGTGGAGCTTAAATTCAAGCAGGTTGATACAAAGGCAACCTTGTGTTTTTGCAGGCCCCCAAAAAGGTTAGTCATGTGGGCCCTACCCCCTCTACTGTTACAAACATCTTCATGTCATTATAATTCTATTTTAAAAGATTCTGACAAGTGGATTGCCCTTGTGAGCTACTCCAACAGGACACAATAAGACATTTATAAACTTAAAAAAATATATAAATCTCAAAGACAGATACCTTGCACTGGGTCAGATTGGGAACCCTTTCAGTTGGGTGGGGCAGTGACTGCTCGAACTGAGGGTGCCTAATTCCCGGTCTGAGTAGGTAACAGCACACAGAAAGAAATTAAAAAAGCAGCTGTAGCAATGCTAATGTGTCCCTCAGATTGTCTAGTGTATCTAGAAAATTGGGCTTATCTTTTAAGAGTGTTACAAATTTTATTGGGTTGAACCTGGCACCACAGCAACTGCAAGCATATCAAATTCCCTTACTGGTGGGACATATGGCTACATATGTAACACAGAGGTGTAAATGGCTCAATGGGGTGTTAATTGCAACTGGAACAGTAATGATTTGTTACTGAGACTAGACTGGAGTGTCTCAGACAGGAATATCAGACTGGCTAAGCCTGCTTTCTGTAGCCATGAAGATCCACTCAGGACTGGAAGCCCCCTGGCCAGCAGGAGCCCTAGACATGGGCCTTGTTTGCCTATGCCTTAATCCAGCCCTGTACTCGGTTCTGCCAACTTCTAACAGTTCATACTTCTTAAGCAGTTCAGTACATTTCATTTAGTCCATTTTGTTTCTAGTTTCTTTTGCAGCTTTTAGCTGCACTTAGAGTTTTCATCAATTGAGGCAGAATGAGTGAATGTCCAGGAGTCCAGAGAGCTGAAACCCCCTTAGTAATTCCTCACAGCATGTACTCAGCTTCCCAAATGCTGTTACCAGCCACTGCATCTGCTTGGCTTTAGTGACATCATCTAGAGATCTAGTATAACTACAAACAATGACATGCCTTTGTTAAGCTGTGCTGAGACACTGCTTGTGCACCAGTCTGTAAACCGATCCTTACTAAAATCTTGGAAAATTGTATTCACTGTCATATTCAAGGGCTGTAACAGGTCTGTGTAGGAGGCTGGTAGAAATATCAGAATGATGTTAAACATCTCCTAAAACTGAACTTAGAATTCTGATGGGATTCACCCCAGAATTCTAAAAGAACTATGGGGAGAGCTAGTGACACCACTCACTACCCTTTTTAACAAATCATGGGAGGGTGGTGTCGTACCTAAGGACTGGAGGAGGGTGAATGTGATTCCTCTTCACTGAAGTGGGAGCAAAGCAGAGACAGGAAACTACAGACCTGTTGGTTTGACCTCAGTGGTAGGGAAAATGATGGAATCACTTCTGAAAGAAATAATTGTTGAGTACCTAGAGGACAGCAGAGCACAGGACCCACGGCAGCATGGATTCACAGTGGGAAGGTCATGTCAGATGAATCTAATAGATTTCTTTGGCTGGATGACCAAAGTAGTAGACCAGGGAGGGGCTGTGGACATGGCCTACCTAGACTTTAGCAAGGCATTTGATACAGTCCCACATAAAAGAATAATAAACAAATTAGCTAGCCTGGGAGTGGGTCCCAGGGTGGTAGCCTGGGTAAAAAATTGGCTGGACAAAAGGTCACAGAAGGTACTAGTAAATGGAGTCCACTCTGAAGAAAGGGGGTTACTAACGGGGTTCCACAGAGTTCAGTACTGGGACCGGTCCTTTTTAATGTCTTTATAATGACATTGCAGAGGGACTGGAATGAAAAGTATGCCTCTTTGTAGATGACACAAAGATCTGCAACAGAGTTGATACACAAGGGGGTGGAAAGGATGAGAAGGGACTTGGCAAGGTTGGAGGAATGGTCAAAAGTATGTCAGCTTAGATTTAATGCAAAGAAGTGCAAAGTAATGCACCTGGGAAACAAAACCCCAGGGAAAGAGTACACAATATGGGGGGAGGTATTAACAACAACAAAAATGGAAAGGGACCTGGGGGTAGTCATATCAAATGACCTAAAGGTAAGTAAGCAATGTTAGAAGGCAGTAAGGATGGCTGGGGGATAATGTAATGTTTAGGGAGAGGCATCACCAGTAGAAAACAGTAAGTTGTTATCCCTTTGTACAGACAGTTGGTGAGACCCCATCTGGAGTACTGTGTCCAGGTCTGGAGACCCCATCTCTGCAAGGACATAGACAAGATGGAGGCAGTCCAGAGGAAGGCAACTAAAATGGTTCAGGGTCTGCAACAGAAGCCATATGAAGAGAGACTAACAGAGCTTAATATGTATACCCTTGAGGAAAGGAGGGAGAGGGGGACATGATAGAAACTTTCAAGTACCTCAAGGGACTCAACAAAGTCCATGAGGGTAGTATCTTTCAGAAAATGAGATGTGCAAGAACAAGCGGATACAATTTGAAGATAATGGGAGGACTGCTCAGGGGCAATGTGAAGAAGTAGTTTTTCACAGAGAGGATGGTGGACACATGGAGTGGCCTTCCTGAGGAGGTCATGGGGTCAAAAACAGTGGGGGGCTTCAAGAATGCATGGGACAGACATAAGGCAGTTCTGGTGGGGGTAGGAAGAAGTAGGCTGTTGGTTAACTAGGATCTGTAGCTTATCCAATAGGTAGGGAAATGGGCAGACTAGGTGGGCCAAGCAGTCCTTATCTGCCATCAAAGTCTATGTTTCTATGTTTCTAGTTTGGCAAGTACCACTTCAGTTGTATGTGCCCCAAATGATCAATTAATAGCAGGGATTGCTGTTTAGGGGAAGGTTCTCTTTTCGTTTTTATACAATTGACATGGGGCACAAGAATACAGTTGATGTGGTCCTCCATCGTGGTACTATTGGCTCAACGATTTTCTTACTGGGTTAGTTCCCAGTCCTCAGGGAACTGAAAAACAGGGTGACTATTTAGGGCTTTATCCTGGTAGATGACCTAGGGGGTAAGCATGTTTCCAAACAGTGTGCATGACGGAACAAGAGAAACTTGGTGACTATAACCCACTCCCATCACCTCCACCTGTTTTGCCACCAATGCTGCCATGATCCATTGAGTATATGGCACACGAGTTACACCAGTCTCATCCATGCCGATTGTTAGCTGTGCAGGAATGAGCTCCTGGCTGACAACTGTAGACACCCACTTTAAACAAATCAGACTGCAAGCTCTCAAATGTCTCTTGTTTTTCTAGCCACTTTTGTGCCTTTTCTCTTTGTGTACCCCATCTGAGTGAGAAGAAGCCAAGTCCACGGTCTGAAGAATGCAAAACTGCCACCATAATTAGTCAATATACTGTGGCATTGTGTTGTGGGATTTAACACACTCATGGGCTATGGCAGTAACACCCTTGCATTCATAACTGCATCTTCAGATCAAGGCTTTTTATGATGATTTTCAATTCCTCCTCTACTTTAGAGAGTAGTAGCATTGGCCTGACCCCTGTGTTTTCTTGGTGAAGGGTTGGGAATTTCACAGAGTTTCTCCTGGTAGACTCTTGAGAAAGCCAGGGTGAAACCAGTCAAGTTGCTGGCCCTGGTGGTCTTTTTTGCTGCTGTCCGGTAAGATTTTCGTGTGCTGTACTGCTTGATATACAGTATTTTTTGCATGTATAGCACTTTAGCACTTCAGCACTTCAATAAAAAAGAGTGCACTGACTTTGATGCTTGTTGCCAGTCATTTTTGAGGTTATTCAGTCTTGGTTTTTGACCTGGCACAAGCAGTCTATCTGGAGCAGCCTTTTTCTTGTTTTGAAGTTTTGAAGTTCCTGCAGGTAGTCAGATTAAAATTTTATGACTGCTGACTCATTAATTTTTTGAGCACACTTGTTTGAGAACAGAGCACAGCACTCATCACTCTGCTTTCAGCAGTATGCTTCACAAATTTGTAGCACATAAACGTACTATATGTTGTTTATTCACTCCATTTTATTATATGGAAGAAGGCTGGCAGTCTGAAGCTGCTGCACAACATTTCTGGCAACTCACAGCAGAACACAGGCATTTGGGACAGCATTTCAGGTGTGACTTCTTTAACTTAAGTAAAGTTGTGCATTGTCAGTTCAGTGCACTGCAACTAGCCAAGCAAGGAATTCACAGACATCACTGGTACTGCAGGGTACTGGCAGGTATAGGTAATGACTAAGGTGAGACAGCAGTGAAGCAATGGTGCCTATATAGACAGAATTTTATTGAATAGTTTATGTATGTTAAAATGGCTGCCATCACAAGATGTTTCCTCCTCCTCGCCTGCATGGAAGGAGAGGAGTATTTGAGATTTTTTTTCCAGGGCTCAACAGCCCTGTCACTAGGTTATATACATACAGTATACAGGAAGGGTGTCTTATAGTTCTCGATCAGTTTTGGACTGTTCTGGATGGCAGGTTTAAGCTTGATAGCAAGGCACGGAAGGGATGCACTCAACCACTTGTGAAGGTGCTCCAACTTAAGCAAACATCGCAAAACAAACAAAAGGAGATGGGCACACACCAGGAGCAAATTGCAGAGTTATTTCATTAGATTAAAGCAGCCACAGCATGTGCAACATCGGGCTAACACCCCTACATATCGCCTCCAACCGAGGCTTCCTCAGGGGATGGTTAAAGCTTGTTTTTTCTTATAGATAACATGTTTTGCTGATGCATATTGAAATGGAGTAAATTTCTGCCTGGGGTGCACAATACTGCCACATATGTGCTTAACTTTCTATGCCTGAGGTAAAAAGACTTGCAATCTACGTTTCAGGACTCAGACATTTACAGCCCTAGATGGCACTTCTCTACTCCACGGACTAGATACATATATTTTTTGGACAATCTCAGTTGGCTCAGTGGTGCTTATGAGCTACTATTTTGATTTTAATTAGGTTTGTAGCAATTTTTCATGCTTTTTATATTTAGGTGTACTCCTCTGGTGTAACTGTTAGGCATAAGTGCATAATCCTTATGTAATTTGTTTATAATAAGTGTACCCATTCTGTCTTATGCTATGCACTACCTTGTGAATGTCACAGTTCCTAAAAGCAATAAAATGTAAATTTAAAAAGTGTTCAGCATAGTAGAGAGGAGTTTATCCCCCAGATATTTAAAGATATCCACACATTCTATTTGGGTGCTGTCAAAGGTAACCAATTAGGGATCACCTTTGTGTTTAAGGACTCTAGGCATGGAGCCAGAAAGAATAGCCTTAGCTGTGCTTTTGTCAAGCAAGAGCCTACTGGCTTGAAACCAGGTCTGGAGGAGATGACGGTCAGAGCACAGTCCCAAATTTATTTCAGTAACACTACCAGATTTTGAGTATAGTACCACATCACCGGCACACAACAGCAACTTGGAGTGCTTACATACTGTAGGTAAGGTGTTAATAAACAGGGAGAAAAGTACTGGGCCACAGATTAACTCTTGGGGGAATACCATGTTTAATAGCAAGGGAGGAGTATAAAGTAACTTGGATGTTGACAACCTGTGTGCGATTGGTTAGGTAGCCACAGAAGGGGTGAGTGACCAAAATTCAGGGCTTTATTTTTATCGAGCAGCAGCTGGTGATTGAAAAAATTAAATAATTTCTTCACTCTATTTCCTGTGGGTTTTTTGAATGGTTGCTGGTTATAGTTCTAAGATTTAATATTCTATATTAATATGGCTATTGGTTATATGACTGGTATGGTTCGGTAAGAAAAATCATTTTCTTTTCTTTATAGCAAATACTATCTGTATACTCAGTAAAGAGTATACTGTCTGTATAATTAATTTGGAAATTGACTTTTGGATTTGCATTTTCTGTTAACAGAGAGCGCAACTTAAATAGGTACACTATTCTCTTTAACATTTATTTTTGATGCGATTTATAATTTTCCATAAAAGGTGATTTATTTTTATAATCTATAAAGGGATAATTATCCTATTTGTAGCCTATCTGATGTATTAATGAATTTTAGCTTATGTTTGCAAGTTATGTCTTTCAGTGTTCCCACCCCCCTTCAATTTTTTCTTTAAGGACTTAATCTAAAGTATACTGATACTAACAGTTGATTTTGTTAAAGAAGAAGAGTCAGCATTAACAGGCCCACACCCAAGTATGCCACTGTTTCTGATTTGCACCTTATGGGAAAAAAAATGTGTACTTACTCTTACGTGTGTTTTTCTTTTAATTGTATCAGGTTGATTCTTCCAACATGTGCCCTGACATTTTTCCGAACAAGCAATCCCAGAATCCGCTAACATCACAGACAGGCTACAGTGATGTAAAATTCAATAGATGACTTACTGTTAGAGCTTTTAAAAGCTCCAATCAGCTGTTTGCAGGTAACGCAGTCCTCTTGGGGCTAACCATAAGGCTGTACTTAGCCTCAAAATGGCAACATTACCAGCAAACCGCTAATTAGAGTTTTTATCCCTGTTCCCCTCTGTGCAAATTGGGAACAGCCCCACACTTGTGTGTGAGGCTATTAACACTGACAGTTCCCTTTGAGAGCTATCATATTGTGCAAAAATGTATATGTTCCAGTATGGACAGTATGGAAGTGCCCTATCAATACGTACAAATTAAAAAACTAAAAGTTTAAATAAAAAAAAGATTAAATGCTTTAGATGTGTCTAAAAACACGGAACCTGTAAACAAGCCTTTGACCATGGCCTAGTAAGGATCATCAGTGAGAGTAACCAGGGCAGTAAATGTTCTGTAGTGTTTTTTGAACTCATGCTGACTAGGGGATAGGAGATTATAGAAAATTTAATGAATGCTTGTTGGTATACTACATTTTCTAACAGTTTTGCAGGCACAGTGAGATGGGAGGTTTGTGATTATCAATATCACGGTTAGGGTCACCTTTGTGTGTAGGCACCACAATGGCTTTTTTCAGATATCAGGCATCTAGCCAAAGGTAAGCAAAAGGTTAAACAGAGAAGCAGTTGGTTTGGATATGACCAGCAAAGTGGCTTTGAGCAGACTAGGTGAGAGCCCATCACCCCACTCAGCACATTTTTCATCTATCTTCAGTATGAGTTGAAGCACCTCATTGGCAGTGACCACTCTTGCATAGAAGGGGGGGGGGCTTGATTGAACATGACTCAAACTGGTTGACTGAGAGATTATGCGGTGAGATGAAGGTAGTTTGATTTTTCTGTACTTTCAGTCTTATTTATGCTACTGCTACACAAGCCATATGTCCTATTTATTGATCGATTCACTAATTTATTTTAAAAAATTGAAAATGTTCTAAAACAAGAGGACCACATAACGCAGCCTGTGGCAAGGGTGGTGGTGAATAAGAACTGCTCACAGGGTAGCGCCACAGCTAGCAGATACAAGAAGATTACAAAGGAGTCAGCACCCCTAGAAGATGGAGCTGGAGAGTCATTGGTTTTCATCATTACATTGTAAGGTGGGTACAAATAAAAAGATTTCGCCAGAATGCTGTTATCAACAAACTTCAGCCTACTGCCTCCCTCTCCTTCAGTGCATTATTTGTTTAATGTCACCATCATTGTATCACTACTCCTACCTTATGGGCTCAGCTAAGGTTTAGAGGCCTGTGTCATTGAACTCCTGTTGGGGTTTTTGATCCAAAGTTGAAAGTCAGATTTCAAGAAAATGGATGTCAGCCTCGGAAAACATATCTATAGAGAGGAAAGATGGGGAGGGGTGGAGGCACACTGGAAGGGAATAAGAGAGGGCATCATTAGGGCAACTATCATCTGCATGAAGAAAGTTAGCAAAGGCAGGAGGAAGAAGAGGCAGTTATGGTTCTCCACAGAGGTGGCAGTAAGGGTTAAAAAGTATAAAGTTCAAAAGGTACACAGAAACTCAGAAGAACAATAACAGGGAGGTGTACCTGATCACGCAGAAAGAAGAAGGAAGGACAGTCTGGAGGGCTAAGGTGCAGGCAGAGGAAAGGAAATAAAAGAAAGTGAAGTTAGTAAAGGGGCTAAAACTTTCTTCCACTTGTCAGGGAGAAGAGAAAAGCAAGAGTCAGGATAATGAGGATTAGAAGGGCAGAAGGGGAAGACTGTACATAGGAAGTCCAAGAAAAAACAGACATTTTGAGCACGTGATTTTGCTCAGTTTTCACAGTAGAGGGTGGAGGGGACTGGCCACCAGGTGAGAGTAAAGGCAGAGGAGTGAGGGTGGGGGAGTTAACACAAGTCCATTTTCTAAGGAGAGGGTAATGAAAGGAATTGCTGCCTTGAAAGTGGATAAGGCAATGGAACTGGATGGGGTACACCCCTGGGTATTGAAGGAGCTCAAAGAAGAGCTAGCTGTCCTGCTGACAGCCTTGCTCAACAGCTCACTAGAATCGGGTGTGGTTCTGGAGGCCTGGAGAAGAGCACACATGGTCCCTCTGCACAAGAGCAGCAACAAGATGGAATCTAGTAACTACAGTCCTGTAAGCCTAACTCCGGCAGTGAGGAAACTAATGGCGACCCTACAAAAGGAAAGACTGGTTGAGTACCTGGAGTCAAATGAGATGCAGGACCACATGCAGCACAAGTTCATGGGGAAAGTCTTTGACTGGGTTACCAAGGAGATAGACCAGGGCAGGGCAGTGAATGTGGCCTATCTGGATTTCAGCAAGGCTTTTGACACAGTGCCACACAGGGAGTTGCTCAAGAAGCTGACCAATTTAGTGGTGGGGTCAAAATGGTAAATTAGTTGTTAAGGATAAGAGAAAGTGGGTAGCAATAAATGGCACATACTTCAGTGTCGGGGTGACCAGTGGAGTACCACAAGGTTCGGTGCTGGAACCAGTGGTCTTTAATGTCTTCACAGGGGCATTGCAGGGGAACTGGAAGGGAAGTAGAGATGATTCGGAGGAATCTGGGGACACTTATGAAATGGTCAAGAACTTGGCAGCTGGGGTTCAATGCCAAGAAGTGCAAAATCAAGCTCCTAGGGCACAGCAACCCCCGAGACAAGTATAAGTTAGAGGCGAGGTGTTGGCAGTCACTAGGGATGAAAGGGACCGCTGGCTTTTTTATATCAGAGGACCTCAAGGTGGCAGCTGCAATGTGACAAGGCCATGGGCAGAGCTACTGGGATACTTGGTGGAATAGGGAGGAGTATCACCAGCAGGAGGAGGCATACTAGACAGCATACAATGAAGTTGGAAGGTTCCCGAGGGACATGAAGAAATGCTTCTTCACTGAGAGAGTGGTGGGAGCATGGAATTAACTGACAGCTGATGAGGTGGGAGCTAGAATGGTGGAAAGATTCAAGCATGCATGGGACAGACATATGGGTATACTAATACAAAAGCAGTAATGGACCCTGGCATCAGTTAGGGTACACAGAGATACAACAGATAGGGAATCTTTGGGCAGACAGGGTGGACCAAGGGGTCCTTTAATACCAACTATTTCTATGTTGCTATGAAAATAAATTGCATGGTGCCTCCACCAAGGGAAAGTTCAAGTGGGCTAGGTAATAACAGTAGAAGTGGCCCTGGGAGATAACACTATTCTATGTGCCCCCTTCCTCCCAGTTTAACTCAACCAATGCCCACACAGAACAATACAGTATACATACAATTGCAATTTACACTTAATAGAAATGCAATGGGCATTGGCCACAGTAGTAAAAATGTAAAAACAACAAAAGGGGTTTTATTGGCAAACTGGATTCAGCGATCTAGGGGAAGAAAAGGGATAGCAAGACCCTATAAATAATAACAAATATTCAATGGTCATGGAGTGACTTTTACCAAAACCCTTCAACACCTTTCACCTTCCTACACTTCCTGCACTGATCTACCTACAGGCTGCATGCCCTAATCACAAACTGGTATCAGTGACAAATCCATAATCCCTTAGGGAGCTCCCTATAAAGTTACTTGATACAGAGCTGCTAAATCAGTGCATGCCAGTGGACAGTCACATTGTGCATGTTATTGCAAGCGAAGAAATACAAAACCCAAAATAAGGTGCACTTACAGTATTTGTATCTGGGGCCAGATGGTCAAGCTGTACGTCCAAAGTAAACCCAGAAGGGTTCATAAGGCAATTAATCTGGTTCCAAATAATGTGCTTGCACACTTCATTAACTAATCTACAATTGCAATACCAAGGAACTGTCTACATACCCACAGCTCCCTGGCCAAGAAGTGTAGGCCTCACTGAATGCAACAGCTCTTGGCTGCAGTTTCTGGTTCAGCTCACTGTGGCTCTTACTGTTCAGTTCAGTTCAGGTTGCAGTAACTCTGGAGGATAAGTACGGCTCTGGATTTCTCCATTAGTCACTCAGTTCTGGATACAGTGCCTACTGAGTAGAAACTACCTCCCTGACCAGTGCAAATGAGTGGAAACTCCCAGCACTGCAGGCCAGTCACCAGGTTTAAGTGGCTGTGGTTCTGTCTCCTCAGTCTGGCTGTGGCATTCTCACAGTTCACAGACCCTCAGGTCTATGTTAGCAAAAATTCTCTCGGACAGGTCTGGAGAGCCCAATTGTAGAGTAGTTTGCCATCACAGAAGGTCCCTCTTCCATTGTTGGAATAATTCTCTTACTCTAGCTGCATTTAGCAATCTCTTTCCTTTCAGCTGTTCATGCACAAGTCTGCCTCTGATTGTATCTGTAACCAGCCTCTCTCTTCTCCTAAGCTTGAGGTAGGTTACCAGGAAGCACTCAAAGGGTTGAACTTGTCCCCAAGAGTGGCTTCCTGATGGTCCTTATCTAGGAGACAGGGTGTCTGGATGTTGTGTTCTGTGATTCCTGGCTCTGCCCTCTCACTTTCTATAAGGGGGGAGGCTAGCTGTGCCCAGTGGCTTGGGGATCACCCCTTTCTGGAACACTAGCAAAGAGAGCAGCAAAGAAAGAAAAGAATAGAGGGAGAAGCCTTCATGGGAGCCCTGTCTCTCTTTGTTTCTCCAGGTACCCCCCCTCCTCTGGTTGTGAAAAGCCCTAGGAGGACACATGAGTAACCTTGCCCTGACAGGGCACAACATCTGGTTCCAACCCAACAGGTGCCCAGGAGTAGAGATGGGCCTTCTCTCAAAAGAGGTCACTAGGGGTCCTTGAAGATTCCACTTCCAGTAAAGGAATTCAAGAGAGGAGCAATATGAGAGTCCATACATGAGCAGCTCCAGAGGAAAATAGTTACCTGAGTAAGCAGTGAACCCCTTGGTGAAATGTATGGTATTGGTTTGCATGGTAATAATCATCAGGTGAAGGGGCCTGGCAAGAGTCAGTGTGAATTAAAGTCTCACTGAGGTTGGGCCGGATGATGGAGCCTATTGCGATAAAGGGTCACTAGGACCTATTAGTGTGACACTAGAGTCGGGGTACATGGCTAGACCATTTGGAAGAGACATTCTAGCAACCATAAGTTGGTTTGAGTTCTAATGGTATGCTACGTGTAGGCATATGTAGCCCCCACCCCAGGGTAGTGTCTTGCCCTGCCTGGAGAGAGTGCCACTGTACACCCATCTTGTGGGAAGTACCACCCATGAAACCTTGCAATGGGAGATAGGATTAAATAAATTGAAGCTATCTGTGCAGCAGTGCCTGTCCAATTGGCTATCAACACCCCAAGGGTGAATTAATGAAGTCTTCCTGTAGCCCATGAGCCCTCCTGGTTTGGTTACAGGCTCCTGCAGGCTGACTAGCTGCTGAAATTTTCCTTTGGCTCCACTGTCATGACCCTTGTGGTTAGAGGAAGTAAAGATAATCACCACCTGTTTGTTTACATGGGCACTGAAAGTTGTTTTAACAGGGCTTCTGCCCTTGACGGACTTTAAACTTTATCTATCCTATACCATCTATGTATCTATGAATACTGGTTGAATAAACTATTGGGAGATCATGGTTCAAGCTTCAGTGCTACTTGCTGTGCTAATTCCTGTAACCCACACCTGAGCGCTGTAAGAAATTAAAATATTTTGGAAGGGGTTGAATAATTGTAACAACTTGCCATATCATTTTGTGCTTTTTTTGTTATTATTTCCTTCTAGTTGTATTGATAGGTTTGAATGTATCTGTTAGGGAAATTAGACTGTTAGTTGCCACAGGCATGCCAGGTGACTCTGGAGAGTGATTACAACATCTTTGTCCTGCTCTACAGGACTTCTTGGCCAGTTAATGGGCGAGCTTTACAGTCAAAGCAACCCTTTCATGCTTCAAAGCCAAAACAGTCCTTTCATGTTACATGAAGAGCTTTGACTAACGACTAAAGCAGTCACTCCTGCTGTGCGAAATAGGAGAGACAGGAGGTAGGAGAAATCATTAGGGTTACCACCTTTTAAGAAGCCCAA
Source organism: Neoceratodus forsteri (assembly GCA_016271365.2). Lineage (NCBI taxonomy): Eukaryota > Metazoa > Chordata > Ceratodontiformes > Ceratodontidae > Neoceratodus > Neoceratodus forsteri. The sequence goes on along the minus strand of CM028134.1, from coordinate 815,769,738 downwards.
AGTGGGACATTTCTTACTAAAACATGATTTTCACTACAGTACGTAACCTTGACTAGTGCAACAGACTTGTTTTCTCTATATAATCAGAATTAAGGCTAAGTATTGTAGTTTCTTGGTTGCTTCTATGGTTTCATATCATTTTAATGTATTTTAGTTAAGGTACTATAGTTTTTTTACAAGATTTAGAGGAAAGTTAGAAAATATTTTTTCTACTAAAAAGTCAGGACATGTAGTATTTTTCATGTTTTTTTGCAGGACACAGCTGCCCAAATCAGGACTGTCCTGCAAAACGCAGGACAGGTGGTAACCCTAGAGATCATATGTCCTTTGGAATACACAACCCCCTAAAGTCCAGATCAGATTGGTTTCTCAAGAGGACCTTGTTTTCATGACACAAACCTTAATTTAAATACCTGTAAATTTTCATTCTCTGACTGTGGGTCGCAGGGTTCAGTACAGCTGGGATTTCCTTTCTGTGTCTAGAGAAGGCAGAAACCATGACGTTGTAACAGTCTGATATCCTCTCCTTCTCCTCCAGCAGAATCCCACTAGTCAGTTACAAAGCAAGGAGATAAGGTACAGGACCAGTCCCGATCAACCTCCTATAAAGACAAACACTTGTAACCGAACGTTAGAGAAGAACAAGGCCAACTGGCCAACTTTATACATACGGAGAGGGAATCAGCTCTGTGACCAGCAGTTGGAGAAAGAAAATTTATATATTTAAATTTAGGTTTCTCCACTCCTTGTGCAGGTCGCAGGGCTCAGTACAGCTGGGATGTACAAAAGCAGTAAGACAAGTGAATCCCAGGGTGGGAAGAATGTAGAAGGGAGTTATGAGTCCACAATGGCCTGTAGAACTGTACAGCCAAATGAAACTGCAGCCGAGGCAGCCACATCCAGCTTGTAAAATTTTGTAAAGGTGTACAGAGATGACCAGGTAGCCACTCAGCAGATGTCAGCCTAGGAAGCATCTCTGAATCCCGCCCATGAGATGGCCATGGCCCTAGTGGAGTGGGCTTTTACCACACCTGGGAGAGGAACCCCGACCTGTCCACAGGCGATGCTGATGGTAGATTGGATCCATCTGGCAACAGAATCTTCAGAAGCCTTTTTGCCTAAATTTGGTCCCGCCATGAGAATGAAAAGGCTTGACGTTTTTTTGTAGTGACTCATTTGTTTAAAGTACAGCCTTAAGGCCTGTCTAGGATCCAGGGTATGCAAGACTCTTTCCTTGTCATTACTGGAATTAGGGCAAAAGGGAATATCAGTTCCTGATTGCAGTGGAATAGTGATGTGACTTTAGGCTAGAACCCTGGGTCTGTTCAGAGGACTGAGGAGTCCTGATTGAAAACAGTATAGGGCTCATGGGTAGACAGTGTGCCAAGCTCACTGATTCATCTGGCCAACATGATAGCAATGAATAAAGCAACTTTCACTGTGAGATGGAGCAGGGATGCCTCCCCCAGAGGCTCAAAGGGTGCCCTGGTGAAAGTCTTGAGAACCAGATTGAGGTACCATGAAGGGACAACAGACTTCACTGGGGGATGCTTTAGGGTAGCTGCTCTCAGGAAGTGTTAGACATGAGGACGAGACCCTAGACACTCCCCTGTGTCCACTAAAAGTAGTGCTCCCAAGGCAGAGGCCTGGACCCTTAAGGTTACCAGTTGCGGCCCCATATCAAAACACTCCTGAAGGAACTGAAGGAGGATCAGTAAGGACACCAGATGATCAGCCAGTTGCTTGGAGTGAAGCCAGAATAACAACTTGCACCAAATTCTGTAGTACACCTTAGAGGAAGATTGACACCTAGATTGTATCATAATCTTAATTACTGCTGTAGAATACCAAGGTCCTTGAGTGTCTCCTGCTCAATCTCCAAGCCGAGAGGGACAGGTTAAGGAGATATGGATGCATTATGGGACTGTGATGAAGAAGATTCAGGCTTATTTGAAAGGTGAATGGCGGATCCCTCTCCATGTTCAAGTTGTTAACCTGCCGTGGTACAGGATAAGTTTTCTCTGGGCCCTGCCATTCTTCTTTAAGCAGGCCCTCAATCACTGGTGTTATAGGAAATATTGTTGGTGGTTTAGATGAGGTGGACAGCTTGAAGGTCAGTTTGTTTGGTTTAGCGGTGCCCAGGTTGATCTCTGTCATGACATTTTTAATGAAGAGGAGGGTACTGGGTTGGCAACAGGGTGGACAAAGGAAGACTAGCAGGGTGCGACGAGTTGAAGATGAACAAGGGGAGGGCAATGTACAAGTAGTATACAGGATTAAAGATACAGGGCTTGGCTCATTAAAGCAGTCAGAGGATTCACTGAATTTACGAAGGAACAGAGCCTTAAAGAAGGCCCAGTTAATTGGTATTGCAAGCTTTAGAACCTTTTGCATGTTGTTCCATATCACTGGAAGGGCATGGTTTATAGCTGTTGCTCCAAAGCATGTCCTAATCTTAGGGACAACCAGGGAAAGGCTTCTCAGTATGTAGCAGCCAGCGGGAGAGATGGGCAGACAGTCAGAAATGTATTGTGGAAGTTTGTTGATTATAGCCCTATGGGTACAAAAGACTGCATTCCTATGGCATCTGAAACTAAGTGAAGACCAACCAACCATGGCATAAAGAGTGCGGTGAAGGGCACGATATGGTGCATCTGTGACAAATCTGATCACCCGATGATATAGTGTGTCTAATGTCAAGGTAGAACTCAGGCCTTGCCCGTAGATAAAATCTGCATAATCCACGAGTAGCAGGAACATAGCAGGTTCTTAATCATGAAGAAAAGACCAAGCATCTGTTTCAGTTTCTTTGCAAGCTCATCCACGTGTTCCACAAATGAAAGTTTGTGGTCAATCCACAGGCCCAAGTACTTGAATTTAGTCACAAATTCAAGGTGTTCTCATAGTAGGGTGGTGACCTGCAGAGCCATGGCAGAGTTATGCACCTTTGGTACAAGAACAAAGGGTACAAACAACATTGCCTTGTTTTTTTTAGCATTGGGTGATGACTTCAAGTGCAGAAGATTTTTCTACATTGTGTTGAATTCATCTTGTAGGTCTGCACATGGTGACTCTGTGGTGGGCCTCGCTCTGTACAGGACTGTGTCACCAGTGAAGAGATGTATATTGGCCAAATTGACCCCAGTATCAATACTGTTTATATAAATTGCGAACATTAGTAGGCCTAAAATGGACCCTTAAAAGGGGTTTTAGGGGGGAAAGATCCCCACCAGCCATGACACTCTGGTGGCAATCCATTAGGTAACTTGTGAACCAAGTCACGACCAACCGGTATAACCCAAGATTACTGAGAGCAATGATGAGCAATGCATGGTCGACTGTGTCAAACGCTTTGCTCAAGTCTAAGAACAAAGCGCAGACATGTTGTTTCTTGTCCAAGGCTGTTAGCCAATCGTTGGATACTTTGGCAAGTGCTGAAATTGTACTGTGCTTTCAATTATGTCTAGAGCCAGTTGCAGAGTGGGCAGCTGTTGGACCTCCTGTGGGTGAGAGGACAAGGCGGCCACCTCTTCTGTAGCCACAGAGGCCAAATTGGCCGCTGCCTCACACTTTAAACATAGGGACCCACAAACATGACCAGAAGGGGAGATCTGCATGTGGTGCATTTTCTGCCCCTAGATAACTTGTCTGAGGACTCTGCTTTGTCAGAATTCTTTAATACATGCACACAAGGCCTTAGGTGACCTGTGGTGATATAGCTGTAGTGTCATGAGGGAGCGGGTAGGATCTAGAAAGCTCTGAATACTACTAATACTACCATCTTGGCTTGGCTCGGCTCATATGTTTTTACCTTTGATTACCTTGGATTTTGTACTTGAATCTTGTGTGCACGTGCTAAAGAATTCTGCACCTTACTGGGAGCCTGATGGTGAGTTCTTCCTTACAATTGTCTACAAATGCCTACAAGTATTTGACTGATATTTTCATATGCTAGTGTGAGGTTTGAAGGCAGAAGGCAGTTTTTCTGTTTAGCCTTAACTGGTGCCAGTTCCACAGACTGACGGTCTGAACTTTTTATGTTTTGCTGCTAAACAATGGCACAATAACCCCAGGTGCAACAGTACCCCCCATAAACTTAATTTGTCAGAAGACATCCACAGAGCTTAATGGTGAAGCGTTCTACAAAAAAATAGGGGGGAGGGCACCTGGACTTGGTGCACTGCCCTGAAAAAGGTCTGTTGGAGCCAGAACTTGGCTTACTGTTAAAAGGGGCACCTACAGGGGTCCAAGGCAAAGGAGTTTGTTCATCTGTCACCCCTTAGCTGATAGGAGCCCCAAAGACACTGGTGAAAAGGGGACAATCACTGTACTCCCCTCTGTAAGGCATTCCCAGTTCTTTACATCTGAACAATTCCCCAAAGATCTTGGATATGGGGGGGACCACCTGAAAGCCTTTGGAGTTGGGGGGCTTCCTGAAGATTAGTGTAGAAGGCAAGCTCCCTGAATTGCCTGAGCACCAAGGAAAGTGAATGTCAGGGCCCTGAATGGTTGGTATGTCTGGCAGACAGCACAGTAACATACTGGAAGCGCTGAGTAAAATGGTCACTGGCACAATTTTCCCGTGCTTTGTGGCTTGGTGGTAGTCATGTAGACTCACTGTGTTGTCTGTTCCCCCCACCAAGATCAGCAACCTAGTCAGTACTCACTGCAGTCCTTGGTGGCTCTGGTCCACCAGTCCAGCAAGATCCTCAGAATTAGCAGCTAAAACTAGCCATGGCTGCCAGAGATTCTGTGGAAGGCCAAAATTGTTGGTTGCCTGCAATCCAGTCCCCAAGTGGAAGATTTTGTGTGGGGCACCGTCGCAGTGGTCTGAACCACTGAGACTGCTTTCTCCCAGTCCTGTTGCTGCCTTTCTTCTGTTGCTTCTACCTGTTCTGGATCTGTTGCTGCCATTCTGCTGCTGTTGCCGGCACTGAGGCTTGAGATGGGGGGGTCAGGCTGTGCAGCAGCATGGCTGAGCTTGGCAGCCCCAGTGGAAAAATGAGCTACTGGAAGATGCAGGAAGGCTGATTAGAGTAGTTCTATCCTATCACCCGTAGAAGATGTTGCCTGAGCCACGAAGGAAAAACAATAAACTTAGACCAGTGAAAAAAAACATCTCTGTCACACAGTGACAAAGTACTGTTACAACTGTGTCTGCTGCTCAGCAGGAGGCAGGAAGTAGACTGACGGGATCTTGGCAGGGTAGGAGAGGATATCAGATTGTTACAACATTGTGGTTCCTGCCTTCTCTCTGACACAGAAAGGAGATCCTAGCTGTACTGAGCCCTGCAACTAGCACAAGTAGGGAGACAGAACTAGTCTGTAAGTGATGTCATAGGACATGTGTGTCAAGGATAGGTGGAGATTGGTTTTTGGGAACCTTGTTAAACTTGACTTTTGTGAGTGATGAGTAGTTAGGTTTGGAACCTCAAGAGTAACCATCTAAGGTTCGAGTCTGCCCTAGTTCATTAGGATCCTGTGTGATAAGCTATTCTACTGTGCTTAATAGAGAGAGAAGAGTAACTTTCTGTGTGCTTTCTACTATATTAAACATTTTCTTTTTATCTCTGTAGAATTACTGTTCCCATAGTCTTAGTGTATTATCCTGTATTGTATGTGTAAATACCTTGAAGCATTACATTTTATTTTTTACATACTTAATGTTTCTATGAGTGAATCTTTTTGAGGTACAGATAACTGGGTTATAACTTACAAAAACTGTGTTCCATCTCTGATGAGAAGGCTATGGTTACCATATTTTGTTTCTAAAGCAAAGTGATTCTCAGCTGTGCAGTAGGTGTGGGTCACTTACCCTTTTGGTGGAGCACTGTACTGTGTGAGCAGTGGCTCTGGTGGATGTCAGACCTAGAGATACCCTGAGTGAGGTTGCGGCTGAGTGGTGGCAGTATACCAAATTGACTCTTTCAGGCATCTGAGGGGTTGAGATAGCTAGAAACAGTCGCAGGTTGATTCTGGGAGAGACCAGTCTGTTACATTATTACACAGATTTGGAGGTGATGTCTGGTTAAACTATTACTGAATGTAGGTCAGCATTAGCTCTACGTCGCAGTACAATTTCTAAAACTACCAAATCCTAATAGTTTTTTTTTGTTCCACATCAACATAGTAACTCCGGAAGGGCAGCACTTTGAAAACAGCCTGGATTCACAGCATGGCCACTTACAGCGATCTCTCTCTCTCTCTCTCTCTTCTGACTGTGGGGGGCTTTGCCCCCTTACTTCTCTACCAACTCGGGGTGGTGCAACTCAGGGAGAGGGGAGAATCGCTTTGTCAATGATAAGTGGTTGCGCTTGTGTTTTGGGCTGTTTACACGGCCACTGCTCCGCAATCGCCATCTTGACGGGCTACTATTTTGGTTTTTTTTGTTTGTTTTTTACCATTTCCTATATAAACTATGGTACCATTTCTCCTTCTAGTAAACGAGATAGGAAATTAATTTATACAGTTTTGCTTTAAGTAATAAAGCTCTATTTACCCAAGTAATTTGTTTTTGTGTCTTATTTGTGCTTAACATTCATCAGAGTGTGTTTTAACAACTGTTTTAACCAGAAATGTGATCATTTTTATAGATGTAAAGCTCACATTGTTTTTATGATGAGATCATGATTATTTAGATAATGCACTACAATTCAACTGGTCCCTGTTTCCAATGGCTGTGGTGGTCTTCCAATGGAGAGGACAGTACAAAAGCAAGTTATAAATATGTGTTTTTTCAATTGAATTAATAATGGCTTATGAACAGATGTCAGGTACTGCTAATGAAAATAACTTGAATTCTACTCCATACACTTGTTAACCCCCAACACATACACACACACACACACACTTCTCTCTCTCTGCCTTATTGTTTGAACTCACAGTCTAACATAATCCACTGCCTTACTGTAAGATTAAAATAAAAAACTTAATAGGATTCTTTTTTTATTATGACCTACAGGTATGTTCATAAAACACTAAGCCAATATGCCATTTCAATAGAAATACTGTTAAGAGACATGCTGTTGCCTGACACCACATAATGCTGTGACATTCATCACTGAATTGCTGGGTTCAGTATAAAGAGATGATCCACTTTACTTACAGCCAGGATAACAGGACTTTATTCAGAGACAGGAATATCATTATGTCATGCAGTTTACAAGGGAATATGATTTTGTATTGTATTTGGTTTAGTAAGCATGTTTGTGCTTGCAAGAAGTTTGTGTGCATGTGGTGGTGGGAGGTTAACAAGTGTACGGAGTAGAGTTCCAGTGATTTTCATTAATAGTACCTGACATCTGTTTACAAGCCATTTCTAATTCAATCAAAAAATAAAACACATGTTCAAAACTTGCTATGCCTATGGAACTTACGAAGTACTGTTCTGTCCTCTCCATCGGAAAACTGCCACAGTCATTGAAAACAGGGACCAGCTGAATCGTAGTGTGTTGTCTAAAAAAATCATGACCTCATCATAAAAACAAGACAATCCTTACATCTATACAAGCGATCACATTTCTGATTAAAACAGGTATTAAAACATGCCAAATGACTGACATCAAGCAAGATATAATGCTGACAGTCGCCAGCATGTACCAAGACCAAAAGGTTATTATGTAATATTTGAAAGCTAAGCTCATGTTGGATTCACACTGAAAAAAGAAATCGCTCTGCTGTATACACAGAAGTACTGATTATTGGGTACTGAATGGACCTAACAGAAAACACACTTTGCTGAAAGTGCAAATAAGACACAGAAACACATTACCTGGGTAAATAGAGCTTCACTACCCAAAGCAAAATAAAAGTTCATTTCCTATCTCCTTTAAGAAACTATTCTGGCCTTTGTTCCCCATACCTCACTGCATCCTGTGCCTTTCCCATCACTCTCCACCTCTGTGCTCCCTGTCTGGTGTAAGCAGATATGGCAGCGTACAGTTACCATGGATGTAATTCACAAGTTGATCAACAGCACTATGGAATCAAACTAAAGTCCCTGTACAGCATATGCCTGTGGAAGCTGCCTCGCCCTCTCAGCCACCATACCGGCCAACTACTAATTTCTAAGGAGGAAGTACAAATATAGCATCTACTGGAGAGCCAAGATCTTTAACCTGAAGGGAAAAGTCATAGTAAGTTCCTTTCAAAATGTTATTTCCATTAACCATATCAGCAAGACTTCCTGTTTATTTCCGTATTTTATATTGCGTATGGAGATAATTGAAGCTGTCTTGCTGAATTTTAGCCAAAAGCTGTTCACAGAACACTTTTAGTGCCATAAAAGGACATTCTCAGCCAGGGGCATTATTTAGAGGTAGCGAGAGGCTATGGTTGAGATCCCTATGATTTTTCAGCAACCCTTGTGATGTCAATTACAACACATAAAGACCCCTAAAACAAGGTTTCACTAGCATTTATTTATATAAAAATATGGTGGATGGAGGAGCTTTGCCACCTGTCTGATTTTACTGAAATGGGACACTGCAACCACTGTGATTCTTGAGATGTATCACTACTGATCTCAGCCTTGTCTTTAAGCCTTAAATTACTTCAGTTATCCCAAGATCTGACTTCTATGTACCACACAAAATGTTTTTCTTTTTTATTTAAAAAAAAATGGAATATTTCTTAATAACATTACTCTCCCAGTTACTTACGAGTATTTCATTTGATATATTATTAACTTTCAAGTAATCATTTGTGACAAAGGACAGCATTTTCTGTGTTGTATAAAAGATCAAATCCATAGCAAGATGATTTAAAATATCTTTGTGAAGCCTAAAGGATGCATCTTCACAATGCCTCTTAAAAGCAGCGGTTCAAGTTAACCATAAAACTATGGCACCAACTAATTCTGATTCAGTAAGGGAGTGTTTAGGATCTCTTAAAGAACCAGGCTACCGCATCCTAAAATTAAAGTAAGTTAGTTAGTTAGTTGTAACCAGGAAAGGCACACAAAAGCTGTGATAGTTTATTGTCAGGTGTATCAAGGAGGGTGGGTTACATGGGCCTGTTTTATTTGTGGGGGGAGAATGTTAACCAGGACAAGGGAGACACTCCCCTATGCTTGCTGTGTGGGTGCTATTAAGCTCTGTAGCAGGATGGCAGACCTGGGAGAGGAGGGTGATGGCGATTCCAGGATGAGGGACCTTGCTTTCCTCCTCCCTGGAGTACCATGGAAGCATTGTTTGTGATCAGAGTACAACAGGAGATAGCCACCCTGCTTCATGAGCAGATGGTAACTGAAATTAAAACTGGGTAAGTTTAATACAGTATTCTGCTTGACTGTTGCCATTCCATTGGCAGGAAGCACCACAGAGGAGAGACGGCAACTGTGCTGACATCCCCCACAGTGAGACAGCCAAACCGACGCAGAGAACCCTGATGCGCACCAGCCCGAATGACAGAATAGTGACACACGGCACCACACACCCCGACGGACACTGCCACAACAGGCCACATAGGGACGCACCACGCACAAACACCCCCGAGTGTGAACTGCTGAGAGCGACACCCCCCCCAACAGTGCAGTGAATGGCAATGGACTATCCCCAAGTGGAAAGACTGGGTGCAGCATGCAACCGCAGAGAGCCTCACAGTGGCAACACATGGCAGGGATGGGCAGCATGGCACATGGACAATGAGCCACAGGTGGACCGCAGCCCAGAATCAGACCCCACAGCCAGGACACACAAGTTAGCAGCAACAGGGAAAACACCACAGTGAAATGGGATCCGAGTCCCCCCCCCCCCCGCAGGCAGCTCAAACCCATTGATGCTCTGGGGGGGGGTGTTGCTGTGGTCTGCCAAGCACTGTGGTTGCAGTCGAGTTCAGTGTGTCACTGTGGGGGGTAGCGGTGAGGGGGGTCGCTCTTATTATGTGCTTCCCCATTGGCATATGTTTATGTGCCAATACCACCCTGAGCAGAAAAAGATCTAACCATGTGATCTGAAATTTGGTCAGATTGCATACAGAATTCATGAGCCACTTCACTCTTTCCTGATTCCCGTCACAAACACGGCTGCCACCTTTACTCTTACTTAGAAACCATCAGCTATGCCCTAAAAATAAAACCCACTTAAATAAAACACATAAATGACTGAATGTTCTTTCTACTCGTGATCTATTCCTTATACGCATAAACGAATTCAAAAAAATCAAGCACTATTCAGAGTTTTCATTTCTGATGTTTCATTGAGGACCGTGCCCCCCCATTGCCTAACCAGCTTGACAGAACAATCACTGCTGCTAACCGTGCAACAAATAAAATTGACTTTTGGCTCCACATGAAGCCTGTCTGTATGCAGAAAGACAAATGACTAACAGGCAGAAACCATCTGTGGAAGGACTATTTGACATTTTGTAAGCAATATTTAATTATATTTTTCAGTTTTTTTATCTTTTGGAATTTTTTTTATTTGCCCAACTCACTTTTCTAAGCACTAAGAGTATTGGTCGCCCACACTTCTGGTGGCATTAGGCCTCATCACGCCCCTGGGCATGCAGATATCCACCAGTTGATATCCACCAATACCACACACACTGTCCGGTCTTATTGCTTATTTGATGTACCCATTTCTGACAGATGGGGGGCTTGCTGACTACATCCCATGAAACTGTGCCTGAGACTCCCGAGGTTGTACCTGAGATTCCTGAGGTTTGTGTTGTAGCTCCACCTGGTTTGACATAACAGCACAGTTTAGCTCTGAAGATGAACTGCTGCTGCTCATGCCCTGGATGCTGAAGAGGTGCATTTGGAGAAAGCCTTGCAGGTGTAAAATGAGCTCCTTTTAGCCCATATCACAGAAGAATGAATTGCTGCTGCTGGTGGCCCTTGATCAATCAATCAACTTTTATTTATAAAACGGTGCTTTTCTCAAATCCAAAGTGCCTGCACAATATCATAAAACAATAAAAAGACAGAGTTTAAAACTATTATAAATCATTAAAAGCTATACTAAAAAGGTGGGTCTTCAAGGCTCCTTTAAAGCTCAGGACAGTCGGACTATTTCGCACCTGACGAGGTAGAGAATTCCACAGGGTCGGGGCCATAAAGCTAAATGACCTAGCCCCTGAAGATTTCAAATGGACCCTGGAATTTCCAGCAATCCCTCGTCCAGTGGATCGGAGGGGCGGAGGGACAGTAGGGGCAAAGGAGCTCTTTCAGGTAAGTTGGTCCCTGGTCATGTAGAGCTTTATAGGTCAGCAAACTGACCTTGAAGGTGATTTTATAATATTGAGCAGCCAGTGCAGTTCATGGAGCACTTAGGCATTATATGACTGGATCTAGAAGAACCAGTCAACAACCTGGCCGCCGCATTCTGCACTAGCTGCAGACAGCTAAGCTCAACCCCAATAGCCCTAGGTACAGGGAGTTGCAATAGTCAAGGCGGAGGTAACAAAGGCGGATCAATGTTGAAGATCTTTCTGAGGAACCAGGTGCTTCACCCTGGTGATATTCCTCAGATGGAAAAAGGAAGTTTTGACCACCGCTGACACCTGAGCTTTAAGCGTCAAGTGGTCGTCAATTATTACACCAAGATTCCGCACCTGATCTGAGGTCATCAGCGGAACGCCTGCAAGCCATAAGCCAGAGTGCGATCCAGCTGGCAGACCTGCCTCGCAGCGACCTTTATCCACAACCAACACCTCAGTTTTCTCGGGGTTTAACTTCAACCAACTCCCATTCATCCAATCTTGGATTTCTGCAAGGCAGTTATTAAATACCGACAAGGCAGCATCCTAGCTGGGCACAAAAGACATATACAGCTGGGTATCATCAGCATAGCAATGAAAACCCAGACCATATCATCTTACAATCACTCCCAACGGCAGCATATACACCACAAATAACATAGGCGCTAGAATAGAGCCCTGCGGTACCCCACAAGGCAGGGAGACTGATGCCGAGGAAAAAATTCCCGACACCACCCTCTGAGTCCTACCCTCGAGGTAAGATCTAAACCACCTGAGGACCATACCAGATAATTCACAGATGGACTGCAGATGCTCCAACAGCACCCCATGATCAACAGTGTCAAATGCTGCAGAGAGATCAAGAAGTACCAAGATAGAACGGGTCCTACGATCTCTCGCTATTAGGAGGTCATTTAGTACACGAACAAGTGCTGTCTCGGTACTATGTCTTTTCTTAAATCCAGATTGGAGAGCATCGTAGATATTGTTGTTGGTCAGATGATCCTCCAATTGCAGTGCGACCACCTTCTCAATCACCTTACCCACAAAGGGTAGGTTAGAGACTGGTCTGTAATTTGCTAGACAATCTGGGTCTAAGGAGGGCTTCTTTAAAAGAGGACTAACTATAGCCTCTTTAAGGGGTTCAGGAAAGATCCCCCTCTCCAAAGACTTCCAGACTATCAAAGCCAGAACTAGGCTGATTTTATCCACACAATCCACTAAGAGGCGTGTGGGGCCAGGGTCCAAATCACAGCTGGTTGGTCGTAGATGCTGAAGAAGTACATTTGGAGAAAGCCTTGCAGGTGTAAAAAGAGATCCTTTTAGCCCAAACCACAGAAGAAGAGGCCAGATGCTTAACCCTGAAAAAAATAACCGAGACTGGGCTGCTGCTTGACCCAGGCCAATGGAATTGACAGACTGGTCAAGCTTCTGACAGACAGCTGTCTTGATCATTTATCAGAGGCTCTCAAATGCTTCCTGCCAAGGGATGGTGCTGGAAGGCTACATTAGGGTCCTGAAATTCCGGTGATCTCTAGGCTGAGTTTGAATGAGGCTCTCATACATGCTGGTTGGATACGGCAGGTGGCATTTGGGTCCTGGATCCGGCCCAACTGCCTGAGTCCCTGTCATCGGCAGCATCGCCCACAGCTTCTCCTAAGGATCCTGATTTGGCTGCATGCCAGTCAGTTACAGCTGTAGCTACACATTCCCTTGAACTGCCTAAGGAGCTGCTACTCTCAGTCTCCGATTTTGTTTAAAGTAAACTGGCTGTTTCGGAGAAAGAATGTGTGACCTTGGGAGGTCATGTGTACACCCAACCAAGATGGCTACCTAAGTTCTAGAGTTCAACTGGTCAATACTTAAACCTTCAGAACCTTGCAGTCAGAAATTTATATTTCTATTCCATAGCAGCACAATTAGGAGTATTTTGTCGTTGGCTCTTACCTACTCACCAGGCGCACGTGAAAAGAATAGAATTTATATTAAATAACCTCTTTGACATTGATAAACAGCTTTTTGCTAATCCAGTAGTCAAAACCCCGCTAACTCATTTTATGAGATATACAGCTACACCATTAAAAATTTGGAGATGCTGTTGTACAAGACTGTGGCCAAAACATGTTACTGTATGGCTTCGCTCCATGGCCTATGACACGGCCTATCCACCGAACACATTAGATTCCACACTTCAAATTTGGTAAACTAAAGGCTTAAAATATATGTATAAATTCTATACTGAACAGAGATTTCACCCCTTTATAGATCTCCAAAAGGAGTTTAACCTCCCCAAGACTGATCACTTCAGATATTTACTAATAAGATCATATCCAGGGGTGTAGTGCACTGGGGTCGCATGAGAGCGCCAACCCCTTAGTTTTCTATGAGCGGGAACGCTGCTCCCACACTTTTTAAATTGCAGGGTTTTTTTTCTGGTTTTAATATATTTCTCAGAGTTGGCGCATGCATGACATTCACCGACTCTAGTCCTCCATGCCGCATAACGTTGGCTTCCTTGCTTTGACTGCCTGGACTTCTTGCGCAGCACTGTACGCATGCATGGAGGCATCTCACATGCAGCATGTGTGCTTTACATTTACTATGAGGCATCAAGGCTTCTTTGAGTGCGTGTGGCTGCCAGCATTGCACATAATCGCATTCACATCACATTTGTTTAAAAAAAGGGTGTGTCAGGCTTTCCTGGGCCTTGGTGGACCTTGTCTTTATTATTTAGTTTGCACGAGATTGAGAAGGGTTCGAGGAGGAGGAGGTGGGGTGGTGGTCCGTGCAACTCTAGAGAAGATGCAACGGTAATGTGCTGACTTGACTCCTCCTGATGTTTGTTGGTTCTTCTCTGTGGCCCGGACCATTTTCTTTTCAGTGCATGGCGTGAGTCATGACTGAAAAACAGTGCAGCCCTGTATTCGTTCTGACAGTCATTGTCGGTCTGAGTGAGCAGCAGAGCAAGAGCAGTCAGTCAGCTCAGTTCATGTTCCGCAGTCCACCACACCACAGAACACCATTTAAAACCAGGTAAAAAAAACAGCTGCCTGCTGCTGTGAAGGAGGACTGTGGTCTGCAACAATCAGTAATGTGAATGTGTCTATGTTGATTGACTTCCCTTGTACTAGCTGGCTCTGACTGAGGTTGTGAAAAGATTAGAAGAGATATAAACCAAATGTTTTTCTCTATAAAAAAGTATAAAAACTGTACCAGACTTGCAGCGCCCCCCACAAATAATTACACATTTTCATGAAGGGTGTCAGAATAATCCAGACTGTGGATCACTAGGAAGTGGGACTAATGTGGGCTGTTTCATAAGCGGGGAAGTACTTTTGTCATTAAAGGAAATTATTTCACCATGTTTCAAAAAAAAAGTCCATGACACTTAGTAGCATATTGCTGACTCAAGGAAGAAAGAAGGCACATTGTTTACCATGGATTTCCCAGCCTATTGCCCAAATCATTTAAAAATGTTATTACCAACCAACTTGTATTCTTTTTTGGTGAGGTACTGGACACTGTGAGTTGCCACCATTAAGAGCGCTACTGTATTGCTGCTTTGCAACAAGGAGTGCTTGGCAGGGCAGGAAGCTGTTTAAGCTCTGTGGAGCTTAGTGTAACCAGTATGGTAGTGGGATGCACAAGGCAGAAGCAGGCCTTAGAAACTTGGTGGTCTAGTTTGTACACCCAGTCATAGTACTCAATCAGGTTTGTCTGGCAGGATCTTTCCGGGATAAACCCGTGCTGCTGACCATCCTGGAGACCATTGTTCTCCAAAAAGGTCACCAGCCTCTCTTTTAGGATCATCTCCATGAGTTTTCCCACAATTGATGTGAGGGTCACTGGTCGGTAGTTGCCTGGTTAGTTCTTAGGTTTACCTTTGTGAATGGGTACCAAATGGGCCATCCTCCAGTCCAGTGATATGCATCCTGTGTCCAAGGAGGTATTGATCAGGTCAGCCAAAGGTCCTGCCAGGATCTCAGCTAGTTCATTAAGTACACTAGGGTGAATGCCATCTGGACCCGGTGCCTTATCCCCCCTCAGGGCCCTTAATTCTTTCAGCACCCTATACTCTGTAATCCCTATATCAGTCATCCCCCTGCCCACTCCTCCTCTCCCAGGTGGTGCCTGCCCCCCTTTCTCTTTCATGAACACAGAGCAGAAATAATCATTTAGTGCCTCTGCCTGGTCCTTCCCCTTCTCCACCCAGCCCCCGTCCTTCTTTATCCTCACTGTCTGAGCTTTGTTTTTCCATCTTTCACTGATGTATCTGAAGAAGTCCTTTTCTCCATTCTTAATGCCCTGCACCAATCTCAGCTCCCTGGAAGCCTTGGCCACTCTGACCATCCGGGTAACCTCCCTGGACTTCTTCATATACATCTCTTTGTTGTCCCCATCTCAATTTCTTGAGCCTCGGAAATGCCTTTTTCTTGGCCCTCACCCCCTCCATGACCTCTTGCGTCAGCCAGCTGTGTTTATTGGCCCTCCCCTTCTTACTCCTTGTTCTTGTACATGTCCCAGTAGCCTCCACCAGCTCTTTTTTAATACTATCCCATTTTTGGCTAGCATCTATGCATAGTTGAATACCCACCAGATGCTTGCCCACAATATCCTCCATCCTTTTCAAGTCCACCCCCTTTAATTCAATCACCCTGATACTCATACCTCCTGATTCCCTGCCCATGTTGAGCGTGAACCATACCGTGTGGTATTCACTCCCAGCCCGAGGGTTCTCCACCTCCAGATCCCTTACAGTTTTCCCATTTGACAGAACTAGGTCTAGAGTCCTATCCAATCTAGTTGGCTCCCGGACAACCTGCACCAGGAAGCTGTCCTGTAAGGCCTCTAATGTGACCTGCTCTTTTGCATTTATGGTGGTTTGGGTGCTCCACTCCACCTCCAGTAGACTGAAGTCCCACACTACCACAGTGTTCCCTTTCCTACAGACCCTTCTGATTTGCTCAGCTAACGCCCTACCCAGGTCATCTCCTTGGGCTGGCGGCCTGTACACAACCCCTATCCTCAATGTTACATTACCATGACATGGAACCTTTGTAAATGAGCTCCTAGCTCAAAGGTGTTACTCCAAGAAGACTAATAAAATAAAGTGTCCAGTGATACAAACATACTGGCAGCAAGATCCCCAGATGTAGAGGCAGCCCTGGGGTGTCCAATCCCCAGCAACCCCACTCTAATTATCTAAGGGATCTACCCCTCTGCACCAAATTATAAGGCCACTGAAAAACTGTGGTTGGTGGGAGCCCTTCTTTTGGCCAAAAGGGTACTACTGCAACAGTGGAGAGACCCCCCAGTGTCCCACCTAGTAGGAATGACACGTCTTACTAGACCACATAGCCCGATGTGAAATGGTAGCCTACATTGCAGCTAACTGCTCCCACCTCTATCACATTATATGGACTCCATTTATGGAAAGACTTCAGCCAAAAAAAAAAAAAACCTCTGACAACCTGCGAGGAATACCACCTCCCAGTTAACACTGACTACACATGTCAGGCACTGATGAAGAGCCCCGACTTGGAGCCCTTCCAGCAATCTGTGCACCGGTAGTAGTGCGTCCATCATTAGGGCGCCACATTGATGAATTCACTGTACCCTCCCCAAAGTCTGCCCCCCCCCAGAGTTAGAATCTTTAGAAGGGGGGCATGGGAGTGCAGGGCACACAGCCCCCCGCAAAAAGAAGGGACAGTAACATCAGGACATGGCACCCTAATGACCAGGCACACTGTCGCCAGCGCCCTACATAGGTGGAACCAATTTGGAGCACTACTTCCACCTGGAAGCAATCAGCTAATGCCCTCCATGGACTGGGGGACTGGGCCCCCACTCCCTGCTCTATGCCCCTGACTATAGCTTTCATCAGCAGTAACTGCTGTACTACTTGGTGGCCCAGTCCCCCTCAATCGTTTCTACCCATATACACTGAGGCTCCTAAACATGCTGTTGGCCCCAAGTACTTAAGTCTCCCACCTAATAAACTTATTCACAGCAATACCCCCTTGGTTGATGGGATAGCTAACTACCTACTGGATTCCTGCCCATATGAATGTAAGACACTTTATCACAATATAAAACTTTGAAATGAGATTGTATTGTAACCCTGAAATGGTGCATACCTACTAAGTTGACCCTGGCCCAATGCAATGCAGCATTAAAGTAATGTAGTAAAGCCCTGTAATGTAAGAGTATAACAACATTAAAGTATTCTGGTAGCTTCCTATAAACCCCATCCCTTTCCCTCACTACCCTGCACCCCCCCCCCCTTCAAGTATATAGACTCTGTCTCTTCCCTGTCCCTAAACTCCACTCTTTGTTCTACTTTTCTGCTCTTTCCTCTCCAGGTCTACCAGTAATGCTGTCCTGCTCAATGTGATATGGAAACTTCACTGCATTGATGAAGTATGAATCCCATTTAAGTTATATGTAAGATGATGCCCTGACTTGCTGTGACCAGTGGTCATTTGCAATACTGGGATTACTGAGGTACTGTATGATGTGATCCTTACTCCACTGGCTATAAAACCCCGTGATTGATTTGTACTTTCCTTCTGACTGCATCATAACTTGTTTGAAATTACAAACGAACACAAATCTTTAAAAAAAAATAATTTGTGGCCCCTCTGCCTACTCAGGGCATAATACCTGGTATAACTAAAAAAGACACTGCCCCCTGATAATGCTGAACCAAACCTTGTACATGGGTCTGCAAAAGCAGCTATTCCTAGGCCAAAACATGAGACTGTTACAGTGGAGGTTCAAGGTACAGAGCATGTACAGGTAAAAGCAGCTGATAAAGTGATTATCTGTAGCTGATATGGGGTTAGAGAAAGAGGTCTTAAAGGGAAAGTCCCCTCAACTTATTTTCTGTTTACCTGTATAGTCTGTAGGCATGAGCAATGATTCCCTCTCTTGTATCCCTCTAGCTTCATCCTAATTAAATATAAATGAGGTTGTTTCACTCTGCCTTGCCCTGGTGGGAAAACCTGCTTGCCACCATTCCAAAGGTCATGACCCCACTCATGCACATGCACAAAACAGAAGAAGTTATACTCTCATTCAGTTCTGTTACATGTCTTCTGAAAACCCTGTATTTTCTAAAAGCATTTTTTTTCTAACTCAGATACACTAGGAAAACAGTAGGGCACTTACTATGCCTTGAAAAGTTTAATGACCAGCATAATAAGACAAGAACATAGGGACTGCAAAGGACAGCAATGACACTTATTAATACAGTGTAACTACTGCAGACTTTAGCACCACAATACCATAAAATTCCAGAGTGCCTTACATTAGTCAGGTCATGACCTTTGCAATGGAGTCAGGCAGGTTTTCACACCAGACTTAAGTACTGTATCTTCATTTACATTTGTAACATGGCAAAGTAACAGATGTGGGAAACAGAAGCAATCATTGGAGGAAATGCATCACATGCCATAGTTTGGAAATGGCATTAACTTTACAATAATGCCGTCCCCAAACTGAAATACCACAGGACTCCACAGACCTGAAAAGAGCAGCATACTCAAAGAGGGATGAAAATCTGACAGGAGTACAAAGTGTCCTTTCTAGCCAGCTAATCACCGAAATGGCCATGAGTAGCGTCACAAACTGTGACGAATCACTTAACGAGCCAGCGTGACACACGGTAGAAGCGACTCTCACACACGGCAAAAAGCGATCGTGAAACTTCAAAAAAATTTTTTTTTAATTGTTTCACAAACAGAGAGCGAATCTAGCAAGCATGTGCTCTGTGGTGATCACAGTGACTAACACAAGAATTGTACACCAGGGGAGACTCAGACAGAGTTCCAGTCGACAATATGCAAATGAACAGCAGTACGATATGTCGGAACCCTGAAATGTGAGTATCATGGACCTCCTAGACACGTTTTTACAATAATAGCCGTGCACAAATGGAAAACAGTAATATAAACAGGCAGACGTGCACTAAATGAATAGAAATACGTGCTGTTGTCCTGACTATATCAGCATATAAAAAGTTGTAACTTGTCAAATGGAAGTATTACTGAAAGTGCACTAAACACATTATGTGCATACAACAATTCTCACACTCATTTTTCCACAGAACAGAAACAGGAACAAATGTCAGAATCACCTTAAACATGCCATGTTACAAGCGCATTAAGCCACTCCAAAGGTGGCATCTAATGGGGAATTAATGCATGGTTGGGTGGTTGTAGGCACTCGAACCCTCCCCCACCAATCATGCATTATTTCCCCATTAGATGCCACCTTCATCGTGGCTTAATGCTTACTTAAATTTTTATGACATTAAACGAGTGCAAAAGATGCAATCATTGTTCATGCCTACAAACTATACAGGTAAACAGAATGAAAGGCTGAGGGGACTATCCCTTTAACAAAGAATGGGCACATCTTTGCTAAAGGGAATGACATGGGGTCTAAAGGGTAACATATAAAAACTGTGGGTTCTCTCACTGTGCCTGCACCTTCACAGACTCTGGCAATAGGTATGAAGAACTGGTGGTACTCCTAACTTCTGGGTCCAGTGAAGCTGAACAGCATACTTCAGACTCCACTGAATCTGTTCCCCATGTTCTTTATGTTTCAGCTACTATGCCAGAAAAAGCAGTCAACTCCTCACCTGTGTTAGCCCCTTTGGATTCTAATATGAGCACGTGGGGGGAGGTATCTCCTTGCCACATGAGGACCCTAAAGGAACTGCTACGATGCAAGGCCCTGCACCAGACCTTTCTGATAGCCACAGAGATGCTACTTCAACTAATGTCACCACCAATGCTACCACTAGTATTCCCACACCACGGTCCTCTGCCTGTGCTCAAAGTACCATGGGACGATGGGTGCCATGGGGAGGGGGGAATCCAAAAAACAAAGGGTCTCAGAGAAGATTTGCTGATTTATTTTGGCTCCCTGTGTTACCTGCAAAACAGTACAATGCCATCAGGCTTCGCTATATTGGTGGTCTCTTGGAAATTGTTGACAAAATATGTATGGGTAGAACCCTTTAAAAATATTCCATGCAGGTCTATGCCACTGAAATTTGTGCAATCATTCATACTTCGGGTGAAACAACTTTTGATATTAGCTTCAAACAGTCAATGGTCTTGATAGATTTTGGCAAAAATATCATGCCCTCAAAACATCTCCATTGTGGTTCCCCATTCATGCCATGCCACTGACGAAACCGTCACACAAAACAATCACTATATTGTTTTAAAACAAAGAGGTGAATATCATGGATATCTTATACTAGGTTAAGCAGAGATGTGATGCCATTGGTGAGCCAGATGCTATTTTAGGCTGACAATATTTGGACTGGGGATGGAGACTGACATGAAACTTTGGCAGGGGTTAATGGCATACAACTTATGCCTACAGCTTGTAGCTGGGAAGGGATTGTAGTATTGTATTTTATCGGGGCAGTCAAAGGTGTGCTACCACTGTGGCTCTAAATAGCACCTTAGCAATGCCTGTGACCAGGTGAGACACACCCCTGCATTGAACTTGGCCATCTGAACATCCTTTGTCAAAATCTAATGAGATGCAACCTGTGCGATGAACAAGTTCAGAATATACTCCTCTCTTCCTGCTACCATGATTTATCCCTCCCCCTTTTCCTCTACCTTGTCCTTTCCCCTGTCTTCTTGTGCCTCTGCCCTGGTGGAGCTTCCTACCCTCAGGCCGTCCCTCCTTGTTGCTTCATCGTCTGGAGGAAGGCAGTCTTTGCCACCTTTTATATAACAGCCTCTCCCAGCTAGTTTAAATGCTCATCCAAGTAGCATTGAAACATCCCACTGAGGGCTATTGTCTTCCTCCTGGAAGGATGCATGACATCTCCCCTATAGAGGCCCACATCCTCCCAGGCTGGTTTCCAGTCTTACTGGCAAGTGAGAGTGCGCACATGATCTGGCGGTGCTGAGCAAAAGCTGCCAGCTTGTAGTAAGAATACAAAAGATAGCTCAGTACTCATGGAACAAAATTAAGTTGCTGCATACAAGTTTATTGTAGTGGGTCCCTGAGGAAGATACGTAGAAAGGTTGAAGCACTGGGGCTGTAGGGTGTTGACCAGGCATCTTGACTCAATAAACTTGCATGAAGCAACTTCATTTTGTCCCACGAATGCTGGGCTTTCTTTTGTGGTCCCCAGTCCCCCGTGTACCCAAAGCCCTCCTCCATGCACCATGCCATAAACCAGTTGTTCAAAGTCATGGTGCAGGAGAACCTTTTCCTCTCTTCAGCTGCACACAGGTAACACCTTGACAAACACCACCGTATGTGCTACCTACTTCAGACCCCTCCCCATTTCCCGATTTTTCTCTCTGTTGGTTAATGTTAATCAGCCCGTTTTAAAGAATAACGCAGCCTGTTTAGAAGAATAGATTCTTTTCAGTTCCAAGCAGTTCTGAGTGAAGGCTCTGAGTGCTTGTCATCGATCAGTGAGTCATTCATTCACTCAATCAGACACCTGAATCACCTGTCACCTGCTGATTACCTACTAATGAATTAATTATGACCTGTTAGTGGCTATATAAACTGGTTAGTGATACCATACATTTCAAACTTTCTGCTGCCATGGAGTCATCCATTTAAAAGAAGCATGGGCTGTCTCTTGCTGAAAAAGAATAGGTGGTAGAGAGGCTTTCTGCACCACAAATGTCACAGAGCAAACTTATCGGATGTCTAGGAGTTTCACAGCCCCGAATATGTAGGATTGCAAAGAACTGGCAAGCAATTTTGATGAGTTTCACGGAAGGTCAAGTCCCCTAAGGAAACAAAAACAGGAAGGGAAAGACACCTCAGTCAATGAGGCTCTCTCAAGGTGTTTCAAGCACACCAGGGCTGCTGACCTTCCGACTTCAGGCTAAAAATCTGGCATTAAGTATGGGTTGAAAGGACTTTGAACCAACCAATGGCTGGTTGTGTAGATTCAAACAGTGCCGTAGCATTGTTTTTAAAAAGGCACACGAGGAAAAATAGATGCTGACAGTCCGTTCGCTGACAGCTGGGTGACAAACATCCTCCCTCAAATTTCATCTGATTATGCAGCCAGAGATATTTTAATACCGATGAAACTGGCCTCTTTTACTGTGCAGCCAAGGGCTGCACAATAACTCTAAAATCTGAAGCAACAGCGGGTAGTAAAAAAAGTCAGAACCTGGCTGACAGTTCTGACATGTGTCAGTATGGACAGGACTGGAAAGTGACCACTTTTTGTAACTGGCAAAAGATGAAAACCTTGGTGCTTCAGTGATATAAATGTGGTAAGGCTCCAATTATCTACAGAGCTAACAGGAATTCTTGGATGTTAGTAGAGCTGTTTAAAGAATGGGCCACAGCCGTAAATGTTGAGATGTGGCCTAAGTGGAGAAAAGTGTATTTATTTATTTGAATTTTGGTAATTAGGTAGGACCACTGAGACAATTACACTCCCTTTTTCAGGGTCGACCCGGGTAAGACAATACAACAAGTACAAAGCAATTACAGCAATTCAGGAATTGACAGATTACAGGAGCAACAGGAAGACATATATCAATGAACAGATCTAAGGACATAAAGAGAAGTGTGCTATGTCACATAACATTAGGCAAAAAAGAAAAATAATTATTTACACATTTGTAAATCTACAATGCATAACTATGTACAACTGATGGCACCATCAGCAAACACTGCAAGCTAACAGACATATAGGTGGCGGGGTCAGATGTCAGGTATAGAAGCTTAGGCAGAGAGAGAGGGAGATGAGAGGGACTAGGGACTAGAAAAATCATTTTTCTGTTAAGACAACTGCTCTGCACATTCCCGTCTGCAGCTAATCAACATTAAATTCACATTCCTCTCCCTAAATATGACTTCCTGCATTCAAGCAATGGACCAAGGCATAATTAAAAACTTTAAGGCATGGTAATGAAAATGAATGTTGAGGCACCCTTTCAGAATTTTATTCAGGTACAGCAATCTCCCTAACCGAGCTGACAGAAAGCATCTAAGTGTACTAGATGCACTACACACAATGATGCAAACCTGGGGTGCTGTCAAAGGCGTGCCAGTCACCGACTGCTATCGAAAGGTTGGCTTTCTACTAAGTGTCAGAGACACTGAATCAGAGCTCACCCCCACTGACATTGAGACTGTTTTGTCAGCACCCGAGAACATGAACCAAGCCAAATTTGAGAACTTTGTTTCTATGGATGATGCGGACTGTTTCGGGGAGGTCACAGATCTCAAAATTGTTTCCACAGTGATGAACAGTGAGAACTGCAAGCAGGAGGATTATGAGGAGGATGAGGAAGAGACTGAATCTGTGCCCATAAGAACAGAGGTACACTCCGATTTTTAAAAAAACTGAGACGCCACTTGGAAGTCATTCGGACTGATAAGACTCCATACTATGAGCTAGAGGACACTGTAGCTACTGTAAGTGGGCATTGGCAGCTAAATGGCAGACAGCCACTGACAAATTATTTATTAAGTCTGAAAATTAATGTGTTTTAAACTGATTTTAATATGATTTTAACTGTTTTTAACTATTAAATGCTTTTAAGGTACCAGTATGTGTGCAGTGAATAAACCGTATATCTTTTTTCAAAACATGTTTGTAGTCCTTCTTTAAGAAAGAAACAGCTCGCTTATCAGAGTGGCCACCTTAAATGAATACATTTAGTTTTTTTTTCAAAGGGTTATTCACTTACTGTAGTCTACAAAATGTTAAAAGACGTTTTGCTACCTTTTCCACTATATTTTTACAGGCTACAAGATGACAGGTTTCATCAGATACTGCTGGAGAAAAAAAAAGCACGGTTTCAGAGACCACTAATCCAGTCTGTTAGTGATGAGGCCTGTACTAAGTTGGGTATTTTATTTAAACTACAGGGTGTTACAGTTACCAGGATAGTAGATATTTCTCCTGGTAGGGCCCTGCTATGTGACATTACTTATGATGGTCATCCACTTCATTTAATTAACATCTAAGCCCCACAGACTAAGTTTGCACTCATAGAATTATTGAAATGTGTTCAGCTTTACCTCTCTATCTCAAAAGGGTTGCTTTTCAGGGATGACTTTAATTGTGGTTTATCCCTCTCAGATAAGGGTGCAAGGACTACCAAACTCTACAGTGACTCAAATTCTCCAACTCAACTAGATCAATCGAGGCACAAATGAACAAACGGAAGCTGCAGACACGAGAGTCTCCTGGACAGAGGATCTCCTATTTAAAGTAAAACAGGCAGTGCATACATAAGAAAAACAAATACATCTTCTGTTCAATAAAGTACATGACCTTGAAAATCATGGCTGAAGAAATAATCTTAGGATAGTTGGGGTTCCTGAGGATGTAGAACAAGGTGACATGGTCAACCTTCTGAAATGTTTACTGTCTGAGCTGCTTCAAACTAACTTCTGCAACACTCTGCATATTGAAAGGGCACACCCGACTTCAGGACCAGCACACACTACAGGTGAACCAAGAGCAGTTCTAGCTTATTTTCTTAAATATTCTGAATAGAAAAAAATCCTGAAGCTAACAAAAAGAGAAAATCACTAAACTGGCAAACTAACCACATTCTTATATTCCAACACTTCTCTAATGAGATCACGTACAGAAGGAAAAGCTTCACCCCTGCCAGGTTACTTCTACAAAAATTCGGGATTAGGTATTTCATGAAATACCCTGCCACATTAACTTTTCCCCAAAATGTGTTAATCATTCACAAATCCCCAAGCTGTAGTCACATTTATTAATCAAAATGATCCTGTACCTGTATCAAAGAGAAACACAAATCCTAACATTTCTGAACACTCTCATGATGTGACCCAGCCCCATATAAACTAAGGAAAAAAAGAGAAGCAGATTTGAAGAGAAGAACTCATCTGCGCCCCCCCCCCCCCCGAAGATGGAAGTAGGAGCATATGAGGAGACTGGAGCTATACAGCAGCCACTGGAGGACTTTACAAATGACACATATGAAATCACTGACTGGGGATCAATTAAACTTGTAAACCAGCCTTAAAGGAATTAATCTGAAACTGGTAGGTGCTGAATCATTAAGCTTTGTACTCAGGGGGTGGTCTCGGGTCAGGGTCGGGGGGAGTGGAGATGTTGATTGCTATAACAACAACCACCTTTAAATAAAGCTGAGCCATGCTGGCATTAAAATGCTGCCGTATTAACTGCTCATTTGTATTAATAGCGCAAGAAGAATGAGGTGCTTAGTGTGAAGCACACATTAAGCATGGGGCTTAATGTTTCGCTGCCGCCCCTTTAAGAGCACTTAGAACTGCATGTATCTAATTGTTGCACTGCTTGCAATTGCCATGTTGGTCTGTCAGTCAGAGTTTTAGTCTGTGTGGGGCTTGTCCTCATGAAGAGAACACCTACTGAACTGAATAAACCTGCCTTATTCTTTATTTTATGCATCCGACTAGTTATTCGCACGGTCCAGTTGGGGTCTTCACCAGCAGCAACTGAAGGGGCTGGCAGACCACAGAGAAGGTAAGGGGTCTTTTACTGGTGGACCATACAAAAAAACACCACACATGGTGGAGAATGCGGCCCTTCTTCTGTCCAGAACCCCATCTCGCTTGCCTGCATCACTGGTTACCCCAGGTCATCACCCCAGTATGTCTGAACTGCGTGACTATTTTACAAACAGCTGCATAGAGAAACAAAAATTTACTGTTTCCTGTATTATACAGCATCCTGCAGCCCTCCTACAGTACTAGGACACTCAAACCAAAGACTGTTTGCCACTGCTGCCAAGCAACTGAATGACTCAACTGTTAAAATTCAATTTGTTCATCCCTGTGTCTAAAAGAGCTCCACAGACTGCACCTAGTTCCCCCCCCCCAGCTCCCACTTCGTGGCAGGGTTAGTGCTTCCCACTCCACTCCACAGTGCAGGAACACTGCTCCAAAAGGAGAGAATACATGAGAGAGCAGCACACAGAGAAAAAAAAATAGTAAAAACTCCTCATTTTACCTGCCATTCCTAGCGCACTGCATAGCCTGGGCCCTCACCTTGCTCAGGCCCAAACCCGGTGTTGCTTGAGCCCTCTACCCTCCTCGCAAGCAGCTCTGCTCCTGAACTTCCTATGAAGTGCTCCTCTCACTACGCAGCTCCTCCACGAACTATCCCTGCTTGAGCAAAATTTACTGCGGCTCCACAAATCAAGCTGCTTCCCCTCAGCCGCAACAGAAACCAAACCGGAGCCCCACTCCTCCTGAATAGCTCCCCAAGCCAGCCGTTCAGCTTTCCTGCTGCATGAAGCCTCCACTCTCCTCGGCTCCCTCCTGCAAGGTTCCCCAGCAGCGCCACTCCTCTCAACGGCGCCTACCTCAGCAGCACGGAGCTCCTCCAGACCAGGAGCACCATTCCTCTCTGCCCAGCAGCCTTAAGAGGGATCAGTTCCTGACTTCAGTTCCCCAACTCCAGTGCGGTTTGCCCATCCAGCAGCATACTTCAGGCCTCAACCTTGCCAAGAAAACAAACAAGCAAACAAAAAAAAAAGTTAAACCTACTGCAGCACAGAGTGATCTGCTCCACACTTAGACCTCCTGCCTATCACCCCAAGCAAGCCGCTCAGCTTCCCTGCCATGGAGCGATCTGCTACCCGACTCACCGCTGCAGTATTCTCTTGCCCATGCAGCCACATGAAGCCTCCGCTCCCCTCGGCTCATTCCTGCAAGGCTCTCCAGCAACTCCAGTTCTCCCGATCTGCCACTGCAGCCACTTGCATTCCCTCCCGCTCGGCCAGGCTTCAGAAATGGTCATATAAATAAATAATACAGGACCAAAAAAAAAAAAAACACAAAACATAGTATCTACAGGGGCCCTGTGGAGCAGATACATAAACGGAGCCACAGGAGCCCAGCTGGGCACATAAAATACAGCAAAGAAAATAAATGGGGCTGAGACACAGAATAAACAAAGGTACAAAGCACAACCTGGGGCACAGCAAATAAACAGGGGCAAGGAAGAAAAAGTGAACAAAAGTAAAAAGCACAACACCATAACAAAAGGGAAAGCAATCAATACAAAAATTCCCTAGCATTTTGTACCACTCACCACAAAACTCCCGCCATTTTCAGTCAGGGAAGAAGGCAGCAGGGCGGCAACCGCCATTTTCATCATTGTTCATCAGCCAGGCAGCCTCATGGAAGAAATCCTGCATCTTGTGCAGAGTAAAACGACAAGAAAGGAAATGAACCTTGACCCCCTGCTGGTGGCCATCTTGCTACAGTCAGGCAGTCAAATGCCACAGAAACCGCATGTTACAGTTTGGTGGCCATCTTGGGAAGGGCACAAATTGACCTCACTCCATTGAAAACAATAGGCTTCCTATTGAAATGAATGGACACTGCAACAAAAAGCCGATTTTTGCAACAAAACCTTTATTTAAATAACAAACAACATAGAATTGAGTGAGAAATCCTTTATTAAGACGCCATTGATGAACTTTGCTACAAAAGAAAAAAACTTGTACTTTTGTCTACAGCATTAATTTTTGCTCGGCAACTCATCTATGACACGACATCCTGTCTCCTGCATGACGGCAACTCCTTCTCACCCGTACAACCTTCGCTCAGTGAACCGAAGCTCAAAACGAAGCTCATCTCCAACCACAATGTCTGACGACGACACAGATATGGGCACCGGTGCGTCCGGAGTCTTACCTTAACCCACATCTAGGGCATGGGGCTACAAAATCTAAACAATCCTCCATGACATCCAGTCTTCTATTTCTGCTCAAGGAGCACCAGCTATGCAAGCTATTCAAGATGACCTGGCCTACATTAAAGCCATTTCACCACAGTCCACGGTCCATACCAGCCTACAACCAATACCCTTCTCAGCCTTGCCTCACGAAGATGCTGTCGACTGGCTGGAACAATTCCAAACCTGGATTTCCTTGCATGGTTGGACTGACCCCTTGCGCATCTCTAATGCCTTGCGCTTGCTTCTGAGGGGGACTGCCATTTCCTGGTTCAACGCACTTCCAGACCAAGTCAAAGCAGATGCTGCCACACTGTACGCCACCTTCAAAGCCCATTTTCTCCAAGCACACCCACCCTGGTTATTGGAGCAACAGCTGTGGGAACATACAATGCAACCCACTGAATCTCCTGAAGCCTTCATAGTGGACATTGAGTCTCGCTGCAAACGCTTACAGAAACCTGAGAAAGAACAAATCACAATATTTGTTCGGGGACTGCTTCCTCAACTCCATCTTTATGTAATCCAGCAGAAACCAGCAACCTGCATGGACACAATCCAAGCGGCACGACTTGCACAACAATCCATAGCAATGTCCCAGGCTACCAGTATACAAGCACCTCAGTCATCGCAGTTAGCCACACTCGCAACATGTGTCCAGCAGCAGCAGTCAGTGATAAAGACGCTCACTACAAGTATCAATACTCTGCATGGCAGCTCAGCTGCTTCTTCTACTATCTCTGTCAATGTCCTTCGCCCAATTCAACAGCAACCTCATCCACCTCCTCCTTCACAAGAACCAGTAACCTGCCAGTGATGTGGATTCAGGGGGCATACTGCTGCTGTCTGTCAAAAGCTAAAGTACAACAGAACTCAAGAGAACCACAGGCGCCCACCGCTGCACAATCAGCAAGATAACCACAACTACTCCCAGCACCCGGGAAACACAGCAACTGACCGCCCCTCTGACTCTCGCAATTCAAACAAAACTCTTCCGCCAACTGCGAACTCTGGCACACTCTCACTTCTTGGGGCAAAGGTACCTGTCATCCGCTCACCTCTTCTAGCGAACTATGTACCTGTAACCATCGGAGATTGGTCTACACACGTCTTGGTCAACACTGGAGCAGAAATTTCAGTTATCAATAGCAGTATTTTGAACAATCAAGCTATTCGTCACATACCTAATGTCTCTCCAGCCGACATAAAGTACATTATCACAGCCAGTACAGATACAGTACCTATCACAGGCATGGTCCATCTCAAGCTCCACTTTGGCTCACAGCAAGCTACTGTCAAGTTTTATATCATGCCTGATCTTCAACCTGCAATAATTCTAGGCCTGGACTTTCTCAAAGCTCACAAAGCCATCCTATACTTTGCCTCAAGCAAATTGTCGCTAGATCCTCGGAGGCAACTCGCAGCTATAGACTCAGTCACCGTGCCTCCTCAGTCGGAAATGGTTTTGATTGCCAAGATTCAAGGTGAACCACTTCCACAAGGTGTTGTTGGCATCGTCACAGGATCCCCTGCGCTACATTCGTCAGGTCTCCTTCCAGGAAATACCTTATCAGTGGTGCATGATGGTGCAGTCTTTCAAAAATGCTGCAGCTTCACAGATGAGCCAGTTGTCATTCCAAAGGGTGCCAACATTGGAAAGTTTGTCTGCTTGTCTTCAGGAGACCAGCTTCATCTCATGCAAGAACCTCAGCCTGGTTCCACCAACACTACTCCTGTCAATACTATCATGACCACTCCCACTTTAACAGAGTTACCCCTCAGTCAGTGACTATCCTCTTCCAAACTTCCAGCATCTCCAACAGAAAAGCAACAACTTTTGAAATTCCTGGAAAATTACCCGGATGTCTTTGTTGGTTCAGATAACAAGCTCGGATGTTGTAATATCCTGCAACACACCATCGAACTACACCCCAACCAGAAACCAATCCATCAGCGAGCTTACAAAGTGGGACATAAACAGAAACAAGTCCTCGAAGACATAATCAAAGACATGCTTGACCAAGACATAGTCGAAGAATCTACAAGCCACTGGGGTACACCTTGCTTGCTGGTGGTAAAGAAGGACAAAGGGTATCGTTTTGTGGTAGACTACAGAAAACTCAATACCTACATGGTGCAGGATGCTCATCCCTTGCCTATAACCGAAGATGCTTTAGAGAGTCTTGGTGCGGCCAGTCCTGCTTACTTCACCACTCTAGACCTTCAGAGTGGGTTCTACCAAGTTTCAATTAATCCAGCTTCTCATCCATACACAGCATGGTGCTGCCACTTGGGACTTTTCCAGTTCAAACATCTGCCTATGGGTCTTCGGAACAGTCCAGCCACATTTCAACGTGTTATGGAAGCCGTACTACATGGGTTGTCTTGGAAATCTTGCCTAGTCTACCTGGATGATGTGATAGTCTTCAGTAGAATTTTGCCAGAGCTCCTCCAACATCTTCAAGAAGTGTTCGAACGTCTCAGACAAGCCAATCTCAAGCTTCGCCCAGAAAAGTGTTGTTTTGTGCAGCATCAAATTCATTACCTGGGACATGTGGTTAGTTCTCAAGGCATCTCTCCAGATCCAGACAAGCTCTCAGCAGTCAAAGACTATCCAGAGCCTAATAATCTCAAAGACCTTCGAGCTTTCCTGGGCTTGTCTGGCTACTACGGAAAGTTCATTTGCAACTACGCCAAGATTGCAGCTCCACTGTACACCCTCACAAAAAAGGGATGTGACTATAATTGGACTTCTGAATGTAAAGAGGCCTTTGACACCTTAAAACAAAACTTAATCTCTTCTCCAGTATTGGCCTACCCAAGGTTCGACCAACCATTCAAGCTCTACTCAGATGCTAGTTCCTTTGCAGTGGGCGCCGTGCTCTGTCAAATTCAAGATGGAACAGAACGAGTTGTCTCCTATGTCAGGCAGTCTCTTTCCTCAGCTGAGCAGAACTATGGCATCACAGAGAAAGAATGTCTAGCCATGGTATTTTCTATGAAGAAATTTGACTGCTACCTGCGCTACTCTTCCTTTACAGCTATCGTTGATCACTCTGCCCTCAGATGGTTATTTGAAATGAAGGAGCCAGTAGGCAAGTTCACCCGATGGATCGCCATGCTGCAATCCTACACCTTCGAAATCCAATACAGACCAGGTCGAGTACACTCAAATGCTGATGGCGTAAGCAGGAGACGATATCCCTCTGCATCCTCCTCAACAGATGGTGAATCCTGTTAACAAGCTCTTCCCTTCCATGCCACAGATGCGCTTCCTGTGGACACTCCTTCAACACCTCAAGTTGCTTTGCTGCTACCAACTGCCTGCTCAGAGAGACACACAAATCCTCAGTTACTACAAGCAGCTGAAGAGCTTCTCATCTCCTCTGCATCTGATCTGTCCCTGGCAACTGTTAAAATGCAACAAAGAACTGACACTCAATTTACGGACATCATCACCTACTTAGAGTCTGGAACATTACCGCAACAAAAGTAACATCGCCAAGATGTACTTTTCTTTGTTTCGCAGTACTTCCTCAATGGCGGTGTGTTCTTTCACATTTGGACCAAGGAAGGCAAGGGTCATCGCACGGATAGAACTCACGTACAGCTAGTTGTGCCAGCCTCTCCCATCCCTCAAGTTCTTCTCTCTACTCATGCCTCTCCACTCTCTGGAGGTCGTATGGGAATTCACAGAACTCTGGAAAAGACAAGGCTTCACTTCTTGTGGCCACACATGAACAGAGACATTGTCCAGTTCATAAAATCCTGCCAGCCCTGCTCCCAGAGAAAGCCTTCGGCCAAACCAACAAAGGCACACATCATCCCAATGCCTGTAGCCATTGAACCATTCCAAAGAGTCAGCACTGACATTCTTGGGCCCTTGCCAACATGCTCTGACTCTGGTAACAAGTACATCCTTGTCTTTGTAGACTACTTGACAAAATATTTGGAACTCATTCCCCTAAGAGACATTAAATCCACCACTGTGGCCAATGCATTTCTCAACACAGTCATTTGTCGTCACGGTACCCCATCGTACCTACATTCAGTCAGAGGCACTAACTACCTGTCCACCATTGTCCGAGAAACTTGCAAACTTCTCGACATAAAAAAGACACATACCACAAGTTACCATCCACAATACAATAGACAGAGTGAAAGAATGGTGTCCACCATTCTCGGAATACTCTCCAAGTATCTGGATGAGACTCACGACACCTGGGACCGGTTTGTTCCCTTTGTGCAATCTGCGTACAATACCAGCCCTTGTGTCGATAGCACAGAATACACCCCCCTCTTCTTAGTCCATGGATGTCACCCAAGAACTCCACTGGACAGGGATCTCTCGCTGCTAGAGGTGCCTAAGTCAGCTTCTTCTTTTATTATCCCTCTTCTGGAACAGCTGGAACTTGTCTGAAGAGTTGCAATCACCACGTTGGGCCAGAGAAAACCGGCAATGAAGAAAATGTCTGCAGCCAAGGCGCATGAGCCTTCATTCTCTGTTGGGGACATTGTCTATTTGTACCGTCCTGTTCTTGTTCCGGGCACCACCAAAAAACTGCTTCGCCCCTGGACTGGTCCCTTCTACATTATAGAAAAGCTCTCTCCGGTCCACGTTCGTCTGCGACGCAAGTTGGATGGCAAGCTGGTACACAACAAAGTCCAAATAAACCGACTAAAGCATGGGTACCTCAATAACAACCTTCCAGATGACCCCAGTCCTCCTAGAAATGAAGCTGCCCTTGAGCCTGCCATCCTCTCTGAAGCTGAGATTCCCCCAGATAACTTGCAGCCAGTTCCTACAGATCTTCCCGCTCTGATACTCTCCAGCCGGATTCCAGTTTACCAGATGATTTGCCTGGGACTTCCTCTTCTTCTCAATCTTCTTCTTCTCAGAACTCTCTTCCATACACCCCAGTGTACCAGATCAAGAAGATCCTAAGAAAGAAGTTTGTCAATGGATCCTGGACTTACAGAGTAAAGTGGTGTGGATTCGATAGTGGGCAGAACTCCTGGGTCACTTTTAACGACCTGACCCCCTCCTGTCAGGAACTGGTGCAGTCCATGCATGCCTCCATTCCCACTGACCGGAAAAGTCAACGGAGGTCTTGATCTTTTGTTACCAGACTCAGTGAAATGTGTCAGGACTAATTAATTTTCTGATTTTTATTGTTGCAGTAAATATCTTGTTGTACCTCTTTCTTGCACCTGTTGCCATGGTACTATTTACCTGCACTAACGTTTTCTTCCCCTTAGGAATGTCTCTTTCAATGGACAGTCCACCTGTTTATGCAACTGTTATTAAAGTGTGAGCCTGCATTCTGGGTATCTTCCTGCTGCTACCCTTCCCTCTCTTCCCTTTTTCCTTCCCCCACACTGTAGCGCTTGTGGCATGACCAAGTCTCAAGTACTATTGTGTTTCCCTCCTCTCTGATGCTACTCTGACTGGTCCCCAGTGTAGTCCAGGTTCTTTCCTCCCCCCTCCCTGCAGCGGAGTGCAGTTCTGTTTTAGGAAATCTAATACCTTATAATGCATGACAATTTTTTTTTTGCCTTAAATTATTTATTTAAAAATTCTTAGAAACGTATAGATTATTGCTTGTTCGAGTGGTGCTCACATTCATTGTTCCGGCGGTGATGTGAAGCACACATTAAGTATGGGGCTTAATATTTAGCTGCCGCCCCTTTAAGAGCACTTAGAACTGCATGTATCTAATTGTTGCACTGCTTGCGAGTGTCATGTTGGTCTGTCAGTCAGAGCTTTAGTCAGTGTGGGGCTTGTCCTCATGAAGAGAACACCTACTGAACTGAATAAATCTGCCTTATTCTTTATTTTATGCATCCGACTAGTTATTCACACGGTCCAGATGGGGTCTTCACCAGCAGCACCCGCAACAACCCGAAGGGGCTGGCAGACCATAGAGAAGGTAAGGGGCCTTTTAGTGGTGGGCCATACAAAAAAACGCCACATTAGGGTGAAAAGACACTTCTGTTCCATGATCTCCTTTGGTCACCAATTCTGGAAATTTGTAGCACATCCACTGAACTTAGTACCGTGCAAACCTGTTAGCAAACAAGAAAACATTAAATCCAGCTTGGTTGTAGCCCAATAATATATAAATAAAGCTAGATAAATAATAAATACAATTTAAATTCATCCTGTTTTGAGTCATAGGGGATTGGTATGCTCTGTCTTCCATCACCTATTTTGGCTTGAAGGCATTCTTCTCTCTTTCTTGATGCCAGCAGGATTTTTGTCACACTCTTACATACACTAACTATTGGCAATGGCTACTTATTACATCTATTGGCTACTGTGTCTTTAAAAAAAAAAAGGGAAATGTTCTACAATTTCAACCTGGAAATAATTAATAATGAACTTTAAAACTAGACATCTTTATTATAAGATGTCCACAATGTGTGGTTAATACATGTGCCATCATGTCAGAACAGTTCATATCAATCAATCAATCTTTATTTATATACTGGAAAAGTATGTGAGCAGAAATGTCCATTTTCAAAAACGTCCAGTGCGAGATACATGAAAGCACAGATATAAATGAGAAACAATACAGGTTTGAGGATTGTGTAGTATAGAAGGCAATTAACAAAATGGATACTAAGGATAAATTATTACAGTGTGAGGTACATAGAAGCATAGAATATAAACAAGAGACAATACAGGTTCAAGGATTGTACAGTACAGCAGCTAAATTAGCAAACTGGTTACAGTGGATACTAAGGATAGTTAATACAACATGGTAGAAATATCATAAGAACTAAGACTGTTGCAGTGATGAAAGGAGGGGAAAAGGAGAGGTGGAAGCTGACAAAGAGGATAGCAACAGCAGGGGTATGAGTAGAGGGGTAATTGTGGAGAAAAGCTGTTTGGGAATGGGAAAACTCTGCAATGCGTATGGCAGAGTGTGGCACACAGGCTGAGGGGTGTAGGGGAGGGGCAGATGAGAAAATAAGTGCAGGAGATTGGGAGAAGTGCAATTTGGGCAGGACTGGGCAAGGGCTGGGGGTAATTAATAAAAAATATGGCTTTAGAAATATGCAGGGGTGCCCGGCTGGGTACTTGGAATTATGTCTGGGAGTGGCAGCTACAAACTGATGTACAAAGGAGGTGGGCCTTAGGGAGGAGTTGAAAGAGAGGATAGTATTACATGCCTGAATTTCAGGGGGTAATCCATTGTATAGCTTTGTCCCAGAGTAGAAGATTGTGTCTTGGGCATGTTTAGTTTGGAAAAATGGGGTGGTGAAAACCAAGGTGGAGGATCCCTGGGTTTGGTGACCAGGAGATGTGAGAAGGAAGAGGGCATTGACCCTGGGTGGCATCAGATTGAGGTGGATTTTGTGCAGGAAGGAAAGTGATCTGAGGTGAAATCTTCCTTCGAGAGAGGGCCAGCCGAAGGATGCATAGAGGGTGCAGTGGTGGGTTTTAAAGGGTGAACCAGAGACGAATCGTGCTATGCTGTTGTAAGTAACTGTAAGTTTGGAGTAGAGGAAGGATGATGTTCGAGGGGAAATACTAAGGCGCCGTAGTCTACAAGTGGCAGTAGTAGAGTGGAGGTCAGGCATAGTCTGGTGGCAGGAAGAAGGAACTTATGGACTCTGTAGAGAAGGCCGAGTCTGGAGTGAGCCTTCTTGATGAGGTTGTTTACATGCAAGTTGAAGGAGAGGTGAGGGTCCAGGTAGAGCCCTAGGTATTTGAATTTTGTTACCTGTTCTATGGTGCTACCCGTGCTGTCGACTAGCATCGCCCGAGTGAAAGGGGCTTTATGAGGTCCAGAGAAGATCATGAATTTGGTCTTCTTGGAGTTGAGGACCATGCCATGCCTGAAGAACCATGAGTGAAGCTTGCTAAAGTCTGATTGAAGATTGTGGAACAGGTCAGATTGTTTTTTGTTGCTGCAGTAGAGGGTTGCATCATTGGCATATAGAACAAGTTGAGTAGTTTGGCAGATGGAGGGGAGGTTGTTGATGAAAAGAGAGAAAAGGAGGGGGCCAAGGACTGAACCCTGTGAGACCCCAGATTTGATTGGACAGGCAGAGGAGAGGTGGCCATTGATGGAGGTTTGATGGGATCTCCCAGAGAGGTAGCCATTAACCCAGTTGATGATATTATCAGAGAGATGCAGACCTCGAAGGGTTTCAAGGAGCATGGCATGATCCACCAAATTGAATGCCTTGGTGAGGTCGACAAAGACAGATCCGGTGTAATGCCTTTTGGCATTAGCCTTTAGGATGTCATTTGTCAACCTGACCAGGGCTGTTTCGGTACTGTGCCCAGGTCTAAAGCCATGTTGTGCGCTAGAGAGAAGGTTGTGTGATTCTAGGTAGGCAGTGAGTTGCGTGTGCACTACCTTCTCGATGATTTTAGAGAGGGAAGCTAGGAGGGATATGGGGTGATAGTTACAGACGTCGTTTCTAGATCCTTACTTGAAAAGAGGTTTAACAGTGGCAGTTTTCCAGGTATTAGGGAAGGAGCATGTGCAGAGAGAGCGGTTGATTAGATTGGTGAGGGGGATTGCGATGGCAGAGATGCACCGCTTCAGGATTTTAAAGTCAATCCCATCAGCCCCTTTGCTGGGATTAGGGTTATTCATTCAAATAAGCTTGAGGGTGTCCACAGGCTTAAGGGCCTTGAAGTAGAAGTGTGGCAGGGGGGAATCTGAGGTTGTGGGACCGTGACAGGGGGCTGGGGGGGGAGGAGGTGGGGGAGGAGGGTTTGTATTTGTCAAGGTCACCGAAATATGAGTTGAAAATGTTTGCCATAGCAGTTGGGTTGTTAATGTCACTCCCACCGTGGTGAAGGGTGATGTGATATGGGTGCTTTGTCTTGCCCAGGAGTGTGTTAAGGATACCCCACAGCAAGTGGGGGTTGGATCCATCACAGAGTTGTTTGTTCTGTAGGTAGTCAATTTTAGCCTTCTTGACAGCAGATTTGCATTTATTGCAGAGGGACCTGTAGAGGGAGAGCTGGATGGGGTCTTTGTGCTTAGAGTACCAGGTAAAGGCTTCTTCCCTGGTTCTCATCATCTTTATGATGTCAGCAGTGACCCATTCATTCATTTTTCCCCTAGTTTTTATTTTTTTGAGGAGGACATTGTTGTCACAGATGCTGGTAAAGATGTTAGAGAATTTCTGAAGGATGGAGTCACAGTCGCCAGGCCCTTCAGTAAAAGACCAGTCAATGTTGCTTAGGTCACGTATTATAAGATCAATGTTTTGTTTGGACAGTTTCCTGGTGAAGATGAACTTGGGAGGGTGTTTAAGAGGGTGTGCAGACCATAGGCAGAAGGTGGCACAATGGTCGCTGATAGAGTCAGGTAGGACCCCAGAGTCAGTAATATGGGTAGGATGTGAGGTGACTATCCAATCTATTAGAGACTGGGTCCCAGTGTTATAGTTAAATCTAGTGGGAGAAGAAATTAGCTGGTGTAGACCTAGATTGGCGATGCAGGCTTTGACAGTGTCAGATTAGCTGGAGATCCAGTTGATGTTGAAGTCTCCAAGAAGGATCCATTCTCTGTTTAGAGGGAGAGTGTGTTTGAGGGCCAGTAGGGACTCCAGGTCAGAGGCCGGGGTCCCTGGGGGAAGATACATGGTGGTGAGGGTGATGGTTTTATTAGGGCCGAGGAGGAGGAAGAGGTTAATGGAGGGGGTTTCAAGGAAGGAGAACTCAGCACTGGGGTGGAGTTCAGTAAATGAGAATTTGTTTGAGATGTAGAACAGACATCCTCCCCCTTTTTTCTTGGATCTATCTTTCCTGGCAGGGGTATAATCAATGAGCTCAGTCTCATTATCAGGGATCCTGGGGGTGAGCCAGGTTTCAGAAAGAGCGATAACATCAAAGTTGTTTGCGGAGACCCAGGCCTGAAGTTGTCAAATTTGGCAGGAGACTCTGGAGGTAGATAAAGCTAATATTTTTATTTTTTGTTTGGAGGGGCTCCGGGGGTACTGGAACAGCTAGGGCCTGGGTTGGGATGAATGGTTCCAGAAAGGAGGAGGACAAGGATTAGCACCTGGAGAAAATAGAAAACTAGGATACTGGCTTTTTCTGGGACTGAAGTGAGAGGTGGGGGTGATGGGGGGATTTTTGTGTGGAGAAATGGATAGTAGAGGAGGGAACAGGCAGAGTGAGGGAGGGATGGCGAAAACAGATGGGAGAAGGAGAGGAGGAGGTCATGGTGTAAGAGGTGTGTTGTGATGGTAATATGACATGGTGGGGGATCGAGAGGTGGATGGACCAGGGGCCAAGAGGGAAAGGAGGAGGAAGGGAAGGAGGGGCAAGGAGAAGGAGAAAAAAGAAGGGACTAGGATCATGGTGGGTGAGTGAGCAGGTGAGGGGAGGAGTGGAGGGGGGTAGAGGGCAGGGATTTGAAAGTGGTGGTTGCTGAACGTTTGGCGAGTTAGAGGAGTAGGGATTGAGTGTTTGAGAAAACACTGGTTAGTTGTCACCACAAGATGGCGAAGTGGTTAGTGTCTCCTCTTACAGAGCGGAAGGTACAGGGTTCAAATCCTCGATGGTGCAGAGAAGGAGAGCCTTGTAGGGGTGGAGTACCTTGGGAGAGCAGAGGGGCAGAGATGAGTTTTAGAGTAGGGGAAAGTGCTGAGAGGAGAGGAAATAAGTGGTGTGAGAGGAGACAGGGGGAGCACTAGTGACTCCTAGTGGTCATTGAGTATAAGGAGCAGCTGGAGAGATGGGGTGTTAAGAAAAAAACAGCTTGCAGTCATATGACTAGTCACATGACCCAGTACAGGACATAAAGGAAATGATGACCATGGGTGTGGTGGGGCAGTCGCCATGAAGCAGCAATGGACAGACACCTTCCTCACCTAGCTTGCGTGTTCGACGGCTCCAGGAGGGGGGGGAGGGCTGCTGCAGTGTGTC
Organism: Neoceratodus forsteri; assembly: GCA_016271365.2. Lineage (NCBI taxonomy): Eukaryota > Metazoa > Chordata > Ceratodontiformes > Ceratodontidae > Neoceratodus > Neoceratodus forsteri. The sequence continues at coordinate 815,730,901 of CM028134.1, read as the reverse complement.
CCCGACTCAGACTGTGGTCCTTGTGGGCCATATGAAAGGAGGGCCTGCTGGATAGAAGAGGCGGGGGATTAGAGGGGGCTGAAGCTAGGACAAAGGGCCTCTCACTGCACATGCATGAGCAAGGATGGAAATGGCACCAAGAGAACAAATGAAATGGCTGCAAAATCGGCAAAAATGGTAAATATGAGATGCAAACACCTAACTCTGAGCAGCATGGACATTGTAACCTGGCTAGCGAGACATAGTAAATATCCTTAAGGTAACAGTTGCTACTAGGGTCACAAACAGTAAATAATCAGGTTAAATTGTACAGTATAAAACAATCAGGTTGCTTTAGCCAATATAAATGGGTTGCTGAGTTCCCTTTTACCCTCCTCACCTAGCTTGCGATGTTTGACGGCTCGGGAGAGAGGGGGGCTGCTGCAATGTGTCCCCAGCCCAGGCTGTGGTTTGTGTAGGCCATTTGTGAGGAGAGCCTGCTAGCTTGTGATGTTCGGCGGCTCTGGGAGGTAGGGAGGGGGGCTGCTGCAGTGTGTCCCCAACCCAGGCTGTGGTCCGTGTGTCCATATCTACTGATTCAGCATAGATTGGTCAGTATGCATATACTTACTCATTCAGTTTGAAACTTCAAAGATTTGCAACGCAGGTAATGACATTACTTCCATACAACACTACAGAACTTATTAAACCTTAGGACTGTAATGTTTTATAATTTTAGATACATTTGCACGACTCATTGTTTATTTACTGGTTATGTATTATTCAGAAAATACAAAAAGAGGTAAAGGGAGGAGTACCAGAATTGTCTAAGAGAAGCAGGAAAAGCTGTAAGGAGCGCAAAGGTGCAAACTGAGGAAAGATTAGCTCAGTCCATTAGGAAAGGGGATAAGACATTCTACAAGTATGTTAGTTAGGATAGAAGATGCAGGGGAGGCATAGCTAAACTCAGGGGGGAAAAGGGAGGGACCGTAGAGGGAGATCAAGACAAGGCATCAATTTTGAACAAATTTTTTTGCTCAGTCTTCACAGTGGAAGGGGAGGTATAGGAACCATGGTAAGATGGGATAGGCACAGAGTGGTGGGAAGTAGGTAGACACCAGTCCTTTTATGGAGGAGAGGGTACTAAAAGAGCTTACTAAACTAAAAGTGGACAAAGGTATGGGTCTGGATGGCATATATCCCAGGATCCTGAGAGAACTAAGAATGGAGCTGGCAGCCCCACTGGCAGTCCTGTTCACTGAGTCCCTAAACACTGGCGTAGTCCCTGCAGACTGGAGAAGGGCACATGTGTTCCCTCTTCACAAGGACAGCAGCAAAGAGGAGGCAGGGAACTACAGGCCAGTAAGTCTCACATCAGTGGTGGGTAAGATCATGGAGACACTCCTTAAGGAACAAACTGTGGAACACCTGGAATCCATGGGGGCACAGGATCTGAGGCAACACGGATTCACATCAGGAAGGTCCTGTCAAACAAATCTAATTGATTTCTTTGACTGGGTGACAAAGGTAGTGAATCAAGGGGGCACGGTGGATGTCGCCTACCTAGATTTCCACAAATCTGTTGATACCATTCCACACAGAAGGCTGCTCAACAAGCTGAGTAGTCTGGGGCTGGGCCACAAGGTAGTGAACTGGGTTAGTAACTGGCTCATTGACAGAAGGCAGAGGGTAGTAGTAAATGGAACCCAGTCTGAGGAAATGGAGGTGACCAGCGGAGTACCCTAGGGTTCAGTTTTGGGACTAGTCCTCTTCAATGTCCTTATCAGCAACACTGCAGAAGGGCTAGAGGGGAAGGTTTGGCTGTTTGCAGATGACACCAAAATCTGCAACAGGGTTGATACACCAGAGGGAGTGGTAAGAATGAGAAAAGACCTAGAGAAGTTGGAAAGATGGTCTGAGGTGTGGCAACTGAAATTCAGTGCTAAAAAATGTAAGATCAGGCACATGGGGAGTGGAAACCCAGGAGAGAGCTACAAGATGGGGGGAAAGCTGATGTCATTCACCAAGGAGGAAAGAGATCAGGGGGTCATTATCACAGATGATCTGAATGCCACCAAGCAGGCAGCAAAGGTGGTGGGGAAGGCCAGTGGGATGTTGGGGTGTATAGGAAGGGATATCACAAGCTGTAGAAGGGCGGTACTGGTTCCACTGTACAAAACACTGGTGAGTCCTCATCTGGAATACTGCATGCAGTTCTGGAGGCTGCACCTTCATAAAGACATACACAGGATGGAGAAGGTGTAGAGGAGGGCAACTAAGATGGTGCAGGGATTACAGCATAAGACATACGAGGATAGTTTAGAGGACCTCAATATGTACATACTAGAACAGAGGAGGGAAATGGGGGGACATGACTGAAACATTCAAGTACCTCAAGGGCATAAATATGATGAAAGGGGAAGACATCTTCTAGTATAAAAAGAGTACAAGAACAAGGGATCACGACATGAGATTAGGGGGGCCACAAAAACGGCAATGCGAGGAAGTTCTTTTTCACTGAAAGGGTAGTAGATGCTTGGAATGGCCTGCCCCAGGGGGTAATGGGAGCAAGCACTGTGGGGGGATTCTAACATGCATAGGATAGGAATAAGTGGGTCATAGAGATGAGAAGGAATGGCTTAAGCAGGTGACCAACTATTGGCACTGGCCGCAATTACAGGTAGGGAAAACAAGCAGACTGGATGGGCCTGGCAGTCCTTTTCTGCTGACAACTTCTATGTTTCTGTGTATGTTTCCTATTCCAAAAATGAATTTAATAAGACAAATATCTTTAAAAACTACAATTATATGATCACAAAATTCAAAGTTATTTTATATGTGGGATGCTTCTGTAGTATCCTTCTCTTATATTGATAACTTAGTAGATGGTTCAAAGACATTTATAATAAGTCTGTCACACAACATGTGGAACTAAGAAATAATGAAGGTGGGACGGCCTGCTGGCGCTCTGGGTTGAGGTGCTGGACGCCTTACGTCGCGCTACGCTGGCGACCTGGGTTTGGGAATGACCTCAGGTCATCAGGGTGCCAGCATGAAGGGGCAGAAGGAGTGGGATTGACTGAGCCATCAGGCTGCTTTCCTCTCCCAGGGGTGGTGGGAGTGGATTGTCACCCCTCTCGTAGTTCCATCCCCAATGGGTGGAGGTCAAGTGGGGTAATGTAGGCAGGCAGGGCGGCAGCACAGATGGGCAGAAGGGGCTGAACTGGCTTCCGGTGTGTGTGTATGCCTCCATGCACATGTACCGCTGTGTGCTGGGGCCCCTAGGGGGATACAGGGAGAAAACCAGAAAAAGCATTAAAAATCTATATAAATAAAAAAAAAGAAATATTGAAGGTGGTCTTGCTCAATGAATTGTGCACAACAATGGTTGCTTCACTGACATTCTGAAATAGGAATTTTTACTATCCTGATTACATCTCTTGTTTATTTAGTATGATTATTTTTTATGGTCCTACTCTAATGTAACACATGGAATTTTAGGTACAACAGCAACAGTGGCATTAAATGTTAATGAAGTACTAGACACAGTCAAGTATGAAAAGTCTAAAAGAAAACAAGTCTTTAAAACATATTCACCAGAAATATTGTTCTAGGTAAGGGCAATATGATTTTTTTTGAGAGGAAAAGTTATAACATCTTTTGGCTAGATAACTTAAACACAAATGGTTAATATTAAAATTACTACATGGAATGTTAAGGACTTGAGACTGTAATAAAAAGAGCTTGGTAGGGTATTACAATGCTTAAGTAATAAAAAGGCAGATGTGGCCTTTATACAAGAAACCCACCTCACTCCCTTAGAAACAGACAAACTTGGCAGAAAATAGGTAGGGTCTTTATCACAGCTACTTTCATAGCAAGAAGAGAGGTGTAGCAATCCTGCTGAAGAAAAGTTCAAAATCTAAAGTGAAATCTCAAAAAACAGATAATGAAGGCAGATAGATAATAATAATTAGAGGACTATAAGAAGGAAGAGATGTTACATTTGTTAATGTTTATATGTCAAATGAAAGTTCTCCTTCATTTTTTGAAAACCTAGCAGCTGAAATAAACAGACTTAAGGATACTGAAATTATAATAAGTGGTGATATGAATATAGTATTAGATCCTAGATAGAAGCAGGACAGGAACAGATATTGTAGTTATAAAAGACACCTAGGGAAATACTACAAAGAATCTGTAAAGAAAATGGGTTTGCAGATGTTTGGAGATTGTTTAACCCCACAACCACAGATTACACATTTTATTCTTCTGTTTACTGTATTATAGTAGATGGGATATCTTAATAATGAGTCATGGCTTATGGAAACGTTTGTTGGAAGGAATCCAAAATTTGCACAAACATAGTTTCAGATCATTCACTAATACCAGCCTCAGCTGAAATTGGTCCTAAATGGAATGGCCCACGACACTGAAAATTAAACACCTCATTATTAAAAGACACTAAATTTACTGAAAAGTTGTACTCAGAAACAACTGCATATTTTAAAATAGATGATACAAGTGATGTCAGCAAAGAATAATTTTTGAAAGCATTTAAATGTTATATACAGTAAGAGTAAGACTAATTGGGTACTCAACCAACAAAAAGAAAAAGAGTGGAGAGGAATAAAAATACTTGAAGACAAATTAGAAAATCTTATTAAAGAGCATAAACAACAGAAATCTCCTAACTGAGAACTAGAATAGAATATTACCAAATTAAAGTTCGAAATCAGCAAACTAGAATCTAGCTAGATAGAATTTACTTTAGTTAAAACCGGACAACAATACTGTGAATCTGGTGAAAAAACAACAAAATTACTGGCCCTCAGGTTAAAAAAAATCCTAACAAAAATGTGATATTTGCCTGTAAGAACTCCCTAGGTCAACTTGAAAGGACTACTGATAAAATCAACAAAGAATGTGAAACATTTTTTAAACAATGGCATGCAAGTTAAGTCAACTTGGATCCCATAAATTTGATAGTTTCATCAAGGACTTAGATCTTCCCAAAATTGGTCAGAGAACATTAATATAATTAGACAGACCCTTAACAAAATTTGAAATTGATCTAGATAATGCAAATTTACCCATAGGGAAGACTCCAGGACCAGACTCACTACCAGATGAAATCTATAAAACTTTGCAGCTCATCATCACTCTGCATTTGCTATCAATGTTTACTGAAACATATACTAAAAATCAATTACCTCCCACTCTAAGAGAAGCTTTAATTGTCCTACTACCCAAAAAAGAAAGATAGGGATCGAAATAATGCCAAAAATACAGACCAATATCATTACTTAACAGCAATTATAAGATAATAGCTAGAGTACCAAGCAATCACGTTAAAAATATTACACCCAGATTAATAGGTAAGGATTAGGTCAGATTTATACACAGAAGACTAGGAAGCGATACTTTGAAAAGGTTAATATCAGTTATGAGGAAAGTTAACAGTTTGGATGAGCAGTCAGCATTATTGTCATTTGATAGTGAGAAGGCAGTCGACTCCATAAAGTGGTCCTACTTAGAAAAAGCACTCAAGAGATTTGGTTTTGGCAGACAATTCCAGAAATGGATATTTACACTTTACAATAACTCATCAGCATGAGTGATAATAAAAGTGTTCAAATCTAATAATTTTCAGCTACAAAAGGGAACAAGACAGATCTTCCTCCTCTCTTCTAGCCTGATTATACTGGCCATCAAGCCACTGATTGCTAAAATCAACATAAATGTGGAAATTGAGGGAATAAATATCGGAAAGCAATGAACTGTAGTAACGTATTAGCATTTGCTGATGATTTACTTATGAGTACCAAAATCCTCTGCAAACTCTATATCCACTCTTAAGAATATGATAAAACATTTTTCTGGAATATCTGGACTAAAACTGAATTAAGGTAAAGGGGAAATTGTTTAACCAGGAAAGGCACACTAAGTCAAAGCTTGTTTCCAGGTGTGACCTGAGAGCACAAGGACATAATATGCTCATATAACAATATAACTTGCTCAGGGTCACACAGTATGCAAGAGGGGACTGATGGGATTCAAACTCAGGTCTCCAGCTCAGTGCCCTTAACCACTACGCTATACTGCCTCTTTAGAATTAGAGCAAGTCCAAAATAATTCCTGTCAATAAAAATTATACAAAACAAAATATGGGTACCATAATAGACAATCTGAAATGGTCTAATAAATCCCTTACCTATCTAGGCATCAAAATCCCCACCAACCTATCTAGTCTTATGAAATATAATATGAAAAGATTGTTAAAGAAAATCTTTTAGATCTAAATGGACGCCTTTAACATTATCTTTGTGGGGCAAAGTAAACTCAATTAAGCTCATTCTATGCCCCAACGTTCTATATATCTTAAGTAATTTATGTGTGAAAATAGGGAAAGCCTGGTTTGACAGACTCATTAAAAGAATTTACTATTTATGGGATAGCAAGAAGCCGAGGTTGAGTTTTAAGAAACTAACTTAGAATAAAGAAAAAGAAAGATTCAAACTACCTTTCACATATATCACAAATCCTTTAATTTTAAACGAAGTATATTTATACTACAAGTAACATATACAGAGAACAATACAACACTGGTAACTTATCTTAAGCCCAGTTTTCTGATTATATGTATATTTCTATTTCAGTGACAAATTGGAATCATCCTACTGTATCCTTAACATGAAGCTCATCAGAAAACATGTTAAAAATAAGTGCCTCCATTAGACTTGACTCCCCTGTGGGATAACCCACATATAACATATGAAGGTAAGAGTCTCACAACATTTGTTTGGGAAAGAAAAGGAATAACTCAGGTATATATACCTTCTCAGTCTCAGAGCCAAGTACAATACTGAGTGTCTTGATTTGTGGAAGCATTTTCAAATCAGAGATGCTGTGCAACCAATCGTCAGTTCAAAGATTGATAAAATCCAAAGATCATAATGGGACTGATCAGTCAATATAGCAAAGGGTGAAGGAGGAGAGGGTAGATTATATAAAATGCTGATCTTTACTCAGTCTAATTTAATGGAAAAGAGCAGAACTACATAAGAAAAATAATTTTGCATAGAATTGCCCCCTGACATTCGAGACAAATCATGGATCAACACTTGTCAAGCTAGTAAAGACATTAGAGGCAAGCTGATCCAACTTAAAATCCTAAACAATATTTATTATACTCCAGAGAAACTGACAAAATTTGAGAGAGACACGATGATGACTGTTGGAGATGTAAACAGTACAATGCTAATGTATCCCATGTATTATGGTACTGTCCACAAATTAGACCGTTATGGGAAGATATGATTTCTTTCTGTATAAAACTGAACTGTATGATCCCTTTGAATCTAGCATTAAAAATTCTAGAGGACTGCACAAGCTTATAGTTATTGCCAAGATATAAACAAAGATGGATTCAATCAGCTACACTGGGTTTAAAAAGACTCATATTGTCCAAATGGAGGGAGCCCGCAGTACCAATATTAAAATTGGCTATGCTATATGAGACAGTTGGCAGAAAATGTAAAGATGATAGGAAACAGTTTTTACACCTCTAGATGTCTTCCAGTTGTTCTTTTATTGTCTACCCAGTTTTCCAATATGCTTTTGATCCTTTTTGTTAAATTAATTCTCAAATTTTGTTGCCTTTTTAACTACCCTGAGTCCCTATGACCTCAGCAGTTGCTGCTCTCTCTTTTCATTCTTCCTGAACATTCTATGACATCAATAATACCATTCCAGGGGATTCAGATGAATAGCATGAAACAGAATTTAATGATGTCACAGAATATCTTAGAAATATGAAATATGAAAAGAAAGAGCAGTAGCTGGTAAGGAGAGTGGAACTCTATATAGAACTGAGGGCACCCTAAAGCTGGATTATTTATCAAAAAATCATCACAGCATATCAGAATACATAGCTAACATGGAAAGGAAGATGGAAGGGGAGTTAAGCATGTAAAAATAATTTCATATCTCCTTTTTTAATACAGATTTTTATCCTCCATCTTCCCAGCTACCACCTTCTGATCCACCACCCCCCTGGCTCCATCACCCAGCTCCTTGGGGACTTATCTTGTACAAGTGTCCTCTGCCACAGGACTGTGGCATGTGTCTGGCTGCCAGTGTGGGGCCTGCGAAGGGTTAGTCATCATCCAGTCGCCGGGGTGTTTTTCCTCCTATTTTCTCCCCATCACTCCCCAAGGCGTTGACAATGCATGGTCATGCATACGTGTGGAGGAGTGTATGCATGCATGCCGGAACTGACAATGGCCCCACTCCACCCACTTGGCCTAGCGCCAGCCCCCATTTGCCCAACGCTACCATCAAGCCTCCACTCGGTGGCAGCCAAGAGCCGAGAAGGCCTCCCTCCCTAATCTGGGAGAGGAGAACTGCCTGGCAGCCTCTCCATCTACTCCCAGCGACCCCCTCAGCAACCCCCAGCAACCCGCACTCATTCCCGAACATGGGTTGCCAGCATGAAGAGAGGTAAGGCACCCAGCACCTCAGCCCTCTATACCACTGGGCTAGACTTATTTCCTATCTCCTTTAAGCATTGTAGCAGAGGGGGAAAATCAAATTGTTTGACTGTGTGATAAGTGAAATGTTACCTATGTATGTATCACTATAGAATATCAATTAGTAAATTGAGAATCTGACTGTTATTTCAATTAATATTTAAAATTGACATTATGTTGTTAAGTTGTAACTAGTACTATATGATTAATTATCTAATCTGATTTTTGACTGTTAACATCTATAGCGTATGATATGAAAATTATTTGAACTTGTATCTGTACTGTGGAAGATTCAATACAACATTTATAAAAGGTTGTCTAGATCAATCAGCGGGGTTAATACATGCTCAGGTAAAACTACATGGAAAAGGGAAACATACATATTTCAGAGGTAATCTATTCATTGGGAGACATTTTTGGTTCATCCCCCCTCACTCCCCCTGATTGAATCTGTAACACATACAACAGAAATCTCAGACCATAAGTTTATGGGCATTAGGTTTATTTTTGTAACTTAGTTTCACTGAGACTAGCTTATGCACAAGTATAGGTATGACATATGTTAACATTGTTTCATACAATTCACAGATGACATACAATTTGAATCCTTGCACACACCCAAGTTTGGACAGGTATTTGGCACATGAATAGGTCTCTCATGACTAAGGCTCTGTTCACACTGGGCGGTCTGAAACGATTCTGGGGCATTGAACCATTTCAGATCCATGCCAGCACCTTTCCTGTTCACATCTATTTCACTTCGGGACACGTTTTAATGAACCATGCTAAAACCCTGATCGGACCTAGGCTATAGCATGGTTCGTTAAAACATTTGAGTAAGGAAATAGTTTTAACTCACAGTGCGAACAGTATCTCCATTAACCCGTGTTCGGTGGATCCGTGTTGTCTCTGCCCTGTGTCTTGACCCCTGGTATGACCCCCTAGTGTCCGAATGCATCGTACTGCACCTGCACTGCTTTCGCGAGGGAAAATTTAAAGCGACACACTGACTGCAAAGTAGGTAACGATTGTGAGGAGATTTTTGGGTTTTCAGTATTGCGGTGTTCTGTATCAGTGATCGCTGACTGAAGTGTATTGTGCTTTTTTCTTTGCAAATTTTGGCTGATTTTAAAGAAAAGGTCAACAACCAAAAAATTAGGTAACATCTGCTCAGTGTAAATATGTCAGACTGTGCAGCAGCCTGGAATGATGAATCTGTTAGAGCACTTCTTGAGTTTTGGTCTTCTGAGACCATTCAAAACAAGCTGAACAGCATTCATAAAAATAGCAAGGTGTACCAGAAAGTGTCTGAGCACCTTGCATCACTTGGTATAGAGAGATCAGCTAAACAGTGTCATGAGAAAATAAAATAGTTAAAAGTGAAATACCGTCGAACCAAAGACATGAATAAAAAGTCTGGTGCTAAAAGAGTTGTTTGTCCTTTTTATGAGGAGCTGGATCAGATTTTGGGGACAAGACCCTCTACTGAGCCTGCAGTAGTCCTTGAAAGCTCTGAACAAAGAGTTTCAATGGATGACCACGGTGCTGAAGATGACAACCCTTATGAGTTTGATCTGCAAGTGTCAGGTATGTTCAAGGTAGACATATGTCATAAAAATGGAGATGCAGTACCACAACCACATGATGCTCGCATCATATATGGTTAGCGCAGGCCGTGACTCATCAGCACAACACAGGCAAAATGAATGGATGTTATGTGGGTATACGCAACACTCCATACTGCCTGCTGAATGTTGCTGCAGAACTATAGTCATGCTGTGCTGTTGCCTGTATGCAATATGCTGTAACATGTGCTGCAAAACACTTCTTTATCTGAAAACCTTGTACAAAATGCTCACCACCCTGTCTGTGGAGAAATGCCACCTGACAGTGCCCAAAATTCCCAGCATCAAGCATTAATGACAGTGCCCTGCTGCAGGTTACTTTGCTCCTAAAACTGACCCACTTTGCAATCACTGCATTTTCAGTGTGTTCTCACACTGCTTGTATGAGGAGTATCTATTCAGTGTGTATATGTCATCCATTTGTGGAAACTGTAGTTGTCTGCACATCAATGTGCAGACATTACTACCAGGTGGTGTGATTAACATACCTGTTTCACATCCCTAGAATGTTGGTAATTACTGTATTTATCTGTCCAAATAGGCATACATGTCTCAATATTGTTTGTCAGTACAATTTCAGACTCTGAAAGGGAGCAGGATATGGATGACAAGGCTGCTGCCCATGGTGATACCTCTGGTGGGTCTGATCAACCTGTGCTTTGTGAGTCTCTGATAGAGAGTTCAGAACAGGAACCAGTACGTCCATCAACTAGCACACCAGTATCTTCTGTTGGAAGACGGCCACGAAGTGCTGAACTCCTTCAAAACCTCCATAAGAAAAGGAAATTAAACCGGTTGCAGGAAGTCATGGAGTCACTATTTGAGCCCACACGTAAACGTCTGGCGGAGCAGCATGAAAAGATGATGAAGGCAGAAGAAGACAGAGCAAAGGCAGAGCTGGAGATGGAAGAGCGCATGTGCAAACTTGAGGCAAAGCAGTCAGCAACTTTTTTTAAATCTGATAGAAATTTTTCACAACCCCCAACCTCTACCGTTGTTCCAGCAGCCATCTACTTCTCAAACAGCTGCTCCACCACAAAATATTCAAGGTTCTGTTCATAACGGTCCATTTCAGTTTATTTCTGTTAACAATGTGGGTACCTCAGAAAAGATGGGTCAGAATGTTGTGCAGGGCAGTTATTATGCAAGGTCTGCTAGAGTCAGCATGACTCAAGAATTATTCAGTGATGATATGACCTGGACCGAACTATGAGTAAAAATGTTTTTTACATGAAAATAAAACGATTTCCCTGTTAAATGTTTGTTTTCATGGTGATACTGTAATGAAAGGCGTACCATGCTGATCTTCATTTCTTAATGTTGATTTTAATGTTGCCATAATGTCGTGCCATAACAACATTTGATACTTTTAATACTTTTAAAGTTCATGATTTAAAATCAGAAAACATGTTGCTGTCTTATTTCAAACTGTTACAAAACTATTAAAGCAGTTTAACTCATATGTAATTGAGGTACAGGTAACATAGCATTTTACTTTTGGCTTTAAATTACCTGTAAAGAAGTTAAATGTTAACAGCTGTGACAGCAATGAATTTCTATGAATAACATATATGAAGGGCTGAAACAGTACAGCAGTTAAAAAGTTTTTCTAAAAAACTTTTTAAACATCATATTCATGAGTTTACTTCATATGTTCATAACATGAAGCGGTAAACAATAAAAAGATAACTTTGTTTAGCATTAACCAGCATTAGCATTAGCATTAACCAAGGCCTATCAATCAGCAATCACCCATAAAAGGGCAGAGTTCCTGTCCGGGGAGATTGCTGCTGCGTGGAACCGACCAGCTCAACTCTTCCGGACAGTCAACAGACTGTGCAATCCAGTCTGTCTGCAGTCTGGAAGAGATTTTTCACAAATAAAGTGTGATGAACTTGCTCGATTCTTTGCAGATAAGATTGCCTGCATTAGAGCGGGTATCAGCCCGGCTCTCTCTGTAAATGATTGTGAAGATCGGCGGGAGGTGGCGAGCCCCCATGTTGCCTGGTTTGACTTTAATAGGCTGGAGTTCATGGACATTGTGAGGATTGTCCAGACTGTACGACCAAGCAGCTGTAGTTTGGATCCGGGCCCTACATTACTATTATTAGGTTGTGTAGCTGTTATCTGCCTGATCCTTGCTGAAATTGTCTGGAAGTCCTTGGAGGAGGGGGGTCTTTCCTGATCCCCTCAAGGAGGCGGTCATGCAATCACTCCTTAAAAGACCTTCCTTGGACCCAGACTGCTTAGCTAACTACAGACCTGTCTGTAACCTGCCCTTTGTGGATAAGGTTATTGAAAAGGTGGTTGCACTTCAGCTGGATGACCATCTTACAAATCACAATGTCTATGACATTCTCCAATCTGGGTTTAGGAAAAGATATAGCACCGAGACTGCCCTGGTCCAGGTTTTGAATGATCTCCTAATTGCGAGAGATCGAAAGGCTTATACTATTCTAGTCCTTATTGATCTCTCTGTGGCATTTGATACAGCGGACCATGGTGTGCTTTTTGGCGCACCTGTGGCTTCTCTGTGAACTGTCTGGAACAGTTCTGCACTGGTTTTGATCTTTCCTTACAAGCAGGACACTGAGGGTAGTCACTGGAATTTATTCCTCTGACACTCTCTCCCTGTCCTGTGGGGTGCTGCAGGGTTCCATTTTGGTGCCCATGTTGTTCGCAGTTTATATGCTGCCATTAGGAGAGATCATTAGGTGATACAGCTTGGGTTTTCACTGCTATGCAGATGATACCCAGCTATATCTGTCCTTCATTCCCGGACAGGATGATGCCATCTCCGTGCTTAACAGCTGTGTAGCCGAGATCAGAGATTGGATGAGCACTAGCTGGCTGAGGTTAAATCCAGATAAGACTGAGGTGTTGGTTGTGGACCCTGGTCACCTTGAGGCGGGTCCTAGGGCTGGGCTTCCATCAGGTTTATGGCTTGATGGTGTCCTGCTCTTGACCTCAGACCAGGTGCATAACTTAGGCATTATTTTTGATGACGGTCTGACCCTGAAGTCTCAGGTATCTACCGTTGTCAAATCTTCCTTTCATCATCTGAGGAATATCGCCCAGGTGAAACACCTGGTTCCTCTGGCTGACCTTCCTACATTGGTCCACGCCTTCGTGACCATTCACCTTGATTATTGCAATGCCCTTTACCTAGGGCTACCAGGGGTTGATATCTGCCGCTTGCAGCTAGTGCAGATCGTGGCAGCCAGGCTTTTGACTGATACATCCAGGTCCAGTCATGTTATGCCTGAGCTGCGCAGACTGCACTGGCTGCCGGTTCAGTGGCGGATCACCTTTAAGGTTGGGTTGCTGACCTACAAGGCCTACATGGACAGGGACCCCAGTATCTGCAAGATCTTCTTACTCCCTACTGCCCCTCCCATTCACTTCGATCCACCGATGAGGAATTGCTAGAGATTCCCAGGGTTCGGTTAAAGACATCTGGGGCATGAGCGTTTTCTTATGCTGCCCCATCCCTGTGGAATTTTCTACCTCGTCGGATAAGAGAATGCCTGACTGTCTCGAGTTTTAAATCTGAGCTCAAAACATATTTGTTTTCTAAAGCTTACTCTGAAGGATTTTAAAATATTTATGAATGTTTATTTAACTGTTTGATTTTAATGTGCTTGTCAGTGCTTTGGTTTGAAAAGCGCTTAAAAATAAAGATTTACTTACTTACTTACTAGCAGTTAAAAAGTTTGGCTAAAAAATTTCCTTCAGGAGTACATAACAAGAACTGGTAAACAATAAAAAGATAACTTTGTTTAAAACAGCGTACTGTTTGTTACTTTGTACTCATTAAATACATCACAGTCACACTTTGTGTTTGTCTACTCTGTAAAGTCACAAGGAAACACTCTGAATACTGTGTTTTGAGGTAACAGTAGCAAAATGCATGTACTTATGCTGTCAGGGTACAGAATGCAATTGATTCCTCAGGTTCAGAACGGAGTACTTCATTTTTGGGTATCCCTTGTCATGCAGGGCATACGGTACTTACAATTCATTTTAGCTGTCATCCCTTGGGCGTGTTTCCAGGTACGTGCAAGGGCTTCACGGACAGCATGTGGCTGTCTCCCTACTTCAGCAATACTGCAGTCTTCATAGGTGACATGATGTGCCTCAGGTTGCTGATATGCATCACTGTCACTTATTCATTCCTGCAAGGACTCTTCAGATTTGGATTCGCAAACATTGTGTAGGACACTGCAAGCAGCAACCACTGTGAGTACATGTTCAATGGAGAATTCCATGCGCTTTAAAAGACAACGTCATCTACCCTTTAACCTGCCAAAGGCACACTTGACTACCATGCTTACTCTACTGAGTCTGTAGTTGAAATTCCTCTTGCGTGGGTCATTGTAGTCTGGGAATGTTTTCAATAACCAAGGAAGAAGGGGGTAGGCAGGGTTGCCAATGATGACTATTGGAATGTTTGTACCCCCCATACCTCGTGTGGTTGCTGGGAATAGGGTCCCATTTTGTCCCTTTCTGTATATAGAGCTGTTCTTAAAAACTCTTGCATCATGGACGCGTCCTGGCCAGCCAATATTTATGTCCTCAAAAAGAAAATGGTTGTCCACCACAGCCTGCATAATAATAGAGTAGTGGCTCTTTTTGTTATAATAGTCAGTAGCATTACTGGGTGGGGAGATGATTGGGAAATGGGTGCAGTCTATGGCACCATCACAGAAAGGGAACCCCAACTCATGCTCAAAGCCAGCAGTCACTTCATCACAGCTGCCAAAATGAATGACGCGTGGCATGAGTACTCGCACTATTGCTTGACAGACATCAACAACTATTTCACACACAGTCAAGTGTCCAACGCCAAAAAGGTGCTCCAGGGTGCAATATTCTATGTTTGTGGCTAGTTTCCACACAGTAATAGCTACACATTTAACAACTGGTACAGATTTTCTGAACTATGTGTCCAGACTGGCTATGCTGTCTGGCAGTTCAGCACACAGTGCATTAAAAGTATTCTAGGTCATCCAGAAGTTCATTATCCATGCTGCATCTCCCCAGGTGTTTAGGACTATGTTGTCCCACCAGTCAGCACTCCACTCCATACACCAGATGCCTCTATCCAATGACAATGCCATACAAGCACAAGCAACTACATTGTGTAGTACAATGAGCAGCGAATTCAACCTCAGCATTTGCTGGTACAACACACACTGCCTCCTCTGCTTTAACATTATTTTTCTCCTCATTCTCCTTATTCACCGTCTGTATGCTTCTATATAACAGGATGCCACAAGAGACAACAGTAACTGCTCGTTGTGGGCCGCCATTTATAAGCATTACCGTGGCAACCCACCAGAGGAATCATGGGAAACAGCCACACACATTGCATGCTGGTAAGCAGTTCAGGTGAAACACACTACCGCACCATGCCACATAGACCCGGAATACTTCTCACAGTCTGAACAGCACAGCACGATTGATGAGACACGCTTTAAAAAATGGAATGGACAGTGCAAGCGCTATAGCATGGTAAGGCTTAATTTGTTTTAAAAAATGTTTTTCCTTAGACAGGGCCTAAACAATCCATGCAGCTGGATTTAGAGAAATTGCTGACAGGTCACTATTTATTTTAAATGATGATCCCATTTCCTGGCAGGAGGATAGACATATGGACTTCTGGAATTTTTTATGACGCAAGGTAAACAAATAAAAATGCCGTTCTGGTACTGCCATCACAAAAAGTGAAAGCATTGTGGGGCGGCTCCAAGTAAGGAAATAGGAGCGTTTGGGCCACTAGCACCATGCAGCTAGTTTACAAGTATTTTTATGAAAAATTCAGCAGGAGAAAAATTTTACTTTTGGGATTAATCTCTAAACCGGAGGGTAAGCTACACTATATGTTGGAGGGGGAAAACTTTGATTACTCAAAACCTGCTCTTAAGGAACTGGTGGCTTATCAGACCCCTTAATTTATATAACAAAATTGTGACCAACATTTTGGGTACTCACCTGGCACTAATGCCTGAGCATCTATTAACCCCATCCCAGTTTTTCTCAATTCCAGGGCACAGCATTCAGGATAGTCTTTTCTTAATCATAGACACAGTGGAAAAAAATCCAGACTTTCTGTTTGTTTCCTTATTTTCAATCAAAGGCATCTGATCACATCTCATATACTTGTGTTTACAGTGCTGAAACTTTATGGACTTCCACTCTCTTTTATTTCTTAGGTTTCGGCATTATACTTCTCAGCATTAATTTGTCCTTTCGTCAATGGTTGGCTTGGTAGTAGTTTTCACCTAAAGGGTTGGGGGGGGAGTGGTCAGGGATGCTGCCTTATCTCAATATTTTATGCCTTCTGTATTGACCCCTTGCTCCGGGTTCATTCAACACAAACAGCAGAATCTCTCCCATGATCACCCCAGAAGGGAAGATACCAGTAAAATCTGTTGCTTATATAGATGGTGTTACCCTAATGGTGTATGGTGTAGATATTGGTTGTGCAGCTGTTCAAATGTTTCAGAAATTTTCCTTAATATCAGGTTCCTGGCTTAATCTGGAAACGAAGTGCTAGAATTTCATTAGAACCAGGGAGTTGGGTTAAGATTTCTGATTTTGAAGGAATAAATGCTCCTCAGAGCCTATAAAAATGTTAGTTTTGGGGGATGGGTAATATGGCATGGTATAACTGGTCACTTAAGATTGCCCAGGCAGAACATATTCTCTAGTGGAAATCATGAGATATGAGTAAACAACAACATTTTTATGATTCAAACCTTCTTACTTCACTACATTCTGTATATTAGTTATGTGTATCCCCTACCTGAGTCACTTAGTAGTCACGATACTAAGCCTTTTTTATCAAGCATTTTGGGGGAGTCATTTGAATCTGGTAAAGTGGAATATTACATATTTACCTGTAAAAGCCAAGGAGCTGGGTATGGTCCACCCCAAGGTTTTTCATTTTGTGCCTTTTTTATAGCAATTTACACCCAGTTTTGACTGGGAAACACAAGCTGTGGACTCCTTTATTCCAGTCCTGCTTGATTGGATTATTGCAGCTAATGGGAAAGGGGGTCAGTAAAAAGGAAATGAATGGAGGCTTGGGAACTCCACAAATTTTTAATTGGACACTGCCAAAAAATCAAAACTTGGAACTTAAAGGTACATCTACTCTTGTCACTAACTAGAAAGACTTGTTATCATCTATATTTAGGGATAATGTTTCATTTAACCCAGTTTTCACAATGACAGTAGGAAACACAGAAAAAAAACATGATACTCCAACTAACTAACCCTAGAAAATCTGTGATACCCTTGTGGCTTTATTGCCATGACAGGCTTAATATGAAACATATGTAGAAGCATAAATCAATCCGGGACAGACTGTGTCTAAAAGATGGTCGCTTGCAGCAGCCTGAAACAATGGAGCGCCTACTTTTTACCTGTTCTTATATTCCGAGCTTCTGGGATAAAGTTGAAGATTTCTGGGAAGAACTTATATTTTGGATGACTTCATATGAAATCATTAAAGGTACACTCTCAACCCCTTAGGCCTCAAAGCATCTTTAGTTTAAAAAGCACAGTTTTTTGGTTGGTCACATTCTCTAGAGATTACAGATGTATCATAGGTATCATAGGACTTATTGAGCATAATATAGACATACGTCCGTAGAGCTTGCCAGATTTAATTTATTTACCCAGATAATATACTTTCCTGCCTCCAATGTCTATCTAGATTTACCTTAAATTGCAGCATTGTGCTACTCTTCACCTCTCTTGCTCTGGCGTCACCACTCTTGCACTACGACCTGGTCCAATCCCCCCACCTTTACTGACCAACTCTATGATGCTCCTACGCTCATTACTCCTTACTAGCCCTGTTGGTCATTGTATATATTTCAAATTTGTATCTTGCCCCCAGCATTAGAAACTGGGTGTACTTTCCATGTAAATGTAAAACTGTAAAAACTGTCTTTTTCTCCTGCTGTTGTATTTAATGTATTCGTCATACCCTATTGCTGTATTGATGTACCTGTTATACCCTTTTGTACTCTCCCGGGTCGTTCCTGAAAATAGGCATAAAACTTGTCTAGTGTACTTACCCGGTAAACAAAAACTAAATAAATAAATAAAATAAAACATCTATTAGTAGAGCATTCCCTGATGAAATTACTCTCTGAATAAACCATCTAGCTCTATTTTTTGATCTGCTGTTATCGCCTATCAACTGTTGGAGATGTGATCTTGTCTCATAATATTTATCATTTATATGTAGCTGGCAGTTTGATTCTGATTCCTTTTTATTTTCTTTTTTAAAAGTGAAAAGCAGATTGCCCACCATACTGGTATTACCACACAAAAATGTATTTGTTTACATTCCATAATCAACTCCCACTACATCTTTCCTAGTCCTAGAGACATCACAGTAGTCTACCCAGTCATGATGCAGTGGGAGTATAGGAGATCATTGCATTATCAGTGGCTGCACTGTTTGTGTGTGTTCCTAATGTTCAGAAAGTACACAATAAGAGTAGATCAAGGACCTGAAACAAAGCAAAGTTGTGTATAACTACACCATTAGCATGCATTTCAGTTCTACCAAGAAGGAAGGCAGATAAAGCAACCAGCAACATCAATGAATTTTAGAGAAGGTAAGCAATCATAAAATGTGGGTTTTCAGCTAGAAATACTACGATGTAAAAAGGTTTGACAGTGTCCCTTTAAAGGCTTTTTACCATTGGTTTAGGACAAATGGTACCCCAGCATTCTCTGCCCACTATTTACACACTTTAAGTGGTGCATCTGGACCACCCGCTGTCAATTCCTTTTACAGCAAAAGAATATTACTTTAGATAATTCGTTATCAAAGGTTTTACATGAATTATAGTTCCGTACATGCAGTCTTTCAGTATAAATATCGGTCCTTAATATCCACTAAATTAAGACTTTACTGGAAAGGATTGGAGTACATCATGGAATATACTGATCAGTCTAGGATTGGTTGATATGATGTGCCATGTTTGCTTTATTTTCACAATGCTTTTTGTTTTCATTTTGCATTTTGGTATTGATTGATTTTTTCTTATTGTTTTTATTGACTAGCTCTTCTTCCTTTTTGATGGATAGCATTTCTGTAATCCTTTGTTAAGTTCTGTATTGTATGTTTTTGTTCAAATAAAAACATTCTCTTACTGTTCTTCGATAAGTGTCATGGGATCTTTATCTTCCACTCAGACAGTGACCAAAACATGCTACCTACTGAACCACTGAAACTGACGATAGTCTGAAATGGATGTCCATCCTGATTGGTTTGGCATAAGTGGGGGCAAAGCAGGCAGGATCATCTTTATTTCCAATCCACAAAAATGAACTAAGGTAAAATAAGTTAAATTATCAAAGATGTTTTTCAGTGCCTTGAAGCTCCATTACTGAACTGAAAGCATAAAGGTACCATTTTTTACAGCTAAAATGAACTAGAAACATAGAAACATAGAGGTTGACGGCAGAAGGAGATTGCTAGGTCCATCTAGTCTGCCCATTTGTTTTAGACCTATTTTAACACTCTAGTTGCCCTTTGTAATCAGGGTTCCTTGTGTCTATCCCATGCATTCTTGAATCCCCCCCCCACATTGTTGACCCCCACAACCTCTTGGGGCAGGCTGTTCCAGGTATCCACCACTCTTTCTGTGAAGAAAAACTTATGGTGTTGGTAGAGAACCTCCTTCCCTGTAGCCTGAGGTCATGTCCCCTGGTCCTGAAGCCCTTCTTGAAGTGAAAAAGTTCCTGTGCCTGTACCTTGTTAATGCCTTTTATGTACTTGAATGTTTCAATCATGTCCCTTCTCTCTCTCTGTCTTCTCTGCTCCAGAGAGTACGTATTCGTTCCCTAAGTCTTTCCTTGTAGGACATGTACTGCAGACCCTGAATAATTTTTGTCGCCTTTCTTTGTACTGTTTCCATTTGGTCAATGTCCTTCCTGAGGTGAGGCCTCCAGAACTGGACTCTGTATTCCAGGTGAAGCCTGACCAGTGATCTATACAGTGGTAGTACCACCTCTCTCCTCCTGCTTGTGATTCTCCTCCCAATGCAGCCCAGCATTCTGTTGGCTTTCAATGTTGCCTTCTCACACTGCTTACTAATCTTCAAGTCATCCGAGATTATGATTCCCAGATCTGTTTCCTGGTTTGAGGCTGCCAGTCTTTCACCTCCTAGGTAATACTCCGTTCTTGTATTTTTCTTTCCTATGTGCATGACTTTGCACTTTTTGGTGTTAAATCTCAGCTGCCACACTTCAGACCATTCTTCTAGTTTCTTGAGGTTGGCTTCCATCTTGCTTACTCCTTCTGAGGTATCCACCTTGTTACATACCTTGGTGTCATCTGTGAACAGCCACACCTTCCCTTCCAGTCCATCAGTAATGTAAGCTATAAAAACACTGAAGAGCAGATGCCCCAGCACTGAGCCCTAGAGCACCTTGCTGGTCACCCTGCCTTCCATCGATTGAGTTCCATTAACCTGTACCCTCTGGGTTCTGTACTGTAACCAGTTTTGTACCCATCTGACTACTTCTGGACCAACTCCTGTGTGGTCAAGCTTCTTTATCAGCCTTCTGTGTGGAACTGAGTCGAAGGTCTTACCAAAGTCCAAGTAGACCACATCCACTGCCCCACCATTGTCCACTATTTTTGTAGTGTAGTCAAAAAATTTGAGCAGATTTGTCTGGCATGACCTACCTGCTGTGAAACTGTGCTGTTTACGGTCTTGTTGGCTGCTAGTTTTGAGGAATGCTCTGTTTGATTTGTGTCTCTATTAGTTTCCCTACTATAGATGTTAGGCTCACCAGTCTGTAATTACTAGCCTCTTTGCAACTGCCTGATTTGTGAAGTGGAATCACTATTGCCTTTTTCCAGTTTTTGGGTACCACACCGCTCTTCAAGGATTTCATGAATAGAAGTGCCAGAGGGGCTGCTAATTCTGTCCTCAGTTCCTTAAGGATTCTGGGGTGCATTTTGTCTGGTTTCATGACTTTGTCTGCTTTTAGTTTATTGAGCACCTCCCATACTTCAGCTTCTGTAAAGAACTCATGTCTACCCCTGGTCCTGGGGTGTTGTTTTTTTTCAGGGCTTGGACATCACCTGGGTACTCTTTGGCAAACACTAAGCAGAAGTATTTTTTGAGGATTTTGGCTTTCTCTGGGTCTTGTTTGGTACATTTCCCTTATTCAGTAGCAGTCTTTACTATTCCCCCCCCCCTTTTGCCTTCCTACATTCCCTAATGTATCTAAAAAATGATTTGCCTCCTCTCTTTGCCCCTTCTGCTATCTTTTCCTCTGTCTGGGCTTTTGTCTTTCTAATTTGTTTGTTAGACTCTCTCATTTTTTCCTTGTAAGACTCCCAGTCTTTCTCAGTTTTGGTTTCCTGGTATATGCTGTACGTCTTCTTTTTTTCTTTGACTCTGGCAGCCACTGCCTTGGAAAACCATAGAGGATTTCTTTTTCTTTTTGCTTTGCTGACCCATATGGCACACTGATCTGTGGCAATCTTTATTGCTCTCTTGAGTCTCCCCCACATGTCTTCCACCTCCTCAACCTCTGTTTCCATTAACTGGCTACTTATGTGGTTCCTCATTTTCTAGAAGTCAGCCTTTCTGAAATCTAGAACCTTTATCTTTGAGTGGCCAGTGTCCTGTGTTATGTTTACCTTAAAGCTTAACAAGCAATGGTTGCTACTGCCTATATGGCATCCCACTTTGATGTCCTTGATCCTTTCTGAGTTTGTGAGGACAAGATTGAGAATAGCATCTCCCCTTGTTGGGGTTTTTAACAAGTTGGCACAATCCTGCACCTTGTAGTGACAATAAGAAGTCCCTACTTCTTGCTGTTGTTGCCATTAGTGTGCTCCAGTTAATATCTGGTAGGTTGAAGTCCCCCACCAGTATTACTTCACCTTTATCAGACATTTTGTGGATTTCCTCTATTAGGTCTTTGTCTCCTTTATCTCCTTGATTTGGGGGCCTATACATGACGTCGATTCTGAAGGGTTTTCCATTGCTCATGTCTACTGTTAGCCACAGTGACTTAAAGTCCCCAGGTTGCCCTTTTACTTCTGTGGCTTTTATTTCCTCCTGAATATAAATGGCTATGCCTCCCCCTCTTTTTTTGCCCTGCCTATCTTTCCTGAACAGACTGTAACCTGGAATGGCCATATCCCATCCATGGTTTTCTGTGAACCACATTTCTGTTACAGTCACCCAGTCCAACCTTTCTGTTTCCAAGATGGCTGGGAGTTCAGGAAGTTTGTCGGTTAGGCTCCTAGTGTTTGCACCATTACCTCTATGGAGCTACATGTTTACCAACAAAAAAATCTGTTTCTAAATCTGAAAACTGATCTATATGGCCACCAGCCCAAATTAGCTTATAAAATTACAATACTATACAGTGGGCAGATAATCCTCTACAGGGAAGAATTCTAGCTAAGGCTGACCTTGTCTTACGACGGCATATAACATTTTGTTTCGTGAACCATACTGTTTTTGTTAAGTACCAGATGGATTTTATTTACAGGTCAGTGTAAGTACTGCTCTTCATGGCTTCCTGATTTTGCATGTTTCATCTGCCTTATGTTGCTGCTGTTACTCGTTGTATCAGTATAGCAATAACACTTATTAATTCTGTTTTTTTTTCCAAGTATGTACACTAAACGGTTGAATGCCTATTTACAGGTACAACCCAGGAGAGTGAAAATGGAGGCATCAGACAGTGACCAGTACCAAATACATTGAAAAGAAAACGGGTATGCAGAGTAGCAGCAGAAACAGCACGTAACATACAGATTGGAAAATAATATAATTAATGAACAATGCCAGACGCAGTGTAAATATGAAAGCTAAATTACCTTGAGAACAATAAACAATATTTAAGCACAGTAGATATGTGAATATTACGGAGAATGCAAAACGATTTAGGTTTGAAACACTATTATTGATAAGCACTTAGGTAATTTGCCAGCAAAGTGCAGCTAGGGATCTGGACATAGAGGGACAGGGTTGACCTAGTTTGCCCCCCTACCAGGAGAAGGACACAAAACTATGCCACAGGCCAGGGAAATGGTGGAGGTTAGGAGCAGTTACAGACAGTGGATATAAGGAGATGTTTCTTTAGGGCATGTGTACTGCAGTCGATTGCATCTCTCACTACTGCAGTCCTGCTCTGATGTCAGCTGCAGGGGATTCTGGGGTCCAGTTACAGAAGATGTCAGACAAGAAGTAAAGAAAATTAGTCTGATATAATCTACTATGCTACAGTAAACAGTAAGTAAAATAAAATGCTTCTGCACATAACGTGCACATTAGAACCAACCCCACATGTGTGTGGGGCCCTTTGTGCTGACTGTTCCTCTTTAATGCTATGTAGAAATGTTCTGAGTAAATGCACGTAAAGTGTACATTAGGACCAGACCCACATGTGTGTGTGTGTGTGTGTGTGGCCCTTTGTGCTGGCTGTTCATCTTTAATGCCATGTAGAAATGTGTTGAGTAACTAATTCAAAAGGTCAGATGAAGGTTGATTTAAACAGTGATGGTACTGCACATGGTGGATGGCAGCAATGTGCTGTTTGATGAAGGAATGGGACATTCTATTTCCTTGGAGCAGAAAGATGCAAAAGTGAGAACTTGTTGAACAGAGACCATAAAAGGATCAAGGGCTAGGTTGATGCAGAATGCAGAATATCCTTGGCCAGGCTGAAGTATAAGCTGTTTTCATGGCCTCAGCTAGTGATGACCATAGTACTAGTCGAGCTGACTCCAAGTGATGGTTCATGGCATTTGATGATCTAGTTAGATTCAGAGGTAGTGTCATACGGGTATTCACCATAGCATTTGCATTGCAGAATGGCTGAAATGAATGCAAGATAGGGAGTCAGCTAGATGATTTAGCAGTTCCTGTATTGTGTGAACTGTGGAATTCAAAATGATTGCAGACAGACGTCCATGTGCAATTCTGAGGAAGGGCACGACTGTAGGATTAGACAATCAGCTTTTATTAACAGCTGCTACCACCAATTGTCTGAATAAAGATGAATGATTGCTGAACCAGAAATGTTCACATTAGAGTGGCAGCAACTATTGAGAATATTTCAATTGGCAAAGATCATAGTGAATTTACATATCTTGAAGATGTCAGGAGGCCATAGAAGAGCAACCCAGGAGTTTCCATGGATAGCAGCGAAACCATATGATTGTGATGTATCATTAAAGGTTTCTATTTGTTAAGCAGAAGAATCATAGTGGAACAAAGATATCTCATTCCATGATTCAAGAATTATGGACCTTATCAGAAGATCTTATGGCATGAGCCTCATAGTATAGTTCAAGTATCCTGGAAGGATTAAAAGCTCACTATGTGCAAGATCATTTAGACTGGACTGAAGAGAGACTGAAGGAGTAATCTGGTTGGTTATCCATAGGGAGGAGTGCTTCCATGTATTTAAATCCAAGATAATGCTGGGGAATTCCAGGGATGTGAATGGATCCAATGTTTATCCTCAACTAAAGTATATGAAGGGCCTGGATTAGATTAGTGAGACAGGTGATGTCTTTGGTTGGTGGAGAGTTCTGAGGGTCCATGAGTAGAAGTCATTTAGATGTTGCAGGAGGATCAGGTCTGATATTTTACAGATGCCACAGATCAGAAACAATCAGTAACATCTTGGATGCATCAGCAGATAAAATGTTTCAGAAGGTATAAAGGAAGTGGTGCTGGGCTCAGTTGACTGGAGAAAAACTAACAGACCAATAAGATGGTGCTTCTAGCTTGAACTTAAGTTGCAATACTGATAGGTTTCATGTGGTATGTACAGAAGGTGGTTTAGGACTGGCCCTATTAAGAATTCTTTCTGAGCTGCATTCTGAACAAGAGTTTGATCGATGCTGGGGTCTTCTTTGCAGATTGAAGATCTTTGCAAATTAGAGATGATTCAGGGATAACACAGAAACTTGTATCAGTTCCTTGAGAGAATCCTAAACAAAGAATGGACACCAACTGTTGCTCTAGATGGACAGTTAGTAGTTGAGTGACAACAAAGATGGACATAGCATAGTTATTTGTTCTAGTCATAGTCTAGCTGAGAATGGATTTGGATGTGGTTACTTGTGTTGTGGCATACTGGTTTGGAAAGATTTGCTGCAGGACTGCAGGTGTAAAGAAAATACCTGATGAAATACAGCAGACTTCCTCATTGAATTTGTTGCATAAGGTTTTTCCCATAGAGAGAGAGGTTGGCAGGTTCAGTGTGAGTGGGAGTACGGGAGTGCTGGACTTGGCAGCAGCTGAGATTATTCAGTTTCTACTGCAGCAAATCTTGAGTTTAGTGTAGTAGTAAGTTTATTGTTCAACAGTTGTCCTTACAATGTAAAACATTTCATATCACATAAATAGCAAACTTTATACATATAGCAACACAGGATAAATAATATACAATAAACATTGAGTAATAAAAATGTTTGCATGAGTTATCATAAAATCTGCTGTATTTAAATAAGTAGCGTACAGTGTTGATGCATAAAAATGTGAAATACACAACATAAAAATATACCAACTATTGCCGGCCCAGTGGTGCTGAGGGTTGAGGCACTGGACACCACACCTCACACCACGCCGGTGACCCAAGTTCGGTGACAGGCACAGGTCACCATTGGTCAGTGGGGGAGAGAGGGATTGAGTACCCGATGGCTGCTCTCCCTCTTTGGGAAGGGTCACAAGCTAGCACGGCCATGTTACTGCCATCTCATGGGTGAACCTAGGTATTGGCAGTGCAGACGGGGAAGCAACTAAAAGGGAGGGGCAGATGTTGGCCTAGGTCCTGAGCAGAGCTGCGTCTCAGCATACCTTCATCTCATTGGCCTTCTCTGAGCACCGATGTTGGCAGGGGAGAGCAGAGAACAGGGAAAAACCCTGCCCAGGATCTAGGCGATGAATCTCAGCACTGCATCCAAGGCAAGAACTGGAGGCAGACTCCAATGTGCACGTGCTCTTCAAAGATGATTGGGGGAGGTTTGGGGAGTGCCTCCTCCACCCTGCCTGGAGGGTAATCCGGAGGCCCTGAAGACAAGGGAAGCATGTAAGCACTCTAGGAGCAGACTTCTCAGTACTACTGACTGGGCATTGTGGGGGGAGTTCTGAGAGAGTGATCCAGGGCAGCAGAAGGAGAATAAAGAATAAGTAAAAAAAAAAAAAAAACACCGACTATTTATTGTTAAGATCAAAGTAAGTCGTACCATACAATAATTCATAAGCCTGATGCCTAGGCAAAGATATACAATGTATGTAAAATAAGCATTTAGGCTACACACTGTCCAAAGCCAGTTATTCTTTCTGTGGTTATCTTTAATTAAGTACTACTTAGCTAACTGCCGACCCTAGGAGACATGAGGCAGACTTGCTTTCTGCCAGTCTAGAGACGGAATATAGAAAAACTTTAAGTGTTTATATCGCTTATAAGTGTAGCAACCTTTCTTTTTCTTATGCTGTTAACCATCGTAAAGTATCTTGCAAGTGATGTACTTGTCATCTCATCCTCAGTTAGCCTAAGTATACATGTGAGTTCTTCTCTATGCATTTCTTCTCCTAATATTAAACATGGGGTTATTAGTGACACACGTGCTCTGCTATACCAAGAACAGTTCCAGAGTATGCAAATCAAATCTTGTTCCCCAACATTACAGAGGCATCTGGGACTGACCCTATCATTTTTGTTATATCTGACATTCAAGACATTACACTCAAAAGTTTCAAACTTGTAACTTATGAATATCTTCCAAAGTTTTGGGTCGGTCAAGACATCTAAGTAAAATTTATATCCAAAATTGAGATTATTCGCTGCAAAACATCTAGAGTATCCTGAGGCTGAGATGTACCTTAAGTCTTCATTAGCCCAATAGTTTTATATTTTCCTTTTGATATAAGTTTTATATTTAAGGCTGAGGGTGATGTTATTCTCAACATATTTATTCAGAATGATTAGCCTGTATTTTTCTGAGTTAATGAGAAACGTTCTGTAATATCTGGATTCTTTATAGCTCAGATTGGTCTAGTGCTTCTACTCCTCTAAGCAAAGCCAAATAAACCTGTTCTTCTCCATCCAGCCAGTAACTGAGTTTACGACAATCCATGCTAGCATTGATGTTATTGATGCCAAGCTCAGATCATATGTAGAGAACTGGGCAGAACTGACCCAGGCACCCTCTTAATAATTTGAAGAGCAGGACTGTGAGTATATTCCTATTTTTGATGTCCAGTACTTCTGTTCCATATGAGAGTTGTACAATAATTTTTGCTTTTAAAATGCTGATAAGTGGTTTAAGCGTGAATCCCCCATGTATATTATTCCATTTTTTAAGGCCTCCCAGTGTTCTTCTTACCTTTACTACTATAGATTTTGCATGCACTGTCCAAAGAATATTAGCCAAAAATATAACACCAAGGTAAGTATAAGTTGAGGTCAATGATAACTTTTTCTTATTTAATAGCCAGGTGCCTTTCCCCCTTCGTTGGCCAAGAATCATAATTTGAGTTTTGCTGATATCAATTGATAAGCCAAGCTCATCAGAAATTTTATACAGGAGGTTGATTTTTTTTTTTTGCAACCCTCCTTTTGTAAGGGACAAAAGAATCAAGTCATCTGCATAAGCCAAAGCTGGGCATATGCGGGAACCTACCTTACAGGAATCTAATTCTAGGATTTCCAACTCTCGAAGTAGCTTGTCTATACACAGGCAGAATAGGGTGGGGGCTAGAATACAGCCCTGCTGTACTCCCATATTAACAGAAAAGGCTTCTAAAGCTGCTTTTTTTTTTTTTACTCTTCTATTTATCGCCTCCGGACACCGGAACTCTCTCTCTCAAGCCTGACTCATCCCCCACCGTACCGCCCGCTGTGACCTCCACCTACCTCAAAGGCATTACTCTCTCCTGCAGAGCTGGGGGGGCAAGCCCCATGGGCGATTGAAAGGGTGGAGGTAGCAGTCCAGCATTGGGCGTGTGGCAGGTGGACACCACGGAGCCATCACCTATCCAGGCCGGACGGGTCTTTTTCCCCTTATGCTGGTCCTTGCATTGGCACGGCCTGACATCTGGCACACAAGGCAACTCTGCCGACATCAGCCATGTTATACGTGCAGTCCGCATTCTGCAGCTCCCCTGGTTTCCACCAGGGGCCGCTGGAATGCCAGACAGTCCCTAAGCCACCCCCCCGGGAGGAGAGCAGCCCAGCGGGTGCTCAATCCCCTCCCACCCCTGCCAAACCCCGGTGCCCGAGCTCGCTCCCGAACTTGGGTCGCCGGCATGGCATGAGGTGTGTTGTCCAGCGCCTCAACCCTCAGTGCCACCGGGCCTTCTGTTAGGCTGCTTGCTGAACCCACTATGACTTTTGCCCAAGTCTGTGAGTAAAGAGTGGCAATGATTCTGACCAAGTCTGGGTCAATGCCCCTTTGCAAAAGTAAAGACCATAATATACATCTATTTACTGAATTGAATGTGGCCGAATAATCTACAAAAATAGCGAAAAATTTCTGATTTCTTAAATGTGCATATTTCTCAACAAGATGGTCAGGAACAAAACAATTATTGGTCATAGCATATCCTTCTCTGAATCTCTCCGAGAGTTCACTCAGTCCTCCAGTTTCCTGAATTTGTTTATTTAAGTTTTCTAGGATTATGTTAGTGAATATTTTCAGACTATCAGTTAAGCTGATTGGTCTGTACATATTGGGCTCTGATCAGTCCCCTTTTTCATGAACTGGTACAATGACAGATCCCAACCATGAATGGGGTGTAAAGTCCTCCAATATGCATTAATTTTAAAGCATTATTAAGGACTTACACCAGAAAGTTATATTTACGTTATAGACTTCTATCGGTACGCCATCAGGCCCTGCACCTTTTTTTTTTAATTTCATGGATTTTATTACTAGGTAAATGTCTTCGGGAAAGTTATGTAAATAGTTTTGTTCATCTGTTCGATGTTCATTATTGGAGTGACAGAAATATGATCTTCTTTATAGTATAGGTTTGTATAGTGTTGTGTCCAGGTACTAGGTATTATGTATGTGTCCAAGGATCCCTTATAGTTATTAGTACCCTTGGCTACAAGGGTCCGGAACTCTTTCATATCATTCTCCCAAACTGCTTTATGCATTTTTTCCCATAGTCCAAGAAAAAAGGTTTTTCTTGGCCTTTAGGAATTCATTATATTTTTTCCTTTCTATATGTATTTGTTTACAAATAGTCCTGCCTCTTGCAGTTCTTGCCTTCCTTATCATCCTCCTTAGTTCATTTTTATGTTTTTTACAATCAGCACCAAATCAACCTGTTAGTAGAATTTTCCCTTTTTATGGCTGTGGGTGCTCTGCATATCCCTTTAGCTTGAAAAGGGAATTGTGTGGAACACATTTTTTAGTAGCTTTCTGTGTATCCATCCATAACTGCAAAGCCCTATGGCAGTTAAAATATTCCCTTCTTTCTTTTTAGAATGATGGACACAGAACTCCAAGTTACTTTTCTCTGAGAACAAATGTGTATACCTTCCAAACAAATCTAAATATCTTTAAAACTATTCAAGGTGCACAAAAACAGTCTGAAAGTTGTTCAGGGCAAAATGGCCTTTCACATGAGGGTAGTCACTAATCTGAATTCTTTATAAGGTATGTGGGTGCCTTCTGTTGTGCATGGATTTCAACGACTGCTGAAATCTTGTTGTAGGGCAGTTCAAAGGTCAAAAAAGCTGTTGTACTATCGTTCTGATGTCACATCAATAGTACAACTTTTTAACTTTGACCTGCCACCTGATTGGCTTGGACTAAGCTCAATGAACAAAATAAAGACAAACATGACGGCGCGATTTAGCAAGTGCTGGGCAGTGCAGTCACTGACTTTTAAGTTCAGAATCAAGACATGAACTAGAACCATACATGGCCCCCTCTCAGAAAAAAAAAATTTTTATTTAAAAATTAAGCGATGCAGAGAATCGAAAGTAAGAAGTGGTACCGAGCATGAGTGTCAGCATCAGGAACGGGAGCAAGCAGGAGCACCAGCGGGAATGGAACAGTACCCACACGTAATTTTGTAAATAAAATAATGTGAAGCTAAACAGAAGGCACCCATATACTGTATAAAACAGTGGATGGGCAACCATCCACAACTAAGGCTGTGTTTCCCACTCGGGAGGTTGATGATATCAGTGAGACCTCTTGAGCTTCACTCTCGAGGTCTCTGATGCCATCAACTCCCTTGAGGGAAACACAGCCTTGTTGTGGATGGCTGCCCATCCACTATTCTATATATTTTGTGAAATATGGTCTTCCAAACAACCTCATTTTTCTCTCTCTCTCAACGAACACAGTAGGAGTCATGCCAAACAAATGTAAATATCTCAGAAAGTATTTAAGTTACCAAAATACAACCAACATGAAAGTTGTTCAGGACAAAACTACCTTTTAAATGAGGGTAGTCACTAATCTGAATTCATTAGATGTTTTTTAATATAACTATCTGAAAGGTGAAAATTGTGATAAAAATGAAAATTCAGGTACTCAGATGACCATAGTTTAAAAAATATAATTAGTATGGCTTAATGAATAAGCTCATCTGAAAGGTATTTTTGTCCTGAAGAACTTTCATACTGATGGGTTATGAGTAACTCCTATACATTTAGAGATATTTACATTTGTTTGGGATAACTCTTATTGCATTTCTGACAGTCTGATTTCTGAAACCACTACGCTGAGACAAGAACATATGGTTTATCTCTTGTCATGCCTAATTTAACAACATATCCTAAGTTATTCTAGCAATGTCCATCACTTCAATAAGTTTTTTTAGTTCTTAATATGAAGAAAAAAAACAGCTTGAAACAAAATTATCTGCTTATTGGGGGTACATTAGATCTTTTCAGGATGGGATCATTGTTAAATCTTTTCAGGAAAAAAGCAGTAGATTAATTTTAGTAATTGTTAGCCAGCAACATCTATATGTGAAGCTGACACTGACCAGATGGGGGAAGAAGGATGACACAGAAGAAAACAATGCTCACATACATAAAGAACACCTGGCTGTCTGTGAAACTTTTAGAAGCAAATGGTTTAATACCTTTTAGGCATCTATGCTGCACCACTGATATTTTCTTTCATAATGTCATCTTTGGCAATTTCTATTATTAAAATACATTAAATGTATAGTTTATTAAATTTTGACCTTGGGATACCTCTTGAATCACTCCCAAATAAGTTTTAAGCCATTCCCTCTATGGGAGGTCAAGTCCTGTGCAAAAGGTCAGGTGTTATTTTTTCATATTTTTTTACAAATTTCTAAAGTAAAAGTGTGGAGAAATTCAAAAATATGTACAACTAATCTCCTATTAATTTTCAGTTCTGAGAGAAATTAATATTTGCACAAAATCAAACCCAAAGTTTATACAGTTTTGTTCTAAAGTTATGTTATTCTAAATCTTTTTGGACTATTGACTGTTATTTTTTCATTTTTCTTTTTTTTTTTTATGAATTTCTGAAGTAAAAATGTGGAGAATTACAAAAGTATGTACAACTAATCTCCTATACATTTTCAACTCAGAGACAAGGTGATACTTGAGCAAAACAAACACAAAGTTGATACAGTTTTGTTCTAAAGTTATTTTATTCTAAATCTTAGTGGGCCATTGATGAACTGAGCAAAGGCATGTTTAGATAAAACACCTTGTTGACTCCAGGATTGGGAGGTCATTAAAACTGCAAAAGGTCAAATTATGAAAACCTTAAACGAACTCATTAAGATTATTATTCTTAGTGTGTAATTATAATGAATTAGAGACATTTGAAAGGATAGTGACAAAAAGGTACACTTGTTATGAATATAGACCTACAATTATTCAACCATTGTGATACAGATTTTTAGGATTAGAGGGATGGCGCAAGGCTGCTGAAATCGTGGTAATCTGACTGCTTCAATGCTTCAGTGTGCATGGTTCAAACCAAAAAGAGCCATAATAAAAGCTTTTAGCTTCTCAAAAAAAAATTATATTTTATTATATTTGATTTAACCTGAAAATACAAAATAGCAACAAGGAAGTAAAACAATCAAGATGAAATTTCAGCGTTCTCCAACCATACATAAAGGCTTCTATCTTCTTCAAAGAGATTACATTTTATATTGATATATTTAATATTCTGTATCTAAGTAGACACTAGAAAAAAAGTTTATTGGGTGTTTGAAAACAGGCAAATGCAACCAGACACAGAAGAAAGTCAAAAGAGAGTATCGGTTGTGGGGGCTAGTAACAAGTCAAGGAGCTTGCTTTACCAGTCCAACGGGGGCCACCCACCAACACTACTGACCATTGGTGGGCACTGGTAGCAAAGCAGGAGCTGGGCAAGTGCTGCAAGCAGTCAGTGTAGGAGGAGGAGGAGAAGGCTGATGGCAGGCCTCCTGCCATAGTCCAGTTCTTGTTTTAAATCCCCAATGGTGCCTGAGTGACTGTAGCAATCATCTGTGCTGCAGCCCTCCATCTATAGGGATTAAGGGAACTCAGTTTAGCTGTCCTGTTGTATTCAGGAAGGCTCAATCTCCATTACAGCAGCATGTCTGAATGGAGCCCTGGACCCCCAGCTCTGCTACTTGTACAGGACTAACTGCCAAGAGGCCCCCCCACCACCACCACCACCCAGGGTTAAGCTACAGCTCTGCAGGCAATGCTGTCTCATTTCTCAGCATTCTCGCTCCTTGTATTGTGCGGCACAGGGTGGGGGGGGCACACTGAAGCAGCATGGACACTAGGAGATCCGTGGGGCAGGTCACTGGGTACCATCACAGAGAGCAATGCTCAGGTTGGGCATTGTGGCTCACATGAACCACCGGAGAGAGAGGAGCTCAGGGATAAGAACATGCACTGTCACTCAAACAGAGACACAAACAAGTTCAACATGGACGTCTGTTGGGGAAGGATAAATATTCGTTCTTTACTGCTTGGACTGTTTACTGCTTATGGCACAGAGAGTGGGGGACAGAGTGTATAGCTGGGTACCTAGAGATCTGCAAGGTGGATAGGGAGACAAACAGTAAGATCAGTAAGGGCAGGAATGAATGGTGACAGGTGTTTTTCTGTAGTAAAACATGGTTGGCTGAGACTCAGCCAATCAGGTCTTACTATAGGCAAATACATCACCATTCATTCATGCCCTTACTGTCATTGAACACTGAACAGTTTGGAGGTGCTCTGGACTAAGGGACTGACAGCCGCTAACTGGCTTTAAACAAATCTGTTTGGGTTACTGCGGATGGGGGGAGTTTGTTAACCATCATAATCGGGGTCTCTGATTCGGTGGGGGGAGGAGGGTAGAGTGTCTTTTGCTATGTGTGAGTGGGGGAAGGGTACAATACTCCACAGACATCAAGGCAGCATTATGTAAATGAAAGGAATGAAGCACTCCTAAAAAGCTCTCCATAGCCATATCAGCACTGACCAGAGTTTGTTTAATAGGCTGGGTTTGTTCTGGGTAAAGTTTATCAGTAATTTCTTTGTATAATGTTTTAATGTGTTCATCTATACACTCTGCTCTTAACTCTGTAAAATTATTCTATTCAATTGTGATAGCATGTTCAGTGATTTGATTTATACCTTTCTGTAAGATACAATTCAAAATCACTTTTTTCCCTTCCCTTATTTCAGTGAAATTACCACCGATTGTCAGGATATCTTTGCTTACAGGCATTAGGACAAATAATCTCAAAGGAAAGTGATCGCTCTCTGATTTAATCATAACATTGAGACTGTGTCATACCTCAGTGTTACCTAAGCAAATGATAAGGTCTGGCAGGGATATTCCATTGGCCCTTACATAGGTACAATTGCCCTCTTTATCCCCTTTAAGGTGCCCATTGAGGGGATACAGGTTATGTAACCTTAAGATATCTATTAAAATCAGGCCTGCTTTGTTAGTTTTTGTGTTCCCTGTTTTCCTGGTGGGCAATACATTGAGACGATTAGTACATCCAAATTGTGTGCTGTCACAAAAACCATTGAAGGCCACTATTCTTGCATTGAGATCGCATGTAAGTAAAATTTCAATGGACAAGAAATTATTGGATAAATCTTCAAGTTTTTTTTAACATGTCCCACATAGTTGAGGTGCAAAATCAAAATGCTACGGGGGAGGGGGGGGTTATCCATTTATCAAAACTAGTTTATGTGATTTGGTCTCAACTAAGACAACAATAAAATATTTAGAATTATGATAAAGAGTAGACTTTCTGATGGCTCCAATTTTGATGCATGTGGCCAGACCTCCAGATAGTCTACCATATCTGCTCTCCTGAATACCAGGTTGATGAAATAATTCAAACCTGTTAATTGCTATATCAGTATCACTGTCACATCAAGTTTCTTGAAGGCAGATAGTGTGAGCATCAGAGACACAGGACAGCCAGTCTTTGTCTGGCATTTTCTGGTCAATACCAGAAATATTCCAGTTCAGAAAGATCAAATCCTTATCAGAGATTACTTCAGAGATCTCAATGGAGGCAGAGCTAATACTTGCCTCAGAAGATACATTCATCTTCCTATTACTGGCATTAGTTAGTCATTCTTCATAACCTGCCCGAGCCAAAAATCTGTTTTTGAGGGTTAAGGTTTGATAGCTAGAGGTATCAGAGGTGTATGGATGGAGACTGCTCTGCACTGTCTTGTGTGCATCCTCAATTTTGGAACAGTCCATTCCTTGGTGGCTATCTTGAGTCTTAATTATTTTCAGTCTCAAAGGAGAAGAATCTTGAATGCTAAACACTGGATCTTCTGGTTCTGGAGAAGAATGGTGAATGGATAATGGTCGGGAGGTCCTTGTGGCTAGAATGAAGTATGGAAGAGGAGCTGAGGGAGCTGACTAGTGAGCTGAAAGGAAGGCTTGACTTCAGGAGGAAAACGATGGCTGGATGTTCTCCAGATTCTGGGCCTGTGTCCCAGGAACAGGACCTGGTTGCTGAACAAAGCCAAAAGCTAGGCACACAGCAACACGGTACTATTCTATACAGCTGTTGCCTACTGTTACAACACCATATCCCAAGGGCTGAGTGGATGAAGATGGAAGTCAAAGAATAGCATGGAAAAGGAACCCCACTGTCAGCAAATACTTCATGCTACACAGATTTGAGGGGAACTGGATTTACCCTGGGGTTGGATAGTGCAGCTAAAGGAAAGCAAGATGGAGAAAACTCCAGATTCAGCATCTGCTGAAGCAGTACGGTTCTGAGTGGAACGATGTAACACTAAGACACTGAACCAGGGGGCTTTGGAGTACCATATCACACACAGAGGCAGAAAAAATTGGAGGGAGTCAGGAGAGCTTGAAGGGTTGCAACAGTGCTTTATACTTTCATGTTTCCTGCAAAAGTCAGAGTGTATATGATAAAAGAATCCATTGTACTGATTAAGCAGATGCAAGCAAGTGGGATTGTATGGATGCATTAGTAAAAAGGCAAAAGAAGAAGTGCACATCGGCCACCTAAAGGTGCACCAGCCAGATGTATCTCACAAGCAGGAAAAGAAAAGCAAAGGCTGGGCACACACCAAAGGACTGGATAAGGAAACAAGTTTAATATAAATCATAGCATGTCAAAACTCAGAGGCAGCACACCTACATATCGACCCCCTGAGCAAGACCCATTTGCTGGGTCGATATAAATGGGTGCTGCCTCTGCATTTTTCCGTGCTATAATTTATAATAAACTTGTTTCCTTGTCCAGTTCTTTGGTGTGTGCCCAGCCCTTGCTTTTCTTTTCCTGCTTATGGATACATTAGTATAGCCTGATATCATGGAGGCATAATCGACTGACTGGAGTAATGACTGCTGAAAGAAAGGACTGATATCGATGGTGCATATGACTGAACTGATATTGAAAATATCGAGGCATATTGAAGGCTAAATCATAGGTAAAAACTCAGCCATAAGCAGGAAAAGGTATGGAACTATGACAGAGGCAATAAATGCTGAAGAAGACTAAGTCTGACTGATTAAGGGTGACTGAATTAATTGAGTAGGAGTGGGAGCAACTGCCTGGCCATAAGAGAATGAATGGACACATGCCCAGTCAAACTACAGAAATGCCCTGTGTCTATGAGCCACAAAACTTCTTTATGATTTTAATAGCAGAAGAGACTTGTTCTAATAGCTGATCTTAGATATTATTGAACTAATAGCTCATAAGTTAGTAGCCTTAGGCTCAATACAGATACAGGACATAGGTGAATATCAAACAGAAAAGCAGCATGCTTCAGGGACTGACAGGAGGCAGTGCTGGGCAATGCAGCCAGGCTGAACAAACACAAGAAAAGGAGAAGCTCCACACTCGGCAAGTCAAACAGCATCAGACAAGAAATAGATTTAAAATGGTATTTATTCTGACACCATGGAGTTCCCGGACTAGTATCCTAATGCCCGAAAGACATAAGTGAACCTACAATCCACTCCTTCATTTTGTATGAATATTGAAGTTGTTTGGTTTTATGTTCTCCTGTTAAGAGGGCATTACTAGTTTTACATCGAAACAGGGTAGGTAGGGAATTGCATTAAGATGGAATATGGACGGTTACAGAGTGACAAACTCTGAGATCCTTAGGCTTGGTGGTGCTGGAGTCAGAATGCCATTGCTGATGGTTTATGACAGTTAAGAACTGCAAACACTATGAGATCCTTAGGCTTGGTGCGCTGGTGTTAGAAGACACAGCAGAGGAGTATATGTATGCAAGAAAAAGGGGGAACTGTCTCTGTAAGTCATGTCAATCCAGAGAGCAGGTTGATGTGTAGCTGGCTGATAAGCAGAAAGCCAGGTGAATTTAAGAGAAGGACTGGGTTGTGGAGCTGAAAGAAAAAGTTTGCAAATGACTGGTAGAACAGTCTGAAAACAAAAACAAGCCGTACTAGAGCAACAATAACAAAAAGAGACTGACGAGGATCTTCAGAAAGTTGTAAAAATGTACCACTGACTGGCAGCTGATTGTAATAGTAATCAGAGCTGTCGGCGAGAACACTAATTCACAGTATAGATAGGACACATGTAAGAAGTTGTAGAAGCCACACCCTCATAAGGCATACAGGAACAGCAGTAACATGGGAAAGAGCCACATGAACAGCAAGTAAACACTGAAACTATTGCAATGTGTACTGGTGCTGCAACAGCAGGCAACATAGCAAAAAAAACATACAGCGGTACAATAGCATGACAAAAGCAGACCTTAAAACACAAAATAAGAGCTACTGACAGTACTTAGAAACTGACTTAGAAGGTGGAAGAAAACTAAAAGCACAAAGCAGGGAAGGACTCTGGGAAGTGTGGACAAAGAGGAGCAGGGAAAACATAAAGAAATACAATAGCACGACAAAACCAGGCCTTTAAACACAAAATAAAGAGCTACCTACGCAGAACTCTGACACAGAAGGTGGAAAGAAATGGAAAGCACACAGCAGGGAAGCACTGAGTAAGAGCAGTAAGCCATTGCCCTAGACAAAAGCAGGAGCACAGCACTATAACCAGAAAAAACAACAAAATACTAACTCAGTGATCAGCAAAGGCACAGACCAAAGCAACCACAGGCAGAGGGGTGGGCAGACCCCCTGGCAGCAACAAACAACCTGAGCAAATCACCTAGTGTCGGAAGGCAAGGGGCTGCTGATTATTTCGAGCAGTAGGGTGTATGGTCAGCTAGACTCTGAACCACAGCCTTTAGCCTTTCGATTAGAAAACATTTCAAAAAAAAAATCGAAGAAAAGGATTTTCTAGCCCAGGCTACTTATTTCAGTTTTCTGAATCTGTACTCCTTCTAACACTAGTACTCTGTCCAATTTTTGTGATATGTTCTTTACTTTTTGAGTTTGCCCATGCTGTACACCTAACCTTCTGTTTTACCACAGAAAACTTTACCACATTAACCAGTCATGCCTAGTGTCCCATATCTGGGACGGGGAGATGTGTGTCTCCCCTGTTATGCATGCATTGAAATGAAGTAATGGAACCTGTATACTACAGGTCCCCTGACTGCTGTATTTTTCTTCCTTTTAATATATGACTGCCTGATCATTTCTTCTCCTCAGCACCAAATGCAATTTTTAAAGTTGGCTGTTGTATCCAAAGAGGTGACAGGTAATTTATATTGACACCTGTTTATTTAGCCATTAACTTTTATTCTTATTCCTGCATAGGTGTATGTTGATTGAGGTCTGCCCTAGCTATACACAACCATTTTATAATAATTATTTGCATTTTTTCTAAATTGCAAACTGTTTTTGTAGTGTTCCATATATGGGACACCAGGCATAGGTGCCTCCAGGTTTTCAGTGATCATCCATAGTTACAAATTCAGGTGTATGATACATCAGGTGTCTGGTGCAATAATTGGTGTCTAATGCAAGACCTTTATGTGCCTCATATAATTATATTGCTGATTATCCATGAACTTGCCTGAATTACTGTCAAACAAAGGGACTTCAAAAGCAAAATAGAGCATGAGACTCACCTTGCTGGAATTCTTGATCATCACCATACATATTGCTATTCATACATACACTGCTCTGTTCTCTACATGCTATTCATATACATATTGTTCTTTTCACACCTTGTATTTCATTCTATCTTCTATCTAGTGTTACCTTTTTTCATACTCTCTGTATATATATATATATATATATATATATATATATATGTATATACTTGCAATTCCCTCAACCTACTTTAAGCATCTGACGAAGCAGGATGCTGAAATGTATGTTACTCTAAAGATTTCTATTAGTATTGCACTTTATTTACAATTGAGATGGTGTACACTAAGAGAAAATCCACTGTCGATGAAGCTGTTAATATGGTAGAATCAGGGAACTTTGACTAGGTTGACCTTTTTTATCACTTCACCTGATGATGATGGTGCAGACAGTGCAGAAGACAGTGGAGATGAAGAGACTGGCGGCACTGAGAATAACCTATCTGGAAAGCAGCTACGAGCCAAGGTGGACTTTGTTGGGTACAAACACAGTCAAAAGGTTGATGACAGCAACAGGATGGTGATGATGATGATGACACTCCACCTGAAAGTTATGAATACTGAGGATGCTGATGAAGCACAGGCCAGTACCTCTACTGTCACATCAAGTCATTCTGTCCGAAAACAGGTAACATCAGCACAACAAAGGTGATACAAGAAGGATCTACCAGCAGCAGAACAGAAGAAATTAAAATGAAACAACACTGCACAACAAACTGCTGAGAAGTACTCGGCACCATAGCTATGATTTGAGATATCTGTTGAAGATGTGGTGCAATACCTATGTGACCAGAGCAAATTATATGCATCTTACAAAGGGAAGATGAACTACAATGTCATGCCTGATGAAATGAGGTCCTTCTTAGTGGTGCTGCTTAAAAACGGCTATGCCATTGTACCATGGAGACAAATGACGTGGTAACAGAGTGAGGACATATACTGGCAAGATAAGGCCATTCTATGATATGATGAACGAGAGATTCCTCGAGGCCTTCCAGATCGAGCAAGGTCTGTGCATAGATGAGGCCATTATTCCCTATTATGGGAAACACTCAGCTAAACAGTTCATGAAGGGCAAGCCAATCAAGTCTGGTTGTAAGCTGTGGTGCCTGAATACCCATCATGGACACCTCATTCAGTGCAGTATGTAGGTGGAGTTGACAGGCTAGACCAAAACATTAGCTACTATAGAATTTGCATCCATTCAAAGAAGTGGTGGGTGCCCTTCTTTATGTTCTTGCCCAATGTGGCCCACACAGAATGTATGGCTCCTGTATAGGAATTCTGCAGGGAACAAGAGCAGGCCTCTGGACCTCTTGGCTTTCCAAAGAGAAGTGATAAATGTGTATAGGCGTAAGTATTCAGCTCAGGTGTGCAATGCCTCGGCATCAGTCAGCCACTCAAGGCAGGTCACCACAGAGTAGAGAAGGTACCCAAAGCTGTGCCATGGGACAAACAAGGTCACTACCTAAGAACAAACAAGACACAGAGGTGTGCTCACTGTAGAAAAAAAGCTAAATTTGTGTACTGTAAATGCGATGTTGGACTACATATTGACTGCTTCACATCATTCCACCAACAATGACTGTCAAAGTGGTGGCTTTTCCCTAGTTTGTTCTCATTATGTGTTGAGATGCTTATGGACATGAAAATCTCAAGAAAT
Organism: Neoceratodus forsteri; assembly: GCA_016271365.2. Classification (NCBI taxonomy): domain Eukaryota; kingdom Metazoa; phylum Chordata; order Ceratodontiformes; family Ceratodontidae; genus Neoceratodus; species Neoceratodus forsteri. The sequence continues at coordinate 815,690,546 of CM028134.1, read as the reverse complement.
GACCAAATGGTGACTGTAAAGTAGGCTACGTGGTAAGTTATGTTTAGTGCAGAATGATTGTTTATACAATGAAGTAGTTTGCTTTGAGTTAGCTGCTATACAATAAAAGTTGTAATTGATTTATAATTACTGGATAAGTGATTTATCAACTGGATTATAGGTGCCTTCAAAATCTGTAATAACTGGATTTTGGGTTATTACACTGTCAAAAACCATAATAACCTGAAATCCAGTTATTACAGTGTTCTCCCACTTTTGTTGGGATGTTCTAGCAGTGTGGTGACAGTTTGCAGCTCTTTGTTGTCGTTCCCCTTTTTGAAGATATTGCGGCAGCTTTTGATAGCTTCAGGCTAATTGTCATTTGTGTTGCTGCCTGAACGCCCGGCCTGGGAGAGTCTATGGACGAGTGCGGTACGAACAGCTGTGGAGCCTATCATCTTGGCTGAGTTGCCAGACGAGAGTGTGGATTGTGGACTGATCTGGCTGGCTATGGTGGTGGGTGCCTGACCTTTAGGGCTCCTCATGGGGATAGACTATATCAGCCAGAGGGCTGATGGAAAACTTTCTCCTGTGCCATACTGCTGCCTCCTAGTTTTACTGGGTGGCATTGGTGGACTTAGTGGGGTGTCTCTTTTGCTGAAGGCCCTATCCCTGAGCTGTGTTAGGGCCAGAAATATTCACATCCAACCTTTTGGTCTGACTCTCAACAGGTCTGCTGCTTTTTCCATTCTATTCCGAATTATACTATCGGCAGGTACTGTAATCATTTTTGTTTTTGAGGCAGTGAGAGAGCCTCGGTGGAATCTAATTTGTCATAAATTCAGTTCTTGTGGCAGTGAGTGGGCCACATTTTCTGGAAGTTTTATCTTGACAAGAGTTAGGTGAGAGTTACCCTTGTTGTATCAGTTTTAAAGGACTTGGCAAATCCCTGAAGCAGTTTTTATACAAAGATATTTGACAATATATTTCTGGACAATAATAAGTGATTTAAATTTGAACTTTGGCTGTCCTAATCTTTTAGATAGCTGTTTATGAGTTTAGTTTGGTGTGGGATCTGATTGGTTTGATTTTATTGATTTTGGTTACCTTAGTTAGGTCATAAGAGTTTTGTTTTGTTTTGGGGTGAGTAGTTAGGTTTTAGAGTGCTGTGATTTTATCTTACTGCTTCATATAAAATGTGTTGGGGAAGCTTAGCGACAGTCAGGCATTATTCCCCCTCCAGGCTCAGGGAACTACAGCCCTTTGAATGTCTCCCATTATCATCCGACACTTATTTTAGGTGTTGTGCTTTGGGGATAATTAGAAGCATGTAAGAAGGGGGAGAGCTGGTCCTGGTGGGGGAGAGGAAAGGGAAGGGCGGATTGGAGTTGTGAGGACCAGGAGGCACCCTGGGGCGAAATGGAGCCAGGACAGAGGTCCTTCTTGTCTTGTCTCCATACCTAAGGGTTCCGAGGCTAGCAGGCAGGTGCCAAGGTCTTCCCCAACAGCTCATCCTACCTGGGCAGTATTATGCAATGCCAGATCTATTAAGAACAAGATTGCTATTATAGCTGATCTTGTTGGAACAACTGATCTGGCATGCATCACTGAGACCTGGCTGGATGAAAATGCAGGCCCTGTATTGGCCTTGGCAGTTCCGGATGGGTTCTCGGTGATACACCATCCCAGGTTGGATTGAGGGGCGGGGGTGTGGCCATATTTAAGACTGAGTTGGGCCTTGTGGATGTGCCATTGGGAAGTACCAGATCCTTCGAGTATATCCTGGGAGAGGGTGTAGGCTGCAAGATACTCCTCATCTACCGTCCACCAGGAGATGGTGGAGAATTCCTGCAGGAGACAGCAGATTTCATCGTCAACATGGTGTTGAGGTCCCCCAGATGGATAATTCTGGGGGACTTTAATGCCTGGGTCAAAGATGAGCTCTCACATTTTGGTCAAAATCTCCTCCAGCTGATGACGATGCTGGGCCTTACACAGGTAGTTACCTCCATAACCCATGTAGGGGGTCACTCGTTGGATCTGATCTTTCTTTTGGGTATAGAGATATCTGACTTGGGGGTGGAACCAGTCAGCTGGTCTGACCATCACACCATAAGGTTCAGCTTCAGGGCTCCCTCTAATAGATCTGCCCCTATGGAGAAGTTCAGTACCACCCTTTAAGGGGAGTTACCCCCAGTGATCTATTGGCGGTGCTGGACCTATCAGGTTTGTCAGGTGAATGCATGAGCCCAGATGATCTCATATTAACCTATAATAAGGCTGTGGGAGATGCTCTGGACAAGATTGCTCCTGTTCATGTTTGGCCTCTCACCCTTTGCCCAAGGAGCCCTTGGTTTGAAGGTTCCTTGAAGGAGTTGAGGCGAGTTGGCCAAAGGATGGAGAGAGTTTGGTGGAGGTCCAGCCTTGATGCTGAAAGGCTTAGGTTGATGGCACATTATGATGGCTATCAATCAGAAATCACCCATAAGAAGGCAGAATTTCTGTCCAGGGAGATTTCTGCTGCACATAATTGACCAGCTCAGCTTTTCCGGACTGTTGACAGATTGTGCAATCCAATCTGTCTCCAGCCCAGAGAAGCCTTTTCTCAGTTTAGATTCTGCTCGATTCTTCACAGATAAGATTGCCAGCATCACGTCTAGCATCGACCTAACCTCCCCCTATAAGGGTTTGCAGAGATCGGCATGAAGTGGCATACACTCGGTCTGTCTGGTCAGATTTCTGCCTGCTGGAATTCATGGACATTGTGAAGATCATCCAAACATCGTACCCAACCAGTTGTAGTTTGGATCCGGGCCCTACACCCCTTTAAATGGGATGTGTCGATGTTATCTGCACGATCCTTGCTGAAATTGTCTGGAAGTCCTTGGGGGGGGGGTCTTTCCAGACACCCTTAAGGAGGTGGTTGTTCGACCACTCCTTAAGAAATCCTCCTTGGATCTAGATTGTCTAGCTAACTACCGGCCTATCTCTAACCTGCCATTTGTTGGTAAGGTTATTGAAAAGGTGGTTGCGCTGCAATTGGACAATCATCTTACAACTCACAATGTCTATGATACTCTCCAGTCTGGTTTTAGGAAGAAGCATAGCACAGAGACTGCACTTGTCCGGGTATTGAATGACCTCCTAATGGCAAGAGATAGAAAGGCATGCACCATTCTGGTCCTTCTTGATCTTTCTGCAGCATTTGACACTGTAGACCATGGTGTGCTGTTGGAGTGTTTGCGGCATCTTGGTGGGCTGTCTGGTACAGTCCTCAAATGGTTTCATTCGTTCCTCGTGGGCAAGTCTCAGAGAGCTGTCACTGGAATTTATTCCTCTGGCACCTACTCCGTGCCCTGCGGGGTGCCGCAGGGCTCCATTTTAGCCCCCATGTTGTTCACAGTGTACATGCTGCTATTAGGAGATATTATCAGGTGATACAGTCTGAGTTTTCACTGCTATGCAGATGATACTCAGCTGTATATGTCTTTTCTACCTGGACAGAATGGTGCAATCTCTGTGCTAAATAATTGCCTTGCTGAGATCAGAACTGGGATAAGTACCAGCTGGCTGAGACTGAATCCAGATAAGACTGAAGTGTTGGTGCTGGACCCTGGTTGCCCGGGGGCAGGTTTGGGGGCTGGACAGCCATCAGGTTTATTGCTTGATGGTGATACTGTTCACTACCTCAGACCGGGTGTGTAACCTGGGTGTTATTTTTGATGATGGTTTGACACTAAAATCTAAGGTGTCGGCTGTCGTCAAATCCTCTTTTTACCACCTGAGGAATATCGCCCGGGTGAAACACCTGGTTCCCCGATGATCTTCCAACACTGGTCCATGCCTTTGTCACTACTCACCTTGATTACTGCAATTCCTTCCACCTAGGGCTACCTGGGGCTGATATCCGCTGCTTGCAGCTGGTGCAGAACGTGGCGGCCAGGCTTTTGACTGGGACCTCTAGGTCCAGTCATATTATGCCTGTGCTCCGCGAGCTGCACGGGCTGCCTATTCAGTGGTGGATCACCTTTAAAGTTGGCTTGCTAACCTTCAAGGACCTACATGATCAGGACCCGGCTACTTGCAAGACCTCCTGGTACCCTACTTCCCCCTCCACCCTCTCCGATCCACCGACGAGGGATTGCTAGAGATTCTGAGGGTATGATTAAAGACATCTGGTGCTCGTGCTTTTTCTTTTTCAGCTCCAACCCTGTGGAATTCTCTACCCCATTGGTTAAGAGAATGCCTGACCGTTGATAGGTTTAAAATTGAGTCGAAAACTTATTCACTTTGGCCTTCCCTAACTATGGTTAATTTGTTTTATTGTTGTTTTAACTCATATTTATATTTGTTGTATTTGAGTTTATGTACAGTGCCTTGGTTTTGAAAGGCACTGTAAAAATAAAGTTTGATTTGATTTGATTTGAAATGCAACCATAGATGTCCACATGGCACTGACCGCGCAAACAGCTTCAGGTGGCTACTGACCGTGTCTTTCACAGCACCTGAGGTAGTCCGCATCAGGTCTGACTGGCAATCTTCTCAGCAGCAACACAGATGCCAGCACTTTTCAAACAGTCCCTAACCTTACTCTTTCTCCCACAGATCTCCACAACTGAAGAAATTACCTTCGACCCGAAGACACCACTTCCAGATGTCCAGTTGGAGCAAAAAAAAAAATGTGCAAGTTTAAAACAGTTAACGATTTCTTAGTTTAAACTTTTTATTTTAGCTAAAAAACTCAACCATTTTGACTGCCAGAAATATCGTGATCCAGAACAGAGATACAGGACACAGAACTACAGGCTGAACTATGAGTAATACTATGGTATTTACAAAAAAAAATAAAAAAAAACAGACAATCTTAACAGTTACAAGTTTTACAGTTACAAAATCTCCATGTTTAAGCTAGTCACTGTTCACATTGAAGGTTTGTTATCGCTTTTACTTCCACTAATTCTCAAAGAATAAACCACTCATAACAAAAACCCTGTCTCCTGCTTGCTTAGAATATGAAATCACTTACCCAACAATTATAAAAAATAAAGGATGGGTGAGTGTGAATTTATGGATTTTTTTCACACACCCTCGGTATGTGATGACCAAATAAACCTCTTGAGCTTCTCTCTCGAGGTTTATAGGTCATCACACACCCTGGGTGTGTGAAAGAAATCCATAACGCACACTTACCTGTCCATTGTTCTCTATATAATATTGTGGTCTATCATTATTGGAAAGATATTGGTTATATTGTATATAGCATAATACATGGGATGATGTGTTTAATGAGATTTTACACACACACAACCACACACACACACACACACACACACACACACACAAACACACACACTCACGGTCTGGAATGCTACATAAACCCCGACAGTGAAGCAATTATATAAAATAAAAACACATCCCTGTGCAGCCACGGTCCAGGTGGGTTTCATTGTGGTTCGTGGTCGTAAGTGGCTACAGAGAAAATTAAGTGATTCCCTTTTTTTCATTTTTTTTAAAAGGTGTAATCGTGATAGCACAAGCTCAGTTAATGTTTTTTAAATTAACTTACCACCAAGTGCTAGTAGCAGTGAAGTGTCCGACGTTAAGGAATGGCGCTGAGGAAGGGAAGAGTGGTGGCTGGCGTATTCATGGACCGAGGGAAACCCGACACATGTTTGCCATTATAATCCACAGGTTATAACAGCAAATTATAATTGGGTTTCCCTATGGTAAAAAAAAAATGCTCGCAAGTTATTATTATTGTTATTGGTAAGATATATCGGATACTAAAATATCCACCCAGCTATGACTTGCACCCCATATAGGGACACAAAAAAAATTTAACATAGCTAAGGCTAAATTGAAAAGCAAACTAGAAATGTTCATAACTCACAATGGCACACAAGTACACCAAGGGAAACTTAATTATAAATTTTAAATTTAGGCATGAAAGGTACTACAAGACAGCATTTCACTCATGTGGCAGTATTATTCAAATTACCACATTAGTTGAAGTGTTACCTATTGTGGTGACTAAGCATAATAAGAGTAACATTTTGGCTTAGGTGGTACCTTGAATAATACTGACGTATGTGTGAGGTGCTATATTGCAGTACCTTAAAGTGGGAAACTGTTCTATGGTAACGGGGAAGATTAGGATGGCGACCACTGTATGTTTATAATAAAGAGAGGGGGCAGGAGAGAGAGAGAGAGAGTGTGTGAGAGAGTTAGAGTTTAGAGTTTACTGAATTTAGGCTAAAATGACAGCCCAGTGTTTCAGCTTTAATCCCACCCACCCTGGGGTACTTTAAATGTATCTGTTTCATCACGCACTTTGTAACTGCCCTGCCATTTTCATTTTATGTTTGCACAGTGTGTCACTGATTGCATTGAGTTGTACAGTATATCTGTATATTTTTTCTATGGAAATAATGCATGATTTATCTGCTGCCACTCTGAGACACCCTCTCCATGAAACCAAAATATTGTGTCACAGTTTTATAGGTCCCTCAAAATTCTGCCGTCTGTTATTCCTCCTCCAGTCAAATTCAGTTTCAAGTTATAAGCAGTATTTGATCCTTAAATGTACTTCTTATTCTTCTTTCTCCCTTTGTGTACTTATTCAAGATAATAAATTACATGAGTATGCCTGAAAGGCAGTGACTTTATGCCTTAGATATCCAGAGGTTTTCTCCCTAAGAGTTTGTTTCCTCTCTATGCCTCAGGTCACAATATAAAATAGTTTGTAAGTCCAAATATAATATAGTTTATAATGATAGTATATTCCACTAGGAGTTGACTCTGGATGGGGGATGTCTACTTTAGCATCCTGCTTATCTTTGTTATTCACTAAGTCAGTTGCCTTTCCCTCTTTCCTTCTGTAAGTGTGTGTTCTGGCAATGTTACTTCTTCCTTTGGCTCCACTCTTTTAGACATCTTACTTAAGATACCTTTAGCCTAAGGGACCGTCAGTCCTGTGGCACTTATAGGGGTGGAACCCTCAAGAGGGCTCCTGTGAAGACTGGTCCATCCATGCAATAGCAGCACTTTTGCTCCCAATGCCGGTGAGCAATGTTTGGGAACAAGCATGGACCATATCGGGTCAGACAGGGAGATAGGATTGAGCATCCCAAGAACCGCTCTCCTTCCTTCAGGCGGGGGGACACTGCTCCTGCTGCTTGACTGCCACCTGGTGGAGAACAGATGGGCGCACAGCTGGGAGGCACAAGAACAGGGATGGGTAGCCACCAGATAGCTGGCATGCAACCATGCTTGTGTCACTGCACGCTGGCACTCCTGGGGAGAAATAACAGAGTATGGGGGACAAGACCACCCTGATCCATGCCGGCACCCCCATAGGCTCACACATGACTGACACAACAGGCCACCCACCACTATCTGGTCCTTGGTAACTAGTGGATAACAAGTAAATCTGTGAGGATAGTGACAGGGCTGAGGGGTGCCATCGGACAGAACCAGACCAAGAAAAAGCTTGATTGAAAAAAAAAAAGACAGTTTCTGTACCTACTGGGTAACCCAAAATTGTGATAGTCCCTGTAAGGGGGAAGAGAGCATAACAGGCCACACAAGTACATTGTAAAAGCACTCCAATGGCAGCTTGTACCAGTTTCTGTCAGTACTAAGTGTTTAGTTTACCATGTCAGTTCCAAACTCATACTTTTCCATCAGTCAGTCTGAGTTACACAAGCACAGTATAGCAGTTGTACACTGAAATACAGATTGCATGAGTGTTCCAGACCAATCGGAGCACTCCTTTTCTCTGTGTGTAAGACACTTTTATTCTGTGAAGAGGGTCTCACGCACAACTGCCCTGGAGACAGGCATATTCAGGTAATTTTATTTTTTAATTACTATATTATTGATTGAGCTTGTCTAACAATATTATATTAATATCACCACAAGACCACTCTTATGGTTGTAAGAGTGGTCTCACTTATTACATTCTTAGGGTATCAGAACCGCAGACCATTGGTCCATGATTCTCACACACTAAGAATGCACATGAGACCACTCAGAGAGTGGTCATGACGGCAGTATTAACACACATCAGAGAACAGAGCATGTCCTGCATAAGTGAGCAAAGTTACTGCAAGGCCCCTTTCACTGACCCAATGCCGACAATACATTAAATATGACTTGCTTGTGCATTCCAGATCTGGGCAAGCCGAACTGGGTGTGGCCATTTTTAATATCAGGCTCCATGACATCTGCACTCTCATCGGTTCAGTGTGGCACATTTTCCTTTACTGAACAGACAGACGTACAGTCACAAATCCCTCCTATCATGTAATTATTTTGTTAGGTTGGACCCAATTCCGGTGTACATGTATACACCATGTACTGTATATGTCAGGGTAGACCTTCAAAACATTTTGCAGCTGGCAAACCCTATTTTACTCTGTAATATAAGAAGTAAGCCCAACTCCCTTTTACAGTTGTCCAGTTGTGGACAAATTTGTATCACCTCCTGTGGGTGTGCGAGTAGTGAACAGCATTTCCTGAATACCACAACTAATAGGCTATTGGTTATTCAGGAAGAAAAATGAATAATCAGTGCTATTCATTGCAATTTGGCATTTTACTGTTTGGTGGAAATTTAGGATCTCCCAAGATTCCTGTGCAATCAAAAGTCACTTTGGAAGCTCACTGAAGGCAAATCATGTGACCCAGCACTCACAGATGTTTTAGGCAGGAGAGACAACTGATGAAAGCTGCTGCATGGAAAACAACTACTTCATCTGCCTATTAAAACAGGACACAAAATTCTAGCTGGCCCATAGGTGCAGCTGTAGCGCTACCGCTTGTAATGCCAGTGACCCGGGTTTGGGAACGAGCCAGGGACACTGGAGGGCTGGCCAGGAAGTGAAGCTTGAGCACCCAACGGGTAGCTCGCTTTCCCTGGGAGGGAGGTGGGGCTCGAAGGCCCAGCAATGTCATGACCTCTGGTGGGAGCCGGAGGTACAGCAGCCTAAGCCGCATGTAGCATGGTAGGATGTCAGCGTTCACGCCTTGACATCATGGCATAATCATGTCTCTGGGGCAACATGGGGAAAAATGGAGCCAGCTTAAGCTCCATCAATGCAAAGAGGCACCCTTCACTGCTCAACCCCCAGGGCTGCAATGGGGGGGGCCCGACAAGACCAGAAGGACATGGGGGTTCCCTTCACCCCAACCCCACCTGGGGAAAAAATAAGGCTACATGGGGGTGCCTGACCGGTGGATTGCGGAGTCGAGAGAGTCAGTGGAAGCCCAGGTGGATCCAGGGGACAAAAAAAAGAGCAAGTAAAAAAAAAATTCACAACAAATGGGGCCGGGTCCTATTCAACCCTGTCACAGTCTTTCTGTGATCTTTAAAGTGAACAAATACTATACAGTAAGTCTAAGCTCCACTCCTTACATATCAAAGGATAAGAAGTCCCCCAGACTTTGCTTTAGATAGTAAATATTCAAATCAATATAATAATTTAACTTTTAAAATCTTGATGTTATCTTGTCATTGTTGGCCCAGGCTCAGAGTTTGCAGCAACTAAGAATCTACAGACACCACCCTTTCCTACAAATCATGGCAGTATTCTGCATCGAAAATGCAACAGAATGTTTCAAGTATAAATTCATCTAGATCTGTGGGCATGAAAAATCTTACAATCTAGCCAGGTCATGTGCATCACATTGCTGAATATAGTTCCTCTTTTACATAATGATTCTATGATATTCGGTTATAGACTCAAAAACTAGGATGCTTCAATTCGCCCAATTTCATTCCCATAGGATTTTTTTGGATTTTGGAAGATGCAATTCTGAATCAATGTTCAAAATCCTAAAAGTCCTAGAAGACAAGAAGCATTACTTGCATGCAATCAATATCAGATTTTGGACTCCAGATCGGATTTCGGATTCTGATTGTGAGTGCAATTTGACTATTTTTTAGGATTTTCAGTCTTCAATTCCAAAAATCCCAAACTCTATATAACAATTAGAATCTGACAAATCAGATTTTGTGCAACCCTATCAATGACCCAGAGGTCTTATATCTGTTCCCTCTGCTTGGGCAGACAGACCTCTCCAGCCCTTTCTGACTTGAAGCTGGGACCCTGAGCACCAGCTCCAACCATTCAGCTAAAGGAAAATTTCCCCAAGCAGGAAGGCTGGAGTGCTCTTTTGACTTTAGATGTTGCAGTCTCAGTTATCACCACACCACTAGTGGTCACTTTGTTGCTACAGCTACTCACCACCACGGAACTCTTATCAGTCACTGGCAAGAGACACATTTCTTAAATTAATGTTGCCTCTGAGGCAGCCCTGCCTCAAGGTAGGTCTGCCTTGGAAGCAGACGTTTATGGATAGGGCTGCCACACAGGCAGGAGTTTAACTTCTACAGCTAAAGAGCTGAGTTTCACAGCTGTGCCAGCTTGGTGGTGTAGTGGAAAGGTCTACAGCTTAATAAACCAGAGACTGGGAGGTCAATCCAGACAAGATCCCCTCAGTTTTCTTTTTTAGAATTTCACTAGACTGGTGATCCATGGTGGCATGGAGAAAGAATAAGTGCAACAGTGACGTGCTTACTTTGGAGGCAACGTTTATTTAAAGTGAAGGTCCCCTCAGCCTTTTATTCTTTTTTATCTATTATGCTCCCTCCCCCCAGCCAGCCCCCTTTGGTCCACCTGCCCAGCCCTGTCACCAGCCATCCTTGGGACGTACCTTCACCTCACATGTTCCCCCATGGATAACCCCACTGTGAGAAGGGCTGCCAAGGGCCAGGCCCCATAAACCCTCTGCAGAATTGAAGCTACGGTGAGCAAGGCGGAGAGCCCGGTCAATGATGCGGAGTCTGTGATGGGCGGCGGATGGCATCCTGTATCGCTCAAGGGATTTTCTGCTTTATTTTTTCTGTCCCTCCCCCTGATATTGTGAGGCCTTGCTGATACCAAAACATCATGCCGTCTATGTCCCCCTCCCTAGATCCATGGCTCTGGCTGCACCTCCACCTGTGGTCACCACGGTGGCAGTGTTGCAGTGGAGACCATTCACCCACTTTCCCCAAAGGAGGTGAGCATCCCTTGGATGCTCAGTCATCCTCTCCCTTGCTGGTGCCCCGATGATCAAGGGTCACTCCCGAACCCAGGTCATCAACGTGGCATGCAGTAGTTCTACCATTGTGCTGGTGTGCCAGCCTATCCTTTTATTCTGTTTACCTGTGTAGTTTGTAGGCATGAACAATGATAGCCCCCACTACACCCTCTTAATTTCATCAGGATTGAAATGTAAATGAAGGTACTTAAGTCTAGTGTGGAAACCTGCTTGACACCATTGCAAAGGTCATGACCCAACCCTTGTAAGGCATCCTGGAATTTTATGATGTTTTAGTGCTAAAGCCTGCAGTACTTATACCATATTAGTCAGTGCTGTTGCTGTCCTCTTCAGTTCCTATGTTTTTGTCTTATGCTGGCCATGAAACCTCTCAAGGCATAGTAAGGGCCCTGCTGTCTTCTGTAGTTTAAAGTGTATCTAAGTTAGAAAAAATGCTTTTTTAGAGAATACAGGGATTTCATGACACATGTAACAGAACTGACTGAGAGTATATCTTATGCTGGTTTGTGCAGGCATGCATCATCAACTCCCATGATGCCTTACATGGGTAAGGCCATAACCTTTGCAATGGAGAAAAACAGGTTTTCACACCAGGGCAAAACAGAGTGAAGCAAACTAATTTATTTTTCAATTAGGATGTAAGTAAGTGGATGCAAGACAAGAAATCATTGTTCACACCAACAAACTACCCAGGTAGATTAGCTACACAGGAAAGATTAGTGCAGACAGTAAAGAAAGGGGGCACAACATTCTTTAGGAACATCAGCGAGAAAAGGAAAGCCGGGGTGGGGGATTGTAAGGCTCAGAAGGGACACAGGGGAGTGTGAGGAAGGAGACCTGGAAAAGGCGGAAATACTGAACAAATACTTCTGTTCAGCATTCACTGAGGAGGAGGAGGGTCAGGAACCACAGCTGGGTAACAGACACGAAGTGTGGGTGGGGGTAGGTAAACACAAGTCCATTCCGAGTGGAGAGAGTTCTGCAGGAACTCACAAAACTGAAGGTGGACAAAGCGATGGGGCCAGATGGCATACAGCCAAGGATATTAAGGGAACTGCAAAGAGGACTAGCAGCGCCTCTGGCAGCCATGTTCACTGAGTCATTCAACTCAGGAGTGTTTCCAGAGAACTGGAAAAGGGCACATGTAGTCCTTCTACACAAAAATGGTAGAAAGAAGGAGGCAGGGAACTACAGGCAGGTCAGCCTCACCTCGGTAGTGGGTAAGATCATGGAGGCACCGCTTAAGGAAAGAATAGTGGCTCATTTTGAAGCCAACAGTGCCCAGGATCCAAGGCAACATAGATTCACAGCAGGAAGGTCTTGTCAGAAGAATCTGATAGATTTTTTTGACTGGGTGGCAAAGGAAGTAAATCAGGGTGCGGCGGTGGATGTTACCTACCTAAATTTCAGCAAGGCCTTTGACACCGTCCCACGCAAAAGGCTGGTTAGCAAGATGGGTAGTCTGGGCATGGGGCACAAGGTGGTAAACTGGGTTTGGAACTGGTTAATGGGCAGGAAACAAAGGGTGGTGGTAAATGGGATCCAATCCAGAGAGAGAGGGGTGACCAGTGGGGTACCCCAGGGATCAGTCCTTGGGCCAGTCCTGTTTAATGTCTTCATCAGTGACATTGTGGTAGGGCTGGAAGGAAAGATCTGCCAGTTTGCAGATGACACCAAGATCTGCAACAGGGTGGATACTCCAGACAGGGTGGAAAGAATGAGGAGGAGCCTGAAGAAGCTTGAAAAATGGTCAGAGGTGTGGCAGCTCAGGTTCAATTCAAAGAAGTGCAAAATAATGCATCTGGGATGAGGGAACCCTGGGGAGAGCTACAGGATGGGGGAGATACTGAAAATCACCAAGGAAGACAGACACCTGGGGGCTATCATTTTAGGTGACCTAAAAGTGTCTAAGCAGAATACAAAGGCTGCAGGGAAGGCCAGTGGCATGCTGGGGTAAAGAGGCAGAGGTATCACTAGCAAAAGGTGGGAGGTAGTGATGTCATTGTATAAGACACTGGTGAGGCCACACCTAGAGTACTGTGTGCAGTTCTGGAGGCCGCATCTTTGTCAGGACATCGACAGGGTGGAGGTGGTCTAGAGAAGGGTGACTAAGATGATACAGGGCTTGCACCAGAAAACATATGAGAAGAGATTAAAGGACCTCAATATCTACTCGCTGGAGGAGAGGAGGGATCGGAGGAACATGATAGAAACATTCTAGTAGCTTAAGAGCATAAACAAGGTGCAGGGGGAGACATCTTCCAGTATAAGAGGACTACAAGAATGAGGGGGCATGATATGAAACTGGAAGAGGGCAGGTTGAGGGGAAATGTGAGGAAGTTTTTCTTCACGGAGAGCGTGGTGGACGCATGGAATAGTCTGCCACAGTAGGTGGTGGGAGCGAGCACAGTGGAGGGACTTAAACATCACTGGGACAGGTATTGGGGAACCTTAGAGGTGGAAAGGAGGGTTAGAAAGTCATTGAACAGGTAGGATCAATGGCTGGTAACTAGTGTAGGGCTTATGGGCAGACTGGATAGGCCTACTGGTCCTTATCTGCTGACAATTTCTATGTTTCTATGTTTAGGTATAAAGAAAATAGGTTGAGGGGACTTTCCCTTTAAGAAATGTGTCTCTTGCCATTCACTGCTCTCATGACTAGGTGCTGCTGCTTTTCACAGACTGCCTTTTTCTCGTATGCTTTGGCAGGCAATGGGAGGATGCTGGAAAAAAACAACCTGCCCTGACCACAGCTTCCCATTGAGTGAGGGACTGACAGGGGAGGCTGGGCTGAAGTCACACCCCCATACTGTTTCGTGAGCATTTGTCTACTGTGTGTACATATGTATTAGTCAATGTTCCTGCACTGCTTTAATCTCTTTGCATTGCGTAAATGTGTTGCACTCACCCACACTTGGGCACAAACCCAGAATAAACAGACTGTGTGGCTTACTTAGGAATGGATATCCTGTTGAAATATCTTTTAATAAATGTATGCACAATAAGGCTGCCTCTGCACCCTTCCCCCTCCCCACTGTTCTATCACTCAGCGAGATGTCATGGGTACAGATGGAGGCTGGCTTGCTGCCAGAGCATGTGCCTGAAGATGATGACTTTTGTGTTGTTGAGTCCTAACACTTGTCAGGCTTATCACTCACAAAGCCTGGTGGGTGCTGGCCCCTACATGGAGCTGATTTGTGAACAGAGGGTTGATTTGTGATTGGGGATGATTTGCAATTTTTGTAAGGGAAAAAGGGCTAATACACTGGGTGCCTATGTGGTTTGCATGTTTCTAAACTTTCAGTTTGAGACTTTTGTTTTCTTTTTTTGTTTACAAAAACTTTTAGAGTTTAGTTAAGGTTCAAAACAAATCACAAGTTGACCCCCCTCCCCCAACATGCACATTTGCACACACTCACACAAACACGCACCTTCTAATCTGAATAGGTATAATCCAAAAGAGACCCTTAAGGGAAATGGGAAATTGTTTAACCAGGAAAGGCACACTAAGCCAGAGCTTGTTTCCAAGTGTGACCTGGCAACACAAGGGTCATACAGTATACAAGTGGGTGCTGATGGGATTCAAACCCAGGTCTCAAGGTTTGCAGCTCAGTGCCCTCAACCGTTACATGATACTGCCTCCTAACAGCAGCAGTGCAATGAAATATGTTTTTTTTTAAGTTTCAGCTACATTAAATATATGTATTAGCATGCCTGTCAAATCTTACTTTTCTAGGTACCTCCTTTGCTGCCCAGCATTCGTTTTATTTTCTCAAGTCTAACCCTTGGCAGGTCCACAGTGCTAATGTGACAGTCATCTTTTTTTCTTGAGAAAAAAATAAATTAAAACATTTATACAATGCTCACATTTTGATGGAACTAGAAAATGTGCTGCCAAATTAAATAGGAAGATGCCTGAAATCTATAGTGAAAAAAAGTTGGGTCAAAATGTTTGCCCAATTTTGCTGCACTGTTGCTTTAAGCATTCAGAATTATTTTATTTATTTATTTATTGAGAAATCGGAATTACAACCTTTGAGCTAAAAGCTCTTTTACAAAGGATCCTCGTCAAACATGGGGAGGGCGAACAAACAGGTACATGCATTAAGGGGAAACAGTAGCAGCTAATAGGCATTATCAAATACACGTCAACTAGGGGACTTAGTACAAATTGCGTGTTGCAAATTACAAATTATAGAATAGTATATACAGAAACATAATCTAAGCCCTTGCTTAGCTGCAGAAAACAAGGGGGATGTAGTCACATGTCAAAAGAGGTAATTAAAGTGCGAAAGTCAAACTAAAGTGCAAGCTATGGGTACTCCCAGATAGCAGCTGTATAGCATAGTCAGTTCCTGGAGGGGACAGTTGAAGGATCAATCATTGGAGTCAGTAAGGCTGTTAGGTGGGAGTAAGCTACAGGCTAAGAGGGTGAGGAGGGAAAAACAGTAGGTGACTAGCAGTAGGTTCAGGAGTGGTTAGCCATTGTGGAGGTAGAGGTGGCGGTATGGGGTTGTTTGGAGTTAGCAGGTCGGGTAAATGTGTAGATAGGTAGAACAGTGGGGGAGAGAGGGGGTAATGAGCTTCTAAGGACCTACTAGATAGTGCAAATGAGTCAGGGAGTGACAAGGTGCATGTGGAAGGCTAAATTCAGCCTGGGTGAGTGCAAAAGTAGCAATGTTCAGAGACAGAGATGGACTTCCGAATTTCAGATTTGAATTGCCCTAGTCGGGTAAGGCTTGTAGTGGCATGGAGGAGCCTCTTTAGCCAGGTGGGGGCCCTTACTGTGAAGGCTCGCCTCCCCAAGACAGTTCTTCTGAAAGGCACAGCTAGGGTGTGTTTTGTAACACTTCTTGTGGCATACTCTGCAGGTGAGGAATGGAATAAAGCTTGAAGAGAAAGAGGTGCAAGTCCTAGAAGGGCCTTCTTCCCTAGCAGGCAGGAGTGGAGCTTGATTTGGTCCATGAGGGGAAGCCATTTTGTTCTAATGTATAGGTCGCATGTATGCATAAGGTGATCTGCACCTAATAGAAAGCAGCAAGCTTTGTTGATGGTAGTATGGACTCTGTGCAGACTGGTATCAGAGGCAGCACCATACACCACATTACCATAGTCCAGGATGGGAGGGACTTTACCTTTTACCACCTGGACCCTGGCCTCAGGTGTGAGATAGAAACAAAGCCTATACAGGGCCCCCAACTTCCTATTGGCAACAGCAGTAATATTACATATATGTTCATCGAAGGAAAGGGACTCATCTACTGTGATCCCTAGGTACCGGAATGAGGACACCTGCTCAAGGGTGGAGTGCAAGTTGCAGACTATAGTGAAAGGGGAAGTAGCTCTCCTCTTTTGACGTCTGGCGAAAAGCATTGTCTTGGTTTGTTTGCTGTTGAGCACTAGCAGGCTATCTTTGAACCAGTCCTGCAGTAGGTCAAAGTTGTACTGTAGGTTCCTAGTGAGTGATTCTTGGCAGGAGTCTCGAGAGAACACCACCGTGTCATCTGCGTACAGCAGCATCTTAGAAGTAGGGCACGCTTCAGGTAGATTGTTCACAAAGAGGCTGAACAGGAGGGGGCTCAGTATAGACCCCTGGGGGACCCCTACTGTGACTTCACTGGTCCCGGATATGGCTCTGTTGATTTTCACCTGCTGAGAGTGCCCAGTTACATAGCTGGAGAACCAACTGGCTGTGTCAGGGGATAGCCCTAAGCACTTTAATCTGTGGAGCAGCAGCTGGTGATCTACAAGGTCGAATGCCTTAGTTAGGTCTATATAGATTGCCCCAACCAGATGGCCCTGGTCCAGTGCCTCGTGCACATAATCCATGAAGTCAGTTAGGTTGATGCTAGTGTTATGCGTCTTACAGAAGCTGTGCTGGTGGGGGCAGAGGAGGTTGTATTTATGCAGATGTTCCATGAATTGGTCAGATATGATTCTCTCCAGAGCTTTTGAGAGTGGGGACAGAATTGAGATGGGTCAGTAGTTGGTTACTAGTGCCCGGTCACCTCCTTTGTGCACCATGGTGACCAAAGCAGTTCTCCAGATAGATGGGAAAATGGACAGGTGAGTGACAGGTTAAACAGTTTGGAGATGGGTACGATGACCTCAGGTAGGACAAAGGAGATCAATTTCGTATCGATTCCATCTCTTCCCATCCTAGTCTTTCCCAGGACTTTTTGCAAGGCATTTTCTTGTTATCTTTATGGTAAGCTGTCTGAAGTAGAAGGTTGGTCTGGGCCTGGCGTTGGGAGAGGGGGGTGACTGGGTTGCGGATGGCATTCCATCCGGGTGTGTAGTGGGTCTGGGAGGAAGAACGGCACTGTAGTCCGTGAATGCCTTATTAAAGATATTAGCCATTGAGACAGCATCAAGTATAATTTCGTCATTGAGGCGAAGCATGGAGGTCCTGTCATCAGACCCAAGGAGGTTTTTAAGAGAGGCCCAGAACTTCTTCCCATCCCCCCAGCATTGAGATTGACAGTTCTTGTGATAGGTAGCCTTGGCCTGTCAGAATTTCCACATGCACCTGTTTCATGCCACTTTGAAGTTTTGGATATCTATAGCTGCCCCTGTTGCCCTGGCCCAGTGCCAGAGGAGATCCCAATGCCGCATCATACCAAGAAGTTGGGGGTGACCCAGTCTGTACTATGACCTTTTATCATCTTCTTGTGGTACAGGGCGAACATGTCCACAGCAGCATTGAAGTGAGTGAGGAAGAGGTGGAGGGCTGTGCCAATAGAGGGGCAGGCGTCAAAGAAGTTCCAGTCTATTCCAGCTAGGTGATTCCTGAAGTTGACCATAGAGCTATTTTTTATCATTCTTCTTTACCAATTTTGGGGGATGTGTGGCCTGTTTTGTCATCCACTCTCATTGGATGGGTGAGTGGTCACTCAGGGTGTCCGGGAGAACCTTGACTTCTGACTTGACTTTTAGAAGTTAGGTCACATTTGGCCTTTTTTGAGATGGTAACTCAGCACCTTGACAATCACTGTACTAAACAGACATAATTAAACAAACCTTTCAGGATCTAACCTTGGGGGAGAGCAGCACTTTGACACCTACAGTACAGCAAATGCTTTGCAGTTGAACTAACTCAGCCTTCCCTCACCCACCTCTGTCTTCTCAACAATGGATGGTGCTTCCCTTAAGGAGGTCTCCTTCAAGTGCCTCAGTGTGTGACTAGACAGTAACCTGGATTTCTCTTCTCACATCGATGCTTTCCACAAAAAGCACTGCCACAAGCTTGGCTCCCTATCTGTTGTAACAAAGATTGCTTCCTGCTCTAGTTCTGCTGTGATATAATTCTTAAAATGAGTTTGTCAGTGCTTGACTACATGGATGTGGTCTACAGGGCTGCCCCAAAATTTACCCTAGCCAGACTGGACTTCTCTTTCATTCCTTCTATCATTTTGCCACAAACTCTCCCCCACTTGCTCATCACTGTCAAATTTTTCTAATTTTGATGCTAGTTCCTTTCTCAGAACACTCACTGACGTTAACTGGCTGCAGATAAAATCAGCCCCTAACCTGGAAAGTGCCGTAGATTTCTTCAACAGTCATTTTTTGTCTGCCGCTAACAAACATGCCCCCCCAAAAAAAGATAAGAGTTAAAGGTCTAGAAGCCAGGTGGCTCAAACCACAGACCAATTCACCGACTGGCACAAATATAGGAAACTCAGAAATAAATGTAAAGTTGAGTTGAAGAAAGCCAAAAGGACTCACCTTAGACGTATCCAAGAAACAAACCTATCAAATCCCAAAAAATTCTGGTCCCAGATAAACGCCCTTATCAAGGGAAATAACGAACCTGAAGGGGGTGACATCATAGCTAATAGTACTCACTACTCAACCCCACTCGTGGCAGCACAGGCATTTAATAAATTCTTTACTGAATTAAATACCCCTAAGTCCCCCTGCCCAGGTCAAACCTCACAACAGGTCCCCAAAAAAGCAGCCACAACATTCCTGACTTTCATTTCAAATTAGTCTCCAGTCTAGAAATCCAGAGAATTCTACAGGGTATATACTACATATAGCTTTTATGTTGCAAGACCCATGGGCCCTAATTCAGTACTCACAGTTACCCTGAGGCTGCAGGCCTAAGCAATCCTGGTTGGATATACCCGCTCCATTCCACAGTCTGAAGTCTCACCTCCAATGGCTCCATCAGGTCTTTTCTACCAGTTGCTCGCTCACTCCGATATCTCACAAAAGCTCAGCTGGGCTCTCACTCTGTCAGTCTCTCAGGCTATGTTGAGGATCCAAGGCCGCTACAGCTCACTTCTACACACACCAAGACATCTTCCTTCTACATGCTGTGCCTTGGGTATGGAGATCAGCATCGTGGTTTTAGGCCCCAGCTGGTTTCATTGCAGTTCAGACTTCACAGGTCTGATAAGTGTGGTGTATATTGCATGGACTTAAGGATCAAAGTAATGAATCTGATGATGATGTCAATCTGCAAGTATAATCTACATGTGGCTATCTATGTTGAATCTACTGTTTTAATAAAAAGGAGCATCTCCCAATGGTTTGCCGCACCAAGGGGGATAGAGAAAAGACCAAATCAGGACATAGAAAAAGAAATACTGAGGTACTTTCTGTAGGCAGAGGCAGTAGTGATACAGATTGTGAGAATGGAGTGGCCAGCCTGGAAATATGCAGCGTGAGCAACAAGGGCAGGTTGGCAATTTGGGTGACACCCCAGGTGGCGGGAAAAACACTTAAGATGGAACTGGACACAGGGTTTGCAGTGTCCGTCATTTCATGTGCAGAATATGAAATTATTTTTTAAAATATCAGACTGAGGGAGATGTCTGTGCTATTAAAAATGTATACTGGAGAAAAGATACTGCTCTTGGGACTGCTGCAAGTGAATGTGGAGTACAACAATAAGCAATGTTTTTTAGACTTGTATGTCATTGAGAAGGGTGGCCCGGCCTTGTGGGGCCATGAATGGCTGTATAAGATTCCTCTGGACTGGAAATCTATTAAAATACTGCAGTCGATGACACACCGGGCTCCACTTGTACAGTTGAGCAGCGGCTGGAAAGCATACTAAATCAGGCATCAGAGGTGTTCAAAGAGGGCATAGGAACCTTAAAACACATGAAGGCTAAAATAACCTTAATCGAGAATGAACCACCTACGTTCCACAAAGCCCAACCTGTCCCTTACAGTATTCACCCAAAGGTCAATGCAGAGTTGGAATGCCTGAAGAGAGACGGCATACTTTCAAAAGTGAGCTGGACTGACTGGGGAACCCCCATCATTCCTATTGTAAAGAAATGTGGTGCTGTGAGAGTGTGTGGAGATTTTAAAGTCACCGTAAATCCAGTGCTGAAAGTTGAAAAATACACCCTGCTGCGGACTGAAGACATTTTTGCCACATTAGCAGGAGAACAACGGTTCAGCAAAATTGATCTGTCACAAGCCTACCTACAGAGGGAGGTCGAGGAAAGCTCCAAGGCATACCTCACGATCAGTACAACAAAAGGTCTATACCAGTACAACAGGGTAGTGTTTGGCATGGCCTCCGCCCCAGCTATATGGCAAGGGGCAATGGATCAAGTGCTGCAAGGTATTCCATGAACACAGTGATATTTGGATGACATTGTGACAGGAACAAGTGATACAGAGCACCTGGAAACCCTAAAAAAGGTACTGGAACACCTAGAGGAATATAGGCTATGAGCCAGTTGTACAAAATGTGAATTTTTCAAGGACTTAATAGCTTACTGTGGACATGTTATTGATGCACAAGGCCTACACAAATCCCCAGAAAAGATTCAAGCAGTATTGGCCGCTCCAAGGACGTGTCGTAACTTAGATCATTCCTGGGATTTGTTAACTACTATGATCGATTTGTACCCAATCTAGCAATTGTATTGCACCCACTGAACTGTTTACTTCAAACTGGTTAAAATGGACATGGTCATGCGAGTATGAAGAAGCTTTCAGGAAGCAAAGAAACTGGTCACTTCAGATAATGTGCTTACACATGTTAACCCATCCCTGCCTATCAAATTAGCATGTGACACGTCATTGTATGGAATTGGGGCAGTTATATCTCATGTCATGCCAGACTGAAGTGAGAGACCCATTGCATTTGCCTCCAGACTGTTGATAGTGGTGGAACATAACTATGCGTAAATAGACACAGAGGCCTTAAGTCTGGTATAGGGCGTGAAGAAATTCAACCAGTACTTAGATGGAAGAAAATTCACCCTAGTCACTGATCACCAACATCTAGTCACATTTTTTCATCCTCAGAAAGGGATCTCTATGACAACTGCAGCACACATGCAGCGTTGGGCTCTCTTCTTAGCTGGTCATGATTATAACATTGAGTTTAAACAGGCAGCAGCACACACAAATGCACACAGCTGTCATGATTGCCAGTTCCAGCGGAAGCCCACCAGGCAACAGAGATAGAATCTATTGAATTTGTCAATTTCTTCCAAATAGAGTGCCTTCCAGTGACAAGTGAACTAATCGAGCAGGAGACCAGAAGGGACCCCACACTAGCTCAAGTTTATGAAGCTACGTTTAACAGTTGGAAATATACTGCGCGTCATGAACTGTCACCTTTTTATACACATAAAGATGAACTCGCTATATATCAAGGATGTGTGATGTGTGGAATCCGTGTTGTTATACCTAGTAAACTGCATTCAAGAATCTTGGCAGACCTCCACACAGGACACCTACGGGTGGTTAAAATGAAAATACTTGCCAGAAGTGTTGTATGCTGGCCAGGCATTGATCAGAAAATCGAACAGCTCGCTAAAGAGTGTACGGGATGTCAACAGGCACAGCACATGCCTAAACCAGCACCATTACACCCCATGGAGTGGCCATCGACTCCGTGGCAATGTGTACATGTTGACTTTGCAGGGCCATTTTTGAAAATGATGTTCCTGGTGGTGGTGGAGGCCCATTCCAAGTGGCCAGAAGATTTTTGCATGAAATCTACTACATCTACATAGACAATAGAAAAACTGTGGAGTTTGTTTGCAAGAACTGGACTACCAGAACAACTTGTGAGTGACAATGATCCGTAGTTTACATACTAACATACTATTTGCCAGCAGATTAAGCCTTACGGTCTATCGAGTCTGCTCGAACCTTAGATCCTTAGTTGGGTGCCGAGGCCCTCCCATCCCTTGTGCTCCAGAAACCCCTATCATCCATCCCCACCCCCCTGGGACAGGCCATCATCTGATTCATCCACTTTCTGTGTCTGTCCCACCCTCTCTTGAAGCCCTCCACTGTGGATCTGAACCAGCTTGCCAGGCAGTGCATTCCAAGGGTCCACCACCTTCTCAATGAAAACCTCCTCCTTTTCCCCTCACCCTTCCACCTTCCAACTTCAAACCATGCCTCTGGTGATACCTCCCTGCTTTAGTCTAAAAGATCCCTCCATGTTTACCCTATTTATTCCCTTGAGCTACTTGAAGACCCTCAATCATGTCCCCCGTCTCCTCCTCTCTCCAATGAAAACAGGCAGAGCTCCTCAAGTCTGTCCTCATATGTCATATCCCCTAGCCCTCGTATCATCTTAGTTGCCCTCCTCTGTACCCTCTCCAGGAGCTGTATGTCCCTCTTCAAGTGTGGTCTCCAGTACTGTACACAGTACTCAAGGTGTGGTCTAACCAGTCCATTGTACAGCGGCAGAATCACTTCCTTGCTCCTGGAGGTGATCCCCCTTACGATGCATCCCAACATCCTGTTTGCCTTGCTAGCCACTCTCCTGCACTGCTCAGAGTTATTCATACATGCATCCACCATGACCCCTAGGTCTTTTTCCCTATTGAGGCCTCCAGCGCTCCTCCCAGGGTGTACCTGTGTTTAGATTTCACCAAGATGGAACACCTTGCACTTGGTGATGTTGAAATTTAATTTCCATGTGTGAGCCCAGCTTTCCAGGGTGTCCAGGTCCCCTTGCAGGGCCAACCTCCCCTCTTCTCCCTCAACTACTGCTCCCATCTTGGAGTCATCCGCGAAGAGACTCATTTCACACCCTATACCCTCCCTGATGATTTACCTCAGGAGTTTATGAAGAAAAATGGCATCAGGCATAATATCTGAGCACAAATGGGCTGGCCGAGAGGTTTATACAGAATTTCAAACAAGCCCTGCACTCCATGGCAAATGAAAAGGAGTAATTGCAGCAGAAATTGGCATGCTTTTTGCTTGCATATCGAAATGCCACACATGCCACAACAAGCCAAACACCTGCAATGTTGTTCCTGGGCCGATGTCTCAGGTCACGTTTGGACTTATTAAGGCTGCACATAAGCCTACAGGTCAGGAATCGTCAGACGAGCCAAGCTATAGTGAGAGGGATTGGTGCGCCCCATCAGCTACAGGTGGGCCAAACAGTGTTGACACGTGATTACAGAGGAACCAATACATGGCTCCCAGCAGTGGTAAGTGCACAAACAGGTCCTCTAACCTACACAGTACAAGTGGCACCCAATATCTTCTGGCACTGCCACACTGACCAGTTGAGGGAGTCAGGTGTAATTACACTCCAAAACCAAAACCATCGAGCAAAGCCTTTGGAGCCTCCAGTTATGCATGCACCAGTCCCCCTACCTGAGACAGCAATCACCCCTGTTACATCAGAGAGCAATCAAGCTGAACAGCCCACACCCCTGAGGTGGCTCCCAAACTCGACTGTGTTGTGAACACACCACCTCCTCAGGGTAGTGTTCAAGAGACTGGCAGATGCAATCCTGCAAGGAAATGCAAGCCACCTGAGAGACTTGATTTGTAAATGGACTTATTGATTGTTCCTCTATACTGTTCATAAGAGGTGTGTCGTAAGTAAATCGGGGCTATTTCTAATGTTATATACAAGTAGTCTTAGTA
The DNA here is from genome assembly GCA_016271365.2 of Neoceratodus forsteri. Lineage (NCBI taxonomy): Eukaryota > Metazoa > Chordata > Ceratodontiformes > Ceratodontidae > Neoceratodus > Neoceratodus forsteri. Next base: position 815,666,582 of record CM028134.1, on the reverse strand, counting down.
GAGGATAGATGTGGTACATTGCATGGACGTAAGGATCAAAGTAATTATTCTACTGATGTGAATCTGCAAGTGTAATTTACATGTAGCTATCTATCAACCAGGAGGGGAGAGATAAGAAAATGTCAGCCCAGGAGGGGAGAGATGGGAAAATGTCAGGTCAGCGTCAGTGGCTCAGTAGGTAGCACACTCGCCTCTGAGGCCGGGGGATCTGAGGTCTGTGGGTTCAGTTACCACATCTGGCACCTGGGTTAATATCCCAATACTGACACTGTAGTGCAGCATAAGGGGGGTGCTGCACTACTGAGGTGCCGTCTTTTGGATGAGATGTTAAAACTGAGGTCCCATCTGCCTGGATTGGTGGTAGTTCAGGTGGATGTTAAAGATCCCATGGCACTTATTGAAAAAGAGTAGGCTAATTACCCCAGTGTCCTCGCCAAATTTCCCTCATTCACTAAAAATATCACCAGCAGCTTAATCTGGTTCCATTTCAGTTGCTTACCATCTGTAGCCCCCCTCCCTCCCAGTCGCCCCTGAAAAAGGGACTTCTAGTCTCAGTGGGCCTACCGGGTCAACAAAATTCAATAAATAAATAAATACATAAATGTTGAATCTGCTGTTTTGTTATTGTTACTATACCTACTTCCTGTGTACAGTGAAAAGAATACATAGAGTGTTGCTTCGTCGGTCTCAGTGTCTCTCTCTCTATTTTATGCACGTTCTATGCCAAATCAGCAATACACTACAATAAGGGTAAGTCTCTCAGGCTCTACACTGAGGCTCAGCTGCAGGATGACTTGCCCTTGCAGGCTGACATCTTCAGCTGCAGCTTCAGTCTGTCTCTCGCTCTCATTTCATTTCATTTTCATTTTCGTTTTTGTTGACCGGGAAAGGAGGACTAGACAATTCTGCCTATTTTCAGCATCATCCTGGGGGAGGGGGATACAGATGGATGCCAAATGACACTGAACCAGATAAAGCTGTCAGTGGTATTTTTAGTGAATGTGCTCACTTGTGCTGTCTCATCTCACACTTAGTCTCTCTCGCTCGCGCGCTCTCTCTCTCTCTCTCTCTCTCATCTCTCTATCTCTCTGTCTCTCTCTCTCTCCCCCTCTCTCATGCTGCATGCAGCAGTCTCAGTCACTCACTCACTCACTCACACACTCCCTCTCTCTCTCTCTCTCTTCTGTCATGCTGCATGGAGCAGTCTCATCCTTAGTGGCTGTAAAAGTACACTTCTCCCTCCACAGTATCTTCACATCTTCTTTGTCATTCTTGCAGATGAGAGGCCTGCCTCTCTTCACTGTCCCTGACCCCTGCAGTCTCAGGATAAATGCTCTGACTTCAGCAAGTGAACGTCTGCTCCTCTGCACACACCACAGTAGACTAAGGGTGTGCTGTAAACACAGCTGTAGACAGCCTCCAGATTGAATAAATCCTCCTGTCACTCTCTAGGGAGGGTGTATCTGGCTGTCACACAATGGCTAAATGGCTGCCTGCCTCCTGAGTGAATTAATAAGTCCCCAGTGCCCCTATAACCCCCCTGTGTAGGAGGCAGTATAGTGCAGTGGGTTAAGGCTCTAAGCTGCAGATCTGGAGACCTAGGTTTGAATCCCACAGCCGCCTAGGTGCATATTGTGTGATTCTGAGCAAGCCACTTAACTTCCTTGTGCTCCCAACCGGCCTGCCGGTGCAGCGGTTGGATTTCCATTTGCGACGCCAGTGACCCGGGTTTGGGTATGGACCCAGGGAGTTGGAGGGCTGGCCGAGGGTAGAAGGATTGAGTGTCCCATGGACTGCTCTCCTTCTCCGGGAGGGGAGGGTGGGGTGAGTGTCCGGTGCTTGATGGGCCCCTGGCAGAGGCGGGGGGTACCACAAGCAGTCAGCGCCAGAACATTGAGGGGTGGGGCGGACATTGGACTTCATTGCATGTCCCCACCCCTGGAGTAGACCAGAAAAACACTTGCCAACCACTCCGGATGACGCTTCCCCAGCACCTGGCTTCTATAGCCCTCTGTCGCTCTGCTGACCAGTGAAGGCAACGCAGCATCACCGAGGCCCCGAACCCCGCTCTGGGGCAGAAGCCAAGCAGGCAATGTTGGATACTGCCGGCACCTTCCTCCGTCATAGATGGGCATGAAGTGGTGCCATGGCCCCACCCTGGGGGGGTAAGCCAGAGGGATATTGGCAGAGGCAGCCATTGGAGAGTGAGGTAGGTGCCTGGAGAGAAGCCAAGGAGTACAGCAGCCAATGAACAAAAAAAAAAGTCCTTGTGCTCCCAGGTTGCATCTGGAAACAAGCTTTGGCTTAGCGTGCTACTCCTGGTTAAACAATGTTCCCTTCCCCCCTTTTCTTGTGGCTCTGGATCAGGCTTTGGGCCTAACTGACTAATTACTGTCCTGTGGTCCCGGTGGTAGTGTCATCAATGGTCAAAGATAAATAACATGGCTGCCGGTTGTGTAGTCCAGCAGGGCACTGGCCCAAATGCTTTGTTTTATAAAGAGCTATGGCTTTTAAACATTTATTTGTGTCCCCTTAGAGTCTTCCATGCCATCATGCTGGCATGCAGTTCAGTTTTAGATGCATTCAATAATCATTTCACTACGGCTGGCCTAGCTTTTGACTCCTCCCCAGCAAATCTATTACGGTCACAACTTAAATTCCAGTCTATCGATGGTCAGAAGGATGCTTCTTCATTCTCCTTCAAGCCAATTTTATTAAAACAAGTGGAAGACCTACTGCTACACCTAGACACCAAGAAAAGTGCAGGTGCAGACTCTCTGGACCCCTACTTTCTAAAAATTGCTCTACATGCCATTGCAGTTCCCCTAACACATCTTTTTAATCTGTACTTATCCAGTGGTTCTGTTCCTACATTGTGGAAGACAGCACAAGTGTTTCCCTCCTCAAATCAGGAGACCCATGGATCTCAACAATTATAGACCTTCCATCCTACGGTGCTGTCTAAAATGTTAGAAAACTAGTGAGTATCCAACTAAGAGACTACCTCGATGCTAATAATCTCCTTAACCCTGTTCAATCTGGATTTAGGACCAGACACAGTACCATTTCTGCATTAGCAAAAGTAACAAATGATTGGCAAACTGAGTTAGACAAAAAAGCAGCATCTGTGCTGTATTTCTAGACCTTAAGTAAAACCTTTGATACAGTGGATCATGAGCTGCTAATTTCCTCACTGCACTCCTTAGGCCTGGATTCAACCTCTCTTGGGTGGTTCAGATGTTACCTCACTGATAGAATACAGCAGGTGAAAAATGAAGGTGTCCTATCCTCCTCAAAACCACTTCTAAGGGGAGTACCGCAAGGATCCATCCTGGGCCCTATCCTTTTTGCTACCTACATCAACAACATTGACTCCAACCTCACTGTTGCCAATGTTCACCTTCTTGCTGATGATACTGTCTTGTATGTCAGTAATCCCTCACCATCAAAGGCCTGTGAGTTATTACAATCAGAATTCTCCCTGCAACATCAACTACTTGAAAAGAAACTACTATTAAATGCCAAGAAGACAAAGGCTATGTTCTTCTCCACCAATATATATTCTACCACTCTCTCATCAAACACTCTTCCCCAACTATCCACCATCCTTGGAGAAAATCTTGATTATGTGGATAAATTCAAATATTTAGGGGTATGGATTGATAACAGACTTGATTACACTCAACATGTTGAGGAGCTCCTGAAAAAACTCAGACAGAGGCTCGGGCCTATTCTTCAGAATCAAACGTTATCTAACCAGAGAGTCTAAACAGAGACTAATACAGGGCATCATTTCTTTCTCTCATCGATTATGCAGATTTCCTATATGGCTACTGTACTATGTCCTATTTAAGTAAATTGGATACCTTGTACCACAGAGCTCTAAGATTCATCACAGATCTTCCTTTCAACACTCATCACTGCTCTCTCTATAATGCTGTTGGCTAGACATCCTTATACCTTAGGAGGAATAAAAATGCTGCTTTATGGATTTACAAAGTTCTGTCAAACAAACTTCCACCTTATATTTCCGATTGCTTTACTCTGGCTACACCTAGATCACTGCCTAAGAACAATAGCCTTATCACCTTGAAGATACCTAAAGTCTGTACCGGCATGGGAGATCTGCAATCAGCTACTTTTTAGCATCTACCTGGAATTCTCTGCAGAAGACCCTAAAATTGAACACCTTCATCCCTATAGCATCCTTTAAAAAGCTCTTCATAAGTCTCTTTCCTGAGATATGCAACTGCTTTCACTAAGCCTAGTCCCTTCTTACCCTTTACCCCCCTTTTTTTCTTTCTATCTTTTTTATATGCTTTTTCTAAACTTAGCTACAATATCCCCTACAATCCATTGCCACGTTTTTTATTACTGTACCTGTTTATTTATACTAAAGTCTTTGTCTTTTTCTCTGTATTTGTTTATGTATGCTACTGTACTTTATTTTGATCTTGACCTATCAGGTCCATCTTGTAAATGAGCTTCGCTCAATGATATCTGCCTGAATAAATAAAGATTTTGATTGCTTGATTGATTGAGTTGGGCAGTTGATTGGGGGAATCCCCTGCTCATCATAAGCACAATCACTACTCTGTCAGAGGCAGCAGAACCACATTTGATGTGTGGCAAGGAGGTGCGGTCAAAAAGGCTTAGGAGGTGCCAACAATTGTGGCACTCCACTTCCTGCAGCTGGTCTGCTCCCCCTCCAGTCCCCCACCCCAGAGTCAAAGACTTCTGTGGTGTCAGTCTGGGCTGCAGAGTTCAAAGGTATGGCCCACACTTGGTTGGGGAGTTACAAAAATAAGCATGTGGAGGACTAAGCTCATTATTCAAAGAGCAGCTGGTACATAATCATTATAAAAAAAATGTGCATATTAGTGACTTGGAAGTTTATGCCAATAAATACACATAAATTTTAACGGCAAAGTAGCACCACTATACTGAAATTAGGATCAAAAAATGCTGTTCTATGTTAAGCCCTGAATTTTGTACCATAACACTGCGGTTGTCTCTGGATGGAATACACTGACATTCAGCAGGCCTATTGTCAGTCCCAGGATCTCTGGATCCTCTAAATTTGGTAATGGACAGTTGGGCAGTTTGAAAGCTCTAAAAAGTTGAAAATACATAAAATGATGGGTTTTTTTTAAGACATTTTTGCTCACCTATGGCATGAAAACAACTAAGAATTGAAATCTGAAACTTTTAGGTTAGTAAGAGTTTGGATCAAGGGTAATTCTTTGCTACGTTGCTTAACTGACAAGTCTGTTGATTATATACAGCATAACGCATAGGTGACTGCTTGTTTTGAAGTTTGTTTTACACACCCAAGATGTGTGATGACCCACAGACCTTGGGAGGGAAGCTCCAGAGGTTTACTTGGTCATTACTGAAAGTGTGTAAAAAAAACTTTAGAAGCACAGAGTGTCTCATTTTTAATTTTTTTATAACTGGTACAAGGACTTGAGCACAAAAATCAAGTTTTCCAATAGTAAAAGGGAAGTGCAAGCACCCCAAAAAGACATAATAACTGGGTATGTGTATATTCAGTAGTTCTTTTTACTCTTTGCCATAACTGTATCCATACAATTTGCATAACCTCATGTATTATGTTATGATGAGTCCTGGTAGGATGAAACACGTGTCTATGTCATCTGTTAGCACCCTTTGCAATTCTGCTTAAAGTTGAACCAGCATAACATTCTGTGGTGATTTGCACATGCAGCCCATGATGCTTTGCATTGTGTGGGCATGTGTGATTTTGTATTTTCTTGAAACTTGGCTTCCCAGCCAAATGCCCTTTGGGGTAACCCTTGCCTCAGTGTTTGCGCACAGAGGTTCTTGGTCTTTTAAATAGTTTTTTATTTTAATGGGTTCACCACGATATAACCCAGACAAACTCAGGGTAGCTGGTTCATTCCACTGGGGTGTCAAACAGACGCGGCATTCTGATGAGTCCTGGTAGGATGAAACACGTGTGTGTGTCATCTGTTAGCACCCTTTGCAGACTGTGTGAGAGGCCTTTCGGCACCATGCAATTCTGCTTAAAGTTGAACCAGTATAACATTCTGTGGTGATCTGCATATGCAGACCATGATGCTTTGCATTGTGTGGGCATGTGTGATTTTGTATTCTCATGTATTATGCCATTTGAGTGACTCATGGTAACGCAAATGGTGAAACTCCACTGCCCCCCCAAAAAACATTTAAAGGATATTTAAGTTAGAGCACGTATGTGGATATGACAAGGGTCCTAACTAAGTTATGCCCCATGTTTGGGCCCATAGTGTCTTCAAATGTTAAAGTTATTGCATCTTAAAATGCAGTGCACAGTTTCCTTGGACTTATGTAAGGGCCAGGACACCCTCCCACATCTAAGGGTATTCCAAGGCATCTTGTCCTTGAGAACGCCCACCTTATGCCATGACCACTAGTACTGCACCAACACTAGTCACCTTGTCATCATAGGTCAGAAGCAAAGGGGATCTGAGGCACCATTAACAGCTATACCCTGGGGCACCAAAATATAAGACCACACACAAACTGAATTGTCCATACCAGAGCTGGGATCAACATAGTGTTACTTTATTTTGCAGCTGCCAGATGTTACATGGCTTTTCGGGCATTCCAATGGCTATGACTTTTGTTCACTATGAAACTCGCACACTTTACTTCATATTCTTCCCCTGGTCCATGCTCTCTATGTACCTTATACTACCATATTTCCAGGGTTCCCATATCTTTCCTCATGTCTATTGTACATAATACTATGACTGCCACTACCATACACTGTCTGATATAACCCAGCCACTTGTGGAGCCTACTTGCCCACCCCACATCCACATTTGTTCCAGGTGTAACCCCCTAAACTAAAGGGGCAAAAACGACATTCATATTCACATGCTGGGAATCTCTTAACCCTTCCATACCCTAACCTCCCTCACAGGGTCCCTGGAGCCCTTGTGCTCCCAAGACCATTCATGCAGTGACACCTTCTCAGGTAGGGCGAACACTTCCCTGATGGGCAAGTTGTGCCATACAGTTGTCTCACTGTGCTTAGTAGGACAACAAGTGCAAACAGCCTGTTAACTACTAAATGCTTGAAGCATGGTTGGTCTGGCTGTGTGTGCCTTCCTTTGGCACAACACTGATAGCCCCAGTGGTCCAGAAAGCAGACTCCAATGTCTGACCACATTCTCAGGGACTTACAGACCCCAACTATTGCCAGGCCCCCTCCAACCAGATGCCTTTTTTTTTGGCTACCTGCCAGGGGGTTCTACATGAACTATCTAGGAATTTAAATAGTGAACATTTCAATTTAGCAAGATAAACTTACAGTTGCTCTGAATAAAAACAACTTCTGCTGTCTTTCTATAGCTGGCAGTGAACCCGTAAGGGTGCTGGCGACCTCCAATGAGGGGTAGCCAACCAATCTCCCAAAATGCCTTCTCAGGAATGATGTTCTCATGAATCACTAGATGAGTACTGGGACCTCTATCCCTCCAGCTGCTTCCAATGGTGCCCTACTCTGAGGACCAGGCACAAGGGGACAAGTGCCACCCAACTTCAGGGATCCTCCCACAATCCCTGGAGCCACAGACCCCCAATGGCCTAGTCACAGTCAGAGAAGCTGAACTGCTTTTCTCACAGGCTCCAAACCCCTGCTGGCCAGGCTAGTACCCAAGTGCCTTCCCCATTTATAGAATATTGGGGCAAGGGCCAAACCATGCATATTCATGCTCCAGTTCCCCACTCTTAGCTAAGTCAGGCCACTCAAGCATGAACATCGAGACATCCTGGGCTCCATTTTCAAAGAGCCCTCAGATTGCCGCAATTTGCGATGATCTAGGGCTGTGACAAACTCCAGGTGCGTCAGGGACCCTGTGCCCAATTTTGTAAAATTAGGGGTCCCTTCACCAAAAACCTGGGAGTTGCCACAGCCACAAGGCTGCGCCAAACATTGGGCACACCTGTGGAGTTTGACGGAGGGATTCATCAACCCCTCCCCAGCGCACGCCTACACGACCCATGGAGGCGGGTGGGGGGCTCTGTCTGGAAGTTGGGGAACTGGGGCTGCTGAGCCAGTAAGGGTGCAGTAGGGCATGAGGGGAGCATGAGCGGGGCACAGTGGCAGTTACAGGGAGTGGAGGACGCACCTGGCTGAGGTGCCATTTGACGTATCTGACAGCTGAGGGGACCAGGTAGGGGGCTGGCATGGCTAGACTATTATGACACAGCCCAGGTGGAAGCAGCCCTGGCACCTGCCCCACAGGACTGTGGGTTCTGTGGGGCAGGTGCCAGGCTGCTTCCACTGGGGCTATGCCATAATAGTCTTGCCATGTCAACCCTCCCTACCTGGTCCCCTCGGCTGTCAGATATGCCGTACGGCACCTCTGCCAGGTGCCTCCTCCGCTCCCGCTCCTTTAAATGCCACCATGCCCCCCCATGCTTTATGGCAACCTCACTGCCCCAGCAGCCCCCATTCCCCACCTTCCTGGTCCCACAGCTCACTCACTGCTCTGCCAAGCAGTGACACAGGGCCCTTAGACCACCTCCCGGCTAGTCTAACATTGTTGTGGCCTCGGTGGGGCTTATAAAATCCCAAATAAGAGGATGGTGTAGCCCTGCCATTGCACACTGACCTTTGTGACCTGGCACATGGGCACTTTTGCCACAAGGGTCGCGCAAGGGGACTATGCCGCACAGCATCCCAATTTCACGACAGTCAGCGTCAGAAAATTGTGAATGCTGCAAACTATAATGCAAGCTGCCACTTGCATCATACACCTTTGGTGCAGGTACCTTACATCATGGTTCGTCCTTTGAAAATCAAGACCCCTGTCTCTGGAAACTACCCCCCCCAGAAAACAGCCTCAGAGTATGGGTTAACCCTTAGAGTGCTCTCTAGCAACCTGCTTCGAGCTGGCTGAGGAGAGAGGCTACTTACACATAACTTTGCTTTTGCATTTCTTGAAATGACACAAAAAAAAATTAGTGTGAGAAGTTGTGTGTAGAGCATGCACATGGACATAGTGTTTTTTTAACAGCAACATTTTTCAGATCTAATAACTTTTAACATTTTAATACCTTTTAGATCCAAACTTGGGTCAGCCTAGGGACCCTCTCCCCAGGATTACATTAGTGGTCAGTTACAAATCCCCCCAAATGTGTTTTTTTTTGGGTTGTCCTTTAAAAGCATTTTTCAGGGAGAGGGTATAATTACAATTGACTGCTTATGGGAAGCAGTATAATATAGTGGTTAAAAGCAATGAACTGCAAACCTGGAGAACTGGGTTTGAATCTTACAGTCATCACTTGCATACTGTGTGACCTTGAGCAACTCATTTAACTTCTCTGTGCTCCCAGAACACACCTGGAAACATGCCTCAGCTTAGTGTGTTTTTCCTGGACAAACATTGTAAAGTAAATAAAAATGTGGTTGTAAAAGGGTCCTAATTTAGCTATGACCCAAGCTTGAGCCCAAAATGTTGAAGTTTGAAGTGCACAAAAATTTTGCTGTGAAATGATTAGCCCCCCTTTGCATGCATGCATGTGTTTGATAGTCTTAGGATTTTTTGTCTTTTGAAAAGACGGAGAAAAATATTAATTGAAAAGACAAAGAAAAAATATTAAGTCTGAGAAACTGCATACTGCATATGCATGGGGACTTAAGTTTTATGATGGTAAAATTTGGGGCACTCATTACTTTAATATGCTAAGACATTTTGCTGTTAACTTGGGTCTCAGCTTAATTAGGGCCACCCTTCACAACCACATAAACAGTCAGTTGTAAATCCCCCCTGAAAATGGTTTTTGGGTGTTGTGCCCACAGGGGGTCTGCAACAATATATATGATGATGCAGCTGCTTCTGTTACAGCTCTGGGGCAATGTGTTTGATGCTGCAGCTACTGAGGGCTCTCTTGCAACGTGTGCTACAGGTCTGGGGCAATCTGTGTGATAATAGAGCTGTGGAGGACCACTCACAGTGTGAGCTACAGGTCTGAGGCAATCTGTGTGATGATAGAGCTGTGGAAGGCCACTCACAGTGTGAGCTGCAGGTCTGAGGCAATGTGTGTGATGATAGAGCTGTGAAGGGCCCCTCACAGTGTACGCTATAGGTCTGGTGTAATGTGTGTGAAAATGCAACTGCTGACAGACACATTCAGTGCGTGCTACAGGTCTTGGGCAATGTGTGTGATGATGGTGGTGCAGCTCATGGCCACTCGCAATGTAAGCTACAGGTCTGAGGCAATGTGTGTGATATTGCAGCTACTGAGGGACACTATCAGCATGCGTTACAGGTCTGTGGCAATGTGTGCGTGATGATGCAGCTGCTGAAGGCCACTCACAATGTGCTCTGCAGGTCTGGGGCAATGTAAGTGATGATGCATCTGCTGAGGGCCACTCAATGGGGTCTATGAACTAACATGTGGAAAGCCTTTACGCCATGTATGTAGGGTACATAGGCTTCCCTAAGTTGGGGAGACGTGCATCAGGGGTCCCGCAGATCCCTGCAGCATTCACAAAAGGGGCACACACCGCTTCTGCACTTGATTCCCCATCCATTTCTGCAGCTACGCATGCAGGTGGGTCCAGGGGAGTGACCAGGGGGCATACCCATACTCCATGCCATTCACTAAGGTGCGGAGTGCTGGGTAGGGGGGGTGCAAGGTATACAAGCAGGGGCCCTACCATAACTGCTTGATGCCCCCCAAAAAAGGTCTCGCCTGCCACAGTGGGATAGAGAACCCCGCTGCCATGCTATCCCAGCCATCCAGTAAGGCAGAGAGGCCTGAGGCAGCCATTGGGGCAGTTGCCCTTTTATCTTTTAATCTCAGGCTACGTGGTGTTCCACAATACCCTGCTCCATGTGAAACAGGGGATCAACTTTAGAACCAGGATGGGCATCTGACTGAATGCCCACATGTGTCATCCGATCCACCCCCCACACACCAATGCACTGGGGGGGCGGTGACATGCTGTAACCAGCGGTGATGAATGCCATGCCACACATACCTGTCTATGGATGTGGACTGGCTATGTGCCTATCCTGCATACCCAGCCCGCTTTGGTGCATAAGCACCAATGTGTACTTGTGCACTATGGGTCTGAGGCAATCTATGTGATGATGCAGCTGCTGACGGCCACTAGCAGTGTGCACAACAGGCCTGAGGCAATGTGTGTAATGATTCAGCTGCTTTGTGACAGGCTCGCACAGACACCTTGCCTAAAGTCTGTAGCCTGCAGCCTTGCGTCTCAGAACATACATGTGCACCATTCATCATGGGGCGTACCAATTTCTCATATTATTTATTTGTGATGCCAAAACATTTGTTTGAAACCCGGGTTGTGCTTTGGTTTTTAATTATGATGGGTAGATGGGGGGGAGGTGGAATTAGGGTTAAAAAATCCCTAACATCACATTTCCATACTTTTGTGGCTTTAATAATAAACCCTAACTTCTGGTTCCCTCCACAATGCTCTCATAGCTGCGTATTAGAGCTCCGTCCTACCGCCCCTAAAAAAGCAGACCATAACCAAGTAACTCCTTTTTCAAAACTGGCTGAACTTGATTCATTGGCTCAGAAGTGGTGATGGGAGGCTCCAAGAAAAAATATACCGGCCAGGCAACCCAACAAATGGAGCTGGATTGCTGGGTTGCCCAGCAAATGGAGCTCCCGCCTCCTGTCTCTCCTAGCAGCTCCCCAAGCACTTCAGGTAACATGGCCAAATCCTCACAGGCTCCCACGTGGTTCACAACACCAGACGCTGTATCACAAGGTTCTTCAGTTGGAAGAAAAAATACAAAGTTAGAAGGACGCCTGTGGAGAAATAAATCTAAGAATTCATGGCTTACCAGTGGAAAAGGAAAGGACCAATATTGCCTCATTTATTGATAAGCTCCTGCCTGAAGCCCTCAAGCTGCCTCCTGATATGTATTTGCAGACAGAGAATACACAGGGCTTTGGGACCAAAGCCTGCCCCCATCATATGACCTCGAGTGATTCAGTTCCTTAGCTACTGGCAAAACCTAAACTACTGGCTGCAGCATGGAAAAAAGGGACGACAATGTGGGACCAAACTCATCATTTCTTGGTGTGACAGGGTAGAATAGGACCCTGTCCCATTTGTTTTGGAGAAAGTGATTAAATGCAAGGATCTGTATTTTTTTCCTTTTCTCTCTCCTCTTTCTGGTTGCGCAGCCAAATTTTCCTGTGAGACCTCGGACTTGATCAACCCGACCAGTCTCGCAATCCTTTGCCTCTCACTGTCTCTCAGTTTTCTCTTGCTGTCTTTCTTCCTTGCATATCTAGATCTACTAATATAGAGTATATGAGAATCAATGTATGGAAATGTAGCTGATATCGGGATCACTTTTGTTTAGAAAATTGTTTTACTGTTGAAATGTATATATTTATAATTTGAGATAACTGGAAAAAGCTAGAGGTTACTTGGGTGCAAATGCCTGAGCCTTTTGCAGTTGCTGTGGGGACCTCAGAAAGTTCTTAATGTTCTAGCAGCTCCTGAAATTTACAAAGGGCGGGATGCTTGCAATGGATGGGGGTTGAAAAAGACTTACAAAAACAGCTAAACTGAGCTACAAGGGTGATTTTTTTACAAGAAATATTTTATTTTTGCTTCTGTACATAGTTATTCTGAACAGATTTATTTTATTTTATGTTAGTGCTATAATAAATAAAGTTTTGGTGATTTTTATGTAATCCCCCCTATAAATGGGGGTTCCCAAAAGTCCTCCTTGGGTGTGCTTAAATGCCCACTGCCAGGCGGGCGTTGTGTGTCTTTACAGGTGTAAAAGTGCTTGCATACAAGTGCCCTGTTAGCCTCCGTGCCAGTCCCTTTAAGAGACATTATTTTTGTAGTGTATAATTAATCTGGGTGGGGGCTGAGTGTTTCCAGGCTCGAGTCCCACCCAAGCTGCAATAATATTACTCTGTTCTGCCATCGCTAATGGTGCAGAGGGAGCTCTGTTAGAACGGTAATTGTTTGCTGATTAGCTGCTCTAATAATAATGATATTATAGTTTGTCTAACCTGCCTTTCTTTGCAGCATGGATATTTCTGTATTGCACCAATCAGTACCTTTTGTGGACCTTAAAATGGAGTCTGTCCCCAGGGGTCTTGTGGGAGTGAATTTCTGTTGGAATTGTAGTTTTTTTCATTTTGGCACTTAAATGGACCTGGAGGGGGAGCTCTTGCTTTGACAGACAGATGAATCAACCAACCAAACCCTTCTTGTATCAGAAGGAAGTTCCAGTGTTGCCTGCAGCAGAGAGTCAGTCTTGAGTTTGGAGTTGAGAGAGTGAACTGCTCAAGACATTTGAGCAGCTGCTCCTGCGTAGTAGTGCAGGAAACTGGTGGGAAGGCTGTGTCTGGCCTGCCTGCTTCATTTTCCCTTCTGAGGGATCTGCTAGTGACATTAATTGGACTGAATCCGAACTGGCTTGTGACCAGAAATACCAAATTGTGACTGCCCTGTTACCTGAAGAAGACCGAAGATTTGCTGTAAGCAATCAGCTTGTTAGGATGTCTGAATCACCACAGAGATCACGGTTTTGCTCAGGAAAACTGAAACTGCAACTGGACTGTCATCTGACCTATGGTATTGTGGTTTGCTTTACTATAAATGTGCTGTAAGCTATCAGTGGGTCGTGATTTGGTTCCCCACTACTTAAGTGTGTCACGCTTGCTGGAAGCTGTCTCCAGCACCTATCAAACTGAATCCGAACTGTTCACCCAGCCTGGGTCCTGCCACCTTGGCCCAGTCAGCTACTTCAGACACAGAGATCACCATTGATGAGAGACCCTTGCTCAACATCTCAAACAGGAATGACACCTTGGTGAATCGTGTGGGCCCTGCTTCTCCTGGCATACCAGCTTGTCGACCTGCAGTCTCCATTTTGTCCCTCCTGTGTTTCATACTGGGTAGTGTGAGTAAACACCAGGGTAGCTCCCTGCAACATCAGCTAAATCAAAAGTGTTGTCATCTGAGTTAATTGTTGTTTTCTTGTCACGAACTGAACCTCCAGGCTCCAGATTACAAATTGTGTGTGGTTGTGCATGCTCCTTCTTTCCATCACAGAGCCCCAACCAACTGCAACACCGGCCTACTCCAGGCAATGTGTCAGACTAGCCCACCTTTTTTTCCGACTGGGCACCCAGAGTGTGTGACTGTGAAGGGACTCTAAAGTGCATGCATGATTGCCTGATTGAATCAGTTACAGAACTGATCAGCCAAATTACACCCCTCCCTTGTTCATTCCCCCTGAATAAATCCGATCTAATTATTTTTGCATTTAACTTGACTCTGGTTCCATTTTGTACAAGAAGCACTGTACTGTTGCTACCTGCTGTGTCTAACTTTATTTTGCAGGGGGTCTCCAGGGCTGAACTGGTGGAATAAGCCCCGATGGTAAGTGTAAACAGAGTGGGGATTTGTATGCTGATTTAAGGATTAGGATTTATTGTAACTGTGTCTGTTGTTCATTGCTTAGGCCACTAGTGGGGAAAGAGGGGGGTTACAGTGTCCCAGAGGGCTGTACCCAGGTTAGTTACGCTACCAATAACCCTGTCCTCCAGGTGGAGGAACCCGTTTTCAGTACCCAGGCTCCTTAACTTGCACCTAGTCATGCAGGCAGGGGGCATAGCCCTTGGGATAGTGCCACCTAGGGGTTACCCCAAGGTTCTAATAATGGTGTCACTGTAGTATCAATATAGGAGAGACTTAGCCAGCAGTATCTCCAGATTGCTGCCAGCTGCAATTAAGCCCAGTATGTCATTTGAAAGAGCCTTTCTTGGTCTTTCAAGCTATGATGAGCACTGTTTATAAATGGCCCCCCTTCCCTAAACTGGCACAGACGTATTAACTTAATAGTGATTAAAGCTAGCAAAAACTGTACTTAACTTATCAACCTGTAATGTACTGGACTGAATACAAAAACACTAACAAATGTATATATAACAGTGTTCAAGCCTAGCAGAAGATGCCACCCCTGTCTTTCATAGCAGCCTGACAAAGACTCAAGCAGAAATACTAGACCACATTCAGAAGTGGGCCATATCATTAATCTGGCATAAACCTACTTACACTTCCACCCTGGCAAACTTTGGTTTAGAATGTAACGTGCTGAAACCAGAGCTCTTCTAATATTAATATTTTAGTTTATTTTATTTTTTTTTGCAAGGGTGCTCATAAAGTTGCTGGTCAACAAAAATCAGAAGCTCTTATCAAGACACTGCTGACCTAAACTGGCCTGCTTTTCATTTAAAACGTATCTGTTTTGTTCTTGCCCCGATTGTAATAGCAGACTTTATTTTCCAGATTTCAGGCTAAACTGTGGGTATGTATGGTTACCATTGTCAAGGTACCTCCCCACGAGCAATGTCCAGTATTTCTTTTTATTTTCACCTACTTTCTACAGTTCAGCTTGTGTATAAGGTGTGGCCTGCTATACCTAACATGCTCCCTAACTGGCTACCAGAAGTGTCTCCTAAGAGTAACTATATAAATACAAGACTACATCTAGCTTTGATAATTGTTTTGCATGAGAAACACAAAGAGTAAATCCTTACTTCAGCTTAAAACAGCCTAGGATGTGGCTCGCTGGGAGGTACCTTGCTGGTGGTAGCCACACTTGCAGTCTCAAAGTGTGGTCTGCATATTTATGGAACACATGCAAACAGGAGAGAAAGAAGTGCCTCAGCTGGAACTTGAACCCAGGCCGCCTGGAACGCCGTTCCAGTTGCACTACCAGCTGCGCCACCAAGGCAACTGGAAACTGGGCCATCCTGGAGCACATTACTCTTTTTTTCCGTGCACAACCTGGTGCTACACAGATAAGTACATTTTCAATCACGAAGTGCAGTGCGTATATTTATGGAACACATACAAGTTCAGTCTGCAATCTGGAAGCTAACATTTTCCATTCAAACAGGGATAAGAACAAACAGAAAAAAGTTTTAAAGGAAAAGCAGGCCTCTTTTTGGTAGCAAAGACTTGATGGGGAGTGCAGAATTCTGAATTTTAGGCACGAAGAGAAGTCTGGAGCCTTTTGTCATAAGTGTGGCTATTTTGTGCCATATTTTCTGAAGTGGAGTGTGTGGGGAGCTGTTCCCCTTATACAATGGCAAGAAAGAATCCTGGCTTCTGATTGGTCAGTTGGTCATCACAGCAGGGATGTTATCCTGGCATAACATCCATGCTGATTGTTTGTTGCTGCTTGCAGCATTATCCTTAGCCATCTTCTCTTGAGAAACAAAAATATTTTTCTAGACTAACAAATCATTCTATAATTTTTTTTAAATTCTGTATATAACAACAAGTCATCGTATAATAGGAATAATGTCCTCCAGGGTAGGTGTTATGCTGGGATAACATCCCTTCTTGGGTGTTGGACGCCCTCAGCCAGTGGCCTCGGGCCCAACCACCTAAGGCGGGATGTTATCCCAGCATAACACCCACCCTGTCAGGCATTATTCCTTTATTAACAGCCCAGCAAAAAATCAGCTGTGTGATCTGACCAAGTTATCTTCATTAACTTATTAATGACATAGTAATATGTCTGGTTTGTCTGGCCTTTTTTCAATGCTTGCTGTCTTTTCCCATATACTTGCTTTACCCAGTAAATGTTTGTCAGTGTAACTGTTCATTACATTCTTTAAGGAGAAGAGTAGTGACACACAACTGACCAGGATTCATTTCCTGTTTTCAGGAACAGCGTGGGGGGTACTTGTGGCAGGACTATGTCAGCAATCAGTGACCCAGACATGGAGCAAAAGCTGAAGTGAGCGGTCAGCAGTGAAGTTCAGACTTCAGACAGAGATGCAGAACTTGTTCAAAGATTCAATTTTAAAGCTACATTTCTTTTTTATTTTACAGGGAGGGACACTATCTGTTCTGTTGTGGCTTAAATCTACATTGTCCCCAAAAGCATCATTTCTGTGACTGAATGGTCATGATAACTAATACACACATTGGGGAGGCAGTATGGCGTAGTGGTTAAAGGCACTGATCTATAAACCTGGAGAACTGGACTTGAATCCCCCACAGGTACTACCTGCATACTCTGCGACCAAGAGCAAGTCGCTTAACTTCCCTGTGCTCCCAGGACGCACCTGAAAACCAGCTTTGGCTTAGTGTGTCTTTCCTGGACAAAAATTATGAAATAAAAAAATGCTACAATTTTTAAACAAATTGCTTTAGAGTGATCTGCTGTTGAGTATGTTGTGAAATGATGTCGGCATGTGGGGTGCTGTGCAGTTGACTGTACTGTGAGCTCTTCCTGCTAGAGGTGGGCAAGCCAGAGCAGGCTCGAGCCTAGTGTCTGGCTCGGCTCAGCTTGACCTCCATAAGCACTTGACAGTCAATGTCAAGCCGAATCATCTGTGGCCAAAGTAAGCATTTTAGTCAGTCCTAGCAGGTATTGTAGTGTCTGAAACATTCAATTCCTATGCACTGAGCAGCCTGCAGTAGCTAGGGCTCGACTCGTGTGTTGACTCATACAGCCAAGCCAGACCCCTGGCTCGGCTCTAGCTTGGCTTTAGGTGAAAAATTCCTGGCTTGCCCACCTCTTCTTCCTGCATGTTCTGAGTGAGCACACTATTACATTTTTCCACTCCATGAGTCAGCGGTATCCTAGTCCTTTCCTTCGATGTGATGTCTATGTGTTCTGATGCTTCTGTTTAGTAATGCCCATGTATTTAATCATTTTTATACAGTGAAGTCATGTTTATCTAGTAACTGTCTGATTGCGGTTATGTTAACAGTTTATTCGATCTGCTGTGGGTGAGGGTGGAGGGGTCTGTGTAACGCAATGTTTATTCAAACTACTATCTGAAATGTCTCATCGGGATTGATTAAGTAAGTGGCTGCTTACTTTTATGAGGCAAGATCATGTTCA
This sequence comes from Neoceratodus forsteri, assembly GCA_016271365.2. Lineage (NCBI taxonomy): Eukaryota > Metazoa > Chordata > Ceratodontiformes > Ceratodontidae > Neoceratodus > Neoceratodus forsteri. The sequence goes on along the minus strand of CM028134.1, from coordinate 815,648,661 downwards.
TTTATTTTGTTCTGTCTGGGTGAGTTGGGCAACAGGTGGTGGCACTCATCCCCATCTGACAGAATAAATAGCAGGCATCTTGGGAAGATCCTTACTCAGTGGTCAGGAGGGTGAATGATGTTACTTATGTGGTGGAGCTACCTGACCGGAGGTGCAAGCACTAAAAATACCAAGTAAACATAATGAAGCCCTGCCATGACCAGGGCAAGATGGTCCTGGCTGTGTGCAGCTATCCAGAGGAGTAGGCAGACGTAGATTCATTGGTGGAGGAAGAGGTTAAGGGAGAATCCTCAGTGGGTACAGTCATCCTTTTGGAGTGCCTGACACTATCCCAAACCGCTGAAATACATGGGGTGCTGCATACATCTGGGGAAATGTTCATGGGGAAACTGGGGTATACCAAGCTGGTGAAGCACCACATGAATACAGGGTCCCAGGCCCTGCTGAGGCAGCCAACCTACAGAGTCCCTGAGGAAGTGAAACATACCACTGAGGGGCAAACCAAGGAAATGCTGACTGTTAGGATAATCCAGGAGTCCAGCAGTCCCTGGGCCTCCTCAGTGGTACAGATTCCTAAGAAGGATGGGACCATGAGGCTCTGCATCAACTACCACAAGCTCAACAGCTGTACACAGTCGGACACATACCCCATGCCCAGGATGGCTGAGGACTTAGAGAAGTTGGAGGGCCATGTACCAAAGCACCATAGACCTGACAAAGGGCTATTGGCAGATACCTCTGACCCATGAAGCCAGAGACAGGTCAACCTTCATCACTCTGTTTGGCCTATTTGAGTTTTGAGTAATGCCATTCAGGATGAAGAATTCACCAGCCACCATTGAAATGGGTCATGGACTGCATTCTGTCTGCGGCAGGAGACTTTGCTCTGGAGTACATGAACAACATTGCTATCTACAGCCAGACATGGGAGCATTACCTCAGGCATGTGACCCAGGTGCTCCACGGACTGAAGGCTGTAGGGCTGACAGTCAAGGCGGAGTGCCAAATAGGAGTGGCAGTGGTGTCACATCTTGGGCACAGGATAGGAATTGGTACATCTGGTCTGAGACAGTAAATATTGAGGCCATACAAAGATAGGTAGCATCCACAACAGGGGACCAGAGAGTACTATCAAAAGTTTGTGCAAAACTTCAGTAGTATGACCAAACCCCTGTCTGATCTCACAAGGAAGAAAATGCCAGGGTAGACAAGTCACCAGGGCCTAATGGAATACACCCAAGGGTGCTAAAGGAGCTAGCAAGTGAATTAGCAGTCCCTTAGCACATTTATTCAGCAGATCACTTCAGACGGGGGTAGTGCCTGGAGACTGGAGAAGAGCTGATGTGGTTCCTCTCCACAAGGAAGGGAGTTGGGAGGAAGCAGGCAACTACCAACCAGTCAGCCTTACATCGGAAGTGGGGATACTGATGGAAACCTTAATAAAACAAGACTTGGTAGAGTACCTGGATAAGAACGGTCTGCAGGATGACAGGCAACATGGGTCCATGGTGGGAAGGTCATGCCAAACTAACCTAATCGCATTTTTTGACTGGGTCACTAGGGAACTAGACAGAGGCCACCCAGTGGACCTCCTCTACTCCAATTTCAGTAAGGCCTGTGATTCAGTGCCGCACAACTGCCTACTGAAAAAGTTGGAGACCCTGGGTGCAGCCAAGTACATAGTCAGTTGGGTAGGTAATTGGCTTAGGGACAGAAAACAGAGAGTAGTGATCAACAGGGTGGAGTCTGACGAAGATGCAGTCACTAGTGGTGTGCCCAAGGTTCAGTGTTGGGGCCGGTCCTGTTTAATGTCTTTTTCAGTGACATCAGTATAGGTATTCAGGGCAAAATTGCCATGTTCATGGACAATAATACCAAGCCAGGAGGAAGGATTGACAGTGAGGAGGTGGTTAAAACCTACAAAAAGACCTGCAGAGGCTGGAAAGGTGGTCCAGTGTCTAGCAGCTGAAATTAAATGCAAAGAAATGTAAAATGATGCATTTGGGCAAAGGGAACCCAAGGACAGAGTGCCACCTCAACGGAGTCTAGATCAGCACCACTCAGGAAGAACAGGACCTAAGTGTCATCATAAGCAGCATCTTTAAACAGACAAGCCAATGCAACAAAGCCTACAGCAAGGGCAACAAAATGCTGGGGTGCATAGGGAGAAGATTCAACAGCAGGAGGAAGGAAGGAAGTAATACTGCCACTCTACAGGTCCCTGGTAAGGCTCCATCTGGAGTAGTATGTCCAGTTTTGAAATCCACATCTGAAAAGTACATAAACAGGTTGGAGGCTGTTCAGAGAAGAGTGGCCAAAATAATCCAAGGCCTTCAAGGGCACTCTTACGAGGAGCATCTGGAAGTAATAAATATGTTCACACTGTAAACAAGGAGGGAGAGGGGAGATATGATTGAAACATACGAGGTCCTGAGAGGAATAAATAAGGGGCCATTCTGAGACCTGTTCAAAAGAGTCTCTGACTCTAACACTAGAGGGCACGAGTGGAAGTTAAGGGGGGAGCTTGAAAAGGGAGCTTAGGAAACACTATTTTGCAGAAAGAGTTGTGGAGCCATGGAATAAACTGCCAGCTGAGGTAGTGGAAGCAAAGTCCATGACATCATTCAGGCTGGGGTGGAACAAGGCTAAAGTGTGATCAAAAGCAACAGGAGCAGTAGGAGGCATTAGACAGAAGGGGGTTAGGTCCTGGGATCTGAGAAAGTCCAGGGAACACATGGGCAGATTAGATGGACCCTTAGTCTCCTTCTGTCATCTTTTTTTCTATGTTTATATGTTTTTATGTTAAAAAATTCAATGAATGGTTCACTGTGAGATAGCGTTCCACCAACTGATGGAGGCTTTGTGTCAGGCACCAGTGCTCATGAGCCCTGACTATTCTCTGAAGATAACTGTGCATGTGGGTGCATCCAGTCATGGGCTAGGGGCAGTTCTGAGTCAGGTCATGCACACGGGGAGGAACATCCTGTTGTTTACCTAAGGAGGAAGCTGCTGCCCAACAAGGAGCCCTACGCCACACTTGAGAAAGAGTGTCTGCGATATTCTGGGCTCTGCAGAAGCTGCAGCCATATTTGTTTGGGAGGGCATTCACACTGGTCACTGACCTCAACCACTTCACATGACTCCACAGGACCAGCGGCCAAAACCGCAAATTAAAAAGATGGAGCCTAGTGCTCCAGTCCTATAAGATGGACATGAGGCACCACAGTGGGTCACAGCATGGCAATGTAGATGGTTTGTCTGGGCAGTAACCAGTGGCCCACTAAAGAATGGGAGGTGCCTTAAAGAAGTAAGGAATTTATTTATTTTATTTATTTATTGAAATGTTTCACCAGGAAAGGTACACTGAGCAAATTAATGCTCATCTCACGGCACATCCTGGAGGAAGGGGGAGTGGGATATACAGCATATTTACATGTTACAAAACAGTACAGAGACAGGAACATAAGATATATGATAATCAATGCATTACAATAGTATTACTGTGTAATTGTACTGGGGATTCATGATGACTCAATAACAGCAAGGGAGGGTAGCATGAGTAACAAGACACACATAGTAAGTGCTAGATAATTAAGAGCAATAGATAAAGGGAGGAAGAGGAGGTGAGGAGAGGGGAGAACAAGTAGGCAAGAAGGGAGTCAAGACCATGAACAGTTTGTGGTCAGGTAGTTGAGTAGATCCGAAGTGAGGGAGCTCAGGGAGGAGGAGTGGCGAATTTGTGGAGGGAGAGCATTCCACAGTTTTGGCAGATGGTGCAAAAAACCTTTTTAGCCAGAGGATGTAGATCTGTTGGGGATAAAGAAGGTGTGTAGGTTGTCAGATCTCAGAGAGTAATGGGTGGGTGGAGGGGTACTAAGGGAGGAGGAGAGGTAGGAGGGGAGAGAACCAAGCCAGAATTTAGAGATGAACTTGGTACCATGTAGCATACGCCAATTGTGGAGTGTGAGGAAGTTTAGAGACCAGTAGAGGTCACAGTGATGGATGAGATGGGGGGCATCTAGAGCAAAGCAACAGAAGGAATTGTAGAGAGAGAGAGAGTTCAATTTGGCTAGGGAGGACTGCGGGGCAGCACCATAGACTATGTCACAGTAGTTGAATATAGGCAAGATCAACTTCAGTACTAGCTCGTGCCTGGCAGCGAGTGGGATGCAGCTGCGATTTCTGTATAGGGCACCAAGCTTGGGCTTAAGTTTTTTCAGAATAGCCTCAATGTGTACTGAGAAGTTTAGGTATCTATCCAGCTAGACACCAAGATACCTGAATGAGGAGGAGTCATCAAGTACAGTCCCATCCAGGGTGTGGAATGTGGGTAGGGAACTTAGCCTAGTGAGTCTCTGTCTTGTCCCAAATGACATGGAGATGGTTTTCTTGGCATTTAGAAAGAGTTGATGAGAATTAAACCAGTGTTGGACTTTAGTGAAGTCAGACTGATGCCTGATAGTGACATCGGAGACAGATTTGCCAGATGTAAATAGAACCGTGTCATCAGCATACATGTGGATGCTGGAAGAGGAGCAGACCTGGGGGAGATCATTTAAAAAGATGGAAAACAGAATGGGGCCAAGCACTGAACCCTGTGGAACACCGGTGGTTATAGGCATGGGGGAAGAGGTGACATCGGCAATTTTGACTGATTGTGACCTGTCGGACAGATAGAGACTGAACCAACCTGTGGCAGAAGGGGAGAGACCATCAGCTGAGAGGCAGTGCAGGAGGAGAGGGTGTGAGACAGTGTCAAAGGCTTTCGCCAGATCAACAAAGATGGCTGAGGTAATGTGACCTTTGTCAAAGCCAGAGTAGATAGTCTTTGTTAGTCTCAGCAGAGAAGTGGTAGTAGAAAGTGATTTCCGAAATCCAGACTGGAATGGTGTGAAGAACCCAGAGTCAGACAGGAAGGAGGAGAGCTGGTTGAGGACTATGTGTTCTTGTAGTTTAGCTAGGGTAGGTAGGAGAGAGATATGTCGATAATTGCCAGGTGAGGAGGAGTCGCACCCCTTTGGGAGCGGGAGCACAACTGCATGTTTCCATACTGAGGGAATAGTAGCTGTCAGGAAAGAGAGGTTTAGTATGAGAGAGAGAGAGCGAGAGAGTGGGTAGGCAATAGCCGGAGCAGAGAGGGAGAGGAGTCTAGGATCCAGGCCATCTGGAGAGAAGCCTTTAGAGGGGTTGAGAGCAAGGAGTGCCTTGAGGGTGGTATCAGAGGAGACAGGAGAAAAGGAGAACTGGAAGGGGACTGGAAGAGGTAAGGAGGGTGAGGAGGGTGGAGTGCAGCAATGGGGGTAGGTTGAAAGGGCTGAATGGAGGCGTGAGGGGCATAAGAGAGGAGAGGGGTCAGGGGGGAGAAGAGGACACCAGACCATTGGAGGATCCTGGTAAGGAAAAATGGTAGTTAAAGCATTCAGTAAAGGGGGTTCGAATAGACAGATTGGTTGACCTTGAGGGTAGAGGAGCGGAGGGTTTGTGGCCGGAGAGAAGAGGGAGTGTACTACCTTCCAGAATTTGGCCGGATTATTAGTATTAGATAGGAAGTTTGATTTGAAGTGTTCAGCTTTTGCTAGGCAGATTGCTTTAGTGCAGCCATTCCGAAGTTCACGGTAGCGTTGGAAATCACGATGGTGGCGGGAGACTTTGGACTGTTGCCACGCAAGGTCACGAGCATGTTGGCAAGCCAAAGTTCAGGTGTGACCCAGGGGAGATGCCCACCTCGAACCCTTGTTTTGAGGAGTGGGGCATGGGAATTCCAAATGTGGAGGAACTTGGTGTTGAAAGAGGCAAGGGCTATGTCAGCTGAGGCCGCTGAGGAGAGAGGGGACCATTCAGCAGAAGTGAGATCATACAGCAGAGATTGTAGGTCGAGAGTTGCATAGGGTCTAGTGAGAATTATTTTAGGCGGGTGTTTAGTCCTATGGATCTTACACACCATAAAGGTCATGTGATGGTCACTGACAGAATCTGGTAGGAGACCAGAGGATACTATTCTATGCAGGTGAGAGGTGAGGACAAGGTCGAGCAGGGAATGGTTTAATGTTTTGTTGTTTAGGCGAGTGGGTTCTTGGATAAGTTGACTGAGATTTAAGGCTTCAGTAGTGGCATGGGTAGAAGCCAGTGATGGGGCCAGCCAGCTTAGGTTAAGGTCACCCAAGATATAAAGTTCACCCCCGCTGGCCAGGGTAGTGAGCTTCATAAGGAGGGCAGTGACATGTTCATGAGGCTGCCCCGGGTGGCAATAAACCCCAGTTATGAGAATAGGAGCAGTGTAGGGAAAGGAAATTTTAATAAGAAGGGCCTCATGAGAAGCACGGGTAGTGACGGTAAAGATAGGGGTGAACTGGAGAGAAGAGGAGGTATAAATAGCCACTCCACCACCTCTCCCATTCTGATCCTGTCTAGTGATAGTGAAGCCTGGGATAGAGACAGCGTGGTCAGGGATGTTATTTGGTAGCCAGGTTTCAGAGATCACGATGATAATAGGAGTATATGAATGCACCATGGTTTGTAGTAGGGAGATTTTGGGAGCAAGGCTTCTTATGTTTAGGTGGATTATTTTAAGGCCATGTGGGAGTGAAAGCAGAGTGGTGTCAGGTTGGGCGCCAGTTGGCTGCATAGCGTTTCAAGGGCCAGGATTTGGGTGAATATCACCAGAAGTTAGGAGGAGCAGCAGTAGAACAAGATGGTGGTGCTTGTTTGCTTTGTGTGGGCCATGGGAAAGTCTTTTGGAAGTTTGAGATGTGCGAGAGGAACATGGGAGAAGCTACTATTTTTTGGAGGGTAGGGAGCCAGTCAGGCACAGTGGTAATTGTCACACAGGGGATCTTGGGGTAGTGAGGGAGAAGCCCAGCATCAAGGAAGTGATAAGTTCCAGAGAAACTAGCCATATTGTTTACCACCGTCACTATAAAAGTCTGGGTAGGGGAACCCCCAGGCGGTTGAGTGAGTAGAGTTGGCAGTATTAATAGAGACAGTGCCAGGAGTAAGTACCTTTGTTTGACAGCCTGCCAGAACTCCATGATAGCAGGCAAGGGAGGGTAGTGAGCAGACAGAGGAATAGCGTGAACCTAGCGATCTGTGGCCAGTAGTTGAGCCTGAAGCTAGCAGCTGCCTCTAGTGGCAAAACAGTATAAGCAGCCAATGGGGAACAGGGCTGATAGAAAAAAAAAACTGGGCAGAGAGTAGCTATATAAAGAACTCCGAGCTAGTGAGGGAGGGAGGGTGGGAGGGGTGGGAAGCCAGCGGAAGCCGGGGGAAAGGTCTGGGGACCGCATCATCAGAGCTGGAGAGCCGAGCAGCGGACCGCGGGCGGCAGCTGAGAGGTTGCCGTCCATCCGGGGGAGCCGCTTCTTGCACCACGGCACTGATACAAGCCCTGATCAGGGGCTGAGTGTCTGGGGAGAGAGGAGACAAAAGATGGTTTAAGTACAGAGCAAGTGAGGAGGGATAAAGCAGCAGGGGGTAAAGATTAAGTGGTTTAGATTTTGGTAAGACAAAAGGGAGGGGGCGAGGTGCCCGAAAGTCTGAGCACAAGCACTTAATTACACAGAAGCTTTACAATTTGCCCTCTAAAGAGCTGTAATACTTGATAAACTTAACAATTTGCAGGCATTTCACACAGTCAATAGAGAATTTTACACAGGTTCAAGTTTAGTATTAGAAAAAAAGCACCAAAGAGTGCAGACAGAAACAGAGGTAGCACAGCCAATCAGTGAGGAGGCCAGAAAAGCGCTCGCTATCCAATTGGTCCAAGTAGGACCGTACCTTCAGAGCAGGAGAGCCGGGCAGTGGACCGCGTATGGCAGCTGAGAGGTTGTCGTCTATCCAGAGGTGCCGCTTCTTGCGTCGCAGCAGCAGTACAAGCCCTGATCAGGGGCTGAGTGTCTGGGGGGAATTGTTAAACCAGAGAGAGAACTGGGGGCATAGCAGGTAGAATAAACCTGCTAGCATGAAAAAAAAAATATCATTTAGGGGTGCTAAAAAGATTCTGTTTTTCATTTTTCCAGGGGAGGGAGATGTGACAATTTGCAATGAAGTGTGTGTGTGTGTGTGTATGTGTGTGTGTGTGTGTGTGTGTTTATTTTTATTATCGTCTATGCATCTATGAAGTATTTCGGCAAAGGTCGGAGGTCTGGTAGAAACTGAAAATTACACTCCTCAGTATCCCAAGCCTCAGGGCACTTAGCTAGAAGTGGCCTTTATTTAAGCAGTCTCTTTCCTGTCCTGTAAAGGCCCTTTATTTTGGGTGAACTTCAAAGGGCTGATTCCCTTTCACAGGAAAAAGAAGATATGCTTTGAACGTGAACAGGACTGAGGGTAAGACCTTTCCAGCTGTCAGAGATGGCCAGAATAACACTGCAAGACAAGGCAAATCCACAAATCTGGTTTGGACCAGTGTGGGAAAAAGGTGGTCCCCAGAGATCAAAAGCAGAGACAGAAGTGTGATGTCAGACAGCAGAGAGGCCTGTCCAGTGATGTGAAGATAGAGGGCTGGCCAGCCAAAGGTATTTCTGTTTTATATTTGCAATGAGAATTCAATTATTTTTGGGATTTTGAACTCGTAACATCACAGGTTTGATCCTGTTATGACTCACCAGTTCCCAGTTGAAGATAAGTTTCCTTTGCTCTGCTTAGAATTAAGTTAGCCTTTGGTTCGGTTTTCCTGTGTAATTTCTATCTTTTTCAGATGTGTTTATTTATATCTCTGTATAAATTCTGCATTCTCCATAGACTTTCGTGTGTATTATCCTGTAACATCGTGGAGTATAATATTTTTATGTACTTCATGCTTTCTGTGACTGAGTCATTTCAGGTATAGCTAACCAGGGTAAATTGGTGAGTCTGTGATCCATTTCCAAAGAAACAGGCTACAAAGTTACTATACCTAAAGCAAAGTGTTCTCAGCTGTGATAAAAGGGGTGTATCACTTGCCCTTTGGGAAAAGGCACTGCACTGTGTGAGCAGTGGATCCAGTGGGATTTGGACTTAGAGATACCCCAAATGAGAGTCACATTGGGTGGAGGTGGCATACTAAGGTAACAATTTCAGCTATCTGAAGGGTTGTGAAAACTGGTAACAGTGCAGATTGAGTTCTGGGTAGATAACCAGTGAGATGCATCAGATTCTGCTCTCTAGTGCCCCCCCCGGTCTCTTTATAAAGATTGTCCCTTCCACACACATCAGAAGCCACATGACCCCTCCTATATCTCTTTTCAACACCAGTGGGGGAGGTCATACCTTGGGCCAGAATCTGTTCTCATAGTGTGTTAGAATGGTGATTATATTTTGTCACTGCAATTAGAGTGCCACAACAAGGGCAGCAGTGAAAGGGGCGCTCTTGACTTTAGATCGCCCCTCACTCATGTCACCCTTTGTGCCCACACACTATCTAGTTCCAAAGATTATGCAGTTGGATGTCTTCTAATATGATGGTTTTGAATGTAAGAAAGACTAAAGTTACGGTGTTTGGTAGCTCCGCTCAGCTTAGTGACAATGTACATTTGTCAGTTCATGATGCTCAAGATAATTTACTTGAGCAGATCTCGGAGTTTAAGTACCTGGGAGTCTTACTTGATCCCTCTTTAACCTTTTCCTCTGAAGTAAAACTGGTTAGGAGAAAAATCGACTGCAAGTTGGGGCAGCTTTATAAATTTAACTCACATTTGTCCTACAATTCCTGTAAAATATTAGCTATGGGGGTCTTAGTGCCTCACTTGGACTATGTCTCCCCTCTGTACAACAAATTGGGTGCAAGGGAGAGGCAGATCTTAAGTGTTGCTTGTAATAATATCTGCCGCTTTGTTTAAGATGTTCCAGTCATGACCCACCATTGCTCTCTGTACTCATCTCTAGACTGGTTGTCACCTCTGCTTAAATAGATGTATGCTTTAAGTAATATGGTCCATCAGGCCATATATGCAAAGGGTTTGTCTCCTTTGTCTGACTTGGTGTTGGTACATGAAGTTCCAGCCAACCTAAGATCAAATCACGGTTTAGTTTTGATAGTCCATTCTGTTAAAAACAAATACGGTCTTCACTCATTCGAATGTCAGGCTCCTGTGTGGAATGAATAACCTCTCTTCTTAAGAATCATCAGTTCTTACCCAGGGTTTTAGTTTAGATTTAAACAGTATTTACTAATGTTAGCAACTTGTACTTGCACCAACTGATGATTATTGATGATTGCTGTACAGTACAAGTCACATTAAACTGTTCCACTAATGAGCTGGTTTAGCATTGTTTTTTACAATTGGTAGTGCATTGGCAACTCGTCTTGCATTTATTTGCAATGCTAAACCAGCTCAACAGCAATGTTTGTGAAATGTTTTTGCAACTCAGTTAGATTGCTTTTGCAGCTCCATCACAATGCAATGCAAAACTGAGTTTTAAATCTCAAGAAACAGTTTGTACAGGGCTTTGCACTGGATTCTGCAACACTTTTACAATTCAGTCAGAAATGCTAAAGCAACTCATTAGCGGAACAGTTTAATGGGACTTGTACTGTATATTTATTATTGTATTATTTGTATTTTGTTTTGTATTGTTGTGTGTTTTTTGTCCGGGTCTGACCTGAGGAAGGGCTTCAGCCCAGTGTTTCTACCCGGTAAACAAATTTAAAATAAATTAAAAAAAACCTACCCCCTCTGGGATATGCCTCCCCCGGAGCAGGTTATATTTAGTTTTTTTGGGGGGAGGGGCCTTCCGTTTCCCAGGAGGGTGCTTTGGCATTGTAGCTCCTAGGAGATGAAATGCCTGGTGTTGTAATGCCAGGCGGCATTTTGCCTGTGCCATAATCGGTGTTGGCAAAATGTATGTCAGTGTGGCATGGGTGAATTGTCTATTCGACTCCACACTATTTTAACAGATTCTCCTACTTTGCTATACACTTTAGGTCATACTGTACATATTTTATGCATACACTGTGACACCATAGTATCTAGTCAGTGGGTGGTGCAGGACACATCACCACTGTTTGGACTTTATTCTCAGACTTCTCTTGCTGATCTCATCCAGGGAGTACCCTGGTCCTGTGACAGCTGTAGCTCCATTCAGGCTAGTCTTACCCACTGGAGGCAACCCCTATGCTAGATGCCTCCCATCAGCTTGGCATCACTCACTGGCAGGTGTGCCAGGTACAATGTGTCAGCATGTACTCCAGTCTGCCCTCTAGCAGTGGTTGCTAATCACCTCAACCTTCTGCCAGAGGCAGTGTCTCAGGTACCCATCCCAGCTCAGAATTTCCAGTAGGCACTGTAGGTATATCTCCTGCCATAGTCTGCAGTTCTGTCTCTCTCACCAGGTCTCTCTCCATCAGCAGCTTGGCTGGCAGCAGCTTTCAGGCACAGAACTGCAGCCCCCTCCCCCCAAGAAGTGACCACCCCAACTTTAGTGGGACCCACCCTGTGTTGCAAGGTTGCCAGGGACTCCTTTGAGAGGAAGCTCCTTAGGGTTCCCACACCCTCCCAATGTCTCCCTTACATGCCCCCAGCTGGTTCAGTTCTGGGGTTGCCAAGGCAGTAAGGGAAAAGAGGTTGGTCTATAGAAAATTCAGGAAGACCAAGAGAGAGGTGGATAGGGAAAATTTCCTACGGTTGGCTAGTGAAGCAGGTAAGGAAGTCCAGCGAGCAAAGGCACAGAAGGAGCTGCAGATAGCTAAAGGAATTAAGAAGGGGGAGAAGGCTTTCTTTCACTGTTTAAGTGAAGAAAAGGTCAAGAAGGAAGGGACTGTTAGGCTTAAGAAAGGGGTGGAGTGGGTGGAGGATAATGGGGGAAAGCAGAGATACTAAATGAATACTTCTGTTCAGTCTTCACTAGAGAGAAGGATGGACCAGTGCCTTCAGGAAGCAAAAGAAGAGTGGGGAGAGGGGAACACAGATGTAGTGATAGAGGAGGATAGAGTGAGGGAGGGTCTGCTGGCATTGAAGGTGGACAAATCACCAGGCCCAGACAGAGTACATCCAAGGGTACTAAAGGAATTGGCTGTGGAACTGGCAGGGCCACCAGCAGACCTATTTAATAGTTCACTAGAGTCAGGCGTGGTACCGCAGGACTGGAGACAGCACATGTAGTGCCCCTCCACAAAAGCCGTCCCAAGGATGATCCAGGGAATTACAGACCAGTCAGTCTGCCCTCTATTATGGGCAAGCTCATGGAGACCATACTAAAGGAAAAGTTGGTGGAATATCTAGAGCAGCATGGTCTCCAGGGTGAGAGGCAGCATGGGTTCATGGCGGGGGGGTCATGTCAAACAAATCTGATTGACTTCTTTGACTGTGTCACTAAGACAGTAGGCAGGGGCCAAGTGGTAGACATCCTCTATCTTGATTTCAGCAAGGCCTTTGACTCTGTGCCCCACAAAAGGCTGATCAGGAAGTTGGTGGATCTTGGAGTTGGGGGAAAAGATGGCCAGATGGGTGGAAAACTGACTGATGGACAGAACCCAGAGGGTGGTTGTGGGAAGAGAGTTATCTGGCACCAGAGAGGTAACCAGTGGGGTCCCAAAGGGCTCAGTGCTGGGGCCAGTGTTGTTCAATGTCTTCATCGATGACATTGGGGATAGCATTAAGGGCAAAATGAGCCTATTCACAGATGACACCAAGCTCTGTGGGAGAGTGGACACAGCTGAAGGGATACAGGACCTACAGGAAGATCTGGAAAAGCTGGGGAGGTGGTCCAGGATCTGGTAGCTTGGCTTCAATGCCAAGAAATGCAAAGTTATGCATATTGGAGCCAAGAATCCCAGGACAGAGTACTACCTGGGTGGAGTCAGAGTATCTGCATCAGAGGAGGAGGAGGAGGACCTGGGAGTGATGATCACTAGTGACCTGAAGCACTCTATGCAGTGCAAGAAAGCAGCAGCAAAAGCAAACAAGATGCTGGGGTGCATAGCTGGGGGATCAGTAGTAGGAGAGAGGAGGTTATACTGCCCTTGTACAGGTCACTGGTAAGGCCGCATCTAGAGTATGGAATTCAGTACTGGTGCCCACACCTCAAAAAGGATATTAACCTGCTGGAGAAGGTCCAGAGGAGGGCTACAAAGATGATAGCCAGTCAGCAGGGCAAGGCATACGGGGAGAGGTTGAAGACACTGAACATGTACTCCCTGGAAGACAGAAGAGAGAGAGAGAGGGGACATGATTGGGACCTTCAAGTACTTGAAAGGGATAAATAAGGTTGATAAGGAGAGTCTCTTTAAGCTGAGTGGAAACCATAACATGAGGGGGCACAGTCTTAAGCTGGAGAGTGGAAGGTTTAGGAGGGAGGTCAGGAAGCACTTCTTCACAGAGAGGGTGGTGGACACTTGGAATGCACTGCCAGAAGAGGTCATCTCGTTGAAGACAGTGGGCAGCTTTAAGAGAGGCTGGGATAGGCATAGGGGGAAGGTAAGAATCATGGGTTGGAGGATGGGAGGAGTGGGGAGGGAGGGCAGGGACATTAGCTCAAGCTATGGACCCTGCAATACGAGCAGACTTGATATACCAATGGCCTTCTTCTGCTGGCTTCTTTGTATGTTCGTATGTTTGTATGACTTAAAAATTATCTATACTAAATGCCCTCACATCTCAGAGCCCTGGTATCTCCACTGCTGTCATGGGTCTGCCCCTGGAGGCTACCATGTAACAGGGTATCAAGATGAGTTGGTCTCAAAAGCTGGATCCATTGACAGCTGCACTGCATGAGGTCCTTGTCTCCTCAGGCCATCTGGCAAGTGACCAGAGGCAAGGTACCTGGATGGCACACTGGCATCCTTCACAGACACTGGCATTCTAGGCTCCTCCCACTGGACTCTCTAGTCAAACGCACTACCAATGGGTGTGCTCCAGGCCTGGCATTCTAGTAACCAACCTACCACCCTCTATTTGTAGGATGGCGTTGTTACAAATGTTATGTTACTATTTACTGCCACCAAAATCTGCCATGCTTTTCTCCTTCTTTGTTTACTGCTGTCCATTTCTAGGTTTCCAGGACATTCTAGTCATTTCTACTCCACAATGATGTTTCCCTCAGCAGAACATTGGTAGAAATGACACCATGGCATGTCCAAGAAGCATAGAAATAGGCTGCAGTGAACAGTGATGAGAAATTGCTGGCAGTATAGCCTTGAGGTTAGAGTAGCAAGCTGCGAATGAGTTTGGCACATTCCGCAGATGGGTGGTTAGAGTAACGAGCTGTGAATGAGTTTGGTACATTCAGCAGACAGGTTTGATTCCCACAACCTCCGCTTGCATACTGTGTGACTCTAAGCAAGTCATTTAACCTCTCCAGTGCTCCTGGGTCACCCTGACAACAGGCACTCGTACCTAGTGGGCCTTTCCTGGTAAACAAAAGAATAAAACTTAATAAAAATAAGAGAGGCCTTATCCACAAAGCAGTTTCTTCCATTCTGTACAATGGTTAACATCTATTCTTTTTGTGGCTAGGGACAGAGAGTATAGAGTAGCCCCAGTAACACTAAAAGCATAAATTAACGAAAAGAAAATCAAGCACATCAGAACAGAAGATACCATTGAAACGAAGAAACAAGAGGGTGCTTTATTATTTAAATATAATTTATCACAATCATCTTTTATAATGTTCTTGTATTTTCATTGCAAGCAGAGCTGCAAGTGATCTTTTACATCCTTTAGCTGGCAATATTTTTTTGTTGTTGTTTTTTCACTAGATTGTCACACAGTTCCTAAAGCTTGGGAATCAGACTGGGAACCTACAGGCTTATCTCTGAGCTGCAATTAAAATTAAGATTATAATTGCATATAAATACTCCTCAACGTTTCAAAAGGTAGTGTACTCTTCTTAATTTTATGAGTCATATATTAAATGTTTAAATTTAAAAAAACAGTGCTGTCGAATATTCAGTGACCTGCAGTTGCTTTACTGCCTTCAAATGCACACACATTATATCAGATTATTCCGTACGACACAGACCCCCGCTTAGATGCGGCATATGATGAAACGATTTGTTTCGTTCAACAACAATTTGTCCAAAAAAACTGAAAAGGCACATATCGCATACAACATATGAAAACGTATTACCTTATAGAACAAAAAATATCGATTTCAGTTAAGCATGGGTGGATGGTTGCAGAGCCATAATTAGGTATGAGGGAAATATATAATAAACCCCCTTTGGTCAAAAAGGGAACATGTCTTATCAGAAACCAAGCCAACGACTTCAACCCTAATATATTCCGATGTCTAAATATATACACACACACAGCCACATATGATATATTATTATTGCTGATGGGCCCTGCCTGCTTCAACCAGCGTTGCTCGCCAGCAGTAGGACGTCAAGGGCCAGCGGACAAACATACACTGCTATCTACTATTATAAAAAAGAGCTATTTCAGTAACAAAAAAAATGTAACAGTGCTGTTGAAATCGATGACGCCTACATAAGTATTTTGCGATACCAAGGATACAATACGGCATTTAATTCATGCTGCTGTTCCCACACAACAACCTCTGCCACCCATCACCCCCATCACATATTTCCTGTAGCAACTCTCGAACATCACAGCACGACTAGTTTATCCTACTCACCCCAGCTATTTCTTTCCTTGCGCTTACTGGCCATGTTTCTCGGGGTTTCCCTGTGACTTTAGGGAGAGTGTGTCGGTGTGGATGAAGCACCCGGGTTTCTGGGAGATCTGGGTGGATCTCCGTATCTGAAGACGAGGTGATGATGCTGCTGCAGCTGCAGCGAGGATGCAGCCTCGCCTCTCCTAGCAGCCTGGTACTGTACTTCGCTCTATAGTACTGCTGGCGTCATCACGGAGGTGGGTGCAACGGGGGAGTGTAGCTTACAGTTCCGTACATTTTTAACGTTACTAAAATAATAAACATCAAATACCGTGAGAGTCAA
The DNA here is from genome assembly GCA_016271365.2 of Neoceratodus forsteri. NCBI lineage: Eukaryota > Metazoa > Chordata > Ceratodontiformes > Ceratodontidae > Neoceratodus > Neoceratodus forsteri. The sequence goes on along the minus strand of CM028134.1, from coordinate 815,632,787 downwards.
CCAATTATATCTATCCTTCATGCCTCTCAACCTCCTGCCTGAGAAATCAGTGACAAGACTTAATGTACCAATGCTACTGAGAGGCCTCAAGCTACCCTAGGCAGAAGCAAGACACCACTGAAAATCAGATGTGGCATCTTAGCTATACTCTCCTGTGTAAGTAAATTGCTTGTAAAGTACCTTGGGATGCAGTGCATTACAGTACTACATAAATATAAATTCTATTTTTCAGTCTAGACACTACCAGTAGTTAATCTAAGTACTCATGGTACTGGAAATCTACTGATATGTGCCAAAGACCATTGTCCCCATATTCAGCTCCAGTTGTTTGTACCATCTAAAAATAGCATGCACAAAACACAGGCCCCAGTGGTCAGGGAGTCATATTCATACAGGCAGCATGCTCTGTCTGGTGTGTGCTGCCTGTATGTAATATAGAGCTGTGTTAGCACTGTGTACAGTGCATATTCCCAGCACTACCACAGCCACCTGCTAACAACAGACACCCAGGAGCAATAATAATAATAATAATACATTTTATTTATATAGCACTCTTCCACAATGTATCAGAGCACTGCACAACAAAACAACAATTACAGCAATAAAATACTGAACTACAATAAATAATTAGTAAACCACAATACCGTGGAATAATCAGTTACAAAACAGCACCAAATGGCAGCTGAAATAGGTAGGTCTTCGGTAAAGGGGATAGCCCATCCCAAACAGGATATCACTTTTTCTTCTGGGTGCCATATTCAGCAGCTGGCACGCTAATAAAGACCTATGGCAGTCAAGATACTAATGGGGCCATTTGCATGTGGTTAGGCGGCCATTATCAGCTCTGTACCATGCCTCTCCCCACAGCTGCCCATAGACATTGTGCAGAGACTCAGCTGCTGCCCGTGCCCTCACTCAATCCCTGTGCACAACAGACAGAGCCTCCCTGGGAGTCTAATGTTATGCTCCTCCTGCCTGATCCAGATAAAACTGGTATATTTCCTCGTAAACAGAGAGAAATAAGTTGCACCTGGGGGTTGTGCTGCATCTTGAGGCAGTAGTGGAAGGGAGCAAACGAAAGTTGGCACCAATGAAACCTGGAGACCGCACTGTTGAGCTCTCATGTAAATGAAATCACAGTACCTGTGTTGTGTTTTAGTGCCGTCTTTTGTCAGAGGGAGATTCCCTTGGAAAATGGCACACAGGCTCTAATTTATGTGGGTGCTCAATTGGCAATTTATTTATATTTTATAAATCGAACTCCATTATATTCCAAAAAAAACTCATAATTTCTGTTTACACATATTTACATTCTCAAAGCGTTCACATTATTCAATTATTAAGTTCATTCCATTCTGTAAATGCAGTCCAAACTTGTCTCTGATTTCGCTTCCTTCAAACGAATCTTCTCGGGGTCTGGGTGCATGAAAAGCAACACCCTTTCTGCTTCTTCCAATCCAGTTCCTGCTAACCTGAGTTTGGGTGCCAAATAAACCCGACCCCCTAGCTTCATTCAAATCCCCCCTTTCTTATGTTGCAGTCACAGCTGTGTGTGCCTGACCCCAGCCCATGCCTGATTCCCCCAACCCCCATCTGAAGCCACTACTCCCCTTCTACCCCTCCCTTCCACTAGCCCAACTCCAGCTTAGTGATGGATGATGGGCTCACCCCCCCTTCTCACTTCCTCTTTTCCCACTCCTCAGTGATATCACTTAGCTGCAAAACAAATGAAGACATTCCCACCAGTCAATAAATGGACCCCCATGTGGGCGATATAAACCTGGGCTAGTAAATGAGATGTCACGATAGGCAAAGTATAACCCCTTAATTTAAGCATCAGTGCTGCCCCTCTCCTGTTCACCCACTTCCTGGCCCTTTCCACTACCCTGATGTCCCTTGCATGCCGCCAAACTATCCTGGAAATTATCTCAGAGCACGCTACTTTGACCTCTGGCCACCACTGTTTTACAACCCCAATGTCCCTTTCTACGTCTCTGTATAAAGCTCTCCACGACCTTCCCCCAAAATCGTTCCCTCCCAAGTGTATTACAGTATTATTAAGTCAGGTTTTGGCCATTTTAATTTTTGTTCTTCCATAATCGGAATGATTTGAGCCCACTTCATGCCCCGGACCCCTTTCCACTGTACTCTAGTTTTGTCTAGATCCCGCCCGAGTTGTTTCCCTGGGTGATTGGAGGCCCACCGTTCTGCCCAATATATGTAAGAATGCCCAATGATCCACTCCTTCCTTGTCCTGGTCTTTCCTGTTGGAATAAAGTTGACATATGTCACAACATCTTTCTCACATATCTTTTATAACAATTAGATTTCCATCTCCCCACCTTCTTCACCTCTTCCTCAGACCCACCTTGTGCCGCCACTTCCTATGCAGTGCCTATTCTGAATGACTGGGATGAAAAGTTCCTAGGATTTTCTCCCATAAGCAACATGCCCTTTATTAAAACCCCTGTTACTTGATAGCAAGTGACTGGCCTCCCATTCCTATGCGTGAAAAGTATGTTGCCACCCTTCAGCCTTGTTTCCTGATATTCTTTGAGAGCTGTCACTACACACCCCTCCTTTCCAAATTGTCTTTCTAATATGACCTCTGTCCCCACCCCCATCTGGTCTGTCTTTGATCATCTCAGACAAATTATCACACTATCAGTACCCCGCTGTATTTCCTCCCAAAGCAGCTCCCCCATGTCATTTTTGCTCTTTGCCACCACCTCACCTACTCTAAAAGCCCATTTTGACATAACTAAGAAAATTGCTTTAAACAAACAGGCCTCATACTCAGAGGTGCATACCTGCCCCAGGACACCAAGTAACTTCTGGAGTGCTTGCCCAGCCACTGGCTTTCTATCATCGCCAGGCTGGCCCTGCATCTTTTGCCACTCCATTAACATGCGCTGTACTATCTTAAACTTATTTGGCTCCGCCCAACCCCTAATGTTACATGCCCACCCAGTCCCTGCTAGCTGCACCCCCGTCATCATGTTTGCCATCCCCGCTTCCCATTTCTCTACCATACACTTTGCCATCTGATCCTGTATAACTGGCTCACTTACCTTAAACCCTTCCCACTCCTGAAACTCCTGGAATGCATTCCATGCACCTTCATATGCTGTTAGCGTGTTTGCAGACCAGGAGCATCTTCCAACCAATCTCTCACAATTGTGCTGGCACCTGTATTCTTTGTATGGCAGCTTGCAGTGCCATGGACCTGAACCTATCCAACTGAAGATGGGAGAGGCTGTCCACTATCTCGTTGTTAATCTCTTCAATATGCTTTGCTTTAAATGACAGGTTTAGTTTTAGCCCCAATAACACCAGCTACCGCAATACCCTGTTCACTGTTTCAGTGTACCCACCTTGCCCGTTGATCACTTCTACAACTGCTTTGTTGTCACACTAGAAAATGATCTTCCTATTTTTTAGGTACATCTTCCAGGCTAACACTGCCACTCATATTGGGAATATTTCTAAAAATGTAATGGCTCTTCAATAACCCTTTTTCTCTCCATTCCTCTGGCCAAGCTTCCGAAATCCATGCCCCCCTAAAGTATGCCCCCATACCTAGTGCCCCAATGCATCTGTATACAATTCCAGATTGATATCATCTTGCCAAAAAGTGACTCCATTGTACCCTTCTAAAAACTGTTCCCACACCTCCAAGTCTTGGCGTATTCCCTTTGTTACATCAACTCAATGATGTGGCAGTTTTGCCCTTCCTGTCACCCTTGCCAACCTCCTGGTATATGCCTACCCAGTGCCACTGCTATACATGCAAAACTGAAATGCCCTAACAGTTGTTGAACTGTCCCCAGTGGCACTTTCCTCCTACTTTTTACCTGTAGCAATAACTCCTTCAACCTCACTATTTTATCCTGTGGCAATTGGAAACCTTTATTCTCTACATTTACTGCTATGCCCCCAAATTTTAATTTTCTTGCTGGCATATCCATTTTCTCTTCAGCTAGTGGTACCCCCATAGTCCCACACATCTCCTTAAATTCCCTGAGCATTGCAGCTACCCTTTCTTTGCTTTGGCCTATTAACAAGGAATCATCCAAATGGTGCACCACTGCCTTATAGCCATATCTTTCCCCAAATAACTATTGCATCCATGTACTAATAGCTTTGAATTTGGCACAAGTGGTCGAACAACCTATAGGTATTGCTTTATCAAAGTAATAATTATCTTGGAAGCAAAACCCCAGTTAATCCCAGTCTTCCGGCCTAACCAGCAACAGCCGAAAAGCTGACCCTATGTCAGTTTTTGCCAACCATGCCCCCTCTACAGCCTTGATCAATTTTACTGCCTGGTCCAGTGTTGTGTAACACATTGTACAATGCTCATCAGGAATGTGATCATTCACTGATGCCTCCTCTGGGTATGACAGATGATGAATTAACCGGAATTCTCCTGCTTGCTTCTTCGGCACTATCCCTAGTGGTGATACTCTGAAATTACCCATTGGTGGCTCTGAGAATGGTCCTTCTACCCTGCCCGCCTTTAACTCTTTTCCAGTCTTCCTCCCCACTATGTCTTCTTTCCCCTTTAGGGAACCTAAATTTTTCACCCTCGTACATTCCCGAACACCTTGATAGCCTAAACTGAAACCCTTCTTGAAACCATCCCTAAAGATCCTCCCTGTATTTGTGTCTGTGTGCCCCTTGATCCATTCCTGTACAATCCCTAATTTAACTGGTGTCCTTGCCAACTGGAACCCCCTTGTCTCACTTTCCCCCTTGCTAGTTCCCACTTTATCCTGCCCTGAAACCTCCCCACCCTTGAAACCCCCTCCTTCTATTGCCTTGGTATGATCCCCCTCTTGCACCCCCATAACCCCACTGAAAGGCTGCTCATTATAGTCTTGCAGCCCAGGCCTATCGTGGTCCCAAACACTTGGAACACAGGTGCTTACATTTACAATTTGCCCAAGTGCATGATGCCTTGTTGTACCCCCAGCAAGTCTTTACAAACTGACCACCTCCCCCTTGCTTGTTCAACACCCCTTCCCTCCTCCCTGTCCTGATAGTGTCCTTACCCGCAATTCCGAATGCGAAGAATCCCACTGTAAGTCTCCTCTTGCTGCCATTCTCTGCCTGAAGGCCTCATCATACCTCTGTCATCCGTAACCTAATTTTGCCTTGTATGCATCTGTTATTATGGTTGAGTAGGTCAGCAAGCAGATAGCTAATTCTGGCTTCTTTTCCAGTGGGATGGCATTAAATACCGTGAAGCCTGTTTGCCACGTGTCAATATTCTTTCCTTTAAAGGTAGTTTCCTCAGTGCTTTTCCCCACTAACACTAACGCCACTGCCATTTCTGTTTTTCCTACCATTTCCTTCTGTTCATATTTTTTCACTGTCTCCTTGTCCACTAGCAAAACAATGTCAATATAGTCCTCTTTCCATATCTTCTCCTTAATGGCTTGATGTACATGGTCCCCTAAGGTCATACCCCATATCCTGTTATTCCCTATTTTGATCCCACTACCTCCTTTATCCCTGTCTCCCCCTTTGTTGCCCCTTTTATCGCTTCAAATGCTCGTTCCATTTTCTCCAAACCTTCCCCCCATATCACTTATAATGCCTACAAAATACTCTGTCAAGTCCCCATCCTGTGACAGGTCAACCTTGTCCTTACCATTCCCATTATCAGGATCCTCTGGTTCAGGTAACAGCTCCTGATGTGGCACTTCCTGCACTGGCCACTTCCCTGTGGGACTCTTCCAGGCTCCACCTGTTGGTGTCTGCCTCTTCCCAGCCACATCCTCTTCTTCTCTTCTTCTTGCTGCCTCCTGGAGCTTATTCATCTTCTCCATCAGCCCTTTCGCTGGTGCCTTCTGAGCACTTGTGACTTCCTTAGTGGCTGCCATCCTGTTACTTATCTTACATAAGGGGGACAAAACTTAATCTGTTAAACCCCTTCTAGCTCCTTATCATCTGTTTTGCCCCAGCATAGATTTGCGTATTTTATATGGAAATATATATGTATGTATATATATATATATATATATATATATATATATACACTGTATATACATATATATATAGGTTTTGTGTATATACACCTGTATGTGTATCTGTACCTAGACACTCCCATACTATATATTTTTTTTTTAGATTTCTCATTCCCATACCTCACTCCTTTAAAAGAAACTGGTTTAACATTTCCCAAGTTTAAATTTCCATACAGTGTAGTTCACAAACAACCTTGCTTTAGTGTCCTGGGCAATTGAGCCATTTGTCTAATAGGAGTTAATATAATCCCCTTTATAACATAGCTAAAACATTTTTTTTTACACCATCCATATAGTCTCAGCCTTATGCCACCCATCATGTCTTTTCCTCTTCAACCCACAAAGCTTGCAGTTCCAGGGAAGTTGCTGTTCCAATCTGGAAACATTGACACCTAATGTATACAGCCGCCTTTGCTGTTGGTCCCCTTTGTTTTAGTCCTCATCTCTCTGAGGACCACTCTTTCATTGCAAAAGAACTACAAATATGGCCCCCAAATACTCTGTGCATGTGCACGTAACGCCAAACCCCATACTACAAACATGGTGTCTTGCCTGCACCCATGCATGCGTGGAAGCTGTGATTGTGGGCCTTCCAATCTGGCCCCAGATCCTTTCCTTTCCTGTGTGGAGTTGCACTCACCACTGTGGCTGCCTATAGCCTTGTATGCCTTCCACCTTCCTCCTTCCCCTTCACCAGGATCCTGTACCTTTTCACATACTTCTTCCTTTGTGGACTATAAGTCCCGACGGCCCGACACAGAGGCCTCCCATCAGTCTCCATGTCTGTCCCGGCCTACCTACAGGCCTTCTAGATCACTCCCTGACTCTTGGCATGCTCTGGTCCACAGACAGCATTATGGCCGTGTTCCAATCCCAACCAGCAGCCTGGCTACCTGACAAAATGTATGCTGAATGCCGTCTCACTGCAACATACATCACAGCAACACAGACCTCTGGATCCAACAGCTACAGGTAACTGGCTGTCTTAAAATCTTTCTGCTGTTCTGGCAACTCTGTAGCAACTATACAGCCTGCTCTTTACCAATAGCACAAAAGAGGAAACAATGAGCATGCAGCATTTTTCACAAGCTTTATATTTCTGCCACCTTACTGAATCCACTTTATAACCCACCATTCTCCAGTCATTAAGCATCTCTTCCCTACCTCAGTTGGTAGGAAGGCCCAGCCCAGGCCTTCAGCACCATGCGGCCCACTGTGAATGCCAGCCTAAGTCCTTCAACTTGCAATATCTGACCAAACAATAAATTCCCATGTAAAACTCCATAATCCAATTCGTCACTTTCTGTTCCCGTTTCCCTCTACCTCATCTACAACCTTTCTGCCTCTATGACTCCCTTGTCCCCCGATGTGGGCCACCACTCCCAGATCTTAACGAAAATCCTACCTTCTTACCATTGTTTTCTACTTAACCTTCCAAACCTGAAACTATACATCTGCTTGTATCCATCTTTCCCATTTTTAGTTACTCTCTACCTTACGTCTAAACTGCCTTCCTCTTCAGACAAAAACCTTGGCAATCTATGTGCTGAGATTATAATCTCCATGATTCCCAGCAAAAGAAGGGGTATCTCTGTCCTGCATCCCTTCTTATACCCCCTCAAGACCCCTCTCGGCTCCTCCCCTTGCCCAATCCCTTCATCCTACAACCCACCTTGTCGTATGACTCACCTGGTGACCTTATAGCCCCTCCCCATCCATCCCCCCCTCCTGTTCGCAGCACCTGAGCCTGGTCTACCCTTCCCCCACCCCCTTTACCAGTCTACAACCCCTTGTCATTTTCCTGGGCATCCCTGACAGTTTGGGTTACCTTTTAATGGCAACCATATTTATTTCACAAAGTCTTTGAGAAAGCGCAATCTGTGTGAAATGCATAAGGCATCATTGTGGTGGCGCGGGACCTGCTGCACCATAGCTGTGATTGCCATTTCTGCCTGAAAAGTTTGGGACTAGTACCCTGAACTGCTGTATACTTGCACTTGGCACTTCATGGAATAAAGATGGCATGGAAACACAACACAGTTACTGTGGTTTCATTTATATGAGAGCTCAGTTTCACAGTGCAGTCTCCAGTTTTTGTTGGTGCCAGCTTACATTTGTTCATGTATTTCCAGGTACTCTTGTGGTAACCCCCCCCCCCGCCTGATTCCTGATGAAACTGACAAATTCCCTGGTAGTCTAGTTGCACCCTTCCCATCCAATTCCCAATAAAACTGACAAACTTGCAGGTAGTCTAGTGCTACCCCTCTCCTGTTTGAGCCACATGAAATTGATAAATTTCTTTGTAGTGTAATGGTTCTCCCTTCCCTCCCTATCCAGGGCATACTACAAGGTTCCCCCCCCCCAGCCTCCCATTCAGCACCAACCTCCCTCTACTCCCAATCTAGCACTGACTCACCCTACAAGAGGCTGGTCCATGTCCCACTCTGGGGCACTGAGGGCTGAAATGCTGGACCTTTACTACAGCTTACACCGCAACCCGGTTCGAATGGACTCGGCCGCTGGGGCAACATGGGGAAAGGGGTCAGAGCAGGATGGAGCAAGCTGGAAGGCAGCTGTCCTCTCCTGGGGTAGTCACCCTCCCCCCATAGTCCCACTGCCACCTGGTGAAGGTCCAGCAGTTAGCATAGGTGCGGAGGCAACACGAAGGGAGGGCACCTGGACACGCGGCGTGCGCATGCCTCCACATGCACGTCCAAGGTAGGGGCCTGGGATCGGGGAGAAAAAGACAAAAAAATACCATAGAAATCTGTATGGCAAAAGGCTGTCCAAGACTACATGCAGAGTTGCAGATGGCAACCAGCACAGACCTTCTTCTCACCACCTCGGCCAGCTGCCTTTTGAGTGACGGACTGAGTATGCATGTACCATAGAAACAGCTATCGCAGCAGGCTGGCTTCTTTCACACAGAATTGTAACTTTGACAAGGCAGCCCCTACTCCAAGGGTTAATGCCCAGGCAGGTACTGCAGTCATCAGGCTCAAAAACTGTTTCTGGCTCCCAAGTAAGAAACTCTGATGGTGCTCAGCCCTGAGGCTGGGCTGAAGAAATCATACCTCTCCCTATCAGTCAGTCTGACTAATCTGTAGTAATAGAAGTAAAAAGTTGTATTTTTATGTAGGAAAAAGGCTATTGGGCTACAGGGTACCATCCAGTTTGTGCAGTTGCATTATAAAATATGATTACAATAAGCAAAATATTGAATGATTCTCTATGAAACAGTAGTGCATGTCAGAATTAACAATGGCTATTACAATGAGAGCCGACAGTTGGTGCTGGATGCTGCAGCCATCTCTCTCACCAAGTCTTTAGTGTGTATTGGCTGAGTCAGTCACAAAAAGGAGGGTCTCAGGCAATGGAACACTGTGATTGGTCCATTTTCACACCCTTTCTCTGTAGCATTCCCTTTCCCTCTGCCCCTCTCTCTGCAAGGTTCTTAGCACTGACTGGCTGAAGCTGGTCACATGAGACCTAACTGCCTCTAATGTGTTCCTCAATTCCTGGGCCTGGAATTTATGCCACTGATCCCTGTTACAGTTCTGTGGACCAAGGGGTAAACAAGATGACAGCGCCCATGCTTTTGGGCATGCTTTTTTTTAAATTTAAGTCCCTCAGTGTGGCCTCCAGGCATTTCTATTCGCCACCTAGCACCAACCTGCAGTCCTAAGCGCCCAACCCTGAGTGCCCAACCCCTTTTCTGATCCATGGTGGTAGGCTGAAATGGTAGGGATTGTCTGCGAATGCTCCTGAGCACTCTGCTCCAGATAGCACCTGGGAGTGTGTGTGTGTGTGTCCTGCTTTGCTCTCCATAGCAGGTAACCAAGTTATTTTAAAGGTAACAGTCCTTTGGAGCCAGCAAGAGGCCTGGCCTTGGTCCCCTATTGGCAGTGTGGCACATGGGGTCAATAGTGTGTGCCTGCTGGCACCAAAGAAACGAAGATGGCTGCTGCTGTAATCTGGTCCAGGCCTTCTTACAGTCCCTGGGGATGGGAGGGAGAATGGTCATCCGTGGCTGACAGCCAGAAATAGGAAGCTGCAGGTGGCACTGGGCTGCATCTAGTTCTCAGGAGGGAGCACAGATTCGCCTCCATTGGTGGGGGGGATTACATGAGTGACAGCTCAAGTCACACTCTGTTATTCTCTTTAGTGATATCACGTCTTTGAATGTCAGAACAGTCCTGCCCACAAAGTAAAACTAATGCCCATCACCACTCAACAGGGCAAAACTAAATAAAATACATTCCTGAAGAAACAAAAACAATACAAAAATACAGCTAAAAATGAAAACTAAAAAAACCTACTACTAAAGTCTTATGGAGATAAATGAATCTTGAGAAGTGTATTAAGTAACAATACCTGAACGCATTTAATGCTCGAATGGAAACAACTCTTTGTGAAACAAATCAGACACTCTAAAGGGACACTGCCAACTTTTTTTGCATCATATTATTTCTAGTAAAAAAAACTACATTTAATGACTGCTTACCTTCTCTAAAATTCATTGATGATGCTGGTTGTTTCATCTGATTTCTTTCTTTTTTTTAATTCTGTTTATTAGTTTTTAAGGAAAAGTACAGACCAACATTTAACGTCATTACACAGTTGACATTACAGAGAAAAACATTTCATGTTTACATGCGCTCCTCATTTAAAGTCACTATATAGTCGATCTAAACATGTTTATCTTTAGTTAGAGCTGTGGACCTGGACAAAACATTCTAATCCGTCATAAGTTGCAACCATAAGTTAATAGTTTGGTATTGTAAAAGAGAAGAATTTATCCTGTCCGTGGGACCATTGTCTTCTCCAAATGTAAGCAGTCAGTTTGAGCTTATCAGCTCAACAATTAACACAGGACTATTAAAGAAAAACAAAACAACAGGATAAACATGAAACTGTTACAGTTAAAATATATGCTACACACACATGTACGCTAAGATACCTTTTCAGTATTTCATATATCTCAAGATGATATATACTGAAATGCATGCTAATGGTATAGATGTACCCAACCTTGTCTTGTTTCAAATCCTTGATCTACTCTTACTGCATACTTTCTGAAGATTAGGAATGCCCACAAACAGTGCAGCCACTCATGATGCAATAGTGTCCTTTCCTCCCCCCTGCATTATGAGTGGTGGCCATACTGTACTGGTGTTGTTCCCAATTCCAGGAAAGTTGTAGTGGGAGTTGATTAAGGAATGTAAACAAACATGTTTGTGTATGGTACCCCAGTATGGTGGGCAGTCTGTTTCTCATTTGTTAAAAGAAAAATAAATGAAAACAAAACCCAGGAACACTTTGAGGCCTAAGAGTGTTGACAGTGTCACTTTAAAGCAAGTAAACCATGGGTAGCACCTGGAAACAAGCCTCAGCTCAGTGTGCCATTCTGGGTCACCAAATTTCAAATAATAAATAACTAAAAATTATTTTTTAAACTCTCAGTTCTATGGAGGTGCGTACATACACACTACACACACACACTGGCAGCTTTCAAATAGTTATATTTACTTAAGAAATTAAGAAAACTACCACCCTGGTGACCAGCAGTAGTGCAGCGTGCTGCCTTGCAGGGTAACTGCATTCGGAAGCAGGCTCAGCTCACTGACATAAGAAGACAGGCCAGATAAGGGTAGCTGCTGCATAGCTCTGCCGTTCATCTGCGAAGGGTTGGAGGCAAGTTCTGGAGCCCCAGTAGCCCCTTTGGTTGGGCCGGGGAGCTTGCTCCTGTTGCCGGGATGTCTTGTAGGTGCACAAGGTCATAGAGAAGGCTGTCTCCTTGCCAGGAAAGCTGGAGGAGGCTTACAGGGGAAGATGAACTCCAGGTGACACCAGCATGAAGACTGGCATGCAGAGACCCCGCACCATGGAGCTGCCCGCCCCCTACCACATCCAAAGCTGCATTAGTGGAAGATCGGCCCTACCCTGAGAGTCTATGTCATGGAGGATTGCCATGGGGGTGGGGGAGCAGCAGAAGCAGGCAACCTATTGGAATGTTGTGGCTACGTAGTCATAATTGACCAACATTGAGAGGAAATCCCTAAGATGTGTAGTTGGCTGTGGTAAAAATCTCTGGAAAAAAAAATAAGGAATGGATAAAATGTATATCTTTGTAGAGAAACAAGCATACTGCTTGCCACTTAAGCTAACCCAGCAAGGGGGCACAGCAGCACACAAATCCTGAACCAAAACTAACAATCAACACGGAATTGACTATACCCAATACGCTAGGTAAAACCTGGACTGGATTTTGTTACTGTTACTATTACAGTCACTGCTAAGAACACACTCTTTCTTCTTGGCATTTAAAACTCCATGAACTATGTGTGTTGTATTGTTGTTTGATACTTTGTTCTATGTGTTATTAACTGCTAATTTTATTGTTTTATAATAACTGGCCATCAATTTTGCAATGGTGATGGCCAGTAATTATTTGCTGTGATAACCAGCCAGTTATTATGGCAAACGCGCACTCTCAACAGAGCAGCTGCACCTGAGACTGTGTCACTCTCTCGTGCGCAGCACAAAGGAACTGAAGCTTTCCAAGGAATCCCCCTGCAGTCATGCTAAAAAGCAGCCATGCAGCAACCACCATAAGTAAAAGTCTCAAACAACGAACATAAAAATGTAGAAATAATGATATATAAATGTTAGACCTCCAACAATCACTACACCAACATTAACTGTGACACCTGCCGCCCTCGAGACACGCTGTGTCTTGAGTGTGGCACTTCCTCTCAACAGCCTCTTTCAGAGCCCAACTTTGTGGTTTGTTCCTTAGCCCCCTCCCAAAAAAAATACAAAACAACCTGCAAAGAACCTTCACAAAGCCACTCAAACTGAAATCCAATTGCCAAACTGTAAAACCAGATGCACATAGTTTTCTGACAGACCTCCACTAACCAAAAATTTCTATTTCTATTCATCTGTAAAACTGGATGCACTACTTTCTTGACAGACCACCACTAACCAAAAGTGAAAAATCTTATTGAGCCATTAACACACTTACTAATAACTCCTTCTACTAAACCATTAAGTTTAGAAATAAAAGCACGCTGGCCCATCAGCGCAGCAGTTGGATTTCCGCTTGCGACGCCGCCTACGCGGGTTCGGAAATGGACCCATGACAGTTCGGCAAGCCCCGCTGAACACAAAGGGCGTGGTGAATATTAGCATGTGCCTTGATGTCTGTGGCACACCACGCCCCCAGGGAGCAAAACTGGGAAAACCGCTTCTCGGTCCGCCAGATGATGGCCACTGGCTCCTGCTGCCGCAAGTGTCCTGTGCCCCTGAAGCCACCTCAGCAGCTCCCAGGGACCAAACAGTTAGTGCACTGGTTGTCTTCCCTGGCACTTTTCCACTTGGAGGAGAGGTACCCACCCGATGAAGGTATACACGGGGCTACCCCTGGGATGGCTGCAATATGAGGTAGGTAGAGGGGGATGGGGCGAGGGTGTCGGTGGGGTCTATGGCTGGCCGGAAGGAGAGGTGGGCTGGGAAGCCTAAGGAAGGAGCATTAAAAATAGAAAAAAAGAAATAGAAGCACACTTTTCTCTGAGGGAGTTGCCAGACTGCCACTGTTTTTTATTTTGTGGGGGGGGCAGAAAAAAATTTATGGCCAGTAATTATATAAAATAAATCATGGGATGGTGTAATTACTTGAATTTAGTACACACCCTCAGTGTGTAATGCTTAACAAACCTTCAAGCGTTTCTCTCAGGGTTTATGTAGCATCACACACCACAAGTGTGTATTAAATTCTCTTATAAAATGTGTAGAGAGTTTTCTGTCTTTTGAATGGCTAATAGCCATGTCCTTATAGGACAACAACCCTGCGGCTGGCACTTTTCATGCCAAGCTGGATGTATCACGACACATGTAATCACGTTGATACACACCACCCATAGCCATTACTTGCCATAACTGATAAAATACAGTTTGAAACATATTTCAGTAAATACACAACCCCACCCACACCTAAAAATCTTTTGCAGCATTCACTAACCTGCTACATCTTTTTCTTTTTCATTTTTCTTCAGCAAGCCTATCACCAGCTGTACACCGCTTGTTTCTCTGCACACCTCCCAAGACTCCCATATATGTTATTTTGCTCCTCGTCATCCAAGCCCCCCTCTCATCAATTTCTCGTGATGCTGCCAGTCCAGAAAATGATCATGAATCAGACAATGTGTTTTTTAACACACTTCTCTGTGACACATGTACTTGGACATCTGAAAGCGGTACAACTGGGAAACTACTCGGTCTGCAAGTATGGCGGCTTTCAAGGGACATGCTCACTAAAGCCACATACCATGAAAACTGCACACGGTAGCTGTTCAAAGCAGACAGTAGAAGAACTCTTCATGCTTGGGGGTCAGGAGGGGAATAACAAAAGTAACATGATAGGGAAAGAGAAGAAGGGGGTTGCAAAGTACAACAATAAAAACACTAGCTCCCTCTGTTGGACACTGCTCTTTATGTTGCAGATATGAGAAATACTGGAACTACATTTTTACAAATGGCTAAAAAATGTTATAAAACATATTCATATATTTTTATTTTTTTCAATGTGGCCATTTTCATTTTTTTTTATACTTGTGGAACCCATTTTATAAGAGCCGTAAGACACTTTGGGGTTGTGGGTTGTTGCCTGATAAGAGCACATCCCAGGTGCTGAAAACACTTGGCGCAAGTGCCTCATGTCTCACTATACACCTGGGGCATGCTCTTATCAGGCAACAACCTACATCCCATCATGTCTTATTGCTTCTGCAATGTACACAAAACCGTGTATTATTCTGTATGTACTGCTTTTTGCAAAGTGCTACAAGCTTATGGGAGATAAAGTATATAAATTAACATGACTGGATTGAATTCTGTTATATATTTAAGTGTCTGCTATAGTACTTATCATCTGCACTCAGTCTTCTAAACATACTTCCTCCTAAGCATGTAATATAATTCATTAAGCATGAGTGCCAGTGCCCAGACCTTGATGGTAATTTCATCTAATGAAGTTAGAAACATACAAACATAGATAAGTGTCATCAGAAAAGAACCGCTAGGCCCAACCAGCCTACCCAAAGGTTCCATGCCTATTGTACCTCTGCAGACACTAACTATTCTCCCGGGACCCTCCCTGTTTATGTACTAATATGCCCCTGTGTCTTTCCTATGCATGCTTGAAGCCTTCCACCATTCTAAACTCCACAATTTCAACTGACACTCAGTTCCATTCTTCTATCACCCTTTCTGTGAAGAAGTATTTCCCTGCATCCTTCCTGAAATTCCTCCTCCTCCAATTTCACTGCATGCCCCCCAAATTCTGAAGCTCCTTCTCATTTGGAAGAGGCTCCCTCCTTGCAATCTGTACACCCTTGCGAGGTACCTGAAGGTCTCAATCATTTCACCCCATGCTCTACTGTCCACCAAAGTGTACATATCTAGATCCCTCAGTCTCTCCTCATAGGTCTTCCCTTGCAACCCCTGCACCATCTTGGTTGTCCTTCTCTGGACCATCTCCACTCTGCCTATGTTTTTTCCTGAGTTGTGGTTCCAATACTGGACACAGTATTCCAGGTGGGGATGTACAGAGAGTGGTATACTAGCAGTACCACCGCCCTTCTTCTGCTGGTGATGCCCCTCCCAATGCACCCCAGCATCCCACTAGCTCTGCCCATGGCACTGTCACACTATGCTGCCACCTTGAGGTCTTCTGAAATAACAATCCTGGGGTCGCTTTCCTCTTCTTATGGCTGCCAACACCTCCTTCCAATCCTATACTCAGCACTGGGGTTCCAGTGCCCTAAGTGTATGATTTTGCACTTTTTGGCACTGACCCCAACTGCCATGCCTTCAGCCACTCCTCTAGTTCCCCTAGATCCATGCACATTGTCTCCACTCCCTCCTGGGTGTCCACCCTATTACAGATCATTGTGTCATCTGCAAAAAGACAGACCTTCCCCACCAGGTCCTCTGCAATGTCCTATATGAAGATATTGACAAAGGCTGGTCCCAGCACTGAACCCCACTGGTCAACCGTCTATCCTTAGAGTGTGTGCCATTTACTGCTACCCTCTGCCTCCTTTCTGTTAGCCAGTTGTGAACCTAGTTTATCATTTTGGCTTCCACCCCCAAATTGGTCATCTTCCTAATCAGCTATTTGTACAGCACGGTGTCAAATACCTTGCTGAATTCTAGAAAGGCTATATCCACAGCCCTCCCTTGGACTATTTTCCTGGTAACCTAGTCAAAGAAATCTATCAGATTCATTTGGCATGATCCTCTCCCATGAACTCATGCTGCCTATGGTCCTGCAGCCCTTTGACTTCTAAATCAATAACCAGTCCCTCTTTTAGTAGGTTTTCCATTAGTTTCCCCACCACGGAGGAGAGCCTGACTGTCCTGTAGTTGCTAGATACCTTCCTGGTGTAGCTTCTATGCTGAATGACTACGTCAGCCTTTCCCCAGTTCTCTGGAACCACTGCTGTTTCTCGTAAGCTGTTAAACAAGGCTGTCAATGAAGCAGCTAGCACTTCCCTGAGCTCCCTCAATGCCCTGGGATGTATTCCATCTGCTACCATAGCCTTTTCCACTTTCAGAGCTACAAGTCCTTTTAGTACTCTTTCTACTGATAATGGTCTTCTGTCCACACCTTCCCCTCTTCTGTTCTTACTCCTCTCTGGTGGACAGTCCTCCCTTCCCTCTACTGTGAAAACTGAGCAGAAGTATCTGTTCAATATGCCACCTTTTTCTTGATCTCCTTCTACACAGTTTCTCCTTCCACCCTTCTTATTCTCTCTATCCTACCCTAGTTTTTCTCTTCTCACTAATGTATCAAAAAAAGTCTTATCCCCTTCCTCACTTCCCTTGCAGTCCTTTCCTCTACCTGTGCCTTAGCTTTCCTAACCACCTTTCCTGCTTCCTTCTGCCATGTCTGGTGCACTTCCTGTATTCTTCCCTCTGAGTTTTTTTGTACTTTTTCAATGCTGATCTTGTTTATGCTTGCCATGCATGCACGCACATTGATTATTTTTGCTATGAGAGTGGGTTTTCAGGGGTGTGACACTGTCGGTCCAATGCAAAGCAGTCTGCAAGGGGCTCATCCTCTGTGACACCAGGGTGACTCAACTGCAACACCTGTCCACAGGGCTACCAGGCAGAGGGTGACCAGATGGGTGGTCCGTGAATATAGCGACAGAATGTTGCTATATGTACATGCGTATGGGGGGAGCAAGCATGCTGTTTGATGGGCAGAATGGGAAGGAGGGTTTGTGAGGCATAGTATGGCGGTGGGCTGCCGAGCTGGCCCTATGGCATGGTGGGTGGGTGGCAGGCTAGGGTTGCAAGGATTCCAGGCACACGTTCATTTTGTTGCGTTTTTGGCTGGGGTTTTTTCTGCATTTGTATCCCCCCCCAACATGTACCCCCTGGAGTTGAGAATCCTTTAGTAGGTGTGTATGAGGGGCGCACAGCCCCCCACAAAAAAAACAAACAAGTCCCAGGCGACCTTTTGCTGTGGGCCAGGAGTATACATTTCCAAAATTGATTTTCAGCAATGTACACTTGCTGTTATCACATGGAACCTGGCAGAAGCTTTGTGTAGTTCAAAGGAAAGAGCCAATCCAATCATAGGCCAGCTCTTTCCTTTTATCTGCATAATACCACCCAGCAAGCACAGCTGATCTCTCATGATCAGCATGCTGTGGCAGCCCCTCAATGTCATCCACAATGCCATCCTGTAGCACCCCCTCCGCCCCCCCCACCATGCTTATTGAGTCTCTGTAGAAGAGAGTGACAGGACTGCTACTGCTTGCTGCTGAAAAATGAAGAAAACATGATTCTGGTATGTGTGGCTCCAATACCCGAGAGTTGAAAAGACAACCAGTTAGTCACTGCGAGAGCTAAGTTAAATAAATAAAGTGGTCGGTGTGAGAGGGCTGGAGTTCATTTTAAGTGCAATTGAAGCCCTCTGATATACATCTGATTACAGCTGTCCCATTCCTATAAAACTTTACTGCCTACATGTTTGTTGAAAGAAGCAATGCTGTGCCTCTAAATCAATACTGCACTAAGAAAAAACTAAATAAGAGCAGATGTTTTCATAGATTTCTTTTTTTTGTGTAATATTTTTATTAAAAGTTTTGCATGTAATCAACAACAATCAACATAAAACAACAATAACAAAAGAACAGTTTCTCATACAGTTCATCCATGGGTGTACAATTTCTCCTAAAAAACCTATCACATTAACCGTTGATTTTATTCTGTTTGGGTATGACTATGCACATGGGAGTTCCCTTTAAATAGAGGTAGGAAGTGGGGTGTTCCCTCTATAAGAGCGAACCCCCTTCGCCCCGGGGGTCCTCCATCCACACTGGGTGCCTACACCTCTAGTCCTTCCTGCATAGTCTGGGCTTCCGCTGGTGTCAAGGAAGCCAGATAGGGCTACCATGTTTGGAGAAAACTTTCCCCTCTGCCCCTGACCGTAAGCATAAGCTTTTCAAATAGATTTTTTTTATGAAAGCTCAGGTGGAAATCAATGACTGTTCCATTAGGTTTTTACCACAGAATTGCACTTTCATTTCCTCACAGACAAATCAAAGCTGTTTCTTACCCCCCAACATCATCCCGAATGCCATCCTCTAGCATCCACGTCACCATACCTGTTTTCATTGTGTGGACTCAAGGAGCCCACCCTCTGGTTCTGCCAAACATATTGACCCCTCCCAATCTCTCCCACACCCTCTATATTAAAATTCCAACATTGGGGTGCCCAATCCTCTATGCTGGCTGCTTTCCCCACCCTGCCTGTTTTCATTATGTGACACCAGGTAGCCCACCCCTGGTGCCACCAAACATAACACTAACACTGAGGTGCCAGTCCCACTGTTGGTACCTGAAATAAAGAAAACCATCCCTCCTACCATTAAAATTCCAGCATGGGGGTGCCCAATCCCCCATGCCAGCTGCTACCCCCCACCATGCTGGTTTCATTGGGCAAGACTGAGGAGCCTACCCCTAGAGCCGCCAAACATAACACCAACACTGGGGTGCCCAATCCCAGTGCTGTTACCTGAAAGAAAGAAAATTGGCCCTCATAGTTTGTTTTTTTAATGCTTTCTAAAAAAGAAAAACATCCATCGATATCTGTTGCTGCCACCACCATGACTGTCCAGCCACCCAACCCTCCCTCTCAGCACCCACCACCCCACAACCTCCCCAAGCCATTACTTACTTACCAGAGGTCAAACACTGTATTCCTCTATCAACCAGAGACACATCTTCACTCTTCAATGCCAGACCACAAAATGAGGAGAAATCAGGTATGTGGTTCCATGTATTTCAATGGGGTTTTGAACTTACGGGCATAACTTGGTCATTTTTGAATATTTTTGCCCCAGATTTTCAACTCACCTTTTTTGGAACCCCTTCTCATTAACAATGACAGTGAAATTAGGCAAATCTGTCCCGAAAGGTGATTTTGTGGTTGCTGAGCAAAATCACCTTTCGGGCAGGATTTGAAAATTTTCTCCACCCTTGTTCATGAGGTGGTGTCATAAGAAGTGTAACCACTGAGTCCCTGTCCCCTGGGGTTACTAGAATACTATCAGTTTAGCCATAGGAAGGTACTGGGCAGCTAGTGGTAGAAGTAGTGGGAAGTTCAGCAATGAAAGAATTGAAGCTGAAGTTAAGCAATCATTACAAGCAGAAAGGTCTGGTTTTTAGCAAAGTTAATTAAGCGAGCACAATGGACTCAAGTCTTTAAGCTCTGACATAACCTATGTAATCTATGATAAAGGTGCTTATTAGGAGCCTTTTACAGATGACATCATTGTTTACTCAGCTACGTTGAGCAGAGAATAAATTATGTCAGTTAAAATTCTCACAGCAGCATAAGCCAGTTTGGAATCAACTGCTCTGAGGGAGGTTTAGAATGTTCAGATGAGAGTCAGTCAGTGAGTGTAGTCAGCAGTAGTGTGAAGTGGAGCTCTTAGCAGCAGCAGTGCTCTGAGTGTAGGGGTGCCTGCCAGTCTCCTGTGAGATTGGGTGAAGGACCCTCGGCACTTTCTCACCCTAGTGTGTGAGACTCAGCAAAACCAGAAGAAGTGGTGGAGACCGTTCGTCTTCAGGACCCCAGTGGGTCATTTTCCATAGAACAATGTTGTTTGGACTGTGTTTCTGTGGGTCCAAGGGGTAGTCCCCTGAAGATCCTGAAGAATGTCAGCTGCCCAGAGAGAAAGTGCGTGCAGTTGAAGCTGTGACAAGCTACCTGTGAAAGGAAGAGGATGTTTCCTTCATGTTTCCATGTCTGTATCAAAAAAAATCATGAGTACAGATTCATGGGGCTTCACTGTTCTTAGGGGTTGGTCTGAGGTGTATGTGCCCAGAGATAAGGCTAGAGTGCACCTGTCAGGAACCATGTTTCACCACAAATGTGCTGAATGTTTCAAGTTAAAGTTTGGGATTCCTTTGCAATTCACATGTATTGGAGGATCCATTCTGATGTCACCCAGAAGGAATGGCAGAGACTGGGCATGGGGTGGGATTGGGCACAACCCCAGTTTGATTCCTCTGTCAGGGCTAACTGGTTCACATATGGGCATCAGGTTAAACTGGGCATGTTAATGGATGTTATCGCACCAGAAGATTTCTTGAAATGTGTTTAAAGTGTGTGGCAACAACCATAGTATACACTTTTTGGAAAAGGTAAAGTTCAGAGATTCTTAGTACAGAGGGATGGACAGTTTGAAATGTGTGTGAGGAAAAGTTTGTTCTAAAGTGCCCAAACAGTTGTTGTTCTGGAAAGAAAAGCCTTGCTCCTGTGTAGACAGTACCAAACCTGGGGAACCACCATGTTCTGCATTTGTTACCAGCTTGTGTGAATGAAGCCATACTGTACAATCCCATTTTCAGTAGTGGACATTACATCTGTGCTTCCTGAGTGTGAATTGTTATGGGGCCCCCACAGAACATAGACCTAGCATAGCCCTGGCACCTCTCTCCTAGAACCTCGAGTAAATGTTATTTTCTACCCTAATCCCCCAACCCCTTTAGACTGCCTTGCCAGGTATTTGCCCCAGAGCTAGGGGTGATACCTATTGTTTTTGCCAACTTGTGGTCTGGGTTCTACATCATAACAGTGATTA
Source organism: Neoceratodus forsteri (assembly GCA_016271365.2). Classification (NCBI taxonomy): domain Eukaryota; kingdom Metazoa; phylum Chordata; order Ceratodontiformes; family Ceratodontidae; genus Neoceratodus; species Neoceratodus forsteri. Next base: position 815,611,588 of record CM028134.1, on the reverse strand, counting down.
CGGAATAGCAATCACCATTTGGGCGAGTGTACATCACCGAAAATGAATCATGGCGATATACACTCACGGCGAACTGTAAGGCAGCAACCAAATTTAAATGTATGCTGGGCCCCCCACACCCCCCCCGTGGGGGCATCACCACCACCACACCCCTACTTAAGGATTCTCAACTCCGGGAGTGCATGTCGGGGGGGTGAAATTCTTTTAAAAAAAAAAAGCTGCCTGCCATAACAAAAAAAAAAAAAAACATGCTGCTCCGGACCTGAACCCTGCACACCCCAACTGACCACCCTCCCCTCCACACTAGCTGACCAGCTCGGCAGCTACCTGGCACACTCCCTCCCACATACCTCCCCACCCCTTCCTCCTCCCCATGCACGTGCACGCATATGCTTCCCATCACCCCACCTCGCCCAACCAGGTATTCGGTCACTACCCTGCCAGGTAGCCCTGAACACAGGCACCGTAACTAAGTCGCCATTTTTGTAAGCGCTCAATTGCTGTCACCATGTTCACTGGATTCCTGTGGCCTGTTCCTTGTTTGTATACAATTTGAGGGGTCCCGATTTCCAGATGCTGCTCTTGGCCAGGGCATGGGTTGCAAAATTGGGGTCTCGCCCAAAAATCTTGGGGGAGAGGATAAGGGAGAGGGGGGACATGATAGAAACTTTCAAGTACCTCAAGGGAGTCAACAAAGTCCAAGAGGGTAGCATCTTTCAGAAAAAGAGATGTGCAAGAACAAGGGGGCACAATTTGAAGACAGAGGGGGGACAGCTCAGGGGCAATGTGAGGCAGTATTTTTTCACAGAGAGGGTGGTGAACACATGGAATGGCCTTTCTGAGGAGGTCATGGGGTCAAAAACAGTGGAGGAATTCAAGAATGCATGGGACGGACATAAGGCAAATCTGGTGGGGGTAGGAAGAAGAAGGCTGTTGATTAACTAGGATCTGCAGCTTATCCAATATGTAGGGAAATAGGCAGACTAGGTGGGCCAAGTGGTCCTTATTTGCCATTAAAGTCTATGTTTCTATAATGTTGAGGGTATATCTAGGTTCTTTCTGTCTATTGGCCATGCTCCCATGACAGGAATCATTGCCAAGGACAAGTACATTTGTGCCCAGTAAAGTTCCATCCAAGAGGAATTTTGCTGCTTGTGTTTTCTGTGGAAAAATGTGCTGTATGTGTGCTAGAAAAGCTGCCATACTAAGTGCTTAAGGACTGTTGAACTGAGCAATGTGTGCCCCTGCCATACAAAGTGCTTAAAACTATTAAAAAATAAAGATTTCCAAGTTAAACGTTGTTGTGGACCAAGAGAACATTTGAGTCCAAGTCTCCAGAAAGTTTCAAGTGTTTGTGATATAAAATGGGGGAGTCGCTACCAAAAATGTACGAAACACTATGCTGTGCTGTGGGAGGCAGTATAGCGCAGTGGTTTAAGGCTCTGAGCTGCAAATCTGGAGACCTGGGTTTGAATCCCACAGCCCCCACTTGCATACTGTGTTACCCTGAGCAAGTCACTTAACTTCCCTGTGCTACTACGTTGCACCTGTAAACAAGCTTTCAGCTTAGTGTGTCTCACCTGGTTAAACAATTGGGAATTGCCTCAAAAGCACTCTTGCCATTGAAATTTCAAGCTGAGGGAGAAAGCTGCAGTTTGCTTTTTAAATTTTGCCTGCTCAATGATCATCGTGAAGGAGAGTGTGCAAGAGAGAGAGAGAGCGAGCTCATCTGCATGGCATTGTGTGATTGGTCAAACATAACCAAGTCCCGCCCATTGCCTGAAGTCTCAGTGCCAGAGGAGTGTTCAACGAGGAGAACGAGGAGCGTGCGAGCAGTGAGCAGCAGCAGAGAACCATCACACAGGAGAAAAAGACTTTTGGACTTTGAAAGCAAATTCGGGCTTCTCCCAATTTTCAACCACTAAGGCAGTGATCGCGGTGCATGTAGTACCAAGCCATGGGATTGACAGTCTGACCGACCCAAAACTGCCTCAAATTCGGCAGCAGGCCACACAACCATCCTTGGAGGGAACCAGCTACTTTCTGCAGTAAGTAAATGCCTGTGAACAAACAAACTGTGTGCAAAGCAATAAATCTAATGCTAGAAGTCAGCAAGGATTGAGCAAAGCAAAATGTTGGGGACTAATAGACTGACTTGTAGTAGCTGTAGCCAGTAGCAAGCAAACCAGCATATAGTCTAACCATGGGCCGTGCTAAACAAGGTCTCAGAAAGCGTGCAAGAGATTTAAAGACAATGTTGATTTTTTACAAAAGTAAAAATGGCAAGGTTGTGCATAGAAACAGCAAAACGCTAAGTAAGAGAGCAATTGCAAGTTAAAGCAATATGTGTGTGATGCAGAAAAATTTTCAGTGGCCATGTTGAGGTGCAGTCTGCAAGAAAGTAAATAAACCATCAGGCACCATGTTGGGCAGAGGGTGCAGTAGCAGAAAACACCAGAGAAAATGTGCGCAAATGTGTGAAACCAAATGCAAATCAGGCCACAGTTTCAGTAAAGATGCAAAGAAAGGAATGGTGTGTGTTTGAAACAGAGTGCAAAGTCAGGCAGCATATATCAGCAGTAGCAGAAAAGCAAATCAAATTGTGCAAGTGTACCAAGTCAGAACCAGTACTAGATGCAAAGTGCAGAGCACTAATTGGGACTTATGTGTTTGTTTTTCAGAAAATGGTAGGTCACAAAATGGGTTACCCCCTCCATGTTACAGTGTGGGTCAACCAATGAGAAAGGGAACTTGCTGAATATGAATGGATGTATAATTGTGAAGGAGCCCCAACTGATGTAGCTCTCCCAAACTTCCCAGTGAATGTCTGTGTGGTTTGCCTGAGGCCAGAAAGGGACATCCTAATGGTACCACACTGCAAAGACTGCAGAAGGCAGTATGGAATGTGCATGGAAGGTAGTGTTGTGCAAGCAAAAGCAAAGGCAATTTGTTTAGCCCCTACATGGGCACTGGTAGAGAGCCTGATCTGTACAGTGCAGCAAAAGGCTAATAGTAAACTGGAACCTGAAGAGTTAGTTAAAGAGTTTTTCGAGGGTACGGTTCAGCGTAACTTGCAAGGGCAGGAATAAGTGGACTTTTCCACACCAGAAAAGGTGGAAAACGACACCTAAACAACTGAGTCTATTAATCCATGGGCAGCAGGCCCAAGTCAGAGCTTTATTGGAGAAGACAAGTTGGAAGATGTGCTGCAATAGGAGGCAACCACCTCTGAAGGCAGTGAGTAATGGACTATGTCTGGGACTGAACCAACTATCAGGGATGGACTACTTTTTCCCTGTTCGGAACATCTGTAGCTGGCTTGACCAGGTCTGGCCACCTCCAAGCTGGGCCATGGGGTTGAGTCTGCCCAAAAGCAACAAGGAGGAATGTCTAGTTAGACACAGGGCTGAGACTGAGTATGGACATGCCTATCTATTTTTTGCAAGGTGAATATGGGAGGCAATTAAAGAAAACAGAGCTACATGGCTATGGGAAGAACCAATTGTGAATGTCAACCCCAGAGTGAACAAGTTTGTAAAAATCAAATTGTGTTATGAAAGGTTGCAGTTTTGAAAGCTTGGCAGAACTCTCTACATAAATTCAGTCAGAGTAATAGACAAGACTGGAAAAGAGACAGTTCACAGCATGCAAATGACTCGTCCAGATGGGACTATTGTCTATGTCTCCCATCCTGAGTGGTACTATTCCTGAGTGCCACTGTGCTAGCAGTGTGTGACAAGATAGCTACCGCTACGTGGAAGGTGCATGTTTCTGCCCATCCGAAGCGGCAGAAACCATCAATGGTGCAACTCTAATGGTGCATGTCTCCAGGCCCATCTGAAGTGGCAGAGACCTGCAAGGGTGCAACTTTACTGGAAGATCCAGGTCATGTCCTGCAGCAACCAGGTCCAGCAGGTAGTTGGAAGAGCTGATCTGAAGATTTCTCCAGCCCAGATCCCGAGAGGTGATCCAGATTGCCAACCTGTGCCTAGAGTCTGGTAAGGCATAGACTTTTCTCTTTGACTTTCATGTTTATTGAATATTCAACACAAGTGAAGATGTCCGTGGAACTGTTAGTCCGAATGAGACACTCCTGCTATCTGGACTGCAGTGTCAGCAGGCCTCAATCCTGTCCAAGAACAGTTTTTGCAGGCTGAAGCCTATAGAGACTCTTCTTGTATGGAGTGCCTTGTGCACTCAGGACATTCTTCCCTTAGAGTACAGACTTTGTAGGGACCCCCACAAATGTTACTGTAAATGTGTATATTTTATACTGCCTTTTGTAGAAAATCCTTTAAAATCTTTTTGGGATTGGATAGTATCTGCTGGTGGGAGATTTTGGTCACTGTGTTTTTCTTGCAGGATGTGTTTTGGAATGTTTTCTTTTGCGGGTGTTCCTGAAAGAAAAAAAGAAGACAAGAAGAGGATGTTTAGGGCTCATCGGAGTCCTCTTTTTAGTGTAATTTTGGGCATTGGGAATGTTTAACTAGGAAATGTTAAAGAGCGGGTGACATGGTATTCTTACCTCTTCCAAATGATGGTGTCCATCCAACTCGATGCAGAAGTCTGTTTCACATTGAAACATGTAAAAAAAAATGTCCACTATGCGTAATTCTTAATTTTAAAGTTTTTAACCGTGACCGCGCATCTCCCACACATTGCTCATCTTCGTGAATGTCCGGGCACTACTGGATGACGTTTATTGTGGAACGTGTATGTTATGTGCCCTGCTGTCACATTCGCACTGCATTGCTGGGAGCATAGAGCGTGCTGCATCCAAAACTTATTCCTTGCTGTGCAAGCATATGTCGAAATGTCCGATTTTACTGAAGCAGTCAGTTTTTATGTTGACAGTAGCTCTGAGGATACCGATCGTTGTTGTTGTTCATGTTCTCGTACTGCAGAGGCTGTGTTTGGGAGCTCTGTAAGTGAGCCAAATAGTAGTGTGCCTGCAGTACATAGTAGTGATGTAGTGTTGTCTGAAGCTGTATTGGGGACATCTACGTGTTTTTCAAGAGGTTCTCAGCAGGCAATTCCCTTGTTTCATGACCTTAGTGGTTCTGTAACTGCTGTTGACAAGTCAGATACTGCTGACTTACACAGTATTGGTGCAAGCCCCACTGGTGAATCTGTTCACATGAGTGTGATTGTTTATCACAATACTGTTGAAAATTGTTGTGATGTTAGCAGTCAAGTGTGTGCAGTAATTGATGACATTTGCCCCCAGGGTGGCATGCCAAGTAGTGCTTGCTCCTCAAATTATGTTGATGGTGATAGTCAGCTTCTAGAGAGTTATACATGCAGCTCATCTTATTTGGCACATGAGCAGATAGCCAGAAGCTGTGGTGCTTCTGCTGACATTATAACCTGTTCTATTTACGCAGAAGGAGCTGTTGACATTTCACAGACACTTACTGCATGTCGTGTTGTAAATTGTGAATTACAAGATAATGTGGTGTATGACAATGTCTCTGATAATGATACAGTGGAAGTAATGAGTGGTGTAGTCATTGATGTCTCTGACTCTGAGTATGCCAGTGGGGACATTATGCGTTGTTCTGTCTTTGGTACTGCATCTAATGAGTATGTACAGGAACATGACAGTATGTTTGCAGCACAGAATGATGCTATTCCTGGTGTTTCTGTGACCACTTCTGATGTCTCACCAGATGTTGGAAACAACGACCAAGTTGATGATAACAACTATAGTGATTCTGACTCTGAGGACTCATTTGACGATGTCGACAGTGACGAATTAGCATATGAGCAGACTGAAAATGATGACGATGATGACCCGGACTTAGTACCCACTGCAGCTTCAGCTATGACATCACGTAATGAGCAGCCATATATGTATGAGCCATACCTCCCTGCAGATTCAAGTCAGGATCGAGTCGGTGGCATCACACAGGAATCAAACTGAGAGGTACTGCGTCTTGACAGTATTGACTGGTGAGTCATTGTGGTTTTCATTTTTGTGCTGCTACTCCTGAAGCACCATACTGGAGACTCCTTCTTGCTGCACTCCCCGCCCACACACACACACACACAGCAGCAATGTGTTCTCACCTAGTGTCCCTCTACGTATGCATGTTAGGAACCTTTGATGTTGATAAAGATGAATCAAGACTTGAGGTTTTGGAGGGTGTTCCGTAGGTGTGTGGGTGATGATTGAGCCTCAAAAGGAATCGTATCCTCCTCCTAGGGGTGAGTGGAAGGAGAGGTGTCTTGTAACACAGGTTGTGTAGCAAGTTGCTGCCACCTGTGGGACTGCTATATTCAAAGCGAGTGATGTCCCACCTCCCGTGTGTGTAAGTATTTAAAAAAATCATGCAGTGTCATGCTAACCTGCTGTGGTATCATGAGCTCTGCCTTCAATGTCTGTCACTGTTGTCCCAGTCCTGTGGTCCTGACCCAGTGCTGTAAGACGATACCTGCTGATGCCTGCCAGCAGTGTATGTATGTGTGTGGGGGTGTGGAGAGCACTGTGGTGGTCCCTGCCCATGTGTGTTAAGCCTGGCCATGGGTTGATGGCAATCATGTCTGCTTTGAACACTGAATTAGTTATCATATAGTTCACGAGATAGTCAAATGTTTTGGGAAGGGGTCAGCATAGAGGAGTCACATGATGGATGTAATTGTGACCAAACGTTGCCACCATTGTGTGAATGTTTGTGTATTACAACTGTATGTAATTTTGGATGGGGAGGAGAGAGACAAAGAGATGTGAGGGGAGGTGGGAGTACAAAATTGGAAGGGGATATGGGAGGCCATAGGGCTGAACAAGTGGGTAACAGCCAGGAAGTCTGTAGGGCAGCAGTACGGCTGTAGTGCAGGTGTGTGGTGGGAGACAGAAGTGCAGCAAGTAGGAGGGAGAAGGTGTTTGAAGGATTGGGGAACAGTGGAAGCAGGAGCAATGTTCAAAGGGAAAAGGAAGCCAGAAATGAGTTCACAGGAGGAGGGTGGCTTAAGTGGTTTAAGGGAAGTACAGGGGAACCACACAGTCGCATATGGTTGGAAGCCATACCAGGTCCAAGGGCAGACAGAGCAGGACAAGCAAGATGCGTAAATTACCTGTCAGGGGAGACTGTGGAGGTGGTGCCGGGAAGGTTCACAGAATTGTGAAAGGTGTGTGAGGAAGTAGGGAAGACGTTTGTCTTTTTGGAGGTGGTTTCAGTTCCCCGAGTGAGCACAGTGAGGAAGGAGAACATTAAGGAAGTCAATGTGTGGCTGGAGGTGTATGTGCACCAGATGAAGACTTGACTGTTCTTCTTTGTTCTGTGACACAGAGTCCGGGAAGCATTTTGCAGTCCTTCCATGATTACCTAGCACATGTTGTCAATGGTATGCTCTGTTCCAACCTGGGCATGTTGAACTCATCCACAAGTACAACTTCTCATTTCCCTGAACCTTCCAATATTTTTGAATTCAGTTACCTGTCCCTCTCCGTGCCAGGCATGCGTGTTCTGCAAAACACCCCAGCCTGTATAGTCCATATAAAGGGCTCAATAGGTCCTAGCCAAGGTCTGGTGTTTCAGAATACTTGCTTACTACCACTGTGTACACCCTCCTGTCTATTAATATTGCCCCATCAACCCTTTTTATGTAATGGACCGTTCATGCACTTTCAGAGGCTAATTATAGATCAAGGGAGCGCTCCCGAGCAATCGGAGTCTTCCTTTCATTGGTGCGTGACAAAGCCTTATTTCATTAACAGCGTCTCACGTGCAGATGCCCTGGAAACGGGCACATGCTGGGAATTTTATTTTTCCAAAAATATATTATTGATCGCTGTCGATCAATAATATCTTAATATGTGCCCCGTTGCCACTCATTACCGAAAATGTCTTCAGCTTGAAACAGAACAGGTCAGCTTTACTTCGCTGTTCTCACTCAAGCTGAAGGTGCATGAGACCATGCTTTTTCAGCAACGACTGCAAAGGGGGGACATATTAACACATAGTATTGCAGTGTAACAAAATTATATTTTTAGATTCAATTTCTGATGTGTTGTTCTTTACAGCTGCCAATGTTTCTTATGTTCAGTGATGATGACTATGGCAGAATGTGTATGCTGTAAGGAGCAGGAAAAGGTTGTGAGCAAAAGTGCCGATTATGGATGTATGACTCAGCACCCTGGATTTGCTTCTGTATGTTTGGATGTGTTTGTACTGGAAGCCACATATTATACTTTCCGGCAGCATTACAGAAGGATCCGTAATACCCCAATACATGAGTATGTGTTATGTGTTATTTAAGCAATAAGGCATGACTGGGGTTATGTTAATGGTCAGTTAATCACCCTCTAGGGGTGTACTGTAGCACGAGGCATAGCCGAGTGCTACATGCCCCTAGAGGGTGATTAACTGACCATTAACATAACCCCTGGGAGTGCCTTATTGCTATTATAATAAAAATGTTTTTTAAATAGTGTTAAACCTTGTTCAGCATTTGATTAGGCTGTACATGTATGCCTCGTCTGTTTGACACCCCAGTGGAAAGAACCAGCTACCCTGGGTATGTGTGATTTTGTATTTTCTTGAAACTTGGCTTCCCAGCCAAATGCCCTTTGGGGTAACCCTTGCCTCAGTGTTTGTGCACAGAAGTTCTTTGTCTTTTAAATAGTTTTTTATTTTAATGGGTTCAGCACAACATAACCCAGACAGACCGTCTTAGGGTAGCTGGTTCATTCCACTGGGGTGTCAAACAGATGAGGCATACTGATGAGTCCTGGTAGGACGAAACGCGTGTCTATGTCATCTGTTAGCACCCTTTGCAAACTGTGTGAGAGGCCTTTCAGCACCATACAATTCTGCTTAAAGTTGAACCAGCATAACATACTGTGGTGATTTGCATATGCAGCCCATGATGCTTTGCATTGTGTGGGTATCTGTGATTTTGTACATGTATGTTAATCAAAGATTAACATAAGGCTGATAGAATGTTTACAACCAATCAGAAAGCTTTATTTTTCAGACCCTTTTTATAATATGTATTAGTATCACATAACAAGCAACAAACTATCAATAATGTATGCCTATGAATTATGTTGTACGAGTACTGCAGGCACTGTGAAGTAAGCTACTAAATGAAATTCTGTTGCTGTAGTACTGTGGTACTCTAATGTGGTTATGTTTTCTGATCAAATATATATATATACATATATATATTTCATCTTTCAGAACTGTACTAAAGGCAAAAAACCGACACCCTTTTATAATATAAATAACACACAGTGGTGTGTGCATTACACGTTTTCTTTAACCATGTGTGGTGGTACCAGTCATTTGGCCTGGTGCCTCTTGCATTCTTACACCCATGCCCGTGTTCAACAATATATCCCATGTACACTCTGATGTGTATTGTAACCGTTGAGTTTCTCAACTATGAGGGTTTGAAATAATGTATTTCCTTTTTTGTGGCTTGCAGTGAGTTTTTGAAGGTATCTGTGATGAGAAGCCTGTAGTGTCGATGGCCGAGAAATGGAGCACGGGTATTCAAGCATCTTGCTTGCTGCCTATTGGCATCCCTGCTGATTTCCCTTCTCTATAGTGCACAGTGGTTGCAGTCCCATAGGAATCAACCGCACAAACATCCCCCTCTCTTCTTTTGTGTAGCAGTACCTATGATTAGCGGCATATACCATCGCTACCATTGCAAAGTAGGTGCCAGTGCCATTCAGTACTTCACCCTACCTGCCCACCATCAGCACTTCTTCCATTCTCCACACCCATGATCCTTAACTTCCCTCTATGTTTAATCCAGCCTCTCGTAAAGCTGCCTACTGTCTTCAACAAGATTACTTTTTCCGGTAACGCATTCCAAGTGTCCACCACCCTATGTGAGAAGAAGTGCTTCCTGAACTCACTCCTAAACATCCTACCTTCTGGCGTCATACTGTACCAAATAGTGTCATGGTTACCAGTCAGCATAAATACACTGTCCTTATCAACCTTATTTATCATTTTGAAGTACTTCAAGTTCAAAATCATGTCCTGTCTCCAGTCTTCCAGGGAATACATGTTCAGTGCCTTCAAACTGTACTAATCTGCCTTATTTTGCGGACCCGCTATCATCTTTGTTGCTGTCCTGTGGACCTTCGCCAGCCTGTGAATGTCCTTTTTGAGGTGTAGTTACCAGTAGTGAACTCCATACTATAGATGCAGCCTTACTGGTCAACTTCATAATGGGCACTCAAACATCCTCTCTTCTGCTACTGATCCCCATAGATATGCATGTCTCAGCATGTTGTTTTTCTTTGCGCCTCCTTTCTCACACTTTGTTGAGTTCCTCTGTTCACTAGGTATCGTCACTCCCTGGTCATTATCCTCCTCTGATTCAGATACTTGTACTACACCTGGGTAGTACAATGTCCTGTGATTATTTGCTCCAGGATGCATAACTTAGCATTTTTTGGCATGTAAGACAAACTGTCAGATTGTGGACCACCTCCGCAGCTTTTTTGTATCTTTGTGTAAGTCCTGTATCCCTTCCACTGTGTCCACTGTCCAACACAGCTTTGTGTCATACACGAATATGCCCATTTTGCAGTTAATACCATCCCCAATGTCATTGATGAACACATTGAACAACACCAGCCATGCAAGACACCACTGTTTACTGCTCTGGTTCCAGATAAGTCTCCACCCACATCCACCCTCTGGGTTCTGTCCTTCAGCCAGTTGCCCCCCCACCCACATCCAGCAACAACCGTATCAAATTGTTATGTCTAACACAGTCAAAGGCCTGTAAGTCCCTAGGTCACCCTTGGGACCACTTTCGTGGTGCACGTGATGTTCTCCAGTCCTGTGGCACCACTCATGACTGCCCTTAACTATTAAGTAGGTCTGCCAGTGTCCCTGCAATCTCCTCAACCAGTTCACTTACTGCCCTCGGATCTACTTTGTCTGTGCCCTGTGATTTGTCCACTTTCATTGACAGCAGCCCCTCCCTCACTCTATCCTCCTTTATCAGTACATCTGTGTTACCATCTACCCTTGCTCCTCTTGCCTCTATTGAAGACTGTGGTGCTCTAATCTTGGACATAGTAGAATGCTTTTTTTTTGTATGTGATCCACCCCATGCCATGGTTGGTAACTCCTTCTGTCCCCACATGGACCTACTGGTACTTGCCACTCCAGACCCTGCTGCCACACATTGTAGCAGCCCAGGTAACCCCGATGTACCCCTTAATCCAGAGTTCCCTTACCTGCATAGGGGATGATCCTTTCAGTCATACTTCACAATCCTGGGTGCTGCTGAGGCAGCAGATGTAGGTGCATGAGCCCAGTGATGAGTATTTGGGGATGCCGTCAACCGATCGGCCAGGGCGCCATTTTCCACTTTTCACAGTGGGTAGTGGCATGCCACGCATGTCATTGGAAGTACCAAGGTCCACCACTCCACAGATATGTAGTGGCCAGGGGTCATCATGCACCTAGCCACATCACCACCTTGCGCCAGGAGGAGGCGAGCTATCGCTGAACACTCCAGCCTTCTCCAACAAGCGTTGAGCTGCAGGGCAAGCAGAATGCCTTTCTGTAACTGAGGTTCTAGTGTAAATAAACTGTCTCTTAATTATTTACCTTTAATCTGACATGTTGTTCCATAGGAAAGTATAGGTGCATTTAATGTCTATAACATGAGACACATCACACCATTGCAATCAATCTATACCTTGTAATTTTTCCTTTTTGTATCTCATTCTTTAGACGATACAGATACATAGCATATCGACAATTCGTTCGCTGGTGTTGGGGATTTTTGGGATGTCACATTTGTGTAGCTGTTCCTTCCTGTGTTGTCAATAGCATTCATCATCGCTTCCCATCAACTTAATATGCAGGGTTTCAATACCCACCACTCTGAATTTTACTATATAACAACACTGTTGTCGATGGTCACATGTATGGATAACATATGTATCGCTGCAGCATACAAACAAGTTATTGGTTTGGTCTGTTAAGTTATGTTTGCAGTTCACAGTGTACTGTGTGCCGAATAGCACTGCAGTATGTATGTATGCGTTTTTTTACACTTGTATCTGTATCACTAAGTGATATCACATGTGAATATCAAAGTACTGAGAAGTGAAACTGATGTGATAACCCAAAAAAGGCACGCTATTGATATTTGTTGCTTGCTTTTTTAGCAAACTGCTTTAATAAGTATTAATTACTGTACTGCCCATAGTGTCTCATGATGTACTCTTCATAAATGTAGTTGCACACTTCAAATTTCCACTACCTAATGTTATGTTGTACTTGATTATAAGCAGTAAAAATAGACTGCAGTTCTGTGGTTTCTATGCATGTTTGACTCAGAGGTGAGACAATTTTAAGATTTGCATTCCTCACTGTAATTAATTAAATTGATCAACAGTTGATGGACTGACTGAACATTTTTGTAATGTAATAAGTAAACACATCCATGGTAATAAAAGTTATTTTATTAAAACTAAATTGCAGCATGAATTACAGTCATGCATTACAAACAAAGTCATTTTATTTCAACATTATGTGAAGTCTTTCTTCATTTTACTTGAATAATTGTTGGAAGTATGAGGCTTGAAATAAGACTGCTGTGATTGTGAATTGCTGTAAACCGGATGCTTGGTAACAGCTTTTACTTTACTAACATCTACATTACGCATTCCTTGTTATAGTTCCCTCATGCATCTGTCACCAAAAATCTAGATTAGTATGGGTGATCCACAACTACACAGACAGACTTGGCGCGGTACAGTGTAGGTAACCCCAAAAAGGTAGCCTGGATATGCCATGTTGCCCTTATCTCCAGTCAGTGTTGCAGTTTCAATGTTGGCATGCTTGTTACATGGTCAAAGGCTACTCAGCATACTGTGGGCAGAGACAGTGATGCAGATATCATGAGTTATCACTGACTGGTTAACATATGAAGTCTCTTGAGGGTAATGACCATCACTTGATATAGTGTATAGTGGAATGTTGTCCAGCAGTAAAATCTAGCATGCTTCAAAAGGTCTTCTGCTGCACTGGTGATGTCCACAATGCAGCATAACGACTTTTCGTTCTGCTGCCCGGCGAACCTCACACATTGTGTCATTGAGCAGCACTCTGACTGTTAGGGCACATTCATAATACCTTCACTAATTAGCTATGTCTGTGGTAGAACTATCAAGGGCACTATCCAAACGGGACACATTTATATTGCAGCGTGACAATCGGGGGAGCAGGGATGTAATGTGAAACAGTTAACCCCAGGGCCATGGTAGTACTGCCGCAGACATCGCTAATTCGTAGAGGTTGATTTTTTTGGAGGTGGGGTGGGAGTGGAGGACGTTCAACAATACACTATATAGAAAGTCACATGAGTAACAGTTAACACCAGGGCCATTCTTTCCCCTTATCAGTACTATGATGACTAATGACCTCTACAGCTGCGCTTTTGAGGTCATCACTCATCATAGTACTGACTCTGAGAAAGAATAGCCCTATTGTTAAGTGTTACTCATGCACTATCCTATATGTAAGCAATAAGGCACGACAGGGTGTGTATTGAACAGATATTACTGCACACCTAGGTGTGTAGTAAGGCACAAGGCCCTGCCGAGTGTCTTCAGACCCTGGAAGTGCAGTAATATGTGTTCAGCACACACCCTGGAGTATTTTATTTCGCTTACAAAATGGGAATATTTAAAAAAAAATTTTGCTCCTACTAAATAGCACATCTGTAAGCAGCAAAAGGCAATTTTTATCAGAACTTCAGATAAAATAGACCTACCGCCAGCAAGAAAATGACAGAAATGAAGGAAATTTAAATACTGTATATATCTTGTCAGATAAGACTTATAATCTTTGTATTTGAACAAGAGCAAGTGGCTATTAACATCATCAACAGTTGCTAGCGGAACTCAAAACCTTGTTAAAAGTAACTACAAATAAAGACCGAAAGTCGACTTTGACTTATGTCTAAAACATTTTGATATTATCTCAATGAAACATTTCAATGAACACTGACTTTTGATGTACTGTTAAGAAGTCACGTGTATGTTGAATGTGTCCAAGTCATCAAAGTTCAGATTTGCATACTTTGGTATTCATCATGTTCACATTTCATTTTGTGAATCGAGAAACATGTCTGTCTACTGCCTCTTTTTTGTCTGGATGAATAAATGAAGAGCACAGTGATTCAGGGGTTGTGTCCAACGTAGAATTTGAAAACCCAACATTTGGTCAAGACTGACAGACATCAATCACCTCCTTCATCAGGTCATATGCATATTCTGTAAACCAGGAACAAGTAATGAGTAATGAGTACAAAAGTATACAATGACAGTCCCCTGTAATTTCGTGATTACCTGAAATCTGTAACATGTAATCAAAACACCATTGTACCACGCACACCACTGCCCAGTAATATAGCAAGAAGGAATGACAGGGAGTGTGTAACGGTGTGATAACGGCTACACTTGATGTTGGTTGAAGCACATGCATAGCCGAGAGCTTCTACCATCCCAAAAGGGCATATGACCACACCATCACACACCCCGTCATGCCTTATTATGATTATGAGATGGGTAATTTGGGCTGACCTGAATGCATTTTTTAAACATAATACTTTAACTTGTGCCGTTATGATGGTACAGCTTAAAGCATCTCTGGGACAATCATAATTCAGCATTGTTTCTACCCTTGTCATAATGTCACACCATCTCCCACAAGACCTGTTCACTTCCCTCCTCCCAGCACAGTCAGTTCACTTTGTAGTCTGTTCAAGCCACAAGCACACCATCACTGCTGTCAGCCGATGGTGTGATCAGGGTATGACTGCTTGCAATATGAAGTATAATTATTTTGCTATAACCTGTTCTATGATTTTCTTGCAGTGTGAACTGTGACCTTTCATTAACAAAGATGGCCTGTCAGTGAATGACAGGTTAGAGTATATACTGTAAATTTATTGGTCGACAGCATTGAGCAATGTTAAGTTACTGCCTGTTGTAATCTGCCATTGTGTGAAGCCTCACTATGGACAGCTGTGGGCTCGTAGTAAAAGAAATAAAAAATTTTTTTGTACTCATTCCATGTCTGTTCTGTCTCATGTTCACGGTCATCGAATGCCATCACATAAGCTAAGAAATCATAAAGTAAAGGAACCAGCGTGCTAACATAAAATAGTGTGTGTGTACGGGTAATGACAGAAAGCCTTCAAACTGAAATAAGGTGACATTGATGCCCATACACTATAAAAGACAATGAATGGGGGTCTATGACCAATTGTTGCAATCTTGTGGTTACCTTGGTAACTGCGCTCTCGTGGTTTACATGACTTGCCAAGTAACCACTCGATGGCAGCATAGCGTGGTTGTTCATCGATGCCCATTCATTATCCTCTATCTTAATTACCATAGCTTACTTGGCAGGTATGTGTCTTGCAGGAACCCAAAAACTCATCATTGGTGGCGTTGACAGGAGTTTTCTGTACAATGTATTCGCCTTTCTTGAATTTGGGATAATGAAGGCTATACTTCAGTGCCCCTTGTTTAGTTCGGGCCTACTCCCTCCGAGAGTTCTCATTATAATGCATAGCTGCAAGCAGCGATCTGTACATTGAGCCAGACAACAGCACATGTAAACAACAGCTTACTGACATATATAATGCGTGTAACTGTATTTTATGGGCACACCCCCAATCACAACAAGATATTAAGTATTGCTACTATTCGTTGCATTTTATTATAAAATGGGCCATTGTGCACCACAGTACCACCCCCTCACCCACAAAAACATGCTTCAGGGAGGGATAGGTGCGGACAGCAGGCACTCTCCTTTACTGACAATGGTCATGTGCAGACCTAGTATCAAGGACTATTGTGTCACGTGTAACAATAAATATAAAAAGTAATACAAATTGTAAACAAACACATTTTTTTCTAATTTTTTTTGCACTGAAAACATACAGAACTCCATTCTAAACTTGCAATATGCCACTTGAGAATGTTGGTGATGCCAGGATTTACCAACACCCCATGTGTTTTGTTCACTCAGCTACGCCTTGTGACCAAACACAGCAGGGCATGGGTAAATCCTTGCATCACCAACACCCTGTTGTGGCATATTGATGGACTGCAAGGTGCCTTACTTATAAAGTATTTCAATCTTATATACACACATCAAAACCTGCACCTTCAGGACAATAGCCCTGATCCGGGTCGTACCACCAACAGTGGCTGTCCACCACCCTAGTGTATTACATGTTGTGTGCCTTTGTACACCATGATGTTGCTTCTGCAGTGTTATTAGCAGGATGCATGGTCCCCGATGCTATTGTACAGATCCGAATATGGTGACGTATGCTTATAACACAACTGTTCACCTATTATTCACCTGGTTGAGTCTACATTTACTAATTCAAAGCAGAACATTTGTTTAGGATAAATGTTCAAACTCTAAAGAGAGTGTAGATAATTTACCTGCACTGCATTCCACTGTAAGAGAATGCTATAGATTTTGGGGCAAATTGATTTAACAGACTGTGAAAAGCCTCCAGTTCAGACGTCTGAAAATGCCCTGAAAGCTTGCAAGCATCCTTGCAAAGCCTGCCATCTGTTATGATACGTTCAGTACGCACAGCTGCGTTAGAAGCTGAAGGAAAAAATTATTAAATATTATTGGTCATTTATATGGTACTTCTGATCCCCTTCTTATTAATTTATAGCACCATGAAAAAATCCATAATTTTACTAACTTGGTGTCAGCCAAGGCTTGCAACGTTCTTCATCCTGTAGATCATCATGCACACACTCTGGAAACAGTGGGTTGTTATGGTGGTGTATGTCTTGGATGTGCGTGGCCACACTGATCCACTTTGCTAGTACAGTATCTGCATTACCATCTTCAGTAGATCCTACTAACCAGTACAGATGGTTCACTATGCCCTGTATCCAGGATCGTAGCACCAGGCAATCCTTAGTATTGGAAGCTGCCATTAACTTCTTCTTCACTCCTTAAAAAAATTGTTACAGAACTGAGTAGTATGGTACTGCAGTAAAGGTTAGAAGAAATAGATCTGCAGATGGTGGTACTTTTTAGATCTGCTGACTGTACTGTAAACTTTGCTTCACATTTATTTCTTCATTGACAGACACACCGTCTTGACTAAAAATAATTGTTCCACCAAAGTTTAACAATGGCGGTTCATACTCAGAATGCATCATTGAATTCTTTATGCAGTGCTACAGAATGAAATGCTGATATGAAGAATTCATGTCACAGTGCCATAAAGAGCTGTACTGATATAATAGCTAAACCACAATTGCCAAATCCATCACAGCAACAAATCTGTCAGGTTTTTATATTGTCGATCTGAGGGACCTGAGAGTGAAACTTTGCCCTTCTGCCAACTTCACACCCTCCCCCCACTCCGTTCTATACAAGTCAGAGTCACAGTTACTTATTTTAAGAAGGGGATGGTTGCCAAATGCATGTGTAACCCCTAGATGGCGCTATCCCAGGGGCTACTACCCCTGCCTGATTTGCCACTAACAGGTTGAGGGGCCTGGATCCAATGGCGGGTGCCTCCACCCAGAGGTCAGGGTTTGCAATAGTTAGACTAACTTGGTCACAGCCCTCTGGGACACTGCAACCCCCCTTTCTTCCCACTAGTGGCCCACACAATATATCAGAATTACCTTCACAGTATACACTTACCCCCAGGACTGGTTCCGCACTGGGACCTCCTGTGAAATGAGATACAGTGCAACAATCACAGTACAGTACTTTAACATAGACAAATACCTCAGGCAGTATAACTTTGCTGAAACAAACAGCTCTGATTTATTTAGGGATATAACAAGGACAGGGGAAATCAGGTTAATTAGCTTATCACTCTAATAATCTACCTATGGCTCTGTGCACAGGCCTATCCCTATCAGTTACTGTCCCTGGGTACCCAAGCCCTAGTGGCTAGTCCAAACCATGGCAGCTGGTAGGGGCCCTTTCACACAGAGAAAAGGAGAATTAAACAGTCAACAGTACAGTAATTCCATTTGGATTTAATGTGGCAATTCAACAGGGAGCGACCCTGAATTAGTACTCACGACCTCCAAATAAAGATAGGGTCCTTCAGTGTCAGCAGGCTCACTTGAGGTACACAAACCTCTTCACACATTTATATAAAAGAAAGCACTATACCAGGCAGGCTGCATCTGTATCCCGATCGCAATTACTGCACAATACCGGAGAACACACAGCAGATTCAGTTCCTGACAGACCGAGTGCAATTTTCAGCAATTCCTCCAGTCTTCTACAGGGTGAGCCTGGTTTCTACTCTTCAGATATCCTTTGATTCTCTTCACAGGACGGATTCAGTCCTAATAAGCTGTTACACAAGCTGCAGACCGGAACTCTGGGCCTTACACACGTTTTTTGACTAAAACTTAACACTGAAAAAGCACAGGGCTCCTTCCTTCTTCACTGCCAAAGCTCAACTGAAACTCCAACCGACAAAACCGGGCACTTCCTTTGAGTTCCTCCCAGTTCTTGACTGGATTGGCTGTCACTCACAAAAGACTGCTGCTGTTGGTCCAAAAAAGGTGCTGAAGTCTAAACTACATCTCCCAGAGTCACTGTCTATACAATCCTCTTGTGGCTGGCTCAGATTATGAGTCCAAGTTCTGATTCGTCCAAGGCACCATTTTAGAGCTAGCTTACCCCACACTGATTGGTCCAGTTCAGCAGTTCAAAACTAGAATGGGGAACTAGCAGACACAGTTCTGACTGCAAAGAAAGCAGGTTAGACAAACTGTAATTTCATTATTACTCTAAATAATTTCTGGCAAACAGTTACATCTTTCAGATAGGTTCCCTTTGCACTCCTAGTGACTGCAAAAATGAAGTGAATTGGCAGCAGCTCGAGTGGTACTCAGAGAAGCACACAGTCCCCCCATACAAACTAATTATGTCTGCAAGCAGACAGCTCTTAAAGAGACAGTACCAGAGGCTCTAAAAACACTCACTGATAAATGGCTTAAATGCCAAACACCATTCAGGCTTGGAGCATTCAAGCAAGCTCCTGGAAGTCTTTTGGGAACCCCCATTTGCAGGGGGGTTACACATGAAGGTTCGGGGGGGGCTGTCCCCACAATAGAACATGTGGTGATGTCTGACACAAGATATTTCCCCGGTTGACATCGGGTATCTCGCTATACCACACATAGACCACAGTGTTGTCTGTTCCACACAGCAAAACCAGCAGCACTGTAATAGTACTCTGCTACTCTGTCTGCCTGACTCTGCATTAAAGCCATGCGTCCATGTGTGTTACACACACCCACTTCTGTCTTATTTTATACATGATGTTTCACATAACTGTGCCCAAAACATTGCACATGGGTATTCCAAGGTATGGATATTACCTTTAGCAACATGCCACGTAGGTGAGTTGTACCCTCCATATTCTATTTATTTTTTTTTATTTAGTTGTTTAACCAGGTATAGCACACTAAGCTGAAAGCTTTTTTACAGGAGTGACCTGGGAGCACAAGGAGGTTAAGTGACTTGCTCAGGATCACACAGTATTCAAGTGGAAGCTGTGGGATTCAAACCCAGGTCTGGTCTGCTGGATGTCACCAAATTTGCAGTTCAGAGCCTTATGCCACTGCGCTATACTGCCTCCTCTCTCGCACCCATTTTGCAACCTGAAGATGCCTATCGGTTATCAACTCATCAACATGTAGTCCCCATTCAGAAACAGATGACATTGCACGCTTGAGATCTTCAAGCTCCATATTTATATTCCCTCCACACTCATTGCTCTGTATGTAATAAACATAAAGTGCATACACTCAAAATAATATGGCATCCACAAATATCACAGTTGTATAGAAGACAGTGTGTGGTGCAAGCCATGAGATGGCACCTGGACAGGCTGGAGAGGTGGTCTGACACCTGGAAATTGAAGTTTAATGCACAAAGGTGCTCTTTGATAGAGAAGGGGATGAGGAATAGGAGGGAAACTTACTCCCTTGTGGGGGTGGTGATTAAGGAAAAGGAAACGGAAAGGGACCTGGGGATTACAGTATTGCGTGACCTCAAGGTGGGCAGCCAGTGTAGTAGGGCGGTGGGAAAGTAAAATGGAATGCTGGCATGCATTGCAAGGGGTTTTAATGGCAGGAAGAGGGAGGTGCTAATGCCATTATACATAACCATAGTCAGGCTGCATTTGGATTATGGGGTGCAGTTCTGGAGGCCTCATCTACGAACAGATGTTGAGTTGATGGAGAGGGTACAGAGAAGGGCAACCAAAATGGCATGAGGGATGCAGGATGTACCCTATGAGAGAAGATTGAGAGGGCTGAATTTGTACCCTCTGGAGAGTAGAAGGAAAGGGGGACATGACTGAGACCTTTAAGTATCTTAAGGGAATAAATAAGGTGGAGGGTGACAGCTTGTTCAAATTGAAGAAGGGAGTGAACAAGACGGGACATAGGCTCAAACTGGAAGGTGGGCAATACAAAAGTAACGTCATGGGGCAGTTTTTCACAGACAGGGTGGTAGAGGCCTGCAACAAGATGCTGCAGTAGGTAGTGGCAGCTGAAATGGTGATGGGGTTCAAGAGTGCTTGGGATAGATTTAAGCGGTTGGGAAAAGAGGGTTGAAGCATAATAGAAGGGGGGACGGTAGGGTGTTGGGCAGACTAGATGGGCCGTATGGCCTTTCTCAGCCGTCACATTTCTGTGTATCTGTGTATTTAATTCCATGAATAACAACTTTATGTAATGTACAATAACTTTGTTCTACAGTACTACTGACAGAATATTACATAGAACGCACCTTGAGCTAAGTAAGTGTCCCTGACCACACATTCCACACCATCACATCATGTATTACATAATCACTGAGACAGAACAGGGTGTACATGGAACATATTTTACCACACAGTCAGGGGCGTAATAAGGCACTAGGCCTTGGCCGGGTAATTTTAGCCCCTGGTGTTTCCTGAAATCTGTGTCATGCACACACCTGGAGTGTCTGATGGTGCTTAGAAAATGTGGTCCTATATTTATTTCAAATTTCACATTTCGAAAATCTTGCTGGTATGTAGAAAAAAAACATTTATTGTTGCTAATCTATCAGCCCATGCCATCTACTTCTCATCAAGACATTTGTGACACCACTGCTGACCTCCATAAAGACCACATCACCAACACACCACCCCACAAACTAACACCTTATGCATTATGTGCCTGCACCAGCTTGACATCCAGAATAACACCGTTCTCAAGCTCCATCAGTGAGTATGTTCCATATTTGGTGGAATGTCCTGGACTATCTGCTCTTCCATCACCGCCACAGATCAAACCGTGTCCTTCTGCTTGTAGACAAGCTACAAGCCACTCCTGACGTTTCTTCCACATAGTTTTGACAGCTGGAAGCAGAAGATTTGATTGATGATGAAAAAATGTTCTCACAGTGTAACAAGCTATACCCATGATGTCAAAAAGTCTAGTTATTCTAGACACTGTTGCGCCTGAAAATAGTATTGATGATGAAAGCAAGGTGTTTCCGGATGGGACCTGACCACAGTATGGCTGGCTGTTCCACAATGATTCCTTACAGCAGGCAGTGCATTGAATTACTACTGTTAGCATAGTGCCCCACAATTTACTGGAGTGATGACTCACTAGCTCGCCACAACAGGGACAGTGACACCATCTTAGCAAATAATCTACCGAGCTCCTGAACACTATACATTTCTTGCATTTTATTAAATCATCATCATCTGTAGCATCAGGAACAATTACATTTGTGATGTCCTCATCTGAATCAGAGTTGTCCGAAGATGATGGCTTATAATTTGGGTCATGATCATCTTCAGTTTCTGCTTCAGAGTCATCGAGATCACTGTCATAAGACTGTGGTTCATGCTGCAGCATGGGTGAAGGCATTGTGAACTGTTGATGAGGAAGTAGCAGGTCACACTGTACACCAAAA
Organism: Neoceratodus forsteri; assembly: GCA_016271365.2. Taxonomy (NCBI): domain Eukaryota; kingdom Metazoa; phylum Chordata; order Ceratodontiformes; family Ceratodontidae; genus Neoceratodus; species Neoceratodus forsteri. Next base: position 815,589,614 of record CM028134.1, on the reverse strand, counting down.
TCTCTAGTTGTCTTCAATATCTGTGTCCCTAGATGTGATAATGGCAGGACAGTAACTTAATGTTCATCTTACAGAAACAATATATTAGTACTGTATTTTTTTTGGGGGGGTATCACTTACTATTTTATCCCACTGAGAGGCCAGACGTTCTCAGACGTGCTAAGTCCTACAACTTTAGCATGCACAAAGATAATGTATGCTGTTGTACCACCGCTGTGACGTACGAACGATAGTATAACAGATTACTGATGTCACAGCGATGCTACAACAAAAATGAGGGAAGGGATCCTCCCTCTGTATAACTGCCCGGTTAGGCCGCACGTCAAGTACTGGTTACAGTTTGGGAGGCTGTACTTAAAAAGTGACATCACACTCACAGAATGTTCAGAGGAGGGTAACCAAGATGATCTGGGACATGGGACAAATGACCTACGAGGAGATGCTGGAGGAGCTCCGGTTGCCGAGAGCTGAACCACCACCACCACCACCTTCTGCACCCTCACCTGTAACCAGTTCTGTATCCATTTTCTCAGCCTTTTTCCCCTCCACCCACTGCCATCATCTCCCCCACTCCAGTGTCCCATGAGGCTGTGTATCAAAGGTGTTACTGAACTGCAAGTACAGGCCATCTGCTGCATGAATCAAGTATAGCTCTCTTGTAACCCAGTCATAATACTCTGTTAGGATGGTTTTACAAGACCTCAGTTAGACAAACCCATGTCCATGTCTGGAGCCTATTTTGAAGGCCATTACTGTCAATGAATGTCACCAGCCTCTCCTTCATTATCGTCTCCATAAGCTTCCATGCTATGGACCTGAGACTGAGTGGCTGTTAATTTCAGGACTGTTCCCTAGGCCCACTGCTGTGAATGGGCAGCATGTAGGGGACCCTCCAGTACTGAGGTACACACCACATTTCCAGGGATGTGTTAAACATCTCTGCTAGTGGCTCAGTCAAACACTTCGCCATCTCCATCTGCACCCTGGTATGGATGCCATCAGGACCTGGTGCCTTGTCCACCATTACTGCCATCAGCCCCTCTAGCACTGTACTCCATGTGATCAAGTTGTCCGTCACCCCCTCCCCCCCACTTTCCCCACCACCAAAGCCCATACTGATGGTGGACCATCACTCTCCTGAGTGAAAACACAGCAGAGGTACTCATTGAGTGTTTCCGCTTGATCGTCCACTTTTTCCACCTATTCCCCTGCCGCTTTATCCTCACAATATGTACCTTGTACTTCCTCTTTTCTCTGACATACCTAAAATACAGAATAGTGTATGGGCAGCTGTGCAGAACCAGTGTGTTGTGCCACAGAGGGATTCTGATTCCCGTAGGCCTCAACGGCGAAGATGGAAAGGTCCATGGGAATCAGAACCACAAGGTGGAAAAACACACTGGTTGTGCATAGAGTTGCTCATCCAGTATTTTTTATTGTGTATAGTACTGTGTGAAAAATGTGTATTGAGAGTTCTTTTACTTTCAAAATGAAACTGACTCGTGCAGTCTGTAGCGGTTCTAGAATGCTGTTGTACCAAAGTAGGGTAGAACAGCATTCCATTACCTTGGAATTGTAATAGAACAGCCTTTTATTAAGGGATGGAATTCTATGCAGAACAACAGTCCATTATACACTATAAAGTACTTCTTCCCTCCCTGTATGCCCTGTGCTCAGCTTCATTCCCTGGAGGCCTTAGCTTTGTTTAACCTCCTGGCCACCTTCTTTGACCAAATCCCTTAAGCATCCTTGTCCGCTTCCTTCCTAGTTCTCCTGTACTTCCGATATGCAGCACTCTTTGCCCTCAACCCCTGCAGCACTTCCCAGTTCAGCCAGCATGTTTTTTTGTGTCCCCTTCCTGCTCCTAGCCGTGGTGCTGGCTTCTGGTGCCTCTGTTAGCCCATGATTAATTACTTCCAAATTTTGGTCAGCATCCATCACCAGCCTTATATCCTGTAGTCTCCCTTGCAGTATTTCTCCCATCCCTCCAAATTCCAGCGTACTACAATCTACCACCTTACTGCACATGCCTCCTGTCTCCATGCCTGGCATGACAAAAAAGCCACACTGTTTGATGATCACTACCAGGTAGTGAGTCCTCCACCCTTACCTCCCTCACTGCCTCCCCATTCACCAGTACCACATCCTGTGTGCTAACAAGCCTTTCAAAGCTGCCAGCCATACTGACATGCGGCACATGCCCCATGGCCCCCATCCTATGTAACTTGCTCACACTTTTTGAACCACACTTCAGCTGTTATGTCCCTGTTTACCAATTCCTGTTCCCTCCACACTACACCCCCTACGTTCAACTTACCAAAAGGGGTACTGCAGGCTCAGATCTCAGCAGTTACTTACTGTAGTATTGTAGCAATCCTAAAAGCCTCCTTTGCACATTTTCAACCACTGACTCCCAGGTGCATTCAAGCTACCCGCTTTAAATGGGCTCTACGCCTGAAGTTGGTGCCCTTTATCAGCCCATGACATGTGTTGATGATTACTTACTGGTGGAACAAATACATAAATGCAGAAATGGATTCAGTGTACACATAACTGCACATCACTCATTAATGGTTTGACCACATGGTACATGAGATAATACCTGTAGTACGTAAAGATGAACAAGTCTGTGTAGACTTAGATGACACGCACCCCAGATGTCTACTAATTACTTGCACTCCACTGTCTTTTGTTTCCACTTTAACCGTTTGCGTCTCAACTGAATTATGTACACATTCAGAACATGATGGTGGTATTTCATCCACATCTTGAAAATCAAAGGAGCTGTGCAATGTGTTGTTCTTCAAAAGTTGATCAACTAACTGTGGTAAACAAACAAAATGCAATTATTAATATATAGTTGTTGATTACGATATTTTATTTTTAAACGTTTTCTCTGGTGTCTACAAAACGAGGAAATTTCTCTGGTCACATGCTTCACTAGTCACAGCACAGAATGCATGAACCCATTGTCCAGACCAAGGAATCGTGTGCTTGCCCTCATCACTGCTGCAACTCCCTAGGTAGTGGGCAGGAGCAATTGGGGTACAGCAGCACAGCCATGGTGTCCAGTGATTTCACACTTTCACATTGCTCACCACCACAGAGGCAGGATATGCAATGTCATTCAATGCGCAATTTGACTGCTGATAGCAACATCTGCAGGACGGATGCATGGAATATTCTCCATTGTTCAGTTCCCTGACTGCAATGCACCCAGTCCCCACTGGGAACAGTAGCACTGTGGGATGGGAATCACATCCCTCCCAGAAAAGGAGATACGTTCCTCACCGGCCGACCCATGGCTCCAAAGGCTCCTTCCAGTACCAGGACATGAGACGTGTTGCCGGTACATAACATTAAACATTTGAAACAAAATTGCATGTGAACTCAATAATTTTTAATTTCAGTAGGGGGTCTCTTAGTATTCACCTCAGGGCCGTGATGTGAAATGACTCTGATATCACCATTGAGGTACACCAACATCAGTTGGGTCAGTAATCTAAACTGCACTGGCTGGAAATTGTTTGCCTTACACAAGGTGCATCAGCCTGACTTTACAGACAATGTGCAGGTATCTTGAGTGTAGAAAACTAAATGTGATAGTTATATTTCTACCTTTAAAAACCTAATGGTATAGTACATGCTCACACTTGCTAAGTCAAAATGTATAAAGGGGACACTGGCCTGGTGGTGCTGAGGGTTGAAGCACTGGACGGCACACCTTGCACAATGCCAGCAACGCAGGTGCAGGTCACAGCACGGGTTGTCGGGGGTCGGCAGGGGAGGGATAAGAGTGAGTGTCTGTGAACTGCTCTCCAATCACTGTGAAAGGTTAACGGACTACACCATGCTGTAGCTGAAACTGGTGACTTGGGAGGGCACTACCACCACTGGTGTGTGAAGGGGGGGAGTGCTGCAGACACCAACAGTGGATGTCATTGCACGTCCAAACTCCAGTGGGGAAAAACTATGTAGGCAAATGCTGGGCATGAACAAGCAGTTTGATGGCCACGCCTGGCCCACCTAGAGGTCAGTCGTGGAATCGCACTGGGGAGGAGGTCTGAACCAGGCCAGGAAGGCATAAGGGGCCTCACAGCGGGTCGGGACATGGACATACTGACACCCCACCAGGTTAGTAAGACTGCTGACATATGGGTGGTACAGGCTGGTGGCTGGATGACCATGACGGTAGCAGCACAACAAGGTGGAAAAAGCATCGGCAAAAAAAATATGTATAAAGGGGATTCTACATGCAGGGTGCTACTGCATGTGGAATGCATCTACAGAACCACAAAAAACAGTGCGCCCCAACCAACAAAAGTGGTACATATAACAAGAAACAGTTTCACAACAGTTGCATGGCAAGTTACTCATTTAGTTTCAAAATTATTCCACGTATTTCTTTCTGTATGCCTCACGGCCCTGAGGTGAAGTCACCCAGCTACCAGCGTTGAGGTAGACCACCCATCAGCTGGGTCTCTACTCTAAACTGCTGGTGAATAAACTGGATTCCTTGAGGCACAGTGAAGCACAATGAAATTTGTTTAATTAAGGTGTGTTTCACAGGCAATGCATATGGTGTTGAACAAATTGAACTGAGACAGCCTTACTTTGAATTTAAAAAAGAAATGTAATACTAGCTGCTCGACAGTGAACAACAACAATGTATATATGTGGTTCGAAATGCGATGTACTACTGCATATGGCATACATAAAACAAATACAATTACCTGCACACCATCCCCACCCCAACCACCACAACAAAAAGGGGAAAATGTAACAGTAACAGTGTTTGTACTGCCATATATGACAACTTGCTAATTTGACTTACAAATGAGTGTGAGTCTATTAGTATTAACATCAATCACCTGCTAATAAGTCACAAAGCATGAAAACTACAGGGAAAAATGGATGTAATGTAGCAACGCACACATATCATGAAATCAATGGATGAATGCCAATGGAATGTGTGTGACACACCTGTTTAAGTTCACGCTTTGACACAGCTGTAGATATTCGTGTACATTTTGGTTTAGCTCCAGAGCTCCCAGGGGTTGCTGGCTTCTTAAAAATTGAAGGAACTGCATCCAGCTTCAGACATGGACAAACACGACCAGTATTAAGGCCAAATTGTTTTTGGAGAATGTACTCTGTCCCATATGCATCTTCAGTGAAATGTGCACTGCATAAACAGCTAGTATTGGATGCACACTTCCAGTCTAGACGAGTACATTGCACTGCATGATCCCATTGCTTCCGTATAGCTGGGTCACTTGGAAACGTGTGCATGCTTACACCTTCTCTGTGCGTGTTGCAGCACCCATATGCTACACATCTATTAACCATTTTTACTCAGTTTAAGCAAAACAGAATTACACATCAAATGACAATAAAAATACAAGGACAACATCATTATGGGAATAAGAGCATGTGTTTGAAAAATACAAAATTACAATTGAGAAAATCACTATATGAACAGCAAGCTAATATACCAGTAAGCAATGAAGAATCAGTGGTTTTGGAGGGTGTGCTAACCTGCAAGTTCTCCTACACACACACAAAACACACAATAAATGTGTACTGTGCAATTGCAAGTAATGTTACAACTACATATGTCACCATTAATGAGATGTGGGGGAAGGGAAACACACACAATTCACTGTTGTAACACAATGTCTAATTGAATGTCCAATATGTTATTCAACTGACAGTACGTCAACCCATGAACTAAGAATATGGGTTAACAAAAAGCAATGCACAGTTACAGCTATGCAACATTGACAGTACCATGCAGACAAAAAAGGCTTTGAACAATTACAAATTGATGCAAGTCACAGGTCACACACTAAATGAAGCGTACAGTAAGGGTTGACTGCACAGAACAATCTAAACAACACTCGAGGATGGTGTTCAAATATAGCAATTCATAAATTCTGTACAGACAGAAATAAACATTGCTTTTTTTTTTCTCAAAAAAAAAGGTTAGGAAATGAACAGAAATCCAAAACGATGTATACCCATGTGAGACATGCCTCACATTATCTTACTACCCTTTATGTGGCTGGAGTTAATCAATATGTCTCATTCTTTTTGGTTACAGCTACAATAACAGTTCTCCCCATATATGGTCTCCACCAAATAAATCAGAAGATAAGTCTACAACACATATCGCTACTGCAATGAAGACACATGATAGTGAATGGTGACAGAACTGACACAGCTGTCAAAATGACTTGTCAAAACCATGGTCCTTGCCTGACACACTGTACTTTTGCCCAAAGCAATACAATAACCTGTACACAGTAAAAACGACAGAGAACATCAAAAGAAGTACAATGATGATGAGAACTGTTTTTATTCCGATATCTGGGTTGATTGCCACATGACAGCACACACGGACTTTGCGGTGTAAAGCAAATGCAGCTGTCAGCCTCAGAAAAGCTCCTAGTTCCCCACTAAATGTCATCACGCTGTACATGCTGCTGAAGCATGGAGGGGCAACAGTGGATGACTCAGGAGTGCGCACAGCAATGGACGAAAAATAAAATGAGAAAATGCGTACTTTAACAACGTCTACAACTGAAGAAAAACACACAGTCAATGTAAAAAGGTATTTATTACTTTACAGTGTGTTTCACATCACAAATTGTCAGCAGCTCTTTAACAATTTTTTTCTGCTTTTCAGGTTTAAAGTATGTGGTTCTGGGGATTGGGAAATGCATAGTAATGTTAAATGTATGTTTCTAAAGCAGTTTACAGTTTAGAATTGTGAAAATTGTAGGGGGATAGGTTTCCCCAGTAGGTAGCATAGGTCAGATAGCTTTTCCCTAGAGGGCTAGAGGGATAGACAGACTGGAGGTCTTAACTCCAGTATGGGCCTTCAGTGCTGTTCTATCAGAGCATGCTTTAGGCAGTTTCTTGGAGCCACTGGAAGTCCCTAGGTAGTTGTTAGGTGAAGCTGAGATGCTTCGGTGGACCTCTGTTCTCTGGTGCAACCTGCCTAAGTTTTGGCCTAGGTAAGGGTGAGCCTGGCCACCTCACCCCATAGGACACTCAGAGGTTTGGATGGCCTGCATTGCAGACCATAGCACTTGCTACAGACAGCAAGCTTCATCTGTTGGCAGTGAGTGTAACTACCAACTCCCCTGGGGTTACTAAAATCCCATCAGTTTAGTCATAGGAAGGTACTGGGCAGCTGGTAATGGTGCTTATTAGGAGCCCTTTACAGATGACATCATTGTTTACTCAGCTAGGCTGAGCAGAGAATGGATTATCTCATTTAAAATTCTCACAGCAGCATAAGCCACTTTGGAATCAGCTGCTCTGGGGGAGGTTTAGAATGTTCAGACGGGAGTCAGTCAATGTGCGTGGTCAGCAGTAGTGTGAAGTAGAACTCTGAGCAGCAGCAGTGTTCAGAGTGTGGGGGTGCCTGCCAGTCTCCTGTGAGATTGGTTGAAGGACCCCTGGCAGTTTCTTACCCTAATGTGTGAGACTGCATGTAACCAGAAGACGTAGTGGAGACTGTTCATTTGCAGGACCCCAGTGGGTCATTTTCCATGGAACAATGTTGTTTGGACTGTGTTTCTGTGGGTCTGTGGGGCAATCCTCTGAAGATCCTGAAGAATGTCAGCTGTCCAGAGAGAAAGTGTGTGTAGTTGAAGTTGTGACAAGCTACCTGTGAAGGGAAGAGGATGTTTTCCTTCATGTTTCCATGTCTGAATCAAAGGGACAAACAAAGTCATGAGTACAGATTCATGGGACTGTTCTTAGGCATTGGTCTGAGGTGTACAGTATGTGCCCAGAGATAAGGCTAGAGTGCACTTGTCAGGGCCCCTGTTTCACCACAAACATGTGCTGAATGTTTCAAGTTAAAGTTTGGGATTTTTTTGCAATCCAGCTGTATTGGAGGAACCATGTTGGTGTAACCAGGAAGGAATGGCAGAGACTGGGCATGGGGTAGGATTTGGCATAACCCCAGTTTGATTCCTCAGTCAAGGCTAACTGGTTCACGTATGGACACCAGGTTAAACTGGGCATGTGAATGGATGTCATCGCACCATGAGATGTTTTTGAAATGTGTTTGAACTGAGTGGCAACAACCACATCATACACTTTTTGGAAAAGGTAAAGTTCAGAGATTCTTAGTATGGAGCGATGGACAGTTCAAAATGTGTGTGAGGAAAAGTTTGTTCTAAAGTGCCCAAACAGTTGTTGTTCTGGAAAGAAAAGCCTTGCTCCCGTGTAGACAGTACCAAACCTGGGGGACCACAATGTTCTGTATTTGTTACCAACTTGTGTGAATAAAGCCATACTGTACAATCCCATTTTCAGTAGTGGACATTACATCTGTGCTTCCTGAGTGTGAATTGTTATGGGGCCCCCACAGAACATAGACCTAGCATAGCCCTGGCACCTCTCTCCTAGGACCTGGAGTAAATATAAATGTTATTTTGTACCCTAACCCCCAATCCCATTATACTGTAGTGCCAGGTATTCACCCTAGAGCTAGGAGTGATGCCTATGGTTTTTGCCAACTTTTGGCCTGTTGCCTTGTCTGTGTACAAGTTAAGGGGGGTCACGGTTTCCAGATGCTGCTCTTGGCCAGGGCATGGGTTGCAGAAGGCTATGTTGGAAATTTGGTGTAAAAATATTTTAAAAAAATGATGAGCCTATGTTGAAATTTCTGAATGCAGGCTCATAACTGCTAATTTTCAATATTTTGACCCCAAATTCTCAACATAGCCATTTCTTCCAGCACCTCATAAATGTGACAGCTGTCATTTTTCAAATCCTGCTCAAAATGTGTTTTCTCACTTGTGGCACAAAATCACATCTTGGGCAGGATTTGAACATTTTCTTCATCCTTGTTCATGAGGTGGGGTCATACGAAGGCTATATGAGGTCATGAGAAGGCTATGTTGAAAATGCAGGGTAAAATATGAGAAAACAAAGTTATGAACCTATGCAGACATTTTTCAATGTACACTTGTAACTCTGGTAATTTTCAGTATTTTGACCACAACTTTTCAACATAGCCAATTTTTTCACACCACCTGATGAATGTGACAGCAATCATTTTTCAAATCCTGGACAAAATGTGTTTTCACACTTGTGGCACGAAATTACCTTTTGGGCATGATTTGAAAATGTTCTTCACTCTTGTTCATGAGATGGGATCATAAGGAAGCTATGTGGGGTCATTTTTTTATCAATACAATTTTAATTGAATTAAAATACATCACAGCAATTACAAAAATTGAACATCACATACATCAAGCCATTAACACTAGTTGTGATATAAAATTATTGCAACATATTATAGAAATATAAGACTAACACCCACTAGGAATATAACTTCATTGATCCTTGTAATACCATTCCCCTGAATTAGTAAGTCTGTATGAGAACAATAGAAGGAAGGGAGAAAAGTGGGAAGGGGAGCCTAAGAGATGGGACAGTATCAGAGAAGTGGGGTGGTCTCTCTAGCTATCGAGGATTGTTTGAAGCTGTAAAGTAGTTGTATATAGTAGCCCATTTAGAATTAAAACTATGAGCCTGATCCACCATTAGATGGGCAAGCCTTTCAATTCTCAGAGCTTCCAGGCACTTTACCATAAATTCATTAAATGAAGAGGCTCGTTCATCCAGCCACATCCTAAGCATAGTGTTCCTAACTGCAACAGATATTAGGGTAATAGTGCAACGCTGTTTTTTGGTCCAAGCTTCCGACTCATCAGAATAGCCCACAAGTGTCGTTCTTTTCAATAAATTTCCCTCTTAGCCAGGGGATGTTCTTTAAGTAATCAGCAATCATGTTCCACAAATGAGCAATCCTAGGACAGGACCAGAACATGTTTGTTATATCACATTTAATTTCTCCACACCTTATACAGTTAGATTTTGCCTTTAAACCCATCTTGTACATATGAAGAGGGGTGTAGTAGAAATTATGTGAACTTTTAAACAAGATAAGTTTAGCACTTGAAAGTTCTAATCATATTCAACCAAATCTTGTTCCAGTTCCAATGGTTAATTTCATCCCCAAAGATACTGGGCCACCATCTAATACACAGGGAGTCAATCCCTTTTGTAGCAGACAAAAGTAAATTCTAGAAGTTGGATATACTGGGCATAACCTGAATACAAGCTAGGAAGCTCTGAGAATGAACATTCACATCTATTATTACACATTCCTCACTAATAAGGCCAAGAATGCTTCTGGTAATGCAGTCAAACATGTATACCTCCTCAGGAGGGAGACTATATCGCTGGACTAGTGCAATAAATGGGGAAAATACCCTTTCATGCAGTAGATGTTTGATCTTTACTAGTTCCTTTCCCTCCCAATCAGGATTATTAAAAGTCAGGTCATTCTACGTAATGTTGGGATTTAAAAATGGGTTGCAATCTGAACCTTCTTAGGTTAAGGATACTAGACCATCTCTTCAAGACAAAAAGACTATCTGCAAGTATTCAATTCTTAGAGAGCTTAGATGGTCTTGCAAAAATTAAGAACATAAGACTAATGGGGTATCACTAACCAAACGCAAATCAATATCTAACCATTCAGGATTAGTGGATGCCCCTACTTTACTGTCATACTGTTTACAAATTTGGACCACTCTACAAGAAAGAAAATAATATAAATACGGTACTTTAAGGCTACTCATGTCCTTTAATTTAGACAGCCTGTGGTAGGATATTCTACATTTTTGTTGGCCCACAGAAATTTTGAGATTGAGCTCTGTAGGCCCATAAACCAGCCTTTACTAATATTAAAAGGTAACAAAGCAAACAGGTAGAGGCATTTAGGCAGAATCATCATCTTCAGAGATTCAAGTCTACCCCAGAGCCCAAGTGGTAGGTTGTTCCATCTGATCATCTGCTAATGTATAGATTGTTTGAGAGTGAACAAGTTTTTACTCAGGGTTTTTGCCATGGTCTTGAATATTTTAATACCTAGCTAGTCTAGATTTTCCATTTCCTATGCTGTGCCTAGTTCAGTAATGTCCTGCTTGATGCAATAGCAGTTAAGAGGGAGAAATTAAGATTTTTTCTTTATTCAATTTTGGGGTTATAAGAAGGTTATGTTGAAAATTTGGGGTAAAAATATTAAAAATCAACAAACTTATGAGTGTATGTTGACATTTTCAACACATGCTTATTAGAGATGCAGCAAAGTTAAACTCCACCCATGGAGTGGATGCGGAGTGGCCCACTTTGCATTGCTATTCTGCTACACGAATGACCCATTCAAAACCGTTACTTCACCACTTTGTGTTGTAATTATGACTTTGCGTTGCTCGCTCAGCCTTATTTCACTTTAAGGTGGAGTGAGAATTCATAGGCTGCCCACACACATCACATGGTTTACACTAGTTACACAGTGTAGGTCACATGCTTCAGGCAGACAGGAAATGACTCATGCTCGAAAGAGAGTTTTACTTTTGCCTTGTAGTAGGAGAAAAAGGTTGTGTGCTGCTTAGTCAGAGAGGAAAATCTTGTGTAAAACTATCATAAACCTTTTAATTTTTTGGCTAATTAGGCGATTATTTTTGCATATTTGTTGTCTGGATTTATGTTTGTGCACTATTTTAGTTTAGTATTTGTTAATTGTTTGTGTGTGTGTTTGTGTGTCTGTCTTGTGAGAGAGAGAGAGAGCGAGAGCGAGAGCGAGAGCGAGAGAGAGAGAGAGAGAGAGAGAAACCAGAATGGAGGAGGAGAGACTAGGTGGTTTTCGGAGATGCAGCTATCATTCAGTGGGTGTATGCACCCATGATGGCAGGCTGCGTTTGGACCGGAGCACCATCTTAAGTGTTCCCTCCCCCAAAACAAGAGATAGTGGAGTTGGCGCCATAGAAGCACCACCTCCTGTGACACCTACAAGTGCTCCCCCAGTGCCAGCACCTGCTATGGCCCCTGTGCCAGCGGCTCAGCAGCAGCAGGAAGTCAGGGAGGAGGAGTCACAGCAGTTGCAGCAGGTTTCTATATCCTCAGCCCAAACTGTGCAGCAACAGCCCCTGGCTCCAACAACACCTGGGCACCCCCCCACACCTGTGCCTGGTCCTCCCCGCACCTCATTAGTGTGGGAGATTTTTACTACACTGCCTGAGGACAGCAGTGTAGTAAAGTGTCATTTGTGTGGTGTGGAGGTGCGCTGTGGCCCCAAAGGGAAATCACCTTGGCACAAAGGGTCAGCACACCCACCTGTATAACCACCACCATGTAGAGTGGTGGGCCAAGGTTGCAGAACAGGGCAATAATACACCTGTTAGTCCTGCTGGGGAAGAGGGGGCAGCTCGGTGTCCACATGTGTGTGGTGTGAAGCAGGGGAGGGCCATGGATGAACTGGCAGCTCCACCACCACAACCTGCAACACTTCCTGATGATGGTGGCAGCTCTCTCCAACTGCCTGACACACAGACTGATTTTAGCCTGCTGTAGAGTAGATGGAGGCTACTAACCACTGGCTAGACAATGCTGAGCAGCAGTTGGAGTGAATTGAGGGGCACCAACTACAGATTATGGGGATGCTTCAACTGCTGCTGTCCCATCACAACATTGATTATTAGTTTTAGTTTGTCCTTGCACCCACCATCCTCTGTGTGAAAAGATAGTTCCTGATGTTGCCTTTGATCCATCCCCCTTCTGTCTTCAAATTTGGGTCCCTTCTTTGTGCACATCTTTTTCTGTGGATGAGGCTACCCTCTTATTGATTCCATTTTGGTACTTGATAGTTTCTATCATGCTCCCCTTCCTTGTGTTCATATGTAATGTCCTTTAGTGTATCTTCATCTGATTTCATTCTGGTGCATACCCTTCAACATTTTAGTTCCCCTCCTTTGTGCAGCCATTTTTTGACTTCATTTTAATCAATCAACACTTTATTTAACCAGGTATAAACACCTTTGAGCAAGCTCATTTTCAAGGTGGTCCTGGGCAGTAATACAATACAGTACACTTCATAAGATTACAATTACGGTGGACAGCGGTGCAAAAAAAAAAAACATTGTGAAGGTGCCAGTCAACATGGGCCTATACATACAGGTCAACATAATTAACATGCAAAGGTACATATAGAAACATAGAATTTGACGGCAGATAAGGACCACTTGGCCCACCCAGTCTGCCCATTTCCCTACCTACTGGATAAGCTACAGATCCTAGTTAACCAGCAGCCTACTTCTTCCTACCCCAACCCCCTAGAATTGCCTTATGACTGTCCCATGCATGCTTGAATTCCACCACTGTTTTTGACTCCACAACCTCCTCCAGAAGGCTGTTCATGCATCCACAACCTCTCTGTGAAAAATACTCTTTAAATTACCTCTGAGCTGCCCTCTATCTTCAAATTGTGCCCTCTTGTTCTTGCACACTTTTTTGAAAGATGCTACCCTCTTGGACTTTGTTGATTCCCTTGAGGTACTTGAACGTTTCTATCATGTCCCCCTCCCTCCTTTCCTCGAGGCTATACATATTAAGCTCCTTTCGTCTCTCTTCATATGTCTTCCGTGCAGACCCTGCACCATTTTAGTTGCCCTCCTCTGGACAGCTTCCATCCTGTCTATGTTTTTGGAGATTGGGTCTCCAGAACTGCACGCAGTACTCCAGATGGGGTCTCACCAGCTGTCTGTACAGAGGGATAATAACTTCCTGTTTTCTACTGGTGATGCCTCTCCCTATGCATCGCAGTATCCCCCAGCCCTCCTTGCTGCCCTCTCACATTGCTTGCCCACCTTTAGGTCATCTAATATGACTACCCCCAGGTCCCTTTCCATTTTTGTTGTTGTTAGTATCTCACCCTCCATTGTGTACTCTTCCACTGGGTTTTTGTTTCCCAGGTGCATTACCTTGCACTTCTTAGCACTGAATCTAAGCTGCCATACATTTGACCATTCCTCTAACCTTGCCAAGTCCCTTCTTATCCTTCCACCCCACCTTGTGCATCAACTCTGTTGCAGATCTTTGTGCCATCTGCAAAGAGACATACATTTCCTTCCAGTCCCTCTGCAATGTCGCTTATAAAGACATTGAAGAGGACCGGTCCTAATACTGAACCTTGCGGTACCCCACTAGTAACCTTCCTTTCTTCTGAGTGGACTCCATTTACTATTACTCTCTGTGTCCTATTCTCCAGCCAATTCTTTACCCAGGCTGTCATCTTGGGACCCACTCCCAGGCTGGCTAACTTGTATATTAATCTTTTGTGTGGGACTGTGTCAAATGCCTTGCTAAAGTCTAGGTAGGCCATGTCCACAGCCCCTCCCTGATCTACTACTTTGGTCACCCAGTCAAAGAAATCTATCAGATTTGTCTGGCATGACCTTCCCACTGTGAATCCATGCTGCCTAGGGTCCTGTGCCCCTCTGGCCTCTAGATACTCAACAATTCTTTCCTTCAGAAGTGATTCCATCATTTTCCCTATCACTGAGGTTAAACTAACAGGTCTGTAGTTTCCTGCTTCTGCCTTGCTCCCACTTTTGTGAAGGGGAATCACATCTGCCCTCCTCCAGTCCTCGGGTACCACCCCATCCTCCCATGATTTGTTAAAAGGGTAGTCAGTGGTGTCACTAGTTCTGCCCTTAGTTCTTTAGAATTCTGGGATGAATCCCATCAGGCCCCATTGCTTTGTCCACCTTCAGTTTTAAGAGTTCTTTCAGAACCCTTTCTTCTGTAAATGGGCTGGTATCAACTTCTGTATCCAGAGTGTTTCTACTGTTTGTTTTATGCACCTCCCTCTTCATTTGTAAATACTGAGCAAAATATTTGTTTAGTATCTCTGCCTTTCACAGTCTCCTCTGCCCTCCCTCCCTCCCCTTTATTATGCCTCACTATCCTCCCTTGGTCTTCCTTCACTCCTTGATGTACCTATAAAAGGTTTTATCCCCTTCTTAACTGAGTTGGCTATCTTTTCCTCGGTTTGGGCTTTGCTGTTCTGACTGCCTTCCCAGCCTCCTTTGCTTTAACTGATACAGTTCTCTGTCCTGCTCCTTCTGCGATTCCTTGTACTTCCTGAATGCTTTCTTTTTCTCTTGAACCTTCACTGCCACTTCCTTTGAGAACCATAGTGGTTTCTTACATCGTTTCATTTTGTTTATTTGCTTCACACAAAGGCTCGTTACCTCTGTGATGGCAGTTTTTATTATTCCCCATTGTTGTCAACATAATTAACATGCAAAGGTACATAATGATAAGCTTTACTGGAATGAGAAGAGACAACAATCCCATATAGTCTCCACTAAGTAAGAGCTCATACTTAAATGATAAAAAATAAGGAGGTATTAAGGAATAGGTTAGAAACTGGGGTGAAAGAGTAGGAGCCAAGAGGGAGGCCAGAATAGGTAAAAGGTAGAGAATAGGCAGGGCCATCTCGGATTAAGGGAACTAGGCTTGTAGGTCCTAGGTTTCAGTTGTTAGGAATATGGGGTGGATGAAATACTTAGGCGTGGGACTTGAGAGTGGCACCCGGAGCTTAGGGGTCATAGGTGTCTGAAACAGTTGCATGATTCCTTCAGATAATCCATTAATAGAGCTTTGAATGTGAAAATGCTTGGAAGTGAGGATAGTTTTAATGAGTCTTGAATGTTCTAAAGTGATGGAAGTGAGAAGTTGATTGCTGCCGAGCCAAGGGTAGTTTTCACTCTAGGAATCTGGAAGCAGATTATGGAGAAGCGTCTCAGGCCATAGGAACCTTTAGCCCATTTGAAGAGGTTTGAGATGTATGCAGGGAGGTTATCAGATAATGCTCTAAAAAACCAGAGGAGGGCATTCCTTTTTCTCCTAGTTGAGAGTGAGGTCCATCCCAAAACCTGGTATAGATGACTGTGATGTGTAACACGGGGTAGATTTAGGATAAATCTTAAAGCCCGGTGGTAAAGGGTGTCCAGTTTGTTTAGCATCGTCGATGGGCAATGACCATAAAGGAAGTCAGCGTAGTCCAGTATAGGTAGGAATGTAGTTTATACTAGTCTCATTCTGGCTTCTAACATAAGTAGGTGTTTAATGCAATAGAATAAAGCTAATCGCTGTCTTAGTTTCTTCGAGGTTTCATTTAAGTGGCACAGAAAGTTGAGCTTGTTATCCAGCCAGAACCCTAGGTATTTAAAGGTATCAACTACTTCAAGGGGTTCATCTAAGAGGGTTTGGATCTGTGTGATATGTGGACATCCGGGAAGTAGACTTTGGTGAGAGAACCATTGCTTTAGTTTTTTTAGCATTGAGAAGGAGCTTATGAGTGATAAGGTTGTATTGGAGGGTGACGAAGTCTTTCTGTAAGTACTCATGGGTCAAATCCAAGGATGAATTTGTGTTATAGAGTACAGTATCATCTGTAAATAAGTATACATTGGCTGTGCCCCAGCTGCAAGTCCAAATTATCGATGTATATTGCAAAGAGGATAGGGCCCAGGACGGAGCCTTGTGGGACTCCTTGTAACAAGGATTTTTGTGGGGACAGATCTCCTATAGCTTTGACTTGTTGTAACCTATTGGTTAGGTAGCTGGTGAACCATTTAATGGCAGAACTATCAAGTCCGATGTTACTCAGTGCAGTAAGCATGATGGTATGATCCACAGTATCGAAGGCCTTACTTAGATCAAGGAAGAGGGCAAATACATGCTTCTTAGAGTCCAAGGCCATTTGCCAGTCTGTAGTTACTTTGGCAAGAGCTGATACTGTACTGTGTTTGGCTCTGAAGCCGGACTGAGCCGGGTTTAGCAACTTTTGTGAATCCAAATGTTCTTAAGTTGATGTTGACAATTTTTCAAGTAATTTGGAGAGGACAGATAGTATAGAAATAGGCTGGTAATTGTTCAGATCTTCGGATCCCCAGTCTTGAATAATGGTAGGATGTGGGCAGTTTTCCACGAGACAGGTAGCATACCTTGAATCAGAGAGGTGTTGAATAAGTGTTAAGCGGGGGCGGTCAGATAGGTATGGCCAAGTTTTAGGAAGTAAGGTTCAATATTATCTGCACCCACACTCTTTTTTTGTATCCAGAAAAAGGAGGAGGTCCTCCACTTGCTTGAATGTAATTGTGAGGAAGCTGAAGGGGGTGGGATGTGGTTGGTTATGGTTGTGGTTATCAGTGAAGCCAACAGTGTAGTCTCTTGCCGGGCTAAGTTTGCTGATAGGTGAGGTGTCAAAGGCAAGGCCTGCAGTGGCAAAGTGATCATTAAACTTCTCTAGTACATCAGCTTTGGTACCATCAGACACAATTTTGTTTGGAAGGGGTGTTGCAGTGGACTGACCTTCGACTTCTTTGAAGATGTTCCAAAATTTGGCAGAGTTGTTTTTATTGTCTTCTAGTTCTTTTTGGAAGTACCTAGCGTTTTCTGACCTAATTAGCTTGGTACAAGCATTTCTAGTGGTACAGAATGCTAACCTATCAGCCTCAGGTGGGATTTCACTTTTTCCACTAGTAGTCCCTATCCCTAAGTGCCTTCTTCAGGATAGGAGAGAACCAGCCAGGAGTTTTATTTTTTGATTTGATCAGTCTTAGTGGGGCGTGTTTGTCTATTAGCCCCAGTAAGAGGCTGTGAAAGATGTTAAATGCCTCATTAAAGGTGGGGGCTAGATAGAAATCCTGCCAACAAATGTTGCTTAGATCATTCAGGAGAGTGTACTGGCAGAACTTTTTCAGGCATCTTTTCAGTTTGAATTTGGAGGCCGTTTTTATTTGGGAAGGATGTCTGATGCAGGCAGTAGCGTAATGGTCACTTATATCATTGAAGAATACTCCAGTATGCAAGATATTGTGAGGTTTGTTTACTAGCATAAGGTCCAGGAGGGTGCTGCACTCAGGGTTTTTTCTGTTAGGTCTGATTATAGCAGTCGCCATTTGTAACAGACCATTAACATTGCATCGATCCTTCAATTTCTTAGAGCTGTCATCATTCCAATTTAGACTGAAATCCCCCATTAGAATACACTCAGTATTAGCAGAGTCAAGAAGGTTTTGAAGGTGTGGCAGAAGTGCCAAGCCACCAGACAGCGGTCAGTAGCATGTTGCCATAAGAAGTGATTTCTTGCTGGAAAGTGATAATTTTAGAGCCAGGCTTTCAAATTGATGGTTCCCAATACTTCACAGTATACCCTGTCCCTCAGCCCTCCTTACTTCCTTCTGGCATTTCTTTTGCATATCTTTAGGTCGTCTGTCACAGGTCACTATCCATTTTTGTTGTTGTTAGTCCCCCCCATCGTGCACCATTATGTGTATAATAATGTTAAGTGTGTGTTCCACCATTCTTTTGCATGACCTTGTTTACCTCCCAAAAATTATAAAAGAACCATGCCCAAAAACAGCTGAAATAAAATAAAGTGCAAAAGTGATGTCCTTGCCCTCATTATATTCCTACTTAACAAAACCAGAAAGCCAGCACTCCAGATGACAAAATGACAATAAAAATATTCACTGCTAGTGCAAATGTATTTATGGCAAAACAAGGCACACAAGTGACCCGTGCACTTCGGCAGTTAGGCCTTCATTAGGGGGCCCCCTAATGAAAGGCCTAAATGTCAAAGCGTAAACATAGGGTAATTTGTATGTGGCTTGTTTGCCATCAATAAATTTGCACTAGCAGTATTAACATTTTTCTTGGCATGTATTCATCTAGAGTACTGGCTTTCTGGTTTTGTCTTGCACTTTTGGAGCTAGCTACTCTCTACCATCACTCGTCCACAGTGTTATTGCAGCGTGCTTCTGGCAGCCCTGTTATATTCCTACTATAATGTCTGTTTACTATGAAATATTTTTGTAGCTCAGTAATGTTCCTTCGCGTCGTAGGTTTATCAGCAGGAGTGAGCAGTGCACAATCTGCAAACAGCATGTGTGCAGGCTGTCAGGGACTATTCTGCCCAGCCCCTTTAAAACATATACGATAGCTGACTTGTTCCACTGTTGATGGTATAAAGAATAAAGAATATATAATGTATATTTCATTTGCACCATTATGAACAGTGGACCAACTCATATAATATGTTTTAAGGGGGCTCGGTGGACAGTGTGCACCTGACAGTGTACACATACTGTTTAGCAGATCATTGCACTGCTCACTCCTGCTTTTCAACAAATAAACCACCATGACAGAAAGGAAACATTACTGAGCCACAAAAAATATTTCATGGTAAACAAACATTATTGGGTGGAATATAACATACACCAGAAGCATGCTGCCAACACTGTGGACGGGTGTTGAGAGAGAAGACACAAAGTGCAAGACAAAACCAGAAAGCTACACTCTAGAGGAATACATGCCAAGAAAATATTCACTGTTAGTGCAAATTTATTGGATAGCAAATACACACACAATGATTCCTGCGCTTTAGTGCTTAGGCCTTCATTAGGGGGCCACCTGATGAAGGCCTAACCACCGAAGCGCAAGGATCATTTGTGTGCCTTGTTTTGCCACCAATACATTTGCACTAGCAGTGAACATTTTTTCTTGGTATTTATTCATCTGGAGCGGTGGCTTTCTGATTTTGTGTTGCACTTTTGCAGCTAGCTGCTCTCCACCAGCACTGGCCCCAGTGTTAGTGCAGCATGTTTCTGGACCTGTTATAGATCTGTTATATTCCTACTTAGTAATGTCTGTTTACTATGAAATATTTTTGATGCCTCCGTAATGTTTCATTTCTGTCGTGGTATGTTTGTTGAAAAACAGGAGTGAGCAGTGCAATGATCTGCTAAACAGCATGTGTGCACTGTCAGGTGCAAACTGCCCACTGAGCCCCCTAAAAACATATTATATGAGTTGGTCTGCTGCTCATGATGGTACAAATAAAATATATGTTTTATATTCTTTATACCATTAACAGTGGAACAAGTTAGCTATCATATATGCTTTCAGGGGGCTGGGCAATTGTGCAGCTGACAGTGCACACATACTTTTTAGCAGATTATTGCACTGCTCATTCCTGCTTTTCAACAAACAAACCACCATGACAGAAAGGAAAAACTACTGAGACCACTAAAATAATTTATTTTTGGAAACAGATATTTTTAAGTTGGAATATAACAAGGAAGGGAAGAACACCACTTTTTTAGCTCAGAGGTAATTTAAGGAAGTATTTTTTCACAGAGAGGGTTGTGGATGCATGGAACGGCCTTCCGGAGGAGGTTGTGGAGTCAAAAACAGTGGTGGAATTCAAGCATGCATGGGACAGTCATAAGGCAATTCTAGGGGTTGGGGGTAGGAAGAAGTAGGCTGCTGGTTAACTAGGATCTGCAGCTTATCCACTAGGTAGGAAATGGGCAGACTGGGTGGCCAAGCGGTCCTTATCTGCCGTCAAATTCTATGTTTCTTATGTTTACCCTTGATGAAAGGAGGACGGGGGACATGATAGAAACTTTAAGTACCTCAAGGAATCAACAAAGTCCAGGAGGGTAGCATCTTTCAGAAAAGAGATGTGTAAGAACAAGGGGCACAATTTAAAGTTAGAGGGAGATGGCTCAGGGGTAATGTGAGGAAATTCTTTTTCACGGAGAGAGTGGTGGACGCATGGAACCGCCTTCCTGGAGAGGTTGTGGGGTCTAAAACAGTGGGGAAATTCAAACATGCATGTGACGGACATAAGGCAATTATAGTAGGGGGTTGCAGGAAGTAGGCTATTGGTTAACTAGAATCTGCAGCTTATCCAATAGGTAGGGAAATGGGCAGACTGGGTGGGCCAAGTGGTCCTTATCGGCCGTCAAAGTCTATGTTTCTATGTTTCTATGTTTCTATATGATTTGCCCTCTTTTGAAAAAATGAACTACAAAAAAGAACTGATGAAATAAAATGAATATACTTATCGGAAATGGATATCCTATAGGTGGTTGTAGGTAGTACTGCAGTCCTCCAGTGCAGGAGAGTGCTTGAAACTGTTAACCTGTAAAAAAAGAAAATAAGTTGACTGTAGTCCGTATGTGTTTCTCAACTGCATCTCAGAAATGCAACAGGAAGCATAACACAGCTCAAGGAAGTTCCATAGTATGAAAAATTAGTACACATACTCACTGTAAAGTATTGATAGTAAGAAGCCTTGCGGTTGTGGCTGCTGGATGCAGTCTCCTCTCCGTCTGCCATGGCTTGGGCAGGGCATAGGATGGAAACAATCATATTCTCTCTGAATGAGATAGTATCTGGTGTATTTGGCTGACAGCGGTTTACTGATGGTGGTCATGGGCACATGATGACATTCCCTCTCACTATTTGGTGGCTTTGGCTGACAGCAGTTTACTGGTGGTGGTCATGGGCACATGATTACATTCCCTCTCACTGTCTGGTGGCTGTGGCTGACAGCAGTTTACTGGTGGTGGTCATGGGCACATGATTACATTCCCTCTCACTGTCTGGTGGCTGTGGCTGACAGCGGTTTACTGGTGGTGGTGGTGGTCATGGTAACAGCTGCAACACATTCCCTCTCATTGTCAGACAGGTGGTTGCTGGATATAGTGTGTATTGTGTCACAGTATTTCACTCTCAGTTAGGAGGTAGATATCTTGAATCAGCAAGTTTTGAGTGGCTAACACCTAGTACTACAAATGGACAGTTGTGTTTAAGAGGCTGACTGTGTTTGCTAATGACAGCAGCACACATTCTGTTAAGTGTAATCAGAAATAATACCAAGGTGGGGAAGGTAAAATAGAAGGACTATGAATTTACTTGTGCCAAATTGCCAGTATGACATTATGGAATGAGACTCATTCAGAGTGGGACACTGATTTTACGTTACGAAAAACAAAACATGTAACCATTGATAAAAGGTGATAGCCCTTTAACCACTTAACTTAAAACCTACCAACATCAACTTCCTCATCATCATCATACAGAAAGCTACCCTCGCAGTCATCACTGTCTGAATTGTGCCCACTAGGGAATTCTTTCTCCATGATGTCATCGTCTACCTCAGTGGTAGGCCGTTTCATGCTGCCACCTGGATGGTCTACTTCTCCCACATCACCACAACCATGACCATGACGAGGTTCGAATACAGAGGTTGCAATTCAAGCTGGTATGTGCCCCTGATTCATTTTTATGAATGTCAGCAAGCTGACATTTGAAGGAGAGAGGTTTGAACGACGGTCCCGAACTATTGCCCCTGCAGAACTGAATACTCTCTCAACACTTACACTGGACAGTGGGCAGGTCAGGTACTTCAGTGCCACTGAGGTCAGCTCTGGCCATTCGCTGGCCTTTCCACTCCAGTATAAAAAAGGATCATCAATTACTGACAGATGCCTGTTTTCAGCCAAATATGAGTCAACCATTCACTGTGCTGCACAAAGTCTGGTGGTTGACTCATCATCCTGTTCTCTGGATTCATTGATGTCACAAATCCTGACATGGCACAAAGCACCCCAAAGTGGGTTAATGACAACCAGTTTTGATGAGAGACTGCCTGGAACCACAGCCACCTTATAGGCTGTGCTTGGTACCACTCCAAACTGACCTTCAGCCTGGTTATGCTGCTGAGGTTTGCTGACCTCTGCATGTGACTTCTGTGCCGCATGAACCAAGCGCACCAGTTGCCCACTGACAGTTTTAACCTGTTCGGGCCCTCCCTCCAGTAGTGACACAATTCCACATTTGCATCGTGGGTCCAGCATTGTTGCTATTGCAAAGTCGTCACTTTGCTGAATGCTCAAGATGTGCCGATTGTGGTCAAACAGTGTCAGCGTGTGTTTTAGCAACACACTGCAAGCACAGTCTCTGGAACCATCAAGGCTATGTTGTAGATTCAGCAGTGTCTGCCTCAACACATGCAGCAGTGGAATTGATTGGCTGATGGAGGCAGACTCACCACTCACTGCCTGTGTGGCATGTTCAAAAGACCTCAAAATTGTTATAACAGAGTCCATGAGGCACCACTGTTCAGTCGTGAGAGACATGGAGGCCCTGGAAGTGTCACAGCTAGTGTGCATGATGAGATATTCAGAGATTGCTTTGTGTTGTTCATACAACCTCTCTGCCATGCATAAAATTGAGTTCCACCAGGTGACAACCTCCAGCTTGAGACAGTGCTGTGGGAGGCTGTTTTGGATCTGCAGCTGCTGAAGTTGGTCACGAGCCTTTGCAGAGCATGAAAAGTGCAAACAGATATGGCGTGCAACTGTCAACATTTTATGTCAGGGTGCTGCAGAAACTCCTGGACCACCATATTTAAACAGTGGGCCATACATGAAACCCGAACAAAGCCACCATTCATGATGCATTTACCCACATTTGAGCCATTGTCACTTGCTATAAATCCAGCTCACAGGGACAGGTTGTTCAGCCACTCGTCAGTTTCGGTCAGTAGCAAGTCCAGCATGTCTTCACCAGTGTGGGAACAGGCCACAGTACGCATTGCAAGCGTTGCGTGCTGTTGAATTCCCAGAAAGTTGCTACCATGACAGTCTGCCTTACTACACTGATTATTCACACTACCACCAGCACAAACAACCCCTGCACCTGCGCCCAATGTGCAGTAATACACAAATATGAAGTCCCCACAGTTTTGCCAGTTGTCCAAATATCCATACTTAAATGAATGAATGGAGAGGAGGAATGTTGAAGGGCATGTCTAACAGAGTCTGCCACAGTACGGTATAACTCGGGCACACATGGAAACGTATGTCCTGGATGGGACTTTCCATTTCGGACAGGCGTGTGCCGCAAACCACTGGAATCCTAAATTCTCCATGAAGGAGAAGGGCAAAATATCAACTGCCAGCATTTCAGCTACAGCAACATTAAGTTCACGTGACACTGTATGATTGGGTGAGTACTTCAGGTTACGGGCAAAAACACTCCGCCGTGGGCAGACTCGTTGCATGTTTTGCATGGTGTGTGACAAATGGCTCTGCTCTGCAAATGGCCAGGGGTGGGGTGTGGATGTGTGATAAAGAGGGGTACACAGGTGACAAGTCCACAAATGAAGTTATTTTTCCCATTTGAAGTACAGGGGTTGATGTACCACTTGCAGTAGTAATACTGCATAAACCACCACCACTGCCGCTGCTGCTACTCTGACCACCACTTGACAAGATCTCTAAATCATAATGATCCCCCTCATCATGCCTGTAGTAATCCTCCTGTGTTATTTCAATGCTACTGCAGATGTTGCTACTTGGTCTTATACTCATGGAAGGGGATAACATGCTCAATAAGGTTGATGATGAGGGTGAATGCACCACTATGGCATTAGTTGCCCTCTGGTGCAGAGTCCACAGTACCATGTGTCTGTTCTTAAGATGTGCACGCTGGCCCCCCGTGCCCAGATGACTCCCCTTTTTACCTCGACTCACATGTGTGTGACAAAGCTGGCAGACTGCAACTGACTCATCATTTGCATCTTGGACAAAAAAATCCCAAACAAGGGATTGTGATCCCCTATTTTTAACATGTCCCTGATGCTGCTTATTGGACTCTTATTTTTTTATACCCCTGATATGGGGGGTGTACTACATGATTTTTCTGGCTGGACACACTTGGACTCCGACTGACCACCACGACTACCTATGATTATTACTGGGTTATCATGATCATCATCAACAGGAACTGCTAAATCACAACTTTTTTGAGGAGGGGGGAGGATTTAACACCAACAGACCCAGACACAGCCACCTTCACTTTCTTTTTCTACGGTTCCCAACAGGGGTCACTGACATCATCATCATCATATTCATCATCCGCATCCACAATTTCAGATTGGATGCTGTCCTATGGAGAACATGTTCCAACCACAGCATCATCACCTGATATTTTTGCACCACACTTTGAATTATTGAATGGCAAAGGCATGACCTCAACAGCGCTGGAAGAAATGTGACATTGTGAGTTATTGTCACCAGGATCAGAATCCTGTTCAACTACCATGGGGATGTTGGGGAGTATGACATCATCTACACTGTCAGTCACCGCTTTAGACTCAACTATATTTTCTAAAATGGTTAACTGGTCAGAAGTGGAACTTGGGGCAGCAATACTCATGCCAGCAGCAACTGCACTAACACCACCAGCGGGGACAATATCATCTCCTCCAGCTATCAGTGAGGCAACAGACTGTGCTGTAAAAAACATTGATAGAGAAATCCCTTTACTGACATCAGCTATTCAATTCTGCATACTACCACACCCATGGCCAATCTTGCCATTGGCAGCAGTGCCACGGCCACAAACAGCTTTGCTTGCACGTCTCTTTGCAGGCAATTTTGAGGATCACCAAGAACATTCTAAATGAATTTAGGTATCTGAACTTTCAGTCTGGGCCGGTGGATGGGAAGCCAAAAAACAACAACTGTGGCTTGCAGATGGAGATCGGGCACTAAACAGATGAAGACTGCACCGCGCAATCAAGAGATACAAATGCAAAGGCGCAACACCTTAACCAGTGCTCACAAGTCACAGATCCAAATCTGGGAAAGAATACCTTTTTCCAGTTGGGGCGGGCAGTGCACTGCAGTAACAGTCCACTACCAAGATAACACAAAGCAGTACAAAATAACATAAATGGATAGCAGGTTCACAGTGCTGCAATTACTATGTGGCACAATAAAATGTGTCTGATTTGATGGCACGTGTCGCACACACATTCACAAATACACACTACAGGTAATGTGCAGCAAATTGAAAACCTCAGTAATATAACCAAATATTTTAAACAAACTGAAATTATACACTGCTGCACTACAACTATCAGCAAAAAAAGTTCAAAAATTACTGAAAATGTTACTGTGTACATTGACACAGTTATACAAGAAAAATATAACCAAAACAGAGAGATTGCCTTTCTCCCAGTTTATCAACCTCCCTCCACCACAGAGGCACCCTTCCCAAGCACAGTTCAAGTGTCTGTCACTACACAGACTGAATGTTCTAAATTAATATTCAAAATCCACACACAAACAATAAACACCCGATGATACAAGCACAGGAGGGTTTCCTACAATCAGTGTACTAAATTTTGAGCAAAAAAAAAATAAAATGGTTCAAAAAGGCTTTTTGAACGGCTTTTAGAGGGTTTGGATCTCAGAGCTCTGACAGCAAACTGTCTCCAGCTTCCACTACACAGAACTGAGTCTGTGCAGAAATGTCTAAAGCCTATGTGACCTGCAGTCCTATGAATCACTGCAGAATCTGCCTTGGAGCTCACCAACAAGGCGAAGTGATGCGAAGTACATTGATTTCAATGTTCTTAGCATTAAAGTTGCTGCAGAAGTTGTTGGGGAAAGGCGGAGTAACGTGAAGTCATTGCCTCCAATGGACTTCGTGGTCCTCATTATGACATGAAGTAATCCACTTCACATTGCGGATTACTTTCGCGGATTCCGCCTTAATACACAAATTGCTTTTAGTAGTGGATTTTGGCCACTTCGCCACCACTAATGCTCATAACCACGGTAATTTTCAGTATTTTGACCCTAGATTTTTAACATACTCATTTTTTCACACCACCTCATGAATGTGACAGCTGCCATTTCACAAACCCTGCCCAAAATGTGTTTTCACACTTGTGGTGCAAAATGACATTTCATCCGTATTTTTATAAATTACACCTGTCATGCTCAGAAGGAGTGGTCATAAAAAGACTATGTTGAAAATGTGGGGTAAAACTGTGAAAACCAACTAACTAATGAGGAAACGTTGAATTGCTCCAATATTTACTCATAACTTTATTTCTGCAGATTTTGGCCTCTAATGTTCAGCATATCCCTTGTGTTACCCCACCTCCTGAATACGGCAGGTGTCATTTTTCAAGCCCTCTTCGAAACTTGTTTCCACAGTCGCTCATCAAAATCACATTTCAGATTTATAGATTCATAGATACTTGCTGGCAGAAAAGGACCTTCTTGGCCCATCGAGTCTGCTCATCCCCCCTCTTTACATGCTCCCCTCTCCCAGAGATCCACCTCCTGCTCCCTAGATAATTCCTTGTGCTTGTCCCATGCCCTTTTGAATCCCTCCACTATTCTGCCCCCCACCTCCTCCAGCAGACTGTTCCA
This sequence comes from Neoceratodus forsteri, assembly GCA_016271365.2. NCBI lineage: Eukaryota > Metazoa > Chordata > Ceratodontiformes > Ceratodontidae > Neoceratodus > Neoceratodus forsteri. The sequence goes on along the minus strand of CM028134.1, from coordinate 815,562,645 downwards.
GGGCCCCATCACCCTCTCTGTGAAGTAATGTCCCCTCATGTTTCTCTTAAACCTATCCCCCTCCAGCCTCAGTCCATACCCTCTAGTTTTAGCACCTACCTTCCCTGCGAATAAGCTCCCCCCCCACTTTATTAATCCCCCTGACATGCTTGAACATTTTTATCATGTCTCTCCTTTCCCTTTGGGTCTCTAGCGGGTACAAATCCAACACCATTAACCTTTTCTCATATGGCTTCCCACTTAACTCATGCGCCATCTTAGTGTCCCTTCTCTGAACTCTCTCCATGCCATCTAGGTCCTTGCGTAGGTGATATCTCCAGACCTGAACCTCGTACTCCAGATGGGACCTCACCCTAGACTTGTAGAGTGCCATCAGCACCACCAGACTTCTGCTAGTTATCCTTCTCCCTTTGTACCTCAGCATTCTATTCACCTTGCCCACCACCTTGCTGCATTGGGTCCCCACTTTAAGGTTGTCTGTGATTATGATTCCTAGATCCTTCTCCTGCTTAGTTGCTTTCATCCCCCCCCCCCACCAGTGTGTAATTTGCATGTTGGTTATTCTGCCCCATGTGCATCACTGTGAATTTTTTAGCGTTTAATTTAAGCTGCCATGTTTCTGACCAACCTTCCAGCAACCTTAGATCCTCTCTCATAGCCTCCACTTCCTCTGGGGTGTCCACCGTATTGCAGATCTTCGTATCCTCTGCAAAAAGGCAGACATTCCCCTGCAGGCCTTCTGCTATGTCACTGATGTAGATGTTAAACAGGATAGGCCCAAGCACCAACCCATGAGATACTGTGCTCATCACCCCTACCTCCTCGGAATGCACCCCATTTACCACCACTCTCTGGCTTCTGCCTGTCAGCCAGTTTTCCACCCACCTTGTTATTTTCCATCCCACCCACAAACTCTCCAGTTTATTAACCAGTCTTCTGTGAGGCACAGTTCGCAGGCTTTCCTGAAGTTCAGATAAGCCACATCCACTGCTCCCTCCCCTGATCAACCACCCTCGTCACCCAATCGAAGAACTCGATCAGGTTCATTTGACATGACCTACCCATGTGAAGTCATGTTGATGGATGTCCTGCAGCCCACCATCCTCCAGGTAGCTAACTGCACTTTCCTTCACTATCACCTCCATCACCTTACCCACCACCGATGTGAGGCTGACCAGGTGATAATTGCCCGCCTCCTCCCTGTTGCCACTTTTGTGAAGTGGCACCACATCTGCCCTCTTCCATCCTCCAGCACCAACCCTGTATCAAGTTGAATAATATCACTAATGGTGCCGCCAGCTCCTCCCTCAGCTCCCAGAGCACCCTAGGATGCAGGGTATCTGGACCCATAGCCTTGTCAGCCCTCAACTTACCTAATTCTTCCATGATCCTGTCCTCACTGATTGGGCTTGGATCTACCCCTATGTCTACTCTTCCCTTCTCCCCTAACACTGGTCCCCTTACTTCTCCCACTATTGTGAAGACCGAGCCGAAGTACCTATTTAGCACCTCTGTCTTCTTGAAGTCCCCTTCCACTGTTACTCCCTCCTCTCCTCTTACCCTTACTATCCCCTGCCTTGCTTTCCTCTTCACCCCTATATACCTAAAAAAAAGTTTTATCCCCCTTTTGGCCTGCTGAGAAATTTTCTCCTCCATTTCTGCTTTCACCTTTCTAATCCTCTGCCCCACCATCTTCAGCTTTTCCCTGTCAGTTTCCCTGTCCTCCTTCCCCTGTGTCCTCTTATAATCTCTGAACACCCTTTTTGCCTCCATTAGGTCCCTCTTGAACCAGAGTGGTCTCCTCCTTCTTCTGCTCTTCCTAACCTTCCTTATACAGCTCTCTGTGACTTTTAGTAACCCCCCGTGATCTTGTTCCATAGGTCCTCAACCCCCATTATCGTCACCTCCACATTTCATTCCTGAATATGTCCCTCATTCTAGGAAACTCTGCCCGCCTGAAGTCCAGGACTTCCATGATGGTTCGACTTGTTTCATACCCTGCTCTAACCCTGAAGCCCACTGTGTTATGGTCACTTGCTCCTAGGCTGACCCTACCCCCACTCCATCCACACTATCCCCCATTGGTGAGGACCACATTAAGTATGTTGTCCCCCCTGGTGGGTTCCCTGACCAGCTGCTGCAGGAATGCTGCAGATGGAATTGATCATAATGTCAGGTCATAAAAAGATTGTTAGACATTTGGGGTCAAAATGCAGGTGCCCACTTAAAAATAGATACTGCCTCTCAGCTGCCCTCTTCCAGGTAATTACAATCTAACAATGTGTAAAAGCAGGAAACCACTGAAAATTAGACATTGCCTCTCATCTGCTCTATCCTAATGAGTGCAAATGTGTACAAGTGTAACCCCCCTGCAAATGGGGGTTCCCAAAAGACTTCCAGGAGCTTGCTTGAATGCTCCAAGCCTGAATGGTGTTTGGCATTTAAGCCATTTATCAGTGAGTGTTTTTAGAGCCTCTGGTACTGTCTCTTTAAGAGCTGTCTGCTTGCAGACATAATTAGTTTGTATGGGGGGACTGTGTGCTTCTCTGAGTACCACTCGAGCTGCTGCCAATTCACTTCATTTTGCAGTCACTAGGAGTGCAAAGGGAACCTATCTGAAAGATGTAACTGTTTGCCAGAAATTATTTAGAGTAATAATGAAATTACAGTTTGTCTAACCTGCTTTCTTTGCAGTCAGAACTGTGTCTGCTAGTTCCCCATTCTAGTTTTGAACTGCTGAACTGGACCAATCAGTGTGGGGGTAAGCTAGCTCTAAAATGATGCCTTGGACGAATCAGAACTTGACTCATAATCTGAGCCAGCCACAAGAGGATTGTATGGGCAGTGACTCTGGGAGATGTAGTTTAGACTTCAGTGCCTTTTTGGACCAACAGCAGCAGTCTATTGTGAGTGACAGCCAATCCAGTCAAGAACTGGGAGGAACTCAAAGGAAGTGCCGGTTTACGTCAGTTGGAGTTCAGTTGAGCTTTGGCAGTGAAGAAGGAAGGAGCCCTGTGTTTTTCAGTGTGCAGTTTTAGTCAAAAACGTGTGTAAGGCCCAGAGTTCCGGTCTGCAGCTTGTGTAACAGCTTGTTAGGACTGAATCCGTCCTGTGAAAAGAATCAAAGGATCTCTGAAGAGTAGAAACCAGGCTCACCCTGTAGAAGACTGGAAGAATTGCTGAAAAATTGCACTGGGTCTGTCAGGAACTGAATCTGCTGTGTGTTCTCCGGTATTGTGCAGTAATTGCGATCGGATACAGATGCAGTCTGCCTGGAGGTATTTGTCTATGTTAAAGTACTGTACTGTGATTGTTGCACTGTATCTCATTTCACAGGAGGTCCCAGTGCCGGGAACCAGACCTGGGGGTAAGTGTATACTGTGAAGGTAATTCTGATATATTGTGTGGGCTACTAGTGGGGAAGAAAGGGGGGTTGCAGTGTCCCAGAGGGCTGTGACCAAGTTAGTTTAACTATTGCAAACCCTGACCTCTGGGTGGAGGCACCCGCCATTGGATCCAGGCCCCTCAACCTGTTAGTGGCAAATCAGGCAGGGGTAGTAGCCCCTGGGATAGCGCCATCTAGGGGTTACACAAGCAAGACCCAGTACAACAGCAATATCAGTGACGAACATTCAGCATCGACTGATACTTGTTCATTCACTGCCTTTGCCACCTCCTTGAGGAACCATAATTGTCCCCTTTTCTTCCTGCATTTTCTTACCTCTTTCACACAGAGGCTCATTGCCCAAATGAAGCTTTCCCTCATTCCCTTCCACTGCACCTCCATCCCTCCCAGGCTATCACTCCCCTCAAGACATTTTCTGATCCAGTCTCCCATTTCTTTGAAATCTACCCTCCTGAAGCCCAAGATCCTTGACTTCTTGTGTACATAATGAGATTGCTCAGTCTTTCCTCACAGGGCTTTTCATGCAGTCTCTACACCATTTTAGTTGCCCTCCTCTGGACAGCCTCTGACCTGTCTATGTCTTTCTTGAGATGTGGTCTCCAGAACCAGAGACAGTACTCCAGCTGGGGTCTCAAAAAAATGCTGAAAGCTGATTGGTGGAGAACCTATTTCACATATGATGCTATCCCAGCGCAACCTCACAGGTGAAACTAGTGCCAACAAAGCAGCCTACATATGACCATAAACAAATAAATGGATCCATTTTATCATTACAATAAAGCACTTTAGGGCATGTGTCGCCGGGATAGAAACATAGAAACATAGAATTTGACGGCAGATAAGGACCGCTTGGCCCACCCAGTCTGCCCATTTCCCTACCTAGTGGATAAGCTGCAGATCCTAGTTAACCAGCAGCCTACTTACTCCTACCCCCACCCCCTAGAATTGCCTTATGACTGTCCCATGCATGCTTGAATTCCACCACTGTTTTTGACTCCACAGCCTCCTCCGGAAGGCAGTTCCATACATCCACAACCCTCTCTGTGAAAAAATACTTCCTTAAATTACCTCTGAGCCGCCCCCCCATCTTCAAATTGTGCCCCCTTGTTCTTGCACACCTCTTTTTTGAAAGATGCTACCCTCTTGGACTTTGTTGATTCCCTTGAGGTACTTGAAAGTTTCTATCATGTCCCCCTCTCCTCCTTTCCTCGAGGCTATACATATTAAGCTCCTTAAGTCTCTCTCTTCATATGTCTTCCAGTGCAGACCCTGCAACATTTTAGTTGCCCTCCTCTGGACAGCTTCCATCCTGTCTATGTCTTTGCGGAGATTGGGTCTCCAGAACTGCACGCAGTACTCCAGATGGGGTCTGACCAGCTGTCTGTACAGAGGGATAATAACTTCCTGTTTTCTACTGGTGATGCCTCCCTATGCATCCCAGTATCCCCCAGCCTCCTTGCTGCCCTCTCACATTGCTTGCCCACCTTAGGTCATCTGATATGACTACCCTAGGTCCTTTCCATTTTGTTGTTGTTAGTATCTCACCCTCATTGTGTACTCTTCCCTGGTTTTTGTTTCCCAGGTGCATTACCTTGCACTTCTTAGCACTGGAATCTAAGCTGCCATACATTTGACCATTCCTCTAACCTTGCCAAGTCCCTTCTTATCCTTTCCACCCCACCTTGTGCATCAACTCTGTTGCAGATCTTTGTGTCATCTGCAAAGAGACATACATTTCCTTCCAGTCCCTCTGCAATGTTGCTTATAAAGACATTGAAGAGGACCGGTCCTAATACTGAACTCTGCAGTACCCCACTAGTAACCCCCCTTTCTTCAGAGTGGACTCCATTTACTATTATTCTCTGTGTCCTATTTTCCAGCCAATTCTTTACCCAGGCTGTCATCTTGGGACCCACTCCCAGGCTGGCTAACTTGTTTATTAATCTTTTGTGTGGGACTGTGTCAAATGCCTTGCTAAAGTCTAGGTAGGCCATGTCCACAGCCCCTCGCTGATCTACTACTTTGGTCACCCAGTCAAAGAAATCTATCAGATTTGTCTGGCATAACCTTCCTGCTGAGAATCCATGCTGCCTTGGGTCCTGTGCCCCTCTGGCCTCTAGATACTCAACAATTCTTTCCTTCAGAAGTGATTCCTTCATTTTACCTACCACTGAGGTTAAACTAACAGGTCTGTAGTTTCCTGCTTCTGCCTTGCTCCCACTTTTGTGAAGGGGAATCACATCTGCCCTCCTCCAGTCCTTGGGTACCACCAGATCCTCCCATGATTTTTTAAAGAGGGTAGTCAATGGTGTCACTAGTTCTACCCTTAGTTCTTTTAGAATTCTGAGATGAATCCCATCGGGCCCCATTGCTTTGTTCACCTTCAGTTTTAAGAGTTCTTTCAGAACCCTTTCTTCTGTAAATGGGCTGGTATCAACTTCTGTATACAGAGTGTTTCTACTGTTTGTTTTAGGTACCTCCCTCTTCCTTTGTAAATACTGAGCAAAATATTTGTTTAGTATCTCTGCCTTTTCACAGTCACCCTCTGCCCACCCTCCTCCCTTAATTAAGCCTCACTATCCATCCCTTGGTCTTCCTTCGCTCCTTGATGTGCCTATAAAAGGTTTTATCCCCCTTCTTTACTGAGTTGGCTATCTTTTCCTTGGTGTGGGCCTTTGCTGTTCTGACTGCCTTCCCAGCTTTCTTTTACTTTAACTGATACAGTTCTCTGTCCTGCTCCTTCTGTGATTCCTTGTACTTCCTGAATGCTTTCTTTTTCTCTTGAACCTTCACTGCCACTTCCTTTGAGAACCATAGTGGTTTCTTACATCATTTCGTTTTGTTTATTTGCTTCACACAAAGGCTTGTTACCTCTGTGATGGCAGTTTTTATTATTCCCCATTGTTCTTCCACCCCTTCTTCCTGCCCATTTGCTAGTGCATTCCTTAGGCACTCACCCATTTTGGCAAAGTCAGCCCTCCTAAAGTCCAGTACTTTTGCCTTTGTATGGCTTGACTCTATTGCTTTGCTTATTGTGAACCATATTGTTCGATGGTCGCTAGTTCTCAGATGGCTACCCACTTCTACATCTGTGATCCTCTCTTCATCTCCATTTGAGAGAACCAGCTCTAAGATTGCTCCCTCTCGAGTGGGCTCCAATACTAGTTGTCTAAGGCATGCTCCCTGTAGGGCATCTAGAATAACCCCACTCTTCGAAGTGGCTGCTGCAACTGCACTCCAGTTAACATCTGGCATATTCAGATCACCCATCAACAATATCTCCCCTTTTCTGCCATTCTAAGTATACTTTCTATCATTTCCTTGTCCATTTCCCTCCTGGAGAAGGGGGTTGTATACAACCCTGTGCGGATTGTGGTGCCATTGCGGTCTCCAATTTACCCACAGTGCTTTCTTCTTCCTGTTTTCCCTTTTGTTCTGTTGTTTTGATTTCTTCCCTTATGTAAAGAGCTACTCCTCCTCCTCTTTTACCCTCCCTGTCCCTCCTGTAGATAGTGTATCCTGGTATGTTTACGTCCCAGTCATGGTTTTGTGTGTACCATGTTTCTGTGACTGCCACAATATCCAGATGTTCCTTCTCCATCAAGACCACTAATTCAGGAAGCTTGTTACTCAGACTATGGGCATCGGTACTCATTGCTCTCCATTTTTTATGGCTTTACCTTCTTTTGCAGCATCCCCCACTGACCTTTCTACCTCTGTCTTTTTCTCATTTAGTACCCTGTTTTGTAGGGAGAGGCTGGGATTTTCCTGCAGCTTATCAGTGCCTCCCCCTTGACTAGTTTAAAAGCTTGCCAATGAAGCATTTAAACTGATTGCTCAAAAGACTTGTTCCCTTCCTGGACAGATGCAGACCACCCTGCCAGTATAGGCTGGTGTCCCTCCAGGTGGAACCCCAGTCCCCAATGAAGCCAATCCCCTGTGCTCCACACCATTTTTTCAACCATTCATTAAACTGCATGAAGCAAAGTACCCTCGCCTCACTCATGCCATTGACAGGCAGCACCTCAGAGAAGGATACTGTGTGTGCTACTTGTCTTAGGCCCCTCCCCAATTCTACAAAGTCCTTCTGCACCACTCTATTCTCATGATCAGCCAAGTCATTTGTCCCTAGGTGGACAATGATGTCCAGCTCAGACTCCCGTGCAGCTGTTCTCGTGATCCTGAGGATGTGCTTCCTGTCCCTCCAAGCCATGGCACCAGGCAGGCACCTTACTTCAGTTTTCCCTGCTCCCCCCAGTTCTATCCCTCTAATAATTGAGTCCCCCACCAGAAGCTGCTTCTTTTCCTTGTGGTGTCCTCTGCCTCCTTCCTGTGGGCCTTCCTTGTGACAGTTGTCCTCAGCCTCCTTAGTCTCTTCTGTGGGTGCATCCATAGGGGAGCTATGCTCCCCCAGAATGGTGTATGGATTGTGGAGTGGAACAACTGACTGGGTGTGCCTCTGTTCCACCATCCTCACCCTCCTGAGCCCACTGTGGTCCAACTGCTGTGCTCTTTGCAACCTCTGAGGTAGTGGTGGTGGCTCTGGTGCTCCCTGGATGGGGGAGGTTCCCTTCCTACCATCCAGTGTGGCCTGGGGGAAGGTTCCCTTACTACTGTCCAGTGTAGCCTGAAGACGGGCAACTTCCTCCCTCAGGGCAGAGAGTTGTCTGCAAATAGGGCAGCATCTCAGCCTCCAGAAAGACTCCTGGAAGACTGCTGCCCCACAGCCATTACATTGCACTACTCCCCACATGTTTTTCTACTTTTATTTTGTGTGTTTGTGTGAGTGATTGGTTTTTTATACAGAAATATATATATTATACAATGTGTATGCTTATATTGTCAGTGCAGTGTGCTAGAGAGGATATGACAGTGATATGCACCTTGCACTCTTGAGAAATGATGTCAGAACCCCAGGTATAAAGGAACTATTTCCAGGTGGGTGGGGTGAGGGGTGGGAAGCGGTTGGGCCTAAACTGTGCCCTCACAAAACAATCAGCTAAAAGCTCTAACCCACCGCTGCGATGAGTGCCTTCCTGTCAGCAAGATGCCCTACACAACAATTTGACAGAGAAAATACCCTGCTAATCAAACAGAGAAAAATCCAGACATCCAAGTCAGACACAGCTAAACCTCCCCAGCCCCAAAACAGCCTGGTGGTTTGTGCTCTGAAAGCAGTCAGTCCCAAAATAAGTCAGCTGTGCTTTAAACTCTTCCTGCACTGAAAATCTTAAGAATTGTAACAAACGTAAAGCTAGATCCACCTCCCTCTGTTGCATAAAAGACTGTCTTTTCCTGACAATTCTAAGTTCCTTATTTCACCTTTCAGTTACAGGTAGCATCCACCTGCAGAATATCTTCTACAAACCAAAGACAATTGTAAGGTTCACCTCCCTCTGTTGTGAGCACAAAGTGCAATATAGAATTTGCAAGTGCAATATAGAATTTCTCACACAGCTCACAGCTGAATAAAGAAGCAGTGTCCTTCCAGGTCAAGAAGATGTGCTTTGTGTCCTCAAGAAGATGTGCTTTGTCACTTCATACAGCCTGTGGCCTCCTGCCTCATGAGACATACAAAGCATGACATATAATACCTGCATGACACAAGTTTTGGAATGCCTTATTACGTAAATAAACATTGAGACTACTAAAAGGGATGTAGATGCATTCTGACAACACTGTAAGAACTTAAAAGGACATAAATGACTAGAGTTCTAAAATGGCTCACACCCCGTGGTGTAAAGTAGAAATATCCATTAAATTTACTAAAAGGCCAGTAAAGATGAAACAATAACAGAATATGAACCAGTATTTGAAACAGAGCTTGTACAGAAACAGACTTTTAGGTTAAAGGCAGTGTTCTTTTAAGCTAAGGAATATCAAGTGAGTTAAATAAGTAGGGTTTGTAAGCAAAACATTTTATATACTGTACTTTTTTAACAATAATAATAATGTATTTCTAACAAAAAGATCAATATGCCATTGTCTTTGCATTTTGCATTATATCATGTTTGTACTGAGGTATGTGGGTTTGAAATTATTCAAAGTTCTTGCTTTCTAGCTTTGCCAACAAGAAGTTAAACATTTGATGTAATGCTGCACAGTTTACAATCAGTAACCTGTCTAGCACCATCCTACTATATCCTTTATGTGGATCTAGTTTACATCATCAAAAGACTACCTCAACAGAACAAATTTATAAAATTCCTAATTATGTCCCTATTTATTGCCTTGAGTCATTAATTACAGAACTAGCAATTACAGCTATTTTAAGAACATCCAAGGGAACTAAAAATACATTCATGATGATTCTAAGGATGTCAGAAATACATTACTGTTAAAAAATGTATATGATTACATTTTTGGCAGCTACTGCAGCTCTAAGTTTTCCATTCTTTGAGGTATTTTAGGCACATGGCTTGTAGCACTTTTTGTAGTCATGCATATTCTTTCCTGCATTTATTAAAGATTAGTGTTGCATTCACTGTGAACAATTCTGTTGTCAATGTCAGTGATAGGACTGTGTACTGTAGTGCTGCAGAGCAGACAGTATCCAAATTAGTTCTGGACCCTTTTTTCATATATATTTGAATACTCACACCTATAGATGCATTGTAATTGTTTGGTGATCACCCTCATTTTTATAATTTCTTTTTTTTACTCAGTACACTTCTGTTGCTTATAATTTATGCTGGTTGCACTTGAAATTGCTAATTTGTCATAGCGTATAAGAAAATGGTAATGCAACTCTTTTTATTCTTCAAACCTTTCTTCAAGTATGCCCGTTAAATGTCATACATAAAGTTGAAACAATGTTGTTGTGGGATTGGGCATTCAGAACATGTGATTTGTACTTTCAGTACTTTAAAGGGCAGTTATGGCTAAGAACTCTGCCCCTGATGAAATCCTAGAACAGGGTGAATGCCATAGTAAGTTATTTTCTGGATGCACTTTGTTTATGGCTTTTCATATGGGATCCTATTCACTAACATGCAGGCTATATGTGAGAAATGCACATATAATGGCTGCATAGCGACACGGCCTCAGACAGGCAATGGGTGCACAGTATTCACAACCATCAGCACTCAGAGGGCACCTGTCCATGGCCCCACAACCCCCGGCATGTAGCTGCATGGGGGCAGATCAATGCCCATCCTGGGTCCATAGTGAATCCCTTGCTCCATGCAAGTAGGGGATTCTGGGCAGGCACAGGTCCTGAAATGTTGTACAGCCAAGTGAGTGCCCAAATGGTTGCACCCAGCTCTACCATGCAGCCAGGTGGGCTGGGGCAGCACGGTGGAGGGAATCCATGTCCCGCCAGATCTGGCAAGTGTCATCAGTTGGGGGCACATAACAGTTATGGTAGAGTCTTCCCTTGTGTAACTTGTACCCCCTCACCCAGCACTCTGTGCCTTCATGAATGGCACAGAGTGTGGGCACGCCCCTTGGCATGTTCCTGGACTGCCCCTGACACATAACTGCAGGATTGGCTGGGGGATTGTGTGTTCAAGAGTCTTGTGCTACTGCTTTGAATGCCACCAGGGGTCCACTGGACCCCCTCTGCACTGCATTCTGACTTACAGCTGCCTATGCTTCTTAGATACACAGTGCATAGGCAATCCACACCTTTGAAAATAGACCCCATGCTATATATCGATAATATATTTTATTTATTTTATTTATTTATTTGTATTTCGGATGACACCTTTGAGCCGAGGGCTCTTTTACAAAGGTTCCACGTCAAGGCAATAAGGTACAAAACATAACATGATCATTACAATGGAACTTACAAAAAAAAAAAAAAGACAAGTAAGGTTACAATTATAGAAACATAGAAACATAGAATTTGACGGCAGATAAGGACCGCTTGGCCCACCCAGTCTGCCCATTTCCCTACCTGATGGATAAGCTGCAGGTCCTAGTTAACCAGCAGCCTACTTCTTCCTACCCCCACCCCCTAGAATTGCCTTATGACTGTCCCATGCATGCTTGAATTCCACCACTGTTTTTGACTCCACAACCTCCTCTGGAAGGCCGTTCCATACATCCACAACCCTCTCTGTGAAAAAATACTTCCTTAAATTACCTCTGAGCCGCCTCCCTTCTATCTTCAAATTGTGCCCCCTTGTTCTTGCACACCTCTTTTTTTGAAAGATGCTACCCTCTTGGACTTTGTTGATTCCTTGAGGTACTTGAAAGTTTCTATCATGTCTCCCTCTCCTCCTTTCCTCGAGGCTATACATATTAAGCTCCTTAAGTCTCTCTCATATGTCTTCCAGTGCAGACCCTGCACCATTTTAGTTGCTCTCCTCTGACAGCTTCCATCCTGTCTATGTCTTTGCGGAGATTGGGTCTCCAGAACTGCATGCAGTACTCCAGATGGGGTCTCACCAGCTGTCTGTACAGAGGGATAATAACTTCCTGTTTTCTACTGGTGATGCCTCTTCCTATGCATCCCAGTATCCCCCAGCCCTCCTTGCTGCCCTCTCACATTGCTTGCCCACCTTTAGGTCATCTGATATGACTACCCCCAGGTCCCTTTCCATTTTTGTTGTTGTTAGTAGCTCACCCCCATTGTGTACTCTTCCCCTGGGTTTTTGTTTCCCAGGTGCATTACCTTGCACTTCTTAGCATTGAATCTAAGCTGCCATACATTTGACCATTCCTCTAACCTTGCCAAGTCCCTTCTCATCCTTTCCACTCCACCTTGTGCATCAACTCTGTTGCAGATCTTTGTGTCATCTGCAAAGAGACATACTTTTCCTTCCAGTCCCTCTGCAATGTCGCTTATAAAGACATTGAAGAGGACCGGTCCTAATACTGAACTCTGCGGTACCCCACTACTAACCCCCCTTTTTTCACAGTGGACTCCATTTACTATTACTCTCTGTAACCTATTCTCCAGCCAATTCTTTACCCAGACTGTCATCTTGGGACCCACTCCCAGGCTGGCTAACTTGTATATTAATTTTTTGTGTGGGACTGTGTCAAATGCCTTGCTAAAGTCTAGGTAGGCCATGTCCACAGCCCTCGCTGATCAACTACTTTGGTCACCCAGTCAAAGAAATCTATCAGATTTGTCTGGCATGACCTTCCCTGTGAATCCATGCTGCCTTGGGTCCTGTGCCCCTCTGGCCTCTAGATACTCAACAATTCTTTCCTTCAGAAGTGATTCCATCATTTTCCCTACCACTGAGGTTAAACTAACAGGTCTGTAGTTTCTGCTTCTGCCTTGCTCCCACTTTTGTGAAGGGAATCACATCTGCCCTCCTCCAGTCCTCGGGTACCACCCCATCCTCCCATGATTTGTTAAAGAGGGTAGTCAGTGGTGTCACTAGTCTCACCCTTAGTTCTTTAGAATTCTGGGATGAATCCCATCAGGCCCCATTGCTTTGTCCACCTTCAGTTTTAAGAGTTCTTTCAGAACCCTTTCTTCTGTAAATGGGCTGGTATCAACTTCTGTATCCAGAGTGTTTCTACTGTTTGTTTTAGGTACCTCCCTCTTCCTTTGTAAATACTGAGCAAAAATATTTGTTTAGTATCTCTGCCTTTTCACAGTCACCCTCTGCCCACCCTCCCTCCCCTTTACTAAGCCTCACTATCCCTCCCTTGGTCTTCCTTCGCTCCCTGATGTACCTATAAAAGGTTTTATCCCCCCTTCTTAACTGAGTTGGCTATCTTTTCCTCGGTTTGGGCCTTTGCTGTTCTGACTGCCTTCCCAGCTTCCTTTTGCTTTAACTGATACAGTTCTCTGTCCTGTTCCTTCTGTGATTCCTTGTACTTCCTGAATGCTTTCTTTTTCTCTTGAACCTTCACTGCCACTTCCTTTGAGAACCATAGTGGTTTCTTACCTCATTTCGTTTTGTTTATTTGCTTTACACAAAGGCTTGTTACCTCTGTGATGGCAGTTTTTATTATTCCCCATTGTTCTTCCACCCCCTCCTTCCTGCCCATTTGCTAGTGCATTCCTTAGGCACTCACCCATTTTGACAAAGTCAGCCCTCCTAAAATCCAGTACCTTTGTCTTTGTATGGCTTGACTCTATTGCTGTGTTTATTGTGAACCATACTGTTCGATGGTCGCTAGTTCCCAGATGGCTACCCACTTCTACATCTGTGATCCTCTCTTCATCTCCATTTGAGAGAACCAGCTCTAAGATTGTTCCCTCTTGAGTGGACTCCAATACTAGTTGTCTAAGGCATGCCCCCTGTAGGGCATCTAGAATAACCCCACTCTTAGAAGTGGCTGCTGCAACTGCACTCCAGTTAACATCTGGCATATTCAGATCACCCATCAGCAATATCTCCCCTTTTTCTGCCATACTAAGTATACTTTCTATCATTTCCTTGTCCATTTCCTCCCCCTGAGAAGGGGGTCTGTATACAACCCCTGTGCGGATTGTGGTGCCATTGCCGGTCTCCAAATTTACCCACAGTGCTTCTTCTCCTCCCTGTTTACCCTTTTGTTCTGTTGCTTTGATTCCTTCCCTTATGTAAAGAGCTACTCCTCCTCCTCTTTTACCCTCCCTGTCCCTCCTGTAGATAGTGTATCCTGGTATGTTTACATCCCAGTCATGGTTTTGTGTACCATGTTTCTGTGACTGCCACGATATCCAGATGTTCCTCCTCCATCAAGGCCACTAATTCAGGAAGCTTGTTACTCAGACTATGGGCATTGGTACTCATTGCTCTCCATTTTTTGATGGCTTTACTTTCTGTTGCAGCATCCCCACTGACCTTTCTACCTCGGTCTTTTTCCCATTTAGTACCCTGTTTTGTAGGAGAGGCTGGGATTTTTCTGCTGCTTATCAGTGCTCTCCCTTGACTAGTTTAAAAGCTTGCCAATGAAGCATTTAAACCGATTGCTCAAAAGACTTGTTCCTTCCTGGACAAATGCAGACCATCCTGCAGTATAGGCTGGTGTCCTCCAGGTGGAACCCCAGTCCCCAATGAAGCCAAACCCTGTGCTCCACACCATTTTTTCAACCACTCATTAAACTGCATGGTGTAAAGTACCCTTGCCTCACTCATGCCATTTACAGGCAGCACCTCTGAGAAGGATACTGCGTGTGCTACTTGTCTTAGGCCTCTTCCCAGTTCTACAAAGTCCTTCTGCACTGCTCTAAGCTCATGTTGGGCCAAGTCATTTGTCCCTAGGTGGACAATGACATCCAGCTCAGACTCCTGTGCAGGTGTTCTCATGATCCTGAGGATGCGCTTCCTGTCCCTACAAGCCATGGCACCAGGCAGGCACTTTACTTCAGTTTTCCCTGCTCCCCCCAGTTCTATCCCCCTAATAATTGAGTCCCCCACCAGGAGCTGCTTCCTGTCCTTGTGGCATCCTCTGCCTCCTTCCTGTGGGCCTCCCTTGTGACAGGTGTCCTCAGCCTCCTTAATCTCCTCCGTGGGTGCATCCATAGGGGAGCTGTGCTCCCCCAGAATGGTGTATGGATTGTGGAGTGGAATAACTGACTGGGTGTGCCTCTGTTCCACCCTCCTCACCCTCCCTGAGCCCACTGTGGTCCAACTGCTGTGCTTTCTTTGCAACCTCTGAGGTAGTGGTGGTGGCTCTGGTGTTCCCTGGATGGGGGTTCCTTCCTACCATCCAGTCTGGCCTGGGGAAGGTTTTCTTACTGCTGTCCAGTGTGGCCTGAAGATGGGCAACTTCCTCCTCAGGGCAGAGAGTTGTCTGCAAATAGGGCAGCATCTCAGCCTCCAGAAAGACTCCCAGAAGACCGCTGCCCCACAGCCATTACATTGCACTACTCCCCACATGACTATGTACTTTTTTCTTTTTTTTTTTTTGTGTGTGTGCTTGTGTGAGTGATTGGTTTGTTATATAGAAATATATATGTATTATACAATGTGTATGCGTATATTTTCAGTGCTGTGTGCTAGAGAGGATATGACATTGATATGCACCTTGCACTCTTAGAAATGATGTCAGAACCCCAGGTATAAAGGAACTATTTCAGGGGTGGGTGGGGTGAGGGGTGGAAGGGGTTGGGCCTAAACTGTGCCCTCACAAAACAATCAGCTAAGAGCTCTGACCCACCGCTGCGATGAGTGCCTTCCCGTCTGCAAGAATCTATACACAACAATTTGACAGAGAAATCCCCCGCTAATCAGAGAAAAATCCAGACATCCAAGTCAGACACAGCTAAACCTCCCCAGCCCCAAAACAGCCTGGTGGTTTGTGCTCTGAAAGCAGTCAGCCCCAAAATAAGTCAGCTGTGCTTTTAACTCTTCCTGCACTGAAAATCTTAAGAATTGTAACAAGACTGTCTTTTCCTGATAATTGTAAATTCCTTCTTTCACCTTTCAGTTAGAAGCAGCCTCCACCTGCAGTATATCTGCTACAAAGCAAAGACAATTGAAAGGTTCCCCTCCCTCTGTTGTTAGCACAACTCACTTTCTTGCAAATCCTATGTTCAGTATTGCAGCTCCCAACAAGAGATAGTTTGACTAGGAAAAATATTAGCTGTTCTGATGAGTTTGCTATAAACACTTGCTTATAATACTGTTCTCAGGTCTGTTACCCAAGCTATTGGCTGATTAAGTCTCTGTGATGTAATCATTTCCTGAGAAAGTTTGGAATTGCCTTTTAAGGCAAACAAAGCTAAACACAGAAAACAGTTTACTGTCTGGGTCAAATACACAACCTGTACCTGCACTTATTTCAGGATTTGTGACAAATGTTTCCCCAGAGTTTAAAATCTTCCTGCACTGAAAATCTTAAGAATTGTAACAAGACTGTCTTTTCCTGATAATTGTAAATTCCTTCTTTCACCTTTCAGTTAGAAGCAGCCTCCACCTGCAGTATATCTGCTACAAAGCAAAGACAATCGAAAGGTTCCCCTCCCTCTGTTGTGAGCACAACTTGCTTTCTTGCAAATCCTATGTTCAGTATTGCAGCTCCCAACAAGAGATAGTTTGACTAGGAAAAATATTAGCTGTTCTGATGAGTTTGCTATAAACACTTGCTTATAATACTGTTCTCAGGTCTGTTACTTAAGCTATTGGCTGATTAAGCCTCTGTGATGTAATCACTTCCTGAGAAAGTTTGGAATTGCCTTTTAAGGCAAACAAAGCTAAACACAGAAAACAGTTTACTGTCTGGGTCAAATACACAACCTGTACCTGCACTTATTTCAGGATTTGTGACAAATGTTTCGCCCAGAGTTTAAAATCTTCCTGCACTGAAAATCTTAAGAATTGTAACAAGACTGTCTTTTCCTGATAATTGTAAATTCCTTCTTTCACCTTTCAGTTAGAAGCAGCCTCCACCTGCAGTATATCTGCTACAAAGCAAAGACAATTGAAAGGTTCCCTTCCCTCTGTTGTGAGCACAACTCGCTTTCTTGCAAATCCTATGTTCAATATTGCAGCTCCCAACAAGAGATAGTTTGACTAGGAAAAATATTAGCTGTTCCACATACCCATATAGCAGCCAAAGGCATTGTCAAGGAATTGTGTTGTGAGTTAATTATACAGTGCAAGTAACAGGCAGCTCAGTGAAGCTTTGTTAGGAGTGGGTTAGTGGGAAAAGAGAAAGAAGAGTGGTGGTGAGGGAGTGGTATGAGAGAGAGAGAGAGAGAGGAAGGAGGGGAGAAATAGGGAGGGCATTGTGTTGGGTATGTGGTAAATGGGAAACAGCAAGGGAGAAGGAAAGGGGGGGATGAAAAGTAAAAGGAGACATATTCATCCTATACCCAGTAATGGGGGGTAGGAATGGAGGAGGAGCTGAGGCAGTGAGGAGGGTGCTTGAGGGTAGTATGCCTGGAAGGGATTATAAGAAGCAATCACACAAGGCACTAGTCATCATGAGGTACTGACGCAGTTTATACTTAGAAGCACCAATCATGGCAATGTTGGAGATTTCTGTAGGTAACAAGTTGAACCAGGTAAAGGCTCTGACAAGGTAAGAACGCTGAGCTTGAGAGGTCAAACAGCGAAGTATTGTAAAGGTTAGACTGTCCAATCTTCTAGTTAGGCAGCGGACATGCTGCAGGGTCAATATTGATTGGACTCCAGGGGGTATAAGGCCCAGTGATGTCTTCTTAGCTAGGATGCAGGTCTGGTACTTTAGCCTGCCAGATAGCTGGAGCCAGTTAGCCTGCTTGTGAATGTCACACGTGTGAGAAAGGTGGGCAGCTGAAATAAGGAGTCTAATTGCTTTATTAAGGGCTACAGCTATGCACCAGAGTGCAGTATCAGTAGCGGATCCATAGATAATGAGCCCATAGTCAATAGTTGAAATAACAGAACTCTGGGTGGCGAGGTTCAAGGCTTCAGCCGTTAGGCAATGTTTATGCTTGTATAGTAGCCCTATATGGGAGTTCACAGTTTTAGCGATATTGTCAATGTGTTTGGTATATGAGAGGGAGCAGGCAAGGGTCAGGCCCAGATATTTAAACATATCCACATGCTCAAGAGCGACGCCTTTTTGGTTGTTAATTATGAGCTCAGGGTCCTTGTACTTGTTGTGGGTTTGATGGAACAACATTGTTTTAGTTTTTTTTGTGGTTAAGGATGAGTTTATGTGAGCAAAACAAGTCTTCCACTACTGTGAAACTTTTCTGTAGTTGAGACTGAAGGGAGGTGGGGTCAGTGTGGCAAGTGAAGATTACTGCATCATCTGCATACAGTAACATTCTGTCATGGCAGGAGGCAGGGAGATTGTTCAGGAATATGCTGAATAACAAGAGACCCAGGATAGAACCTTGGGGTACTCCAGAGTGGATTGGTAGGGATAATGAGAGGAATTCACCAATCCTGACCCTTTGAGTCCGGTCACTGAGGTAGCTTTGAAGCCAGAGGGTAGTTTCACTTGAAAGACCAAGGAGGGATAATTGTTCGAGGAGAATGGAGTGATTGACAGTGTCAAATGCCTTAGTCAGGTTAATAAAAGAGGTGCTGACCAACTGGCCCTGATCAAGTGCATAATGGATATGTGTGGTGAATTCAAGGAGTGCCATGGTAGTGCTGTGTGTATTTGCATAATAAAGCACTTTTGAGCAGCATCTAGATACCGCAAGTCTTTTGGAGCTGTCACCAGCTTTTGTTTCCCCACTCAGTTGGGAAAGGAACCAACTTAAATCAGCAGTGCAACAAAATCAGGCAAACATTTTGATCTTACCTTGTTTCACAATAAAAGATTCTGGGCATCTTCCAGTTTTATTTGGTGACAACATTTTCTAGTTCCACCAAAAATCAGAGTATTTTATAAATGATTGAATTTAGTTTTTTCACAAGGAAAAAAGATGGCTGCCACATTTGGCTTAGAAAAAGCATTGCAGACCTTGCAAGGTTAGGATTGAGAAAATAAAAAAAAAACTGATGATGTGTAGCATAGTAAGTACCTAGAAAAGTAAATTTGTCAGGTATGCAACTATGTTTATTATTGTAGCTGAAACTAACTTTTTAGAAAAAAACTATTTTCATTGTACTGCTTCTTTAAAGACCCCTTGACATCTTTGGGGCAACTATGGAAAGATTTACCATTTCAATGTAATTCAACTAATATTTCATTTTCTTCTATACTTCTCATGCTCTTTTCTTTTATAAAAAGGGTATGTTGCATGCAAATGATATCACAGCCCTATCTAAACTGGTTGCTTGTCTACACCTGATGGTGCAGTTCTGTTTATGACATCACAACCTGTTGCTATAAATATTATTATGATGTCATGAACAGGGAATGATGATGTCAGATGTAGACAAGCAGCTAGAGCAGATGAGGTCTAGGTGACAGCAATCTTGTTTTTAAGCAACTGTCCTCAGCAATAAACAAACAAGACAACTGTGCATTCTGCTCAGAAGAGACTCCGTCATTCAAACAAATATGTCATCCACATCTAGGTACAGCAATGTTGAAAATGTATTGCTGTGCAGGCAGTGAAAATAACAAGTGTAAGCACTTACATAGGTGTTTATCACAAAGTGGCCATCAAATGGCTCTTCATCAAAGGGTGGGTTCTTGTTCAGACCAAGCCCCTTAAATACTTATCTAGTTGCCCTATGGACTAATCACTGGACAGGTCCATTAAAAGTTTTTGAAACACTGAACCAAATAAAGGGGTTAGTGACACCACATAGTGAAGAGTGAAAACAAAAACTTAACATCCAATGATATAAAACTGCTGTATGAAAATAAAGGGATGGTTTGTTCACTGCAACACTACACAATAAATTTAATTAAAAGGAAAGCATATTAGAATACAAGACTATAAACAACAACAGAGCAGCATTAAAATGAATTATTGATTTTTAGCTCTACAACACCATCAAGATAACCATAGCAAAATAGGCTGGTGCTCTGTGAAGACATACTGCAGAAAACAGATAGAGCCAGAAGGCTGGAATGCCCAAAAGAAGCTGCAGTCTCCCCATATATGTGGGAAATCCATTTGGTTATTGTTTCTCAGTAATAAACACACTCACACTACCCCAGGGGAAAAGGTTCAAAAACTACAACTGGTTCACATCTGATTGGACCTCAGTAAACAAAGGAAGGTAGTTCCTATCCACTGTATCTTAAGGGAATTTTCAATTAAAATTCCAACGTATTTAAATTCTGTGGGGTACTAGGTGAAGCACCACTGACCAAAATGGTAGCCATGAATGAAGGACAACATGCTGAGACAGAAACAATCTCTGACTTGCTTCAATTTACCCTGTATCCTGAAATCTGAAATAATATGCATAGCAGCAGGGCTTGTACTTTAATGGTTAGAGGTATCGTAAGGAGATCATCTGCAGAGAGGAAGATCCTATGAGTCCTATCCCCATAGGTATTTCATCTCTAACCTTTGCTTTCTAAAGATTAATAGCCAAAGGTTTCAACTCAAGTATGAAAAGAGAATAGAAATGAGGCAACCCTGTTTTGCTCCTCTGCTTATTAAACATACTGTATGTCTGAAATCAATCCATTAGTTTAGCCCACAGCTTTGGAAGCATCATAAAGCAGTCTTAACAGAACTCTGATCAAAATTAAAACACTCAGATATGCCCATTCCACCCTGTCGAAGGCCTTCATTGCGTCTAAATGGAGCACTCAAACAGGGTGATGTCATCATTAGAAACCTGATCAAAATCTATGAGCTATCAAAGGTTATCCACTGACTATCTGCCCCTGATGAAACCCACCTGGTTCTCATGGATTAATTTAATGCAGTTTTGAGTTTGAAGGTAGAAACAATGTCAGCAGGCACCACCTACTCGAGAACTATATTCCAAGTATCCACCTCTTGCTCTGTAAAATATTTCTTCATAATATTTCCCTTAAATCTTCCTCCTTTCAAAGACATTGTATGCCTCCTTATCCCTCCTTATCCTGTTAATATTGTTATGAACCCACTCCTGGGAGCCAGGTCCACTGAGCTCACAGTACCTTCCCTTAAGTGTAATCTATGATGGTGGGACAGGAATACCCTTCTCGTGTCCTTTTAGAGTGCTTGCTAAGTTCACAACTGAACATATGCCATGAGGACCCAGGGCTTCCTCTCTAATCCAGGTAAGGGTAAAATACCGTCTCAAGTCCATAGTCATGTGAGAACCCTCCTTGGTTGCTGCACTGGGGGGAGGACCCTGGCATTACAAGCTCTTTGGGGCTATCCTCATAACCCTGGTTGTGTCTTCTCCCATGGGTGGTGCAGTAACCTAGTTCAGACTCTACAGACCCCTCCCGAGACCTTGAGTATATCCCATACTTAGGCCCCCAGATTCCCTTCCAGGATCCTAGTCTTTGGTAGCTATGGTAGCACCTTAGCACTAAACAGGCTGGTCACAGATTAATAAAAGAAAAAGACAGTACTCACTTCAGATTTTCCAAAAAATACTCAGTGCAAGTTTATTCGGAGTAGGTGCAGCACAAAAATCAGCCCAGGGTTGATTTTTGTGCAGCACCTACTCCAAATAAACTTGCACTGAGCATTTTTGGGAAAATCCAACATGAGTGCTGTTTTTTTCTTTTATCCGTTATTATAGCTGGCAGCTTTTGGACAGCACCACCTTCCTAGAGCACATCTATTGTCTGTTCGGTGGTCACAGATTGAATAAATCTTCCCACCTTCACACACATATATATCAACCCCAGGCAGTTTTTAAAAGCAAGTACTTTTACTAGTTACTTAAATAATTACCATACAAGACTTACAAACAAAAGATTCAGAAATGTGGTTACAAGATAACAAAAAAAGTTGGAAAAGAATACACATAAAATGCACTATTAAATTTAACTGGATTATTTCTACCTTGTCTGTACTGAATCAAAGGCCAAAAAATAAATGGGTCTGCAAAGTTTCCAAGTCCCAGTTCTTCTTGCAGCCACTGGTCCTCAAGGTGTGTGTGTAGCAATCTTGCTCTGTCAGGAAATGTTTGGCTTTTGCTGTGTGTCAGGAAATTTTGGCTTCTGTGATGAGTTTCTGTTTTGAGGGGGCTTATATACCCTTGGTCCTGCAGTCTGTAAATTGCCTTTTGGTTAGCTGGTGGCCTTATCTTTAGGCCACCAAGGGTTTCTCACACTCTTTTCCAATATGCAGGGGCAGTGCTCCCTCCCATCCATAAAGTGGTGCAATTTTTATTATTTAGATTTCCTCACCACCCCAATTCCTGGCTGGGCTTTTGATATCCAGTATCCTTCCTTCCACTTATAAAAAATGTAAATAGACTGAGGCAGCTCCCAGAACTTGACACAAGATTCACAGACTGGCCATTTGCATAGCCCCTGCTCTAAAAAACATTTTCTCTTTGATTTAAAGTTTTATGACCATAGGAGATACTTTCCTTCTCCTGACGTTGTATGACACCTTTTTTTCCCTTTGATCAGCTTACTAGGAAATTCCAATTCCCTTTTGAAATGTAAGAGGGTAACACAGAGGAGATAACTCTGACAAGTTCAATTCCCAATTAAAATTTAACCCCTGTTTATCTCTAACCAGCCTTTGTCTCAGGCACAGGGAATGTCAGACATTTGCAATATGTATTCACTCTTCTCATGTAACTTTGTCAGTAAAAACTGGGCATTCATTTGACAACCCTTAAGTTTTTGGCCTTTTGGGGGAATTAAACATAAGAAAAACCTATGACAGTAATATGACACAGTGGCCAAATCGCCACAAATATTATTTAAAAAAATAAACTGTTCAGCTAATTTCACAAGGGGGCATCCTACTCATGTGTTTCTTTACAATTAAATCTCTCTTAGAACATGGTTACCCAATCAGATTCTTGGATCACTGACCATTGCTTTGTAATGCCCTTATGTCAAGAAGCGACTGTCACACTGATCCACGAAGGAAAGACTGAAATAAGTTAAGAACGTTATGTTTATTTTCCCCTCCCATTTTCCTATCCCATACCCTGATGGTCCCAACTGCATTACAGTTGTGGACCTGGAGCTGGCACCAGACTCCCCAAGGCTCAAAACTCTATGTTCTGTTAATTGCTCTACATGAGATGCTAGTGATAACATGACTCAGCTCTCCCTCCCTCCCTCTCCAGGAGAGTGAGCTCTTCACCTCAATAACTGGCCAGGATTTAGTTACCTAGAAGTCAGGGAATGAGCTTAAAGAGATGTTCTGGATTACAGCCAAAACGTATCAGAACTCCGGTCACTCAAAATTCCCCCAAATTTGAATTTCAGGACTCTCAGTTTTTTATTGCTGAAGACATTTTCATCAGAATAGGATATTTTTCCCTTAGACTTCATCTGTTCACATTTCTTATCGCTGCCAAGAAGTCACTCATAAACCACTGCTTATAACATAAAAACCTGCTGTCACATGAATGATATGCACATCACAAACAAGGTAGACCTGCTGACTGCTCTGAATTATACATATTTATTTTTGTACAGTATAGTAATAGCTCTGGATATTTTGAAATGTATACTTCTTTTACTGAACTTGTTTTCATTGTCTTGACATATTTTATTTCATGATTTTAACTACTCTGTATGTTCAGCCATATTCTTGTTATACAAGTGTGTCTAATAAACACTTTAGTTATGACTGCAGATCATAAGAAGCAGCAGAAAGAGATGAACATGGAGAGGAGGAGGAGCCTTTTTGTCATATAAATATTGTTAAACATACTTTGCAGAACAGAAGTTCCTGAAATTAAAATGTTTTCGAATGATATGATATTTGTGCCCAGCCAATGCCAACAGTCTCTATTTTGCATGAAAATAGGAAATAACTTTAACCATTTGACTTAACTTGTTGAATCAAAGCGACCAAAGACTCCTGAAATGACCTTGAGATTTCATTTTAAGGTGAGCATGGTACAATACGTCTCTTGTGTTTTCCAGTAGAATAATGGATCTTCCTAGCAGTCAGTCTTTGTGATGTCATTAAGGTACTCTTGTATCATAAGACAAGAAGGAGGATTGTCAACAGATGGAAGACTAGTTGCTGCCAACCCACTTACCTTGTACTTGTGCTGCTTCTTGACTCCAATGCTTTTATAGCTGTTTACCTTATCCCTTATTTGTACCATGTTTCACTGTTAAAAGCTGTATCCTGCATTGTAATCCCACCCTGTATTTTGTTGCTGTACTGCCTTACTTGTCTGAAAATTGTCATTCCTATGGCTAGCACACCCACCCGGTAAATGAAAACTAAATAAATAAATAAAAACCCTTTCATAAGAGCAGAGATAAGATTTCCTGCCTTAATATGTTGCAGATGGCTATTTCCACAGAAAAGCTGATGAAGATAATGCATAAGCAGATGTAAGGAGGATGAAGTCACACTCTTTTTACAATGTGGTGGATCATCATGTAAGTGCCTCTTGCTGTGTTTGCTGCTATCAAGTTGCCAGCACTGGCAATTACAGTAAGTGCTAAGCATGTCTTTCCAGAGCTCTGTCTCAGGTGCCCCACGTGAAAGGATATTGTCAAGGCTTTGCTTAAAGTGAGGAGCATGAGACTGAGCCTGCTGTCATTCTCCAGCTTGAGAGGCATGTTCATAGCCTGAACGGCAGCAACTAAAAAACGAAAAATACACTATTTGTTTAATCATGACAAAATGTGTTTTGTTTCAGATCCTTGAACTCCACTTACTGTGTCCTTCCTGAACTTTAGAAACTGCCCATATGCAGTCAAGCTCTTCATGGTGCATTGGTCTCCTCCTACTACATCTTGAGTGGGTAGACTGTGTTGTGGGGTTTCCAGTTTCAGGACAGATAAAGTGATAGTATGTCATGGATTTACTATTTATAACAAATTATTGTATTATATAAGGGTAGAATGAGGAAAGTATGTGGCCAACAGGAAGATCAATGTATATGGGCTATTGTTATATGTAGCATGATGTAATGTGTATAATGTATGTGTATTTTAATATTTTTGTATGTCTAAATATTATAATGGCTTTATGCTGAACAAATAAATGATGATGATGATGATGATAAAGTGGTAGTATACTGTATCAGGGACTGTAAATAAGCAAGTTTTTGTGGTAACAACAATATGACGGACAATCAGGTTTTCAATTTTATTAACCCTTGCTGTGCCGTGGACTGATATATCAGTCTAAAATTCCTATACGTTCTAGTTCTGTCGACAGCCTAAGGGTTAAGAAAAAGAGGGCAGATGCAAATCAGCTTTCCACATCAACACATTCTACAGAAGGTGAACAATCATTAATGGGTTTTTATGCTAGGGACCATCTGAGACCAACGGGGGGCTCACAGTGCTCCTATAAGGACTGAAGGGACTCTAGGTCCATCCCTCTGCTTAATAAGCAGGCATGAGTGAGTATTCTGTCCAAACATACTAATTTAAAGGGATTCTCACTACATAAAAAAAACGGAAGTTATGCTCTCTGTTTCATCTTGTCAAGACCCTTGAGTATGTGTGAGACTGAGAACATTTCCCCTTTTAGTCTCCTTTCTCCAACATGAATATGATAATGGCCGCAAGCAACTCCTCATATCTTTTCTCTTCCATAACCCCAATATTTTTGGTGGACCCATATTGCACCCTTTCAATTGCTTCAATGTTCTTTTTGTATGAAGGAGCCCAGAACTGCATGCAATACTCCAGAAGGGGCTTGACTAGGGTCTTGTACTGAGGCAGGATTACTTCCCCTGTCCTGTTGGTCACCCCCCCCCCATACACCTCAGCATTCTGCTGACTCTCTTGAAAGCAGATGCACACTACTTGCAATGCTACAACCTTCCTGCTAAACTACCCCCTGTGCAGCTGAAAGAGAGAGTCCATTAAATTTATAGTCAGATGGGAATGGGTAGCACCAGATATATGGCTATAAAATTTAATGACCATTCCCTTCCTTTCTGTTAATATGCCTCCTGACATTCTTTCGTTGTCTAATAAATGCTCTTCTATCCCATCTCATCTATTACTGTTTCTCAACTACTGCTCTGGCCATACTGACTGTCATCAGTCTCTGTTTCTTCAGATTTTGTTCCTGTTACTCCACTTCTAAAAAAATTTTCACTTGACACGCCACCGCGCCCACTCTCTCTTTCTCTCTCTCTCTGTCTGTCTTCAATAATCATTTTCTTTCCAACCTTCCTTTTCTGAGTCAGATAATGGAAATTGCTAACCATCTTCATTTTTGTAATCACTTTGCT
The DNA here is from genome assembly GCA_016271365.2 of Neoceratodus forsteri. Classification (NCBI taxonomy): domain Eukaryota; kingdom Metazoa; phylum Chordata; order Ceratodontiformes; family Ceratodontidae; genus Neoceratodus; species Neoceratodus forsteri. The sequence continues at coordinate 815,536,641 of CM028134.1, read as the reverse complement.
ATTAATAGTACTACCGACCCTTATCAGTTGGGTTTTTGATCCTTCCATAGTACTGAAATTATGTTTTTTATCATTCTGTAGTACTAAAACTGTTTTGTTTTTTTATCCTTCCTAAGTACTGAAACAGCAGGTTTTTGATCCTTCCCTAGTACCGAAACTGAGAGTTTTTGATCCTACAGATAATGTGGATGTTGGATCTTTCCATTGTACTGAAACTATGGGATTTTGATCCTTCCGTAATACTGAAACTACTAGTGTTTAAGCCTTCCATAGTACTACATCCACAAGAACTTGATATCCTTCTGTGGTACTGAAATTGCTGTTTTTTTTTAATTCTTCCACAGTACTAAAAATATAGGTTTTTAATCCTTCCACAGTACTGAAAATGCAAGTTTTTGATCCTTCCATAGTACTGAAACTGTGAGTGTTGGATTCTTCCATACTATTGAAACTGTGGAATTTTAATCTTTCCATAGTACTAAAACATTTTTTTTTAGCCTTCCATAGTATTGAAACAGTGAGTTTTTAATTCTTCCATAGTACTGAAACTGTGGGTGTTGGATCCTTCTATAATACTGAAACTATGGGGTATTGGTCCATCCATAGTACTGACTCTGCAGGCTTTTTTCATTAATCTATTTGTGCTCCCACAGTGGTGCTGCCTAGCCCTCCACTGATCTCCCCAGTCTCAACACTCGGCACCTAGGGACTGACCTCCTCCAAGCATCCTCCGCCTCTTACCCCCCATGGCAGGGTTCAACAGTGGTGCTCCGCCACTGGCGACATGGATCCGGTGTAGGCCTTCAGCTAAACTTCCCCCACACCTTGGCCCCCCCATGGGGTGGTCTGACGGTGGGTGCCACCCACTGATGAACAGGATCCAGTGCAGGAGAAGAACAAAGGTCCAGTGGGGAGCCTGACGGATGATCTGTAGCATCCAGGTAGCACTCAGCCATTTTCACTTTTTGCACTGATGACCCCCAGCCACTGCCAGGGGTCAGACAAATGCCAGGAACCCACAACTCTCCCACTCAGAAGAGGAGAGCCATCCTTTGGATGCTCAATCCACCTCTCCCCTGGCCAGCCCCTGATGAACCATGTCCATCACCAAACCCAGGTTGTCAGCATGGTAGCAGGTGAGACAAGGATGCCTCTGCCCTCCACATCACCAGACCAGTGATAATGCAGACGTTTGATCCATCTATAGTACTGACACTTCAGGCTTTTGATCCTTCCAGAGTACTGAAAATGTGGGTGTTGGATCCTTCTGTAGTATTGAAACTATGAGTGCTTGAGCCTTCCATAGTACAGAAATTATGAGATTCTGATCCTTGTATAATACTGTAAAGGCAGGTTTTTAATCCTTCCATTGTACTGAAACTGTGGGTGTTTGATCCTTCCACAATACCAAAAGTGCAGGGTTTTGATCCTTCCATAGTACTGAAACTGTGGGTTTCTGATTCTTCCAGAGTACTGAAATTGCAGATTTTTGATTCTTTCATAGTACTGAAACAGCAGGTTTCTAATCCCTCCTTAGTACTGAAACTGCAAATATTTGCTCCTTCCATAGCACTGAAATTGTGGGCATTTGATCCTTTCGTAGTGCTGAAGCTACAAGCATCTTATACTTTCATAGTACTGAATCTGCAGGTGTTGGATCCTTTCATAGCATGTGGGATGTTTGATCCTTCCATAGTACTGAAACTGTGCAAGTCTGAGCCTTCAGTTGTACTGAAACTATGGTATGGGTGTTCTTCTATAGGACTGAAGCTCCAGGTGTTTTAATCATCCCATAGCACTGAAACTGCAAGATTTTAATCTTTCCATAGTACTGAAACTGTATTTTCCTCCTCCTCCTGTCCTTTTCTCTTTGATGTTCTTCAGTGTTCAGTTCTTGGCCCATTGCTTGTCCTTCTTTTCTTTATTCTCTTTATCCCTCTGGTCATTGGTGCAGAACTCCCCTTCCAGGTGACCACCCAGTCCCATTATGTCTATCACTGGCACTTGCCTGTCTTTGGGGAGTCCACAAGGTCTTTACCCCATGATGGAATCCATTTTGGCCCTGCAGGGACAGTGCTCCCTCCCATCCATAAAGTGTGGAGGGCAGTGGCCAATTGGAGTGGTAGAGCCCGAGTACGCTGGTATTATGCTGTGTCACTCCAGGGTTTTCTTCAGTTTGGGTTTCTCCCCAGCCCCAAAGACACAGCTGGAGATAATTCCATGGTGTGCTTGTGCACACAATTGCACAGCTGTGCTGCAGAGCCAAGCTGCGTCTTCCTGAGCTCAAGCTCTTCTCACCACACCACCACCTGTGGTCACCCAGGTGGCAGTGTTGCAGAACAGAATGCCACTCACCCTCCCTGGAGGAGGTGAGTGTCCTGTGGAATGTTCAGTCATCCTCCCCCCAGCTGGTCCCCAATGTCCCAAGCTTATTCCTGAACCCAGGTAGCTGGCATTATGAGCAGTACCCCATTTCTAGTCAGTGTATAAACAGTGTACAGAGCATTAATACCAGGGGGAACAAGAGGAAATTGGCCGGGGCTAGTTTTAAAAAGGACATTAGGAAGTACTTTTCCATGGAGCAGGTGGTGGATGGGTGGTATAGATTGCCCAAGAATCTTGGCAGTACAAAAACAGTGAA